>CAXAJV010000008.1:20129941-21379941 GCA_963969225.1 Xylocopa violacea
CAGAGTGACCTCCATCTGATCGACACCCAGATATCTCGTCTGAGAAAATAAAAGCAACAAACCCCCCGATCGATCCGTCGCTCGAAACGAGCATAATCCCGATCGTGGTCTGGTTGAAACAGGCGAACGTTGGCGAGTTTATGCGCCCGCATCGCTCGTCGGACGGGCCCAGGCAGCGAGAAGAACGCAAACACGAAGAAAGAGGGTGTAAAGCCTACCCTTGTAGATTGCTTTGAAGGAGGGTTGCTATTACGGATCGTTTCATACATTGCACACCCCTGACTTCGAGTCTAGGTCGGTCGTTCACCCCGTCAGCAACCCCTACCGTGGCCCCACTCGCTGCGCTCCGCCACCCTTCGCGCGCAACCACCGCCCCTATCTCGCCCCTCCGTTTTCCACCACTAGTTCAGCCACGGTGACGTCATTCAACCATCGTCCCCCACCGCGAGGCGAAACCTTCCACCCTTCTGTGATACATCGAGGACACGGGGAAACGGTGGTGTTGCTCGTCCAAGGGGGGGCGGTGAGGGGGTGAACGAGGGGCGGGAAGGGTGAGGGGGAGCGGGCTTTACGAAGAGGGTACATTGACAGTGGCGTAGGACGAGGGGGTGCGTTGAATTTAAAGATTCACCTACCGATGGATAATGGAAGTGTGCCAGTGATCTTTTATCGAGCCGTACGAGGAGGTGAGAACTAATATTGTCGTTGCAACCTGAATGAATCATCCGCTCGAGCTTCGGATGGTACGTTTATTTTCGATTTTATTCATGCTTTCGGGTTTCCTACTTGCTCTCTGGCTTCGAGTGGTGGGAAGTAAACGGTTGGTTGGGATTTGGACCTTGGAGTTGGTACGTTTTTCTTGGGCTGTGTCGTTTGTTTATGTTTTGAGTAGATGTTTCAGTGATTCTGTAGTTAGTTCTGGAGAGATTCGAGGAGCTTCGCGTTTGCAGTAGATATTTTTTCTTTGAAGAATTTCTGAATTAATGAGCTCTCAGGGAAGTTTAATTAGCAAATTTAAAAAATACATTGATTCGTAAAAGATAAGCTTTTGGTAGACGAACCAAGTTTGTTGAACAATATAATTTGTTAAACTAATTAAGCTACACAGTGCTGCGAAGCCTGATGTATAAATAATTAAAGAGAATCGACAACTATCACTGCGATTATGGATGAATCCCAATATATTTCAGTCGACTGTTTATTTCCTACCAATTTAATAGATCCATAAATATACAAGGTTCGATAGTGTTTAACGGAACGTTTGGCAAGTGTTTTGCATAACAAACCCGTTTGTTGCATCGTCACGTTGCTAAAAATCGAAGAAACGAAATTAATGTCGACGAAGTGGATTTTAAAGATAAATTCAATTGCTTCAGAAGTACGAAGGCCTTTTCGAAAATTCGATTTCACTAAATGTTTCTAATATATTAAAACAACTTAGCACGCGACAGAATAATTAAATGCAGCAGATATCGGTTGCATTGCAGATGCATATTTAATTTCACTTAAAACATTTTTTATTAAACTCGAATGTTCAGATGTCTCTTGAGGAAAGTTGCACGACGACGTCGTCTTTTAAGACTAGATTCTCTTGCGAACTGGTCTCGCAAAGTTTTAACGTTTGAACAATAAAAATAAAATTGAAACGACAAACATGGCGACCAACTGCTGTTCTCTTTCGAAGCAACAATCTCGTTCGAACGAATTTCACGAAATTACAAAGTTAAAAAAAACAAGAATGGTAGGTCGCTGAAAATCGGTGCAAAAATAAACGCAACTGCTATTATTTAAAACAATGCACCTAATTAAAATTGATTTGCGATTATCTGGACCCTTCGAAGGTTCGATAACTTGGAAAAAAATTCGTGGAGCCGTCGATTTTCGTTATTTTCGTATAGATCGCTTGAAAAAGCGTGATATTTGCACTTGGCCTTTCGAATTTCACAGAATTACAAAGTTAAAAAGAAAAAGAATAGTAAATCGCTAAAAATCGATGCAAAAATAGGCGCAACTGCTGTCATTTAAAGCAATCTACCTAATTAAATCTCGTTTTCGATTATTTGAGCTCTTTGAATTTCGCTATTTTCGAATGGACCGCCTGAAAATCGTGATCTTTGCACTTTGACTTCCAAATTTCACAAAGTTACAAAGTTAAAAAAGAAAAAAAATAATAGTTCACTGAAAATCGATGCAAAAATAAACGCAATTACATTTAAAGCAATCTACCTAATTAAAACTCGTTTTTGATTATCTGAGCTCTCTGAATTTCGCTATTTTCGAATGGATTGCCTGAAAAAGAACGTGATATTTGCACTTTGACTTTCAAATTTCACAAAGTTACAAAGTTAAAGAACAAAAAAAATAATAGTTCACTGAAAATCGATGCAAAAATAAACGCAATTACATTTAAAGCAATCTACCTAATTAAAACTCGTTTTTGATTATCTGAGCTCTTTGAATTTCGCTATTTTCGAATGGACCGCCTGAAAAAGAACGCGATCTCTGCACTTTGACTTTTAAATTTCACAAAGAATAGTAAATCGCTAAAAATCGATGCAAAAATAGACGCAACTGTTGTCATTTAAAGCAATCTACCTAATTAAATCTCGTTTTTGATTATCTGAGCTCTTTAAATTTCGCTATTTTCGAATGGACCGCCTGAAAAAGAACGCGATCTCTGCACTTGGACTTTCGATTTCTCGAGCAACTCGGCCACCAGCTGTCCGGACAGCTCTCTCGCGATAAACTCGCGGAAATGGCACGGTCGCTCGTGGAGATCGAGTGTAGAATTGTAGCCTTGCCATCGTTCGATTATGCTAATAGGCAGCGTCCATAACAGTGGCTCCTTTCTCCCGGTGACTTTCTTGCAGCCACCTTATCAGTTTCACTTTACCACGTTGCATCGTTTCTACCAGAACTGGTTTAACGCGGCAGCACGCGGTTCGCGTTTTTCGTTCTGCAACGCGACGACGTTCAGAGCGAACGAAACTGTGGGAATCGCCGTTCCGTATCAAACCGTTTCATCGAATCAAGTATCTATATTGTTAATCCTCGACTGCTTCGGCTCGAGTTCCACATCGAGCTGGAAAAACGACTTCCTTATTTTAAGCGACCGCACTTTCTTTTAATCAATTCGCTCGATTCGAACAATTACTGTTCCCGCATCTGAATAAAGCAGTACCCGATTGGATAAAAGATTTGCATTAAATTCACGTCCCTTCCGTTCTTTCAACAAACATTTACTGAAATTAAAATCGAGGTTGCGTCGAACCAGGAGACTTCATATTGTTAACGGAATCTATACATATGGAACACTCGAGACGGTTCATTTTTTTGGAGACCAACCCCAGAAGCTGAAATTAACATTATTTTTTATTTTAGACCAGTGTTATTTCGAACCCTACTTTTTCAGTACTCATAATTTCAATTTAATATCGTTGGATACACGGTGTAATCCGTCGTTTTGGCTCAGAAATGAATTGCACACACGATGTGCAATCCGTCTCGAGTAGCTCGACACATTAACCAGCGTTTCCTCGACTTCCATTCATTTTTGATCGAAGATTTTCGTAAAGTCTTCTACTTACGTATCCCAAAGTAATCAAGGATTCCAACTTAACTTCACTAATTCACGCGCCAAGCGTTGCTCGTGCGGTTAAAAATGCATGCAGTTTAATGCTGCACGAGCGTAGGAGAAGAGAAAAACCGAGGCGCGCTCGAGGAGCGTTAGTTTCTGACGTGACAGTCGCATCGACGGATCCCTTGCGAGGGAAAGGAAGTTACTGAAAATTTGTTTACCCTGCCCGCTTGCGCAACCTCGCGTCTGTTTGTAGGACGCGTAATTCCAATTAATAAGCAAGCTTGAACCGCGAGATCGCGCGTCAACGTGCCTCCATCTCGATCGTCGTGCGAAAAACTCGTTTCCCACCAGTCGTCGAGGTTTCTCTCGCGGATCTTCTTCGACGTTTAATCTTTGACGATACACGTAGCTGTCGGACAATCGCCGCGACGCCGTTCGACGATCGGTTGACTCATAAAACGTGGGCGGATCGACTATTATCTATGCGCACCGTAGACGACGAGACGCGTCGTTTCTTCGCAAGGAGGACGCCAGAGGAGAAAGTTAGAGGAGCTGCGTGAGACAAGCGAATTTTTTTAGTCGCCACTACGGGAAAATTGCATAATTATACAATTCGTCATACTTATACAGGCATACACTGTTCGTGCTTGTTGTTTTTTCTAAACAGAAGCGTATTTTCGATTTTACTTTCCGGTTTCTGGTGTGTAATGCGATAAATATGTGAAGAATATAGCGTGTGTTCATGTATTCGAATTACATCGATTGCATAAGAAGAGTTGTATGTAGTAATAATTAAGAAAATGAATGAATTATACGTGAAGAGAAATAAGTTTTGGTGTCATCAGTTTGATTGTTATTATCAATCAGAGTATTGCTTACTGTATAGCACTGAAGTAAGGTTTATTTAACCCTTTGCACTCGAGGGCTCTGAAGAGGAGCCTTCAAACTTGAGGACTCCTCGATGGAGACAATGCAAATAATTTTCAGTTTACACGAGAACAAAAACAAATTGCAATGACTTCGTTTCTTCTGTTAGCAAATTAGAAATGAAATCTTTAAAATTTGTCTTCAAACTCAAGGTCTCCTCAATGGTGACAATGCAAATAATTTTCAGTTCAAAACAAGGACAAAACAAGGACAAAAACGAATCGCAATAACTTCACTTACTCTGTTAGCAAATTAGAAATGAAATCTTTAAAATTTGTCTTCAAACTCAAGGTCTCTTCGATGGAGACAATGCAAATAATTATCATTTCAAAACATAAGGTCAAAAACAAATCGTAAAAACTTCATTTACTCTGCTAAAAAATTACAAATGAAATCTGTTCAAGATGTCTTCAAACTCGAAAGCTCCACCATGGAGACAATGCAAATAATAATCATTCCATAACATAAGGACAAAAACAAATCTTAAAAACTTCATTTACTCTGCTAACAAATTACAAATGAAATCTGTTCAAGATGTCTTCAAACTCGAGAGCTCCACCATGGAGACCATGCAAAACAAATCGCAATAACTTCATTTACTCTGCTAACAATTTGCAAATTAAATCTGTTCAAGAATCTTCCATTTCTGTAAGTGTAAAAAAAAACTGTTGCTTCTTCTTTCGATTGCAAGGGGTTTAAAAAACAGGCAATGGCAGACGCGAGAAAATGGTTTTGACGGGGCAACCATCAGTGGTCTGGGTGAAAAGAACAAGGCGTTCAATTGGCGTCGATCAGACCGTGAGAAACTCAATCTAGTCGCGCGGAAGTCCACGAGCGATCAGGTAGAGAGCACGGTTAATCTGGCTTTGGTTCGCGAATTAATACCATCGACCAGTGCCGATATTCTATCGCGATTTCGAGAATCGATTGCGATCGCTTCCGCGTCTGATCGTGTTCCATCGATTCGCCATTCGTTTCGTGTTTCCACGAGAAACGATCGGCCGACTGACCCGCCTGAGCTATCAAAGTTCACTGTTCCCTTCGAGCGAACGAGAAGAGGATCGAAAATGTTATTGCACGACATCGAAGCTGATTTTCCACGATTTTCTTTGGCGCATTGTTTAACGCTAATTCTACCAGAGCGGTCACCATCACTTTTGAGACTTTACTTTAACACGTTGACTGCCACGCGTGTTTACAGTAAAATCTCCTTCAGCTGTGCGAAGCGTATTCTGCTGGGTATTCTCACTGACCAGCCTCAGCTTTGTATAAAATGTTTTAAAGTTTTACATTCTATATAGTTTTCTTAATAAACCATTTTCGTATTACTTTTATAACAATAGTTTATATTAATGAATATTCTATTATAAATTTAAGTTTATATTAATTAATATTCAATAGTTTTGTTACTTCCTCAGCGAAATATCTTTTTAAACACATACGAATATCCTTCGCAAGTAGCCAAATAAGCGTCACCCGAATATGGGTGACGTGGCAGTCAATCAAAATTGTTAAATTTCAGGTTTTTATTTTTCTTGAACTTGCTGCACTCAAGTAGCTATATATTATTAAAAAAGTTGTACACTCAAGTAGCTATATATTATAAAAAAAAGTCGTGCAGTAAGTTGGAGAAAAATGAAAACCAGGAATATAACAATTTTGGTTAAAGTCTCAAAAGCGGTCATTTAATTGCTTTGGTAGATTTAGTATTGATCTTAGACTGAAAAGTATTCAAGTCCATTCATTAAATCGCATTCGATATAGAACGATTGCTTATCATTATTTTTCAGTGACATGCAATGTGCTGTGTTTCCATACAAATTATGAACAAATACTAAAGATGAGAAAAATAAACTCTATTTTGTTTCTAGAATAGATAAATATTCCGATAAAAAAAAATAGCACAGAAATATGTTGCTCAGGAGAAATAACTCCCACGTCCACTAATATATATGAATACTTTGTTAAACTACAGTTGCTAATAACTCTATCCATCGCTAATCGCTTTCGCGTTGCTCGCTATTAACTCTTTCACTGCTCTCTTTCAACTGAACTCATTCGCCCCAAAGATTCACCCTGTTTCTCATACATTTCTCATGCATTTCTCATTCATCCATTCCTCAAACGCTCGCGGTCACGTCCACGCCACCCTTATCATTCTCAGTCACACGATCCTCGGTTCCAAGCACTCTTTCTTCGCACTTCGACCTCTCGAACGCGATCTCACGCAGTTACTCTGCTTGTTTCCCTCCAAACATCCTGTCATCCTAAGTTTCCACGCATACTCAGTCAGAATCCCCTCAGAATTCCCTAAAAATCAAAAGATTTTACCAAAAAAGCAAGCGTAATTGTAAGGAGTGAATTTATTAGGTTCTTCTTCAACTCTCTGTATCGCTGCGCACACACTTCCTTATACATATGCAATCATCGAACATTCTAGATTCTTTTCCATTCATTCCCTTGTTTTTCCTTTTTTTTGCACACTCATACTCTTTTGCACGAAGTTTCGAATATTCTCGAATAATTAATGTTCGAGAATATTCTCAATTTCGTCTTATGTTTTCACGCACGCAAAGTCAAACGTAATAAAATCACTTACACATTCTTTTGGAATATTCGAGAATATTCTAAATTACATTTTATTCCTTCATACACAAAGCCACGCGTTGCAAAATCATTCGCACCCTACACATATTTTAGAAAATACGAGGAAAGCGACGTTTCAGCAGCTTCCATGATCGTCATTGTTGTTTTTACTCTGATTCTAAGTGATATTCGATTACACTAAAATTAATTGGTCTGATTCAGAGGCATTAACGTGGAACCAGTAAAATGTTTCATTCATAAGCGAACAGTTTTTGTATTCATCAATACAAGTACAAAGATGGACTTGAAAATTGACTGTCTGAGTAAAAAAGATTATTGATGACTGTTTATAACTTCTCTATTATTAACATGGAATCGTTTGTGCATTGATTTAGGAACGTTCGTGGCGCTGCGATGAACGTCTAAGTAGATCAAGTCGAACAGGAAGATCATGGTCAGACAAGCTGCGGAAATGCGCACTTAGGCCACAAACTTATCAATCCCCACTCCTAGCACTGGTTCATTTGATACAAAGATGTTACCAGTGTGCAGTTTGCTTATTTAAATTAACCTCGATGGTGATAATGAACAACGATGATAAATTTCTCGATAATAATAGTAATTCAAACAGCAAATACCAAAGGCCATTACTAGACCACAATTTCAAATATTGAATTAAAAATAAGAACTATACGAAAGAAATTATAACCAAGAAATTATAACTTTCAAAATCTAAGTCACAAATTCCCAAATTTGCATCACATTTTTAGTATTCCTCTGCAGACTAAAGCTTAAAGAACGAAACCTTTTCAACCAACCACGACGTAACTTCGCGTAGACTTCGAACGTTCTATGAAAAATACGCCACCCAACGAGTTTACAACCCTTGTCCTTGTTCACGAAGCAAATATGACGAATTCTCATCGAGACGAGGCTAAAACAATTAACTTTTTGGCGGTGATGAGAGTCGCTGTTCGAGCAAAGCTGAGCCGCAAAGGTGAACGCATCCACGCTTCCTACATTTACGCAATCGGTTCCTCGAACTGCGATTCAACGCGTAGGAATCAGCTTGTCCTCCTCGCGAGTAAACGCGCGCGGAATCGCGCGGATACAAGCGTGGAAACGAGTGTTTCTCACAAGCACGCGACCCACTCTTGTTCAGACGATTGGAAACAACTAGCGTGAAGGGAGAGACGGTTCAATCGAGATGGAACTATACTTATTGTCGCGAATCAGACGTTCCTCGATCGTATTAAAATAAAAGAAATCGCTAGTAACTGTTTAGAACACTTAAATGTACGATTAACCCTTTACACTTGGACGTCCCCTCTGAGGGGACGTCAGCGTCGATTAGTGATTGCAAGAGTCAAGCTTATTTCATTGATACTTTTTGAGAAATGAAAGGAATTCTGAAATACTTCTGAAGAATAAGTTTGAAGCTTTCAAGTAATAAGCTTGAAGAATAAGTCTATTAAGAATAAGTTTGACTTCTATAATCACTAATCGATGCTGGTGTTCGATGCTTATTGTCGCGAATCAGACGTTCCTCGATCATATTAAAATAAAAGAAATCGCTAGTAACTGTTTAGAACACTTAAATGTACGATTAACCCTTTACACTTGGATGGCCCCTCTGAGGAGACGTCAGCGTCGATTAGTAATTACGGAAGTCAAGCTTATTTTATTGCTACTTTTTGAGAAACGAGAGGGATTCTGAAATACTTCTGAAGTATTAAGAATAAGTTTGATTTCTATAATTACTAATCGATACTGGTGTTCGATGCTTATTATCGCGAATCAAACGTTCCTCGATCATATTAAAATAAAAGAAATCGCTAGTAACTGTTTAGAACACTTAAATGTACAATTAACCCTTTACACTTGGAGGTCCCCTCTGAGGGGTCGTCAGCGTCGATTAGTGATTGCAGAAGTCAAACTTATTTCATTGCTACTTTCTGAGAAATGAGAGGGATTCTGAAATACTTCTGAAGTATTAAGAATAAGTTTGACTTCTATAATTACTAATCGATGCTGGTGTTCGATGCTTATTGTCGCGAATCAGACGTTCCTTAATCGTATTAAAATAAAAGAAGTCGCTAGTAACTGTTTAGAACACTTAAATGTACAATTAACCCTTTACACTTGGACGTCCCCTCTGAGGGGACGTCAGCGTCGATTAGTGATTACAGAAGTCAAGCTTATTTCATTGCTACTTTCTGAGAAATGAAAGGGATTCTGAAATACTTCTGAAGTATTAAGAATAAGTTTGACTTCTATAATCACTAATCGATGCTGATGTTCCCTCAGAGGGGACATGCAAGTGTAAAGGGTTAATTGTAATACTTCAGAAGTATTTCAGAATCCCTGAAGTTTTCTATAGAAATGGAAATTAATTGTTGGCAGACGTTAGCAATAGAAACTACTGTTAAAACATTTTTAAAATATTTTTATTTTAGCAATAGCTTCTATTTCTAAAATATTTTTCAAATATTACCATTTTAGCAATAATTTCTATTACTATTTTTAAAATATTTCCATTTTACCAATAGTTTCTATTGCTAACTTCCGGGAGGAGCCGAGTGCAAAGGGTTAATATGCAACTATCGTAGTAATTGGTAAGACGTCTGCTTTCTGACAGTTCTCACTGCCAACTGACTGCCTCTCGTTGTCTGTCGTCTACCACGAACGATAACTGTTTCTTCGCCAATACTAATTGGCCATACTTCTTCACACACTCGGTGCTCGTAACATTATTGTTGAGATTTTCTCGTTTGGAGAGGGAAAAATATAGAAAGATATAAGTTTATTTGGCAAAATAACTTTAGTTGAACCGATCGAATCTTTCTGTATCGACAGACAGACTATAACTAAGACCAAGCAGGGAAAAAGCCAAAAAGGACTCTTCTTGTCGCTCTCATCCTTGCAGACACTTCGACCATCAACGTCCATCGCTCTCGCAGTGCTTTATTTGTTGTCAATGATATTTAACGAGAGAAAGTCGCGCTTAAAAGGAGTGGCCATCTGGAAGACGTAGAGTTTTCTATCCTTGCAAACTCTAATTGCTTCGATACTTATTGTCAGTGATACGTTGAGAGTTGAACGAGATGTTTGAAACACACATTTTAGAAGTGTTTCTGACTCTGTTTTATACATGAAATACTTATTTATACTAGCATTTTGTGCATAGTCTTTTCAATAAGTTGGAATGTCTCAGCTTTGCAATAGAACGAATATTTTTTGCGATAATAATAAATTGACGCAAAATCGAGTTTCCTGGTCGTATCAAATAAATAATCGAGCAATTTTTATTTCAAATTGCTTCACTCTTGAAGTGATGGAACTCATAGATGTTTAAATCTACAATAATTAAAATTTTCAATGCACGCCAATGCCAAGACTTGTCTTCATCGCGATAATTTATGAAAATCCAGCGCAGTTTCAATCGAAATACATATAGAACACGTAACACGACTTCAACTTGCAATTTCATAGGAAAACATATCGAGAAAAATCAAAAGTTCGTGGAGTACCAACACTTTCTTCAGTCGCTACAAGTTGATGGTGCATCTGTGATCGAAGAGTTCGGTTTCTTCGTGATCGAAGTATTGAAAGGGTTTCTGATTGAAATACCAGAGTGCCAACGCGTATTCCCCAGAAACTTTAGCAACATTCCTCTTCCATCAAGTAAAAAGTGCGCGAAATTCAAATTACATTTCACACTATAACATCTGTATGAGCCGTTCACTGCACAAATCGATTAACTCCATAAAACAAGTGGAGAAATGCGATGAAATAATGTACATTGTTTTTTAAACTTCCCTTTATAAGTCCAATTACGCGGTTCCAAGACTCCAGTTGCTGCATGAAGCACCATGGCGA
Organism: Xylocopa violacea; assembly: GCA_963969225.1. Classification (NCBI taxonomy): domain Eukaryota; kingdom Metazoa; phylum Arthropoda; class Insecta; order Hymenoptera; family Apidae; genus Xylocopa; species Xylocopa violacea. The sequence goes on from CAXAJV010000008.1 coordinate 20,140,914, forward strand.
CTGAGAGTCGCCTCTCGAGCGCAAAGAGTCAATTTACCATATATTAATCATCGATTATTAAACAAACCACATTTTTACCCATATTCAACAAAACTCTGTCCCTCGTTTAATCGTAGAATTATTCAATTTCCATGGATTTCGTTCGCAGCGAGACCCACACGGGTCCAATTACGCGGTTCCAAGACTCCAGTTGCTGCATGAAGCACCATGGCGACTGATAGTCGCCTCTCGAGCGCAAAGAGTCAATTTACCATATATTAATCATCGATTATTAAACAAACCACATTTTTAACCATATTCAACAAAACTCTGTCCCCTATTTAATCGTAGAATTGTTCAATTTCCATGGATTTCGTTCGCAGCGAGAACCACGCGGTTCCAAGACTCCAGTTGCTGCATGAAGCACCATGGCGACTGAGAGTCGCCTCTCGAGCGCAAAGGGTCAATTTACCATATATTAATCATCGATTATTAAACAAACCACATTTTTAACCATATTCAACAAAATTCTGTCCCTTGTTTAATCGTAGAATTGTTCAATTTCCATGGACTTCTTTCGCAGCGAGAGCCACGCGGTTCCAAGACTCCAGTTGCTGCATGAAGCACCATGGCGACTGAGAGTCGCCTCTCGAGCGCAAAGGGTCAATTTACCACATATTACTCATGGATTATTAAACAAACCACATTTTTAACCATATTTAACAAAACTCTGTCCCTCGTTTAATCGTAGAATTGTACAATTTCCATGGACTTCTTTCGCAGCGAGAGCCACGCGGTTCCAAGACTCCAGTTGCTGCATGAAGCACCATGGCGACTGAGAGTCGCCTCTCGAGCGCAAAGGGTCAATTTACCACATATTACTCATGGATTATTAAACAAACCACATTTTTAACCATATTCAACAAAACTCTGTCCCTCATTTAATCGTAGAATTGTTCAATTTCCATGGATTTCGTTCGCAGCGAGAGCCACGCGGTTCCAATTAGAAATTCGTCGGCGTGACCCGAATCTGGCATGGCGGCGCTCGAGTTTCTGGTGAAAGCCACTCTTGCCCGGCAGCCCTTGACCTTCCCTCGGCCGAATTCCAGCCGAACGAATCGCTGAGGACTCGTTTCGTAACTGGCGGGCATCGCGACTCGATTCTCGCGGTGGTGAAAGGCTCGTTGGATTGTTCCTCGCGGGGTCCAAGCTTGAAAGCGACCCGCGGACAACCGAAAACGAAAGGATTCGCTCCGTTTCTAGCCGCTCGTGTCCGCGCGCGATCCATCTTTCGCTTTCGCGACGCTTTCCCTATTGTTAAAAAAAGAACAAAATAAAGGGGGGAAAAAGGTAAATAAAGCCACGACCCGTGGTCGAACGTCGAGGTCGTTGAACCTAACAGAACAGGCGCGTTTTAAGCAGGTCGTTCAACCGCGCGAACACCTCGCTCGCTCCGTTTCCGACCGTTTGAACGGCGATTCGATCGGCTCGTTATGGATCCCAACGTGGTGGGCTCGAACAGGGGTCGAAGGCAGCGTTCGCTCGATCTTCGCAGTGTCGTGGGACTTGGGGTTTTAGGTTTTATTTCAGCCAGATGCTTGAAACACACTTTTTACAAGTGTTTCTGACTCTGTTTTATACATGAATTGCTTAGTTATGCTAGTTATACTAGCATTTCGTGCGTAATCTTTTTAGTAAGTTGGGATATCTCAGCTTTGCAATAAAACGCATATTTTTTGCGATAATAATAAATTGATGCAAAATCGATAATAAATAATCGAGCAATTTTTATTTCAAGCTGCTTCTCTCTTGAACTAATGGAACGCATAGATGTTTAAATCTACAATAATTAAAATTTTCAATGCAAGACTTGCTTTCATCGCGATAATTTATGAAAATCCAGCGCAGTTTCAATCGAAATACATATAAAACCGACTTGGGGTTTTAGGTTTTATTTTTCTAGCAGAGAGTAGCGGCTGGAGGACTCTGGGATTTGTGGTACGATGGGGCAGAGACCTTTTTTGTTTTTGGTTTCGTGGTCTTTGATGAGTCGTTGTGAGTTTCGCTATTTTTGTTGCGCGAACTTAGTTCGAATTGAAAATTAACTACTTCATCCTTGTTTTTATTTAATTTACTGTGTTATTATAAATACCAAATGTAGCAATGTGTATGTAGGGTGTTTATTAATTGAAGAGAATTGTAAGATTTTCGAAATTGATAGTTCTTTACGACTGAAATGCTAGTCTAAAGATGGATGATGAACGACTGACTCGCCATTTTAGAACATTCACGCGAAAACTACATTCTGGAATATTCCGCATATACCATTTGAAAGCTAAATTATTAATTAACTGACAAAGATAATTTCATTATCCTTCGTATACTAAAACATTTGTCAATTTTAAATAATTTCAAATATCTCAATTGACGTGCAAAAAAAGCGATACACCTCCAACGATAGCGAACGAAATAGTTCACAGAAATATTCCGCGTATACCATTTGAAACCTAAATTATTAATTAACCGACAAAGATAATTTCACTATCCTTGGTATACTAAAACTCTTGTCGATTTTAAATAAATTAAAATATTTCAATTGACGTGCAATAATCGGTCTAAAACAGAGCGATACACCTCCAACGATAGCAAATGAAATAGTTCACAGAAATATTCCGCATATACCATTTGAAACCTAAATTACTAATTAACCAACAAAGCTAATTTCATTAGCCTTCGTATACTAAAACATTTGTCAATTTTAAATAATTTCAAATATCTCAATTGACATGGAAAAAAGCGATACACCTCCAACGATAGCGAACGAAATAGTTCACAGAAATATTCCACATATACCATTTGAAACCTAAATTACTAATTAACCAACAAAGCTAATTTCATTACCCTTCGTATACTAACTGATAGTACACCAAAACACTTGTCCGTCTTAAATAAATTCGAGTATCTCAATCGACGATGGCGAACGAAAGATACCTTCGATCCACAGGAACCTCCATAATCAATTCTGCCTCTGCTTCGAATCCTCCTTCAACTCTTCAATAAAACATCGCATGGTTGTACGTAACCAACGAGGAGCGTGCGATATACCGCTAGCCCGCATCCGCGTGTCGCAATGGACGAGCTGATCGCGAATAAACAAAGCTGAAGGACGGTTCTTCGCTGAGGATCCAAGCAACTTTCTCGGACAGCCGCTGGTGCCTCGAAGTCTGAGGCTGTTTGTCCACGATTCGACGAATTATCGATTCGAAACGGACGAAGTAGTCGTGTCGCGTGGAGACAGACAACTATCGATTCCTCGATCGATAGTCTCGATGCATTCGTTTCGAAATCGCGGGACGTTCGAATACGTAGTTACACGCGAGTATTGAAATTTCCAGCGAGTACGCGGATACATTACGCGCGTCCTACGAGATTGCGTGCAACGTTTTCAATCATGGCGATAAATGTCGCAAGGAAGACTGTACATCGTACGCGTTCAGTAAATAATCGTTTCGTTGGATCGAGATGTAACTTGAGCTAAGGTTTAGAGAGGTTGTGTCGTGGATTTCATTGTTTTAGGGAATGGATGCGATTATTTTGATCGAATTCCCTGTCGAATTATGTTATCGATATCAAATTTATTTAGCCTATTCGAGATGGCTTACTTTTTTGGAGACCAACCCCAGAAGGTGACATTTGTTTTTGTTTTCCACGCTTCTAAGATACCTTTTATTTGAGATTATAGTGAACCAAGAGACTCCATATTGTTAATGGAATCTACATACATTAAATCCTCCGTCAAATTTTATTATCGATATCAAATTCATTTAGCCCATCCAAGATGGCTCACTTTCTTGGAGACCAACCCCAGAAGCTGACATTTGTTTTCGTTTTCCACACTTCTAAGATACCTTTTACTTGAGATTATGGTGAACCAAGAGACTCCATATTGTTAATATATTAAATCCCTTGTCGAATTATTTCATCGACATCAAATTTATTCGAGATGACTCATCTTTTTGGAGACCAACCCCAGAAGCTGACATTTGTTTTTGTTTTCCACACTTCTAAGATACCTTTTACTTGAGATTATAGTGAACCAAGAGACTCCATATTGTTAATGGGATACATTAAATCCTCCGTTATATTTTATTATCGATATCAAATTCATTTAGCCCATCCAAGATGGCTCACTTTCTTGGAGACCAACCCCAGAAGCTGAAATTTGTTTTCCACACTTCTGAGATACCCTTTATTTAAAATTATGCTGAAATTATGTTGAACCAAAAGTCTCCATATTATTAATGTTATCTACATACATTAAATCCCCTATCGAATTATCTTATCAACATCAAATTTATTTAACCCATCCAAGATGTCTCTCATTTTTGGACACCAACCCCAGAAGCTAAAATTATTATAATTTTCTTATTTAAACGCCTACTTTTTCCACTCTGACTAATAATTTCAATTCAACATCATAGCAGACACGGTGCGCAATCCGTCATCTCTTAAAAACGCATCGCGCACACGTTGTGCAATCCGTCTCGAGTGGATTAACATCGTCAATCGCGCCTTGCGTCGAAAACCTGCCGTACACGATCGAACGAAATCGTCAACGCTCATTACCATTGACAGTGCTACTGATAAGTCGACTCGTCGATTCGTTTCGCCTTCCACCTACGATCCACCGCGACGTTATCGACCGCGATCGGCGCTACCAATCGCCATTGACTGCGTTATTGATCTCGAGGCCCCCTTTCGCGTCGCAGGAGAAGAAAAAAAGAGAAGCTGGAAGCGGAGGGAAAGGTCAGCCAGACGAGGAAGTGACCGCGAGCAGCGTGGCGATAACAAGCGAAGGAACACTTTCTACGGTGGCAACGAACCTTCGCAGCCTCCTAAATGGAACGTGACGTGGCGTTAAGCGTGGCTTCGTTCTTGCGACCGGTCAGCGAGCGAACGAAAGCGTGTCGAAGCGTTTCGCGCGGCGGAAAACGAAATCCGCGACGTCGACGTCCTGTTCTTTCGCCTCGACGTCAAGCGTCCTGGGAAAAACCCAAACGAGGGATCCGCGGATCGTTGCTTTCCACGTTTCCTTTGGACGACGATCCTTCAGGCACGCCTGTTCCCGGATTAGAACGTCGCGATCGGTTTTTACCTGTCCGCGAGGTAATTGATCGGTTGTCGACGTCTTCTCTCGTTTTTAATACGCAAACCGCTGGTGGTTTGTTTGTAAAAGTAGCGCTTATTAATTTTATCTCGTTCTTGTCGCGAAAGGAAAGTCGAGAGAAGATTGCAGGGTGCGAATGGTTTTGGTGTGCGTGGAAATTTTGGACACGATGGAGGATATTCTAGAATGCTGAATATTCGAGAGTGTTCGAAATTGTATGCAAAAGAGTGCGTGCGTGTGAATGTCTGGAAAAGAATGGAATGCATGGAAATCTGGGCGAAAGAATTGAGATTATTCGATGAGGGAATGTATACAATTACGCTTGTTTTTGGCAAAACCTTTCAAGTTCACAATATCGTTTCTATTGGTCGAGATTTAGAAACTTTTTCATAGTCTAAAATGATTATTAAAAGGTAACAGTTAACCCTTTATGGCCCAAATTCTTTTTATCAACAGACAGAGAAGATAACTTTTTAGATTATCTCCGAGACATTACACAATAAGACGTTCACGCCATCTTGAGAAAGAACTAAAATTATTTGATAAAACGTCGATGCATTAATGTTACCCAAAAGTTACACAAACCCTTTGCATTCAGGTATCCCTTCTGATGGGCCGCCATTGCTTAAGTTTTCTATTGAAATGGAAATTTATTGCCAGGAGACGTTAGAAATAGAAACTATTGCTATTTTTATATATAACAACAGCTTCTATCTTCGTCGAAAGCAGCCAAGCGCGAAGGGTTAACAATTCACGAGGAACGCTTAGCGTTGGACGAAGAGGACCAGGAACCACCCTCTATTGGCGAACGTGTGCGAGTTCGCGGGCTTCCTCGAAGGCGCTGGTAACTGGGCCGCGCTCGCACGAGGAACACGATCTCGCGGAGGTTTATTTCCCTCCCTCTGTCCGACGAACTGCGCCACGACGCTCTCCTAGGCTAGGCTACGTCTAAACGCGTCCGTGCCAACCCGAGCGCGTTCGCAATGGCAATGGCGCTCGACCCACGCTATTGCTGGCTGGCAGTGAAACCATCGCACGCTCGCATCCGCTTGTTCCGCGGTCCGCGAGCAGCCTTTTACGAGCGGCCATTCCGTTCGCAGAGAAGGCTCGTTCGATGCCCGTTCGCGGGACCGTTCGTCTTCGATTTTCCCTCTGGCTCCCGTTTCGTCAGCGACGCCAGGTCGAACGTTTACGGACGTCGTCGTCGTCGTCGTCTTTTTCGCGGAATGGCGAAAGAAGGAACGGGAATGTTTGAAATTTTTATTTCATTCTTTTTCTTGTGCTTTTATGTAATCAAATATTGTATGTTCTGTGGAGTCACGATGTACTTTCTCTTTGTGAATTTATTATTAATAATAGCAATGACGCTGGTGGGGATGGTTATATAATATTATATTATATAATGACATAGAATTGGTTTCTGGAAATTGATATGCGGCAACAGAGTTGCTATTAACTTCTATTAGGAAATTAATATATTGTCTCTTTGATTTTTGCAATAAACAACGAATAATTAAACGAAACGTTTCTCTTGAGCTTGCATCGTATCAACTGAACATCAATTGAGGAATTTTTGAAGAATCACATTTGACAAGAATTTAGATTCTTTTCGAATGCAATTTAAAAAAGGAGACTATCCCAATTTATTATTAATAATAACAGTGATAGGAATAGTTATATAATATATTATATAATGACATAGAATTGGTTTCTGGAAATTGATATGCGGCAACAGAGTTGCTATTAACTTCTATTAGGAAATTAATATATTGTCTCTTTGATTTTTGCAATAAACAACGAATAATTAAACGAAACGTTTCTCTTGAGCTTGCATCGTATCAACTGAACATCAATTGAGGAATTTTTGAAGAATCACATTTGACAAGAATTTAGATTCTTTTTTAATACAATTTAAAAAAGGAGACTATCCCAATTTATTATTAATAATAACAGTGATAGGAATAGTTATATAATATTATATTATATAATGAAATAGAACTGATTTTTGGAAATTGACATGCGACAACAGAGTTTCTATTCATTTCTATTAGCAAATTAATAGATTGGAAATGAATTTTTTATTTTTGTGATAAAGGACGAGTAATTAGACGAAACGTTTCTCTTGAGCTTGCATTGTATCAACTGAACATCAATTAAGGAATTTTTGAAGAATCACATTTGACAAGAATTTAGATTCTTTTCGAATGCAATTTAAAAAAGGAGACTATCCCAATTTATTATTAATAATAACAGTGATAGGAATAGTTATATAATATATTATATAATGAAATAGAACTGATTTTTGGAAATTCACATACGACAACAGAGTTTCTATTCATTTCTATTAGCAAATTAATAGATTGGAAATGTCTTTTTTATTTTTGTGATAAAGGACGAGTAATTAGACGAAACGTTTCTCTTGAGCTTGCATCGTATCAACTGAACATCCATTAAGGAATTTTTGAAGAATCACATTTGACAAGAATTTAAATTCTTTTCGAATGCAATTTAAAAAAGGAGACTATCCCAATTTATTATTAATAATAACAGTGATAGGAATAGTTATATAATATTATATTATATAATAAAACAGAACTGATTTCTGGAAACTGATATGCGAGTTTCTATTAATTTCTATTAGCAAATCAATATATTGTCTCTTTGATTTTTGCAATAAACAACGAATAATTAAACAAAACGTTTCTGTTCAGCTTGCATCGTACGAATTGAAGATCACTTAAGTATTTTTCGAAGAACCACGCTTGACAAAAATTCAGATTCTCTTTAAACGTACCTAATAGTTATATAATATTAAATTATATAATGAAATAGAACTGATTTTTGGAAATTGACATGCGACAACAGAGTTTCTATTAATTTCTATTAGCAAATCAATATATTGTCTCTTTGATTTTTGCAATAAACAACGAATAATTAAACGAAACGTTTCTGTTCAGCTTGCATCGTACGAATTGAAGATCACTTAAGTACTTTTCGAAGAACCACGCTTGACAAAAATTCAGATTCTCTTTAAACGTACCTAATAGTTATATAATATTATATTATATAATGAAATAGAACTGATTTTTGGAAATTGACATGCGACAACAGAGTTTCTATTAATTTCTATTAGCAAATCAATATATTGTCTCTTTGATTTTTGCAATAAACAACGAATAATTAAACGAAACGCTTCTGTTCAGCTTGCATCGTACGAATTGAAGATCACTTAAGTATTTTTCGAAGAACCACGCTTGACAAAAATTCAGATCCCCTTCAAACGTATCTGATTTACTAAATAAACAAATAACCGCGTTCTCTCTGGAACACGAGGCTTCCAAAATTACTTAAAAATAGTTACAAATCTCCCGCGCAGCCAGCGTCACATTAGCCAGGAACTTTTTCGCGAGAAACGAGCATTCGAGTGGCAAAGTTCCGGCGATTTCATCCGCGCGCGCGCGAAACCAACCCTCCGCCCCCGACTCGGATCCAATTTAATTTCATTAAGGCGTATCGCGCGCTTATAATTATCTCGCTGGCGATGCGCGAAATCATTACGACCAGAGGAGTGTCATTACGCGGAGTCCGCGAGTTTCTCGATTTTAATTAGAGAAGCGAAGCCGCAGGCGAATCGGGTTCGCGATCCTCCGCGAGGCCGCCATCGAGAAAAACTCGCGCCACCACGCGGCCACGATAACCTCTCGATATCGTCCGTCGTCTAATTGCGAAACGTCTGCCGCTTTTAACCCTTTGCAGTCCGAATTATTCTTCAATTTAGTAGCTCAACAATTCCCTACTATTTCAAGTGTTTCAGTTGTCAGTTGCTGGACAATTCCTCGACTGTTACTTGCAAACTCTTTGTTGCAATTTATATTTGCTTCTTTTTCTTATTTAGCGATGTCGAATCACGCTCGACAGAGGAGCGCAAAGGGTTAACTCTTTGCAGTCCTAATTATTCTTCAATTTAGTAGCTCAGTCGCCAACAATTTCCTACTATTTCAAGTGTTTCGTTTGAAATTACTTCAAAATGTTGTCAATTGCATGACAATTCCTCGACTGTTACTTGCAAACTCTAAAACAACTCTAAAACTTCGTTTCTTTTTCTTATTTAGCGATATCGAGTCACACTCGACAAAGGAGCGCGAAAGGTTAACTCTTTGCAGTCCGAATTATTCTTCAATTTAGTAGCTCAGTCGCCAACAATTCCCTACTATTTCAAGTATTTCGTTAGAAATTCACTTGAAATTTATTTGGAAATGTTGTCAGTTGCTGGACAATTCCTCGACTGTTACTTGCAAACTCTAAAACAACTCTAAAACTTTGCTTCTTTTTCTTATTTAGCGATGTCGAGCCGCATTTCGTTTGAAATTCACTTGAAATTTACTTGGAAATATTGTCAGTTGCATGACAATTCCTCGACTGTTACTTGCAAACTCTAAAACAACTCTAAAACTTTGTTTCTTTTTCTTATTTAGCGATGTCGAGTCACGCTCGACAAAGGAGCGCAAAGGGTTAACTCTTTGCAGTCCTAATTATTCTTCAATTTAGTAGCTCAACAATTCTCTACTATTTCAAGTGTTTCGTTTGAAATTCACTTGAAATTTACTTGGAAATGTTGTCAATTGCTGGACATTTCCTCGACTGTTACTTGCAAACTCTAAAACAACTCTAAAACTATGCTTCTTTGCTTCTTTTTCTTATTTAGCGATGTCGAGTCGCATTTCATTTGAAATTCACTTGAAATTTACTTGGAAATATTGTCAGTTGCATGACAATTCCTCGACTGTTACTTGCAAACTCTAAAACAACTCTAAAACTTTGTTTCTTTTTCTTATTTAGCGATGTCGAGTCACGCTCGACAAAGGAGCGCAAAGGGTTAACCCTCTGCAGTCCTAATTATTCTTCAATTTAGTAGTTCAACAATTCCCTACTATTTCAAGTGTTTCGTTTGAAATTCACTTGGAATTTACTTGGAAATGTTGTCAATTGCTGAACAATTCCTCGACTGTTACTTGCAAACTCTAAAACAACTCTAAAACTATGTTGCAATTTTTATTTGCTTCTTTTTCTTATTTAGCGATGTCGAGTCGCATTTCGTTTGAAATTCACTTGAAATTTACTTGGAAATATTGTCAGTTGCTGGACAATTCCTCGACTGTTACTTGCAAACTCTTTGTTGCAATTTATATTTGCTTCTTTTTCTTATTTAGCGATGTCGAGTCACGCTCGACAAAGGAGCGCAAAGGGTTAAGTTCCGCTCGCGGAAGGAGATGTTGTTGCAAACGCGAACAGGTAAGCTCTGGTTCCCAGCTTCAGCTTGCGCGACAGTTTCGTTTCACCATCGTTTTAACGATCGTTCCTCGCTTCCAATATCGGCCAACTGCTCCTGCGAGCGTCCTGTGAGCGTAAAAGGACGAACCTAAGCGCGATCGCGGATCGATTTCTAACGATGCGAAATTAGGGGATGAAGCTGTGATCTCGAGCGAACGTTCGAAACGGGAAAACTTGAAATGATGCGCGAGTATAAGTGTTTTGAGTTTATAGAGACTGGTTTTTGGTATTTTTGTAGCTTTGTTTGGTGGATTTTATAAATAATTGCAAGATGCTATGAAACATTAGTCGATAAATTCGATGAACAGCATTTAAGACTGATATTTACACAAGTTTTAATTCTAGAGTAAATACCAATTTTGTACTAATCGATTCGTAATTGTCTAAAAGAAACTCTGGATCGAGGAAAAATCCGTTCGAATGGTAAATTATCAAGTTTGTTGGTAATTGATAACGATTGTGTTTTTTAATTGAGAAAATCACTGCGATAAAGCCCGGTCTCTCGAGACGGACTTTCTAGGCGCGCTGTTTAAGATTGTAGTTAACACTGTGGCGGTAACAAAATAGCAATTTATCCTTGACATAGTAGGTGTTGCAATTGTTGTAGAATAAATAGAAAAGTCTTTTTGTGCGTCCTTTTGCTGGCTTGTCGGCTGTACAACGAATTTTGCCGCTCTAATTGCTTTGCTAGAAACTGCATGCCCGCGGATGTTTGACTTCGCACCTTGAACAAAGTAAAGTTTAACGCGTGTACGCGACAAAAATCGCTGGTAATTTTATGCGTTGCTTTTTTGTTCCACGCGAACGAGCACGAAGTGCGATGAATCGATTTGCCCGCGTGCACGAATTCGTGTCAGAATTTCGAACAAAAGTTTTATTACGTCGATTACGTCGATCAAAGTTATTTGAAAAGTATGCCTCCAATTGAAAACAAAAAAAAAAGATCTGCAAAATAAATTTACGCGTCGTTGACAGAACAGCTGATTAAATATCGAAAAAGTTCGCCCTTCGTCGACCTAGATTAAAGAAATTCCAAAAATAGAGGACCAACGACAGGAACAATTAAAAAAAAAAAAACACACACCGCTTTCTAAATCGAGGCTGCCCAAATTAATCGAAAAATCGAAATCCCGTTCCTCGAAACGGATTCAAATTCCACTGGCAGGCGTTTCGCCTGAAGGAGCCTCTAGCTAGCATAAAAAGTCGCGTCGCTCGTTCCATCTAAAGCAGAGAGCACAGAACTCGAATAACCCAGGCGCAACTCTCTCGTGAACCAAAGTAAAAGCGAATTGAAACGGAGAATGCGAATGACTGCTGCCTGTGTAAATCAAAGCTCCTCGAAACCGCTGTGAGGAGCGAAAAAGCGGGCGAGAGGAAGAAGGAGAGGCTCCGTGGAAGGAAAGGAGCGAGAAGAGTCGAGAGCAAAAAACAGGCGAAAAAAAAAAGGGCAAGAAAAAGCGAGGGGGTAAAAATTGGCGATGAAGAACGGTGGCGCAATGGCGGAGGAACGTCGAAGAAAGGGGTCGAAACGGGAAAGGTTGTACGGGAGGAAGCGTTTCTACGTGGGCTGTGGAGAACCACGTTGTTCCGTGGGAAGGCAGAGTTCAGTATACAAACGTTTCACTCTCGACGAGCCGGCTGGATAACGGGGCTCTCTGTTCGCAGCGGAGCCAGTAGATACTGGCTCGTCGGGAAAGAAGGGAAAGTAGTTCTGTGAGTCAGTGGGGCTTGCGGTACCCCGCGACGTTCAACGGTTAAGCAGCCTCGAGCCTCGGAACGGGAAACGGTAATCCAGATGAGCCGCGTCGTTTATCCTTTTCGAAATGCTCGACTACGACAGGGAACTTGGTTTTGTTGTCTAGAATGCTTCTCGATGCTGCATTGTGAACGCACAGGTGACACACTGAAGTGTGACGACGTGAATTAGATGCACGAAATTTGGTCTTTGAGGAGTAAGACATTTTGTTGGGTCACGAAATAAGTAATTTTTCTTCTAAATATTGTTTATATCGTGATTAACACACTGCAAGCGGATAATAGAGCCACGTCGATTATCCTTTTCGAAATGCTCGACTCGACTGCATTGTAAACGCACAGGTGACACACTGAAGTGTGACGACGTGAATTTGACGCACGAAATTTGGTCTTTGAGGAGTAAGACATTTTGTTGGGTCAAGAAATAAATAATCTTTCTTCTAAATATTTATATCATGATTAGCATATTCTGAGCAGGTAACAGAGCCACGTCGTTTATTCTTTTCGAAATGCTCAACTCGACTGCATTGTAAACGTACAGGTGACACACTGAAGTGTGACGACGTGAATTAGACGCACGAAATTTGGTCTTTGAGTAGTAAGACATTTTGTTGGATCACGAAATAAGTAATTTTTCTTTTAAATATTGTTTATATCGTAATTAACATACTCTGAACGGGTAACAGAGCCACGTTGTTTATTCTTTTCGAAATGCTCGACTACGACAGGGAACTTGGTTGCATTGTCTAGAATGCTTCTCGATGCTGCATTGTGAACGCACAGGTGACACACTGAAGTGTGACGACGTGAATTAGACGCACGAAATTTGGTCTTTGATGAGTAAGACATTTTGTTGGATCACGAAATAAGTAATTTTTCTTCTAAATATTGTTTATATCATGATTAACACACTGTGAACGGGTAACAGAACCACGTTGCTTATCCTTTTCGAAATGCTCGACTCGACTGCATTGTAAACGTACAGGTGACACACTAAAGTGTGACGACGTGAATTAGACGCACGAAATTTGGTCTTTGAGTAGTAAGACATTTTGTTGGGTCAAGAAATAAATTATTTTTCTTCTAAATATTGTTTATATCGTGATTAACACACTGTGAGCAAGTAACAGAGCCACGTCGTTTATCCTTTTCGAAATGCTCGACTCAACTGCATTGTAAACGTACAGGTGACACACTGAAGTGTGACGTGAATTAGAAGCACGAAATTTGGTCTTTGAGTAGTAAGACATTTTGTTGGATCACGAAATAAGTAATTTTTCTTCTAAATATTGTTTATATCGTGATTAACACACTGTGAGCGAGTAACAAAGTTACGTTGTTTATCCTTTTCTAAAGGCTCGACTACGACAGGGAACTTGGTTTTGTTGTCTAGAATGCTTTTCAATGCTGCATTGTAAACGTACAGATAACACACCGAAGTGTGACGTGAATTTGACGCACGAAATTAAGTCTTTGAATAGTAAATAATAACAGACATTTTGTTGGGTCACGAAGTAAATAATTTTTCTTCTAAGTATTGTTTGTATCGTGATTAACACACTGTGAGCGAGTAACAGAGCCACGTTGCTTATCCTTTTCTAAAGACTCGACTACGACAGGGAACTTGGTTTCGCTGCCTCGAATGCTTTTCGATGCTGCATTGTACTGAAGTGTGACGTGAATTTGACGCACGAAATTAGGTCTTTGAGGAGTGAGACATTTTGTTGGGTCACAAAATAAATAATCTTGCTTCTAAATATTGTTTATATCGCGATTAACACACTGTGGGCGAGTGACAACGTGAGCTGAACTCATACACGTGCTGAGCGAAAATTAGAGAGATATGGAGAACGTGCACCCTTTAGAAACAAGTAATATCTTCGCAATTAATGGTAAAAAACTGTTCATAGTTTGTTAAAGGAAAAGATCTGAATTGTATTAATCATAAACTTGTATTTTAACCCTTTGCACTCTGCTCCTTCCTGGACGTTGACAATAGAAGCTAGAAATATTTACATGTTTGCGGCAACCAGCTTCAGAATTTCATTATTTTCCAAAGGTATTCAGTGTTGGAATACGTAAAAAATTTGCCAGTCGCGAATGTGTTAAAATAAAGCAAGTTGGGACGCACGATTAAGAAGGCTACGTTGATTGCATAAAGGTGGATAAGTTCAAAGCAAAATTTCTGGTTAGAAAGCGATTATTTATGCATTTATGAGTACGCGCATAATATGCAGGAATGTGTAAAATATTCAAAGCAAAGTACATGTTACGATGTCTAGGAGATTATTATTAACGACGATGATTAATCATTTTTTAAGCCTGACTTAACATATCTCTCATGGCTGCGCGAAATATTTTATTGCTCCCTTCTCTGTACTTTATTCGTGCCACATACGCTCGCTATCGCCTTTTTCTACTTTTAATGTACGTAAAAAAATGCATCGTAAGGTATGGCTGACGTGATTTTGAAAAATCGTTCTTCAGTGAAATCAGGTCTACGTGGATTATATAATGGAACGATGAGTAAGTAATTCTTTATATAGACTGTGCATCGTGTTACCATTACGTTTCTCATAGATAAAACCGATAGTCCAACAGAAGTTGAATTCAAACAAATCCTAGCAAAAATGTTACTTTCAACGAACAATTCATCCCCAAACTCTCAAACAGTAAAGTGTAACTCTAAAGCAATCCAAAATTAATGACACTTGATGAAAATAATTTATCGAGGTAGATCGTTAAATCGTATGAAGTTCAATTCAACTCGCGAAGTTGAAACGCTCTAAGTACATTGTACAAAAACAGATTTTGATAGAATCACAAATAAAAAAACTTGAAAATTAGTCTAGAAATAATTTCCAAATTAATAAAACCTGGTTCCACTACCATATTTAATTCATCGCAATTATCGTCTCGCATTTCCACGGTAATCCCAAAATACGAAGTTAATCTAAAAAAAAATCTCACTTGAAATTCATTTCGTTAAAAAAAAAAATAATATGTTTTCTTCAATTTTATACATTCGCTCATCGAGCATTCTCGATTCTTTTGCCCATATTTCAAGTGTTTTATTCGAAATTTACTTAAAAATGTTGTCAGTTGCAGCACAGTTCCTCAACTTCCGCCTTCTCTTTCTTATTTAGCGACGTCGAGACCCACTCGACAAAGAAACTCAAAGGGTTAAGCACGCAATTTGGAATATTCCCAATTAATATCTTACTATTTCAAGTGTTTTATTCGAAATTTACTTTAAAAAGTTGTCAGTTGCAGCACAGTTCCTCAACTTCCGCCTTCTTTTTCTTATTTAGCAATGTCGAGTCCCACTCGACAAAGAAACACAAAGGGTTAAGCACACAATTTGAAATATTCCCAATTAATATCCGAAATATCCCAATTAATATCCTACTATTTCAAGTGTTTTATTCAAAATTTACTTAAAAAAGTTGTCAGTTGCAGCACAATTCCTCAACTTCCGCCTTCTTTCTCTTATTTAGCGACGTCGAATCCCACTCGACAAAGAAACGCAAAGGGTTAAGCACGCAATTTGGAATATTCCCAATTAATATCCTACTATTTCAATTGTTTTATTCAAAATTTACTTTAAAAAGTTGTCAATTACAACACAGTTCCTCGACTTCCGCCTTCTCTTTCTTATTTAGCAATGTCGAGTCACTCTCGACAAAGAAACACAAAGGGTTAAGCACACAATTTGAAATATTCCCAATTAATATCCGAAATATCCCAATTAATATCCTACTATTTCAAGTGTTTTATTCAAAATTTACTTAAAAAAGTTGTCAGTTGCAGCACAATTCCTCAACTTCCGCCTTCTTTCTCTTATTTAGCGACGTCAAGTCCCACTCGACAAAGAAACTCAAAGGGTTAAGCACGCAATTTGGAATATTCCCAATTAATATCTTACTATTTCAAGTGTTTTATTCGAAATTTACTTTAAAAAATTGTCAGTTACAACCCAGATCCTCAACTTCCGCCATCTCTTTCTTATTTAGCGACGTCAAGTCCCACTCGACAAAGAAACTCAAAGGGTTAAGCACGCAATTTGGAATATTCCCAATTAATATCCTACTATTTCAAGTGTTTTATTCAAAATTTACTTTAAAAAGTTGTCAGTTGCAGCACAGTTCCTCAACTTCCGCCTTCTCTTTCTTGTTTAGCGTCGTCAAGTCCCACTCGACAAAGAAACGCAAAGGGTTAAGCACACAATTGGGAATATTCCAAATAATAGGATATTAATTGGGAATATTCCAAATTAATATCCTATTATTTCAAGTGTTTTATTCAAAATTTACTTTACAACCCAGATCCTCAACTTCCGCCTTCTTTTTCTTATTTAGCGACGTCGAATCCCACTCGACAAAGAAACTCAAAGGATTAAGCATGCAATTTGGAATATTCCCAATCAATATCAAAAAATATCCATGAAACATGAAATCATTCACCCCCTACAGTATCCCATAAACCCTTCCCCAAAGATAACTACGCGCACAATTTAATTGACGGATGCTGCAACCCCTGTTCGCCTCGGAATCGCCTCGAACGCCACAGTGGAGCGTTTCGAGCCAGCGGACGACGTCCGCCACGATGAAAGGAAATTCGTTAGGCGGTCCCAGGAGCGCGTAATTTTTGCTTTCTCTCGAGGAACGTCACTGGGGGTAATAGTGGAACGACGAGTGACACACTTCCCGGGTGAACGAAGGAGCCGAAGAACGACGACGCGGTTGGAGGAGCGCTCGACAGAGCTGTGGGGCGGTGCGCGCAGGGAATCCGACAATCCGTCACCGGAAATAGATTGTTCGTTGGTGAAGCGGTCGCTTAATACCGCGACAAACAATAGTTGACCCGAATATGCAGGCTGAAATGACGAACGAGTCTCGACCCTGATGAGACGAAAGCCGCTCGTTACGAACAATTGCACGCTGAAAGGTCATTAACCGGGGCCGATTACCAGCGCCGCGGATCTGCATACGCGCGCACGCATCGCTTCCCGCGTAAAACCCTTGCCACGCCATTTTTCTTTCTTATTCAGAATCGCTGCGCACGCTTTGGACGCTGTTAGTTCGATACCACGCATCGTGTGTGCAGAATATTTTTCTAAATGTGCAACAGTACGGTTGAATATGTTTTAGTGGATTTGTTTATGCTAGTAGAAGGCGTTTGGAAGACCATGGTGCTCTTATTTTGTCCAATAGAAAAATTTCATCGCTTCCCGCGTTAAACCCTTGCCACGCCATTTTTCTTTCTTATTCAGAATCGCTGCGCACGCTTTGGACGCTGTTAGTTCGATACCACGCATCGTGTGTGCAGAATATTTTTCTAAATGTACAACAGTACGGTTGAATATGTTTTAGTGGATTTGTTTATGCTAGTAGAAGGCGTTTGGAAGACCATGGTGCTCTTATTTTGTCCAATAGAAAAATTTCATCGCTTCCAGCTTTAATCTTTTGCCACGCCATTTTTCTTTCTTATTCAAAATCGCTGCGCACGCTTTGGACGCTGTTAGTTCGGTAGCACGCATCGTGTGTGCAGAATATTTTTCTAAATGTGCAACAGTACGGTTGAATATGTTCTACTGGATTTGTTTATGAAAGTAGAAGGCGTTTGGAAGACCATGGTGCTCTCATTTAGTCCATTTTTTGACGCCAGTAGATGACGTTTGGAAGACCATGGTGCTCTCATTTAGTCCATTTTTTGACGCCAATAGATGACGTTTGGAAAACCATGGTGCTCTTATTTTGTCCAATAGAAAAATTTCATCGCTTCCAGCTTTAATCTTTTGCCACGCCATTTTTCTTTCTTATTCAGAATCGCTGCGCACGCTTTGGACGCTGTTAGTTCGATACCAGGCATCGTGTGTGCAGAATATTTTTCTAAATGTGCAACAGTACGGTTGAATATGTTCTACTGGATTTGTTTATGCTAGTAGAAGGCGTTTGGAAGACCATGGTGCACTTATTTTGCCCAATAGAAAAATTCCATTACTTCAGAATCACTGCACACGCTTTGGACGTTGCTAGTTCGATACCACGCATCGTGTGTGTAAAATATTTTTCTATATTTATAATAAAATAGTTTACGGTGGAATATTTCCTATTAGATTTTTTAGTATCAGTAGAAGGCATTTGGAAGACCATGGTGCTCTTATTTAGTCCATTTTTTGACGCCAATAGATGACGTTTGGAAGACCATGGTGCTCTCATTTAGTCCATTTTTTGACGCCAATAGATGACGTTTGGAAGACCATGGTGCACTTATTTTGTCCAATAGAAAAATTCCATTGCTTCAGAATCGCTGCACACGCTTTGGACGTTGTTAGTTCGATACCACGCATCGTGTGTGCAAAATATCTTTCTATATTTATAATAAAATAGTTTACGATGGAATATTTTCTATTGGATTTTTTAATATCAATAGAAGGCATTTGGAAGACCATGATGCTCTCATTTAGTCCATTTTTTGACGCCAGTAGATGACGTTTGGAAAACTATGGTGCTCTTATTTTGTCCAATAGAAAAATTTCATCGCTTCCAGCTTTAATCTTTTGCCACGCCATTTTTCTTTCTTATTCAGAATCGCTGCGCTCGCTTTGGACGTTGTTAGTTCGATACTATGCATTGTGTGTGCAAAATGTTTCTCTAAATATATAATAATTTATGATTGAGTATTTTCTACTGGATTCTTTAATGCCAGAAGGCATTTGGAACAGCATAATGCTCTTAATTTTGCCCAACAATACTATTTTAAACAATCTTTTCCCTATGTACAGTTTTTCTTTCCTCTCTCATACTTTTCTCATCGCATATTCTTTTTGCATTCAATATCTTTGCATACACTATTCTTTTTCTTAACTAAAATTCGTTGCTCTTTTCTACTTCTTCGTTAACCCTTTCCTCCCCCTTTTAGTCGCCTCTTACGACAAGCAGGGGTTACTGTGGGCGTATTCTGATCCCCACCACACAGGGGTTTCTAAATGTACGATACAACGAAAACTGAAAGTTTGTTTTTGAATTGAGATTAAACTTCGAGCAGAGAAACACGGCTTTATTACACTTGGACTATTATCTGCGCGGAGTGTCGCTCGTGGTTATATGGCAAGGCGTTAACCCTTGATGAATGCATCGTGTTACCGTTTGGCAACATATGCTATTTCCCAATATAGCAGACGCGTAAATGCGACAAATGCGAAGCTGAACCGTGTCCGAATAAAAATAATTTTCTACGCGAGTCGACGATTTATTCGTGCGCTTGCACAGCTTTCGATCGTTCGCAGCAACAAACTCGATTGTTTTAAACAAAAAGTGTATACAAATACATTCCGTTTCAACTTGCAAACAGAAGACAACAGCGAAACGTAAGCAACTAGCGAAAGTATTTCGTTATTTCCGAAGAAATCGAGCGTTTAAGGGCTCTTAGCCTCCATTTTAAAATAATCGACGTCCAAAATTAGTCACGATGGGTTCGCAATTGTTACGTGCACGGTTGGAAAGCTTGTTTCCCAAATCGCGACTATTACGCAACGGACCCGTGACGATTCTAAATTTTTCATCGAAGGACGGATCAGGGGTTATCAAATTCGGCCCTGAAAAAAAATTCCTGCAGCCCGTATTGTACAATGAAGCCACTCAGAGCCGCTAGCTATAAACAAACGCATGTAATGACCACTCGTATAGGTGAGACAGTAGCATCAGTAGCGGGCACAGCGTCTGCCAGCCAATAGCTTGGCCCGTTGCGTTCATCACGTGCTTAGCACGCGGATGTTTTGGTTATTTCGACCGACTCGATTCGTCGGACAAAATTACCACGATGTCCGCGTTTTCTGCAACTTGACATCTTAACTCGCTGACCATTCAGAGAGAAGCACGCCAGTGCATCGATTATGCGAGGAATTTTCCACTTTCCACGTGAAATGCAACGATCACGCTTGCTTTCGTTAATTATTACATCCAAAGTCAACAGCAACGACCTCATCGGACCTATTTACGAGTCGCACAGCTCGAAAAAGGCCACGCGGATGTTTTGGTTATTTCTACTGACTCGATTCGTCGGACAAAATTACCACGATGTCCGCGTTTTCTGCAACTTGACATCTTAACTCGCTGACCATTCAGAGAGAAGCACGCCAGTGAATCGACTATGCGAGGAATTTTCCACTTTCCACGTGAAATGCAACGATCACGCTTGCTTTCGTTAATTATTACATCCAAAGTCAACAGCAACGACCTCATCGGACCTATTTACGAGTCGCACAGCTCGAAAAAGGCCACGCGGATGTTTTGGTTATTTCGACTGACTCGATTCGTCGGACAAAATTACCACGATGTCCGCGTTTTCTGCAACTTGACATCTTAACTCGCTGACCATTCAGAGAGAAGCACGCAAGTGCATCGATTATGCGAGGAATTTTCCACTTTCCACGTGAAATGCAACGATCACGCTTGCTCTCGTTAATTATTACATCCAAAGTCAACAGCAACGACTTTATCGGACCTATTTACGAGTCGCACAGCTCGAAAAAGGCCACGCGGATGTTTTGGTTATTTCTACTGACTCGATTCGTTGGACAAAATTACCACGATGTCCGCGTTTTCTGCAACTTGACATCTTAACTCGCTGACCATTCAGAGAGAAGCACGCCAGTGCATCGACTATGCGAGGAATTTTCCACTTTCCACGTGAAATGCAACGATCACGCTTGCTTTCGTTAATTATTACATCCAAAGTCAACAGCAACGACCTCATCGGACCTATTTACGAGTCGCACAGCTCGAAAAAGGCCACGCGGATGTTTTGGTTATTTCGACCGACTCGATTCGTCGGACAAAATTACCACGATGTCCGCGTTTTCTGCAACTTGACATCTTAACTCGCTGACCATTCAGAGAGAAGCACGCCAGTGCATCGATTATGCGAGGAATTTTCCACTTTCCACGTGAAATGCAACGATCACGCTTGCTCTCGTTAATTATTACATCCAAAGTCAACAGCAACGACTTTATCGGACCTATTTACGAGTCGCACAGCTCGAAAATGGCCACGCGGACTCAGAGTGTACTCAGAGTAAAAGAGAGACTCTGCAAAGGATTGCTCGTTTCTTCGCTGACGAGAGTTCTTTGGTTCCTTCGCAGATGGAAGTAACCTTCGAAGGACTCGAATGTTCGCACGTTTTTTCGAAACTGGTGGCGCATCGGTTGTTGGATGCGCAGATATTGCGAGGACACGCGGCGTGCGGTGCCCTTAATGGGCCGCAACAGCGTGTCGCTTACGTGAACCATTTGCCTGCGAAACGATCGACAGAACGGGGATATTGTTCGGAACAGGAAGCGTCGCATCGCTCCTCGCATCTCGCTTTACATCACGCTGAACGCAACCTCCAGCCAGTGGCAATTTACGATCAGATGCGTATATAGTTGACGCATGGCTGGCTGTTCGATGATCCCTGCGAGGAATCCTTGAGAGCAAGGATGGTTGGCGACGAGGAGCAAAAATCCGTGAAAAACTGGGGGGATTTTTTCAGAACTCCTGCTGGCGAGACGAAGACGCGAGGTGTCTCCTCGAAACAGCTTTATCGACCGAGTTTCGCGGTTGCCACCTTTTTTTCTCAAAGCAGTTTGCGAAACAAAGACAATTGGATAGTTGGCTGTCGCCGTTCGGAGGTTTATTCTAGTCGAGTATAGCGAGATCGTAATTGTAGCGGCGATAGCGAGAGTCAGCTAGTTTTGAGGTCAGGGCAACGACGCGGAGGATCCTTGTGACGTACGCTGCTGCTCCAAGGAGCGCTCCGGTTGGCCTTCGACCTGGACGATCTCCCACTCGCGCTACTCCTTTTTCCAGGACTATTCTTCCTGCCGCGATATTCTCCCGGAATCCTATAAACAAGGATTCCCTTTAATATCCGTCTCCTTCCGTGCACGCGGGACACGTATCGATTGCTCTTTCTGCGGATTCGTTTCAGCGCGCCCTTGGCGACGTGTTTCGTTTAGAATCGTCGCAGCAAAAGGACGAGCAGTCTCGTCTCATTTTCTTCAAGAAGAAAAAAGCGTTTCGCGATCGACCTTCGATTGTTACCAGAGAAAATCGCGACAGTTGAGCGTTTCGTCGTGGCCTTATCGATTGTTTCGCGACTGAACGCGGCTGGCGTTTAACCTTTTTGGCGGGCTCCGCTGTCCGAGATGTTTCAGAGATATTTTTATGTAACGGGCTGATTGAAAGATCAAGATCAAGAGAGGCGAGGCTGCGAGCCGACGTCGGATGTTGGTCGCAGCTGCGGCTGAGACGCTCGCTGCCGATCCTTGGTCATGGGCTCGCAGAGTGCGACGCGGTTCGGAAGGTGAAAGTTTTTCGGTTATCGAACATCGTGGCCTAGACCGTAAAAGAATAACAAGAACGCGTATAGAGGCTGATGAGAGTTCTCCTAGCCAGTTTATGCCTCGCTGCTTTCTCTTTTCATTCTAAATACACGCTTCCCACTGCGCGCCGTTTTCCTGGTCTGCTTTCGTCCCGATATTTGGCCAGTCCACCATTTCTGGCTGGCAATGCACGATCGCAGTGATACACACGGTGGTACAACCGCAAACTTTTTCTGCGCAACGATTTTTAGCTACGAGGTAAGCTTTCTCGATGCGATTTCGTTAAACGTTTTTCGGTGCTCGTTAATAAACGATCGATTATTTTTTAATGACTAACACACACTTTGACCTAATTAATTGTAACCACTACTTACGCACACCTTTGATTTTATGACTAATACTTTTATCGATATTTCACGATAAATTTGTTTTCTACAAATTTCTTCTCTACGAATTCTTGTCGAATTAAAGGTACGGAATAATAGAAGTGTTTCAGTTTGTTTTTGCATAAATTTGGGCCACGAAAAGCGTGCTACGATTCGATCGACAACGAAGTACTTCGATTGAAGCGTCGCAAGACGGTTCAGCGTTTAATTAGCGAACGATATCCCGAGGGGGGACTCGCGAGGGAGGAACAAGCGCGTCCTGAGGGGGTACGTTCCACTTAGGCTCAGAGTCGCGTCGCGGCTGACATTATTTCGCGACACGCGTGTCACGCGATCGCGTGAAATTCCCGCGTTCGACGCTCGAAATTGCCGTTTCGATCGAGATATCGACGGAGGCTGCGTTCGCGAAATTTCCGCCCAGCGCAGAGCCTAACTTCTCCCCCTCCTTCCCTCCAATTTCTCCACCGATGGCGGCACAATAACGACGCCTTTTATCAACAATATGACACCGTTACGTAACGCACAGTTTTCATTTACTCGTTCAATTACAAGCGACCCAATAAAATTCAACTACAATTTCACGTTCAATTAGACCGTGGAAAAGTGATATCCGATACTTCGCCTGCCGGTTGAATACCTAATTAGTACCAATTCTTTTTTTTTTTTATCAGTGGTAGTCTTCAGCGGTCTTAATTAACGCTAATTTTTGCTCGAGGCGCCATTGAAAAATGTAACGCGCTCCCCGTCGAGGAGCAAATCTGCGCTAAAATCTTTCGCCGCGTTATTGTCACGTTCGAGCATCGTCTTACGAATAAACGACGAGAGCGAGTTCACGTAATCTCCGCACGCGTCTCGCGTTCCCGAAACCGCGAATTCGTTCCTCGACTGAACAAGCGCGAGCCTGCGCCTTGAAAATCGGTAGGAAATCGTATTCGCGGCACGTTCGCGATGCGTACACGTAGAAATCGAGCGTCGAAGGAAAGTGCAAGTCGTCGCGCGGTCGCGGCAAAAGGTCTCGGTGCCGGGAGCGAGGAAAAGCTCGAAACGGGGGAGGAGAGAGGTGAAGAACGAGGGGGAAAAATGGAGGAACCGGACGAAATGTCATATCGACGCAAAGTGCACGCGGGGCGAACGAAAAGGAAAAGCGAGCCGCAGCGCGCGCGAGTGCCAGCGGCAGCTTTCGATCCGGTAGCGTGCGGCTGTTCGCATGTAGCGGACGGGCACGCAGCATGCAGATACAGTTTTTCCGCGAGCGGCGTGCGTAACGCTAAGCAATCGACTAGGCTTGTTGCAGCGGCGTTAGAGGTTCCCCTACTGGAGAACGTAGTGCACAGCAACGCTGCCGTTTTACGAGGAGGGTTCTCTCTTCCACTTCCACAGTTCCTCCACCGCACGGCGCACGGGTTCCTCGTCGGTGAGCGCTGGTGCCCGTGGCCGCTGTCCCAGTCGTCGCCCTACTTTGTCGAAGCCAACTCAGCTCGACACTCGGTTTACACCTCGACCGTACACGACGAGAGAGAAACACGTCCACGCACACGCGCGCACGTGCACGCGTACACGACCGCCGCACGCATATATACACACACAGACACATATATATATATATATATACATATATATATACGTATACGTGTAACATATACATATATATATATGCGTATACATATATATTTATCTATCTATCTATATACACAAAGAGACGCGGCACGCGCGTAAGAGAGGTTAACCGTATGTACGGGCGCACGCACACGCGTGCAGACGAGCGTTGAACGCGCACGGCGAAGAAGGAACGCGCGCGACACGGGTGGAGGTGGTGCCCGATGGTGGTGGCTGTGATGGTGACGGTGATGAACGTCGTCGTTTCGCCGCAAACCGGAAGTGTCCCGCGCGAAAACTCGGCCCGTCCCTACCTTCGCACGGCCCGGACCGTGGACCCACGTGCCTCGACCGGAAGTGCCAGTTCTGCCGTACGAAACGGACCGTCCTGCGACCTACGACAACCTGCTGCTGCTGCTGCTGCTGTTGCTGCTGCTGCTGCTGCTGCTGCTACTGCTACTGCTGTTGCTACCGCCGCCGCCTGTACGACGATCCAGCTCCCGTTCAACCCCCTCGCGGTGCTACGACGATTTCGAGAACGGTGGGACGCGGTAGCGATTTCTAGAATTATCAGTGCCCCGGATGCAGTGCCGTCCGACACGCGGGACGCCGTCGAATCGATCTAACGTCACTCCTGTCGTCCCCGAGCAACGAAACCGGAGCAGAGTCGAGTTCGCTGGACACGCTGGAGGACCCACTGGCTCGTCCAACGTCGTTTATCATCGAACGATTAGAACAGGATCCGTGAGTCGCGTGGAATCGAACGGATACACCGGGG
Source organism: Xylocopa violacea (assembly GCA_963969225.1). NCBI lineage: Eukaryota > Metazoa > Arthropoda > Insecta > Hymenoptera > Apidae > Xylocopa > Xylocopa violacea. The sequence continues at coordinate 20,166,273 of CAXAJV010000008.1, forward strand.
GAGCTGCTTCTAACGGGGAAACGATCACTATTCGCGGCGTTCAGGAGAAAGTGCATTAGGCTCTCGAGCCGGAAGTGCCATCGAGCGAGAATATTCAACACCACCGTCCTCCTGTCCCTTTCTCTCTCTCTCTCTTTCTCTCTCTCATACATACACTGTCATACAAAACGCGTACAATCTCGTCTGTGTTCAACGCACGCGGCCGTTCTCGCGGTGTGAAATATTCGCATGATCGCCTGACGCCCGTCCCGTGAATTACAACCGTGCAACCGAACACGCGTGTGCGCTTTCGAGGAGTCCCGTGGAAAAGAAGGCCTCCCGCTTCGTTGTCAACTGTAAAGGTTGCGCACGAGGCGAGCAACCACGAGAGCACAGTGCGGAAAGTGACGTAGAAACGACTGACGGAACAGCTCAGCGACTGACGAACCCATCCAGTTCGTTCGATCTCGAAAACACCACTGCCAATCAGCGATTAATCGCCGCCAGATTTTCGCGAACACCTTACTCTGTTACTGTGATTTTTATTCGCGTTTCTCTACCTTTTTCCCTCGTTCCCAATTGACTCCCACTCTCGCACTCTCTTCCCTACCATCTATATATCTCTCTCTTTCTCTGACTGTCACTCCTTCTTAATCCACCGCTGTCATCCACGGCCAAAGTCACCGCGCGTCTTCTGTCGTCCGCGCGCGGTAGGAGGAGGAACGACTCTCGCGAAACAGCCGCTCGAAAGCCGCGACCCTTCAAGACTGTGGAGAAAAAAGGATCGCGAGTAGCCGCGGATCGATCGGCTACGTTTTTCCGTTCCCGAACACTGCCAGCTAGCCGAGAGAGTGAAAAAGACGAGACCTTTACAATCGCCTGCTCGATCGGGGATCCGCGAGCACTGCCAGAGACCCCAAACGAAGGGGATCCCGTCGATCCAGCCCCCTGGGGTCAGCCAAAAACTGATTGCCAGCCCACTCTGCCATCTCTCGCGTTATTCTAACGATCCGAAATCGCAACTGGACACTGCCGATCGATAATATCAACGACGCGACTGCCACGATTCGTCCAACCGTTGGATCCGCGTCCGCCTCGATTCGCGAGCGACCAATTACGTTATACACGCGTCCCCGTCTACGAGCGAGCCGTCGTTCACGAGACGTGGTCGTCGCCACGGGTCACGGCGTTTCTGACGCGCGTCGATCGATCGATTTCCGGGAAATCAAACGCGAGATCCGGCGCGCGATTCGAAAGGTCGCGACCGCGCGAGGTTCCCGCGAAACGCGAGTTCGCGCGCGACCAGAGGAGGAGGGAAAGGAGAGACGAGGCAGCAGCAGCAGCAGGAGGAGGAGGAGGAGGAGGCGGCGGAGGAGGAGGAGGAGAGAACGAGAGGGAAACGAGAAGAAAGGAAGAAAAACGTGAACGCGAGCCGACGTTACGTAACCACCGCGTACGGCCGCCATTTTGGTCCACGCACACGCACGCCGTTTAGCCGGCGCGCGCGCACGGCAGAGCCGACATGCGTGTCTCTCCGCCGCGTCGCGTCTTCCGGTGCGAAACCGACGCATGAATGGTGCGGTGCAGCGTGCGCGCGATAAGAACGTGTCCGTCTGATAATGCTGTCGCAGGGCTACCACCACGCGGGTGCGACCGCCTCGCTGTTCGCACGTGAATACACAAACGGCAGACACGCGTGGTGCTGGTGATCCCGCGGCCAACCGAGAGGAGGTGCAACGAACTCGCGCGGAATTTCGCCCGTGCTGGACGCCGGATGACGGGGGCCGACCTGGTCTCAGCTATTTTCGAAAATGCGCAACCAGGAACGGGGAACGTACGACCGTCTGCCGTGAAACGGAACGAGGGAACCCCGAGCTCGCGAGAGAGAAATTGCGGGAAAGGAATCACGTTCGACTATGCGCGGCGACGCGTTCGAAAGCCCACTGACTCCCGCCGAACGTGACTCGAGCGGAACGGTGATCGAGCAATAGCCGTCGCCGTTGTCGAGCATCGCGGCAAACAGCGCTCGTTTTATTACGCTCAAGGAGATCGCCTTCGTTCGCCGCGTTTCACCGGGAACGTGTGCAAACTCGAATCCACCGGACTATTAAACTGCCGCGGACGATCGATAGACTGTCCATTGATTACCCAAGGATCCGCGCGACGTGCAACAGTGAAACTCGGTTTGCATCGATTACCGTCCACGCGGAGATCGATCGCCCCCTAGGAACATCCGCGATCGATCGACGTTCGATTGTTTTCAAATTTTTACATCGCGCGAGTGCACCATCGACGGTTATCGCCCCTGCCAGTGCGTGCTCGCACACGTTTTTTACGACGACCGCGGAACAATCGAAAATAAGGCTGAAACAGGAAGAACGCGAGGAAGAAGACCGCGCGAGAGAACGCTGTTCGAGACGAGGGAACGAATGGTCGTACGAAAAGGGTGGTGAACCGTGTACTGCTCGCAACGCGGAGGAACCGGAAATACGAGGACAAAGGATAACCCAGTTTCGAGGGCGAGCTCGCGTACGCAATTGGGTCGTGCGTCTTGCGCCTCTTTCCTCCATTTTTCTCTCGATTCGCTCACGAACGCGCGATACGTTTTCCCATCGAGATCGTCGTTCAACTTATCAACCTGCCACTTTGTACGCGTTTCTCGCGCTGAACGCTCGATCGATATTGGGTCTCGAGGATCCAGAGGCGGTGGACCAACGCTGACGGGCCGAATTCCACCGGGAACGCCTGGGACAAATGAAGAGCAAGTGCACGCGCAAATACTTAAGAAAACGGACGAGACGTCGGAAAGCCGTCGATCAACGTTCAACGCGGACTTTTCGCTAGAGGGAACCACGAGAAGTGACCTGTGCGTACGTGTATGGTGTGTCTTTGTGCGCGTATGCGAGTATATCAATGTACACGTACGTATACCGCCTAGTATAGAGATACGCTGGGAGGAGGGTACACGTGTGGGTGCGAGTGCGCGCGCGCGCGCTACCAGTAGTGTATAAACGCTGACGTAATACGACGGACCTACCCTTGACACCTGATCGACAATCTACATCGTCGGTGACCTTGTCGAGCACGGTCCCGGCCAGGTATCTTCGACAAGGATTTCGGGAAGACTTTGCCTCTGCCACCGTTTTTCGTGTTTTGGATGTCTTAAACGGAAAAAGATGTAAGTCACCAACACCCCTAGCTTGCGTCCCCCCTTGGAACTTTGCCGTTTCTTGCGCTGACTGATCTCGCGACGAGATCGTCGGCTCTGGGATGGGGAGGTTCCATCGATTTCAGGATCGACGGCTCTCGCGGTTCGGCGAGCTTTTAAGCTCGACTGCTCGACTGCATTTTTTCATCGTCTATTAAGTTATCATCGTGGCAATCGCCATAACACAGTCAACCTTCCGTTTCTGTCTGAAATTTTACTTGCTCACGAGAGAAGAGGAATTGTATTCGCGGCTGTTCTCTGATAATCGTTATATCTAAACAACGCGCCTAGCTGGTTCGAATGCAAGGCTGTTATAACGAAATATGTCGGCGCTGTGTCGTAAACTACGCACTGCCGAGTCACGTAATCATAAGCGGTTAATAAAGTCCCGGTAACGAAACTGGAAATAAAATTTGTTCCATAAACAACGCTTTACGAGAGCCGTAAATTTTAATAACGTTCGCCGTACGAGGGATATCGAGGGACGTCCGCGTTGTTCTGGGGTCGACGTTTCGCGGCTACGAGTAATTAATAAGCGGTCCGATTTTTCCGCACGTTCGCGCGGGAGGATTCGTCGAATGAACGGATACACCGTTCGCGACCGCGTAATTAGCGGTAATGGCGTTAACCCGCAGCACCTGGCCGTTCGAGAGCGACGCCATGCGCGGCCAGCGAGAAGAGAAACGGGAGGAAAGGGACAATGATGGCTAACGAATGCAAATCTGGCGTACAGGTTTCGTTCGAGTCGAAAGGTCTAGGTCGTTCGACCGGTGACAGATGCCTGGCTTCCGGTTGACCAGAAATTCGTGAGAATTCGTCGAACGAATTCGTGACCATCGCACAGACCCGTCTCCTTTCCTCCAGACGCGTTCGTCGCGGGACCAGGAAACGGTCCCGCACGAAACAACGCGCGCCACGATGCAGGCGCTCGTGGACGGGCAAAAAATCGTTTTAATTAATTCCGCCAACCTTGAGGTGGCCATTAAAAGTGAGAAGCCTCTTCTCCGCGGCGATTATCTCTACTTTTATCGCGCGCGATCGAGAATCACTCGCGAAACGATTCCACCGCGTCGAGCGGTTCCGGGTTCGTTTTTCGATCGATTTTCTTGCGCCCAGTGGAGAAAAAAATGGGGGTGGACGAGTAGGTTTTTCGAGGCGTGCACGCGTGATTGTTTTCGTTCGATTTCATTGATTCACGAGCGTCACGTTCGTATTGCCTAAGGCTATTGTTTCCGTCTAATTGGACGTTATCTATTCCGAGGATCATCGTAGATCAATTTGCACGATCGCCTCGTTCACGGTAGGGTGGAACGATTTCACTGTAATCTATAAATACGTGAGACGAGGCGATACAACAGTCCAGCATGCGTCGTACGATTGTTAGGCAAATGCACGTACACAGACGCTCGAAGGTATCCGCGTCCCTGTTTGTGTTTAAGAGGATGTGTAATTCCATCGGACGGAACATGGAATTATTCTGTTCTTTGTTATTATTCGAGCTACCTGTAATGGGATGTTACACGCGACAATAATTTGCCTCCTCTAACGGTCTTTAAACAATTTCCATCTCGCGTGCCTATTAGATTTATTTGAACGCAATAAATAATAATACCATCACTAACGAGCAGTGATAAATTTGGTGTTGCGCTGCTAAACGAGTGAGTCGTTTGATAAATAATTTCGCATTAAAAGACCGTCAATTTGTTATTAATTTAAACGCAGTGGCGGGTTTAAAGGGGAGGCGCACATCTCATATTTTTTTCTATATAATAGAAAGTTAAGGAAACATAACTTAGCTTCATTATATTCAATCATTTACGAATTCTTCGTTGAGAAAAGTAAAAACTTATTTAAGAGGGATCTTCTTCGATCCCTCAATTGCGAGGCAATAATTAATCAAAACAAAGATCTAGAAAGAAGTTTATTTAATATTCATTTGCAACAGCTTTAGATTAGCAAAGTAAAATGTTGCAAAAAAATGCAAAAGAAAAAGCCAAATATGATTCTGTTACATACTCTAATTCCTCTCCATTATGTTTGATTAAATAAAATTGATAATTCAATATTTAAGTTCCTTTTTCTTTTTTTTAATTTAATATTTAGGAGTCCCTGATTTTGTTTTCTGCCTCAAACAACCTAAATCCGCCCCTATTTGCGCGTATTTAAATAATATTCTTCTACTACTGGTGCGAATCGACCAAAGAGCGGGAATACTACTTACGAGTGGTAGCGTACGGTGCATAGGCAGACGGGTCGCTCGTTAGTGGTTCAGGAATGTCGTGCTCAGACCTTCTCCTGTAATTACACAAAGGTACAACAACTTTCGATTACGTCCGTGCGAACTAACGTACGTGCAATGCTCTTCGATAAATTACTTTTTAAAGATCGACCGCAACGCCATTACGCAATAGGAAATGTCTCCAACAGATTGGCATAGCTATGAGAGCCAGAGGCGGGTTTACAAATGTGCCGCCTAAGGCTGAACCAAATCGCCTCTTATACTATATTTCTTACAAAATTAAAAATAGGTGATAAAACAAGGAATAGGAAAGTTATGCAAATGTTTATTAGAATTAGTTTGTTTGAAAAGAGAGATAAATTTGGTGAAGTTGATACTCAGTTTTCAATGACCCCAAAAAGAATTTCTGTCTTACTAAAAATAGTAATAAAATAAGGAATACGAAAGTTATGCGAACGTTTATTAGTATTAATTTGTTAGAAAATAGAGATAAGAAATTTGGTGAAGTTGATACTCAGTTTTCAATGACTGCAAAAAGAATTTCTGTCTTACTAAAAATAGTAATAAAATAAGGAATATGAAAGTTATGCGAACGTTTATTAGTATTAATTTGTTTGAAAAGAGAGGTAAGAAATTTGGTGAAGTTGATACTCAGTTTTCAATGACTGCAAAAAGAATTTTTGTCTTACTAAAAATAGTAATAAAATAAGGAATATGAAAGTTATGCGAACGTTTATTAGTATTAATTTGTTTGAAAAGAGAGGTAAGAAATTTGGTGAAGTTGATACTCAGTTTTCAATGACTGCAAAAAGAATTTTTGTCTTACTAAAAATAGTAATAAAATAAGGAATATGAAAGTTATGCGAACGTTTATTAGAATTAGTTTGTTTGAAAAGAGAGATAAATTTGGTGAAGTTGATACTCAGTTTTCGATGACCCCAAAAAGAATTTCTGTCTTACTAAAAATAGTAATAAAATAAGGAATATGAAAGTTATGCGAACGTTTATTAGAATTAGTTTGTTAGAAAATAGAGATAAGAAATTTGGTGAAGTTGATACTCAGTTTTCAATGACTGCAAAAAGAATTTCTGTCTTACTAAAAATAGTAATAAAATAAGGAACATGAAAGTTATGCGAACGTTTATTAGTATTAGTTTGTTAGAAAATAAAGATAAGAAATTTGGTGAAGGTGATTCTCCCTTTTTAGCGGCCATTCGAGAATAAATATAGCCTAACTAGGTTATAACCTAGCTCAGGGGTCGACAATCCGCGGTTCACAAGATGCATGCGACTTTTTGGCCACTTGAGTGCGGTTCTGCATGATTCATAATTTAATTTTATGGCTCACTATTTAATTTATATCATTAAATAAGATTATTACTAAGCATGATATAAAGTTTACTTTATATCTTACACTTTAATTAAAACTTAAAGCTTAAATGAAAGTTTATTAAGTTAAAAAGAAGTGTACCTATCTACATAGTTTAAGTTTAGCAAATTTGTCTCTCAAAATAAATCTTAATCGTTGCACTGCTGATAGTTGGCCTAAGGCTCTTGTCTCTAAGGCTAGCAACCACGAATTATCGACCCTTGAGCTAAATTACAGCCTATTTAATCTACATTTATGAAGGCGAAAACTTTTTCCGTGGCCACTGAAAACAGAGTATCAACTTCGCCAAATTTTTGTCCCTCTTTTCTAACAAACTGTCGACTAAGTTTGCTACTGGTCTAGCCTATTGTAGAAATCCGCCATTTATAACAACTGCACGTCTCTCGAACCCTGCGTTTCATAGTGAACGTCCGAAAATTGCTCGTAAGTCGAATTCTTGGGTGGAAACGATATTTCCATCGATATTCTCGTACGCATCGGTTTGACACGAAATCCGATTGGCCCAGTTCGGTCGTCTCGTTAATCCACGCGAGGTAAACGCGATCTAGCACGTGGAAACGCATCAGAAGTTGGCTTGTCGGTCGAAGACAGCGGCCTGATGACGTCTTCACCGCGTTCTGGCTTTGCTCGATGAGTTACTGAACGTTTACGTCTCTTCCAATGCTGCAATTAAACGAACGAAGTGCGTCGAGCGTAAACGTGTCTCGTACCAACCAATTGTAATTTTAATCGATCTAGAGTTACAGCGAACCCATTCGTTGGAACGAGGCAATAAAACTGCTACCATAAATTACGAGAGCTTTGAAGCTGACAATCTGCATTTGCTTGAATACCTAATTTTGATGTTATATATCAGAGAATTTGATAAAGTGAGTTTAGTAGAGTTTATAAATCTCGTACGTAACCAATATGTCTTTTAGAAATGTTACTCGTCTCGTGGGAATAGATTAGTAATAAAAAGTGAGATCATATCTAGGAACAGGAGATGTAATTCGAGTGTTGTTTTTCCATCGACGCAACATTGTTAAAGCGTCTTAAAGTTCTTCAAATATCAATTCTGAGTCGCCCAGTACTAAGGCACAACACGCCTTGGTTTAATCCATGAAGAAATTTCTAAAATAGGATAAAGTACTGAAGAAAAAGAAGTTTTTCAAATATCAATTCTAAGTCGTACAGTGCTAAGCTTCTACGCGCCTTGGTTCAACCTTTTGGAAATTTCTAAAACAGGTTAAGGTACTCCAAAAATAGGAATTTACAAATTTCAATATCGAGTCATCCGGTCATCGCACTGAGGCGTAGAATTTCCTAATCGTAGGAGAACTAATCGCAATAGAATCGAGAGAAATTTGATCGTACGTTGTTTCGAGTCGATAAGCCAAAAGAAGAAGCGTTACTCATCTCATAAAAATACTTCTAATTACTAATCTATTACTCACTTACTTGTTATTTCTAATCTAAGATTACATCTAGGAGCAGCAAAAGTAGCAACATTGCTTAGTCGTCTTGATTCAAACCTTTCGACAATTTCTAAAATAGCTTAAGGTACTAAAAAAGAAACCAAATTTTTCAAATCTCAATTCGGAAATTCAATTCGCCTGGTCATCGCACAGAATCGCAGAGTTTCCTAATCGCAGCAGAGCCAATCGCGAGGAGAATCGAGGGAAATTTGGTCGCGCGCCATTTCGAGTCGATAACCCAAAAGAAGAAATGTTACTCATTGCATAAGAATAGAAAAAGAAACCAAATTTTTCAAATCTCAATTCCAAAATTCAATTCACCTGATCATCGCGCAGGGTCGCAGAGTTTCCTAATCGCAGAGACAGAGCCAATCGCGAGGAGAATCGAGGGAAATTTGGTCGTACACCGTTTCGATAACCCAAAAGAAGAAATGTTACTCATTGCATAAGAATAGATGAGTAAGAAAAAGAGAAACCAAATTTTTCAAATCTCAATTCGCCTGGTCATCGCGCAGGGTCGCAGAGTTCCCTAATCGCAGAGGCAGAGCCAATCGCGAGTAGAATCGAGAGAAATTTGGTCGTACACCGTTTCGATAACCCAAAAGAAGAAATGTTACTCATTGCATAAGAATAGAAAAAGAAACCAAATTTTTCAAATCTCAATTCGCCTGGTCATCGAACAGGGTCGCAGAGATCCCTAATCGCAGAGGCAGAGCCAATCGCGAGTAGAATCGAGGGAAATTTGGTCGCGCGCCGTTTCGGGTCGATAAGCCAAAAATAATCGTCCGGCGGGCGTTTATGCGAGGCGGCGTTAGCCGCGGTTAAAGGCACGCTAAGTAAGGAGCACGCGCCACATGGCGGGAACTAGAGTTGTGCAACCCCGCTTAAAGTTATTCTGGCGGATGAGCGCAGTAGCCGCGGTGACGTCCCTAACCTAACCTAACCTAACCGCGGCGCTCGACGCGCGCCCTCTCCTCGATGACGGAGCTTGAGATAGGTCGGGCGCAAACGTCCGTACGAATGCACGTTACGTGCAGCCAGCCTGCTCCACCGTGGTCGAATCATGCGTACTACGACCGCCTGGCCACGACCACGGCAATTATTCATTCGCACTTTTCAGACGCGCCGCGACCTTTCCCTCGCACGAAACATTTACGATCGTTTCTTTTCTTAGATCCGCCGATCGATCCGTCGCCATGGTGGATTCGAACGCGAACGTCCCACCAACTTTTGCTGCAACCACGAAGCCATCTCTTTCGACTGTGAATTCCTTTAGATCCGTGCGAAACGCGGAAACGAACGCCTCGAGCGTCTCTCACGACGCTAAATAATTCTCGAAGAAGCAGAGATCTGTGTATCTTCTAACAGCGCTCCGATATCAGTGGCTGTTAATGCACAGTGATAGGTAGAACGTAGTGGTGTTATCTTGGTTCCAAATGTGACATAACTTTGTGGTGTTGCAATCCCTGATCGTCGCTTTTTTCGAGCACTTACTGTTCGTTACGTAGATCGTGAATCTGGTAAAAACAGCAAGACTGTTATAATTTAATCACGACTGCGATGCAATCTGCAAGCTAAAGTTTTTCGCTAATGCCGCTAATCCGAGACTCTTGCTGTGGGCTAAAGTATTTTCACCGTTTCGAGATTTAAAATATTTATGAAATGAAATTAAATTGTGGAAATAAAATTCTTAAAATATGAAAATTTAGAGTACACTCTCAATTCGAAGCACGTTTCCTGGGATTTTGGGGTTCGAGAATTTCATGCACGGCTAGCAAATGAAGTACGAATGGTGGAATCGATCGGAGGTCGCTTTGCATTAAAAAATAACGTGGAAATGTAGAGTAGCGTTTCTTCGTGGGAAGTCTCGTTTCTTAAATCATTCGAGACTACTGATTCTTTTTAGAGACCAACCCCAGAAGCTGAAATTTTTTAGTATTTCGACGCCTACTTTTTCCATACTGACTCATAATTTCAATTCGATATTATTGCATACACAATGTGCAATCCATCTCGAATGGGTTAAAAAATGGACGTCAGAGATTCAACTTACTTATTTAATCGAATCATGGAGCATTCTATATATTCTAATTATTCTTTAACGTAACGTATCTTCCAGTCGATCTCACCATTCGAAATTTCCAAACTGAAAAACGTCGTTTCCTACGTTCTACCACAATTTTACACCGCAATATCTTAGTAAAAATTCAACGATTCTTAGATAAAATTTAACCCCTTGCACTCTGAATTATTTTTCAATCTCGTCACCAACATTTCTCTGCTACTTAAAATATTTTATTCAAAATTTACTTCAAAAGTTCCTCGAATTTCCTTTACAAATCATCTCAGATATAATTTTTAAACGTTTCTTTTTTCATTTACCAATGTCGAGTCAAGCTCGACAAAGAAGCACAAAGGGTTAACCCCTTGCCGTACCATTCTGGCTCAAGCGAAATAAAAAGTGAGATCATATCTAGGAACAGGAGATGTAATTCGAGTGTTGTTTTTCCATCGACGTTCTTCAAATATCAATTCTGAGTCGCCCAGTACTAAAGTACAACACGCCTTGGTTTAATCCATGAATCCAAATTCAGAAACGTTCGCGAAAGGAGTCGAAGATTAATTATCTACATATTATTACATTTAACCAAAAATTAAGATCACTAATACGACTTATAATATTCGTGTCTGGTTACAAATTTTGAGTCAATCTCGCGATGCTCATGTTCGACGTGAAGTTACAACAGCGACCCTAACTCGTACCATTCACGTCTGCCCCGAATTTCTCGAGTCAGCCTCGTCGAGACGCGACGAGGGGTTAAAAGGAACCTCCCTTACGTAACGCTAAAATTTTCACCCAGTCGAACGCATCCTCGTTCGCCCTTCGAACCCTCTGCTCGAAGAGGCAAGCTGGAATCGTCGAGTCGAGGCGCAACGGTCGACTGGCAGGGCGCAATGGTCATAAAGAAACTCTATCCCGAACGCGACGTCACCAAGCGGCGTTTCTACGCTGCGACCATAACGTGTCACCGATTATAACCGGCTAGATCTCGGCCTACAGAGACCACGTGCGTAGAAAATAGATAACAGCCAGCAGACTCCTCGCGACCTATGCCAATCGCAAACTAAATATACCGGCCAGTAATCGCGGCATTACGACGGCGAGCTCAGCCATGCCTTTCGCCTCTCTGCCTTAACGCGGCCCCGACGTGGTCCAACGCCGTTGGACGCTCGCCTCCAAGCGAAGCCCAGTGTCGACGATTGTATATCGCGAGTGGCCGTGCACTGTACGCGGTGGACTGATAACCGTCGATGAAAAAATCGACCTTCGAACGCGACAATCGTATCCGGAACAAAGGGAACGTCGCGTTTTCGCGCGCCAGTCCGCCGTGTTCCTGAGGAGAGCTCAGCCTGACGAGGCTGGTCCGTGTCGGCTAATTACTTCTCTCTCTCTCTCTCTTTCTCTCTTTTTCTCTCTTCTTCTCTCTTTTTCTCTCTCTATCGCACTCTTGTCGCGGGGGGAAAAAATGGGCTTACGAAGAACACCGTACGTGTTTCATCATCTAAGCGAACCGCGCGCCGCGAGGAGCCGCGCTCGAAGCCAGAGCAAGATATCGAGGCTCTTTATCGGGTTCGTGTTTCGCGAGAAAAATTCATAACGAACGGCGCACAGGATCGACGCACCACGAGAGGGGGAGGAATTAAAAGAAACGAGAAGGAACGAAGGAACGTAGGTACGTTGTGAATAATGCGGCCGTCCTGCTGGTAATGTCGCGTTTGCACATGGAAGAAAAATGACTTAACGAGTGGTCGACCTTATTGTGACTCATTAACGAATGCAATGGGAGTGCGGGTTTCGCTGCCACGTTACTATTGCGACGGATTAGAAGCAAAGGCTTCGTAATAGGATCTGACACAGGGACGAAAATAGCGTACGGATGCGAGGAGTACTTTGAAACTTTTATTCCTTCCAGTTGGGAGTGGCTGGCTATGAATTTTGAAAGGCATTGGTCCACGAACGTTTATGTACCTCTGAAGAATTTAAGTACGCGAAAAATGCGCGTCAAATGTATCCTGCAAACAGCTACTAGAATTATCCAAAGCGATGTACGTGGACGTAAAAATTTCTAGTCGATTTCTGCTCGTTTTATTGGTTCTGTACGAAACGTTCGTTCTTCAGTCTTGGCGAACGTGGAGGAGAACGGTGAAGCGGCTGCTGTTTTCAGGCTAGTCGCGATTAAACTTACATAAACTTTATCTGGTAACGAAATATAATTGGGAGAAGTGGTTTTTAAGTAGACTTCGCAAGAATCGGGGAACACGTTGCTCGATTCTGAAGAGAAAGGGACAAACTTCTAAACGATCGCTGAAGGGGAGGTTTTTCTTCGCTGTTTCTAAATGAATTCGCAGCAAGCCTTAATCGATCGGAACTATTAATTAAATCAAATATTCGCCTTACAGCGAACAGTTGCAATTAGATCTCAAATTTGCCACGCCTGATTCAATTACGTTCCAAGAATTTTCATTGGTCTTCAGCGAACTTCTTTCTCGACGAACAGTATTCTTCCATAAATAACGCGAAAATTTTTATTTCTTTTTATACGGTCGTAATTATGTAACGAACTAACGGAGCAACCACGTGAATCCACCATTTTATAGACTTATCATTGGCACTAGTATCGCACAAAATAATTCATTCAATATATAATAAAAAGAAATATAAAGCTATAATTTAGAAATAATAAAAGCATGATAAACCAAAGAGACAGAATCTAAACGAACATTCTATTTTAATTTCTAAGTACCATGAAACCTTTGCGGTTCTATGTCGAGCAGCACTCGACGTCCTCTTCCGTATTAAAACTTAATTTAATTAAAATAACACTGATTACGAAAATAGTATGAATTTATAAAAATAACTTGTATAATAATACCGCGTGATTCACACTACTTTGGTTCAGAAATGAACTTTTGCGTTCCCCGCTTTTCCACGCATTTGGATTTCCCACGAATTTCAACATCCGCTTCGAAGCAAAAATTTCTGATCGCGCTCGATGGTAAAATGAATAGGAAAATCGTAATTGTGGAGAATAAAGGGCGAAAGGAGATGCCAAATAGCTCAGAGGAGCTCAGCTGAAGAGGATCCCGCGGTTGCGATGGCCTCTTCCTCGCCAGCGGATGCTCGAAACGAACGCTGGGATAAATTACGACGACGCAAGCGTCGACAACACCATCGCGAAGATCCTTGCGTCTGAATGATGTCATTTGACCCTGACACGTGCAGTCACCGAGTACCGGTATTCGAGCGCGAATGCCCAGCTCCGTTCCGAGGGAAACGCGTTCTCGAAAGGTGCATGACACTGCACCTTCGTCACGGGATCGAAAAGGTCTAACGATCCGCGTCAACGCAGCCGCGACATTTTTTATCCCGAGTAGGTCAGTTTGCTCTCCGTGCAGCTGCGGAAGGAAAAGGTTTCAGCCATCGCAGCGTAGGCCACATAGGGAGTCGACGCTTGGAGACGCTTACTTCGCTTAAAGAATTGTGAAAAGGAGAATAGAGAGATGGACTTTGAAGCAGAGAGCTTTGAGGAAGAGGAGAGTGGACATTTGACGAGAGGAGTCTTAGATTTGGTCTTGAGATTAGTTGGAAGATATTATGAGAAATATTTAGACTATCTCTGTAAAGTTATTGAGTTTCACAATTACTAATTCTCGCAGATATTTTTGAAACTCGCAGAATTATAGAAACTAGGAGCAGAGGCTCGAGTAAAGTAAGGTCTGCAAGCTGCGACTTCAAAAAGTGATTTAAAACAAACGCGCATAATTGTGGCAAATATTTTGCTGAACATAACAAAACGGTATCCAGAAATATTCAATAGTCTACAATTCTCTGCTGTCACGTTTCAAAATTCTCTAAGGAACATACGATGACAGAGAGAAATATTTGTACCTCGCAACTGCTTTCTATCGACACCATCTTTCTCTTCCACGCTTCTTCGAGTCAAATATTTCAAACACGTCGAGTAGATTTCGATCGAAAGTCAGGTTCCTATAAATTATCATCGTAACTATCGTCTGAAGTAGGAAATTTTCAATGGAAACCGAGTTAGCTAGCAAATGGCGACGTGCAAACTCTACTTTTTTCCCCACTCGACGCGCACAAAGAGGATCTGTTCGAAGGAAAAGTGTTTAAAGGACGATTACTCCGGTTGAAATGAAATGATCTTTAGAAGAACGAGGCCGTGATGACTACACCGAGGTCGATCGATTCTCATGGACGTTATCTGGCCTTACAGCTTCGAACTTGCTATGGCTGGCGCGAAGTTGTCGCCCCGCCATCGCGTGATACACGTCGGATCGTCTTCGATCGAAGGGAATTCCGTCAAGATCACGGACTCCGGATCGTCGATTAACGAGGCGGCTGTTAATCAGGCCGCGAGTGAAAAAGACGAGCTCGATAAAGAAAACGAGGCTCGTGATTTCCGCGAACTCGGCTGCACGGATAACAGTGGAGGTGGGGTAATGGAAAAAAGAGGCAAAAAAATATTATTCCTTGTCGGATAATGAATGAGTGTTTGCTAAAGCAATACGCACGTCCGAGCATCGATGAGTCTAATTGGCAATGAAACGCGGAGTGATGTATGAACTTGTATCTAATTCGCTTCGCAAGGATGGCGTACAGTGATTTCATCGAGCAGCAGTCGCGATTTTCTGCGGTACGTCTGCGAGGAAAAATATCGTCGACGCTAGTCTAGGCTCGATCGTCGAGCGTTTTGAAAAATAAGGAGCTTCACCCCTCGATCGAGCGACATCGCGGTTTTTTTCTCCATAAAAAAAAGATGCTCGCTTCAGATGTAAATGCAGACGCGGACGAAACGCATTGTTACTTGGTAACGCGACGTGGCGCGCCATATTTGGAGCAGCGTTCGTGCGCGAATAGGAAAAATGGATCGAGCACGCACTATCGATAACTATTTATCGAAACGGACCGGTCTTGTTTACGTACAGTTCTGCCAACTTGCGATGATTATGGCGCCATGGTGTCAGTGCGAAACGTGACCAAACGCTTGATATTAGCCGACTCTCTGAGAAAGGCGCATGGCCTGGCGGGAAATAAAGCTGTCGAGGCCCACAGACTAAACCATTGTTTATTTTAGACCCGTCGCGGTCTCTGTGGCCCTCTATTTCCCAGCTTCGAAAAATCATTTTGTCGTAACAAAGACCAGAGGAGAAGGAGCGACCTAACCAAACCTAAACGTTTCGAGAATAGAAATTCTATGATTGATCAATAACTGGTCGCTACCGCATCCGCTTGGCGATATCAGTAGACTGGAAAAATGGCACGATTGGCGCGTTCAATTATACACAATAACGCGTAAGACAAATATGTTACAAACGGCACGATAGCGTATCAGTCCAGCGACGATTACACTTTTCAGTCTCCCTAGATAAGGAAAAAATATACCGTCGGCCAATATTCTCCGCGAATCGTGGCCGATTTCAACGATCTACGACAGGCGAAATAGAAATACAAATTTCTCTTCTCTTTAAAGTCAGTCGCAGTTTAGAATTGCATCGCCACTGCCTTTGATGTGGAAAAATAAAATTGCTGGCCCTACCGAACACCATTTTGCGTACTCCAAAACTAGGTCTTCCTCGCATAGATCGTACCTTTGAAAAACCAATTCAGACCATTAAATATTGAAATAAAATTAAACTTAGCATCGCAAGAGCGACTGTTCCATCGTCTCAAAATTCGCCCAACCACCCACAATGGCCGCGACTGGTATCGGTGCTCCAGCATTCAGATACATATTAATCAGTCCAAAACTTAGTAGCAAACAGTACTACTTAGCTAGCAAAGTAGTACTTGGAAGTAAAACCAGAAAAGTCAAAGCAGCCACTGGTTGTGAAACAGCTCGATCCTCTCGCGACCACTGTGCATCTCCAGATCAATTCCTATACAATGGCCGCGACTGGTATCGATGCTCCAGCATTCAGATACATATTAATCAGTCCAAAACTTAGTACTAGACAGTATTACTTAGCAAAGTAGTACTTGGAAGTAAAAGCAGAAAAGTCAAAGCAGCCACCGGTTGTGAAACAGCTCGATATCCCTCGCGACCACTGTGCATCTCCAGATCAACCCCTACACAATGGCCGCGACTGGTATCGATACTCCAGCATTCAAATACATATTAATCAGTCCAAAACTTAGTACTAGACACTACTTAGCTAGCAAAGTAGTACTTGGAAGTAAAAGCAGAAAAGTCAAAGCAGCCACCGGTTGTGAAACAGCTCGATATCTCTCGCGACCACTGTGCATCTCCAGATCAACCCCTACACAATGGCCGCGACTGGTATCGATACTCCAGCATTCAGATACATATTAATCAGTCCAAAACTTAGTAGCAGACAGTATTACTTAGCTAGCAAAGTAGTACTTGGAAGTAAAAGCAGAAAAGTCAAAGCAGCCACCGGTTGTGAAACAGCTCGATATCTCTCGCGACCACTGTGCATCTCCAGATCAATTCCTATACAAAGGCCGCGATTGGTATCGATGCTCCAGCATTCAAATACATATTAATCAGTCCAGAACTTAGTAGCAGACAGTACTTAGCTAGCAAAGTAGTACTTGGAAGTAAAACCAGAAAAGTCAAAGCAGCCACCGGTTGTGAAACAGCTCGATATCTCTCGCGACCACTGTGCATCTCCCGATCAATCCCTACAATGGCGGCCACACGATAAACAGACGTCTCTCGATAAATTTGCTCAGCCGGATCGCTCGAATTGCCTATCGCGCGCTACTCGCGTAAGCGCGCGCCGCCTCGCATCCTTCGCGATCTTTCCAGCGCGTATCGCGACGATTGGCTGATGGTCACGGTCCAGAGGCGCCCTTCGAAATTTTTCGACCGTTCGAGAAGCAACCGGAAGGTTCGCCAAGTTCAGGCGTCGCGCGTTCGCGCAGCTGCGACCCAATATCGATAGTCGAGGAAATTGCGCGCGGGTTAAAGGGCAAAAGGCTACGCGGAGATTCGTGGAGGAGCGTGCAACGCGCGCCGTCTCGCATCCTTCGCGATCTTTCCAGCGCGTATCGCGACGATTGGCTGATGGTCACGGTCCAGAGGC
This sequence comes from Xylocopa violacea, assembly GCA_963969225.1. Lineage (NCBI taxonomy): Eukaryota > Metazoa > Arthropoda > Insecta > Hymenoptera > Apidae > Xylocopa > Xylocopa violacea. Next base: position 20,183,675 of record CAXAJV010000008.1, read on the forward strand.
GCCCTTCGAAATTTTTCGACCGTTCGAGAAGCAACCGGAAGGTTCGCCAAGTTCAGACGTCGCGCGTCCGCGCAGCTGCGACCCAATATCGATAGTCGAGGAAATTGCGCGCGGGTTAAAGGGCAAAAGGCTGCGCGAAGATTCGTGGAGGAGCGTGCAACGCGCGCCGTCTCGCATCCTTCGCGATCTTTCCAGCGCGTATCGCGACGATTGGCTGATGGTCACGGTCCAGAGGCGCCCTTCGAAATTTTTCGACCGTTCGAGAAGCAACCGGAAGGTTCGCCAAGTTCAGGCGTCGCGCGTTCGCACAGCTGCGACCCAATATCGATAGTCGAGGAAATTGCGCGCGGGTTAAAGGGCAAAAGGCTACGCGGAGATTCGTGGAGGAGCGTGCAACGCGCGGCGGCGGCGTCGTGCGCGCGCACGCGCTCGTTCGAACGCACCAATACAGGAGCAGCGGCGGCCAGTGCATGCCTGCCGGTGTGATTGACATCGGTAAGTATGCCATGGCCGACCGCCTCGCAACGTGCTGGTACGAACGACTGCAGCACTGCCCACACCGCCACGTACGAACACATCGCTCGCCCGGTTCTAGCAGCGCCATCCGTCTAGGCTGGCTAGAAAAAGCCGCCTGAGAAAATCCTTTCTGCCAACGCGTTTCCGTCTGAAACGGGAAATTACGCGGGGCTCGGTTCGGGTCGAGGCGCGTTGGTAGGCGAGAACGTTGGTCCGCGTCCGTCCGCGATTTCGTTCGGTGGACCGCGTTGTTCGAGCAGGGTGAACCCTTCGCAGACGGGTGAAACAGCAAGAGGAAACGGTTTTTCGATAGGGAAACGTGGAACACCACCGCGACGAGTCGCGTTCGACTGGTTGCGCAACCGGCGAACGGGGTATAACAGGTGGTAGCGGCAGCAGTTTTCGTTGGGGCTATCTTGGAAAGGGAGAGTCCGCTGGAGTGACATTTCACTCAAGGCTAGAGGTTCGAGCGCGATCGAAATGAAAAAAAAAAGATACGAGTTCCACGTCCTGGAAGCGAATAGACGGATACAAAATAAGATATTCAATCTCATTATTTGCCAATAGTCTTTCCTTGTAGAGCGGCCGGAGGAGAACCTGTCGATCCCAAGAGTATCCATGTAAGGTTTAGAACTGTGTTGTACACCTCTCGAAAAAGGCCGTACTTCACAGAAGCGTGATCGATATCAATATCAAGTCCGCGAGCCATTCACTTCGTATAAAGTCCGCGGTGCAACATTGTAGGAAATTTAAATTCCTACGGGCTCGTGTGCGGCCCGTAACAGTGCGCTCTGTCTACGCGCGCACGTACGCGGCGATCGCGAGCGGGTCTCGCATTCCTGCGCGCGGCGTTGCTTGCTACGCTTCGCGGTTAAATGTAAAAGTTCATCAGTCGCGGCCCGTTACGTAACGCGGCGTTAATTCGCGATAACGCTCGCGCTAATCGAGGGAGATCCAGCGTGCGAGCGCGCGCGCGCTCGCTCGCTCGCGGACGAAAACGCGGACAGGCAATAACGCGTGGTGAACGCGTGACGTAATGTAACCCTGTTCCACGAAGGACGCGGTTTTCACCAGGTTCGATCTTCCTGTAAGATGGTATCGTTTCGGGCGAAAAAACCGGTATCCAGAAATGGCGAGGACGCGCGAAACGAACGGCGGGCACGGGGGGGCAGGAAGACGCAGAAGGAGGATTCGATGTCATGCACGATGACGACGTCCAACCGCAAGGTCCTCCGCTACTTTTACTTTCGTCCGATAAATACTGTCGCGCTCGCGCGATCGGCGAACAGGACCGAGAGGAGAGAACGGTCGCGCGAGACCGGCATCGAAATTTCGGCCGAGACTTTCGTTACTTTCTTATGTGGCCGCTGGTACGCGATACGGATCGAGTTATTGGACTGTTCGTACGGTACGTGCCGATTTCTCGCGGCGACCGTCGTCTCGGACGCGTCGAAATAAATTTCGAGCTCGCGCGATGTCCACGTGTAACCGCTTCGAGAGATTACCTTTTCACGTGTTTCTCGGGATCGGTTTGTCGTAATTAGTTGGTTTCTTTTGGGGTTACGTGGCAGCGTTCGACACGGAGGGGAAAGTGGAATGCGTTTTCGGTATTCGTGACCGCGTAACGTCTGCGTTAAATTACTTTTACCAATGTTTAAATGTTAATTGCGAACAGATTTCGAATCGCATGAAACAAAACATAAAAATTAACAACGAGATACTCTCATCGAGTAGAATTCGATTGATGAGTCTGGTTCCTCTGCAAAATTAAATTTGCTCCGAAAACCACGCTTCGAACGCTCAAGCAGAATCGATGCGCAGCATACCGTTTCCAATCGCTCCGTATTGAACTTGATCCCGTCCCACAGCCACGAGTGAAACGCAGAGGCCAGTCCAGGTGTCACGCTCCTCGAAGCACTCTTTCACCGTGGCTCGAGGATGCGCGACAGCCGCACGCACGATTATCGAGCACATCGTACGGCCGCCGATCGAAAGTGAAATCGCAACAAGAAGAAAAGGTGACGCGAGATGAACGTCGCCTTCTCCGTTCCTTATTTGGGGCCCGATTTTTTTTCTCCTCTTCCTCCCAACCGTCTCGCGCACACGCGTGCACCTATGCGAGCGTGCATAAGCACGCTTATGCAACGGCGACAGGGTTAATCGACGATTCGCGCCGACTCTTCCGCTTCGACGCGTTGCGTAACCGACACGCTCGCACGGCTCGCGATTTTTCGCGACTCGATCGAGTCGCGAGATCGCGGCGGAGAGCGGTTTCTCGTAGAGTTCGTTATATTTTCCCACTGGACGCGATCGTCAATCGCCACGATCTCGCTTTCTTTTCTGGCCGATCTCTAATCCGACTTCTCGCATCGATGATCCTTTTTGGACATCGCGTTCCCCTTCATCGGTCCCTCCTACCATCGAGCGCTTCTCCAGTGAAAGTTCCCAGTCGGAAAGGTCGCGTCGATTTTTTCCGCTCCGAAAAAGCCGAGCCTCTCCCATCACGCTTTTTAACAACGACGCTGGTCCGTCTGTTTCAATGGTATCGCGTGATGACGAGATGAAGCGGCAACCCTTTCGCGTTCGCCAGATATCTCTGGATATCCAGATATCTGCACTCGCTTACACTCGCTACACTTCGAGCAAGATATCTGCTTCCTTTTGTGCGCAACATTCAGAATTGTTTCCAAAAGCGTAGCGCATCGTACGCTTGGCGTCTTCAACCCCTTACCACCCCTCGCGTCTTTCAATGCTCTCAACTAAGCGTCGTTAAAAAATAACATACACGATCCTTAGTATCGTCAATTCTTTCTCCAGTCAAGTTCCACTTCGTCTCTTCTCTCGTTCTCTTCTAAAACGAGACGAGAACTGTTAGATGCGCCGAGCGCAGGTGCGAAAGCGTTAAACGGGACGCATCCGCGGAGCATCTCGACGACCCCCGTTCCCCTGATCCTCCAGCGCAAAGGCCGGCGAAGTTCGCGAGAGTGAAAGTTCCCGCGTGCACACGCGTGTCGAGTTTTTGGCATTGGGCGTTTGGATTGGAGGGCCACGGCTGGTATCGAGGTCACTGGTGCCACCACCACCGAACACCGTGGATCCACGGCTCTGGTGGATCGCGTGGCCCGCGCAACCGGCTGCCCCAAAAACTTTGGGCAGTGCGAGGCGTTCACTTCGGCTGGTACGCGGCACGACCGTTTTCGCCGCCTCTTCCGGCCTTCCGTGCGGGTTTGTCGCCGTCGTGACGCTGGTTCGACGCCTCTCTCGACTCGTTCGCAGTAATCGCGAGTGGATCGTTCTCCCGTTCGCTCGAAAAAGGAACAACGCGTCGTGCACGATGACTGGTGCAGTGCGTCGAGGTCTCGATACCGCGTGACGATCGTCGAGACTCGATGGAAGTGAGTCCGCGTGGAGGATCGTGAAAATGCGGGCCTCGAACGATGCATCGAACTCGCGCGGATCGATGCGCGGAGGAACTGTTGCGCGCGTTTAATCGCGGTCCAGGTGATCCATGCCGCGGCTACGCGCGCGGTAGCGTATGGGACGATCGATGAAGTTTGGATAAGTACCGCCTACGATCGGAAGTTTCGTTCTAAACTGTGACATACCATGTGCGCGAAGATGAGTGTTCTACAAGGTCGTCATCTAGGTAGGAGTTCCGTTCTAAATCGGACTGAGCGAGGAGCTCTGTTCGACTGTGTCGTAGGGAGCATCGTTTTCATCGTCGATACACGCGTCGTGGCTGCGATCGATTACATTCCTCCGATCTTGACTCGTCCGCGAAAGATTCGCTCGCGATATCGTTCGCGGAGGTAGGTCTCGTGGAATCGATTCCAGAGGGGCGAGCAGGTGTCGGTTGTTCGTCAGCGTCCTCCGGGTCAACAACACCGCAACGCGATTTCACAATTGCACGGTTGGCTAATTGCGAATCACAGTTGCGACGCGGCACCGCGCGCACCAGCGGCTCGTCGCGTCGTCGAGGGATCGAGACGGGGACCAGAGCCGATCGCCGATTTCACGACTCGACGCTACGATCCCGCGGAAAAAGCGTAAAAGCTGGTTGCGTAACGCCTCGACGCTGGTCCCCGGTGGCGCGGTGGAAAGCAGCTTAATTATCATTTTAAAGTTCGATCCACAGTTTTTGCCGATCGAAAGCGGAAGTTGCCCACGGTGGTCTCGACCTGGAACGTTTTAGAAACGGGGATCGTAAAACGATTATAGGCCGTGGCTGTGGCACGATCGATTGCGTAAACGATGGAAACCTGGGACTACGGGGTTCTCCTTCGTAGCTTCGCAACAACGCGGACTTTTGCTCCAGATTGCAACAGTCCAAGGTGCCTCTATCGGGGAGCTCGGCTTGCGCGGTCGTTTCGCAACGACGTGAACTTCACGCGCGTCGCCTTACACGGGGCAATAAGGATTTTTCGTCAACGACGAGTAGGAACGTCTCGACGGGCTTCCTGTTGTTTCGACACGGCGTGTTGCAACGCGGCTCCGAGGCAGCTATGCGCTGATCGGACGAAAACGTTCGACTCGTACGATGACACGGTTGACCAACAGCAATGAGGAATGTGACGTGTTACACGGCTTTGTTATAAATAATCCCATGACCTATAGGAGTTTCGTTAACGCATTCTCCGCGGATGACGCTCCTCGCCAGGTTTACTCGGTGAAATTTAATAGACGCGGACGGCGTCGGTGAACGTTGTCTATTTCGAGTCTCGTTTGTTAATTCTCTGAGAAAGCGTAACGCAAGCGCGTTGGAATCGATGGACGAAAAAGTGGAATGAATATCGATCGTTGGTGCCGTCTGTAGAAAGTTTCCAAGTTCAAAGCATTCGATACTGAAAGGGTTAACGCCTTGCGCGTTACGCGAATAGTCGAAAAGAGGTTCCTCAGAGAAGTTTCTCAGTTTCGAAAGAAGCCAAGTGTCGATGCGTACAGTTTGAAATGCAAAATTATGCGTAACGATAGTAACTTCTTTAGATTTGTCTCGAAACTGCGAAGTCTTCGAAAGAAGGGAGAGAACGCGACTGGGGTTTAAACGGCGCGAAAAGCAGAGTTAAAACGCCAGTTAAAGGTCTTGATACCGATATAGGAAACATTCTTCAAGACGATACATTATCGATAAGAGTAAAAACGAAAGAAAATGGCAGAAATTCGTAAAGAAATAATCCCAAAAGCATCGATTCGCTAAAATCGTTCGTGCATCCGCGTCGAACTGTTCTCCAACAACTGGGGTTTAAACGGCGTGAAAAGCAGAGTTAAAACGCCAGTTAAAGGTCTTGATACCGATATAGGAAACATTCTTCAAGACGATACATTATCGATAAGAGTAAAAACGAAAGAAAATGGCAGAAATTCGTAAAAAAATCATCCCAAAAGCATCGTTTCGCTAAAATCGTTCGTGCATCCGCGTCGAACTGTTCTCCAACAGATCCGCAGCGAGCACGTCGAGCATCTGTTGAAAAACTGGGTATCGCGAACAAATTGGGTTAGCTCACTCTCCCCTACCTGTTCTGTAAAGAAAAAGGAAAGAGACATGCTAGAAAAACCATGCGAAAGCGAGATTTCGTTCCGATCGGGCAGGTTCCCCCCCGCGGGACCACGAAATTCACTTAAATCACTCGGATCACTTCCGGCAATCCGACTGAGCGTCCCGTACGGGCAACTGGATAAAAACGAAACGAGCGTCGTTAGACTGGGTGACGCGTCACGAGCCTGGCTCTCCCAGACGTGTGCGCGCGTAAGTAACGGACACGACGGAGGCGATGGAGCGAATTTCGATGTGCTTCCATCGCCGCTCGTCGGCTTATGACACAACACGGCAGAGCTTGCCGTAGGAAAAGTAAGGTAAGGCCAGTGGTATAATAGAAACTTTCACTGCGGAGGTTCAACGTACCGAACTCTCCGACTCTCACTGGCCGTTCTCACTGGTTGCCCGACTCACGAGCATCCGAGAGACACGATTCCTGTCCCTCTGCCACCGAGCTCCCTCTTCCTCCTTCCCTCTCTCTCTCTTTTTCTCTCTCTCTCTGCCTTCTCGCGCCACTATTTTTCGCTCTTTCACTCTCTTTCCCCGTCCACCCTCCTCGTTCCTCTTTCCCTCTTTCTCGTACGCGTGACACGTAAGAGTGTCTTCTCGCGCCTCTATTTTTCGCTCTTTCACTCTCTTTCCCCGTCCACCCCCCTCGTTCCTGTTTCCCTCTTTCTCGTACGCGTGGCACGTAAGAAAAATTCAGGGGGCATATTTATAACGACCGCTTCATTGTCGCGCGAACGACGGGAGAAACTTCTCGATGGATCCGACGCGTGGGTAACCGTGCAACCCTTCCGCGGCCACTGGCGAACGACGACGAGGACCGTAACTGGCCGACCTATTGTCGCTGATACGCGCGCGGACAACTTTCTTTGCCAGATAATACCGTTTCCTTGCTCCGGACTCGGCGAGATAACGCGATACACGCTCGAGGAAGTTTCTCGTCTTCCTTCTCCCGTTCCCTCCGCCTCTTTCTCCGTTTCTCCGCGCGAAAAAGAAAGTTCGGTGAACGCGGCGAGATCGGGGATCCTCTTTTTGCGGCACTCGGAAGGCAGCTCCTTCGAGGCGAGACGTTCAACCGTGAAACTGGGATATTCTATCGCTCTTTTTGCCCGCCTTTTTCCACCTCTTTCCAGGGTGGTTAAGCCGTGCGCGGCTCGCGTGAGGCGCACGCGCGCGAGATTTTCGATTTCGTCGACGCGGCGAGGATCTCCGCGAACGGACGGAGAAAGGAGAGAGCGGGGACGGTTTTTGGGGCCGGTTCGAAAAAGTTTCATCGGTATCCCCGGCGTGGTGTACCGTTACGCGGGCAGAACCGTTTCCCTTCCCCCTACGATAAGTCGATTCGAAGGTGGACGCGTTGAAAACGAGGCTCCACATCCGTGAGGACTCGCTCTGATAAGCGATAACTCGCTTTTTCAAATAACGGTACCAGCGCGCGAGCCGAGATAAAGCGGCGCGAAGCCCGCCGCACCACTTTTCACACGTTCGATTTCTCTCGCAGTCAACTACGAGATTGCGTTACATAAGCGCATCGTTCTATAAATAATTCGCGTTGCACGGGACCGAGAATTTTATTCGCCACGGCGGCAGGGGGCGAATCATTTCGGGGAAAGGGCGAGGTTCTTCAAACTTTTCTAACCTTGTCACTCGACATGCCAAGCCGCGGACGTTCGCGCCAACTCATATTTTCGTAGACAAGAGTAGAGCGAATGGAATGTTCGCAAAAATCTGCTCCACCCTTGCGAGGCGCGTCGCTAATGTTGCAAAGCGTACGTTTTACGTTTCGTCGCGTTTACAAAGGTCGCGCGCGCGTTCCGCGATTTTATGCGCATTTTAACCCTTTGCATTTGGATGTCCCCTCTGAGGGGACATCAAAATTGATTAGTGATTAAACTTATTTTTTGAGAAATGCATGTTTCCATAAAGTTTTCTGTTGAAATGGAAATTTTCTATTGCTGGAAGACGTTAGCAATAGAAACTATTGCTAAATATTGCTAAAATATCGCTATTTTAGCAATACTTTTAGTTTCTATTGCCAACGTCCAGAAAGAAGCAGAGTGGAAAGGGTTAATTTCCCATCCATTTTCCAAATTTTCTATTGCTGGAAGACGTTAGCAATAGAAACTATTGCTAAATATTGCTAAAATATCGCTATTTTAGCAATACTTTTAGTTCCTGTTGCCAACGTCCAGGAAGAAGCAGAGTGGAAAGGGTTAATTTCCCATCCACTTCCCAAATTTTCTATTGCTGGAAGACGTTAGCAATAGAAACTATTGCTAAATATTGCTAAAATGTCGCTATTTTAGCAATACTTTTAGTTTCTATTGCCAACGTCCAGGAAGAAGCAGAGTGGAAAGGGTTAATTTCCCATCCATTTTCCAAATTTTCTATTGCTGGAAGACGTTAGCAATAGAAACTATTGCTAAATATTGCTAAAATATCGCTATTTTAGCAATACTTTTAGTTTCTATTGCCAACGTCCAGGAAGAAGCAGAGTGGAAAGGGTTAATTTCCCATCCATTTCCCAAATTTTCTATTGCTGGAAGACGTTAGCAATAGAAACAATTGCTAAATATTGCTAAAATATCGCTATTTTAGCAATACTTTTAGATCCTGTTGCCAACGTTCAGGAAGAAGCAGAGTGGAAAGGGTTAATTTCCCATCCATTTCCCAAATTTTCTATTGCTGGAAGACGTTAGCAATAGAAACTATTGCTAAATATTGCTAAAATATTGCTATTTTGGCAATACTTTTAGTTTCTATTGCCAACGTCCAGGAAGAAGCAGAGTGGAAAGGGTTAATTTCCCATCGACGCATCCCCGATCTAGTTATTACGCGTCATGCGATACGCAGCTCCCCTATAATACAGTCCTGGCTCCCATATCCAAACACCCACTATCTGAGTGTCCTAATAATCCGAACGGAGTAACAATAGTTGCCTTCTTCCGTTGCAACTGTTATCTAACGCTTATGCGTAACACGTACTTCCAGCTCTCATTGAAACTAATTCTGTTAACGCGTTACTTGCGTTAAAAAAAATGGTGTCCGTGCTTTAGCGATCCAAACGCAATGAAATAAACGAGCCAGTCGTGAATCGACTTGTAAACAAATAAAAGAATTCGAAATCTGGCGACAGATTAACTCGATGATGCACGACAAAAACAAATTTTTTTAACCACCTTTGGAATACTTTAAATTGGATTTAATTGAATCATTTTTAGTGGCCATAGCGAGTGGCTGTAATTGGGCTATTTTAAATAATTTTTGGGATACTCTAAAGTGGATTTAGTCGAGTCATTTCCTACTTCGGAGCGCACTCAGTTGCCAGATTCCTATGGAGTTCGATGAACGCTTCGAACTCGCAGAATAAAATGATTATCTTTCCAACAAATCTTCTAAAAGCTGGCAAACTCCTGCAGCGTCTACAATCCCAAACATTGGGCGTCCATAGACGGTTTACGTCAACGTGTTAATATTCTCCGGTTCCCGGCCAACTTTCTCTAGAATTTTGACTCCCAAAGCGTCCCAAGGCGGGCTCGTCGACCACCCTTTCGAATCGCGCCTCGGGAGAGTTTCCTGGTCGACGACGGCATTATTTTATCCGCGGCTCATTACCATTGTCAAGAATTCGTTTCCTCGTGGCGCGACGCGGCAGCCAATCCGCGAACGGGAGCCAGACGCGGACGGGATATAGGAAGAGAGGCCCCTCGAGCAGGAGAAACGGAGAGCCTATAGTCAGACACGTTCGCGAGTGGGGACGCGGTAGATCTAGGATGTCATGGCGTGGGAGAGTCACTTTCACCATCAGCCGGCCCCTATAGCGGTAAAATCTACTCGCTGTGTACGTGAAATTACGCGATGATGGTACCAACTCGACGGAAATGTGTCGCGTTGCAATTACAAGGTTTTCTATTACGAGGAAAAGTAACAGAAACGAGTTCGTCGAGCTGAAATTCATCGCGATCGAGGCGCTCGAGACGTGAGCGTGTTGCTCGTGATAAAAAAAAAAGTTGGACCGTCGCGACGATCTTGCAATCGACAGTCATTTCAGTTTTTCTTACGCGAACACGTAACTTTATTTCTATTCCGTACGATTTGCTTTGCTTTCGTCGCTGGGCACGCGAGCCTGTTATCGTCTTATTGACTCGAACGGGTTACCTGTCGCGAGACAATAAACGGTGAATAATTTTTATTCCTACGATAAGTTTCGAAGCGCGCGCCACGAGATCGGCACAATAAGATAATGAACGATTTGCATGGAAGCGTTGCTGAATCGAGCCTCCATCGTTCGCGTACGTAACGACATTGATGTTCGAGTGGGTTACACAGGATCTAGTTGCGTAAAATGTTTTCCGAAGTCTAGAATGAAGTCTTGAGTCACGGCAGTGATTCAGAGCTCAGCGCGTTCGATTTTTAAAACGTTCGATCGATTATTCAGAGTTTTCATTCAATCGTAGGACGATGGGCTACGCAATCCGCTTCCTGCCGCGGTCGTAGCTACGATTATCACGTCGTTCACCGTACGGGAATAGATTGACGAAAATAATTACGTTCGCTGCGCGACACGCGAGAAGATATCGATACGCCGTGGAAAACGTAACCGATTGCCCGGAAGCCGCGGTCGTACATTTTTGCTTTCCAGTTATGTAAAACAAAATCTCTAACCTTTCATTCGGTTACGTAACTGCTAAGCCGTAGGTCTGCTGAACGTTGCGAACAGGCGTCGCTTTTGCGAATACCTTTTTTCTTTTCTCGTCCCGTCAAACGGAATGCCTCAATTAAAAGTAAGGTTTGAAGTGCAAAGACCGAGTGCAAACTCTGGCTAAAAATACCAGGGAAGAAACGTAAACCTTACTTTTATTGTTTACGAAGGAGAAGTTGCGCAAGATGGCTCGCAATATCAGCGCTGGAAATGGACTATAAATTACGAAAAATGTCGACATGTCTATTAAAGTTATTCGCAAACGAGAATAATTAGTTGATAATAATTCCATGGACAATTTATGGTAATTTAGTATTTGCTTCCGTTGTTGCGTATACGTCGTCAGATACCGCGAGATTTTTCCCCGCGAAACGGAATGCGAACCACGCGAAAGAGTTCTCGATTCGGAAACTCATCGTCTTTGATTGGCACGAATTAATCGATCGATAGCGCCGCGTTGCTAATAAAAAAAAAGAGCCACGCGAAAACGCAAACGATTCTTACAAAACCCAGCATCGACTCCCGATCTCGCTCGAGTGCCCATATAGTCGTACGCCTCTAAACCATGATAATAACACGCGTTACACAACTTTCCAATTATCGAGCGACGTCCGACGTTCAATTAAAAGCCACGCGAGCGGTCGGTGAAAAAAGAAAAAAAAAAAGGAAAACAGGATCGGAGAGGGGAGGGAGAGAGAAAAGAGAAGAAGAGGAAAAAGAACGATATCTGAAAAGCCCTCGCGCCGTCCCTCTTTTCTTCGTTGCGACAGCGTCGCGTTTAATGAAGCAAATACCACGAGTATCGGGGTAAAGCGCGAACCTCGAAAAAGCTTGGCCGAGATAGCGGTGCTTGCGTGGCTTTGTGCCCAGCGCACGTACAGGCGCGCGCGCGCGCGCGCGCACACGCTCGCTTGCTCGCTCGCTCGCGCATCTACGTCGCGGCGAGTGTACACAACAAGATCGCCGGCGGCCTCTCAAGAAGAGACCGTAGGTTAGTGCATTGGCTGCACTTTCCGTCTCGCTGGTGTGTGCATGTGCACGCCGCAGTGGCGCGCGGCGGCTCTCTCGCTCGTGTGCATGCATTGGTTACGCAAGAATAGCAGCGTGTGTGAGACTGGTGACCCACATACGCCAGGGAGCAAGGACCCCGCTGCACCGCGTACATATTATATATCTCCTCTACCTATACGCGCGCGCGGCCCCGCGCTCGGTACCGCCTTGCGCGAGTGTGTGCGCGCGCAGCCCAAGCGCCCGTGGATGCGCCCCCTTCCGTGTGGTGGTGCACGTAGCCGCCATCTGGCGTCGCGCACGATCAACGCGCACACACTCGCCCACGTGGCTCCGGAGCGGGCTTAAGCTGCGCTCACAACACGATAAAAGATTTTGATCGACTTTGGGAACGATTTTGTTAAGTTATGGTCCTCTTCCGAGGGGACATTGATGATTAAGATTATTCCATCGCAGCTTTTTGAGAAATGTTTGCCTCAAGTTTAGTGTTGAAATGGGAGTTTTCTATTGCTGAGAAAAATTACTAGATGTTTTTATTTTAGCAATACTGCCAGCTTCTATTGCCAATGTTCAGGAAGGAACAGAGGAACAACTCGTATATATCAAGCTTCTCTACCTACGAGCTTTTGTCATGTTTCAGGTTTTTATATTGTTTAAAACGGGCTTAAGCTGCGCTCACAACACGATAGTCGATTTTGATCGACTTTGGGACCGATTTTGTTAAGTTATGGTCCCCTTCTGAGGGGACATTGATGATTAAGATTATTCCATCGTAGCTTTTTGAAAAATGCATGTTTGCCTCGAGTTTAGTGTTGAAATGGGAGTTTTCTATTGCTGAGAAAAATTACTAGATGTTTTTATTTTAGCAATATTGCCAGCTTCTATTGCCAATGTTCAGGAAGGAACAGAGTGCAAGGGGTTAATTTTCTTCAACTCGTATATATCAAGCTTCTCTACCTATGAGCATCGTTTTTGTCATGTTTCATGTTTTTATACTGTTTAAAACGGGCTTAAGCTGCGCTCACAACACAATAGTCGATTTTGATCGACTTTGGAAACGATTTTGTTAAGTTATGGTAGGTTAGATGTTGGGCTTTTGCACTTGGATGTCCCCTTCTGAGGGGACAATGATGATTAAACTTATTCCATCGCAGCTTTTTGAGAAATGTATATTTTCCTCAAGTTTACTGTTGAAATGGGAGTTTTCTATTGCTGGGAAACGTTAGCAATAGAAAGTATTACTAGATGTTGCTAAATTATCGCTATTTTAGCAATATTGCTAGTTTCTATTGCCAACGTTCAGGAAGGAACAGAGTGCAAGGGGTTAATTTTCCTCAACTTCTCTACCTACGAGTATCGTTTTTGCCATGTTTCATGTTTTTATATTGTTTAAAACGGGCTTAAGCTGCACTCACAATGCGATAGCCGGTTTTAATGAACGATTCCAAAACGATTTTATTAAGTTAAGATAGATAATGCACTTTTAATGTTCTCAATTTTTATATACCAAGTTAGTTGTCTACGAATGTCCTTTTGAAGAATTTCGTCAGTTTTCTATTATTCCTCTAAATAATTGACGTTTTTATATCGTTCAAAATGAGCTTAAGCTGCGCTCACAACGCAATAGCCGATTTTAACCGCCTGCGCTGGAAAGACTGCGCTGGAAAGATGCTTCTGTCGCAAAATCGTCAAAGATGTGTTGTACACGTCGGCAGGCAATTATCACGGAAGTAAAAATTAAGTACTCGGCACGTCGATCATGATTGTTCGCCAGAACAGAGTTTCTGATTGCTCTGCATCGCGTACAGTTGTCGATACTCAACCCATATTCTAAAATGGAAAGAGCATCTGTGAATTTTTTACCAGCGCAAGTGGTTCATGAACTTTGGGAACGATTTCATTAAATTAGAATAGGTATTCATCAATATTGTCTATCTACGAATATCATTTTTAAGAATTTCGTAAATTTTCTATTATTCCTCTAAAAAATTGGTGTTTTTATTAGATATCGTAGAAATTGACTTTACTCTATTTGAAGACTATGAAAGAACGTCTGTATGCCACGAGAGCTATACCAAAAGTGAGGATACTCAACAGAAAATCTGAGGTCCTCCCGCTTAAAGAAAAATGGCGATGCAAAGTCTGCACCTATTTTTCATTCAGACCTTTAGTTACAAACAGTTAGCAGCCCTCTCTAACCAATAGGTTTCTGTCACCGTTTATTTATACGATTCTATTTCTTCACACAGGATTCATTTTTGCTTTTACGTTGACTTTGTCGAAGTAATCCAACAGTTCTGAATTCAGAAAGGTGGCCATCAAACGCAATAAGGTTCGTGCAGATGCAGTTGCGCAAAGCTGCGGTGTTCGCGACGAACACGTTGGTTTTTCGATGTTTCCAGCATTTTCCATCGAGCAAAGGGGCTGGCTTTCTCAACTTCCTGCTAGGATCGCAGCTCACCTTTACTCGGAAGCTGGTCAAATATTCCTTAAAAGAACTCGATGCGCCAGTAGCTACACGTTCTACTACACGTCGCGTTTATTGGGAATGCTTATTGCACTTGAAATCAATTAATTGGAAAAAAACGAAAGTTCCAGACGCGACCCTAATTGGACATTTTACACGCTTTAATACTTCAGTTATTCGAGAATCAGCAAGAATCGATATCGCGAATGTTTAACGATTCATAAGCTTACGTAATCTAGTCTAGAACGATAAGCCAGCTAGGATAATTGCATCGAATTAACACTAAGCCTACCAGAGCAGTCAAATGACCGCTTCTGAGATTTCGATCGAAATTGTTAAATTTCAGGTTTCCATTTTTCTTGAACTTACTGCACTCAAATAGCTATATATTATTAAAAAATCGTGTGCTCAAGTAGCTATATATTATAAAAAAGATCGCGTACTCAAATAGCTATATATTATGAAAAAAATTGTGTGCTCAAGTAGCTATGTATTATAAAAAAAAGTCGTGCACTCGAGTAGCTATATATAACAAAAAAAGTCGTTCAGTAAGTTAAAGAAAAATGAAAACTCGAAAATGAAAGGTCTCGAAAGCGGTCATCTGACCGCTCTGGTAGGTTTAACGTTAAATAGAATCATTTCAAGTCATCTTTCTCGATTTCTGTTGGGTACTGGTCCAATTCTTGTAATCGAGTCAGGTACAGCCGAGCTTGTATCCACGATAAATATAGGACAGGTTGGATAGAGGGCGGGAATCGATATTTTGCGTTAAATTGCCGCGCTCTTGAGTATCGATACTCTGTATAGTATCACGCAAAACACGATTAGGGGCACTTGCACGCCTTCGCGTCTAATCTCCACGCGTGTTTGCTTGTAATGGAATTATTACATTTTTTGTTGTTCTCTTGGAATCGATTCAAATGCTACGTCTCATTGGCCGTTCCAGATACGGTTCGAACCGCGTACATTCTCGTTCATCAATCACTCGAATGACCAATGAAATTTAGAAGATCGTAATAAAGATACTTATTTTTTAAAATATATTTTCAATACGTTACTCGAGGCGAACGTACATAATCTCATGCTCTGCTATAATTTAAGATCATTTAAGAGTACAGAGTATTGGGAAACTGTAGTTCACGATCGTATGTTTTACAATTTTTCAGCATGAAATTATTACCCGTTAATACTTTTAACTTACGAAAGATTTATGAAAGATTTACGTGCGCAAGAGTACGTAAAATGCAAAGGAGGAACAGAAATTTCTTTCACGTAACGTCTTATATCGATCTCGTTTAAACGAGATCGTAGAGGAAATCGTTGAGTATGAACGGCTGTGGGTAAGAGAAATTGCTTGAACTACAAGAGCACTTGACGGTGACAGGGAAAGTTGTTCCACGATTTTACGTCTCGCGATTATTTGCCTAAGAGTAGCGTAGAAAATTTGACTCGGTTAGAAGTCAGCGAGCGTGATCGATCGGTTATCGAGGTTCGAAAATTCCTACTTCCGGAAAGTTGGGGACGAACTTCTGGGGAATTAATATGCGACACGCTCCTCTTCGCGCGAACACGTCGCTTAACGCCATCTAATAAACATTTCTCATAGAATCGCATTATGCAACCTTAAATTGGCACGCGAGGGTACGTGGATGGTAATATATATTTGCACTAATTCCTAATTCCCGTCTGGCAAATCTCCTATTCCGAATGTCAGGAATACACCCGAAATAAACCCCAAATAAATCCGAATATCAACCGGGTCCGACTCGAATAGAAGTTTTTTCATCGCCAAGAGCGAAACTTTCCTAGCTGGTGAAAAACAACGCATCGACGCTGATGTCGATCGATATTGATTCGCGTCGAGTCGCGTGGTAGATACAGAGAGCTCTGGGAACAGGCGTCAGAGCCTGAATCAAACACGCCGCGCGCAAACACAACCGTGTGGACAAGCGTTCGCATACGATTGGCCTGTATTATCCGCGACATCACGTTTATTAAAACGACCCATGGTGTGTCATAGACTATTTCTCTCGTGTACGACCGCAAAACTGCCTCTCGTCTTGGCCGGCCATTAATTAAACGAACAGCCGGCACGCGGCGATAAGACACGATTTATCATTATCAGGATACTCTGGATGAGTGAACGAGTATTATTAAACTGACCTAGTGCACCAGTCGAACCGAGCCTGACTCCTCGTCTAGCTTTTAACCACTCGTGGTACCCGAAATACACGGTTCGATCTGGTCCCACGTACAAATTGAACAGCGCGGATCACCGTTCGAGCCAATCCATCCTGCCTCGAGACTGGTCGGAAGACGAGATCATCTCCTCGACGCTTTCAAGCTCTGCCCCACGACGCTCGCGAACGCGAGCTTCAACATTGTCCTGGTTACTCGAAAGTTGCTCGAAAGCACGACGGGAAAGTACTTTGTATTCAACGTTAAAGCTGCGAGTTGAAATGGCTACTCGTTTCAGTACCAAGGACGTCGTGTCGCTCGCGACGCGTTGGCTTTCTCGGCTAGATGTCCCCAATTGTTCCATTACGCGGCGTTCGTGGTCGCATAAACGAAATCAGGCGATTCCGTGAAGATCTCGCAAGACGGATCAGCATCGGATCGCTCGGTTCCGCGCGACCGACACCGCTCAAAGACACTGCCATGCAACGATCCAATTGTACGCTATTGGCTAAAGAGGGGTTAATGGCGAACTATGCGTTCGCTGTAATCGCGAACGCGTGCGTCCGGCACACGTATACTTTCACATTCGGTCCGTTCTCTTTGCGATAGCCGATATCCTCGAGCGAGCCGAGATGACTTCCAGCGGCTGCTGCCCGAGGAGCGTCTCGCGTCGCGGAACTGGCGAACCGCGCGACGAAACGGCTCGAGGAACGCGAAAACGACAGCCTCGAGTCTCGTTCGAGACGATCAATCCTTCGCGCACGACCTGACGATTCGTGCACTTGAATGAAAACTGATTTCTACGCGTTTATTTGAAAAGTTGACGACCTCTCCGTGTTCCATTATGGCGGAGGAATGGAATTTCCGGGCGTTGGCAATGGAAACAATTCATTTTTCAAAAAGCTGCGATGGAATAATTAATCAATGCTGACGATTCGTGGACTTGAATGAAAACTGATTTGTACGCGTTTATTTGTAAAGTTGATGACTTCTCCGTGTTCCATTATGGCGGAGAAATGGAATTTCCGGGCATTGGCAATGGAAACAATTCATTTTTCAAAAAGCTGCGATGGAATAATTAATCAATGCTGACGATTCGTGGACTTGAATGAAAACTGATTTGTACGCGTTTATTTATAAAGTTGATGACTTCTCCGTGTTCCATTATGGCGGAGGAATGGAATTTCCGGGCGTTGGCAATGGAAACAATTCATTTTTCAAAAAGCTGCGATGGAATAATTAATCAATGCTGACGATTCGTGGACTTGAATGAAAACTGATTTGTACGCGTTTATTTGAAAAGTTGATGACTTCTCCGTGTTCCATTATGGCGGAGGAATGGAATTTCCGGGCATTGGCAATGGAAACAATTCATTCCTCAAAAAACTGCGATGGAATAAGTTTAACTTCCGTAATCATTAATCAATGCTGACGATTCGTGGACTTGAATGAAAACTGATTTGTACGCGTTTATCTGAAAAGTTGACGACTTCTCCGTGTTCCATTATGGCGGAGGAATGGAATTTCCGGACGTTGACAATGGAAGCTATCGGTAAAATAGCAATATTTTAGGAATATTCTGGCAATAGCTTGAATTTCTAACGTCTCCCAGCAATAGAAAACTTCAAGGAAACATGTATTTCTCAAAAAGCTGCGGTGGAATAATTAATCAATGCTGACGATTCGTGGACTTGAATGCAAACTGATTTGTACGCGTTTGTCTGAAAAGTTGATGACTTCTCCGTGTTCCATTATGGCGGAGCAATGGAATTTCTGGGCGCTAGCAGTGGAAACTATCGCTAAAATAGCAATATTCTAGCAATAGCTTGAATTGCTAACGTCTCTCAGTAATAGAAAATTTCAAAGAAACATGTATTTCTCAAAAAGCTGTGGTGGAATAAGTTTAACTTCCGTAATCATTAATCAATGCTGACGATTCGTGGACTTGAATGAAAACTGATTTGTACGCGTCTATTTGAAAAGTTGATGACTTCTCCGTGTTCCATTATGGCGGAGGAATGGAATTTCCAGGCGCTAGCAATGAAAACTATCGCTAAAATAGCAATATTTTAGGAATATTCTAGCAATAGCTTCAATTGCTAACGTCTCCCAGCAATAGAAAACTTCAAGGAAACATGTATTTCTCAAAAAGCTGCGATGGAATAAGTTTAACTTCCGTAATCATTAATCAATGCTGATGTCCCCTCAGAGGGGACATCCGAGTGCAAAAGGTTAATTCGAGATAAAATTCTTTATACCATTTTAGTTCGAAGACTCGAAGGTTATTGATAAAGAGAGCAAAGCTACGTTAAAAGTGCGAAATTGTACGATTGCGACATAATCTCATGCCTGTAACGAGGAACACATATATGCGAAATTTGAATGACTCGACAATATGACACAGGGAAACGTCCGAGCAAATGGCTGCTATACGAATCGCAGTTTATTCATGAAATCTTCGTTGAAACTTAATCGCTGCGAAAGCTTCGCCGCTTCATTCGTTTATATATCACTGTAACGCAGCCAAAGAGAAACGCGACTGGACGTTTCATGATTAATGAAGACGTCTTTCGCGGCGGACGCTGCGAGACGTGTATCGCTATTTTGATTTGCGCGATCCTTTGATCCTGTCATCGTACATTACCTTCGGTTACTTGCTAGACATTGCTGTTTCCTATTTTCTTGCTAGCGACGAGACTGAGCGCGATTACACGAGCCTCTTCTCGCTAAACGTTAATCCTGTTTTCCATCGTTCTGTTTCCAGGAATTATGACCCTTACGAGCAGCCCGTGTAAGCTAGACAACATGAGCTTGTTTCAAGACCTCAAGTTGAAAAGGAGGAAGGTCGACTCCCGATGTAGTAGCGACGGTAAGGAATCATTTATTCAAATTCTTCCACGTTCAACGACGCGTCGCGCGACGAATTCTCGCCCCTCGTTCAGCGCGCCTAATAACTTCCCTCGATCGAACTGCGTTTAACGTAGAACGCTCGTAAGTTCCCCCACCGATCAAGCTGTTATCGATTATTCGAAATTTCCATTTTTCAAACCTTTAACGACCCGACACTTCGATCTGAATTGACTTTAATCGCGCGCCTCTACGCGCTGCCGCGATCTGCCTCGTCGATAGATCGCACGGCAGACGATGTAACGTGGAACACTCGTATTTTGCCCAACAATCGATCGATCAACTTGGACTTATTAATATCCTTCTTTCATGTTTCAACTTTTAACGACCGAATACTTCGATCTAATTTCACTTTAATCGCACACAGCCGACGTACTGTTCTCCCGATAGATCACGCGTCAAAACGGTAGATAGTATGGAACACTCGCATTTCGCCTTGGCAATCATTCATCGTTGTCAGGAAATCGTTAGCATGGAAATTCAGGTTTGCTCGGATCGTTCCACTTGCATCGCGTCGATGGACAAAATTTCATTGTTCTCGATCGATCCCACGTCGATTCGTGGTTCTTGCACGATTCTTCGCGTCGATTTTCAACCCATTTCCAAGGTATTTCCATAAGTTTCTCAGCAAATAAGAATATCACGATATCGTGTCTGCAGAATGAACTCGCATAAAGTGCCTTTTTGTATCTGGCAGCTCGTGTTCTCTCGATATCCCACTTCCTGTTCTGCTTAGACGAGAATAAATGATTCACAGAATAAATCTTCCGCGTTTAACCCTTGGATGCATGATTTCTTTTTTAATTTATGCTCCAAAAAGTCTGCATACTTTTGTACTTTCTCATCCGAACAATCTGTTTTCTCGCTACGCGTTTAAAACGCGAGGAAAACAAATTGCAGATCGAGTTTCTCTTGCGCAAGGGTTACCGTTTTAATATCAATTTCGGAACGAACAAGCTTCGTACGAGGTGCGTCGACCAAAAAGAGAATCGAAGAAAGGAAACAACAAGGCGCGAGGATAGGAAAGTTCGAAATTACCTAGGTGGCGAGGTGTAAATCGATGTCTGCGTTCGAGCATTAAAAAAGGGGCACGCTGCCAACGATGTTGTCGTCCCGTCCGTGTCAGAGCGGTCGTAAATCCGTAATCGTCACCGTCGATCGTTAATTGTAAAACGAGCTAAACAATAGTTAGGCTGGTTTCAACATCGAGCGTAATCACGTCTTCGAGAGCGATCGTATATCATTGTCTGGCCAAAGCGCAACCCGCTGGCGATCCTTTCTTATTGAGAATACCCAGAACGAGTCATGAAAGTGGTCAGCGCAACTGTAATGATTAGTTGCCGCCCATAATGCCATATTTGATACCCTCACTGCCTCGATTTTCATAACCCGCGTGCATTACCCTGGTGCTGGACGTACGAAACGCGCGCACATCAATCACGCCTCATCTGTTCCGCTTTGCAAAACCGTAAACGGGTAACAGTATCATTACGCGTGTGCGTGGCGCGTTGAAAATGTTGAGGAACGGGGCTGGTTCGAGCGGCGGGTTTATTACGACTTCGCGGCGAACGGACAATCCGTCGAAATAAAATTCCTGGATCGCCTCCAACGGTTTGCAACAAAACGCATGCCAGTTTATTTAAATAATGGTGTCAACAATGTTGTCTCGCGGTCTTAGTCATCCGTGTAGTAGCGTCGTACGTGTGCGCCTAATGCGATGCTTATATAATTTCGTTACGCAGTTGCGAATCTATAATTCGAGACATTTTCAGGAAATGCACGTCACTATGATTCCAAAATACGCAGCGGAAAGAAACTCGTGACAGAGACGAGACGAGACATTGGACGGTCTGCGACGAGGAGCGTAGGGAGACTCAAAGTACTCGGTTTCGCGCGTAAATAAATTGCAATCGAACTTAGAAATTCTATTTATAAAATTAGAATATCGATGGCTAAAGCAGGACTCAGATTCTTTATTTATCTGTCTATTATAAGCACCCTTTCCCCTATCGACATTTTAATTGCAGTTCACGGGGTATCTAAAAAAGAACTTTAGGTTTGTTTTTACGGCTACGTTGCACGTATTATTCAGTACTGAAAATTGGTTGACAAAGACGCTTCGCAACAATAATCTTCTCGACAAATTAGCTGCATGAGTCATCTACATTTTCTGTTGCACAATATCATCTCACGCTCGCGACAATTTATGTTTCTACCCTCGCTAAAGAAAGAACGAAATTGTGGTTACGAAATGACAGATCGATAACTCCTCTTACATCATTTTCTGTCATCAATCATCAGCTCTTCCCTCTAACGTCAACTGCATTCTAATTCATCTTCTCCTTATCAAAACAAATACCAATCGCAAATCAATAACCGTAGACCAGCACGAGGATCGCACAGGGAGCAACGTTACCCTCTGCCTCGAAACCCAACCACCCCCTTCATCCTTACCACCTACAACGTGCATAGCTGCAAAAAGACTCCGCGTAACCCACGCAATCCCTCTTCCTGGAAGTTTCGATGCCGAGTCCACCCCAGTAACCGACCACGCGCGCTCCTTCGAAGAGGAGGAACCCGCTCTCGCGCGCCCCGCTGTTGCGTCTTCGCCGCGTCGTTTCGCGTGTGATCGGTTAGGAAGGATTGGCCCCAACGTGGGGGTAGCGGAGACGTCCGTGTAGAACGAGGAGGGAAGGTAAGTCCATGAAAGGGAGGGGGTGAGCCGGCTCTGGTGCAGGGTTGAATATCAACCCACGCGGTTACCCGGACGTGCACGGACGGTGCTAGTTCGGGTTCGTCTGAACTCGTGCGAGCACGTGAGGCGGCCGTCCACGCGTCCAGCGTGCATCCAGGATCGAGAGCAGCATCGGGAACGAGAACAGAAGAGAAACGAACGGGCGAGGGGAGCAGGCTGATTAACATTGCGTCGAAAAGAGGGACACACACGGCCAGCTGTGCGGCGGGCTGCATCGATTTTTCGTACCGCCAGCGACCGATACCAATGACCCTCGACCTACCGGCTATTAAAGGTCAGAGACTGGTGTTGGCGGGAAGCGGAATCGATGGTAGCGACGGTGAACCAGGATCGTTGTCGTGTCGGAAGCGGCGTCGACCTGCGAGCGGTGACGTGTGAGAGGGAACGCGCGCAGTTCGCCGCCGGCACACGCAACGCGTGCAGGGCGAACGAGGGAAAGAGAGAGAGCGGGCCCTTGCCGTGTTTTCCACCCTTCGACCGGCCGTGGACGCGCACATCCGAGCCGTGGACGATGAATGAGCTTGGTTTTCGAGCGGCGCTTGTTCCGGGATCGAGCGGCGCGAGCCGCGTCTCGGGGAATCATTGATCTTTCGCTCCAGGGGCCACGAGCGAGCAACGTCATACCCGGAGGAGCGTGCGACGCAATTACGCGGTGACGACAGTGCGCTGGCCGGGACGCCGAGCGGTGGTTATGAATGTAACAATATGGAAAGATCGGCACGGCGATTCTTGCTGGACGTGGCCTAGTCGCGGGAAGTGATACCGTTTCGTTCGCGCGACGCCTGGGAAACATCGAACCGATTATGGATCGCGTTTTAATGCCTCCGCCCGTCGAGGGACGCCTGTCAATCGATCGGTTTCCAATCACGCTCGCGAACGTGACACGATCGACTTGCCGCGATACGCTTCGACGAGGTTAACGTCGTGCGACGCAGCTTTTTCTAGCCGAGCTTCGTTACCTGTCGCGAGATCGATATCTTTTTTATCGCGGTTAAGATCTGTTTGTTTGTTAAACGTTTTTAATAACTATGCTCGACGGTTTCGAGCCCCCGCCTCGGTGTTGCCGGTGTTGAAGCAGCGCGCGCGTGAATGAACGAGATCGAGGCATTTCGGCGCGTCTGACCAGTGACGTACTATTCCACTGGAAATCTTCTCTCGTATACTCGCGGTCGGAATAAAATAACCAGTAAAAGTCGATGGAACTGCGCGAATTAACATGAAAATGACGTAGATATTTAATTCGATAAAAATATCCCACTTTTGTAAACGTAACAAGGTGAAATTCGTAATTAAAGTATCATTTAATATGACTTTCTATTGCAATTAAAATTGAAAATCGTTCAGAGGATTTACGTTCGCGTGCCAGCCTGTTTTGTACGAGATTTTATTTAACCGACAACAAGAAGATCGAAGATAAGTACAAACGTACCAGATGCGAGTACAATCACAGTGGCAAGGTGCAACGATATCTGAGCTAGCCGAGACAATCAATGAAAAAAATTGAGCTTAACGAAGAACTTGTGATACCTACACGACCATTACGTAACAAGTACACGCGTACCACGTACACAGCTCAACGAATAGTCCAGTATCAATGATACGGAGGATATTAAAGGGAGAGCACGATCTACGATGCCGGAACGATGAACTCTCCGTTGAAAAACAACCCGTTTTTTACCTCGAACCTCCACCGAATGGGGAACTGGGACTCGTTAAACCAAACGGACCTGAGAATGCTCCAACGAGTAGCTATGAATAATTTCCCGTCGTACTCGTACTTTTATCATCCCTACAACGGTTTCCCGTTGTCGCCCTATCAGGACTACTCCAACCTGCGCCACTACTTCAGATCCCACCTCATAATGGCCCCGTACGCGATGTTTAACCACCGATACTGCTGCTACGACTCCAAGAACTGTTATTCCTCGATATTCGGTAAACAGTGAACATTACTATAATCGAGCATCATTCGTTAGAAGCATCGTTCGCGATCTCCATAAGTTCGTCAAAGCGTCGCACCTATTTCCATTTCTTTCTCGAGGCATCTGTGCACGATTTCATCTTCCAAATCTACTTTCTCGCGAGTGTCCAATGTTCTGTTGTCTCTCTGGCTGAAAAATTCCATAGAAATCGCTGTTTTTGTAGGTATAGCCGAGCGATGCACGTTGCTGGCGACTCTTTTTTACGTAACGGCTCAAGGTTGTCGTCTCTCTAGGGTTAATTGTCCACCGCGTTAATCAACGCTCGCGACTCGTCATCCGCGACGAGCGACACCGTCGATGAATGAAATCCTCCGCGTCTCCTACGATTGCGCGACGCGTGATCAGAATCGAAACTGTTGAAAACGGGATTGAATGACCCGGGACTAGGCTCGTGGCGGGGGATGGGTAGGAGGAATCGATTCCGTTCGATCCGCGGGGGAAAAGTTTAAACGAGAAGAAGACGACTTGAGGCGGTTAAATGAATAATCCGCGGGGAACCGATATTCACGGCGATCGGGCTATTAATAGCCTGGAAACTGGTACCTAGATACCTACAATCACAACTCGGCCTTGTCAACTGCATTCCTTCCTTGACCTACACGAACAGCCGTAGTCCCACATCCTTTTCACGATCTAAACGCTCTGAACGTGTATTACACTTTCGTGTCGGTCGCGTAAATTGCTCTCGCTGCGAAATATCCTTGCAGCTGCACTTGCAATCTCGAACACTTCTCGCACCCCAGGGCACGGCACAAAGGGGAAACGATTTCGCGTCTGAACAATCTTCAAGTGGTGCTACGCGCCACGTGGTTGCTACGATCGCTAAATTCCCCGTTAAATTAAAGATTTTTCTTTCCAACCTTTCCACGCCGATATAATTAGGGTGATATTGCCGCCATTTCACCACCACTGTTACGCCTCTCTAACAATCCTACTTTTCTCACTTGTCGCTGCTGCTCTTTCGAAAGAATTTATTGGATAACTTGAAATGTTCGAAACTAAATTCTCTAGTTTAAAGAGTATAAGATAAAGATGAGTCTATAGATTGCAAATACGTATATTTTAATATCACGGTTGGTTAACGACTAATCACTGAGTACCCTCGATTCTACTTTTCGATGACTTTCTAAACTTCTCGTTTAAAAATAAAGTACCATTATCGAACGTAAGTCAGCCTTAATTGCAGCTGACTAATTTCGTAAAGGAGATATCGCGATTAACGTCAGAAAATGGATGCGAGAAAAGAGGTAGTAACGTATCGACATCCGATTCGAAGAAGAAAACACGATAGATCCTTTCGAAACGCGTCTGTCAACGTAGTAGGAAAGACAGGATTGGTAGCGCGCCGCGATAACTGCTATTAATCATCGCGGATAGACCACCAGGCGTGCTTATGCACAATGATTAATAACATTTTCATAACGTCTGGAACACCAAAGACCAAACCCATTAACGCGAACATCGGAGTTCAAGACGATTACGCGATCGTTGATCCGAATAGTTTAACCGGCGCGCGGAGAAGAATTTCATCCAGCGTAACTTTCATAATCTCGCGCGAAACGCGAGCACGAGAACGGTCCCGCAATAATTGTTATTAATGCACGGTGAAACACGGTTGCCTAACCGAGCAAGAATAGTAATGAAC
Source organism: Xylocopa violacea (assembly GCA_963969225.1). Taxonomy (NCBI): domain Eukaryota; kingdom Metazoa; phylum Arthropoda; class Insecta; order Hymenoptera; family Apidae; genus Xylocopa; species Xylocopa violacea. The sequence goes on from CAXAJV010000008.1 coordinate 20,209,374, forward strand.
AATGCGTTACGGGTTACGCCGCGAACTGCCAAAACAGAATGCAGCTAACGTGTTCATCTCTATTAAGACAGTCCCAGATCGGTATAGATTACAGCAATAGAGGTGAATATCCCGTTCAACGATGTACCATGTCGCAGTTTAGAACGCTCGAGAATTCAGTTTTCCATGGCCAATCAATTTCGAGGCATTACGATTCAGATATCTCCGCTCGCATTATCAGGAGGCATTCGCAAAAAGTACGGGATGAACTGTAAATCGTGGGGAAAAGGTGCAGTTTGATTTCAGATATCTTTCCCATTTGCCCAGAAAGTGGCAACCATTCATCTAAAATAGACGCCTTCAAAATGCCTTCCTCTGTATTAAGTCCGAATCCGTGAACATTTACGATGCTAGTTCGCATCGCGAACTAGGTACTCATCTCTTTGCAACGACGAAACAGTGGAGGGAACCGAAATATCTAAGATCGAATTGCATCTTGGTCGAGCGATTTATGAGCCAGCCCGTATTGTTAGCTTGAATTGGTCCAGGAGTTCCAGCAGTCGATATCGTATCCTTAATTCGCATCGTCGCCATCGAATCACCTCCCGTTAATCCGAAACGTCGAGAAATCGGTAAAATCGTTCGACGTCGAACCTCCGCTAGAGTATCGTCCTCGAGCATCGCCACCACCGCCGCCATCATCATCATCATCACCATGATCATCACGAACGAAAGAGCGGTCCGTAATCATGTGTACGCGACACGCGTCAGGACTAATCGCGCTTCATCCACGCCCGTAACCGCGGCCTTCCCGAGGTAAACATGTGCAAAAGAGTACCATCGAGTATAAACGTGAGACCAACGCCTTATTTCTCAGACTCCCCGGTATCCCTTGGATCAGCAGGCTCGCCGCTCGGGATCCAGCCGGCGGACGCACCTTCACCCATAAACTTTCCTGCTCCAGGGGAGAGCATGGCCGACACCTCGACCCTGTCGCCGGAGGCTAACATGCCGGGCTCGCCGGGCTGCCCTGTGGTCAAAGTCAAAAGCGAGTATCTGCTAGGCATCCCGAGTCCAGGGACACCGCGAGATCCACTTCGCGGTACCGGGACGGCAGGTGGCATGGAAGCACGTGAGACGAGCTGCTCGGACCGTGCGTCGCCAGATTCAGTCTTCCCGGAGGCCACATCGATGGTGGGCTACAGAGTCGTCGAAGAACAACAGCAGCAGCAACAACAGCAACAGCAGCAGCAGCAGCAGCAGCAACACCATCAGCAGCAGCAGCAACAGCAGCAACAGCAGCAGCACCAACAGCAGCAGCAGCAGCAGCAACAGCATCAACAACAACGTTCCGGTACACCAGTACCCACCAGGCTGTCGCCTTACTCGCCGATGCAGGCGGTCTCCACAACTCCCATGCCACAGGAAGCTACTTCGAGGAGCGACAGCCCCGACAAGGGTGACCTATCGTCCGCCCAGACCAAGGTGGAGTCCGATAACTCGGTTTTCGACGGAGGAGGTGGCGGTGGTAGCGGCGGTGGCGGTCGTTCGGAGACCTCCAGTCAACCTAGTCACCGGAGCAGCCCATCCTCGCAATACAGTCCAAGCCAGAGCATGAGTCCTAGCGGAAGCACGAGCCACGCGAGTCAACAGCAACAACAGCAACAACAACAACAACAGCAGCAGCAGCAGCAGCAGCAACAACAACAACCGCAAGTTCCGCAGACACCGCGCAGACCCCGTGTGCCCTCGGTGCCGCCTCACCTTTTGGCTCACCATCAATTTTGGTCGCAGAATAACGGTGTACAGGGGTTCGCCACGCAAAGGTTACTCAACGGGGTCATCAGTAGCGCGGTTAACTACGGACAGAACGTCGCGGTCGCGTCCACCAGTAGCAGTACAAGTTCGAGCACCAGCACGGGGAGTGGCGGGACCGCGGCTACCTCGACGAGCACCGGGGCGACCAGTACGGCCTCCTCATGTAAGTGTAAGTCAATACCTTCAGAATAGACACATTCGCACGACCGATTAACTTGGAAATCTTTGCCTGGAAAGTATTGTCCGCGAGGGTGTACACCTGCTTAAATATTGAACGTGCGCCGTTCACACTGACAAACAACGGATACACCGTCGATGGAACAACTATCACGCGCTCGTAAAATATAGCCTCGAGTATAACAATAATTGGGTCTACGACCTAACCCTGATCCCGATTTAGAAAAATTGATGGTCGATGACGTTTTACATACCATCAGAAGAAATTAGAAACGTCAATTAGTGTCTTGAACTTCACGGTTTTTCGTACCCCAAAACCAATCTATTGTCAAATTACAGACTACAAATTAGCACAAATCGGCTAGGCCCACTCAGACCCAAAGACTGCCATCGTACCTCTGACCAAATACCAAATACATTTCCCTCGATTCTCTGACACAAATACCCACCCTGGCTCCCAATTCTTCTCACGTCACGCTTGTTTCATCGACGGTCCACGTTTTCTCGCGAACGAAGCGCAACTCGCCCTCCTCTTATCCAGAGGATGAAGTATCGTTCGAATCAAAGACGCAATTTCCTGTTACAGACGAAACAATGAAACCACCCGCGCAAAGGCCAGCGCCAGCGCCCCCAAGACCACCTCCAACCGTGATAATGGGTGAAATCGGCGGCGTGAGGACGATGATTTGGTCCGCGCCGCCCTTGGATCCTGTACCACCGCCAGCGGCCTCGTGGACGGCCACCGCCGCGGCGGCATCTTGTTCCTCGTCGGAGGAGTCGGCTGCCCAGCTGCTCCTGAACCTTGGTCAGGAGTCCAGGGGCAAACCGCCCTCCGTCTCCTACTCGTCTGGCCCGCCGCTTAACATGGAGAGGTTATGGGCTGGCGATTTAACGCAATTGCCGGCCGTGCAGCAGATGCAAGCGCTCAACTTGACGGCTTCCGGGTCCGGGCAAACGTGGGAAAGGAACGGAGGTGTGGTCAAGTCGGAGTCAACGTCGCAGTCGATGTCGGTCGCGCCGCCAGCGCCACCCATGCCGCCCCAAGAACACGAGGAGGACGAGACGCCTATGATATGCATGATCTGCGAGGACAAAGCTACCGGTTTGCACTACGGCATCATCACGTGCGAAGGGTAAGCGTTCCAGCGATTAAGCGCGTCTCTGTTGGGTCTTTAAGTTCCAGTTTGCTCGGTAAATGTCAGTCACCTGCTCGTCGGGTCAGAGAATTCGGGCATCGATCTGGTAGTAATGGAGGCTTCTCAATGGTAATCGAGTTTGTCCTGTGTAATATCGGAAGACAAGTTCGATTGGATCGCGATCGCGGATCACAGGGATACTCTTGGGCTTGTTAAGGGACGATGCTTTAATTAGATTAGAAGCTAATGTCCATCGCTAGTAATTATTGGAGTTGTTAAATAATTGGGAAGAAGATTCAGAAAGTTGAAGAAGTAATTCTCCATTTCTTTTCCAAATTGGAATGCAATAACGAATATTGTTAATGACGAACAAATGCTTCCTGGAAGTCTCTAAATACCATTCGACTGGGCGTAATAATCGAATTGGTTGTGCTCAAGAATGGCGTTGTCTTTCTGAGACACGTTATACTCTGGAGATTCGCACGATCCGCTTAATTAAGGATAATTACACGAAACTATGCACTGTGAGAGTTAGGATTACAGTAGCCACGGTTCTAAGGGTGCCTCACGGCGAACCCTGACCTTTGGGTGCCACCGACTTGCACCTGCCTCCTAGCATTCAGAACCGGAGGAACATATCGTTTCGAGTGTCTTCGAGGTTACTGCGTCACGTCTGAACTATGCTCCAATATAGACGGACATCCTCCTACGACGAAGAACAATACTTTGCGCTATCGAGTTTTTCATAGCTTCCCCTTTCGTGACACCACGATGCCCGATCTCTTCGTTCCGTCTTTGTATCGAAGTTCTCGCATGAATGACATTTACTGTCCTTTTTTTGCCAATCTATCGGAGCTGAATTCTTTGTCGCATAAGTATATTTTTTGCTCCTCCTACTACGATCCTAGTTTTAAACACTGCGTCTATTTTCTAGCCTGCTCTTTTATTTTGAGTATATTTAAACATACTTGTTTCCTTGCCTAAATTTGAACCGTTTTCAAGAGCAAACTAGGAAGAACACGATCGTCTCTCGATTCATCACAAAGACAACTTCAAACTTCCGATTCGTGTGAAATATTAAATAAATCTCGTGGCATCTCAACGTATCCGCGACGAAATGAAAAGTGTATTTCAAGGTGCTTCGCGTTCTAGCGTAGCCTACAAGCTGGCTGATTAGCCCCTAAGACGTTACCACAGGGTATCGTTACTAGCTTTTTTATGCCAGCTTATTCAATGTCTATCGTCGTGTTCGACGAATCCGGCAAATTAGTTGAGAAAAGTCGACGAGGAGTTTCCCTGTGCATCCCAGAGTGTAGCCGTAATTCCGCGACTATGAATCTTTAATCGGTTCCTAGTATTAAGACACTCCCACGAGGAGCGACGAGAAAACTTTTAACTAAATTCATTAGGCGAAAAATGCTTAACGAATATACCTACGTGAGATACAGTCGTTTTTCTAACGGCTACAAAGTCTACTCTTGCGAAGAAAAAGATAAATTGCAAAGTAGAACAAGCTGTACTCGTATCCAGTTAATTTCTCAAGAAATTTCGAAACCGTTCGCGACGATGAATTCGATCCACCGATGTCAATGTTCTTTTGCAAGATCAAACTCTTTGCCTTATTTCAGATAAAGCTGACGCGCCTAATTGCAAACTAATCAAACAAATTTCCATCCAGCTCGATTTGTCGTCAACGTGAATATACTATAAAATGTTTTTCTGTTTCTCTGTGATACGAAGTAGCGTGAAATAATGTGTGTACAGGTGTAAAGGATTCTTCAAACGAACTGTACAAAATAGGCGGGTGTACACGTGCGTGGCGGAAGGTGGCTGCGAAATAACGAAGGCCCAGAGGAACAGGTGTCAGTACTGTCGTTTCAAAAAGTGCATTGAACAGGGTATGGTACTTCAGGCGGTTCGAGAGGATCGGATGCCTGGAGGCAGAAATTCTGGTGCTGTGTATAACCTTTACAAGGTTAGTATCCGTTTCGCGTGTACGTATTCGAAGTGAGAATAATGGCGAAACGATGTCGTAACAGCGTCCTAAAATAAATGTCAGCTGTGATCCCGAGGTTCCAAGGGAAACGACTAATTTCACCCCACGTTCGTTCCTCCCACAGGTGAAGTACAAAAAGCACAAGAAAAGTAACAAAGCAAGCGGAGTAGGCGGTGGCATGGGTGGCATAAGTAGCGGCGGTAACGTTGGCGGTGTTAACGGGTCGGGATCCCTTGGTGGTAGCAAAAGCACCATGGGTTCGACGATGCTTGTTAAACAGATGACTGTAGCCGCGGTCGCTCCCTATAGCCAACAGCAGCATAGCCAGCTGGCTAGTGGTTTCCTTCATCATCACAAGGTTTCGTCGGGCGACCCGCTCAACTCGCAATCTACCACCAGTCACTCAAGCCACCCAGCCCATTCGAGTCACCTCGTCAATGGGATGATCCTGAAGACGGCGCTCACCAACCCCTCCGAAGTGAGTCATCCGAACATTTTTTTTATCCTTTCTGCATTCTCTGCTGTTTCATCTCCCGCGATTAAAATAACGATCCAGCGATCGATCGACGGTCGATCAGCGGTTCGACGTTGCGCGAAAGGAGAGGCAGCTCTCGGGCGGTCTGATCAGCGCGGTAATTTCCACTTGTTTTTCTGTCCCGTCGAACATTTCTTCGCGTGACGCAACGCGTTCGATTTCACGCGATGCTCCTGCGTGATATCCCGTGCAAGAGTGCGAGACACAGCGCGCAAGAGGGATTCCACGAGATTTCTCTATCGGCTCTCCATCAGCTCGATTATCTAACGAGTCGACGAACGCGTACGTGTGAAACGTTCTTCTTTTTTTTTTTTCCCCGCTCTTTCTCTCCCAACTCGCGTCTCGACGCTCCAAACACCCCATCGACGTGTGGGTGAGCGTGTGTACGCGTGCAGATCAACATCGTCCGCGCAACCGCGCCGCCAACGATTTCTGAGTGATTTATTCGAGGCGGCTGGTTAGAAATCGAGCGCGGGTCGACAAAAGTTGATCCTCGCCAGGAGAATGCGCCGCTGATGAGAACGTCCCGGAGGCATCCTCACTTTCACTTTCGAGGCAGCTGCACGCGATCGGATCACATGCTCGGACGAGATCTTTCTCGCGAGCGTCGACTCCTTTCGTCTGACTCGCGAGAGAAATACGATCGCGTTGGGTACGACGGTCTCCTTTCGATTAACAAGGAGACGCGAGTGTATCGGCGAACGTACGATCGTTTCCTGATAATCGCGTCATTTAGTATTACCATACTACTACGGTATTCATTTTATCCTAACTGGGAGTTGACGCATGCTCTGCACAATATTTACAATTAGATACTTTCAAGAAGAAGACATCTATCGCTGGAAGATGAATTAAAATAATTTTTTAAATCTGTTAACCACATTACGAAACAGTAGTTTTGGTTCTACGAAAAGTCAGTAACGAGGATGGCCTAAGATTTCGTCGAGCAGTCGGAAGGGAAGAACGACGAACTCGAAGAGTAACCCTTTCGCGGAGTAGCTCAGAACGCTCGCGAAACGAGTCGAGCAGTCGCTGTCGTCGGTTCGAGTTTACGTCATCGATAATTTCAGCATCGAAACGAGCCAAGTGCTCGGTGTGAATGCGCGTGGAACACAATCATTCGCGAAACGTTACTCGGTCGATGAGTTCTCCGCGATGACTACGCGGCTTCTGCACAGAGGCTGAAGTCATACAGGAAATGAATATATCAGCGATTACAAAATCATCGCGAGCATTTGCGGCCGCGTTTCTCGCAGCCGGAGGAACGCCGCTCGAGCCGAGCCACGATCGAGAGTTTCGCGCGTTCTCAATTGCGCGAGGTACCTGCTGCTTTCATGCGTTAAGTGCACGCGCGGATAAAAAGAAATAAATGAGGATAAAAAGAAATAAATGCGGATAGAAAAAAATAAATGCGGATAAAAAACGGAGGAGGATCGAAGGAAATACCGAGACGATGAAAATTGATTTAAATGATACGGAATATCGCGCAACGAGTACAAAAAATCGAGGTGGAAATAAAAATGTTGCTAGAAGAGAATACTAATAACGATAAACACGATTCGAAGGATAATGATAAACACAATAGAAAGGATAGTTATTACAATTTCGCAATACTATAATAATGAGAGGTACGTGGCAAAAGAAAGAATGCGAAGAACAGTGGGACGAGGACTGTGAGATATTCGCGTGAATATCAACGTTTATCTGCTGATTCGAACGGAACAGCAGAATCGACGAATGATCGATATCGTGAGAATTAAGCGGAAATTGTTTGAGATATAAAGATATAAAGCATCGTGGTACGTCGTCGATAAAAATGGATACCAGGAAGATTTGGAGAACGAGAGGAAATCGTCAGAAACGAAGGGGAAACCATCGAAATCGACGGACTTCGATTACTTCTCGAACGGAACGATCCTGAAATGAATGAACTCCCCGTTGCAATTTCACTTTCTTACGACGCTGCTTGCGCAAGCCTCAAGGTTTCCCACATTACGAAAGCCGATAGATAGAACGAGCAAGCGGCTCTCGAGCAGGCCGGTCGTCGTCGTCTCGCATGCCTTTTCGTACTCGTCTAAACACCGTATTATCCGTTACATCGTGAAAGTGTTTCCTATTAGAGCTCCGGCTGCAGCAACTATTTCGCGTTCGCCGGACAGGTCACGCGCCGACAATGGGAATTAATCCTCCGGAGAGTGGTCCAATTCGAAATGGGACGACACGATTCATCGCTGATCAACGATAATCGAATCCCGTCCACGTGATCCAATTGTGACGGTAAATTACACGAGTTTGTCACATGCATTGTACCCCGTTTGCGTGTTATTTTCTATAAACCCTGGCCAATACCGACGACTCTATCCGGCCACTCGCAAACCGGCAAGGACGAAGTAATTATCTCGTACGCGGTATCCACGGTGCTCGACGCTGCTCGCTAATACCGCGTCTTCGAGTCCTGGGCGGACACCTCAAAATCGAGGCTCGCGTGACGCGATCGTTACAGGCAGACTGATTGCTCGTCACTGGTGACATTCCAATCACGTGGAATAAAACGCTCGCGAGTTGGTATCGACTCCTAACTGCGTATTGAACTTGATCTCATCTCTATCCGCCGCACGACGTCGAAACTAGCCGCGGCAATCGAATCGTTCCGATTCCTCTCGTGAAGGTTCCGCGCATCGGCGAACGTCCACGGGGATACATAATCCGCGGTACGTGTTTTACGCGACGGCCATTTCGGTTGCGTTCGAGCGACGCTGCTGCGTTGCGTTCGCGGGGCACGCGAGGTATGCAAACAACGAGAAGAATTACCGGGAACGGTCGGCCCGGTAGAGGCCATTGCCAAAAGTGAAATCGATGACTCCGGGACCGGATAAATATTGGCCAGGCGGATCGAGCACCCATAAGGAGGTCACTTTCCATCTCGAGGCGGATCGTTGCACGCCCGACACGATGCAGCGCGCGCGCGCGCAGTTGCTCGCGAATTTCAAAAGCTCTACCCGCGAAGGATAATGGCGGCTAGTCCTGGGCAGCGTTTCAGGACGCGAGAGAGATCTGGATTAACGCGTTTCGCGTTCCCAGAAACAGCGACTCCAAATCGCGAATTTTGAAAGCTCTACCCGCGAAGGATAATGGCGACTGGTCCTGGGCAGCGTTTCAGGACGCGAGAGAGATCTGGATTAACGCGTTTCGCGTTCCCAGAAACAGCGACTCCAAATCGCGAATTTCGAAAGCTCTACTCGCGAAGGATAATGGTGGCTGGTCCTGGGCAGCTTTTCTGGACGCGAGAGAGATCTGGATTAACGCGTTTCGCGTTCCCAGAAACAGCGACTCCAAATCTTTCACTCTTTCTCTCCCTCCAAAGGTGGAATCACGCGGGAAGAAGAGTATTATCCGCAACGCTGGCTCGCCATAGTTCTTTCTAGAAGCTTCCCAGGAATAATTAGCTCCCTCGATCCTACCAGTTGCGAAGACGATTCGAGCGTCGAGGAGCTCGGAGAATTACGGGGCTAGATTCCAAATGGATGAAGTTCCAAGGGAATGGAGCGTAACGTCGATCCGCCGCCATTTTGTTCGACCTGGATGTTTCTATTCGACGAAAGGAGATACTAAAACGAGATATTTTATGAATGGAGATCTCGTATCGATCGCTTGAGTCGTTGCAGTGACTCGATTTTTAAAGAGATTGCGCATAACTTTCAATTGAGTATAACAGGATCCATGCGACCAGTTTAACTCTGGCGAACACGCTAACAATTCTTTCTAATCTTCAACTATGTCGAAGACTGATGCTATATAAATACAGCCAACTATTTAACTTTAACAGGCTACTCAAAAATTCCGTACCAAATGGTTGAAAGTCAATTAGCCCGATTTACAAGAAGACAACGTTGTATCATTTACATGCTGACCTAAATGCCCAGACATTTACAAACGGCGATACAACCAAAATACCGTGAAATAAATACGAAATTTGTTTCCTACAAATAATCGAAACCAACAGCCAGTTGGATCCGCGCGAGGAGACTGCTCGTACAATTATTAATTAGTCATCGATCCGACATCGGCGTGTATGCACATTCGTGTACCAAGAAAACTGCTGAGACGTCTCCGTAAGCGACGATACAGTTGAAAAGTCACGAAACGAATGGAAGAACGGAATCCACCGTGTTCGATAAAGATCGGCGAAGGTGGCGTCAGCCGTTATCGACGTCGCGTCGAGGCATCCGAGTGAAACACGACGACGATGACGGCGGCGACGACTACGGAGGAGGTAGGGACAATAGAAAATCAGCGACAGCCGGTGCCAAGGACGGGCAGTTCTCCGGCGGTTTCGTAACTCGTGAAAGTCTGCACAAGGGACACTGACCTCACCCTACCTCCTTCTCTTCCTCCTCCAACACGTTCGTCCCTCTGCCTCCGCCGCCGTGATCGCCTTCAGCGACGGGTACGCGTGTCCCACGGCTCCGCGCGGCGTTCCGTTCGTGTGCACGGATCCTTAAGGGTGTACACCCGAGTGGGTGGCGAGGGTCGCGCGGCTTCCCTCGAAAACTGCACCACCGACGGAGAACCGAGGCCGCTATCCCCTGCTCGCGTATACGACGCGTACGCGGAATGCCGACCTCGAGGAAGTGCCTCGAGGTCCGAAAGGTCAGTGAAAGGCCGGCTCGGATCTACGTAGGAAACACCCCATTCTTTCATTGACGGATCGAGATCGTCGAAACGCCGCGACCTCGACGCTTTTCGACGCGACCAAAGTTCTTAGAACGTCGTTTGGTTTCTACGCTTCTGAACGCGCCAAGGGAGTCTACTAATTCCAGAACGTATCAGGAATGAATCGCTTTTCGACGCGACGAAAGTCTTTAGAACGTCGCTTCGAGGGTTCGTCGTTTGGTTTCTACGTTTTTAAATGCGCCAAGAGGATCTACTAATTCCAGAGCGCATCAGGAATGAAACGCTTTTCGACGCGACGAAAGTCTTTAGAACGTCGTTTCGAGGGTTCGTCGTTTGGTTTCTACGTTTTTAAATGCGCCAAGAGGATCTACTAATTCCAAAGCGTATCAGGAATGAAACGCTTTTCGACGCGACGAAAGTCTTTAGAACATCGTTTCGAGGGTTCGTCGTTTGGTTTCTACGGTTCTGAACGCGCCAAGAGGATCTACTAATTCCAGAGCGTATCAGAAATGAATCTGCATGTGAAACGCGTATGCGAAATGATAGATGAAGATCGAACTGAAAGTGGTTGCAAGAACGAAAATGTTAACCAAGGTTGAAACATATTTTTTACCAATAATTATCGATTAGTAAGACAGTGTTTCATTCTGTGTGTATTTTCTGTTATTCGAACATTAGACTTTTGTTGTGTATGAAGGTTTCGATGTAGACGAAAATAAAGGCGATTATGCAAAACTAAGAATAAGATAAACGATCGAAAGCATATTCGAAAAGACTAAAACCTTATCAAAAGCTATCCTACCTTTCCTACCTTTATTACATCCGACGTTATGATATAAAATTGTCCATATCTATGTTTAAGGTGGTACACTTAAGGCAGAGGCTAGACAACACAGTGAGCAGTTCGAGGGATCGATCGTTTCCTTTCGATGCAACTGTCGCCATGATCCAGTCTCTCATAGACTGCGACGAGTTCCAAGACATTGCCACGTTAAGGGTACGTTCTTCGCGTCACCTAACGTTGATTCCCCCGACACCTTGGTCCTTATTCTCTTTTCATAACGTAAAAACGAACGAAACCTCGATCAGTGAACAGGACATTTCTCCTGGTCTATTGCAGAACTTGGACGAGCTGCTGGACCATAAATCAAACTTAAGCGACAAGCTGTGTCAAATAGGGGACAGTATAGTGTACAAGTTGGTGCAGTGGACCAAAAGGTTACCGTTTTACCTTGAGCTACCGGTCGAAGTTCACACGACGTTGCTCACCCACAAGTGGCACGAGATCCTGGTGCTGACCACCTCCGCCTATCAAGCGATACACGGTCAGCACAAGTTCTCCAACGTCGGTAGCGACGTGATGGGAGCGGATTTTATGCAAGAAGTAATTACACCTTTCTTTCATTCGTTACATTTTAAATCATTCCCGGTCGATTTAGCAGAGATCCATCGGATAGCGGAACTTTCACTTAAACCGGTAAACACGCCGCAGCGGATTCGTTTCACGAGGTGAACCGATAACATTCACCTGCGCCGTGCAAACTGAACCGTCGAGAAGCAACGCGGTGCACGGTTTTCTTCGGTATTAAATTAAATAAATAGGATTCCCAGAGCCTTAATTGGTGGTATAAATCTCGACTGGATTGGTGGTAGACGTTTTTGTGAAATCATTCGAGAAATCCTCAAATACTTTCTACGTGTACACGTGAGGAGATAATGAATGAAATTGTTCCAAGAAAGAAGAGACTTTCTACTTCGGATAATGCGGGCTGTTTTAAAAATTTGGTTTTTAAATAGCTTCTTGCACTTTTTACCATGTACGTCTTTGAAAGCTGAGTTAGAAGAATCAACCCTTACATGCATCTCGCGAAGCAATCACGCTATTTCTTAACACAGCAGGCACATAAATGCGAAAACTATAAACCTGTGTTTTATCATTTAATAAAAGTTACTCTATATCTCTACATCTCAATAATATATTGAAACTTAATTCGACGATTTAGCAGTATTTTATTATTCTTGGAGTAACCATGCATTTAAGGGTTGAACGCTTGGAACAATGTCGACTGGATAGCGACAGAAACTAAAGTTTTCAGAGATACATTTGCAATATTTGCTTCCACGATAAACAAGTCAATCAAGAGCCTCGCGTTGCATCAAAATGGGAAGCAATTAAACTGTGAAACTGAGGAATGAAAAATTTGAAACAACCCTTTGTTTAGGATAATGAATACTGTTCGAATTAGATCGAATAAATTAATTGCTGCGCAGGTTTCGAACAACATGTATACGTTGCAAACGTGCCTAACGAACATGATGGGCCGACCGATAACCATGGACCAATTACAGCAAGACGTAGGGCTCATGGTGGAAAAGATTACGTATGTCACGTTAATGTTCAGGAGGGTGAGATTACGGATGGAGGAATACGTCTGTCTGAAAGTAATCACCATGCTCTCGCAAGGTAAGTATCCTCGTCAAAGACACCATAGTGAAGCGCGGAAACATTTAACGTGTTTGTGTTCCTTCGTACTTGGTCAAAGTATTTCAAATATAAAGAAATGCACTCTTTTTGCAAATGCTGCAATTGGCGATGCAAAATGTAAGTTTGCGTGCAGACGCGATATAAAATGCTAACACGGAGCGTAGCCTCGCAATTATTCGACTAATTCCATGCGTACAATGTTTTACAATTTTAATTCCACGTTTGTTCATTAATTTTTCCAATTACAAATAAAGTAGCCGTTGATCGTTCGACAAATACTCCAAAGTTGAATAGCGTTTCACTGAACAGATATTAAAATTGTATTCGTAGGACAATAATTAAATTCCCACAATTTTGTAACAAAAGAATTAAAAATCAGTTTGTAAAATTTGAACAGGATTTAGTTATATCTCGTATAGTCATAAAAAAATCTGTGTCTTTGGGAATCGATGAGTTCCAACGAAGTAATCATATCGAAACGATCGAGGCGACAATAAAATTCGTTAACGATCGAACAATTGCGAGCAACAAATTCGACGCACGGCTGTTGAACGGTATTTATCACCGCGTGCGAGTGGCTACCTCTTAACGACGACAGAAATGACGGAAAATAATGAACGAAAAACGCGTAGACAGAGAATTCCGGGCGGAGCGCAAACAACGTAGCAACGTAAACGCGTTTTATTCGGTAACAGCGCCTATTCACGGTTCTTTCTTTTCTATCTGCCCTCTCTTAGCACGCGGAGGTACAATGGAATATACAATGGAGCTACAAGAACGGTACATGAGCTGTCTGCGAAGTTTTGTCGAGCACAGCGCGCCTCAACAGCCGAATCGATTTCACGATCTACTCGTCAGGTTGCCCGAAGTAAGTTCGACAATACTGAAATATCCGTTGGTCGTTTCGTCGTTTGCCGCGTTCACATTTCTCGCACGACCAGAAACGCGTAGTAGAGAGCACGTGCTATAAAAAAAAAGTAAAGAGAGAGAAAGGGGGAGAAAGGAAGGGAAAGAGAGAGAGAGAGAGAGAGAGATAAACAAGATAAAATATGAGATAGGTATAACATAGTGCGCACACGCGGTTCTGTATCGATAATGCATAGCGAGAGATTCGAGCAAAATAAAGTGTCTTATAGTAATGTACGTATTCGTAAGACCCGTGCCCGTGAACGTATTCGCGGGAAACGAGTTAGAACCGTACGATCTAACTCGATCCTGTTTTCTTCCTTGAATTCCAGGTACAATCGGCGGCAGCTCTTCTACTTGAGAGTAAAATGTTCTACGTTCCTTTCCTATTGAACTCAACAATTCAAAGATAGTAAATAAAAAACCAACTGACGATAAACGAAGCTGAATACCTATACACATACTATACGTATAAGTATACATCTATATATATAAACGGATTTATAGATATATATATATAAATGTATATGTTATATGATGAGAATAGAATCGAACAAAACGAGCAAAAGCAAACAAAGAGAACGGGAAAGACTGGTGCGGAAAAGGGAAAGGCTTTGTTTGCGTATGTATAATAATTATATAAAAAAAAAGTATATATATATATACATATAAATAATATAAATAATATAAATGTGTGTGTTCGTTGCGTTGTACAAAACGAAGAAGGTCGAGAAGGGAACGGGGAACCTGTGAAAAGCGTGATAAAAAAAAAAAAAGAAAAAACAGACAAGAGAGCGTTGTAGAGAGAAAGAAAAATTAAATGAAAAACGAATAGAAAACGAGAGAGAGAACAGAAATATTAGATGGAAGAAGAAGATTCGGAGAAAAGGAGACTGCGATGGATATGGGCAGGAGGAGAGAGAGACAATGCTTTAAATAAGAAATAAAGAAAAAATAATAAAAAAAAAATAATGAAAATTACTGAAAGAATATAAAAGAGTTCGCGAGAGAGCGAGAGAGCGGGAGAGAAAGAGTGGGAGAGTGAGATATCTATATATATATATACATGCATATATATATATACAGAGAGAGAGAGAAAGAGAGAGAGAGAAAGTAAGCGCGCCACCTCGAGATGGGAAATCAATCGAGGAGGGAACTGAACTTTTTTATCGAAACTAAAAGACTATAATAATATATTTCTGTACGCAGTACCGCGCAACTACGTCATTGTGTGTTCACGTTGCATAATCCGATCGATAATAAGACTCTCGTTACGTACGCTCACTGTAGGCCACCTACTACCACCTACAACTACTACTGCTACTACTACTGCTACTATTACTACTACTCTCCATCACTATCGAAACTATATAGCAGACTACCAAAACGACCGTAAGATCAATCGACCGATGTTGATGATAATGGTGATCATAATAATAACGATGATAACGATGATAAGCCGATGACGACGACGATGATGATGGTAACGATGATGATGACCGATGACGAACCACCAGCAGCGGTACAAACACTAAAAGAAAAAAGAAAAATAGTAAATAATAACGAACGTGAACAAATGGAAAAAGTCGACCACCGCGTCTTTACGCGTCTTTACACACCAGTATGATAACGATAAGTATACCACAAACAGTCGAAGATCGTGCGCCCTCAAGAAACGAAACAACTCTAAACGCCTATAAATATTCGATCCTCTCGTCAATGTATCCGCACACCGTGATTCTACCCTGAAACTTATCCAACCAACCGATCGTTCTCATCACGTACTGCAAACGTAAGTGTGATAACTCAGTTACCATTCTAATTAAGAGAAGACACACGGAACACCGTGGACCGTAGAGATCCGTCGAGTGGACTTAACCAATGGAATCGTCGTCGCGACTGGGATCACCGTGTTCCAAAGCAACAACGTCGCCCCGCGTGATTGTCGAATCGCGAGGAAGGAGAACCGGAACTGTGTGCAAACGGTGTTCCCTCTGTTGCACGAAAGGGAAGAAGCCTCGACGTTGGGACACGAACACTCGGAAGACAGAAATCTGATTAGGATCCGATAAGGAAGCAACTTAACTTAACGATACGTAATCGTCCTCGCTGTTATCGTCGTCCTCGTCGTTATTCACTACTCCGAATCATAGTCCAAGCGCGCAACACAGAAGACTATATTAATATATACACATATATACATGCATATATTCACCGTTTTGTTAATTTACATTTTATCGCCATCGACGTAATCTTTACGCGTAATAAACGTGCATCATTCACCGGTCGGAAGATGTCCTTGTTCGTAACCGCTCTTTTACGCGTCCTTCGTACGATCCGATCCTCCACTAATACTCGAATCGCGGGTACGCGCGTTCCCCAGAGCTTACGAAAAACAAGTGCGCCCAAGCACTGGGACTCTCTAGGGTAAAGGTTTCTTTGGACGTTCCTTGAAACGGAGCTAATACTCGCGGGACCCTCGCCGCGGTGTTTGACAAAAGGTTCGGTTCGATGACTCCGCAAACGTTTTGCAAAATTTTTGTAACCCAAACCGTTCTCGAACTGATGCTGATTTTCGACGTAAGAAAGACTTTTTAAACGTTTTTTATATAGTTCTAATGAATTCGTAGCCTGCCGTATCGAAGTGATATATTTTCTATCGAAAGTCGTCTTAAAGCGAGGATCGGATCGCGCGAACGATCGCGCGCGCGCACGCACGCGCGCGCTTCCTTTCTCGTTACCAGGTGTTCACCATTGATCCGCGACGAAAGATTGTTTTTTATGATTCCTTGTTGAAACGACTGCGATAATTTCATAGTATTATATATAAGAAAAAAAAAAGAAAAAAAAAGAAAGAAAAAATACGAGAGAACGATAAAACGCGTAAACGAATGAAAAATATGAACAGCAAGAGACTTGGTATTTCTTTCTCGCGGGGAAGCTTATATTCGTGACAAAAGAAAAAGAAAAAGGAAGAAATAGAGGTGAAACAGAGGTTCGAATAATTTTTTCTTCTTTTTTTTTATTTTCCCTCGCGTGGACCGTTAACTAACCAGCGCGATATTGTTCCCGTTTTACCGAATGTAGATATATATATATGTGTATATGTATGTGTCGCGGACACGTGTGATATTTGGTTTCTTCGCGAACCGGAAGTACCAGTCTCTCGGGGGATTGGCTCAATTATTTAAGATAGCGAAACCCATTCTAAGAAGATGGAAATTAACGAGAGATAACAAACCGGTGGCTGAAGCCAGTCGAGACGTGTTGTTCGTGTTTTGGAAAACGAAAGAGGAAGAGGAAAAGAGAAAAAGAAAAAAAAAAGAAACGGAAATGAATAATGCTCCTTGTATACGCATTGTAATGGTTAATCAGCGCACGTTCTATCACAACGTGATTGTTTCATCTTGCCTCCATAGAAGTTATCGTAAACACGCGCTAATCACCGGTACGCGTACGATCACGAGTACGATGAAATCGAGCCCCTCCTTTTTTTTTTTTTTTCTTTGGCCCCGAAGAAAACCTCGCGTCTCTGGATATCTTCGGTAATGTTGCATTTAACCCCCCCCCCCCCCCTCACCCAGAGCCTAGGATCCCTTTTCTCGTAATCGTCGATGTCGCGCATCGTCCTCAACTAGACTTCTTCAACGTTTCCCACATCGAGACGAATAGTTATGTAACCAAGCGAACTTCTGCTCAAAACAAGTCCCATCGAAGCTTCCCTCGCAGAACTTGTCCTTCACTCTCGACACCCTCCGTCAACGCGTTCTTTCTCACAGGATCGAGACAGTTTCGCCGGACTCGTGGTCGCGAGCGCACGTACGAAGAAAAGAAAAAAAAAATATATAAAAAAGATCAACACGAGAACTATACACACAGACCTTGGGCCTACTAGCCTAAGGATACTTGTCCATACTATAAGACTTAACTAACGATGGGATACTTCATACGGTAAACAATGTATATTATTTGCGGTTAAGAAACTGGGTTGTAACGGTTCCTGTATTCCCAGGACATCATCGCACACTTGTCTCTGTGTTCAATTGGACGGTCGATTAGGTCGCAACCGCGAAGAGAAAAAGTAGAGAGAGAGAGAGAGCGAAGTGAATAAAAGGACGAAGAAGGAAAGGAAAGGAAAGAAACCCGGTAAATCGCGTTATATTAGAGAATATTTGATACCATTGGCCAACGCGTATTATGATATAAATAGTAATTAGCTGTCGACGGGGAGAAAAAGCCTTTTCGATTCTTCCTTCGCGAGCACGGACGCCATCGTTGTTTGTTCATGTCTGCGCGGAGATTTCCTCTCGAGTTACCATTTTTCGGAGAGAAGGAAGCAACGTTTTAGCATTTAGACCGATACACGCGTACCTTTTGCTCTCTTCCTTCTGTCTTTGTGTCCACCTTTCCACCATCCACCCCCTTCCGTTCTATCGAAGGCAATTGTTCGCCACGCGTAAACCTGCCCCACTTCACCAACCGACCCTATCCTCTTTCTTATTCTCGTTAGCTCGCAAAACGTTACGTACTTCCCGCGGAGAACTCTTTTCTTGTCGCCTCCTATTTATTGTTAGCATGTACATATTACGAGTGGCAGTGTCGTCGGATCGTAAGAGTACGATGAGGAAAAAGAACGCCGCGTCAAAGAGAAAAAGAGAAAAAAAAAAAAAGCGCCGAATTGGACTGTCTTTATATTATGTGTATGTGATATATGTGTATATATACATATGCGTGTACGAATGTATGTATAGATACATATATAGTATGCATAAATATAAGTAATGTATATTGTATAAAAATGAAATGTGCATCGATGTCTGGGAGTACAGCGGCTGCTTACAGGAGAGCTATGCGTTGGATCAGCAAGACTTAGGGCATTATACTACCGCGAGTATTATCATGCCCAACCTTTAATATTTAAGTGCGAGTGAGAGTCTATTGAGCAAAAGTAAGAAAAAGAAAAAAAAGATGAAATTTAAAAATATAAAAAACACACGCCTCTCGTTTATGGGTTTAACTTTGTACATATTGTACGAAAGGTTTAATAATAACTACGTTGAAAGTACTAGTCCTGTCTCTTTGTATAATTCCGTGTTATACCTGCTCTTATATAGTGTCAAGCGGCGGCGCAGTGTTTTTTTCTGATCGCAAGTCACAATTATACGATCGACCCTGAGCGAAATTCAGCACGCAGGATATGTATTTAACGTTCGAACTTTTGTAACGCAATATAACACGGACATGATGTATCGTTTTGCTCAGTCGCTTCGACTTTAATTGGTAACGTACGCCGAAATATCGAGAACGCATACACTTAACTCGTGATAATTGACAATGATAACGACAGAATAGCACATTCGAGGCAATAGATGTAATATTTGAGAGAGCATTCTTGCATATATTCGAACTGCACATCGTGACGTGGAATCATTGGGTGACATTGCGACGTTCGACCAAGTTTCGTAGATATATTGTCATATTAAGATGTTATTACGAGTTTTACTCACGGAGATGCTTCCTTCGATCATCGTACACCATCAGCATCACTGAAAAGCCACGGCCCGATTGTTATTCCCTTGTTTAAAACGAGAAAACTCTTGAAGAAGTTTCAAGCACGTACCATCACTTCGAACGGACGCGTAAACACTGAAGTTCGCTGCTTGTCGCGGTATAAACAAAGAAGCGCGATACACAAACGTTAACCCAGAAACGACGGGCAGAGAGAAAGCACGAATGCCGGATTGGCAAGAGGAAAATACTTTTTCAATGAGTGAGTCAAAGTTACCAATTTCTACCTACGTTTAGGAAGTACATTTTTATCGTCTCGTTTACCTTCGACTATTCCTTTTGTAACTGAGATTCGGGCGCCGTGTGAATCGCCGCTCTGCCGGGAACCGGATGCTGCATTGCTGCTAATCATTTTTCTCACCAACTTTTGCGCGCGAAAATTCAATTTCTCGTTGATTGACGCGAACACGCGCGAAATGGTTTTACAAATTTTTGCGCTCGATTCGATTAATGACAAATCGTTTCACAGTTTCCAGTTTTCCATCGAACGTGTTTCTCCTTCCTTTAAACATTATCGTTCCGCTGGAATTAATTTGAATATCATCTATACATCTCGTGTATTTTACATATGTTTTATAACTTTTCGCAAAATCGTTTACACAAAGAGGTTGTACTTAGATATTTTATTACGAACTCTTACGTACGTGCAATTTGTATTGCAATTTTAGTAAAAAAAATTTAGCACCAGCACAAAGAAAAACTTAAACGTATCGAAATGAGTATCTTACTTTTCTTTCTTGCAAATTGTTTCGAAAGAACAATGCACTTATTGAATAGACTGAGAAACGTGCATATAACTTTTTTTTATTATATTAATGCGTATCTTGAGCCAAATACTCTAGTCGGCGGTAAAGAGAATGCGTTTATATACGTTTTATTGTAAAAAAGGAAATTTGCATTTTAATTTTAATTTATTTCTGATCTTTAATAATGTTTTCGTGAAATATTCGTCGAGCTTATCCGTTGCATTTTCATTGCATTTCGTTCTTCGTACAAGTCAGCACTCGAAATCGTTTGATCTTTCGTCGTTTTAACCAGTAACGAACGGTCATTGATAATGTGATTATATACGAAATACGATACAACGAGAAGTGAAACGCGAACGCGCTTGCAGATTTGTGACCGAGCAGAAAAATCGTCGAACTTGTTTGCATAAAGCCGTGTACATAGATGATGTTGAGAATCATTATAATAAATTCGTTGTTATTGCAAGGATTAATGCAAGGATTAAGGATTGTAAGATATAATATAATGTTGTTCATCCGATCAATAAATCGGAAGCTATCGGTTCCGGGCAAAACAGGCTAGACTTCACAGATGGCGCGTAAACCCCCTGTATTTTTATGAAAATAAATAAGATATTTTAAAAAAAAAAAAGTAAATCTGAAGTCTGTTTGGAGATGCCTTTGATAGGGATTATAAATGTAGATAATATATTATACATAATGAACATAAATACACTATATTATTATATATAAATAGTAAGGAGTAAATAGAATTATTATATATACGATGAAAATAATATTATTACAAGTAAATAAACTAATTAAAGATGAACAGATTTGATGAAATATTTATTGTTCCATACCCATACCTACATATGATAGCTTTTTCCCCCTTCAATACCTCACGATATACATATATACGCGTATACACATGATGTATGTATGCATATATTTGTACTTTATTTATCACAATAACAACGGGAGTATCATTGATAATGTCAGTTGCAAGTTTTGCGCATTTTTTATTACAGACGTTTCATTACATTAACATAACAAAATCTATACTTTCAAGGTACATGATCGTTAAAATGTTGTCTATCTGTGAGATCTTTAAAGATTATGCGCAGTGTACAAGCTCCTGCACAGAACGCTTATTAAGCTAAATTAGTCTCATTAATTAATGTCATTGTCTTTATTCCCGTTGGACTTACCGATGTAAATCGTCGCGCAAGCGCTTGGACACTTCGATAAGATTAAAGCGATCACAGACAGAGGCATTTCAAAGGTGACTGCTGCGAATACCTAAGCAGGCACAGAGGCTAATACTTTTACGATTTCTAGGATGTCCGTACCATGTAGGCATTCCCGCGCATCACCACCGTTTTACGATAATAGAGGCTGCAAAAAACCGACAAATCGAGTTTGTAACGTAAACTCCGTGTCTTGCCTTGTGTAATGATCTATCTAATACAATATCATTAATGTAAATACAAAGCAGTGGTTAATGTAAAATGGTGTAATTGCATATCGTAACAATCTGGATATATATTATATACATAATATAATATATAAATCGTATTTTTTATCGATAATGTTGTAAAATGTAAAAATTATCATGTAAAATAATCATCGAATTGGACGCCGAAATATCATCTTACGTGATAACAATAAAGGTCGAAGTACGATAAAGGAATTATTAATAATATTTTCTGGAATATATAAAAAAGTGAAAAGAATTCCTTACACACGTCCTTGTTTAAGCTCTCTGTTATTTATATGATCCGTCCTAGTTCGTCTATGATTATCCGTCAGTAGAAAGTATTTACTTCTAGTAGACCGTCGTGTTATAGTTCTGAAGGCACTGTTCAAAAGTTGACTATTTTTTTTTTCTCCATTTTTTTAAATAACAAGTCTTCAAAACATCTTCAAACAATCAGACATGGAAAATCGTTACAAACGTCGACGCAATTTTCACATGCCTCGCTTGAACTATATCACAAAACTCAAAATAGAGTAGTCTCAACTTGACAGCCAGTGCCAATGCCAATGCCATATTTATCGGGTCTGTGATCGGTTAGGAATATCATGAGCTAGCAAATCGATGGTCAGAATTCAGGCTTATGATACGCAATGGCCGGTGCGTTCCATTTAATTATGTATCAATATCATATCATTATATTACACAAACGCTTATTAATTTAGAGGCACATTGCTAAGGGTCTTGGTTCTTAAAAGTTGCTCCCTACATTAATGAACTTATGACAATCTAGCTATTATAATTATTCAGTACGACAGCGATTTGGCATATAATGTGGAAACTGTACAAAGATTCAGAGAATATAATAATATTTCAACTCATTGCCTTGTACACGCAGAAGTGAAAATATAGCTGAAAAAAGGCCGATACTATGAACAAATTTCAATACTTTTTAAAACATTCCGCGAATGATATATATATATATGTGTGTGTATATATATTGAGCCAGTAATAAAGGAGGGAAAGAAAGAATAAAATATAAGAATGTCATGTGCTTAAAAATTATAACAAAAATTCTATTATATAATACAATTTTTTCTACTCAATCTCCTTACCTAGGCGGGTAAACTTTGGCTACTGCTACATACTATTTGTACCTCGGCAGAAACGCCGAATTTATGCTGCTAAGAACACTGATTGCGCATCTAGAATAAAAAGAATTGCACGCAGCACACACAGTATCTAAACCAGAAACAGATCAATTACATACTCAGGAAGACCTTAACAGTAGTATATATGCTCACGCTTTAATAAACCTGAATTCTACACGCAACGATCATAATATCA
Source organism: Xylocopa violacea (assembly GCA_963969225.1). Taxonomy (NCBI): domain Eukaryota; kingdom Metazoa; phylum Arthropoda; class Insecta; order Hymenoptera; family Apidae; genus Xylocopa; species Xylocopa violacea. The sequence continues at coordinate 20,232,197 of CAXAJV010000008.1, forward strand.
ATTAAGCATTCACTATACTCAGAGACTCTCTCACCTCGGAATGTTTAAATGTTTTCTTTCATCATTTATTCATTCAAGACGTTACTGAACCATTTGTTGTTCGAGTTCGTAACTTACATAAAAGCTTTTAGCCTTTAGAATGATACGACCGCAATACTGCTCTGAGATGCGAATGCTCTATAGAATGTACACAGTAGACAGCAAAAGCGTCTAGACCACAGAATGTTCACATTTATTTTAATGCGAAACATTGTTTTTTTTTTTTCAAACTAGAGAAATCAGGCTGATGCAATGGCAGGCGCATTACGTATAAAAGTTAAATTCTTAACATACAAAAAATGGGTAAATTTCCTAAAAAACGTGTAAGAACATTCCCTGAATAGGTAATCACATGGTAATTGTTCTTTTAAATGACACATTTTCTCATAAAAACATAGAAAAGAAAAGTTTTAAAAACTAAAATTCTGGATAATTTATCGTCCTTTAATACATTTCTTTGGAAATTTTATGCTCCGTCAAAGAATCAGCCTGTGCTCATCAACATGAAGAAACAGTCATGTAATTCCGTAAAGCCTAGACGCAGATACCACCCTTCTGCATCCAAACAAATGGAGAACTAGGTTAGATCACAAAAAGTACGGTGTAATGGTTAAAGGTGGAATTACTCTTTCAGAATCAGGCACTGCCTGAAATAGCACTGGGATTCTTTGACTGGCAGTTATGATCTTTAAAATACTAGCTACGTTACCACAACGATAACAATAATTTGGAGCTGACCATACTGTTACAAGTTTATCGTTAAACATATATCTATAACCTGTAACACAGAAAATAAAAGCATACAAAATATTATCGTATAATATTCTTTCCACACATCTTATACCATTTATGTAACGATAAATACCTTCATGAACCAATTGATGAGCTCTACAAATAAGTTCAAGGTCGTTGATTTTCATAAATTCATATGTTACTTTACTTCCAAATAACCAACCTGCTCCACGCGGACTAATAGTCCATGATTCTACGTCTTCCGGATCAGACCAAACCAAATCACAAAAAGCACCTAAACAACCGAATTTTATTGTCGAATAAATAATTATGACACAACATAATACATATATAACTACGAAATGTCAAGAATACCTTTGTGTGGTATTTCTTGATCTCTCTCAATCGTCCTAATTTGATCTAATGTTCTAATGGCTGGAGACAACCCACCATGTACACAGAGTACTCGATCATCAATTAACTAAGTAAAAACATTTTCATTAAACACGTTGACATGTAAGTACATATAAAATTCATTTATTATTTTATACTAACGGCAGCAACTGCAAGTAAGTCGAACACCCTACAGCAATATTTCCATGCGTTGGCATTGCCATATTTACTTTGACATTCATCTGTAGAGAATAGAATAATAAACGTACAATGATATAATGAATATATACGTAATACTCTAATAATACTATATGTACTAACCATAAAAACCATAAACATGAGTGATTTGTCTGGATTCATGATTTCCTCGAAGTAATGTTATTCTATCGGACCATTTAGCTTTAAGTGTGAGTAGGCGGGTAAATGTTTCTACACTATAATACCCTCTATCTACAAAATCTCCCATGAATATATAATTTGTCTTAGGCACAGCGCCTCCACGACGAAATAATTCCTCTAGATCGTAAAACTAAAATGAAATAAACAACCATAGATATAAGTAATTTATAGAAAAGCATTTTGCACTTTTGATATAAAAATAATGATCGTTATCTTCGACTATATCAATATCATGTTGAGGTTAGAACAAAATTGTAAAGCTAACCTGGCCGTGAATATCTCCGCATACTGTTACCGGAGTAGATACTGGTTGAATATTAGATTCTTCCAATAATATGTCACATACAATGTCACAAAGTTTCTAAAATAAAATTAATTTTAGTACTAAGAGAAATCCAACGAGCTCGAGTAACCTATGAGTTTAAGATCTTGTCACTTGTGTTAATAAAATATATTGTAATTACTACAAGAATAAACAATATTTCGCACATATTTTGTACCTTGAGATCATTTTCAGGAAGATATTTGCATTCTTTCGCAAGTTCCATCCATTTATCGATGTCTGACATTTTGGACTCGTATCGCAAGAAAATACTGATCGCGCCCTCACTTACATATGTGTGCACTGAATTTGCAGTTGATTTATATTTTCAAGGGTTATTTCAATGGATCAGTTCGAATTAAACTTTCGATCTTTACACATTTTATACACAAAACATTAAACGCTCTGTTTAACAAGGAATTACCCGTTGCGCTAGAGACGCGAACTTAATTAACCCACTGTGTGACGAGATTAAAAATGACTGACGTCCATTCTCTCTAATTCTTTCATCTTATTGGTTCTAAGTTATCGTTACAAAAAGTAAAAATACAATTAAAAATAAAATACGTTTTACTAAAAAATATATTAAAATATCTCTTCCTCGTTACATGAATACGCACATACGCATTAATAATGTCGATAAATATATAAATATATCATGTTAGAGCGTAGTTATTTAACGATTTTAAAGCAGATGTTACTTTTAGTAACACAGGGTATATCGTCCAATAATATTGCTCAAATTCTAGTGACTTCTATTGAATTCTTGTTTGTTCTAGAGAAATTTAAACGGATATCTAATCAATTTTACTGCGCAACCTCGGAAATGTTTTAAGTTTACACCATTTCAATTGTATTTCCAAAAATTGTTTTAATATTTACAAAAAATTCGGTGAATTTGTGCACGTATATATCGGATAATAATAACGGTAATCGATACATTAAAAAATCTCTTATTTTTAATAAAGTACCAGAAATACATACAATGCTTTAATCTCAAACATTTTCTGGACAATAACTGATATACATTTCACTACAATCAGAGATAATTACAATAAATATTATTCTCCTGAGTGAAGCATTACAATTACACAATTTATATACATAAAATTATAGAATGTTCCTTTTTTTTTTTTTTAAGTAATCATTCTGTAAAATATTTGTACTTTTACAATATAAATAAGTTTAAAGATTAAGTATTTTACAGTAACATTATCGAGTTTACAAGTATAATAAGTATAAATGCTCTACTTTCATTGGCCACCGTCTATTTCCTTAACGATTATAGATGTTCGGCGCCAATAAAAGAGTTTGCCGCGTAACATTCAAATCAATAGCAGATTCGGAGGAACCGTTTATCATGACAGGATCGACAAACGACAAGAGGTGTAGTTTCAGCTTCCTTCGATGGCAAATCACCGTGGGACGTGGAAAAAGGTCAGCAGCAGGAGGACGATATGGATTTTATCTCGTGGCGAAAAGTAGGTCAGAACAAAAACGTTTATGCGCATGCTTCGATTATCGATTGAAACGTTATGTGCCTTGAGTTCGTACGCTGGATTTCATTTACGTGAACGCAGTGGCAGTGGACGATCACGGTGTGAGTTTCTCGCAGTAGACGAATGCCTGACATCTTTAGTTTGTGATCCGTGCACGATCGCGAGTTCTAGAAAAATGCGGTGAAATTCGATTGCACAGTGACGTGCCTTTGCGAAATCGGCCATTTTGGTAGTGCGTGTATCAACGAAAACGGATAGAATCACTTCTGGCAGCTACCCTCAACGGTTGTGCGTGGAAGTGGTGGCAGCTCGGTGTCGCCCACAGGACACAGCCGTAAAACTGTAAAAAACTGTCGTGTTCCTGGGCAAGTGAGCAAATCGCCTCGAGAAAATGGCAGGGAACACGGGTATGGAACAATTAATCCCGATCGTGAACAAGCTGCAGGATGCATTCACACAGCTTGGGGTGCACATGCAACTCGATCTACCACAAATCGCAGTGGTAGGTGGTCAGAGTGCAGGAAAAAGTTCCGTTCTTGAGAACTTTGTTGGAAAGTAAGTATCCCGTTTTCTGCCCTTTTCATGTCTCTATCATTCCTCGCAACGCTTTCTGACACATCTCGAGTGTTATTAATCACAACCAGAGAAATATTCAAACGTTTGGCCGAAGGCGTGGCGAACTATGCCACGTTATAATTTTAATATCCGTCATCGTTTATTTTAATTTTACTAACCCTCTTTTCTGTACCCCTTTAGGTTAACTATTTTAATCTATTGATCGTGACATCGAAATCAACTATATCTTTACGATTTGAGGCCGCCCACAGAGCGACCTGTCAAACGTTTATTTTTTTCTCGTTGATACAATATTTAACCTTCCATTGAATTGTCTGAATTACACACGTGTGGCCAAGGGAATTACGAATTTAATTGTTCTCAGTTTAGACCGTTTAGTGTTACTTTTTATTGATTCAGCCTTTTTCAATGTAATCCATTATTAATGCCAATATTAACAATCTTTTGTGATGTACTAGTTTGGTAGTAATTTCTATCAAATTATCTGTTACACATGTAACTATAGTTTTACAGTTAAAAACAGTTTCTATAATAGTATAAGTATAATTAGCTTATATAACGAAGAAAAATATGTAAGACTATATTAAATACACGTAAATACATGTATATATATAATGCAAGCAACATAATGCAATAATAAAATACGTCCCATTTTGTGTGATATAGAAAAAAATTCATTTCTTATGTTTTAATGTTAACATTGCCTTTATCATATGAGGTATTCAATATAATATATTTTATTTTCAGAGACTTTTTACCTAGAGGATCAGGCATTGTAACCAGACGACCACTTATCTTACAACTGATTAATAGTACAAATGGTGAGTAATCACAGATAAATAGATTATACATTTTTTTTTATATTGTAAATCTAAACATGAGTTTCAAATTGAATTAAATCGTTATTATCAATTATTTGTTCTAGACATAATAATTATAGATTAGATTGTTTATAATAAAACTTTATTTTAATATTTTTTTTTACTAACAATAGTATAAATGATATTTCCTTGTAAAGATTATTATAATTGTAATATACAAGTTTTAATGACTTGCTTTTTTCTATGAGATTTAATATTAATTATTCTGAAACATTAGCACATCATTTTAATTGTTGTCTATAGAATTATCATTGAACTTGATAAGAGAGAACAATAAGTGTATTATCAACCTTATTCTGAAGTTAAGTGATTAAAAATATTCCAATGATATATCATCTGCAAAACTATTCAAAAGGGCAGTATGTTTATGTGTATTTCTATATAAGTTATTAAATCAACTATTTCTTCATTATGCAGAATATGCCGAGTTTCTACACTGTAAAGGTAAAAAGTTTGTTGATTTTGAAGAAGTACGGAAGGAAATTGAAGCAGAAACAGATAGAATTACAGGCAGTAATAAGGGTATTTCTAATATACCGATAAATTTAAGAGTGTATTCTCCCAATGGTAAATATATACCTTTTTATTATTGTATAGGTTCATTTTGACATATCTTGAACAACATATTTGTTTTTGCCAGTTCTGAATTTGACGCTGATCGATTTACCTGGCCTCACAAAAGTACCAATCGGAGATCAACCAGCAGATATAGAAGCTCAAATCAAAGCTATGATTCTGCAATTTATCAAAAGGGAAAACTGTTTAATATTGGCAGTAACACCAGCAAACACAGATCTAGCAAATAGTGATGCTTTGAAACTTGCTAAAGAAGTAGACCCTCAAGGTACACATATTTGTAGATAATTAATAATTAACCTATTAAAGATTACAACTGTTTACATCACATGTACAACAACAAGCATAACTCTATCTTTTGAAAAATTTATATTATTTATTTGTTTATTTATTAATTTTATAACCTTTTTATCTATATATATATATATATTTTTTTTTTTTTTTTCTTTATTCTCATGCATATCAGTTGAAAAGTATTCTGAAATCAATACATTAGATCACAGGATACAAGCAAAGTAGTTAAGCTTACACGAATGTAGTGAAACTACTTGATTGATATAATTTTGTATAGAAAATCACATTAATAAGGTGATACATTATCATTACAAATTGTTTAAGGTGTTCGTACAATTGGTGTTATTACAAAATTGGATCTTATGGACGACGGTACCGACGCGAGAGATATTTTGGAAAACAAATTGTTACCCCTAAGGCGAGGTTACATAGGTGTTGTTAATAGAAGTCAGAAAGACATAGAAGGTCGAAAAGATATAAAAAATGCTCTAGCAGCTGAAAGAAAATTCTTTCTGAGGTATGAGTCAGTAGATTAGTATAGTTGTACCAAATGATTCTTTAGCAGAATATTTTAAATATTCTTTTGTATGTCAGCCACCCGTCTTACCGACACTTGGCAGACAGATTAGGAACACCGTATTTGCAACGTGTTTTGAATCAACAGTTAACAAATCATATCAGAGATACTTTGCCAGCATTAAGAGATAAATTACAAAAACAGTTACTTACATTGGAAAAAGATGTAGAACAGTACAAGCATTTTAGACCTGATGATCCTTCCATTAAAACAAAAGCTATGCTGCAGTAAGTACATTTTTATATAATTTATTGTATGTTATTATTATATTTGCAATCATTCACTGAAATACATTATGGGTGGAGGGTCTATGCACTTTAGAGTTTCTTATTTTTTTCTTTCCAGATTATATCACATGTTTCTGTAGGTATTATTTTTGTTTTTTTTTTTTTTCATTTTTTGGGTAACTAACATTTTTTGTAACTAATACTTTTTGGGACTAACTAAAGAGTAGAACCAAAAATTATATGCTTATTAACATTAACTTGTTCCATATTAATGAAAAGTACCATGACTCTCTACCCAGTTTTGATATTAATGTTTAGTGCTTGTCTATGCATTGATTGAAAGGAAAATATTTTTAAGGATGATACAACAGCTTCAGTCAGATTTCGAAAGGACTATAGAAGGTTCAAGATCCGCACAAATTAATACAAACGAACTTAGCGGCGGTGCCAAAATGAACAGATTATTTCATGAACGTTTTCCATTTGAAATTGTTAAAATGGAATTTGATGAGAAAGAATTGAGAAGAGAGATTGCTTTCGCCATTAGAAATATTCATGGTAAATAATTACTTGGATATATATATTAGCTTATAACTTGGAACATTAATGTGAGGCACTATTATATAAGAAAAGTGTTGTAATATGGTTTTAAAAATAAATTGTTAACAATAGTATAATGTTATAGGTATCAGGGTAGGTTTGTTTACTCCTGATATGGCCTTTGAGGCGATAGTCAAGAAGCAAATCGATAGACTGAAAGAACCTAGTCTGAAATGTGTGGATTTAGTTGTACAAGAACTTGGTAATGTTGTACGCATTTGTACTGATAGGGTAGGTGAATTTCTTTACGTTTATGATATTTTTGACGGCATGCAATTAACATAATTTATTTCGTATGGCAGATGTCACGTTATCCTCGATTGAGAGAAGAAACGGAACGTATCATAACTACTCATGTTAGACAACGAGAACAGTTGTGCAAGGAGCAATTGATACTCTTGGTTGACTGTGAACTTGCATATATGAACACGAACCACGAGGATTTCATTGGTTTCGCTAAGTAAGTTATTTGCATTTTGTTATACGTTTTAGTAGTTACTCAGCAAAGTCAAAAAAAGTAAATAAATACAATAGATTTCAATTCTTAATAATCGCACATCTAGCGCTCTATGTTGTTCTTATTACATTCATGACTGCAGCTACAAATTTTGATGTGTGTATTTATGTCTACAAATTTTTCTATTCCATATCTAAATAGTATATTTTTTTAATATTTGAAATACTTTATAAACATAATATAAAAGAAAAATTCTATGAGTATTGTGCTCGTATTTATATAGAATATTTTAACGTAAAAAAATGAAATAACTTTGTGTAATAATTGTGCAGTTTTGACCGTAAGAAATGTGATATAATTATAGTTTTTGCTACTAAAGACAAAAATTGAATTAGTATAATTGTTGCAAATTTCACTTTCTTTGTAATAATAATGATTAATATTGTTTTGCTATGCAAAATTAAGAGTTGAAACCATATAAATATTATGTTTATCAGCTGCATTGTATTCTATATATAGGTTCCTTTCTCCGACAATTATAGATCATAAATTTACTGCATATAAGTTTAAACCTTTCCCCTTTTTCTTTTTTTAAAAACCTCATGAAACATTTAGTTTATTCCCTCTTCTTGTCTTTAATAACAAATAATATAATAAAATATTTCATTTCTGATGGGCGACTGTACATTGTTGATACTTCTAAAAATGTTTTTTAATTTGCAGTAATGAATTATATATTGCATGACTAATGTAAATTCAACACATAGTATAGTTTACAATAACGACAATGTGCTTTACTACTAATACATACACGATACTTTTTAAAATTAGATTCATTAGTACCATCGAAATTATAATTTTTTTTGCAAAATGAGGAACAAAAAAGATGATAAAAAAATCAAATTATATATATACTGTTAGCTATATTAGTTTGCTTGCAACATTTTTTAAATGTAAATTAGAAGTTATGTATCTTGATATGTATTTTTTAATTGTTATATGGAAGGGTGCGTGTTCTCCAAGTGTGGATGTGAGAGAAGGGAAAGAAAGGAAAGTAAGGCTAGCAGACTCGTGCATTAGACACGGAAATGGTAGAAACAGGTCAAAACTTCTCTTATATAGAAACTGAAGTAGAAGTGTGAACTTATGAGCAACTGTGAGAGTGTCTTTGTCTATCTAGTGATGCGTGTCGGAGGACCGCCCCATCACCCCCTTGTCAGTGACGAATGATATCTGTCTGTGTGTCTATCTTTGTTTTGATGTTGATATTGATGCGTTCGTAGGCCTCGAGTGATGGTGGACGTAGTATTCACGTGTATCAGTCGTATACTCTGCCACTCTAGGATGGTCTGCACGTAACGCACGTTGCGTTCTGCTGCGACATCCTATCGATTGGCGCGTGTAAATCCGATTCCTGTTCGATCGATATGGGTACGGCATCGTAACTGCGTGGTCACTTTAGGAGAGGGATTAGAAATTCAACAATGTTGCAACTATATCCAAGTTCGTCTGTTGATGATGCTTCATTCGACCTGTTACTGCTAGCTTGGGTTATCGCATGTCGTTGTTGCTTATTTTCTTCTCTTGCTACGTGTTCTATCACGTCGACTGATCACTAGTAAAAAGATGCGAATTCTATAAGTGTGAGAGAAGGAAGAACAATAGGAACGAAGAAGGTTTTCCGAGTTTGCTAGTGGATCATCGGCAAGGGTACTTAGTAGACCAGCGCCTTGTAAAAAAGATAGTAAAAATAAGTCAGAATATCTCGTATATAAATTGTAGCGAAAGTGAGACCTTGTGAAAAACTGTGAGAGTGTTGTGCGAGTGTCGGAGGACCAACGCAATATGAGATACATATCAAAGTATATAATTAACTTTATACCGTATTTTCCTGAAATGAAATATTACAATTGAAGTTACTATAATTTACATTACAAAATATATTTAACATTTTATATTCAATTACATTTGTATGGCTATTGTGACCAGGTTTATACGGTATATTTTATAATAAATGCATGCTTTGCTAAAATCAGTTTCCACTGCAAGCTTTTAACTAGCAAATACTGTTAGTCTACTTTGTTCTTCAAGGCCAAGGCACACATTTCTAGTATCATTGATAAATAGTAGAATTTACTGCTATTTGCTCTACTTCATGTACATTGATATGACACTTTGTGTCATGTACGTTATCATACTAAATTGTATCTCATTTACATTTCTCCTTTTTACAGTCTGCATACTTTTGACATATTTAATTACTTTTCTGCTTAGCAGACATAATTTTTGTTCATCTTTATATTTTGCTTATTCAACACCAACATTTGAAAATTTTTCAATTCTTGAACATGACGCGAGAAATAGATCGAGTAAAAAACAAATCAGAAATATTGCTGTTTTTAGCAATTTTAATTTCTGTTGCGTACTTTATTTGAATATTCTACTTTAATTTTTGTGTCTCCTTGAGAATTGTGTTATGTGATTGATAGAAAATAATCTATGTAAATATTTTTTTTTTACGTTATGTGGTTTAGAATAATCGAAGTTAAAATAAGTATCATAACACTCCTATAAAATCTTTCATATGTCATAAAAGGTAAGGCATACTTTGTATGAAAAATTGTCGTTGATTGTCAACTATGTTTGAAATATTTTCATGTTCTATTATAATTGCTGTATTAACGAACGTATGTCTTTCCTTGAATTATATATGGCATATATTATACATTTTCCTGATACATTTGTTTCCATTCATTGATACTTTATACGTCACAATTAAAGAAATTATTTAATTATATCGGCAGCGCGGCAACCAGTAGCCATAATGCAAGGTAAGAATTATAAAGTACATTGGAACAAAGATTTACACTACATTTTTCTTCCTTTTCCATTTTTTCACGCTCTTGATTTTATATGCTTATTTTTTTCTTTAACTTTTTTCTAGCTTTTAGTTTTATAACAAAGAACGAAATCCATGATAAGCAATACTGAAATCATTTCCCATAGAACAACAAATTCAGACTTTTATTTTTCTATTTTAAATCCTTTTTTCCTTTTGAATGAAACCAAAATGTATGATTTTTTTTTTATTATTCAATATTTCATTACTAATTTATTTTTATAAAATCATAAAAAATTAGTAGTGTTTATACATATATGTATATGTATACACTTCTTTTAGATCATAAGAATGGCACTTAAAATATATTTTTAATTCATTTATATAATAAAAGTGGGAGTGATTTATAAATATAAAGAAATGAACTTAACTTTTATCAGACTTTGTATGCCACACTATGCATAAATTATTATTGAGTTTTCCTTGGCTATACTTTTTATCTAGTTGTGTATATCGTAGAATATGGTCATAATTTACCGAAAATTTGAAGATTTTGCCTTATATATAGTTGCACAATTCAAATGTATAATTGAGTAGATCATTCATTGCCACAGTCATTCATGAATACATACTCCATATATCGTATATTTCATACAGCAACATCAAATTTTAGTTCCATCATTTCACATGATCTCACGGTATGTGTAATATCTCTGCTTCTGCAATTCTTCATGCATTATGAACTGCAAAAATATTACAGTGTTGATTAAGTAGAAATAATAATGTGTGTATTTACATGTTATAAATCATGTTTGACTGCATATCCAAAATATAAAATTGTGACTTAATTTAAAGCTGTATGAAAGAGTATGTGCATGGAGTTGTTGTGGCTGTATGTTATAATTCTTATATGTAAACTAAAGCACATTAAAAGGTAAAATTGTTCTTTTGTTTCTTCTAACAAATGAAAGTTTTATTATAAATAAATTACAAATCAGAGAATCTACAGAGTGTCCCAATAAGTAGTATGTGTCATCAGATTAAAAATAAAAAAATAACACTGTATAGTATAACATTAAAAATGTGTTAATTAAAAAATTATAACAAAAACAGCATGGTCAAATGTACGTAAAAAAGTTAATTATTAAATCTTATCCAATGATAGTAATAAGTAGTGAGATGTTTAGGAATTTATGCCACCAAAGAATTAGTAGCCTGTTATTTTAGTATTTTTAGTTTAACATTTAAAGAAGAAACGTTTTTATTAGCTTATATAATATCTGTTTCCTACTTTCATAAGTAGAACAAATGCTGACAATGTTTGATACAAAAAATTTGGGACATTCTGTTATCTTTCATTTATCATTTTCAGATTATCAATTGCAATTATAAATCAAAGATACAGAGCCCATGTAATGATCCTCTGTGTATTATTATTCTTTGGTCACGTCTCGTTTTAAACGTTTCTCGTGTTAAAAAAGCACATGTGTTTTCAAAAATTTCATTGTTCAGTATTAATTATAATCTATTTATAGGCATAAACTTTGAATTTCAACTTGTATGAACGTTTGTGTAAGTTAATGCGGAAATTATTGCTAGATTTTTACCTTGCTAGATTTTTTTATATGACAAACTAACAAAATTTTTGTGGCAAGTCGTTTATAATCAATTTTGTACATGGGTATTCAAATGATTTTCATTATATGACATTTCATTATACATTATACCTTATGTTGCAGTGCCCAACAGTCTTCAGAGAATGCTGTTAAGTCTGGTCGTCATACATTAGGCAACCAAGTGATACGTAAAGGGTACATGTCCATCCACAATTTTGGTATAATGAAAGGTGGTTCAAGAGATTACTGGTTCGTTCTAACGTCGGAGAGCATTTCCTGGTACAAAGATGAAGAAGTAAATACATTTTTTGTATCAAAACATATTGCAAGAGTCTACATATACCATACAAATTTCAGATGTTTGAAATAAGACCTGGGTTTTGAACATTTTGTGGATACTAACGCATTTATTAGTTAAAATTAGACATAGCAAAGAAGTATATTTTTTATAATAATGTTCACAGCTTTTTTGAACCTTATAAGGTATCCATAATATCTTATAATTAGGTTGGCATAAATAAGATTAGATTTTCTGCATTGTTAAAGGCAATTTTATTCTTCAAATGAATAATGCTTTCTTTATGGAACATTTTCTAGAAATTCTTTATGTATACTTTTATATTTATTAATACACACAAAATGTTTAAAATCCTTTTATTTTTTTTTATTTTAGATACGTGTATGCGTGTGTAGACTTTTATGATTGACTCTCTAAATGCGTTTAAAAACATGCGAATCGCATGTATTATTCGTTTGTTTAGGAACGTGAAAAGAAGTACATGCTGCCTTTAGATGGACTGAAATTACGCGATTTGGAACAAGGCTTCATGTCCCGGCGTCATTTGTTCGCTTTGTTCAATCCGGAAGGCAGAAACGTGTATAAGGATTACAAGCAACTCGAGCTCAGTTGTGAAACGCAAGATGATGTTGATTCATGGAAAGCTTCTTTCCTCAGAGCTGGTGTATATCCTGAAAAGGCAACACAGCAAGCAAATGGTGAAGGAGAGGTATGTGTGCCTTACCATACAATTATGAAATTGAATGTTATGTGTATCATTGGTCATAAAAGTATTTGTGCATATCATAGATTTAAATCACCATGTTAAAATGACAATTCTGTCACAAACATTTTGTACCTGCTTGGGCAATGGTTTTGCTTGTATAATATATTTTGTTTATGTAATAATATTATTCTAAAAGGTTTCGTATATTAAGAACTTTTTTTATGAAGCTGATTGCCATTTTTGTATCGGATGATTCTAATTCTTTGTTATTTGTTGCTTGTGTTTCACTAATTTTTGTTGAACTTTTGTTGCTCATTGTACATTTATGTTTACTCATTTAAAATAGAAGTAAAGACTATATTGTTGTGTCTGAACATTTTTATGACCAACTGTATACATGTGTATATTCAATGAATAGTATTATATGTTAAAAAGAATTAATTGGTACATTAACTTAATTGATACTTAATTGGTACATTGTGTAATGTCTATCTACAAACCAGTTACTTAACTGCTTATCATGATTAAAGGAAAATCATATTTGTTACTATTTATTATTTTATGAACGTGTCCTTTATTATGTTTATTAGAAAAGATTATTTTGATTTATTGTAGGACAAGCAGCGGGTGAGTTAATGCAGAAAATTTTTTTTTTTTTATTAGTTACTTAATTATTTGTTTTGGTTAAAGGAAAACATTATTGGTTTTTTGTTATTATATCGACATATATTTTATTACGTTTATTAGAAGACATTAGAAGAGTTTATTAGAAATAAGCAGCTGGTGAGTTCATACGAGAAAAATTTGCCTTTTTTTTTTTTATTTTTAACTGTGTGGTGGTGTGGTGTAGTTATTGTGCAAATGAATGACTATCATTCAAATTACTCCTAATATTTTGTGGTTGTAGTTCCATTTTAGCCTCGTATTGTTAATAAACTTTACTTTTGTGTTCGATGTAATAACTGTGTTGCAGGAAATTGAATTTTTGCATTCTCGAAAATATATTTAATTTATTCATATTCGTTTCTGATGCATTCTACAATTTCCGTGCCTGTTATATGTCTAAAAAAAAATTAACTGAACTCTAATGTTACGTTTACACAATTATGATTAAATTTTTTGCCTTTTAATCAACTAAAGGAAGGATACGAGGTTGGTATAATTGTTAAAAATCTTAGTTCTACAAAACACATGACACTTACACGAACATGGAACACCTCCACCCAGCTCTGCCTTTTATATAATGAACTCGGCATTGTTACTGAAATACTATATGCTTTGTTGTTGAAAGTATTTTATTTTTCTTTTGCTAACAACTTTTCAGCTTAAACATAAAGCCAGTAACACTTTATTAATCATTATAATTATATTTATGTCTGCAGTTTCTATGATTACTGTACATAACACATCTTAAATGTGACTTTGCATTTTTTCATTTAACTATTAGAGCGTGAAATTTATTATTATCGTACTTTATAGGGCGGAGCGGAAACTCAGTCATCAATGGATCCTCAACTTGAGCGTCAAGTGGAGACTATTAGAAACCTGGTAGATTCATACATGAAAATTGTTACAAAAACGACTCGAGATTTGGTTCCAAAGACAATTATGCACTTGATTATTAACAACACAAAGGATTTTATTAATGCAGAATTATTGGCGCATCTATATGCAAGCGGTGATCAGGTACCTACGTTTTCCAGCTTTTATTATTAATCTTTTAACAAAGTAACGATGCACCCTAGGAAGTCTTCTCTTTCCTTCTTTGTTCTTTTTTGTTACTTGACTCCTCGTACCTGTTCAAAAATATATGATATAGTTAAATTTAGTTACACAGTTCAGAAGTAAATGACTTAATGCATATTATAGACTTCGATGATGGAGGAATCACCCGAAGAAGCACAAAAACGAGAGGAAATGTTACGCATGTATCACGCATGCAAAGAATCGCTTCGCATTATTGGAGACGTTTCGATGGCGACGGTCTCCACTCCAGTACCACCGCCTGTGAAAAATGATTGGTTGGCATCCGGTGAAAATCCAAGGTAACAATTATGTTATTATTTTCATTGTCGCTTACGCATTCAACTAATTTTGTACCTTCCAATCTTGTACTGCCTGCTTTTGCTTCATACACTTGAACACCGTTGAAACAGTCTTGGGTAAGAGCAACTACGTTTACTCTATTAATTATATTTTTTTTCCCCATTATAAAAGACATGAATTTTTATTATTTGCATATACACTTATTATTGTGCTTCGTACTTTTAGTTGAAATATGAGATTTAATTTTTACTCACGATTTTATTTTCATGCTTATGCTTTATACTATTATATTAGAAAAGTCCCTCAGCAGTGTGTGTATTTGCACACAAATTGTCTACATTTGAAATTGCTAGTATAATTTAAATCCTTTCAGTATTCAGTCATGTAAAAATCTGAAGCTAGATATCTATGAATATGGCTAGACAGAGCTTTTGTAAGAAATAAAATAGGAAATATATTTTAATTCTTTAAGAAAATAACATAATAAATAAATAAAATATTCAGATATAGCAGAGTGACTTTTTTAATGCATTTTGGTTGAAAAGAAGTATCGAGTATCATTTAATGTTCTAAATACTATAAAATCTGTCTTATTTTGTCAATATTCGAGTCGATACTTCTACAGATGAAAATATTATAATTTTTTTTTAATACATCACTGTGGTGAATTGAACGGAGATGGTTTATTCGATGAATTTATTGTAGGTTATCACCACCATCTCCTGGTGGGCCAAGACGTGGAGTGACACAGCCACCACCTCTTTCTAGTAATCGAGCCCCGCCTCCAGTTCCGATGGGTGGCCGGCAAGCACCGGCTATTCCTAACCGACCAGGACCTGGTGGACCTCCTCCAGCCCGTGCTGCACCTGGCCTACCTCCTCCTCTTATACCATCGTAAGTAGCAATAGCTTTACATGATTTACGTAATAAAGACTCAACCCATTCAAGTTGAGAATGCCTCATCAATTCATTATTTAAATTAAAATAAAATAAAAGATATTTCCAATACACCATGTTTCTTTATTTTAATGTAAAGTCTTCTTTATGACATACGATGATCTAATAAGTTAAATTGAGCCTTAATTATATAAAATTGTAACACAAAATTGGGTGAAACTTGTCAGACTTATAAAAACAAAATAAAGGTGTCATTTGAATGATAAGGTGTTCCATAATTAACGTCATATAAAGTGGACTTTGTGTTAAAATAAAAAAAACTTGGGGTATGTTAAATAGCTTTCATTCTATTTTAATTTAAATATGGAGCATACTCAAGTTGAATAATTATATAACAAAAATGTACCTTGTGAAGTATAAAAACTGGCAAGATATTGTGACTTTGTAAAACCAGAGGAAGCTTCACATCTCTGAGTGTTTCAGTAACAAGTTAATCATTTAGAAAGTTAATAATTCAAAATCTCCTTTCCTTTCGTTTTCTCGTTTGCTTCGTCGCTCGAGCCACGAAACAAAAGAAAAGGAAGGGAAAGATAAACTTAAGTAGTGAAAAATCTGCTGCTCCAATAATAAATAATTAATTAAAGCCCCAGAGATATAAAAGCGAGCAGATAACAGTTTAATTCAAATCTATTCGAACATATCGCTCGAGATGCGAAAGTTGCATAGAACCAACACACAACTCGGAAGAAAAAGCCAACGCAAGAGGCCCCAGCGTTTTAATTTTCGTCGACAGCTCCAACTTAATCTTAGAAAATATTTCTTAAATAGTTTTATGAAACAAAAATTGTTGAAATCTGAAATGTTTAAAAATGATGTCGGATAAAAGAAAGTAAATGTAACCAAATAAGTTTAACTCCGTAAGCAACAGGAAACGAGAAACTAAATTGGCAATTTGTGCTTTTAAAAGTCACCACATCTTGCCAGTTACTGTAGTACAGAGAACATTTACAGAGACAAATAGTTTGAGACAACCTCTGTATGCATTATGGAGTATCTTCCAATTTTCGAGTTCTTCACAAATATTGCACAATGACGTACTGTCGGTTTTGTGTTAAGGTAGTCCTGTGTCTTAACAAGGTGGAAGTCCTTTTTATTTTTATTCCTAATTTTCACTAAAATAATTTGCAAAGAGAGGAAAATTTGCAGTCGCTTGTCCTCTATAGCTTTATGTGATTGGGGCTTTGGTGCTAACTTCACTTTCTATTGCAGGCGCCGACAATAAGTCTTCGCACTAATTCGCCTATTCGCTACTAATTAATATATATATATACATACTTATTATACATATATCGATTGCATCTAGTCAGTGTACATTTTACACGAACGATACAATTTCCTAACGCTGTATGTTTTATCTGCAAAAGTTACGAGTTATTGGCGTTAATTAGGGGTGTGTAATTTTGTACAAAAAAAGTAAGGGAACTTGTGAATATTTGTATGTATTTAGTTAGAGATTAAGAAGAGCTTCCAGCAATTTTGGCGAGCGATTTATTTCGTAATTACGTATTTATATATCCAGTACGAATAATCTTCCCAATTATTTCGTGGTCCAATTATTTCGTAAGCACGACCAAGGGATCGTCGTCCGTACTTTTGGTGCGGTTTTATTTCGTTTCAAGCAATATTACGAAATACGTGGTACTCGTTTTCCGAATCATCCCGAGGGAAGTCCACACGATCTCGATGTAATAGCTTTTGCACACCTCTAATTAAGACTTTAAGTATCCACGATACATTTAAATCAGTATTATAGTAAGAAAAGAAAATTCGTAGAGAAAGAAATTACACTCGATCGCGGCAGAGGAAAAAGTAAATAGGTAGAACGACGTTTGTTTGATTGTAAATTAGTTCGATGGAGTTGTACATGATGCCTGTATATACAACTAAGAACGTTGTAAAATAAATGGTCTTGGGTTCTTACGTATGGTGATGGATATGTATTCATTCGCTTACTAACAGCATGACATTTTGGTCGCAGAATAGCAACATCGATCGAGTACATTCTGAATCATTCGCAAAGCAATACTCCGCTCGACGTACGAATAGAAAGCGTCCCGTAGACGAGAATGTGATACGCAAGTACGCGATAAGCCTTGCAATAACGTGTTTTAATTGAATGCTTTTAATCTCATTGCTTGCTCACCAGTCTCTTTCACTCGACGATACAAATTCCATGTAAAAAGAGAAACGGGAACAGAACAATCGGTTTGAACGTTGTCAATTATCAATGAAGGACGAACGTGTCGGTGCCTGCATTGAGACTATTTTTTGGTGAAGAAGTATCACGCTAATCGAGATCGTAACTCGAGCACTCGTCGATAGGAGCGAGTTTCTCCGCGGTTAGCAACACATCGATGTAAACCGTGTTTACCGCTTTCTCGAGCCACGCGAGATTACACATACCTCTTAGGACATTCGAGGATGCACCGTATTACATAGTTTTAATTGTAGTGCATCGCCCAGGATTGTTAGATTTAAATTATCTGATATATTAATCGAACTCTGTATAGTAATATAGTAATTGTTAAGGCATTGGAAACAGACGAGATCTGTAGTAAAAGCTGGGTGTCCGTGGTGTATGTTTAGTCGCGGGGGTGGTCTTCAGCAGAGGGTGACGCAAGCTGCGACGCAGGCCGCTGCTAATGCCGCCGTGAACGAGCTGATGGATGCATTCAAGATCAAGTAAATAGACTGTTGCTGTCTCACATCTCTTTTTTTTTTTCTATATACGAGATATTCTTGCCCTTTTTAACCACCATAGACAATTATTGCGGGTACTCTTGTTTAAGTTTTACGTTAAACTGTAGATTGGTAGACTGTTCAGGGTTGAAGAAAGAAACGAACACTAATTCGATGTTCCGCTGTTTTCTAATAGAGTATGTCAATAACGATTTTTAAACGCGTTATAATCAGCTTGTTTTTTTTTATATCTTCTTTGCTCACTTTCTCCCCCTTTTTCTCACTGTGTGTCTCTCCCTTTCTTTTGCATGATCTGAGAAATTGGATTAAGTGCGACGATGATGCCTTCGAAGTTGTGTATCGTTATTCGACATACGCACGCGAGTTATACATATTATATACATATAAAAAAGAAAGAGGGGAACGAACATCCGTGCTCGCGCGACACGGAGGGGACGGAACTTATAACAGAGTATTTCTGTATATTTGTAAGATGCCTAATTTCCTCCGCGATACTTCACATGTATATTCCCGTTATCCTCGTTAAAGTGATTAGCTGTTGAAACGAAATAAATGTGCATTTACGAACAGTAGAGTAACCACGTGTATTGTGTGATCCCAAAAAATAAGAAAAACAAAAAAATAAAAAAAAAAATAACAGAAAAATGAAACCGTGTGAAATTGAAATTCGAGGTCTGACGTGGGTGCATTAATTCGACCCCGTTTCGCGTTTCGATGTTGACACCAAATCTATCTTCTTGCTGACAGACATTTGCAAGAGGAACGAGTACACTCGTTTTAGATCGATACATACTTATATCTCCAGTGGAATTATATCCTGGAAAGTCTACCAGAACCTTACAATGTGATCAAAGATAGTTTCGTATAAGCGAAATTCCATAAAAAGGAAGAACACGCGAATGTCGCGTAACATTCGCAGCGAGAGCTCGCATCGATCGCTTGAGAAATTCGAAATTTCCATAAAAATATAGAAATGTCATGCTGTTGAGTAATTAACTGTCGAGAATTGTGAAACATTCGTTCGATCGATTTCAGTGTCGATTATTTCCAACTAACGACAGCTGCGTTACGTCAAACTAAGTTTTAAGTTGTAATAAGTATTAATTTCGCGGCGAAAACACAAACACGACACACACATACACACTGTTCCTCTACCTCTCGAGATGCTCACCACACTTAGTTCCATTTCTAGCCATTAATACTAACAATATCGTATAAAAATTATACATGCGTATTAGCTAATTCCTAACGAGATATTAACGAGAAAAAAAAAAAAAAGTAAAACGTGCTCAGACATAGAATGTGATATAGCGTAGAGTGCTTCGAGGATTTTGCATGAAAATCCTGAGTCGCGAAACCCTCTTTCTCTCTGGATTACCCTAACAAGAGCAAATTGACGCTAACGATACCGATCAGAATAATATTTAAATATATTATATGTATACATAATATAATAGTTCACCGTATGCTGTTACAATGTATGTATAATGAGTGTACATCACGCAACGAGCGTACAGAAATCTGCGCATTGTATTTCGAAGAGGTACTCGTTATTTCCTATGCTCCTCGACAGGTGCTTGGCAAATTGAATTAGTTGTACGTGTACATACACAATGGAGAGAAAAATATGATAATAGCCTCTCTACCCTAATAGCCTCATGTTCTTGTAATTAAACATAAATCCGCGACGTGCTTTCGTGGTTCGCGTGGCAAACGCATTCCCAATAGTCGAGAATACTTTCCACACTGTACATTATTTAACAAATATATATATATATATGATTTGGGATAAGATTGTGTGGAAGGAAAATTGTCTGATTAAAGAACCAACTGGATTGCCTACAGCATTGAAGCTTCGGTTAAAAATGATATTATTTTCAAATAAAAAGCTTTTTGAAAAGTCATGGATACTTTGTACGCGATTCGTAAGCTCTATTCTTATTTCTTCTACAAGTAATGAGATATCTAATAACAAAGATTCCGTGACTAATCTTATCGCAAATAATTTTTGTAAATTGTCTACTCGCTGACAACACTATCATATCTCGAGCACTGTATTTGCGCAGTGGTCGCGTTCAACCCGAATTGTGCAAAGTTTTGAGGCTTGTTCTACCATAGGTACATGTATTTAAGAATAAATAACTCATGACAGATAATCGAAAAGTGCAATTACAAAAAGAAAGAGAGAACGACAGAAAAAAAGAATATTTGTGTTACAGCAAAACGTTGAAAAGCTCTCATGGATAGACAATGACTTTAAATCCAGCGAAACGCGTTCAACTAGTTTGTTTCGATATTCAGAGGAGCCTAACAATGTTAACACGGGCCTAACAATGTTAACACGCATATCTGTCCCACGCTGAACTTTCCGTTCAAGCCATTGAAATATAAATTCCCCAAAAATTAAATTTATTGCTTTATTATATTATGTATCCTAAACTCTACACCCTTTTCTTCATAATTATGGTCTTTGCGCAATTGTAAAAATTGTAAAGTGTATACCAGAAGCAAAACTATTCAATTGTAAAGCTTGAACGGAAATTGTCCAAAAATTGGTCCCCCATGGAACGTGTTAACTGGTATCGTTCCACAATATGTACAGAGATGTACCTATTTACCAAATTGTTATAATAATTAACAGTAATTGAGAACCGTGACTTGCAGTATTCATCGAAGTTTCGTTCAACAGAAAAAAAATCGAGGTTCCACGAAAAGAATTCACTTCCTCTCTCTCCAAATCTCTACGAAAGCACGTCGCATTCGCGAATGGAATTATCGATCGTTAACTCTGGACACAAGCAGCTTTTGATCCATAATTTGAACACCTCGTCGAATACTCTAACACGAATGACTAACCGTTGTGCCCGAAGTGTATCGCGTATGTTACAACTCCACGAAGAGATAGAAGGGATTACAGAACACACACACACACACAGAGACACGAAAAACAAGGAGGAACTTCTCGCGAGCCATACATAATTGGTATTATTGTAATGTTATTGTACAGATATACATATATATATTATACATACGTATATACATATAGCTATTGATCACTCTATGCACCGTAATGCCAGAATTAAATAGATCATACGTTGAGATCACAGAGGTAACTGTGATTACGATATTATAACTATAATTATTCTAATTAATATTATTATGATTAACGTTATTACATTGTATACCGTATTAAGATAAAGGAAGATGACGTTGTCCGTTCCGGTAGCGTCTCGCAGCTTCCTGTCCGGTAGATTGCGAGACTTTTTATTTCTCGTAACGTTACGTACGTTTAGCGTCGTTTCATTTCGAACAGATCGTTCTCGTTACGAATATTTAAGGAGGCGATAGAAGTGTAAGTAGATGTACGAGCCTCGTACAAGGCGTAGCGTTTCAATAACACTGGGCGTATCGAATAGCGAAGATATGCCGGTCTAAGGTCGTTCAATGTGTCCAGGTTCCTTCGATGTTCGTCGACAGTATACCCAGCAGGGTTCCACCCTTCGAATTCATTTGAACTTCCAATCTTTTTATACTGCAAATGTATTCGCGCAATCGTGAACATTCCAAGCTCGTCGAATAAGTTTTCGGGTATTCTCGTTGGCGTTACTTTTAAAGACTTAGTTAATCAGAATTTCTGTGAACGTGCATTCCAGTTCTCCCGTTTCAAGGTCACGAGCGAGTACAAAGAAAAACGTTGTTTTTTTAAAAGAAAGAATCAATCAGAGCGTTGATTATAATCTACGATTGGGTGGAATCTTCATTAACAAATGTTACAACGAAAGACGATAACTGAAGAAACTGTGATGATGAGCGAGACGTGAAGCTTCGCGAGGAATCTTCACGATCACCCATTCGATGTTTCTTTACGCTCGTACAGTCAATTAAGCGATCAATCGATTCTTTTGTTAACAAGAGAGGAAACAGGAGAGAAATGTTCCCTTTAGTTTCACGTTTTATCGTGTGATCTGTGACGATACGTATCCTGCGCATCGAGCCTAAAAAGACAGGACGAATCTTCCCGGCTTTCGTAACTAGTTCCAACGGAAGTTGCGCTAACGTCGTTCTACGATATCGCCGTCGCGCTGTTTAGAAATCGACAAACGCACGCGAAGGAACAATGAAGTGTAACTCGCGTTCACACGAACATAGGACATAATATTGTTACCGTACCCCTAGCATTTAATCGTCCGATCGGGAGGTGAATCTGAACGTATCTGCGACGGAACAGTTAATCAGTAGCCACAGGGAACGCAACTTGCAGCCTGACAATTGTACAGTACTCGATTCGTGGAGTATCGATTGGTCTGAATTAAAGATTGTATTTCTTCAGCATATCTATGTACTCATTTCTCAATACCCACCTGTCTCGGCATCAGTTGCGTTCAGATCGCTTCGCAACTCAATGAGAGAGGAAGAGAAGAGAACACGTCGACGCGTGCGACGTGAGACACCCTATTCACGCGACAGACTATTATTGTTACACATGCTTCCATCTTAAAGCCTTGAACACACACGGAGCCAGCTTCTGTTCGACACTCTCACTGCGGATGACGTCGTATGCCATCGCGTAAGATCTTGTTGCTGTGGAGCTCTGACTCGACTATGAAAAAGAGTCTCAGACCTCCTCGCTTCCTTCTATACTTTGTAACCGTGTACAATTGTTCGCGAAACTACTCCAACGCTGTCATTTGTAATTTTTAACCAGTGGAATGTCTGCGTCTGAAAGGAAAGGATATTTATCTAAAGAGGAAAGATAAGATTAGGTACAAAACGTAAGGAACGTACGTTCGAATAGTCTTGCGATCCACTGTATCTCCTTTACTATACCTTTACTATTGTTCTAAAATCATGCGTTTTATTGTTCAACCGCTTGTATGAATCAGATAAAACCTCAGCAACGGAAAATCTTCGCTTCAGAGTCCCGCATTGAGAGTGTTAACAGAGCTTACGTAAGCAATGAGCACCAAGTAATAAGCGAGTGAAAAACCATCACTGAGAACCTGTCGTGCATCACAGGTCGAGTTTAATGAATGTAATTTCACTTGCGACAAGGATAGAGGATGACAAAGACGGATACATAATTAATAAAGGTCGATGGAAACATGATTCACGGCCGAATGCGCCGTCGTTATTTTTACGTTGATCAAACGGATTCAGACGCCGGGACGAATTGTAGTAAAGTTCTAATAAGTAACCTACGCGTCATCGTTGGATGATGAACCCTTGATATACTATAAATGGAGAAATTGAACGAAAATGTTGAAAAATATTTAAAGAGCTTCCCGCTAGTTTCTAGTGTATTGGTGAATTTTTCATCGTTTTTATACCTGTTGCAATAATTGATTTTGATAGAAACATTTTTCCCAACGGCGTTGAATTCGAATCATCGCCGTTCATCCTCGGACATTTCTTGATACGAAAGATATTTTGTACACGAAGCAAGGGGAACATTGACGGGGTTACTTAGTGGAAGTTCTGTATGAATTGTGCACCTCACGATTCACCATGTTGTAATATTGAGCGATATATATATATATACATACACTGTTTTACTTCAATATAAATGTGTATATAGAAAATAACATGTTATAGATACAAAATATATATCTATAATCTATATAGATATATATGTACGTATATGTACAAGAACGAGAATTCGGAGAGAGGCGTGTTTATTATCTGACGACCGGAAACGCATTTCCGCTGGGGAAATTAGTTGCCAACGCTGCTGAGACCAGCGTTTCGATTTCTGCGGCTGAACAGTGTTCTAGTTGTACCGTAATACTTGTATTCGATGTGTTATACAGTTGACCGTTTCGATGATCAGTTAGCGGGATGTGCCATGTTTTTACATGTCCCACCGGTTCCTCTCTGATTTTCGCTTCAACTTTCATGTACCGTTGCGTGCGAAATAACAAGCATTATTTTTAATAGAGAACGTGCGAGAATTGCCCTGATTGTCCCCGCACGCTGGAATGCGTATTCGCGTTCTGCGTTACATGATTTACGTACTTTCTTTCTCTTCTATTCAGTGAAACCATTTACCCAATGTCTCTGTTATCCCTTTAATATTTTACCCCCTGAAAGCATCCAGGATTTTACCTCGTAAAGTAATATACACATATATGTACAAATCAATTCAATTTGTATTTATCTGTATCCAAAGGACGTTTGAAGAGACTCGATTAAAAGTTAAGGTCGAATCAGAGGCGTCGAGTGGTTTGTAAATTCTGCAAAGAGGTGCAAAGGGGAAACGGTCGTCAGATATTGTGAAACGAACGTCCTTTTTATACGTTCATCTTCTTTGCATGCGTTTTTGCTATTGCTTGAGCATGTTGTGCAAATCTTTAATCCTTTTTTTTTTTGGCAAATCATCATCCCATTCGCATTGTCTTTAATTGTATCGTTTATTTATTTATTATTATAAGTACGACTTATTTGTATGCTTCATATTACACAACCATTCACTGCGTATTTCCATCATTGTTTTTTGTATCTGTTCTTACTGAAGGCAACAGTGTGATCATTATACTTCACATGTTTTGTCACTCATATTACTATTACTTTACTCATCACCTGTTTTACAGCATAAAATATATATTCTATATTTTACATAAAATATATTCATCCGCATATCATGATTTAGGATAGTAAATATCAGTGATAGCCAATTAAATTTGTTTGTTTCAATCTGTCCTGTACAAGTTTCGTCAAAATCCTAAGAAAGAAATAGATTTAATTGGTCGTCAAACAATTACGTGGCCCTTTAAATGCGAAATGAAGCATTGAAAGACAATGACGAGGAAGAAAGATTGGCCCAAGCATTTTTAAATCTCAAAATCTCTCTAGCAAGTGCTTGTAATTCTATTTTATTCTCTTCTATTCTATCCTATTCTGTTCTACTAAAGTTGTAAATAGAATGTATACCACTCCAGTCTAGAAATAGTCTTATCTATACTAATGTTGTGATCTTAGAACTACCAATTTAGCCAGTGATCACACAAAATACCAACAGTAGACCACGTCTACAGACCCATTGTTTCAATCTAAAGAAAGGATTTACAAAAACACACTACGCTATCTATTAATATATTCACATTCATATCTACTTCAGAATAATTTAAGTAAAATTATTTGAAATCCAAATTGGAAGCTTTCTTAGCGACTTGTTTCTCTGCAGCTCTAGGCTCGATACACTTTCTCTGTCAACGAAAAGAGCATCATACCGTACACTTACAATTTACAAACGCGGAACCCGACAAAATTTCAATCAGACTTGCCAGAGTGCACGCTGTAGCATGTCCCCCAAATTTCGCAGTCAATGCGTGTATTCGCATTCGAAGGGCGGAACGTTGTAACAAGTTGGCGCAGCCATTCGTTCATCGCTTAACAAGTTTAAGAGCGTATATCGCCGCGTCTCGGACGCGTCCAGGCAAAGGGCACCGACTACTTAATCACTGTCTGTGTTATAGGCGTCCCGTACCCAATATTCCTCCCCGAATTCCCGAAAGACCGTACTACGGCCGCTTAAACTGAGCTAGTCCATGGAGAGCACACGACACCTGTGCGCATCCACGCCCGAGAGTATTCGAAGAGTTTCGTTCTGAAACGAGCCGATGACCGGGGGAACACACGGGGAACGAGCTCAGGGGGCGCTAAGCTGACTTGGAGAGTGGCGTCACCCAACGCTGTTAGCATGCGGTTGTTACCCGGGTGAGAGAACGACCTCTCCAGGATCGTGGCCAGGTCCTTCCCAGAGATCTCTGTCCTCCTTTTAATCCGGGGCTGTGCACACGCCTCTGCCAAAATAAATTATTATTGTCGTCTGCGTCTCTGCGCGGAGGGGAAGATCGCGGGAAAGGCGGATGTGGTCGACGATACGGAGTCGGAGGGACGAGGCTGTGCCAGAAGAGTGGAGGGCATAAAAGAGCGGAACGACGAGCGGAAAGAGGAAGAGAGGGACCAATGGAACGAGGCAGACGAGGGAAGGGCCAATGCATGAGAGAAAAAGACGGTCTTCTAGTCTGTTGTTATATGCTCGATGGTGGACAGCCGGAGATCGAATCAGTCACTTCTACATACTTCTTCTTTCTCTGAGATATTTCGTCTTCTATGTTATTATTTATAATACCGTTAGGTTACGTGTTAGATGATAAGTATTAGATGAGTCGTAGCGCTCGATGCGCGTGTAGAAAACTCCGGAGAGGCGGTGGTTATTAATTCGTATCGGTGATAAGACGGCTACTTCCGGCAAGAAGAGACACGATTGTCGACTTTAGAGTTTTCGCCTTTGTTATCAGTATTATGTAGATAAGAAAAGGGAACTGTGCGGTGCAATGCTGCACGTTCTCGCAGATTAATATCGCGTATCGATTATGTTGTTAATTCTTTAATTCTATTAACGCTCTGTTACGCACATCACTGTGAATGTGAATCGATAGTGTGTAAACTTTTGTAAAATTCTCCTTAAACATCACTAGTCTTTTATGACACGTGCTTCGAGTATGTTAAACGCGCATACAAATTTGATATTAAAAAGTCGATATTCGCACCCCTAATACCAATGATATCACGCGACATCACCAGAGATTCAGTTATCGTAGTCGTATTGACTTGTACGTAAAATCAGTCAGGCGTGGAGGTCAACTAAACTCGAGTCCTCAGCGAGGAAAGTTCAAGGCTGTGCAATGTCAACTTGCTGCTGATTTAAATTACGCTATTAGCTTGAGATTTAAATTTATGTATTAAGTTTATTTAAACAATTGTACGTACGTACTGAATCTGTACAGAGTGTCGAGTATTCGCAAATTTTAGTATTGACATTCCATAAGCCTGAACGAAGAACTATGGTTCCAATGATCGGAATTACGTGTAGTTTATCTCCTGACTGAATGCACAGGCCGAGAAAAGACTTCTACGGCAGAGAATCTTCTCAACGGAAACAATGAAACCTTTACGTGCGACGTAGTACCTGAGTGTGCATGTAAGAAAAGATTAATTCTAATCAGCCGACTAAAATTAGAAGTATAGTGCCAGAATTAGAGCTACTGCAACAGAAAAGATCATAGACACGGAAATTATGATCGGATTAGTCGTTAAATCGTCGCTTCTTGCCGGACCATCCGTGACACAAGGTATTGTTCAAATGAGATTCGTAAAGGACCGTAACGTGCAACCCGATTACCTCGATTTTTAGCAATTCTTACTGAAACAAAAGAGTACACACACACACACACGGTTCATCGTACGAGTCGTCCAAATCGACGGGTGAACGAGACGCGTAATGATATTCGACGACGGCATTCCAGAAACGCTTGTGTGCAAACATTAAGAGAGAAAAAAAAAGAAGAAAAAAAAAATGGAAAGGTACAGAACGAGAGAAGCTACGAATCATTGTGATGAATCGCACTGAACGCAACGCAATCCTTTTTGTACGATTAATTTATTGAAGTACGGTTACGATGCCATTTTACAGCTCGAGTTTAGTAAACAATAATGATAATATTAATGATAATGATGATAATGATACAATCTGCGAACAACGAATTACAGAACGGAAATTCTCTAATCTAACTTTCCTTTCGCGGTCAGAAACGCGGAAACGAAATCATGTGTGCGTATATGTGTGGACACGCGAAATTCATCGTCGATACGCGCGCGATAATACGTTGACGATTTTTATCTGTTTTTTTTTTATGGTTACTTTTGCATCTGAACGCGTGCTAGGCTGTCGCGATAGATGCTTCCCGGAGAGGCGCAACGGATGGGGAAATCATGAGGTGTATGCTGTTGTGTCCTCAAGAAATGATAATTATTTTAAAACGGAGGCCAAACTATGATAAACGAAGAGAGGGGACGAGTAATTGTACATAAGAAACAATTAAATGCGAGTATATAGTATTACGTGTCGATGTACGTGCCGAGGGGAAAGAATTTTCGCTTCTTTTTCCCCTGTTTCTTTTCATTTTGTATATTTTAAACCAAACTTCACGCATCGACAGCGGACACCCGACTGACGACTAATGTACCTAGGACATACGTCGAATCAAATAAATGATATTTAATACGAGCCAAGAGGTCCTGTTTCTCTTCCAGAACATCTGAATTTTCCAAACAATATTGTCAATTGTTCGACACGTGTACATTGGATAAATTTCTGTCCACTTCGTTTTGGTTATTCCTTTCTAAAATCTGTTAGACGTTTAAGGTCAGAATTATTTGTTGAAAAATAAAACTTCACGCACCCCTCCCCGGCAACGATCGATTATGCCGAGAAAACACGATAATCTATCGTGTTTTCGCCTGCTAAGGATTTATTGCTGTAACAAAAAACGATGTTTTATCAGTGGCTTTTCTAGGATGTAAACAAGAATCGAATTGCGCAACGCTCGCTGGAAAATTGATTTCTAAATATAGTTGGCGATATATTTTTGATATGTCGGTGCAAGTATGCTGCCGCGATCAACGGAAGATGGGTCGAGTGATCGATCAGATCAAAATACTGGCCGATAACGTGGACGAGCTACGTGCTGAAATTAACGCGTTAAGGACTGACTATTTAGAAAACAGAGAGGACCCCTCGCATGTGAATGGTTTCAAGCGAAACAAAAACAGCAAAAGTGATATTTTGCATAAAATGAAGAAATACGCGAAGAAAGTGACGAGCATGTATTCGTTAAGAAAAGGATTAAAAAGCGGAAGCCAAGAGGTATACGACTTTTAATACACTGCGAAGTATTTACGTAATTAACGTAATTAACGTAATTAAGTGCAATTAGAGAAACGGTTTTCTAAATTTTTTTAGTACGACGTAAATAAGCACCGAAAGATAATATTTGCGCATAATTAACTTATTTTGTTTGTCTTGTTATTAGCCTTATTATCGTTGTACAAATATGGACCCTCCATTATCCTCGCTTCTAAATTATGTTTTTCGCACTGGAAAAAAGGGAAACGTTTGGCACATACCCACAAGGGTCAAACATTTAAGAGACCAAGGCAATCAAACGAACGAGAAGCCTGAAAGCCAACAATTTACGTTCACGAAGAGCCCAACTACTTCTCTAAATATGGAAAGTATTCATTGCGATAGGCCTTTGTTCGCAATAGACGGAAATGGACATTATAGTAAAATAATATTTCCAAGGAAAGATGTGACTCTTCCTCCAAATTTTTCCGAACTAAGCTGCGAATTAGATTTGCAAGTGGAAAATCCAGTAATCCGTTCATCCGGTTACGAAGTGAACATCTTCTCTGACTCGTACACCGTCAACAATTATCCAGAAAATATGCAGGTCTCTCTGTCGAATGGTAATGATAAGCAATCGTCAGTGAAATCTACGCAAACGAAAGTATCGAAACTGGGACGAAAATATAAGAATACGAACTATCATTCCAAGTATCCAAACGATTGTTTTTCGAAAATAAAGAACGCTGTGATCACGAAGAAAATTATAAGAAATTCAAACGAGAGCACTTACACGATATGCGAGGAAGTCGATGATACGAAAGGTTATCCAAATTTGGATAAAGAACGCTGTAAACGTTGTTCCTGCTGGAAGAAGAGAAATAAGTTTGATGAGTCAAATGAGCAAAACGATATCGAAGAAAATTGTTCTGTACTCACAACTGTTCCAATGTTGAAAACCAACTCAATCATGGACAAGAGTAATATACTTGAAAATTTGTCTGAAGAGGAAGCAGACTCGTCGCCTTCGTCAGTTTCAGTGGACATGGAAGTGAATATTTCAAACAGCTCAAATAAAATTGAGGAATTCCCAGATCGTAGGAGGCCAAGGACTTATGTGATACGTAAGAAAACTCAGGAACGTAATCAGGAGAACTGGTCGAATCATTTCGAAAAGAGTGTTATTTACGTGGGACAAACCTCCGACCTAAATCTTTCTTCATACAGCTTCTCTAATCACAATATTAGCTTTAATTAAAAAGCAATATTCAAAACATTTATTTTCGTTCATTTCTTAAAAAGCTAAAGGATTGCATATAAATTCCAGACGTTCCATATGCAACTTCAATGTAATTTCACATGCAACTTAGTTACAATATATATTGGATAACAGTACCAGCAATCAAATGCTTATGCAATAGTATACAAAGTTTACGTGGATATATACTTTCTTATCTTTATACAAATTTCTATTCTTCTGCTGCTTTACGTATTTGTATACATTTTGACAGGCCCTTGAGAGATTCAATGAATATCGCAAGGTTTCTTAAGTTACTTGTAAATGTATAGTAAGTAGAATACGCGTGTAACTTGTATACCTTATCGTTATTACCATGGCACGAAATCGAGAATTTTCCAATGGTTTAGTCTCATGATTAAACCAGACCGTTCCCATTTTTTGTTCCCGTTCGTCTAAGTTATGAATTGTTTTTGGCGGCTGCGATCGCAGTCGCCGAGATCGTGGCGGGTGCTTGGCTCTGGGTGATTGTTTCCCAGGCCGCCACGAGCGACCCCAGCACCCCTTCATTGGAGTCGGTGTTTTTCTTGAAATTGTGCACCGAATAACGGTTGTAGAGTCCCCAGATGCTGTTCATTAATTTGCTGTTATACTTCAGCGGCGTGAGCTCCCAACCTGTGCATTAAAGGAAAGTGGATGTCGTGCTAGGTTGTCATTAAAATTTGCGTATTGTAAGCTACGGTTTTCTATGATTAATAGTAACACAACGCTTATTTCAGATACTTTTACGTCAATTAAAAACTTTTTAAACAAAGACTTACTTTTTTATGTCTGTTGTACTGTCTATTCCAAGCTGTATCTATGTAATTATTTTTATAATTCGAAGAAGGTGATTAAATTTTATATTTACTATCCTGACTCGTAAGGATATCTGGTTAATAATTAATTAAAATAACGGTTTACTTACTTCGACGAAAGAACACGTCTTTTATGCTTACACGGAATAGTTTTTCGGGTTTTGTAATCAGCATAATAAGTATCAAGAAATACTTATGCAAGTTTCTTATATTCACAATATTTGATACGTTAAACACTGTGTATAATTACGCTGGATAGTATATCGTATGCCGCACGATAATATAGTGCATAAAAAATAATACTTCATAATACTCAATGCAGTTGCAGTTACTGTATTAAATAGTATTCTATTAATACGTATTATGCGATGCTTGTAGCCGTTAAAAGAATTACGGTCTAATGTCTATTTGTAGTCTAACGTCGTATCGCTGAGCCTGGTATATAATGTCTAATCTTTAAATATTACACCAACATCAATCGAATGAATGTCGATCTGTAAATTGACCTAAAAGTACTGCTTCTTGGAAAGTGATAAGTTCGAACGCAGTGTCCTAAAAACATAATACGTGACCGATAGTTCACGCGTCTGACAAGTACCTTCCAATGGGGGTCTCATATTGAATGCGTTCTCCTTGCCCGCGTTTTCCCTCTCCATCGTTGTTATCATAGCGTCGCGTTCAAGATTGCGGCGGACTTTGCACGCTGCGAACGCACCCTGCGGAATAGCAGCCATCCTCGCACAATCTACAACGCGAACAAGCACGCGTTATATCATTAACAGTGTACAATGCTGCGCTTCGTGTGAAGCGTCACGTAAGAGCAACATTTTGATATCACCGAGAAATGATGTCCAATGAAATAATACCGCTTACACCTCTTCGAAAGATACCTACCGAATGCAATGTCTTTAAATGCATACAAAATGAAACGAACCACTGCAGTTTTCAAAGAGCAACTCCGCTATCTTCCTTTTGACACTTATCGTCGACGCTCTTAATTCGTAGATCTTAATTTTAGGCTGCTGGTTTCCCACGATTATCCGCAACTTTTGTTCTTGTTTGAGTACTCCAAACTTCATACAGCCGCAATCGAGATTCCTCAAAACAATCATCAACTGATCAGAAAGTCGTTGTTAAAGTAAACGCTTGTTAAAAACGAACGCACTTCTCGTTTTCTCTCCTTTCTCTTTGTTTGGCTATATTGCACAGCACGAAACGCCTGTTGCTCTGACTTTGTTAGGACCTAACGTCGAAGTAACTACGTGTATTAATGTTAGTTTGGATTTATGAGCTTGCCCCGTGAATAAGTGGGGAGAGATTCGATGGGAGACGAAGCATTAAAAGAAGAAAAAACACGTTTTTTCGTGACGAACATCCAAGATATCGACGTTCTTCGGGATCTTCGCTGACAACTTCGGCCACCACGACTCTCTTATCTTCGTGAAGACCTCTTGAATCTGCAGCACGGTTTCTGCCACGCAATATGTGACCTACATGTGTATCACTATAGTTGAAGATTTTCAATAGACTATGCAATTTATCGACTGCCTTTTTGCTTTGCAATTTCATTACGCATACGTGATTATATGTTATCGCCATAATTATTATCACAACAAAGTAGCAAATACTAATTCGTTTAGTCAGAGTTTAACAAATAATCGCGTCCTTAAAGTTCAAGAGTATACTTCAAAGTCTAATATCATAATTAATTCATATTTCTAGCAAATATCATGACTTAGGTCCATCCGCACGCTAAATTTATTAAAAAATTGTCCAATTCTGAAATAAAATTCAAAATTGTTCTTCAATTATTATGCTAATGTAATTATTATACAGATGATGAAAAGTAAGAAGTTAAATTAGTTAATAACTAGATGCAATATTAATTTAATATACAGATATAGTAAAAGCAATAATTCGAAATATTTTATATACATATAAAAATAATATATATATAATTAGAAACGTATATTAAATGCTCCACATTAATACATCTTAATTTTGATCGTAATCGTGACACCAAACAGGTTCCCTTTTTTCGATGAAACTTTTGATTCCTTCCTGAGCGTCTTTCATTTTTAAAGTATGGATCATTTTTTCAGTCCCCAAAAAATATGCAGTCGATATATCTAGATCCAGCTGTTCATACAAAAACGTTTTTCCAACATGTACAATCGAACGACTTTTTGCATTTATAGCTGCAGTGATTTTATCGATTTCTTCATCTAAACACGAAACCAAAGACAATGACATAAACTAGTATAGTTCTAGTGAACTCGTTCTAATTATCTTACCAAGTTTATCATTTGGCACGACTTTACTGACAAGACCTGCTTCGTACGCTTCCCTGCCGCTAATGCTGAAACCTGTGAATAGCATGTACATTGCTGTTTTTCTGGATACATTTCGCACCAACGGGATACCAGGTGTAGAACAAAATATTCCGAGATTAACTCTAAACCGTAGTAATGTGTAGTATCAGTATTTAAAAATCATAAAGACTAATATTAATAATTTATATTTAAAGTGCAAGCTAAATGTATTGGTTGGTCATGGCAATTTTTTCCTATTTTTTGTATACCGACGAAATCCAACAGAACTTGCACATATAGTTAATTAAGAGATTAATGTTACATGTATATGAATGAATCTACCTGTTTTTTATTTAGGTTGGTAATAATATTGTCAATCCATTTTCTTACATATCTTATAAGTTTTGTTCTTCTTTTTCTCATATAGCAAAACGGAAGGAAAAGTGCATTGGTAAAGAAACAACCATAACTGACTAATATATTCGGATTGCACTTAAATATACGTACCCTGGTGTAGCAAATGAACTGTGTTCGGTACAAATAGCAATATCACACGAAGTAACCAATTGGCAACCAGCTGCAGTTGCTATACCACTTACAGCAGCAATTATAGGGACAGGACTTTGAGTTATTGCTCGCATCAACTCTGCGCATGTTTCAAAGATTTCCTTATGAAGCTTCCCATTGTCAACAGTCTAAACGACGCAAGCTAATCATTTGTCTGTGATAAATGTAAATTCTTATATTAAAAAAACCCCCTCTACATTTAGTTTTCAGTCCATCTACAAACCAGCTCCTTTAAGTTATGTCCAGCAGAGAATACTTTTTCTAGACCAGATCTAATAATTATGGATCGAAGTTCTTTGCTGTGTTCATCCTTTTTGATGTTCTCCAATAGATACTTTAACATTTGCAGAGACAAGGAATTACAAGTAGAAGGATGATTTAATATCAATGTCCTTACCTAAATGCAGAAACAAAAACTTTCAAAGTATAATAAAACTAATTTTTTATATTATGTTTCAGATCTGATAATAATGTTGGCAAGAAAAAAGGAATTCATTGGCATTAGATTTGCATATGTAATACATTTCCTTACTCCATTATTTTCCTTGACCTCTAAATATTTTTCTTCCGAGGATAACATCCTGTCAGTAGAAAATGCTCTTGTTTTTCTTCTCACCTACATCATTTATGTGCATTAGACATGGCAGTTTGAAATAATTTCGCGGTTAGCGCCTGACTTTCATCGTGCAATATCGTGAATCTTCGTGTCTTCGTTACAGTTATAGGTTATATAACCTCTATAAATAAAAAAGTATGTTTTATATCTAATTTATTTGAAAACCAAGTACCTGTGCATAATCAAAAATAATTTTCTTCGTAACTCTTAACATTCTGCGTTGCTTTTTATATTAATTTCTTTACAAAGTGGCAATATACATTAATTTTACGTCACTTTTAATCCTACCATAAAACAATCATGACATGTACTGGTTATCGATAATGAAGATCGGAGCAACGTTACATAAAATGATAATGAATTTTGCAAATAATCAATTCTTCCCAACGTATATAAATTTATACTGAATATTACTGCATTATAACTTTGTTTTTAGCGAGTTATAATAATTTCGAATATTTTACAACTGCTTACATAATTACATAATATTTGTATATTTTATTACTAATTTTCTAACGCGCACGCCATTTTCATAATTAAATACGTATTAATGTGTTAGTAACTTAATTCCTAATAATATTTACCATACTTCATTATAATTGCTTACGTAAAATATTGAGGATTGAACTAATCTCGATTAATAAAATGCGTTAAATCGATACAAAAATGGCCTCATTTGAATTAAATTATCTTTTCTTTAATACATAGATACGACAAATTGACATAACAAGTAGTTTCGATTTAACAAAGAGAGGGACAGAGAGCTACACCAGCGAGTAAGATTAATAAAATAGATCGATAATTATGAAACAGAGGGCAATGCCACGTACGGTACGAATCCGATAATTTAATCGAGAGAACCTCGAAGCTCTCCAGTCGGAGAACCTGTCATCGGTTACCATGGCGATCATTGTTTCGCCTAACAACTAACATGGCGGAGGTCGAGGGTAAGTTTGCGTATGTCAAAATCAACTCCGTTAGTATTTCCGAAACCACGGCGGTTTGTCTGACACAAATAACGCGTCGAGAGATTCGAATGATCGCCGCGTGAGTTCTTCGTCGCGCTGCACTTCCGTCCGGTTCCAGTTTCACGGCTGAGGCACGGTTTTCTAATAATATATACGAAAACTACACGCGAACGCGAAGGTGTTCGATCGCGCGAGTGAAAAACCGTACGAGGAGCCTGCAATGGGTCCAAGTTAATATTTCCGATCCCCGATCGGCTAGATCGATGCCTCTCGAAGGGAATACTCGTAGAAATAAATAAACGACAAAGAGGTAAGGTTAAATCTTTAATTGCACGCAAAATCGAATCGACGTCCGGTGAATCGATAATCGACATGTGGTCTCGTTGCAAGTACGGTCGAACGTAGCGCATTTTAAAACGATTCTTTGTAACGTTCGTTTATCTATCTGTTAAATATCACAGAAAATTATTTGATAAATTGAATTTTATATTGTAATTACTGTATTCGATAGGTTATTTGTGGTTTGAGACAAATTTCCTTCATGTCTTGATAAAAGAAGTTATTTTACCGCCATTTAAATACTTAAGTACTATGGAATATCTTTTTCTCGTTTATTTTCATTATGGAAATAATATCGACTTTTATATAACTAACAGTTATTATTGTTATTCTTGCAGTCGAATATAATGTTATTGATATCAGTTGGGTACACGTACACGTGTTATCGTTCAGATATTGAATTATTCCTTACGTTAATACTTATTCTATCTAATATACATATTTTTCTGTATCGATCAATACATTTTTCACGGAGTATTGATCAATTCTACTATACGAGTGTACGTAAGTTGTTATATAGATATGCCATCGGTGCATTAAATCATTATGCTTACGATAAATCGTGTAGTACATCGCGTGGCTTGTTGGTGGCCACGATATTTACCGGAACCGGAACTCGTAGAATGAATTAAGAACATGAGCTTGAGCACAATCGATTTATCTTTGCAAGTAACTGTCAGGCAACAATTTCACGAGTTGTTGAACTTTTATCGAGACTATTAAATCAACCAACTTATTTTTAAGAAACACGCGCCTTTTTTGCGCCTTAAAATAATGTCACAGGATATTAATATCCGTTTAGACAACATGATTATATAATTTTTATGGATGTTTCAGATAATTATTAAAATATTCATTCAAGAGTACTCGTATAATTTATAGGTAGTATACGAAAGAGCATCATGTACTTAAGAGTACATTTCTTGCTGAGAGAGAGAATTTCTTGCTGTTGATCCTTCGCCTAGTTTTTGTAACAAATATATTGATTTAACCAGGAGTGGACAAATAGCGGCCCACTGAGAGTTTTTGTGGTCCACCAAGACAGTCAGAAAAATCCGCCTTGAATCAAGAATCACCCTCCTGATTTAAAAAAAAATTGTAGAAAAGTGATAGGATACATTTTATTTAATTTATATTTATTGATTTTTATGGTAGAACTTAAACCTTTTCTGAAATGCAAAGTTAACTAATGATCGCAATTATTTTAAAAGGTGCAGCTCTCCGCTAATCTCTGCTTTCACAAAGTGCCTCCCAAGCCAAAACAATTGCCCACCCCTGGCTTGTACTATGTCATTCGCTGACTTTCTAAAGGGTTAAGAAATTCACTTGAAATAGTTCTGTTTGCCACGCGCGAGGAGCCTCTTTTCCATCGCTATTAAAAGGAAGTAGCGAGCGCTCCTGATGCTCTCGCAGTGACACCTAAAATAAACTTTTACAAGACGCGTACGAGATCGCGTACGCGTTGGGTATATACAAGAACAGCCTGGTGTCGATGGAGAGGCTCAGTCGGTGTGTTTCCATTCTCTTCGATGTTGTGCTGCGTCTCGAGAAGAGCACTCGCAGGGGTGGAGCAAGGGCTCCCCTATGATCACTGCTCGTCGAAAGAGCAACCTGTCGACGCGGATAACTTGAAACAAGTCGAGAAATCACTCCCTGAAGCAGGTAAAATTTGCTTGGATTCTCGTTTGAATCTTTTTAATCACTTCTGTGTCTATTTATCCATAATTTCTTCTTGTCTAACCATTGTACGATCTCTGACTAACCAGTAACATCTTTTGTTAATGTTAACTTATATGTTCATTGTCTAAATTATGTACGTGCTTTCTTCGTTAATGCTTCCAATGATGAACACTCTTAGAACTCTTGTATCATAGAATTATGTTGGGAATAGATATCTTGCTAATTTGAAGGAATTTTTTAAATACTAAAGTTCAATTTGAAGATTAAAAAACAACTGATGCCTACGATTTAATAATTTCATTTTTATTATTTTGAATTGTGTTAAAATTAATATTGTTTTTCTCTATTTGTGTAAGTTTCTGTTCTTGTATCTCTAATTCACGATTTTCTTTGTATTTTATCGCTTGTAATGTTAATAGTTATCGAATATTCCTGGAAGTTGTGTCATAAATAACTCGGAATATATTAGGTCTCGCCGGTTGCTAATGAAAGAGAATTCTAGCGTGCTGTCTGCTATTCTATAGCTGACAATATTACCATTTGCATCAACGTTAACTGTACAGTCCGTTTCCTCGATTTTAATTTTATCGGTTGATAGGCAATAGTAGTTCTGCTAAAGGAAAAACTTGTTTTACACGTAAATTGTTCTCTTGCATTTCAATCATCAATGGAAACAGATATACAGTGCCTTTAAACATTTCTTATACTAGATACAATCAAAATTTTATTTAATAATTAATCTTTTAAGTTTGATTAAGTATCTCTTAGTTTAAGAGATGTCTTAGTTTGAGATCATCTAGGAGTCGTAATTCTTATTATAACCTTTGAACTAACAGTATTACCATAGTATAACACTTCAGTAGTTTTACTATTTCATTTAACTACGTAAATCAATATAAAAGTAGTAGTTAATAGTAACATTTTTCACCGTTTTATAAGCGGAATTATTTACCCAAAAACTTAACGAAGGTGTATTAAAGTTAAACAAATGAAATCATCAACGCTCTTGCCAGATACAGAATCGCAACAGTGCCTCCATCAGTTCGAAACATCTGTACCCTAACCTATAACCTTTACTTGCAACTTTGTAACGAAACGATGTCGTTTAAAAGCTGAATATGCAAACATCCGAACGTTTTTAGACGGGTAACGCGATCGAAATTGTCCTTAGCTCCGTGGAACTCGCAATACTCTCATAAATCTTCCTCACCCACCCCCTCGTAGTCGGGACTCGCGCCGCGTACAAAGCGAAAACCGTGGGAGGCCGCATAAGGAGAACGAAAGTCCATCGGTCGCCTAGCGATCGGTAAATAACGCGTCGGCAGGATTACGAATCCGGCCGTGAAGGTGACTCTTCGTAAAGGCGTTACTACACCGTATTAACGTGCGTCGGAAAGCGAGGACGGAAGGAATCGCCGCGACGCGGCGCAACGAGAACGCAACGCGCGGCGTGTTGTGCCGCGACAACATCAGACGCGTAACGCTCGAACGGTACATACCTCGTTACGCCAAAAAAGGAAGCTTGCTTCGCCCGTGGGCGAGCCGTTCTCGCGGGGGCGAGCGCTTCGTCCTCATCCACCTTCTCGCGATCGTCATCGTCTAATAGAAAAACCAGGCAGGTGGTCTTTGGCTCGCGCTCGTCCCAATCGAACGCGCGATCCGTTCGACCGTTGTTTCGATTGTTCGACACCTCGCGAAACGCGCGCTTCCGTTCCTCACCTCGCTGGCTTTTCCGTGACACTGGGAACCGTGGAACGCGACCAATTTGCAAAGCATTGGCTCGGTGCGTATGGAATGTCGTTTTTTAATCTATTTTTGTCGATCATTGTAAAAAAAATGAAGGAATTTGTTGTAATCTATGTGTATTGTATGCAGATAGAGTTTGCAACTGAATATTAGGAGCTGGTTATCAATCGTCACGAGTAAGGATATATATGTACCCCCAATTCTGTTTGTACACGAACTTGTTTTACACGATTTTGATTTAATACGAATTAGAAAAATAATTTAATTCTCTTTTTATACGACTTATTTCGATTTAACACGATGGATACTAATTCTAAGAGGAATTTGCTTTACTTTTATTTTTATACCTGCGACATTGGAGACAAGGAACGTAATGCGATTTCCATTTGTGAGAATTCCCCGAATTTTATAACCTCAATATGGAATTCCGTTTACTTTGCATTTTGAGTTGGTGTTCAATGCAAAAAGTATCTTCTTGATGTTTGCAATGTTTATGAAATAAAATGTTCAAGATCCTAATATGAAAACTCATGGTATATTGTATTAATTTTGCTGATTTCTTAGGACTGGAACCAATCTTCTATTTTTCCATAGATGCAATATATTTTTCTACACGTATTCTTCGGAAACGTATGTATCGTGTAAAAACAGAATTAGGTATATATGTACATACATAAGATTTTTTAAGTTGAGATTAAAGTTTATGCAAACGTTGGGACAGTTTAAGTAAAATTTGAAAAGGGTGACTTTTGATTAGGAAATTAACTGATGAAATTTGCTGTTATTTATGTGTATTTTATGCAGATAGATTTTATAACAATATTAGAAGCTGGTTATCAATCATCATGAGTAAGGACATACAAGATTTTTTAAGTTGAGATTGAAGGTTATGTAAACGTTGGGACAGTTTAAGTGATCGAAGATGACGACTTTTGATTAGAGAATTAACTAAAGGGTAAGATTGGAGAATGATATGGATAACAATAAAAATATTAACGAGAGAAATAACGTTTCAAATGACAGAAAGCTATTGCACAACTCTTTGTTACTTGGTTCAAATAGAAAAGTAATTAAAAGATACAAGTATTTTTTACGTTTGAATCAAGGATTAGAATACTAAATATTTTTATTTTTGTATGCATCTAGACAATTGGACGAACACATTTGACAAACTTTTTAATTGTAATGACTTTTATAAATTTGGATCGAATAAATTAATTCATTGTTATCTTAGGTACACATGTTTAATTATGCGGAATATACGATGTTTTAAAGTTACTGCACATGTGGCTAAGAAGTATTATTCGTGACAACTGCATTTCATACGCATCGACCTAATAGCTTCAAGGATCGTGCAAGTTTGATTGATTAACCTCCGGCACAGTGAGATACTAACTGAATTGGAACTAAATAAAGCTC
The DNA here is from genome assembly GCA_963969225.1 of Xylocopa violacea. Lineage (NCBI taxonomy): Eukaryota > Metazoa > Arthropoda > Insecta > Hymenoptera > Apidae > Xylocopa > Xylocopa violacea. Next base: position 20,273,359 of record CAXAJV010000008.1, read on the forward strand.
GCAATATCGTGTCGATTTAATTGTCTCGATTAACGCTACAGCTTGCAGAAGTGTAACGAGTCCGTGCTTCAATGCAGAGCTCGCCTTGATTCAATTTAAGCGGTCGCCACTGTAATTAATATCTCTCGACGCGTTCAAGCGAGCACCACTTGAATGACTTCGACGCGTCGCAGATTGAGTCAGAAACCATGGATTCCACCGTCAAAACTGGTTCCAGAATACAGTGGAACCTCGCATAACGAGCACAATTTGCACAATTGACCAGAATCTTGCTCGTAATGCGATACATACGTTAAGCGAAACCATTTTTTCCATACAAATTAGTGTAAAATACGATAATGCATTCTATGCCAAGAAAATTACTTACATACATTGTTAAGGAGCGAAATCAATCTTTTCTCTTCTTCTGCACCGGACTGGACAAACCTGGAATGTGATTGTAATTTAATTAGTTTATTATTTATAAATTTATGACATATATCTAATTCTTTTTTACTAGGAAGCTATCTAGCGACATTTGCTATTGCTGGTGCTTCAAAATTTGGTGAAAACGTAACATTGTATTATCATTGAATGAAGAAGATGAGGAGACTTCTCCTTTAAGCGTCACTCGTTATGCAAAATGTCGCTCGTTAAGGGAGGTATTTTTTTACAATTTATTTTGCTTGCTATGTGAAATACTCGTTATGAGAAGTACTCGTTAAGCGATGTTCCACTGTATACATAAATTCTGTTTTTACACGATAGATACATTCCCGAAGAATACGTATAAAAAATATATTGCATCTATGGAAAAATAGAAGATTGGTTCCAGTCCTAAGAAATCAGCAAAACTAATACAATATACATGAGTTTTCATGTTAGGATCTTAAACACTTTACTTCATAAAGATTGCAAACATCAAGAAGATACTTTTCACACTGAACACCAAACTCAAAGTGCAGACAAAGCAAACAACATTCCACATTGAGATTATAAAATTGGGGAAATCCTCGCAAATGGAAATCGCATTGCATTCCTCGCCTCCAATGTCGCGGTTACAAAAATACAAGTAGAACAACAGTTTCTTCTCAGAATTTGGATCGATCGTGTTAAATCGAAATAAGTCGCGTAAAAAGAGAGTTACATTTTTTCTCTAATTCGTGTAAAAACAGAATTGGGTGTATATTCCCATGTTGACGACGGCATGTCGGCGTCGGTTCACCGATTCGAGTTTGACGCGTTCCGATCTCTCGATCCCTGACTCATTCTGCTCCGTACACGGACGCATCTCGCGCGGCTTGTCGAACAGGAGGATCGCAGCAGCGGACTAATTCTCGGTAAATGGACACAGATGTGCCGCCCATCCTTCTGCCGTGCGCGATCTGCGCACGGACGTTTATGCCGCAGTCGCTGGAGAAGCATTCGAAAATCTGCGAGAGGTCCGCGACCAAGAAGAGGAAGCCCTTCGACTCGGCCAAGCAGAGGATCCAGGGCACGGAGCTGGCTGAGTTTCTGCCCAGACAAGAGAAGAAACGACACTCATCGGACGATAGGTCCTCGAAACCGAAGTCCACTTGGAAGCAGACGCACGATGACTTTTTGCAGGCCATCCGCGCAGCTCGCAACGAAATCGTAAGTGTTCCACTGTTTGGTGTACGTTTGCTTCGTCAGAAGTAGATCATTATGAATTTCTTTTCTAGCGAATGGAAGGAAAATTTATAGGATACTTTATTTGATTTGTTGTATTTATTTCAACAGCGGATCACAGTGGATGTTTACTCGTTCTATATACATAGCTCGAGTAACTACTGTGACTCATTTGTGGTGTATGGAATTGGTAAACAAGACTGACGGTTGTATGGTATGGAGATATAAAGTACTGCAAGTTACATTTTTGTTCGAGATAGTATAGTCGGAAAAATGAACTTTTATGGGATGGTAGATATATCTGTGTTGACTCGCGCGCATATGAAAAAGCGCAAATAATTGCGATAAGTTATGCTACGCTACGCTTTCAATTGAATAATACGTCTATTTCTTAATTGACAAATTTAAAAATATTTATGTAATTCATATCTTTGTTGTGTCAAATCTAAAACAATTTCATCGCTAAATGCTTTTTAAACTAACACCAAGTGATAACGCTAAAATGAATAATTAATTGTATGTTTAATGTCCATATTGTAGACTTTATAATAGCAAAGAGTTAGTATATGTTTATAGCGTACGAATGACCAATTAACCGAGTTTATAATTTGTTATTATTACAGTTAAAGAGGTAAGTGGATAACACGTGGACGGGGTAATTGTGAAAGGCGAGATTGCAGAGTTGTTAGGTGAGAATTGCAGGTAGAACGCAGATTAACCCAGATGCATCGCGTATGATGCAAATGCATTCGCGCGTGAGATGAATTCTCTTTACAACACACCCTATGAAATTAAGTTATTTACATGTCGCCCTTATTGTCTTCTCTTCAAATTTCAACTCTGTTAAATGCGAACAAACATTGTTTTGGCGTTGTTTCAATTAAAGTAATGTTAATAAATGTAACGCGAAAATATTTCAACTACTTCGTAATAACAGATGGTTAGTCATCGTGTCCTTTTAAGTCTGACTGGAGATTGCAGCACATTGTCGACGTTTTCAATCGGCGCTTTAACACTAACGAATAGAATAAAGCGCTGTTCAGTAAACCTCAGAGTTTTTACACGACACTATTAAATCTCCGCTTCTGAATGCTCAACAGTACAACTTATCTTTGACAAGAAAAGCTGATAAAAATAACGGGGTAGAAAACGATTTTAAACCGGTCAAGGCCACGCGAACAGTGTCATATGTATCTCGAGGAAGTTCTGGCAGCCTCAAAGCAGGAAAGAAGAGAACAACCTTGAGCGACCTCCGCTCGTGCGGTACTCGCAACCATAATGTAGAAAGCGATTTATTGCAAAGTTGCAACTCCGTTTTAGGTGGACAACACAATGCAGAAGCAGTGTGGCACGACGGTAACGCCAAACGCGCCGACGCGCGCTAACGAGCAGGGAATGTGTCCCACCTGCAATCGACATTTCGGCGTCAAGGCCTACGACAGGCACGTGGCCTGGTGCAAAGAAAGGATTACACGGGTGCCAGCCAGCCCCGCGACTAACATCGCCAAGGAACGACTCGAGGCGCGGATGAAGTATCGGGCGCCAGCGGTGAAGAGCCGTCGACAGGTGACCCGCGAGAAGTATGCACCAGGCTCAGCGATCACCCTGAGTTCCGGCAACAAGACGTCACCTACGCTGGTCCAAGCTAAAACGAAAGAGTGCGTCTCAGCGCCAAGCTGCAACAAGAGCAACGACAGTCCTGTCAAACAGAAATCAACTGTCGCGTGAGTTGCACGTCTTTCCTTTAAGGGAGTTAGAGATGCGTTGATCTAAGAGAGATAGAGGTAGAGTTAGAGTTAGTTAAGAGAGTGTTTCCTTTAAGAGAGTTAGAAATACGTTGATCTAAGGGAATTAGAGTTTATTGAGAGAGTGTTTCCTTTAAGAGAGTTAGAAATGCGTTGATCTAAGAGAGTTAGAGTTAGTTAAGAGAGTCCTTCCTTTAAGAGTGTTAGATATGTGTTGTTAAGGCAGTGATCGATTGGTGTCAATATTATATATGGTGTAAATAGAAACACAAAGTCTTTGCTATTTCTTGCAAGCATACCCAAAGTGATTAAAAGTTTTTCCATTACAGCAGACGTTCTGGTCAAACGAAAGAGCCCGCCAACCCCACAGTCTCGATGAAGTCACGAGCAATGGACCGCGTTAACAGGTGAGCCTTCTCTGCTTACGCGTCGCCATCGACGCGTTTCTCGGGGAATACGTGGAGCTTAGTTTAAATACACATTAGTAGCGTGCATGAGGAGAAGGAAAGGGGACAAGGTTGTTACCAATTAGAAACACTTAAACGACGTGATGCATAAGTAATTTACAAAAGCCTGATGACCTTCTCCTGATGTCAGGTACACATCCTTGATCCTGTTTCCTCATCCTCAGGCCACCAGAAGACGAGACCGGACCGACTACCTTCCGACCTGCGCCCCCTGTTAAAAGACACTCCTATCTCCCTGTCCCGCCCTTAAAACATAAGAAAGAGAGTCTCGAAGACTGCAACAGCATCCCCTCGCCGAAACCGTGCAAGAAACAGTCGAGATGGATGCAGGAAAAAATCAAACGAAACGAGACTGGAGCACAGAAAATGAGACAGGACGAGAAGCATCAAGCGTTGCACTCCGCCAGGTCGCTGAAAGCGAACATCGTATCGGCTAGGAGTCAAGGGAATCCGAAAGTGAACGACGTTTCGATTAACGACGAAATTGTGGGCTTCACCGTGAGACCTTGTAATATATACAAGGAAAATCAGTTGACCACGTGGAAGCTGATCAGTCAGGGGAAAGATTGCGGGGGCAATGAAGAAAATGCGAGATCCCAAGATCACTCTGCCAATACCAAGTTCTCCGGTCTGGAAGAACGCATCGAGGATTTATCTGTCTACGAGAAGCAGTTGGAGACGATCGAGCTTGCGTTTGGTGGAAATGTTAACGAGGAGGCGAGTAAATTGAGTTCCAGGAGTGGTAGCATAAGTTGGTCGAATGCCACGTCCACGTTGAACCGAACGTACTCGTTCAGAGACTCCGTAGCGAGTGATAAAATAGATAACGTGCGCACTGGAAGAGATAAGAAGTGGAAGCCAGTAAGGCACAGTCCTCGCGTGGAATTCTGTTTAGGAGACCCGGATAAGATGCCTTATCACAATTTTCCTTCCGTTAATTCTGGTCTTTCTCGCGAAATTAACGCGGAAAGCAGTCCTAAAAATCCTCGCAGGAATTTAAAAGGATCGAGTATTAAACCAGAGTGTTCCAAGTACTCTGTGATAAGGGATGAGAGTACGGGAACTGAAATACAATGTGACGTAGAAGGTGCCAGTTTCGAAACCAGAAACATAAAATCACCTTCTGAAGGTTTTAGATCGTCACGATATAGAATTTTAGATAAAAAGCGATTAAAATCCACGGCTTGTGTAGATGCATCTTGTGCTAATTTTGAAGCTACGTATTCACAAGCTCCACACAATGACGATAAGTCTACTGAGATATTGAACACCAGCACAGCTGTGATAAAAAGCCCAAGTTCATTGAATTGTGAAATTCCACAAACTGCACGTACAAATGAAAACATTAATACTGCAAATGAAGATATTCAGAGAAACTTATCACCAATTTCCTCCGAACAGTTTGCATATCTTGATGAATTTGACCGTTTTTGTAAAACGCTTGAACTCGAAGAAAAGAATGATGAACAAAAAGCGAGCGAAGAAGTAAATCAATTGACATCACGTTCTAAACAATCAAGTAGCGAAGGAAAGAATAAAGCAGCGAACATTAAAGATCTCAAGAAGGAGGATAACGAATTTAATAATATTAATGTGAAAACTTCCGTTTTATCTTTACAAAATGAATTGGAGTGTCCAAAAACTGGCACAGTGGACAACGATTCCGCGTTTTATAACACTGAAACAAATTGGATCGAGATGGAATCCGATCCCTCCCTCACGGAATGCATATTACAGCCAACTAGATCGAGCACGCCGTTTATAAACTCAGAGGAATGTTCGAAGTTCAAATACGACGACTACGAAAATTGCAATAAAGAATTATCTGGAAATACTGAATGGAAAATCGAAGTGGATGCAGAAACAGGGTCAGAGATGTTGTATCGCGTTGAGAGCAGAGGTTCAAATTGTTTAAGTTCGAGACATCCGTCCAATATAAAAATCGCTGAATTAAAAACGACTGACACCGAAAATGACATCGCACAATATCGAAATTATTCTGGTGGCAGACAGAATGAATTTAATAAAGGTTCACCGAGTTTTTCAAGAATTTCATCACCAGCTATGAGAACAGAGAGGAAAAGTTTTTTGAAACTCGTATCTCCAACGCGACAAGAGGAACAAGTGAAATTTCCAAAGATACAGAAAAAAGAAATTGCTAGTCAGATAAATATTTGTAACTGTTCATTGGAAATCTCACCCAACTTCAAGTGTGAAAAGGGAGTTGGCGAGGATTGCGTGAATTCCTTTGAAATTTCTAATTCTCAAGCGCAAACACGTAGTACTTTCATGGACGAGAATCTCCAGAAAAGTGAAACTACACGAGAACCTTTGCAAACTCGAAGTGGAATAAATTTTAATGAGACTAACTTTAATTTCAATTCGAATGAATCCTCGACGCAGCAGTTCGACGCAAACAAACAGAATCCTGAAACGCAAGCGGACGTTGCGCACGAAGAGATCCAAGAAATTTACAAAAATAACGCAGCTGAAGGTTTCGACTGCGATAGCGACAACAGCATCGACCACCATATGCAGGATACTATAGACAGCATCGAGCCGCCTTCTACGAAGAAAGATCGAATTAAACAGAATTTGCGATCGATAGTTCTGTCTGAATCTTGCGTGAGGTTGAGTCAACGAGTTCGCGTGGACGACTCGCTGATGAGTCGGTCTATGAAGTCGCGACGCAAAGAAACGGTCGAGATAGAAAATGGGATTCGACGGAAAACGAATGCATTGAACGATAGCAGCGACAGCTTGGCGTCTTCTGTGGACGCGACTGATCTTGCGGATGTCAAGCAAGTCGAGTCCGTTGAAGTGGAAACGATCGAGGAAATTGGTACCAGGAATAGGAGTATTAAATTCAGGATACTGCCAGAGATTAAAGGGACCACCGTGGTGGTGAAGGAAAATTACGACGAGAAAGAGAAAATCAATACTCAGACGTATTGGGAGAAGGCCTCGAAAGCCTCCAGGAATCGATTGATCAACCTTGATCCACCATATCAGGGGGCGAGCAGGTTTCTTAAGAGACATCCGAAAGTTCGTGTCCTTCCACCTGTTCCCAGTAGCTCTTCCTTGATAAACTGCAGGTAGGATTAGGCTTGGTAGATTATTATTTCAAAATAACCATTGATTACTTCTTTGTGAAATGAATTCCTCCAACACGACGCTATCGATTAGTTTCGTTTCTTGCGTGTTAATCCAATTTACTTTATTCTTTAATATTAATTGGGTAAAAGAAGCTTCGTGTACTGTTGTATTGATACACACAGTAGGTACGTAAATTTTATTATTGCAGTTTCACCGTGCTAATTTAATTGTACGTTTACGACGAGTCGCAAATTGCATTCAGCACGCAATGATAGTAAATTACTATAATAATTCAATTTGACAGTGATTAACAATGTATGTTACACATATATTTCTATCCAAGTAATGATATTGCTATAAATAAATGAAATTAGTTTAATTATCTCTGCGCGCTGAATATCATACGTACTCTTTCCAATAATACCATTGCGTCCATCCTCTACTATTACGCTATTTTCTAAGCCAATTGATCGCAACATGAGAATACTAATTTTGCACTGACATAGCTTTTCTAACGCACGTACAATATTATAGGAATTTAGAACTGCCATTACGTCCCGTATGGAGCAATTACGTGCGCAGAAGGCCGGATTTTAATCTCGTACTTAGCGGTAGAACGTAAGACTTCTGATTTCTCCCAGAATTATCATCGAGTCATCACATTTCGTTTTTCTCATCGAACGTTCGATCTCATTGAAGGGCGGAGGACTCATTCTCTTTTTGTTTGAATCATTTTTTTTTGGAATGTCAGCTTGAAATCGACTCTTATTACGACGTCATCGGCCATTCGAACCGCAAATTTAATATTGGCACGTTGTTTGGTGTGTTCTACGTCGCATGCGTTGAGCCACGCGATATTGTCCATCACTTTTGCAAATATTTGCCTTGGAAACTGGTTAAAGAACACGCTCCGCGTGTTTGCCCGAGGCTGAAAGGCTTCTCCGATGTTTTGTGTACACAGCACTGTCTTGCCGCATCTTATCGATCTCATTCTTCATCGATCGCTTCCTAAAATAGGAAATCTGACAAGTTTAGCATACTTGAGAAGCATGGAGAACAAATAAGTGTCTTTTTCGTTGAACATTTGTTTATGGCTGGCATTTTTTCGCCATCTTTCGTCACAGCACAATCAAACGTAGCATTGCACTATTGTTCCTATACAAAAGACGTTTCTTTTCGTAATTTTCTATACAATAAATGCTTTTTTTTATTAGCAGAATTAATAAAACCCTATATAGAAATTCTGTAGGAATACATTCATCATAAAGGGATAGTATAATCAAGAGTACTTCATAAAATGTTTCAATCAATATTATTTGTAATAGATCCAAATTACTTTTGCATCTGAAGGATAATTGATAACTGCCCCCCTTTTTAGCTACATACTTAACACCTCGTCACTTGTAAAAGATCCACAAAAGATGCAAAAAATCTATAACTTATCGATAAAAAAATTATTCTCAGCCATTCGACATCGAACAACGAAAGATTCCCAAAAGAAACGTCTTCCCTGTCGCAACGACAGCCACACTGAACTCTCGTTGATCATTTCAGCGGCAAGGATTACGATCCTTTCCTGCTGGCGGAGCAGCAGATGAACGACCTGCTCTCGGACACGAGCGAGCAATCCGTAACGGATAGCCCACCGAACGTGCAAAACCGCGACTCCTCCTTCCCTCTGTCTCATTCCTCCGCATTCGTCAAATATCCCTGCGACTCGTCCCTCTTGAGTCCAGAAAAACGAGCGTCCCTGATCGTTCCGCAGTCGGAATTCGACGACCTCACGTCAGACTTCTCGAGCGACTCCACGGAGACCAACTCGTTGTCTCGCGAGGTATTCCTCAGGGACCTGAAAGAGAGCAACGAGTACAGAGAGTCGATCTTGAAGTCGAATTCAGGAAAGAGATCACCGGTTAGAGAATTAGGCAGACGAGTGATCATCGACAAATCGAGGGCGTTGGGTGGTGAACCGTTCGACGAAACGAGTCGTGGTAGCAGAAGTTTCGTTGCCAGCTCCGAAAGAGCTCGCAAGATTCTCGACAAAGTCTCCTCGAAACCCAGTCGACCCTCCGTCAATCGTTCTGGCTCCGTTCGCGCCTCTTCCGCGCCTAAAATCACACCAGATAGAAAGACCAGCAACGTTTCCAACGAGAAACGACCGTCCCAGAATGAGAACGACGCGAGATCGTCGAGCGATCGTTTCAATAATAGAAATAATAATTACGCGAACCTCTCAGGCAGCAACATGAGCCTCAGCTCGATAGTGTCGTCGGACGTGGACATCAAACGATCGAACTCTGTGTTCGACGAGTTGATGACCTCGTTCGAGAACGAGAACGGCCCCTTTCCTTCCTTGAAGTCCTTCCTGAAAAACGATTCCTTGCCCGTATCTAGCCCCATCCACGGCAGACAACGGAATGGCCGGATCAGCGACGACGAGCTGTCCTCGCCTGAGAGCTACAAGAAGCAGGACCACAGTAAAATGAGCGCGGACTCCGCCTACAGCAGGTTAATAATCGCTCCTTTAATATCAACGTTGTACAGCTTTATTATAGCGAAGAAATGAATGTGACGAATATTTGGAAAGCTACGTAACGCAAGGGAACGAATCTTTGTATGTATTTTGCAGACAGTTACTGGAAAATCTATAGAAGAGTCGCAGAAATTCGATATTCCAAATTGATAGAGTTTCTTTGAGAAAATACGAATTGGACGTGTCGAAGCGTAACAGACGTGACTTGTTTTTATATCGATCACGCTTGTTTCTTAATTTGCCTCCGTTTGCACAGCGCAATATCCTGCATGCCTAAAACCCCGTTCAATTTCTTCCTCCTAGTTTAAATCGCAAATATTCGCACCATGGACGCAGCACCAACGACGTGGCCGCGCGCTTCGACGAGGACTCGTCGAGGAACAACCGCCGGAACGTCGATGGAACAACCGCGATGCCAAAGTGCAAGATGTCCAAGTATTGCCACGAATGCGGTTCGAAGTTCCCGGAAACCGCCAAGTTCTGCTGCGAGTGCGGCATCAGGAGGCTCGTGCTCTGAGGCCACCGTGGACGACTTCGACGCGCAAACGAACAACTTCGTGGGAATTGTCGCAACAATGGATCGCTGAAGACGGAAGCCGGAAGACAAGCGGCGAACAACGTCGTATTACAGATTTCGCGGACGAGAAACGATCCAAGCGCGAACAGTACTGTTTTCCTTAACTAATTTGTCCTGGTTACACCGATATTTTGTTTCTCCAATATTGCTTTCCTCAACTTTTCAAGTTAAAAAGTGTGTCCGTTCTGAGACCATGAGAACGGTTCAATTTGCTTAGCTGTATCAATGAAAATGATAAATCTATGTTTCTTACGTACGTTTAACAATGGTAGGACAATTAAGCTTAAGGAGGGCAGGATAATTATAAGGTTCTTGATACCCTAGTGATGAGACATCAGCACGAAGGAATTGAATGAAAATTATTATTTTCGATATTCGTGGAACATTAGAGAAGAAGATTTTATTCTTACAGTTTAGAGTTAAAGCTGTATATCTGTGTACTCTAGTCACTGGTTTTGATGGTCGTGAAATTTAAATAGAGGTGCTTAGACGAGTTAAATTCTCAGTATTACGAACCATACGAGAGGAACGATAGTCAGTTGTGAAAGATAGAAACGAATGGGTAATTGCAGAATTATTGAATGATTATCATATTTCTATCGAGTAACGTTGCTTTAGAGGGTTTCAATTAGTACTGCAATTAGAGCAGGAGTTTTCAGACATCTTAAAAATCAGTTGGTTTAGATTCTGTGCCCTGAAATGGTCAGACTTGTTCTACTTAAACTATTCGTTCGCGTATGTGTGCACATAATTATTCGAATTATTTCTTGTTATTTTAGATGTGAATAAGTAAAATAACACGTATGTAACAAACGTTCTTCGAGATCCTTCGTGATAACGCAAAGGTAACATATTTGTGCAATAAAAATTTTTTAACAAACTTTAATTAGAGCTAACTCCGTTTTCATTTCGATGATAGAAATGTTAAGATTATTGGAATAATTATGAGCAACAATACGTAAACTGTACATTATTTCGAGAAAATGGTCGGATTTGACGAGAACGAGGATCTTACAGCAATGTTCTCAGTTACTTTGTTCATTGTTATTGCAACTTTGAGCCTATAAACAAGCAACGCATTGAAAGCCGTTTATCTTTTTTTTTTCTACCAACTTTTTACGTGTACGCATAAGCACAACCAACAGAAAATTGATCACACATTTACTCGAGTCATGCATTTTACGCGCGTGTGTGTGTGCGCCTGTGTAGCGAAGCAATCGTAGCGTAAGTTTAAGAGTACTTATTAGAGATAGGTGAATCGCTGGTACAATATTTGCGTTCAAATAACAACGACTAATCGTTATTAAAAATTAAACAATTACAGGTGTATAAACGCGAAATGCACGATCAACGCTTCAAATAACTATAACAACAGATGTAACTTTAAAAAGACAAAAAATGCTACAAATCTGCCCAACTAATCTATCTGAATATCTTAGTGGAAGTATTCACTCTCTGGTGTGTCCAAAGAGTACCAAAGATAAAATTCCAAACAAAGCAACCTGCTGAAATAAACGAGCGAACCCGGTATCAAAGGAATCCAAATCGAACTATAATTGTATTCTACCATAATAATAATAACAATAATGAAAACAAATTGTCTACGTTTTGAATTGTATTTTTGCAAGTGCAATAAAGTTATGCTTGTACAAAATGTATAATAAGTAACGTGCATACGTGTACGCCTCTGAGGTTCTTGCAGTCTGAAAGCAGCTGTACTTTTTCTTTGCTTCTTTTATCAAATGACGAGCAAACGAATAGTTTACGCGTGCCCGATGATTATACTTCATGCCGCTCACAAACTTCAAAACACAATGTTACGAGCTGTGAATCGATTGCCACAAATTTTTGTAAGGAATACAGATTACTAGGAAATCGTTTCTGAAGTGGTTGCGTTCTTATGTGACTCGTGTTTCTCTTTCCAGCGATCCGTTTCACAACCTCGCCGCTTAAGCAAGAAGAATAGTCGATGTTTTCACGTGAACGTCAGTCCAGGTGAAAAAGCCAAATGCGGCGCAGAAGGCGGCAACAGCGTAAAGAATTTTCTGTTACATTTCTTAACGCGCAGTTTTCTTAAACTCTCACAGTCGCCGTTTTAACGTCTCTAATTGTTGCTTACAGAATTATCCTCTAATAGATCATTGTTACGACGTGGTGATCGTGGGCGCTGGAGGCGCAGGTTTGAGAGCAGCTTTCGGTTTAGGTAATTCACACCTCGACTTATCACAGTCAAGCCATTAGTTTAATTGCTAATTTATTTATATGTGACTTAGAAAAGATATAGAAAAAGAATTAAAGATCTTGTTATAATATTTCAGTTTTTGCAAATTTGTTATACGAACGTCATTTGCTAACAATTATTATATTTTTGTCAAATAGGAAGTAAAGGATATCGAGTAGCAGTGGTCAGCAAATTATTTCCAACAAGATCTCATACTGTAGCCGCTCAAGGTGGCATGAACGCTGCCATCGACTCTGACAAGGATGACAATTGGCTTTATCACATGTACGACACCGTTAAAGGATCAGACTGGCTTGGAGATCAAGATGCGATACACTTTTTAACGAGGGAGGCACCGCGAGCCGTCTACGAGCTTGAAAACTTCGGTAACCATTAAATACCACCTACAACCAACATGAAAATCCCAATTGCATTCCAAATATCATTGCAGTTAAATAAAATCTAACATTATATTCTATTCAAAGTATCAACTGCACATTAAAACCCTCTTTGCGACTGTTATCACTAACGACAAGATATATAACTTAAATTTAAAAATGCTGCAAATAAAATAGATTTTACAGAAGTCCAGATCAGCCTACGCAGACTAAGTTCTGTGGTGTTTGAGATTGCTGTGTTACAAATTGAAGAAAACTTCTGTGAAACGAGAATAGTGATTGAAATGAAACGCTTCCGGGTTTCAGGTTGCCCTTTCAGTCGCACGGACGACGGGAAAATCTACCAGCGTGCGTTTGGTGGGCAATCGTTGAAGTTCGGAAAAGGCGGTCAAGCTCACAGAACTTGCGCCGTCGCGGATAGAACCGGTCATGCAATACTGCACACTTTATATGGGCAGAGCCTACGTTACGAGGTTCATTATTACGTGGAGTACTTTGCCCTTGATCTTCTTATGGTCGGACGGTGCTGCAAGGGCATCTTAGCATGGGAGCTAGAAACCGGACTTTTGCATCGCTTCAGGGCTCACCATACGGTAAACGTTGAACTCTGACTGCTGGAATAAAGTGTTCGTAGCGTAACAGCTTGCACGCAGTGCGATAACAGCGAAAAAGAATCAAGCAAATTGCATAACAGTTGACCGACCGATTTAGCATGGAACGAATGCACATGTCAATTGTTGTTTTACTCGGCGTCGCGTTTCAAATTAGCTTTCGAGTAATGTTTGGAAAATTTATTACCAAAACCTTCCATTTATGGATTCGCCAATCAACTTTTTAAAACTGTTATTACACATGGTTTTACCAATCGTGGACCAGCTAGATTTCTTCTTTGCTGTTATCTAATACACTGGCTTTTGAATATTTCTTCATCAATACACCAGCCAGGAAAGCAAAGAGATATATAGATATATCATAAGACATGGTAAGAGTCGTCAACATAAGGTAACAAGTCGTAAAACGATAAATGATGAATGATATGTAAAAATATCGTAAAACATCCGATACTCTCACTCTTCCTCACTCTCTATGCGTCTGAAGATACTTAAAAAAAAAGTACAAACTTTATTTTTAATCAAAATTGACCGTATAATGTTAAATGTTGAAAGTGATCAATAAAATGCCGCGATTTTTCCAGATTATAGCTACAGGAGGAGCAGGAAGATGCTATCTGTCGTGTACCGCGGCGCACGCGTGTACCGGAGATGGCATGGCGATGGCCTCCAGGGCTGGATTGCCTCTTGAGGACATGGAGTTCATCCAGTTCCATCCAACCGGTATTAACTCGACAAAACAAAAAACGAAAAGAAAAAAGGGAAAATAAACTGGTCAGGCACAAATGCTTTCCACGTTTAACCGGTCGATTTTTCTGCCAGGGATGTACGGCAGCGGTATTTTGATAACAGAGGGCAGCCGTGGAGAAGGCGGGAGGCTGTTGAATTCCCAGGGAGAATTCTTCATGGAGCGATATGCGCCGAACGCGAAGGACCTTGCGTCTCGCGACGTTGTTTCCAGGGCGATAACCATAGAAATACACGAAGGAAGGTGAAGCACTCCTATATGAACTCCCGTCTACGTTTAACACTTGCATGGCCGTAAATTAAACCCTGCTAGCGGTACCCACGGTCGTGTATACCCATTCTCCTTGAAGAGTTTTGCATAATAAAGGAACAGATTCTCATCAACAGTATTTAATGTGCAAACGAAAAGTTTGCGAGTCAAAGTCTTGATTATTATTTGCAATATTTAGAGTCTATTCTTACGTGTACGTAACGTGAAAACGACAACGAAATGTTATCGTTTAACGTTACAAGCAAGTTCTTATCTTCTCGCATATCTGTCAATTTCCGTATGAAATATAAAATAGTCTGTGCGTAGGAATCCATGTAAAAAAGAAATCAGACATTGGGATTACGTTTATCCTCACATTTGTAATCTACTCAGAGGCGTAGGTCCCAAAAAGGATCACGTATACCTGCAACTCCATCATCTACCACTAGAGACGTTACGTACGCGTTTACCAGGAATTTCTCATTTGGCCTGGGTGTTCGCTGGTGTGGACGTGAAAAAGGAACCGATACCGATCATTCCCACGGTGCACTACAATATGGGCGGCATACCCACCAACTGGAAAGCACAGGTGAGTTAGAAAAACAGCGCACGTTAAAGTTGACCGCGCTCGAAGCGTGAATCACACAACCGTTAATTCGATTCTGTCGACAAGGTTCTGACGCGAGAGAACGAGGAGGACATGGTGATCGAAGGACTATGGGCGGCGGGTGAGACCGCATGCGTGTCCGTTCACGGCGCTAACCGGCTAGGCGCCAACAGCCTTCTGGAATTGCTCGTTTTCGGCAAGGCGATCGCCGACCAGATCGACTGCATGACCAGGCCTGGTGAACGTCACGAGGATTTATCATCTGTAAGAGCATAATTTACGATATCGTCGCTTGGGCGAATTCAGGAGCGTAATGTATGAGATACTCGTTGAGGCATTCCACTTGGGTCGAATGTGTAGAACACAAGCGCCGAGAATATGTAAAAGCCACGGAGGTGCACAGCCACTTGGTTGTGCTCTTCTTAGAAATGTGCGGACAGAATAGAAGGAGTACAGTAAATCCAGTAACCTCTGGTTACAAGTTTATCAAAATTGATTCGATGTAGATTTGTTTCCACGACCACTACGTAGTCGATGTTACTTTCCTTGAAAATAGAGAAGAAATAATTTACTGTTTTCCTCATTTGCGCTTGCTTTATCTTATGCACTGTCCACATTTCTTTTGATAGACCACTTGGTCTAAAAAAACAAAATAATACCAGTCACGCTCTCGATACCGCGTTGGTGCGAATAAAGCTGACCGCACTTTCTCGTCTCTCCCCTGTGGAGACCTTAGAGTGTCTAACACCAGTAGTATTCTCTTGTACATGCTAATTGTGCGAAACATCAAAGGAAATATTTAGTTTTCATTAGTTCTTATAATACGAATTAACGCCAGCAAAATTGAGGTCAAATAAAATTAATATATTTACGTGTCTACACGAAAACATTAAAAGCAAACTAATTTAACAATAGTTCAAGTTCGCTCTTCTTGTTCGAATAATTCAAGTACTAACAATTTATTCCAACATTGAGATTCGTATTATTTCAATTTCCAATTAGGCAACCAACTACATCTTATTGACCTGTTCATTAACTACTATCTTCCTTTAGAAGAAGAGTAACAACAACCAAAACATACTAATAATTGCTTTCTACCCAACATGTTAATTTTCTTCGTTATTCGATTACAGTTATGATCAAATAAAATTATTTTTCTTCATCTTCATTTTGCAGTTACGCCATTGCTATTCCGGAACGCTTAGCTAATTTCCATTTGTAATCACTCATTCATTATTCTTGGAAACACTCGAACTTCACTCAACGTAGATTCAACGTGGATTCAACACAACTTCATTCAACGTAGATACTTGAAGCGAACCGCTCGTTCAAGTTCAACCATCAAACATTAAACACTTTCTATTATTAATATCCTATTATTAATTCCTGCGATAGATATATGCGACTAATTGCGTTTGTGTGCAGTCCGTTGGCGAGGAGTCTATTTGCCGTTTCGACGCGACACGTTTCGCAAAAGGTTGCATTCCCGTCGCTGAGCTGCGAGAAGAGATGCAACAGACAATGCACAAATATTGCTCGGTGTTCAGAACCTGCCACATACTGCAACGAGGATGTCGCGACATGACGCGTCTTTTTACCTGCGACTTGCCGGATATATGTGTAGGTGAATTGATCGAAACACTCCATTTACGTAAGATCGTGCTGTAACCTGTTACGCCTTCCGGCTACCAATTTTTCTTTGTACTGCGATTACATAATCGCGTCTGACGCACGATGTACGAGTTATCCAAGTTAATGAGACGTGTTGATTCTTTGATATGCATAATGTATTTACAATTTAAAATCGTAAAAGCCTGGCCGTAATATCCTGGCTAATCGTTTCCTGTTTCTCAGAATGCTTAGAATATCTGGCATATTTTGCACGAGTTCATTAACGTATGGTATCTCTTCTTCGAGCAGTCAAAAATTTTGTTTGAACGACTAAATTATGAAATTTGTTCTAGGACAATTGAAATGTAGAATTATCATGTCTTCCTTCATTTATGGAGGGGCTATAATATCTCTTCTTCGAGCAGTCAGAAGTTTTGTTTGAACGATTAAATTCGAAATTTATTGAAGGACAATTGAAATGTAGAATTATCGTTTCTTCCTTCATTTGTCGAAGGGATACGTATAGTATCCTTACAGTGACAAATGTTTGGTTTGAACAATTGAATTGTGAAATTTATTAAAGGACAATTGAAATGTAGAATTGTTTGAGTTTGTGACAAAGATGTCGAGTTTTATGACACATAGGAATTGTTACAGGTTCAAGACCAGTCCCTAATATGGAACACAGAACTGGTAGAAGCCATAGAGTTACAGAACATGATGCTAAACTGCATGCACACGGTGTACGCTGCAGAAAACAGAAAAGAGTCCCGTGGATCCCATGCCCGGGATGATTACAAGGTATTCGCCTTTTCCACGACGTTCTCTGGCCGTCCGATCGGTGTTTGCAGTGAAATCGAATGGATAATAATGTTTGCAGGAACGAATCGACGAATACGATTACTCGAAACCGATTGAAGGTCAAACGAAACGGCCGTACATCGAACACTGGCGCAAACACACGCTCACGTGGGCTCGACGAGATGGTTCGGTGAGTTATCGAAATTGCCCATTGTCTTTTATCGTTTAATCAACAGAACACGGTACGACTGCACGCATTTCGATCGTACAGAGAATGATACAAGCTCTCCTTAAAAAAGATATTTTTCTTTCTAATTTCACCTATGATTATTTGAATTCCCGTAAAAAACTTCGTTATTTGTCGTTGTTGATCAATTTTCCAATGTTTAAATAATGATTTTACGAACTTTAAGGCATTTTTACAGCTATGATAAGAGTAGTTATTGCCTTATCATAATATTGATAACAACGCATGATACTGTTTTATCATAATTGCTCTATACAAAATGGAACTTTACATGCTACACAATGGTTTTTTATCAAATTGTATGTCAATTATCTTTGACCTTGCAAATCTAGAAAATATAAATAAAAAAACGTAACCATTGTGTAAAGGTAAGTTTTAAAGAAGGTACAAATTTTAGTCTTCTAGTTGAGAGAACCAAATAATATTGTATCTGCATCCTAACTGAATTTTAAAGTTTATCTTACTAACCATTAGTTTATGTCGCAAATTCTATTTATAGTTTTATAATACTTAAACTTTATTTTGTATCATTAGTCATTAATCTGTACTTTGTGCTTCAATACGATATAGTCAAGGTGTTAGTCAATACGATTTTTCATTATCAATGAAACGAAATGGCACCAGACATTCCAATATTTACGCTGTGTCTAGTGCCGCTATTATTAAAGCAAAAAATTGGTATTATCGGTTAATGTCTAGAGTTCAACTTTCGAAATAAGAGAAACTAAAGATTCAGTTAGTAGTACCTATAATTTCTCAATCCATTGCTAATCAAATAAAATTTTGAACATTTTGCAGTTAATCGTTTACTATTCATTTGATCTAAAAACTAGAGTTCAAAACTGAAGAGAAAACTTGATTTAATGCATAAAATACCAAGTTTCAAATAGAATACACAAGTTTACAAGTTTTATGTCATTAATAATTCAGGGTAATTCGGAATAAAAATTTGATAACAAATTCATTACTATTTGGTAAACAAACTATTTTTTTTTTTTCAAAAATAATTCTGAAAGACTGTAGTATTGGTACAGTGCTTTGTTGTTTATATTCTACAAATAATTTGAATTTGTTGATCACCATGCACATGTTTCATGAGATTTACAAATGGATATGATAAATGATCTCGCATTAATTTAATAAATATATAAAATAAACTTTATAAATCTATCTTGTGAAACCAAATACTATGCTTTGAAATCATTACATGAATGCACACATGGTGATAACTTATACAAAACTGCCAGACTAAAACTATCAGCAGAACTAATAGACTAAATTACAAATGACATAAAGCTAGTTGTATAACAAAACGCTATTAAGAGGTATCTATGCATTAAACAAAATCTTTTGCGTAATATTGTAATCATCTTATTAAGAAGAAACAATTTCGTCTTATCCCTTTCTTTCGATTTACTGCTAACAACAATTACATTTGAAAAGAATTCACAATTTATTTGTAACCAAAAACTACCCGAACTAGATTAACTTCAGTTCGTTTCCAACAAGTTCTTATTTCTTCTCGCTTATCAGCAGTTACATTTTTCCGTTGGGTTACGTAATAACGCAACCGCGTGTCTCTTTATCGGTCAAAACGTGAAAGGAATCCACGTTGTTTTTGCAGATCAGCATTTCTTATCGCCCCGTCATTGACACGACACTGGACGAAGAAGAAGCCCAACACGTTCCTCCGACGGTTCGATCCTATTGATACGATCCCGTGTTAGATCTTAACAGATTTTTCCTCTCCTTAAGTTTCATCCATTGCCTCGCGTCTCCTTTTTTGTATTTTTCTTTCCCCCCCCCCTTTTTTTTTAATTAAAATTCCTCGACATCCAACGTTTTCGTATCGAGACGCTTGATATCGAAGAAACGAGCTACTAATCTCATTAGAATTGCAAACACGATGACTGCGAATATTTCGTCATTTCCAACGAGCTGCGCGTGCCCGTGTCGCATATCGCGTCCAAACGCCAGACGCTCGCTACGACTAATTAATTCCGACCGGAGGTGCAACCTATCCTATTTGCATGACCTATCGGCAAAATGCATCGCTTAAACCTAGGAATCACGCCTTTTCGAACGAGAATCACCCTTTCGCGCATTTCAATACCAGTTTCGGTCATCGTAACCGTGATTAAAAATTAGCACTCGGTCGTTTCTGACGGACGAAGTTTGTCGCTTGGAAATGATACATATTCGGTTCGTAAAAGTGGACCTACAGTAGCCGGATTGGGACGACGAACTGTATTACGTAATACATCTGATCTGTTACTCGGAACGGAGGACGACTCGCTTGAAATGATTGTTGAGTATTTTTCATCTTGGAAGATGAAAGCTGCTTGAGATGAGAGACTCCCTTTTGATAATGTTTCCGCAAAATTATTCTGTGAATAATGTAAACGATTTCTTTCTTTTCTTTGCTGTTATGAGGTGAAAATTTACATCTGGTGACACTGTATTAATTAGTGTTTGGCAATATGCTTCGCGACATGATTAAAGATCGAAATATTGAATATATTAACATGAGAGATTGAGCAACGTAATTATTAATCTTTTTGTGCAAAGACGACTAACATTTCATTTTAGAAGAACTGAACACCTCTTAAATGACGTTAAAATTAATAACAAAAACCATGTTTATCTTATAAATACGAGAAAATAATGATTTGAATAATTTTTTCAAATATTTTAGCAATTGCTTCATGCGATGGTTCCTCTAGAGATACTTTTTATATCAATCTAGAGTCACACACATCTCAAAAGATAATTACATCTAATAATAAATAATATAATATTATTTACTATATGTTTTAAAGAAATTAATAAGTTTGTACAACTTGTAAGACAAACTAATAGGAAAATAAGAAACATAATAAATACCAGACATTTCAGACGTAGAAAATTGTACATAAATAAAACCTTGTTATTTCTTCGTATATAAATTAAAAATAATTTATTCGAGAAAAACTTGACCAACAATTATACAAACGACCAACGGCAACAAAAAATAAGAATAAGAATAAAAACGATAATAACAAAAATAAATAAACCTTTTTATCCGTAGTGGTTTGTATAATTAAAAACGAAGTATTTTTACTATTCATCTATATTAAATATAGCAATTAGTAATTGCAAATATAAGAGTTTGAGAAAATTATTATTTTAAAGTAGACGTGGCAGATTATATTCTATAGATATATGTTATATTACATAAGTTCAATAAACGAAAAAATGCAACGATAATATGAAGAACATATCTGAGGTGTTTGGATAAATTATTAACGTAAGCCAGTGTCACAGAAATGTCAAGATAAGGACTTCAAAACAAAAAATTTTCAAGATAAGAACTACAATCTCAAGATGAACTCGTACTGAGAAAGTAGGTTGATAAAGACGTAGTTTTATGGTTTATTGTTGACCAAAATCCTACAATAACAGTTGAAGACTTGTAAAGCCGAGAAAAAATGTGTTACTGATTATTTATAGTTAGATAATTGCTTATTTTCCTTTTTATATCAAAGTTAGAATGTTATATACTCAGGCAAGACGCAATACTAAAATTTCGAAAATAGAAGAAAAAGAATCACTCAAAGTACTTTAAATATTTGTATCATAAATACGTGAAAGTGTGTACCGATGTACTTGCAAATGAAATACATGTGTAAGTACAAGTAAACCTGTTTCATAAACAACTTCTACAGTTACTAATACTTGGTTCGCTATTGTGTTAGTAACATCTGGTTTATCAGCCTGTTTATGCGACGCACCGCCATACGGTGTAATGAAGCCCTGCGTAATGCCATACGGAGGCCTTAGGCGCCTTTCTGCTTTCACTGCCCCCTGTATGCTTCTAGGATTATTCTCTTTTATGGATTTTTTCTTACTTAAATAGTGTTCGATGTGTTTAATTGCGCGTACAGCTTTACTGCATCTTTTGTATATCTAATCTAATCTACATAATCTTTGGAAAACAATTAAAAAATTAATATGAAGCAGAAATATGAGATTTAATCCCAAAACACGAGATTAGTTCTTTGGATACTATTGAAACGTGAACCATTACGTAAAATCTACAATTCCAATACTTAAACGAGAAACACTTGTAAAAAGTATTCCTCGTTGCGATAATATTGCTTCTGAGTTCAAATATTGGCGCTCGGTTTCCTAAGAATTCGCGAATTCTTAGAAATGACATCATTTCATAGGAAATAGTGAAATAAGAATACCTCCTATTATATCATATTCTCTTGATGCAAAGACCGAAAAATGGGAATATCTTGATTGAAACTCCAATTTCCAAGAATTTGAATTTCCCGCGCTCTTTCGGATACCTCCAATGATATCATATTCTCCTGATATAAAATCCCGAAATTCGTGATTTAGAGATCGAAACTCTCAAGAATCCTACGGTTATTCTTATTTGTATGAATGATATAAAGAAAAGGATCATGTAAACGAATATTTGGCATAAATAATACAAAATAAATACTACAATACACTATACAACCTTCCCTCTTCCTTCATCCCCTTACTTCTTTTTTCCTTTTCCTTCAGTCTTTGAATGTGCAATTTATAAATTAATACTGTGTGATGAATTGAAGACATTCCTTAGGTTTCATTGATTTTTTGAAGTCTTGCCTTGCCTTCTCTTCTGCCATTCATTATGTGAAGCAAGTTATTGGATGATTGGATATTGGATGACAAAGCTGTATTGGATGATTTTGATCCATTCCGTGTCTCATCTGTGAAAAGATGTTTCCAAATTTACGCATATTCGTATCAAGCGGGTCTTGTGCTCTATGGTAACGGGTTACGATGGACGCTGGTGGGGGACAGCGTTTAACTCTCAGGAATCAACTTTTCCCACTACTGGTGTAAAGTTTACATATACATGTACATATGCATGTAGAGAGAGAGACGAGCCTACGGAGAATCAACCAATGAGGTAGCGAAACACGCGTCGTGCCGCCAACCCCACAGCACGACAAATCTTCACCACTTTTTTTTTTACCGTATCACAAAAAATAAAGCTCCACTAAACGTGAATACCGTTACAAGCGTGCTAACAACCTCATGAGGTATGCAAATTTTTTGTGGCACTTGTAACTCTCCAATTAGAAATACAAACAATTGCACGCTCCAAGATGCTTGAACCATCGCACTGTATACGTTCGAGGAACAATTTGCATCGAGTTGACGCCTCATCAAGTAATGAATGATCAAATTCGAATTCTAGAAAGTACAGGCTATATAAATGTAAACAGAGATAACTTTCTAAAGCGACACTTAACTTTCACTAAAACATTTGACCAGCATCGATAAATATGTGCATTTGTTAATTAATATCGTCCGATTGAATTCGTCCAACTTTGATGCTCGTCGCTTGTAGCAGAAGCGAAAATATGACGCTTGTTAGACTGATCGTAACGGGTACTTTCCCTTTAAAACCCACGCAGAATCGAACAGCTACAGAATTTGAAATACCGTTAGCACCCCATCGCACGTAAAGCGGAATGAGAACCGCTTTGATTTCTTTCGCGGTATAGTTTAATTTTCCCGCCCACGGTTAACTACTGTTCGGGACGTCGACATCGATATTTCGAAGGGCAATGGGTTAACGTTAAAGTGGTCACGCGTTATCGACATTTGAAACGATCAATGAACGCGAACGATTAATGACGAGGCGGCAATAAAAAATTGGCGGATACCTTAAAGGTGAGGTTATCTCGCGACGGTACGATTGGCAGCACTGGTATTCATCGGGGAGCTTCCACCAGTAGTCGGTACTCAACCGACTCGAACGCTTCACGTCGCCGTGCAAGAAGTGCGGGAGTGAAGTTAACAAAAATTAGGGTTAGCTATTCGGTGTAGCTGAATCGCGCGTTCAACAAAGAGGTGCGCGTGTCATTCTTAAAAACGAAATTTCCGTTCGGTCAAGTGACGCAACACCAAAATGAGCGGTTTATTGAAACTGTCGTCTTTACTGACAAGAAATCCTCCCACGACCACGCTGGTAAGCCGTTTTTCATTAAGTTACATAATTTTTAAAGCAACAATGATGCACCTTCGCTATGCGATACTCGGCATTGATCAATTACGTAAGTTTTCTAAATATGTATCAACGAATGTCCATATCGATTCTTTCAGAAAATTTGCCTCCTTGCGAACCGCCTCACGGTTTTCCGTAATTATCCGGAAACAACGAATAAATGAATATCGAAAACGTGACGGTCGAAGTGGTAGCGACACGAAATGATTAGGAAGTAGATCGAGAACGTTTAGCAGACGATTCGAACATCGGGTGTCCTTTTTTACCGCACTCCCCTCATTTTGTACGCGCCACCCCACAGCTAGCCGGCCAGCATACAATAGTCAAAATTTTTCGCTGTAAAGTAGGTAACGGTGGTTCTAATGCCCGTTATCTTCACTAAACAAACAATTGTTTATTGTTTCACCACCTTGATAGCGAACGAAACGCGCGGTAGCAAAGCTGCCTACATTACGCTTTCAGAGTTTAATTATAATTGCGGATGAGCTGCCGGCACGGGAAGCTGACATAAGCGGGAAATTACACTCCTTGAATCATTATTTTTATGTGTTATAAATTTGTTAAATACCCCGTCTCCCTTTCTCTCGCACGATTTCTTCGTCATATTTTAACAGCGCCGCGTTTATCATAAATAAAAATGCAATCGGATCGGTTCAGATAATTACTAAAATCCTGTTAATTTGTACGTCTTCAGCGACATCTTATGAAGCTTGCCAGACTTTAAACATATTTTGCAATAGTTACGAACTTTTTCATGTATCCCTCGAATAAGTTCAAACGTACTATATAGAATAAAAGATTTGTCGTCGACTACTATATCATTTCCTTTAGCCTCCTCCATATGGCGAATGTTCATAGGTAGTACCATGATTTTATTGTGAAACTATTTTCTCCAGTTGATAAGGAAAGCTTGTATTATCGCATTGCTTCGCATTTTTAATACGCATTCAGTAAATAACTTCCCATTAACAATATCATTCTCAGTGTCTTTCAATAAATGGGAATGCACACATTTCCTTATACGAATTAACCTTGTTTATCGTATCGAACACGTCTTAATTAATTATATAATTTCGTAATCGATATCATATTCTTGCTGTTGGTGTAGTATAAATCGCTATTATACGAAGTAAATGTTGAAAAATTCCGCCAAGTAATATTAATATATACGGTTTTGATGTAGACCGAAAAATTTGTTCAAATGCGATCTTATTACGAAAAATATCCGAGATTACATTTACGTACAGAGATTGCTGGTGTTGTAACGTAACCCAAAATTGCCATATCACGACTAGAATGAGTGTCAAATATCAGGCGGCGACCGATTTATTCATTTAATCAATTCCCTGTTTATAATGAATTAAACACTCTCATATTGCGTTTTCCAATTCGGTTTCTAAAACTGTTTTATGTTTTATAAATAGAGCAGTATTGCAATGAAGTTATACTATATATAGGTGTAGTCATATACATATATAAATATATATGAGTACATACATGCACAGACATATCATGTACAGAGACATTGTACAGATAAAATTCAGCCAGTATTTTGTAATTACCCCACGTGATAGATATCTGTGCAGGTTCTAATCTATTTCTTATTAATGTTTCAGAACAAATTAGGATTACCTATTATTACACACCGTAAATTGCACTATACACCAGATGGCAAAGCTGCAAAAACCTCAGATGGTATTTCTAAACATTATCCACTAGTAGATCATACTTACGATGCTGTTGTGGTTGGTGCTGGTGGAGCAGGATTGCGCGCAGCTTATGGCTTGGTTGCTGAAGGATTCAAAACCGCTGTTGTTACAAAACTATTTCCTACAAGGTCGCACACTGTTGCTGCTCAAGGAGGTATCAATGCCGCTCTGGGTAATATGGAAGATGATAACTGGCAGTGGCACATGTATGACACTGTCAAGGGATCCGACTGGCTGGGCGATCAAGATGCTATTCATTACATGACACGTGAAGCACCGAAAGCGGTCATTGAATTGGAGAATTGTGGCATGCCTTTCAGTCGAACTTCAGATGGTAATATTAATGCTTTATGCCATCTATTGAAAGTGAAGGCACATATACCTTTTCTTTTTAACTTGGCATAAATCTATGAACTAGTTCAAGGAGGACCAATGTCAACGTTTATGTTTCAAGCTAACTTCCTGCTATCCAAACTAATTTCTGTTGTATTAATATCTACATACCTTCTCACACACAACATTCAGGTCATGTTGCACAATAATGTATGAAATATTCTAGTAAAGTGGGGGCAAATAAATTTTCTCTACTTTACTGCAATGTGATTTTAAGATTTTAAATTTACATTTGTTGGTAGAGAATCAATGGTTCAAGATTAAATGAATTAACTATTTCAATTAGCAGATAACTCAATATTTATGACTTGATAATTGAAAATGGAATATTATAAAAAATTAGTAATTATTATTTTGTTATGGGAAAGAAATATTATAATTCAAAGAAAGAATCATAATCTACTTCTTGCAAGTGAAAAAAATTCTTAGTTTATCATTGACGTTGGCCTTCTTTCAACTTATTCACATAAATATATTTCAATACATTATGATATGCAGTGTTTTCTTACAAAAGAAATCACTGTTACAATATGTGAGGAATATGATTTTTCAAATAACAAATTGTACATTGGAATTACGAGTACAGTTACATTTATATAATCGCTATTTGCTCAGGAACTTGTATCTGATACATCTCTGCTTGACTTGGAAAGTGTTGTCCCTGATGTATTAGAATCAGTATCCGATTCAGTACTACTCTTCTCTTTAGTACGTTTTTTTGGTTTCTGTAGTTATAATAGTTGTTTATAACAGCTAAAAAAAAGAACTATAATCATACAAATATTATATTGACCTTTTCCCTCCTTCCTTTTTTGCCAGTTTTTTCTACTTTTACTGAATTTTCATTCTTTGTCTGTTCTGTACTGGTATCAGTAAGTTTAGTTACACTTTTATTCTTTTCATGATTTTGCTTTTGATTTTTAATATTCAGAGCTGCCTTTATATATGGCTGTTTCTCTTCAGAAGACATTTTTCTCCATCTTTCTCCAGCCACCTGATATACCTTTGTGCTTCTTGCTTTGGGGAAAATCTGCGAACATAATATTTGCCTTCTTACTGATAATCAAACAAGCAAAAATTTAGTACGCTCTATTACTTGTCTGACGTCTTGAACAAAATTTATGAAAGCATTAGAACTCATCCATCGTTTAGAATTTTTGCTACTACATGGTGAACGAGAACGCGAATGGGTATGTGTCCTCTCACTGTGTTCAGAGGGCGATTTTGTTCTAAAACAAGGCTATTTTTACATTTTGGCCAATAAACTTAAATAACAATAATTTACCATAAATCTATATAAGACTTGTGTTGTAATTTTGTAGAACACAAAGCAATGATTACACTTTTTTTTTACAACAATCTATTATTCCTATAATTGCAACACTTGTTGCCTACTACAAAAAAATTTGTAAACAACATAAATTTATTTACAGATAATATTGATAAAATTTCAATTACTTATTCTCTTTCAATCTGCAATTTGACACAGATTTTTTTATTCTTTCTGAATGATTATTGGATTCTTTGCCTCTGTAATTTTCTTCTCGAGATTCTTCGTGCCCTTGTTTCGTATTTTTATCCATAGTTGAAATCCGTAAAATCTGCAGCTTTTTAATGCGTAGAACAGTGTATCTGCATTCTTCTTCACGGACGTGTTACTCATTGAAAAAAAAAAGAAATGAAAATATTGTTACCGTCGAAATTTGTCACAATATCAAAAAAGGTATCCGAGTTAATTTATAAATGACGTTTAAAAATAACAAGTCACATTTTGTGGTTGCCATGTACATTGTTTCGTTTATACTGTGAATGTGCTTGTTATATTCTACATTTTTATGTAACTCGCAATTCGAAAATCAAGTCGAAATTTTGCTCTAAAATAACGTCTTCTGTTCCAGGCAAAATCTATCAACGTGCGTTTGGTGGACAATCCTTGAAATTTGGAAAGGGTGGTCAAGCTCACAGATGTTGCTGTGTAGCAGACAGAACGGGCCACTCGTTGCTTCACACATTGTATGGTCAATCGTTGAGCTATGACTGCAATTATTTCGTCGAATACTTTGCTCTGGATTTGCTGATGGAAGATGGAGAGTGCAGAGGAGTGATTGCTCTCTCCCTAGAGGATGGAACGCTTCATCGTTTCCACGCTAAAAATACAGTGCTAGCGACTGGAGGCTACGGACGTGCATATTTCTCTTGCACATCGGCTCACACATGTACTGGCGATGGCACGGCTATGATATCCAGAGCTAATTTGCCTAATCAAGACTTGGAATTCGTACAGTTTCATCCTACTGGTACGAGTCAACGTGCAGCTTTGGTTTTCTTCCTTCGCGTTCAAATAGTAGCGTGATAGACTTATGAAATTATTTGTGGATTTTTATAGGAATATATGGAGCTGGTTGCCTCATCACAGAAGGCAGTCGAGGTGAAGGAGGCTACCTCATAAATAGCGAAGGTGAAAGGTTTATGGAACGTTATGCTCCAGTCGCGAAAGATTTAGCCTCTAGGGATGTCGTATCTAGGTCTATGACTATTGAAATCCGGGAAGGCAGGTAAGCCACATGGAGTGTGGTAAAATCGCGCGATAAATATAAATCTGCAATTTCTTCGACAACGAACGGAAAATTCTTTTATTTCGTTTTTATTTTTAACATCTTTTGAGATATCTCTCTTTCTGTCTCTGCAACCTATATCAAATATGAATATTATTTGTTAAAGTTAAATTTAGTTTTTATTCATATTTATTCTTAAGTCTTTAATTGTATTTAAATATAATTTAATTCGCTAAAATATATATTGACGTGCGTAAACATATAATAATATACACAGTACGAACACATATCGTACGTACAAAAATAATCGTCAAATCTAGATGCTTTTATTTTGGACGGAAATGCAATTTATTTTTATTTAGGTACGCTTATTGCACGATTTTCGCACAAGTGTTATATAACTGACTAATTAACAAGTTTATTTATACGTATAATTTGTAACTTTATTTAGAGGAGTCGGGCCCGAGAAAGATCATATCTATTTACAACTCCATCACTTACCACCTGAACAATTAGCAGCCAGGTTGCCTGGAATTTCGGAGACAGCAATGATCTTTGCTGGTGTCGATGTAACGAGAGAACCTATTCCTGTCCTGCCTACGGTACATTACAACATGGGTGCGTATCGAAGTTTAATTAGAAATTTTGTCGAAGAAATAAAACTAAAAATTAGGTAAACTAACAAAATAATTTAAAGGCGAACGATATGTTTTTAAGTATGATGCGCTAAAGAAGCCGCTTATATTTGAACGTATATTTTATATTGCTAATTAATACAATAATCGATTAGATACTAATTTAATTAATAATTTAATCACGCAGGAGGAATACCTACAAACTACAAAGGACAGGTTCTAACCAGAAAAAATGAACAAGACGCAGTTGTACCTGGACTGTATGCCTGTGGAGAGTCAGCTTGCGCATCAGTTCATGGAGCTAATCGACTCGGCGCAAATTCATTATTAGATTTAGTCGTATTTGGTCGTGCATGTGCCAAGACAATTGCAATGGAAAATAAGCCAGGAGAAACTATTGGCCCCCTGAGATCTGTTAGTCTACATTCTTTTTTCTAATGATTCTCAATTAGTACGATACACACACGTGTTATTATAATCTGAATATGTTCCAGAACGCCGGAGAAGAAAGTGTGGCCAACTTGGATTGGATTAGAAACGCGAATGGTAGCATTTCCACCGCGGAATTGAGATTGACCATGCAAAAAACTATGCAAACCCACGCGGCCGTGTTTAGAATGGCTGAAACTTTACAAGAAGGTAAAGTTTCAGGTTGCAATTATATATGCAATCTTGCAGTTTTTGAAACTCTCACTATTTGTTCTCGATTTCACGGATCTAGATCGTCTTTCAAAGTCACATTGAATAAGATATTTTTATCAAATTTCCACGTTAATTTAGTAGATAACTGAAGAGATGCTTTTGTATTGAAAAAAATTTTTAAACTTTCTTACAGGCTGCCAAAAAATGTCCGGTTTGTACAAAAAGTTGAACGATCTCAAGGTGTCGGATAGATCTATGATATGGAACTCTGACCTCGTGGAATCCCTCGAGTTGCAAAACTTAATGCTCAATGCAATGCAAACGATAGTGGCCGCTGAAAATAGAAAAGAAAGCCGCGGTGCTCATGCACGCGAAGACTTCAGGGACAGAATCGACGAATACGACTATAGCAAACCATTAGATAACCAAAAACCAAAACCACTGGATCAACACTGGAGAAAACACACGCTCACAAAGATCAATACCAAAACAGGAGAGGTAAGTGATACTATAGCGGATATATCAATATTATAATATGCTTATAATATTAATTAAGTGAAAAAAAATTGCAACTGAAATGTTGCGTCAATGCTAAATATTTTTTTATGCAACAACACGTGTCTTGATGAATAAGAATTAATGAAGCATGCACCTTTCCTTATTTTTTTATACATTATAAAGAAATACTTACATATACTTGAATGTATTGTTTTTCCTCTTGTATTTATCTCTAGTTGCAAAAAAGACATTGTTTAATCGTAGCTTTGCAAAAAGCAGATACGTCGACTGAAATGTTTAAAACATTAATATACATACATCTCTCTGAATACAATTCATGAAAAGTGATGGAGACGAAATACATATCCTTCATCACTTAACATTCAGACTGTGTTGTAGTAATTACAACTATAAACTGTAATATTTCCTTACCTCGCAAGTTTTACTGCTCCTTAACAAATGGAACTTACTTTTCAGGTATCCATCGATTATAGACCAGTCATAGACAATACTCTGGACATACAGGAATGCGCAACGGTGCCACCTGCAATTCGTTCCTATTAGAATTGTGTTCGAAGTAAATATAAAATTCTTACCTTTTTTTTTGCCTTTCAATGACACATTTTCTTATCGACACGTGCTTTAAAGTTGTCCATTGCGCGGTTATTTTTGTACAGGAGGAAACGACCGACACGAAGAAGTTACCGATATAATCTTATCAAATACAATGCAGCAAACTTTATTTATTACCGCACGGTGAAGCCACGTCGTGCCCCAAAGTGTAATTCTTGTCAATGCTTGCACGCGACGCGGGCAAGATTAGTTGTCCTTGTAGGATAATGGTGCTGAGATTATCTTCATTACTTCAAAGAAGAGTTTCATCGATCTCTGAAAGCGAATCAGTACGTTTATTGTAAACTAAATAGTATATAAAATATTAATAGCGTGATTCAGGCATGCGATTAATTTCACGCACACATCTTTTAAGGAGGAACGTTCTCCCTACCTCTACACGCGATGTCTATGTATATTCAGTATTCCTTCAGTTCTATTACTCTGAGTACTCGGGATATTTCTTCGTTCTTTTTCTACTAAGCAATTTATTGCGAAACGTGCCCATTAATATTAAGAGCTATTTAAATGGAAACATTTTGTACGATACAGTTTATGAGCTAGTACTCCCTAAAAGGTTGTGCAGCAGAAGTACGCCAGTTTTCATGCGGCTAAATACTTAACAACATAGTCAACAGGCCAATATGGAAATAGTTCGATCTGCGTGAACAATAACAGGACTTAATGTGTTTGCAATCTAAAATTTTTCAGTATTTATTATCTAGTAGTGAAAATTTCTTGTATTATATAGCTTAAATTCTGTCCGAGGTTTTTTCGTTTGGAGTGTCAGTACTTATCTCAAATATTCAGTACGTAATAATCGAGTTTATATTCTCTTCTGGCGATAAATTTATTTTCACTTTGCCTGTTATAGTTGTGGATTACTTTGTGTCATGTATTTAGCGAAAAATCCAAGACGATAGTCTCGAAAAGATCAAGAGCATAGAACTGTATTTTGATGCGATTCAACCTTTTTCATGCTACACCAGCATGTATAAAATGTACATACGATTGTCAATAAAAAGAGGAGCCTTCGTATATCTTTTTATCCAGATAAATTATTCTTCTTTGAGAAATATCTTGAGAGGATGTGTAAAAATTTTATTTTTATTTATTGCGTGTTGCTTTTATATCTATATAAACAACACCAATTTTTTATGACGGATATTGTTTATTAAACCCATAATCATAATAATAATAATAATTATAGTAGCTTTAAAGTCCTAATCATAAATAAGAATTTTACGGATTAAATAAAAATTGCTACCAAACGTATTTTCTAAAGCATTAAACTAAAACTCTCGTAGCTGGACTAATACTTCAGAAAATGTTTACAAGTTACAGTTTAATTTAAAAATGAATATGGATTTGATGAATATGTTCTCACATACGAAACATTACACTGTCAAAAAATACACGAATTATATAATCGCTTTACGAAAAGTTGATATTACAAGTCTTAAATAATCGTTAAAAAAAAAAAGATGAAAGTAAAGAAGGAAGTGGTGTATATAAATTCGATAAAATCACTGGCACCAACATAAATGCTTCTTTCGCATGTGTGTGAGCTACATATAGAATTAATTTAGCTAAAACCGAATAGAAACATGATATATTAGATGGAAAATATTAAATATAGAGTGACGCGTTGACAGCTATTTTTTGCTTGACAATTTTTAAATCGCAATGTACGCAATAAAATTAATGCAGGTACGATTATTCAAAACAGTAATTCATTTTTTCGCACGGTGTACTTTGAAGTCGGTAAAAAGAAGTTCAATTCACGTCTACTAGCTTCTACTGTTTGATCAGTATTTCTCACGGTTGTGTCTTATTGTTAGGCTAATTTTTTCCGACTCTTGGCACTTTACGCCAACTTTTAGCAATGCAGCTGTAGAAGAAGACGTATCTACGCAAAAGTTTCTATATTTCTACGAAATGAAATTTGTATCGCATTATACGCACATTTTCAACGTATACATTCAGAGAAAGTTTTGCGATTCTAATTCGATCTAGATTAGAAGTTTTCTTTTTATTTAATTCTTTTATATAAAATCGATACGTCTTTCATTTATACAGAAAACAGTTTTCTCGCGTGTCGACTTGCAAATTACGTTCAATTATCAATCTAATATTCGAGAAGAATGCGTACTGTGCTCGAAGAAGGTATCTCTTCGGATCTTAATGGAAATTTGGCTTTCAATTATGATTCGATGACTATTATGTGAATAAATACGCGTGCCATTTTTCAGATATCGATATCAATCCTTCGAAGTCTTGTTGAAATGCATTTGAACCGAAAATATCAACTTGCTGCAAGCGAATGTAACAAACCAAACTGATTCTAATCGCGTAAAATGTTATTTAATCTCGAACGTTGTGCATTTTTTTCGAGACCGAAATTAATATTCGCTAATGAAAAAGGAAAAGTATTTTCTCGTTATAAGCTTAACGTAGGTGTACCTATTATAAGAACGCCTATTAAAACGTAGTGATACAACACGCACGCGTACGTGTTTTTCTTTTTAAGAACTACTTATTCACGCTCTACTACCATTCCGCGCAAATATTTCCTCGCTAGATTCGTCAAAATATTGCAACGTATCGTGGCAGCAAAACATACATATATATGTATATAAAAATTCGCGTATGCAATTCGAACAACTTGCACCAATGTTACTCGATTAAACGGAGTAGCTATTCGACCGCCAATGTCGACGGGACGCGACTCTAATCTTGATTGATCCTCCCAAAAGCGTACAACAATACTACTAATTTTATACGTAGATCGGTTACTTTTGATACGTGAAACCATTTTTCCCAGTTCGATCGATCGTTCACACGGCTACTGGATCCGAAAATACCAGGGTCGCGCGGATCAGTTTGTCGCGGCGGTTAATTCTATATATACATTTCGAACGAAATATAACCCGAGATTTACAATAATACGAGGGTATCGAACGTGGTATTGCATTGGCGACCCCCGATTACGACTTATGTGCCAAGAAGTAATCGTCAGCGGCGAACATCCCGACTGACGATCAATTTTTTGCATTTTTTTCCGATCCAGATGGCGCATTGTAATTCACGATGACGATGGAAAACGGCGACGTGTTCAGCTGTGTTCCGCGCTGTAATCGACCGTTCACGGTGACGCATCGCCGAACAAGGAAGCCACGGGAGAAGAACGGATTTCATTGTCAGATGTCGTCCAGGCTCGTCCTCGCTCCTCAGGAACATAATGTATCATCTATGCATCCAGAATCCACATTCACACGTTTTTTATTTCCGACTCGCACAATGGTGGTGGGGTGACGCTATATGGATGGTGATGGATTAAGTCTTGTGCATGGTTGACGGTACACAACGACGTCTCGCTCTCTCTCTCTCTCTATACAATCGTCGTTGAACACCGTTCACGAGGTTGCTCGTAGCTTCTCCAATGCGGGCATCAACGGCTCTTCGATGGAGGGACCGCAACTCAGACCACACTCGCCAATCCATCTTGCTTTACCACTGGCGTGGGACTGTAAAACAAAAGAAAAACGGGTTTTTGTCATATCTTTCGTTACATACTTATTCGTTTGTTCAAGAAAAGAAGTACAAAACTATGTCGTAGTGTTTACAAAGGAAGGAACATAAAGTGCATTGAATCACTGGCTTTTAAAAGATAGTAAACGATACAATATCTGTTCTTCTATGACAAACAATTGTACCACGTTTAGTATAACTAATTACTGCTTTCTATTACCATTAACGAATCGTACAGATAATTATATAATTTATGAAAACCGGATTCGATGTTTCAACCCTTTGTACTCGAACGTTCCCTCTGAGGGGACATCAGCATTGATCAGTGATCAACTTATTCCACCGCAGCTTTTTGAGAAATACATGTTTCCCTCAAGTTTTCAGTAGAAAAGAAGTTTGTAATAGAAGCTATTGCTAAAATATTGTTAAAATATCGCTATTTTAGTACATTTCTATTGCTAACGTCTGTGAAGGAGCAGTGTGCAAAGGGTTAAATATCTACTCCTTTGCTATTTCCATTTTCCACATTTTTTGAGCCGCTTTTTACATCGACTTTATACTTCTTTGTCTCTTCGCGCACGGGTTCATTTCTTGATCTCGCCTACCGACAGTAAATTCGATTATCGTAAGCTGGCATTAAAGTCATCCTTATCGACCGCTTTGCGCGACCAAGTCTGCGTTCGATCTTATCACAAGCCAAGCAGTCGTTAATGTGACCTTCGCTACAAACTCGAGGCCATTGTAAATGTCATTCGCGAAATCGATAAGCGCAACCGCTCGTCACGCGGCCATCGAATGTCTAATCTGAATATCAAAGCTGATTTTATTTTATCGAGCGAGGATCTCTTATTACATAAACTTTTTACACTTTGATTCCCTTTTTTGCTTGAACGATCGCTATTAAATGTAAATCGAAAGAGAATAGAAATCAATTCGCTACAGACGTGCGCATACATCAAAAGTACATCAATCACTGTTCTATCGCATTATTAAACGTGATAGTAAGTAGCGATTTTAAAAGTTCTAAGGAAGGCGCAGGTTCTTGTTTTATTATACATTTACTGTTCTTGGAGATGAACTCTTTTTTTACTCATTTCTGCATTAATGGACGTTCGCGATCGCATACAGGAAGCAAGCGGTTAAAGATAACAGGTCGATAGAAGCAACTTCCACAGTGTTTCGCAGGGTACACACCATAACTGTTGGAGGGAAGGGATGAGTAGATATTTACCATAGTAAGGTCGCGTTTCCACGAGGTGCGGCAACGTCCGTCGCAAAGTGGACACGGTCGTTGAAGGGAATAACCACCGCATTCGCTGCAGTCGAGAGAGACGTGTTCTTCGCTCCACGAGACTCCACATCTGGAAATAAAAGTAGCGTTCAGTCAGAAAAAGAGAAAAATATATTATTCAATGAGAATGAAGATTGTATCGTTTCTTTCCTTCTTTTTTTAATGGGACACTTGCACAAAGTATGAGAAATACTTAAAGAACATATAGTAATGGAAACATGAAGTAAAAGCAAGTACAAACCATTTTTTATCGACTGCTTTTTTTAAAGATTGTATAGTGTCCTTCTTTTTTTTTTTTTAATGAAGCACATATAAAGTGTAAGAAGTATTTGAAAAACACATAGTAATGAAAAAGTGAAGTAAAAACAAGTAAAAACTATTTTTCATCGGTCGCGTCGAGTAATAGATATTGGTTCATTTTAAATTATTTTAATAGCAAGGAAATAACTTGATTTCACGATACAATCTCCCAGTGCTATATTTATAAAATCACAGAGCGGAAATAATTGGAAAACCAATAGGTTACAGAAATGTCTTAAGTTCAACCTCAGCCAGTGGCGCTGCTTCAAGGGAGTTTTCAACTGCGTTACATTTCCCACAAAAACGCGTACGATTAGCGAACACGAGCGAACGTTAGAATTAAAGATCGCAACGGGAATTGCATCGAAGTCCAGTAACATTTTGAAACGCGCTCTCGCACCAGAAATAGTGACGCAATGATCAGATTCGATTGGAACAATGGGCTCCAAGAATTACGGGGTTTAAACCGGATTTCTCCGTGGCATCTGACGCCATTAATACACAGCCAGCGTCTAAAACGAATTTAATCATCGCAATTCCGGATCATGTCGGATTCTATTGTCGATCTATTGTCGGCACGACGTTGGGACGGGAGGTCAACTTTGCTCGACCTCTCAGCCAGTCACAGACCGTTCTCAGGATCCCTACTGTTTACTCCTGAATGCGTACACTGCCGCTCAAAAGTTTCAGTGCACCAAGGTACTGAATAGGTATTCCATTTGTATTTTATACTTGAACGCAAGTGCAAAGTCGAATATTCCATTATGATTTACGATTTTGCTATTATAAATATCGCAATACAGATATTGCATTTGTACTTTATACTTGAACGCAAGTGCAAAGTCGAATATTCTATTACGATTTACGGTTTTACTATTATAAAAGTCGCATAGCCCCCTTTTAGTTTTGTTCAGTTTAATCTTTTGACTGCGATACTTTGAGATGCACCAGTCGTACCATAGAGTAGAAATGTTATGTACACCGTGAATGGTGAAACTTTTTGTTAGGCGTGCATTTCTGAGAAAGTATATTCAAATAATTAAAACACTGAAACAATGTTATTCATTTCTTTGTACTCTGCATTGTTGCGTTGCAATTTTTCTAAGCGCTTTTAGGTGCAAGTTTTCTAAGAGCTTTTATGCGCCAACAGTAGTCAAAGGGTTAAATTAATTTATTGTAACGTTTTGTAAGCTAGTAAATGGTAGTGTGAGGAATGCCAAAATAATCGTAAAAAGAAATAAAAGCGATTACTTTGACGAACAGCACGTATGATAAAAGGTACCCGTTTTTTTACAGGAACTTTTATACTTTATACTTTAACTATTGTACTTTGGAACTATGGAACTTTTATACTCCAACTATTTAAATTATTTTTACTTTTTTGATCTTGCACGTATATAAATCAACAGAAATAAAACGTTAACATTACAAAAGGAGCAGAGGCTTCAGAAAGTTATACTGGCGAAAATATCTGAACTTTTGACCGGTTGTGTACGCATATATACACACAACTAATGCACAACGTTTGTACCGTCAAGTTTGGAATGACAGAAATCTTGCATACAGGACGATCGTGGTACGATTAAAAGTCAATAGCCCAAGCAGAGATCGTAATTACTGTCCTACGTTAAAAACGATCTAAAGAGAGATCCTAATCCTCGTCGATTGTATCTGATAGCATCTGCTGTCGAATCAACTGCGGCTTCCATCAATTGCTTCATCGAAAAACGTGTTTCTCGTCGTGTAACGCACTAGAGGGATGATACAAATTATGTAATTCATTTTTGGTGGCGATTTTCTATACTTAATTGTTGTTACATATGAAAGTTTCGAGAGCGCTTCGAACGACTCGCCTTGAAACAGCAATCTGGCGAGATGCGGGCTAGGCAGGAAGTATACATATGCATAGATCGTGCTGGGAAACCTACGTGAAGCAAGAGTTGAGCTGA
Source organism: Xylocopa violacea (assembly GCA_963969225.1). Lineage (NCBI taxonomy): Eukaryota > Metazoa > Arthropoda > Insecta > Hymenoptera > Apidae > Xylocopa > Xylocopa violacea. The sequence continues at coordinate 20,311,066 of CAXAJV010000008.1, forward strand.
GCACGAAGTTCCTCGATGGTAAGGATCGTATCCTGGTACTGAGGATGAGATCCTTGGAGGCCATCGTCGACGCTCCCACACAAACTGTGGCAGGACAGGGAGATGTTGCTTCTGTAAACATGAGAAAAACAACGATCTTTAATACATTATATACTATAGAAATACTATTTCACTATTTATACTAGGGAATAATAGAACAAAGGTATTAAAAGAATGATTTTCAGAAGAAATCAAAAAGATAGAATTACTCAAAAGAAATGAATAATATCCTAGTTCAATACATTGTATACTAAGTAAACTGTATGTAACAATTTATAATAAATACTCGAATTTTCTAACGAAAGAGATTACACTTAGTACAGTATTCATAATGTTCATTTTACAAACGCGAACATTTACTCCAAATTATTAGAATTTTATTACACAGGTGAAGTGGAAAATTAATGGCATTTGCCAGCATGCGCAGCAATTGAAAACTTGATCAGTGTACATTTATGTACTTTTTATGAATTCAATTAGACCTATCAATTAGCAGAAGCACTTAACGACGCTTGTTATTAATAATAACAGTTTACGCTCGTCGGAGTGTACAATGCAGAGTATTATAAAATTTATAACGATTCACAGGCCAGGTGTACGTAACACAAAAGAAATTAGCCGTAAAAGTTCGAGCTATAAATGTGATATTCTTTTATATATTGCAAAACGTAAAATTATAAGATATACAATAAATGGTGAAGATTCGAATCGTTTATTACATAATATTTAACATTCAATACCTAAATCTACATTGATTTATTAGCATTAGAATGTCCCATCACCATTTTCGCAATTTCAAGTAATTTCACGGAATTAGTTCCTTCGAATAATTAATAAAAGTCAAATGACCATTACAATTATGTAACACTCGTGTTTCTGACGAACGCTGTGCTAATCTCTCTCTAAAATTCGAAGAAAAATAATACGAGATTCGCTAGTTTATCCTGACGTGAATAAGTTTTTACGCAATGCGAGAAGTTTCGATGAAAGATTACAATCGATAGTATTTTCGAAGAACCATCAATATGTATACGAATGCTGTGCATTTAAACTGGTTTTATTTGTACAATAAGATTAGAGGAATCATAAAAAGAATAGTTTTTCCCTTCTAAATACTAATAAAGTATGTATGTTACGTTTTTTCCATGACGCGTACATTTTTTCGAACGCGAAATAAACGGAACGTTGACAATAGTGTTTCAGTAAAATTCCAAAAGATGGAATCGTAACGTTCGAGATATTTCGCGCTCGAAGTAGCTTATCAAAAGACAATGCGATTAATAAGTTTCCAAGGTTAATCAGTTTTCTTCGTGTCCGAAGCAAATTAATCGGGAATGATGAGATCGGGTTCGAATGGCTGGCCTTGAAGACTTTCGTCCGTTAAACCCGGAAGACGTCGAAGTGAGGTTATTTTTTTCTCCCAGTGTTCTTTTTTTTATCGACCGTTACGGTGTTTGCGTATAACTGCTCGCGTCAGTCGGTAAATCTGTTTACACCAGTCACATTTGAAAGATAAAGCTCTTACCTCCTTTTTTGCGTCACACTGAGACAGTTACGCTGTCAATTGAAATATGCGCGACGCCCATGGAAGAAGAAAGGGAGATTATCGATTCTTGTTCCGCGTCGTCGACTTATCGATCGACAACAATGGAGTAGAGGTACGAACCGAGCCAAATTCTTTCGTTCGATTTGCCACGGTTCGATTACTCGCGCGAGGAGATGATTGGGAATCGATTTTTACGTGACCGTTTTACGTCTGCGCGCGGATCCGCGAAAAAGGGGAATCCGAGGCAGGAAGGAGGACGCATAATCTGGTGGGTATGAACGCACATATACGTATATGTATGCTAAAACATGCAGATATGGAAATCAGGAAGAAAAACGTTCCTTTCACGTGACCGTAACGTGGTCGACCGCGTAACATGTTTCATGCGTTCTGCGCATGTGTAAAAGAATGACGCGTAAATCTCGGAACCAGCAAACCTGCTGCCTCTTTTTGCCACGAACTCGCACACATTTTAACGTCCGCGAATCTTCCGTGCAAAATCCAAGGAAAGGAGGATAGAACGGAGGCTGGAAAAAGCTAGAAAACGGTCGTCCGCATTTTTATATAACGATAATCATTGGTTTCGAACGTAGAAATAACGACTCCGCCTGAATATAGGTTAGATTCCTGAATCGAATTGTCACGTGACAGCTGTACGTGTGAGAACCACTTATACGAAATTGTAGTTCATCAAAGATAAGTGAATTTAATTTACACTGTAAAATGGTGTAAATGCCTGCCATTATTTAATAAGAGATGTAATTATTTAATAAAAACGACAGCATAATATCCGATAAAGAGGTTGAATTGTTATATTTAATTTTATACAGCTGTACAATTCAGCCTCTGAGTTAGCAATATACATGTACAGAAAGTCGTAAACTTTTAAATGCGATATAAAATATTGAAAAATTGATATTGTTAACGTTCAGTAAAGTAGAAAATGATCTAAATGAGTTTAAATATGAGATGAAATCATTTGCTTTTCTCTTATTCTTCATAGAATGTACTCGAATGTATTTTATGTTCTATCTACTTTACCGCTATTTGAACAAGTTAGCATATCTTTTTATCAGGATTCATATGAACCCTCCTATATAACAGTAGATAATACATACTTTTATAACATCTATAAACCAATACAACCAACAAGATTAATTGATACGAATGTAAGGCTAACCGATTAACAACCGAGGAACGTGCAATGTTATTTTTTCAAAACTGTTATTATATCTATTTACTTTTATCAAATTTATGATATATTAAATAATATACAGAAATATATTTTTTCTGTATGTACCTTAAGACGAGTCTGCAGCTATCGGTACATTGACCTCTTTAAATATTATTACTCCAATGTTATCTAAACTAAAAAAGAAGTGTCTCGAAGATAAGAGACATTAAACGGAGTTCAAGCGATAATGTCGTATACATATTCACTAATTTATCTATATTATATAACAGTAATTTTTCTATCGAAGGAGAATGAGATTATTCAGTAGATTTTAGCACCTCGATAACACTATACAGGATTTATTTTATATGATTCGAATGATGTTCAATTATAATCACTTTCGCGTGTTTTCTTTTTTATCATAACAAAGTGTGAATATATACTCAACACAGAAGTGTGCATTATACAGGCTACGTTGAGAACTTGCAGATCTGCTTTCATAAAATCTTATAAAAACTTCAGGCAATTGCGATGCTCTAATTGATACTTTTAAGTGTGTGTATTGCAATTTAAATATATTTTTTTAGACACGTATCTAGAGAAGTAGCCATTCAAGGCACATAAATCAATTTTACGCTTTGCAAACTCGTGTTTTTTTTCATCTTTTACATCATCGCTTGCGGTTAAAACGTCCAACCAATTCGCGACGTAGATATTTAACGTTTCTTTCGGTAGTCGTGACGTTCGCGAGGCCACGTTATGTAGCCGAGAGCTCGTACACGCTACCCTCTGCACAGAAAAAGCACACATGGAATCAACATACATGGGCTCGCATATCATTAAACGGGAAACAACGTGACTATCTATGTTAAAGCATAAAACGGGCTCCCCATTTCTCTCTTGGATAGCAATTTCGAGAATTTCCGGCTTGCGTTCACCATTAATTAACCGCGATAAAGCTAAACGACGCGCCGCGAAATTCTTCGCCGTGCCATTCGTGTGAACGCACAACTCCTGCGAACTGATGCACGGACCAGAATGAGAGTACAAAGAGATAAATACGAGCATATGTATATGAAGAAAAAGGAAAAAAAATAAGAACACAAGAATGCATAGGAAATTCTATAAGAAGAAAACTACCAATTAAGCAAAATAAGAGCGTAGCGCTCGTTACAAATGCCACCTGCTGGTTAAAAAAAAGTAATTCATGTAAAACCAGCAGTAAACAATACTTTTTAATACTTTTACAGCAGTTACAAAAAACTGTGTTAACTATCTAATGTATAGAATGAAACAATAGACGCGACTAAGCGAGCTGAGTTCTGCATCCATAAGCCAGACTAATCCAAGTTCATATTTTTTACCGTACTTATTTTATTAGATGGCGTATAAAATCGAGTTTCACGGTGAACGATAGACTTGGGTTGATTTGTTTCCTTATGTTTTAGATTGACTGGTATCTTTTATAAGGATAAAAACAGGTTCTTTATTTTCCAATGATAAAATAAAAAGTATGAAGGTGCAGCAGGATTGGTTCCAGTTCTCCAATATGGAGTTGGAGAAACAACATTAGTACACATACTTGTTTTGCATATTTCTACGGAAATAACCGAAGAAAATATGTTTCAGGTTGAAGAGTTGTGGGTGCACTTTAAGAAAATTTACGATAAAGAGTCGACGCTAATAATTCAGTCTTCAGGAGAAATAGGAAATCGTAAAGCAGACGGAATTACTGACTGAAGAGGAGTACATTCTAGAAGAAAGGCGGAGTATTTAGAAAAAGTGGGTACCGATACAAGTCAGACCTTAAAGGCATTAGATACTCTTATCACGAGATAAGTAACGTCATCGTAATAAACGTTATTTTCGGATGAATATTACGAAATAATAGATAGGTGGATAACAAACACGATTATTAAAAATAATTATTACATTACTAAGTAGACTGCAACAGTTTCATTGCAAGGTTTGACGTTCTGCAAATAATTTTATAACTTTCTAAACTAACTTTGAATGAAATCTTTAACGTGCACCTGCACAGAGTCCCTCGCCATAATTCTGGGAAAGAAATCCCGTATTACATCCAAGAACTTGCAGTGTGTTATCCTTTAATTCGAAACGTCCCACAAAGTCCAGATTCAAAAGTACTAACAACAAGATATTGAATTTAGAATATCACAATATCGTTATTCAATCCTATGAATTCCACCACGAAATCTATGCTAATAATAAAGAACAACTAAGTTTAAAACAAATAGGGAATACTCGCGATTATCATTGTTCGAAACGCATCCACGTTTGAAACCTGGTAAGTGAAAGAATTCACCGACGACCCAAATAATTGAATTGTTGCCTGAAAGAGCAGTCGCCCAGCAGGCAAAAGAGATCCGGGTTCGAATCTCGGTCGAGGTTTCTCTCTCTGCTCGCTCGGTACGCTGAAATAATCTGTCGATAAACTCCGCGGTTCTTTCACAATCCCTACGACCCACATTTAGGCGCCGAAATATCTATTCAACTTCCAGATATCTCGAATAACGTCTGGCGATGGCGCGTTATATACGAGGGGGCACTGTGCGCGTCGTTTCGCCAGCGTACGTACCCGCCTCGAAATAAAACGCGACCGAGTACAATGGTATCGGTTTAAATCTGGCGCCCGTTACGAGATACTCGAGGTGGTCACCACTGTTAAAATCGTCCTTCGTGGTTTCTTAGGCGCAGTGGCGTAACGGCGACAGGCGCCAATGGTCTGCGTGTGTGTCTGCATTATGCGAAAACCGCGCGACTTCCACGAATAATACAGCGCTAATAATAATTCTGAAAACCAACCTCGACGGTTTTCCCGGTTCCTGTTTTGTTTTTTCGAACGTTACGTCCACGAGCGCGCATGCGCGTGTACGTATATATGCAGAGGGCCAGCCATGCATTAGGTGATTGCAAAAGTTGGTCCCTGATTTGAAACTGAATTATGTACAACACGCTTTTGTGAAAGATAGTATTTGTTAATCAATAATGTACTCTCCATCATTTTCTGTAACTGTCTTTCAATGTTTTATTAGTTTTTGAATTCCTTCTTTGTGGAAACTGCGTGGTTTCTCTTCAAAGAAAGTCGTAAGGTAGTTCTTGACTTCTTCCGTAGAATCAAATTTCTTGCCATTCAAATTATTTTGCTGAGAACGAAACAGATGAAAATCTGAAGGTGTAAGATCAGGGAAATATGGCGGATGATGGATTTCACATTTGAACTCCCTAAGTTTTTGCAGTGTTTGAACGACACGTGGAAACACGATTCAGTTTGTTCAGTTCTGTCAAAACGTGAGGAACTCGTATATCGAAGCGTATCAAAGTTGTTTTAAATAGCAAAATGCAGTCGATTAGTCAACATTTAGTCTCTCAGTAATCTCTTTAGTGGTAATTCGTGGATTGTTGTTCATTAGATCACGGAAAATCGTCCAAAGAGAAGATTTATCGTTTAGATTGAAGTCGCCATTTTGAAATCGACTACATCACTTTTTTTTTAGGTTTTCTCAAAATTGAAACACAAAGTAGAACACTGTGTATGAAAAAAAAAGAGAAAGAGAGAAGTTGAGCTAGAAATCTTCGAATCGCTTTCACCGACAAGAAAAAACGCAAACATCGTATAATATTGCACGAAATTATACGCAGCGATTTTTTTATACCAAATCCGTGCACACAATTTAAATATTATTCAGAGTGTACGAGTATGGTGATCCGCTCTGTATAATGCATACATTGCTCATAATATAGAAGTGAGGAGCACCATTGGCTGCCTCGGTATGGACCTCACCAATAAATTGGCAAGGGCAGAACTGGATCGATTGAATAAACGAGGCCACACGTTTCGAAGACGTATCGGTTTCCATTGGATATGACGCGAACTTAAATTGGAGACCTACGATGTCGTAAATGTATCAAAAGTCTCTGCTCTAGCTCGTATATTCTGACACTTTATGACTTGGTATAAAAATTAGAGCAGGCTCGTTGATACAACGAAAACTGTAACACGGTAAAAAATGATTATTAATCTTTTTATAGCGTGATACGAGAGAGATCAAACTGACCATCAAGTAGATACACCATAATTAATTAAGTGAAGTAATATGTATGCTTTAGATTTGATTCCTTCCTATATATTATATTAAATACTAAATATATACTATAAAAGTTAAGTATAAGTATAGTATTAAGTTAAGGCAATAATATATATTAAAAAAATGATATATATTATAGTCAATTATAAGCATTAAACATTATACTATAAAAAAGTTGCAATAAAATAATGTTTGTACACCTGGCGTGTGACAAATCTAACAAACTTGAGTAACCAAGAAAAGAAATTACTTTTAACTAATCTCGATCCAATTGCTATTGTAGATAAGTAAATCTAACTAGGATGTTCCAAGAAAAATGCAAAGATACAAACTCACCCATGGCGAGAAAGGCTTTCGGTGGCTGGTTGCACGGACGTGGTCACGGACATGTTGTTCTGGTGTGTTATAACTGAAACAGAAAGAGAAGGCGTAGCAATTAGCCTCGCGGATGAATCGAGGACACGAGAAAGGGGAATCCCGCGGTGAATTCCTGAATAAACAACGATCCTAGACGCTTGGTATCACGCGACGGCCTTTAGTGGTTTGAAAAATCGACGAACGACCGAACCAAACCGCGTATGTGGCACAGACGGTCGCGAACGGCGAACTGCGAAGGACATCCGCGGTAAGTTTCACCGTGGATCTCTCACCTTGGCACGGAACGAGCACTTTTACTTTCTCCGCGGGAAAAGAAAGCCGAACGATCGCGGGAACACGATCTGAATCCTTTATTTTGACCAATACGAGTTTCCACGGCGTAACAGATTGTGCAATCTGCTTCCAGACACACTTTCTTGCGCGGACGAGGACAATTGAGGATTTCTATATAGATCGGATCGAGCAGAACGTATCCGGGCAGGTCGCCGTTTCCTGCTTCGATCCGAGGCAGAACCGCGTCCAATCGTTTTCCATTTACCGCGTTAACTCTTTCAACGACCAATAAAACTTGGGCACACGGTTCAAAAGTTGCCTGCTTTCTTTTTTCATCGATCTATCTACTTCTAATTTTGCAAAAATGTGTTGCAACTCTGAGAAAAATGGAATATCAATAGGTGTAGATTAAAATACAATAGCGAGCTTATATATTTGTTTCATAATCACGAAATTGTTTTTTTTAAGAACAGGGAACGCGACTTTAGATCAAGAAACAAGCAATAACGAAGCAGTAAAATAATAACGTTCCATTTGGAAAACTGAAAAAATTTAATTCAAGATTACTCGAACAATATTCGATGTGCGTGCATGATTTCATGATGGCTGGTCACGGAATGGGTTAATGGGGTTGGATGGAACTGCTTGTTACACTAAAAGACGGACTGCTTTATCGTAACCTGGAAACAAGAACGAACGAGGAGGAACGAAAACCAGTTTTTATCCGAAAATCAGCAATTCTGTTGGAAATGGTGCGCGCAAGAAACGTATATGGCGGTTAGAATCGTCCTGCGTATGATGGAAGATCGCCGTGGGAGGAATATTACAAAAACGAGATACCAGTGTCCATGCAAGGTCGCGGTGGAATGTCACGGTTTCATCATTGACACATTGGCAATGCGTAGCAGATTTCATTATCAAGTAGTCACGCAGAAACCTTGTGGCGTGTTCTGAGAAAAGCGAATCAAGGTGAAAAAATTGGTACGCGCGTGTAGCGCCAATGAAAAAAAAGAGGAACGATGCAATTTTCATTTAAACAATTTCATTCTTCATGCGTGCGATGACGAATGATGTTATGTACTATAATATTTTATATTACATATGAATTTGTATTATATTTGGTCAAGTTATTTGACTTTGACCATTTCGTGCCAATACGAATGTGAAACGCCCATAAAAAGGTATACAAAAAAAGCAAAAATGCTCGTGTTAGGATGCAATTACAATATAGTCAGTCCTCGACTTACACAATTTAAAAAAAAAATTAATTTTAAATGATTCGGGATGGATTAGCTGGTGTCAAAGTTCAAGTTCCTGATTCTGAATGATATTGCATGCTACACTTTAATTTCTGAAGAAAAGAAAAGGGCTAGAAGAATGGCTCCACAATTAACAGTGGACCAATACTCGAAGTAGTTCTATGCTTTCCTATGCTTCTATGCTCAAAGTAGTTTTATGAAAAACTTGGCGTAATTCGAGAACTTGCTGTACTATAATATTTCGTATTACATATGAATTTGTACTACACTTGGCCAAGATATTTGACTTTGACACCATTTCGCGCCAAAACGAATGTGAGTCGCTCATAAAAAGCAATATAAACGAAACAACAATTCTCGTCTTGAGATGCAATTACAATAACGTAAAGTGTCCTATGCGAGTATGAAGTTGAAGTGAAACAAAGTTGTCTTAAGAGGCAAGGATATCATTGGAATTAACCGGCAACTTGCACAACCTTTCATCCGAAGCGAAATGAAAGCTGCGCTGCTGGCACGGTCTCGAGAAAGAAACGAGCCTCGAGAACAAAGCGTTTATTTATTCGCCAGATTGCCACGTTAATGGCGCGATACCATAAAACGCGATTGCAACGACGGAACGGGACGTTTGCGCAACAGTAACGCCGCTTCATCTCTGCAAAAAAGAAAAGGAACAAAAAGGAAAGAGGGAAAAGGGAAGTGCAGAAGCGGAGTCGGCTGCGAATTGAATTAACACAGCCAAATGTAACAAAGTGCAGTATCGACTGGGAAATAAATGGAGATTCCATTAGCCGCTGACGACCTAATTTCCACGAATATCGCTCGTGCGTACGTATACAGCGTAGTCTACCGGATCAATGAACCTGAATTAATTATCTAAGGCCGCCATTTGTATTTACGGTACGTTGGAAACAACGTTTCTACGTATTTTACATTGACAGAAGAAACGGGTTCCTAATTTCCTGGTGGAGCACGTTTAAACGGATGAAGAATTCTGCAACTGTTATTAATTAATAAAAGGGATAATTTTCGACGTAAAAGCAGTTGAAAAATGTACAGTAAAATTTTTTGTTGATCGAGTAAGTCGAGTTCGAAAATTCGCGCACGTTTAATTATGTGCTGATTTGTAATCACGTATTGATTTGTAATCTTGTATCTGATTTATATCAGATTTAATAGTATTTTTGTGATGTTACAATCGTAATTCCAAAATCAATTGAACGCCACGATTAATTAGTAAGTGTGTCAAGGAATTGCCATTAAGTTGATTTATAATTCGCGAAGCTATATAACTGCTTATACTTTTATCGTGGCTATTGGTTGAAGGTCTTCGCACAATCAATATTCCAAGCGATACATATGGATACAATTTCTCTGTTAATTCGATGATACACACAAACAAATGTGCAAATACTCGTACGACAAGAAACTATGGAAAATTCGAAATACAATTCGCTTGATTACGTTGGTATGCAAATCGAGTATGGAAATTATGTCACATCAAACGCATCATCGGTTTAACTATGCAAAAAAAAGTGTTCGCGTTGCGTCACATTTCACTAAACCGGAATTCACTGCGGTATTTAATGAATAGTCAACAGGCATGCTAAGAACGAACATACTGCGCATTCACGAAAAGAAAGTAATTATAGATACTGGAGCTGCAGCTCGTTCTTCTAATCAAAAACGGAAGAATAACAGAAGCTGACGAAAAGAGAGCGAGGGGACGTTTAATAAAGGAAACCATCGCGTGTCTGCGACGTCGCTTCCAAAGGCATTAGTAACGCAGTCGTAAAAGTAGATGGCTCTAAAAATACACGGTTTATTTTTAACGCTTCGAAGTAGAAAACGAAAGAATATCTATAGTTCTATAGCCGCGCGCGATACATTTTCCTCTATACGTGGACATATTCTAACTCTAAACATAGATAGCTACATGTAAATCGCAAATACACCAAAAAATCGCCTTTACGTTCGCTAAGTAAATTATCGATCTGACATTTGATCCAATTTAAATATAAAAAGTAAGTGCGCGCGAGCGACGAAGGGAAATGTCATACAGTTTAAATTAGCGCGCGCACTTTATCGATTATCGATAAGTTGCGTTCGGTTTCACCGCGCTCTTCATGCGGAAAACTTCGTCACGGTTGAAATTTTCAATGAGAGGCGAATATGACGTCGTAAACGTGCAAGCTGGTGTATCGAAAAACCCAGACATTTATGTGATAAAACAGTGACGTGGTGATTGGACTATTTGCAGCAACTTCATGACGTACTATACTATAGAACATTTGTTGCGTACGCGAGTACGTAACACGATCGCGACAGGTTCGAAGAATTGTTATTAACGCACATTTTCAGTACAGTGTAAAGATCGTATCGCAGCTCGACAACGAGACTGATGCAACTCGAAAAAGATAAGATTTGCAGAGGAATTCTGCACCGAGTGGACAGCATTCCGCTGAAAAGTTCAAACACGAACGAAAGGGAAATGTTAACGACAGTGGTTAACCTGAGTGCGATCGTCGAGACTACGCGAAGTATGCAGCTAATCAAGAAAACGGACCAGCTTTCATCTAACTTTAAATGTACCACATGTAATGTATATCTAGTAATGTTAGAAATATAAATTTATGATAAGAATGTAAGAATTGTCAAACACATTTGTGCAAACAGACGAAATTTAGACTTTTGGTTAGCAATATTATTCATGCAAAACTCTATGCATAATTAGCATCACTAATTTACAGAATGTTGTATATACATGGTTATGTGCCATTATATATGTAGCATATGACGTAAATCTATTAATGTTAGAAATATACATGTATGATAAGAATATGATAATTGTAAAACACATTTGTGCAAATAGACAAAATTTAGACTTTTGGTTAGCAATATTATTGATGCAAAACTGTATGCATAATTAGAATCACTAATTTACAGAATGTGGTATATATATATGGTTATGTACCATTATATACAGTATGTAAAGTAAATCTAGTAATGTTAGATATATAAATTTATGATAAGAATGTAAGAATTGTCAGACACATTTGTGCAAACAGACGAAATTCAGACTTTTGGTTAGTATTATTATTAATACAAAATTGTATATGTGATTAGAATCACTAATCTACAGAATATTGTATTGAATGTTGTGTGAACAAGTGTGATTCTATACCTGAACGCACTCAGCTACAAGAATAGGTCTGCTAGCGAGCAACAATAGGAATCTATAAATTACGATCACCTTGCATTCGCAAAATCGACTTAGAAATTTCGTATTCATAGTGTTCTTTAGATAAGTAGTTCTCAGAAATTCTCAACAACGAAGAACAACTATTTCAAGCATCACTGTTAATTGTCTTTTGCTTTTTAACCCTCTGCACTCGACGCTGTCCCATCCATTTTCTACTGCTGGTACAAATCAGCGATAGAAACTATTACCAAGCAATGTTCCAGCAATAGAAAATTCTCACTTCAATAGGAAACTTTGGAGAGATATGCGTTCTTCAAAAAATTGCAATGGAATAAGTTCTTAACTTTCACAATTAACTCCCTCAGAGGGAGTTGTGTGCGACATCCAAGTGCAAAGGGTTAAAATCACATAAGTCGAGGACTGACTGTTCAGTCCACTCTTCTGTAACATTGTCAATTCGAAATTGTGTTGTATGGGGACCACGTTTCCAGAGTACCGCGTTAGAAGAGGATCGAGCGTAGTTTGAACATTTTTCTGTTCCCTTCGAGTTTCTAAGATTCACCTCGAGATGATTTCGCCTGTTTTGGGCCGTTAGTTTACGAGGGAAACGGGTTCGCGAACCGCTGGCAAGTATCCCGGAACAGTGGTAACCGAGGCACCTCTCCACGTGATCCCGTATTTTTATTCTCTTGGTGCACCAGAATAGAAGAGTCTTAAGAAAGGGGTATGCAAGTAGCGGACACTATGCGGCTACGTACCGAAGTGGTCTGAGGTCGGTGGCTATGTTCGAACTCGGATGCGTCCTCGGATACGAAACTATATAAACGCGGCTCTATTTAACCCTTCTACGCAACTACGAACGCCTCACGTGCAGAGAGTACAACGTTAACCTCGCTAACCTTAATGGTTTATGTAACCTTTAACTTATTAAGTATGGTCCAACGAATCTAATTAAAATCTGCGACGCGTGCTTTTCGAAAAGTAGTTGCATACGTGACTGCGAAAAGGGATGCGTGTTGCTTAAAATGCGATGAGATTTAACATCTCGCTAACCTTTTACTAACTTATTAAGTATGGTCCAACGAATCTAATTAAAATCTGCGACACGTGCTCTTCGAAAAGTAATTGTACACGTGACTACAAAAAGGGATGTGTTGCGCTAAGAAACGATATTTAAAATGAATATAAAAGAGCTAAGGTGGCGCACTAATGCCACCAATTCGAGCGTTATTTCGAACAGCACTTGTCCTTAGACACCCTGTATGTTAGCAACCTCCAGAGGGGTTGAAACGAGGCCAACAACCCTCGAGGTCGTGACAGTCTCTCGAGATAGAGGGGCGGGGGAGGAGGTTGAATTTGTGATATCGATCGACCTCGTCGACTACTCTGGCTAAACTCCCACGCGGATGCGTGGCTATGAAGCGAAACCGGAATCAGGTCGTCTCCACTGCGGGTCGCGGAACGGAAATACGCGAAATTCACCTTATCCTATCCGTGAGATTTTCGTGTCTCTCTGGTTGCGCGAAACAAAATTACATAGCCTGGTGCGTAATTTCTATTACGTCACGTTTAGAAACATTCCATGGACAGGAAACAATGAAACTTTCCTGTTTACGGTCCAAGTGGTTCTGCGTACTCGTGAAAAACAGAGCATACTGTGGAATATCAAATTGAAAAAGTTCCGCGTCAAATGTTAGGACTGCGAGACTCCTGGCGATATTTCTGTAAATGTTTTGCAGCGTCTTTGTACAGTTTCATCTTGCAGACATTTTTTATGTCGCAGCTGGTGACATATTGTATCTAATTTTGAAAAAGCTAAGAACATTATTATAATTTCTGCACGTAATATTAATTTTAGACATACATTTGAATATTCTTTATATTTATAAAAAATATCAAAAGTCTAAGTATATCTGAAGTATAGGGTAAAGTACTTTTACCAATGTTTTTGTTACAACTAAATCATTATATTAGTATGAAGTAAATTGTAAAAAAATTGTAGCGTACCTGTAATAACTGTACTTCTGTATTACAAGCAAGATTATCGCATAAGAAAGTAAGGCAGCTGATCGATCATCAAGACAAAGTTTTGTGATCCAAAAGAACATATGACATTTGTATACAAACAGATATACTACACGTTCCATCCACTTTATATAATTGCCATGTTGGAACCGCCACGCCATAATGCGGCGACGCTGCAAGGTCCTTCGGTTGCATAATATTCGAGCAATGTACGATACGATCATCAGAACACGATTTTCTTTTCAAAGTTATAAAAAAAAAACTTCAAAATACATAGCTGAAGAATCAAGATTGCAATTGGATGAGGAAACGAAAGTTCAGTCGGTATATAAAATAGTACGCAACACAGGTACCAGCGAGAAATCAACATGTAAATCACAAGGTACGCGAACGTTGATTAAAGTGAAAACGGTAAACTTAATCGTGTCGTAAAATACTTTGCTGCAACGATTCCAACAGCGTAACCTTCGTTAAATTCGAAGCGAAACAGATTTTACGTGGACTAAAGAAGGATGAAACCTTGACTTGAAACCCTTGAAAAGATCTTACGTTATACGGATACATTTAAAGCAGAAAACTAACTGCGTTTATACGTTCGGTTAATTAAAAACAATCTTCCATAAAGTTTAACTGTAAAGAGAGAATATACCGCTAAATGCGAGGTTAATCCTCTGCGCATTACCGCATTTTATGTTTATAGAATGGCCCAGAAAATGTTTGCCAGCGACATGCATGAGCGAAACAGGCAAGAATGCAGCGAAGCGTTAACAGGATTGAGAAATTAAAATTCCACCTCGGGAATTTGCCGTCGCACGATTGCCGTAACGGGTTTTCAACGAGCCTTTACACAAACAAACGGTGCCAGCAGCATCGAGGTATGACCTCGTTCGTCGCCCATCGACGATGTCTTCGCAAAATTAACCGCTCACCGGGTGGCCGTTCGTCGACCGATACACACGCAACGGAACATTTCAAACCTTCGAAACGTTCAGTACCAACGTAACAAGTGAAAATCTTGTTTCGTTACGTTTACTATTTACTCGCAGTCCACGAGTATAGCGAACGCAACGAAGGTTCCGCAAGACATTTCGTTACAGAGAATTATATCGCATTTGGAGAAAAGTTTCAGCTTAAATCGTACATATTTCGATCGTCGACAGCGTACGGTCAAAAACTTCGGTCGATGCACGACTGTTGGGGCCCCCCCTGTCAGAAGGAAGAACCAATCTGAAGTTAGTCACGCGACTCGATGTCGAGAGTATTGATTCCCACGCTCCGTTCGTTTCTTCGCTTTCTATGCATATGTCGCTCTTCAGCCTCCCGTTAAACGTACACACCACCCTTCTTGTTCTCTATACCGTTACTTTTGAAAGCGAAACTACGCTGCTTTCTGTGCAAACGAATATCGCGAGCACGGCCGACGCGAAAAGAAAACCTGGCCGCTCGGCGCGTTCCCTCAAAAGGAAGGCATGGTGAAAGCATGGGCGAGCGCGACGTTTCGACGCGGACAAGTATACAAACACTGCGAGCAGGGACGCGCGTCGGATTTTACGCGTTCTCGTTCCCTGGGGAGCAAAGATCGCCTCGAATTTTGTGCGCGTACTTTCTTTCGTGCACAGACTGTCTATCCGAGGCGCAAGTGTAACGAGATCGGGGACGCTTGTAACGTGGACACGCTCGCGCGCATGCCATGGTGGATAAAGGTTGTGCGTTCGACTTACATTTAGCTGGAAATGTCTTCGAGAACTGGACGGCAGGCGAAACACAACGGATGCGCACTGTCTTTCACTTCGTTTTCGAACTGTTCGTTTACGATGATCAGAAGTACGAAAATCTCGAATCTCGACAAATAACAGACGGTTACGAGTTTATTTCGTACGAAGCTTCGTATTTTGATTCGACGAGCGAACAAACCACTACTACGTCTCGAGTCGGACTGGAGATACCCGCGACCGCGCAAGGACCTTTTATAACCGCGGTGTGGGTTGGGCAGCGGGGCGACCGGAGAACGTCGGAGTGGCGGGGGGAGGAGTGGGGGTAGACAGAGGCAGAAAACCCCATCTGCGCAACCGAGTGCAGTTCTCAGTCCGTATGCGCGTGTTTTGCGTGTGTGCGTGCGCGTGTCCGTGCGCTGACGACACAGAGGCAGGGATTCTCTGCGCGTGGCGTCGTCGTGTATGGGTAACATGTTGATAAATAAATAATGAACGGTTAGTACGATAACGACTCTTATCGCACTTGGATTCTACGGGCTCGTGTATACGTGCACACGCTGGCAGAGTGTAGAGAAACGCACGACTGATATAGCGTCTCCGAAAAATTTGAATATACGCTTCGTAAGTGTAGATTTTCGTAATTTTCTTTTCCTTCGCGTTCGACACGAACGACAACCGATATTAACGATAAAGAAGAAGGTATTTGTTAGGTACGATCGGACGATTTATCGCGTGCATGCACGTGCATAAGTAAATGCAGTTGCGTAGAGGGCAGCTATGCAACTGGATACCGAAACATCTCCCACGCAGCAAGACGCAAGAACCCCAGGAAATGAAAGGCGACTGGTCATGTGTGTACACACCCCGCCGAATTATGCGGAGAAAAAGAAAAGCGTAGGCTTATCTTTAACGTTAAAATGTCACCGCCCCCGGTGTTGCATTCATAAGCGGGCAAACGTCAAGCCACCTTTTTCAGATTAGACGGGTCAGAGATTCTCAGTTCAACGTTACGCTATCGGTTATCTATCGATTTCCTCCCGTCTTTATGTATTTTCTACGTTTAAATGAACAAGCAGAGAGAAGAGAACGTGCTATTTATATTTAATTTGTGTTATTTAATTTATAATATAATATTAATTATAATATTTTAATATTATAATTAAATAATTTATATTATTTAATTTATATGTAAATTATTATTAAAAATTGAAATAATGAGTTTCTATTTGAACCGCGTTCGCTTTAAATTGCGATGAATTTGCAAATTGTTCGAATTTGCACGAGTACGTCATTTGCTCATTGACGTGTTTCAATGTTTTACATACGATATCTAATACTCTATAATATTCTACTTCTCTTGCTTATTTATTGCTCAAAATAAAAATAAAAATTGTATTGATATTTGCGATATCCTCAATTTCACGTAGCTTCATTTTCGCCATTGCGTTTCTGGAGTTCTTGGAAGACGAGAAAACATATTTTAATGACTGCTTTCCGACCTGTGATTCTTCCACGGCATCATTTGACAATTCGTTTGCATTTCATGAGGTATTAATCAATTTGAGTTTACTGCAAAATTGATATTTGCATTCGAAAAGGAAATCGGGGGCGCCACTTGCATGACTCATTCCTTCTATTATACGTTCACTCGTTGCGAAGATAAAAGCTATCTATTAAAATTGTTCCTACCTTAAGCTAATGCGATTTTCAATGCAAACATTAGTCGCTCGTTATTTCCATTGTAAATATTGGACATCTGAAGCGTTTATGAATCGTTACGATTGCTTTGATGCCAATTCTTTTCTCTTTTTGATTTATTAGATATTAATGCAACAAGCACAATAGAAATACATCTTACGATAGTATAAATTGTTGTCGAAGATTGTGAATAAATGGTTTACTTTTTTTTTATTTGAAAAATACGAAGAAAGTATTGAATAATGAAACATTCTCGACATCTTGAAGAAATTCGTGAGTTCATCCGCTGTACTCACGCATTGGATTCTCACGGTCGCACTCTTCCTTGGAAAAATGATTTTGAAAGCAATTTTTGACATGGGTCGAAGTTCCACGAACAGACTATTGTGCGCCTCGGGTTCAAAAAGCTGGCATAATAGTAATCGCTGCGAATGAAAGCGCAGTATGCAACGCGAATGCAAGGCGTTTTATTTTTCTATTTGAAAATTTCTAATTACTCGATTTTAATGTTGATGTCATATTTATTAAATAGCGTCTTTTCTTGAATTTTATTAGTACCTCGTGTGGAGTGTTATCTGTCTTCGAAAAAAACAATTTTCGAAGTTTATCAGCTGCACATGCAACTTCAAATTGACGGAACTCTGTTTCTGGTCGTAATTAAATTTTGTACAAGCGTGAAGAATGTAATTATTTGCTTGCCACTATCTCATTTACTTTGGGTCGATACCGTTGCTATCAGTAATAGTAGAAACAATTCGAAATTCGTTTTCCAACTCAGAACGCAAATTTTATACATGCATACCTGATAAATTTTCAAACTCGTTCTTCTCGAAAACGATATTTCGTATGTAAAAAACTTTATTCTACACTTTTGTCGCATTTTAACACAAGGAATTACTATACCACGATGGCTGAGATACTCTAAGATCGCTGCAGTCGACAATAAAAAATACAAACGATATCTTGATGAATCCTTTTTTAATTCTTTGCACTCCGAATTATTTTTCAATATCATTGCCAACAACTCTCTACTATTTAAAGTGTTTTCTTTGAAATTTATTTCAAAGGGTAGTTCCTCGACTATTACTTGTACACAATTTTCTTTACTAATTATGTTAAATATAACTCGCAAACATTGTTGTAATTTACATTTATGAAACTTATGTTTGTCTCCTCTTTTATTTACTGATGTCGAGTCACAGTCGACAAAGGGGTGCAAAGGGTTAACCAGCATTATACCGTGAAATTCAGAATATTCGTGCGCTTAATTTTACCACAGATTATATTGGATTAATGATTAGACGGAAAACTGGATGACACAAGTCGCTAAACTTAAATCCGAAAAATGCGCGGCTGGATTTATTTATACATCGTCTAAGACACAGGTCATCTCGTTACGAATGATCTATGCGTGCTTCCTACGCGAAGTGACGAATCATTCTGCGGTAATTGTATATATAAAAGCTGGTATGTACACCAAAATCCATAAGCCACGAGCTTCGCGGATCTAATTCGAATTGATTCACAATCAGTGGCGTATCTCTGATTAATATTGGAATCAGACGAATCCAGCGAAATCGTGGGCGTCCTCAATTAGCGGAAGTCTGTTCGGTTTGTGAAATATGAACGAGGAAACGCTCATTTGACCGGCGCTGTAAAAACAGAAGCACGATTTATCGCGTGCTAATGAATGATCTTCGTAAATGAGGATATCCTCGTATTTTTACGACGTCACATTTAACGCTGTAAACTATTTTGGTAAACGTGTCGTACATTCAAGTATCTCGATCGTTCGAAAATTTCACGTTTATTTATACCAGCGGTTTCCAATTTTTATGCTACTACGCCTCTCTGAAAAAAATTTGTTTCTGTGCCTCTCTAACTTTTATTTTTTTAATAGATATAATGGTATAGACACGTTTTAAATAGTTATTATTTATAGATGTTCCAGACAGTGGAGCATTACGATGTGAAGTTTTATTTATTTGTAGACATTATGATATAAAAATTAATATTTTGTTAAAAAATTCTTCCCTCTGGTAATAGTCTGAGCCTCTCAGAATGCAAACATGTTTATACACAAATTCGACAATATTAATTTTTATACTGCAACTTATTTGCACAGACACTGCGCTAATCTGAATAGATTAAATTCTACTCGCACGAGCACAGACTTGAAATCAAGCTAACTCGATTCGAATGATGTGAATTCTACTAATCTGAATAGGGCTAATTAGCGTAGCATAGGATTCAGCCGATCTTATCGTGCGTATCTGAAATTATTACCAGTCGTAGAAGAGTTTTACAGTGCGGTTGCGACAGTGGTTTAAGTATGAATGAGCTACCGCCATTGATGTTCGCGGAATTCATGACTTTTTCACCTACGCGACACTTTCGCCGGCATAAATTCCGCGCGTCGATACGTACGACGGCTCTTTCGCCGTGGTAAAGGTTAAAAGTTCGCATAGACGGCCAAGCTGCGCGTCTAATCGCGCGACATTTCGAAACTTCACCTCCCCCAAGGATACTTCGAGCATCGCGTGCATCTCGAAGTAAAATTATCGCGAATCGCTCTCGCTAGCTAATTTTATCAATGTACATCCGATTCTGTTTTTACAGGACTTTGATTTTATCCTCTGCACTCGGGTGACGCCTCTGGGGGAATTAATTTCGAAGATTAAAAACTTATTCCATTGCAACTTCTTGAAGAACGCATATTTGCCCAAAGTTTTCTATCGGAATGGAAATTTTCTATTGTTGGTTGTGCAAAGGGTTGAAAGCTATACAGTTGCTCGATTCGAATTTCTTCGTGTTAACCCTTTGCACTCGGGTGTCGTCTCTGAGGGAATTAATTGCGAAGGTTAAAAACTTATTCCATTGCAACTACTCGAAGAACGCATATTTCCCCAAAGTTTTCTATTGAAATGGGCATTTTCTATTGCTGGAACATTGCTTGGTAATAGTTTCTATCCCTAATTTGTGCCAGCAGTAGAAAATTGATAGAACAGCGTCGAGTGCAAAGAGTTAAAAGCTATACAGTTGCATTTCTTCCTATCAACCCTTTGCACTCGGGTATCACCTCTGAGGGAATTAATTGCGAAGGTTAAAAACTTATTCCATTGCAACTACTCGAAGAACGCATATTTCCCCAATGTTTTCTATTGAAATG
Organism: Xylocopa violacea; assembly: GCA_963969225.1. Classification (NCBI taxonomy): domain Eukaryota; kingdom Metazoa; phylum Arthropoda; class Insecta; order Hymenoptera; family Apidae; genus Xylocopa; species Xylocopa violacea. The sequence goes on from CAXAJV010000008.1 coordinate 20,331,650, forward strand.
GACATTTTCTATTGCTGGAACATTGCTTGGTAATAGTTTCCATCGCTAATTTGTATCAGCAGTAGAAAATTGATAGGACAGCGTCGAGTGCAAAGTGTTAAAAGCTATACAGTTGCATTTCTTCCTATCAACCCTTTGCACTCGGGTATCACCTCTGAGGGAATTAATTGCGAAGGTTAAAAACTTATTCCATTGCAACTACTCGAAGAACGCATATTTTCTATTGAAATGGACATTTTTTATTGCTGGAACATTGCTTGGTAATAGTTTCTATTGCTAACTTTTACCAGCAATAGAAAATTGCTGGAAAAGCGTCGAGTGCAAAGGGTTGAAGCTTGGATTGCGTAAGCAAAATGTCGGTGACCCACGCTGCACTTTCCGCATAACAATTTGTTACAAGAAGATACATTATTGCACGGAACTTCTTGAATTGCGTATTTCTTAAACGAAAGTGCACCTACATAATTTCTGTTTTGTTCCACACCGCGTATATCGTGGATACGCCCGTCTTCTGACTAATAATTATTTTTGCACACTTGTAAAACTTCGTGGGGGCCTAGGTTCACGTTTCCGCAGTTATTCCGTGCGTAATCTACTTATGTAACCCGATCTTATGCAATCATTACACAGTCACGAAACTTCTTCCATCGGTTCAGAAATAATCGCGAAATAGTGCGCGATGAAAATCACGAGCGTTCAATAATAATTCTCGATACTTCGATCCGCGTGTACTAAAAAAGACGCATCTCGTGGGCAGACGAAAGAAGAGACAACGTTGGCCATCCTGTGACTCACAAGAAACGAAATCGCGTGGATTCACCGCAGCGCTCCACGAATTTTCGCTAATTTCCACGTGGATTAACTATTTGCAGTTGGATGTCTCGTCTGAGGAGACATCAGCATTGATTATTGCGGAGGTTGAACTTATTCCATCGCAGCTCTTTGAGAAATATATGTTTCCCTCGAGTTTTCTATTGAAATGAAAGTTTTGTGTTGCTGGGAGACATTAGCAATAGAAATTACAAGTAACTCTCATATAATATGGTAAATAAGTTCCTAAAAACGCCGTGTTGTGTGAAACCATGTTATATGAGACCCAGAGGCATGACAAAAAGAGGGATTACGTTCCAAAAACTCATCAAAAACGAAACTCAGAATAGGATTATAAATGAATAGATTGTAATTTGTTTACACATTTTCATGTAAAGCCACTATAGTTCATTATTCCTCCCCGTCATTAGTTTAACCCTTTGCACTCGGATGTCTCCTCTGAAGTGACATCAGAATTGACTAGTGACTAAGCTTAATAGTTAGCAATAGAAACTATTGCTAAATATTGCTATTTTAGCTATTTTTCTAATCTCTGTTGGGAATGACCAAGAAGGAGCAGAGTGCAAAGGGTTAAGTGTCAAAGCACTTGATTCAGTCGTAGTATTTTATATATTTATCTCTTTGCACTCGGATGTCCCCTCTGAGGGAACATCAGCAATGATTAGTGATTACGGAGGTTGAACTTATTGCATTGCATCTCTTTGAGAAATGCATGTTTCCCTGAACTTTTCTATTGCTGAGAGACGTTAGCCACAGAAATTATGACTAAAATATTGCTATTTTAACAATAGCTTCTATTGCTAACGTCCAGAAAGGAGCAGTGTGCAAAGGGTTAAGATAATTTACATCTTAAATGTGTTAAACAGAAATCGTGTTACCTAGTGCTGTAGAAGTACAGTGCCGTGCAAAGGTTTTCGCATTTTTCTTATCGTAGTAGAGTCAAACCGTGTTGCAAGATGCCGTGCTATAGGAGGGTTAGCTATTTTAGCAATAATTTGTACTGCTAACGTCTCGCAGCGACAGAAAATATATATACAAAAAATACTGCTACTTTAGCAATAATTTTTGCTGCTAACTTCTGCGAAGGAGCCAATCGCAAAGGGTTAAAAGCGAGTCCTTCGTGGAGCACGCAACAGCTCGTCTCGGAAGGACACGTACTATATATAACACAACAACCTATAAGAGGTTCCCACGGGGCCTCTTTCGTTACGCTTCCAGACGTTTGGGATACACGTTTTACGTGCTTCTCGGTTATGATCGAGCTACACGTGGGTGGCTGAATGGGGAAACTAGCGCACGTGTACAAGCCAATTTGCAGTGTGCACACATTTCGGGGATTACCGGCGCGGGAAGGTCGACCGGGAAAATCGCGCGCACGTGGTGCCATCGAACGCTTCCAGATTGCTCAGCAAGCACGTGCCGTTTTCTACGCACGCGAGTCCACGGGTTTCAGATTGATCGAGGGAAGCCGCGAGCGCGGATAAACTTTCTGTTCCGTCCCAATCGGAACAAGGTTTATGCTGCTGTCGCTTGTGATTAGCCATTTTCGAAGAGTCCCAATTTCTATTCATCACTTTTTCTAATTAACTTCGCAATTTGAATCGTTGAGTCCTTGCGCTCGAGAGACGACTCTCTTGTCGCCATTGCGTTCCATACGACAACTTTCAAGTTTTTCATCGACCGATTTGAAGCTTCGAAACCCCACAAAAGTGGATAACAAAGTGAAATTAGATCGAGTGAAGGTGAAATTGATTTTCAACTGTTGCAAAACGAGATCAATTAGCGATAGAGAGGACGCTGTTGTCGAGTGCAAAGGGTTAAAGGTTGTCATAGAACTTGTAAAGACACTTCAATAGCTATTGACGTATCATAAACCTAAAATACCAACTTAAGGGTACCGTTAGGCTGATTAACCCTCGAATGGGTAACTCTGATGGGTCTTTCCTGTGATCAACTGCGAAAAAATAAGTTTATGCATTTTCTCATAGTTCATAAAAATGGTCACGATAGAGAACAGTCTGGAAACGTAATAGTAATGACGCTACTTAAACGCCTGCCACGCGTTCGTGCAATTAATTGATATTTGCTTCAGAAACACTCTTGCGTCACGCTGACGCTGGGTTACTGACTTATGCAAATTTCTGGAATAACGCAAACATTATACGTGGCCGCAAAAAAGGAAAAGGAAATACAAGTACGCGAGTAACGGAAGACGTTTACGCTCGTTTGCGATGAAGGTGAAGCAATTATTCTACATTCTTAATAAACACCGTTCTCGCGAGTCGATTTTTAAGGAGCTCCTCGAAAATTACTTTTACGCGCGATACGCGTCAGTGAAACGAGGATTTCTTCTGTCGTTTCCGACGTGATCGTGTTCTTAATCGCGGCTATTGCGTTCTCAATCGTTATCAATGGCTTTTCTTCTTATCGCTTCAGTCTTAGTGGAGTTTCTACAAAGAAAATGTACAAAGAAAATTGCGAATCGCAAGAATTGCAATTTTTTCGAATTTTAACATTTTTGTAAAACTTTCTTCGACAATTTGAATAACTCAAATAGTCCTCAAACTAAGCAAATTTACAGATATGAGTATTGATGATGATTTCTTTTTAAATATGATTTATATAGAAATTAGCTTAGTTAGAAAGGTGAAATATATGAGTATTGAAACGAAAAGATGATTTTCTTTTTAATATGATTTATATAGAATTTATGATTTTTTAAAATATGGTTTATATAGAAATTAGCTTGGTTAGAAAGGACTGGCATTTCTGCAAGTTTCCAATGAACGATAATTTATTGAACAGACTTGTGCACCAGGATCTGCGCAACACCATTGCAAATATCACATGCCTGATATTCAACCGCAAGAAGCAAATAAATTTCGTCGCTCGCGATGGTCTTAAGCGAGATAACGTGATGTAATTATTCACGATTCGTATTAACATACGATAACATCACGTGGATGGCGATAGTCTCGTGACTCGTGACGCGAACGTTCATCTGTGCCTATGCGCAAGGTTTGTTAACTTCTTTAATGAAGCATGTCGCCTTCCGAGCCAAGCATTATCAATTTATATGGATAAACATTAACATTCACATCAGTGCGAGGACAGATGTTCGCGTTTTATGAAAATCTGAGTTAAATTAGGCTTTTTCAACGAACCATGACTACTTTCGTGTTTCATAATTCTACTCTTTACAACTCTTTTTGTGCCAAGTGAAGAATACTGGACCAATTGGACGAATTTTCTATGTTTTGGGAAAAATAAGAATGATATTTACAAAATTTAGAAAGAAGCATATTACGAATAAAGTAATGCCAATTGCATTTCAATATTTGTTGAAAATCATACGAGTAACATAAATATAAAACAGTATGAAGAAGAGAAAAGTCGATTCTCTTTGGAAACAGTATTTTCACATAAGAAAAGTTATCGTTTGATCATAGCTTTGTGTAGATCACGCAGTATGGAGTACAGATACTACATTTTCGATAATTTGTGACAAAATAACTGATATCAGACCACAAAACTAAAGGTTAACCCTTTGTGCTCTAGAGGCGACTCTCAATCGCCATGATTTCACACTGATTTTAAGTTTTCAAGTCCTACAAAAGTGAATATGGAAGGTGAAATTAGCTCGAGCAAAGATGAAATTCATTTTCAATTGTTGAAAAATGAAATTAGTTGTATTCACGAAGAAATTAGTGATAAACAAAATGATCTGCGACCGAAGAAGTCATCGAGTGCAAAGGGTTAATTTCATGACGTATGGCAAGCGTCAGAAGATCCGTTACAAAACAAGCGATTGATGTAGCTAGCATAACGTTGCTGAAAAACAGTTTTAGTATTACTATAAATATTTATACATAAAGAGCTTTCTGTTCTAACAGCTATCTACGTCCTACAATTACGGTTTAAAAACAATGCCTCGCATCGAGCTTTTATCTTATTGCTGTAGCGTTTACGCAGTCTCCTTGCCAACCAGCATAGAATATAACAAAAGTTAAATCCACAAACAATTTTATTAATTATTCTGCAACGAAATTGAGCCATTTAGAACGTTTTATAAATTTATTTTGAGAGGCAGGTACTCTGGCGATTGCGAATAGAAAGGCGCCTTCGCATATGCAAAGATACATCGTCGTTCGACACTAAAAGAGTTAAATTTGTACTCGAATTTAATTATTTTCTTTTCCTTCTTTATTATATGTTACTGTTAAAGTTTATATCTCTACGAAAAATTTATAAAACATATATTGTTATCATTTCTTGTTCCTGTATTAATCCAAGCATTCGATTCGAGATTAGATTGAAGAAAGTTCATTTAATTCGAATACGTATGTATATGTTCTTCGTGAAATTTACTCGACTCAAGTAATTCCTTTCTTAATCCACGTAATTTGTTTTTAACCGAATCCCTTAGCATAATCCCTATTGAGTTATAGACAGCGACTGCACCTGTGCACAAAGTGTGGGACAGTTCGAATAACAAATGACGATTTTATTCGATTAAAAGTTATTCCTTACTTTAGAAGTTATTGTTATTTAGAAACATTAAATGAAAAAGATTAATAAAGTCGCGTGTAGTGAATAAGTAGTGTTTACCAAACTGTGTTTATACCAGTGTTTACCAAACTGTGTTCTACGGAACGCTGGTGTTCCACAAACAGAAATTGAGGTTAAAGTACAACAAAACATCGCTTTTATGCGTTTCACGCGATTTAAAACAACTCTCAGAAGAAATTATAACTAAAATCTAAAATTTATTGGTTTTCCTTAAAAATTGTACAACCTAAAAAATGTTCCGCCATGAGAAAAGTTTGGGAAACACCGTATACTACGGTTTTTCCTATTGGTCGCTCGGCTGCGACTGTTCTTCCTTCTCAGCTGCCTCGTAGATCTCATCTACGAATAGCGTGGCAGCTCTGACGATCAGTCGAACCACGGTTTAACAAATGGATCGCGAACGAATTTCCGGACGGTCGTTTCTGTCGTTTCTCTCCGCAAGCAACGTCATTCCCCTATTCAGGTCTCCTCAGAGGGATCAGTTCGATCGATTCTGATCGATTAACGTCACTAGAAGGTAATTCGACTTCTCGTTGACCGGATCGAACCGGCTTCACTTAAGAACAGCGTCGAACGGAGACGAACGTTCGATATTTCGTCCCGTGCAGCCGTGCGATGAAAATTGTTTGCAACACCGTTCAGTGAAGCAACGAGCACCGATGCCGTGTCACTTATCCCGATCATACCCGTGGCCACGAGAACGTTCACGACGAAGAATGGCCCGTAACGACTTCGCATTCACGGCATTGATTACGCGACACGAGACCGCGACGAGTTTTATTTATGCTCGACGGTTCGCCTAGATAGCGCGCACGATCCCTCGCTGTGATTTACTCCCGCGGTGTGGCGCGACAAAAATGTCGGACATGATTTATGGGCCAGCGGGAAAATCGAATCGATCCTGATCCGCTTCAGCGACGACACGCTCGTCCTCTGTTTCGCGCGTCCAACATGGCGCACAGCATCGAAGTTCTCGAAAGGCTGGATAAGTTTTTCAGTTACATCGCTATATAATTTGTTAGGTCGATTTAACCACTGCATAACTTGTTTGGTGAATTTAACTATCGTTCAAGTAGCATTTGAGAATCCGACCCACTGACGCGTGTGCACAGTTCTATGGTACTTCTTTTTTTTCAGAGATAACCTTATTTGAAAGGTTGGAATAGAAACTTACTGGAAACCTACCATACCAGTCTATCATTAGATGCTTTCAAACTAAGGTATTAAAAACAATTTAATTGGTTCTGTGGTAATGGAACAATTAAACAAACCAATTAAACTGATCAAATCCATTCTATATAGATTTTATCCGTACATAGCACATGTAACCTATATAGCACCTATCATTATCATTCCAAGGACAGAATTGTTATACCTTGCCTCGATTTTATCGTAGATGGCGGATATAAAAAACTATGCTGCTCTCGCAGTACAAATTATCTGTTTTACCGTGTTTGTTAATTATTAATCTTATTAATCTTAACTCTTTGAGCTCTCTCAGGCGACTTTCAGTCGCCACTGCGATTCATACGACAGCTCGAGTTTCTCATCGACTGATTCGAAGTTTCGAAGCCTCAAAAAACTGGATTTCAAAAGTGAAATTAGCTCGAGTAAGGATGAAATTGATTTTCAACTGTTGCAAAACGAGATCGATTGCATTCGTGAAGAAATTAGCGATAGAGAAGACGCTGTACGACGAAAAAGAGTCGTCGAGTGCAAAGGGTTAATTCTCAATTAAAATCAAATAAAAAATCAAATCGATCGAATGAGGGACACGTTTCAGAGACAGAAACTCCTCGCAGTATTTATTACTTCCGTTCTTACGACGGAAATGTTATTGAAGAGTTGCGCATTATCGATTTTTCCACGCTAGCGCCAAGGATGGTCATTGAAATGCAGGAAGATGCGTTGCCGTGTACTATTTATCGTTAGTTGCAAAGGATGCTGTTGATTCGAAGATTTATGGCTGCGTATTTACGCGACATAATTACCTGCTGTCGCGTGGTATAATTATCGAGAACGTATACAAGAATTTCATCGATTGTTCCAGAAGATTGATTCAATGCTTCGTTTAAACGTCTTGAATATTAAAAGTTGAATAAAATCGCGGAGGTCGTCGTTTATTCTTTTTCCACCTGCGCAAAGTGGATTATTGTCAATTATACAATGTAGGAAAAACTATTCTTCGATGAACGATTATAGATGTTGTTAATATTCAGTTCACAGAATATTAATATCTAATTTGCAATTATACAAATTAGAGCAAATGGAATAAAATATTCTGTGCACAATTAACTATAAGTTCTCGTGTAATTTTGCGCGCTCTCGTGTGAAGTTCTCATGATATAGGGTAACCTTTTACCATATGCCAATGATCTATAGTAAAAAACCAATGGATGGAAATTTATACGTTTAACATTACAATTTCATTGCACTTTGCTTGACAATGTTAAAAAATTAATGAACACAATTTTCATTCTCCGTATCGTACTTCACAATAACAAAAAGAAGAAAGAGTAATAAATAAATGGACAACTCGTAAAATAATTAAAATTTTGAAAACTTTGCTTGGAACAAAGTAATAGACTATTAAAAGTTAAAACACAATGCGACTCGATGAATCTCTCGCGAACATTACCGTATAATTAGTTAACGACGGTTATTACCAACAAGCAAAAAGTATATGCATTCAATAAACTACATGGGCATTTAATTAACCGACGGGGGAGAAAAAAAGACGTTCGCTGATTAACGAATTAGTTTTAAAGCATGTAATTACACGAGTGACATAACTCTTCGCGTTGAAATAGCGAATAGAATGCAAACGGAATGCAAGTGGAATACGAATGATTAAATGCAACCGCAGGAAATATTTCCTCATTAACTTTTACTCTAGACTATATAAATTTAACGATTCTGACGATTGCTACCTGGTTTACGAGAAAAGAAAAAATCACAAGCTCACTTTTTTATCAATGCTTGTCTTTTCTTATTTAATGGCTACTTTGTTTTCCATAACTCTTTGCAAGTAATAAAAAGGAACCTACCAGGTGAACTCTTAAAACTTTTAAGAATTAACAATTATTCTTTGCTCCATGTTATATACATTAAATGAAGTAATAAGAAACTAAATTAATAATTTTATTTCTTTCAAACTTAATCCATACTTTTGAAATATTATGTACTACCTATTTTCCAAATTTCGTTGAAATCCTGCTATTAATTGTGAAGATATTATTTATTTCCTGAAGGGTGCACGTTTTTCATTGGTCTTTCACTAATTTTCATCCACTAATTTGTGTTTATTCGCTCACAGTGTGTTAACCCTTTGCATTCTGAATTACTTTTCAATTTATTAGTTTAATTACCAACAACTCCCTACTAATTCAAGTATTTTATTTGAAATTTACTTGAAATTTACTTAAAAAAGTAGTTAATTGCAGCACAGTTCCTCGATTGCTAATTGCAAACTCTAAAACAACTCTAAAACTTTGTTGTAATTTATATTTGTTTCTTTTTTTTGTTTAGCAATGTCGAGTCGCACTCGACAAAGGAGCACAAAGGGTTAAGTACAAGCTATACACCACGTCTCGATGGAAACGACGCAGAGGACTGTGGAATTTCAATATTAACATCGACTGGCCGCATTCATTAACGTTTCTGAGAATAATTACCGTTCTGGAATTCTCTTTGTCCGATCGTGGAGTCGTGGCGATTTTTTGTTTTTAATATTCCACGGTCACGAGCGTTTCAGTAAATAGATCATTCCAGGCGCCAGTCTAAGGAGGATCTCGACGATAAAAGTCCAGAACGTTTGCGGCTCCAGAATATAAATAGGTCATGAAAATAATTTCCATCGAACCGCGAAATGGAATCGAGAGCACCAACGACTAAAGAAAGGCGCACGCTTTTGTTATTCTCATACGAACAGAAGCTTCCTGGCCAATGATAACAAAAAGCGAACGAACATTTTAACGATGGAATTATGAAAGCTGAAACTGTTTAATAAAACTGGTACGCGGTGTATTCCATTTTTATTGCATGGAAGAACGCGTGCTATCGCGAGGTAAACATTATTTGTTTACTTTCACGTGGCTCGATCGCAAATTTGATCGTTCGAGAACGTGTAGATGCGATGTAGAAGAACGAAACGTTTGAAAATGTAGAACGAGGGATTCAGAGAACTCTTTCGAAGGACGAGAGCGAAAAGGGGGCTCGAGAGACATTGCACGTCATAAAATTGATATTTTTTGTTTACGATATTTGATATTCTTTAAATAACGGGCGGTTTTATCGACTGCTCGATGCCACGTGTTCGTAGACCGGCAAATGTCGTTGAAAACGCGATTCAGAAGCGTGCGCAACATCATCGACACGCGACAGTGGTATCCTTTGGGCTTGCGTGCATTCTGTACAAGAATAAAGCTTCATTAAGGACACCGTTGCTGAATGAAGTAAAAAATAGCTGGAAGGGTTGGAAGAAAGAACTCTCCTCGTGAACGAGGCTCTTCTAACGTCAATGACGAGACCGCTCGATGGCGGGCTTTTTGCTCGGAACAGCATGAAATTCGAAAACCGATCAAATGCGTGACGTCAATTTTCACGCTGACATCGTGATAATTCCGCAACGCGTGGATCACGCTTTAAAAGTTGGCTTTCACCTTTACGTCGACGAGCGATCAATGCGTGCACGATGCAACGAAGTTTAAAGAGGACAGGAATAACAATTGTTCGTGTACTCGATGATATTTTCAAGAACCACGTTTCGTGGCTCGTTGCTCAACCAGCTGAGTGCTGCCTTTTTTCCCTCACGTGTACGTGATTATCGCGATAATTACCGTGCACTTAATGTTTCCTATTTACATATCAACTAGGAAATACCACGTGGCACAATTGGACAAATGTTAATTATTTAAATTAATATCGTTTATTGAAAATCGATACGTTTTAAGTGAGCGGGAAAAAATTCTTTCCGCATAAATTATACATTTTTTATCGCGACAGATATCGATCGACAGACGACAGACGACGCATTTAACTGTTGCCTAATTTTAATAATTAACATTATTCGCTTTGAATCGATTTTAATTTCCATCGATATCGTTCGACCTACGTTCAATTGATGAAAATCGTGCCAGTGATGCAAAAGTAGATTCTTTTTTCGACAATGTGTAGAAATAAGAGGTGCTTTCGTTCGTGCAGATGCGTTTCGATGCGTTAAGTGCATTATCTGCCAGACGAGGCGACCATAGTCAAACAATTCCGACCCAACAAGTCAGCCTCGCGAAAACGCGATAAACACCAGCGCACTCATTAAGCTCGACCTTTTCGCGATACAAGCGCCTGATATCGCTGGAAATATTAACAATTTTACGCAACCTATTTTCCAGTACTCGCTCGCTGATAGATTCACGAGCTGATTGCGATTCGTGGAGGTCGTGCATGGATCACTTGGCCCTGAGAGTACAGTGAGTCCTCCAATTATGCGATTAATTGGTTCTAAAGGTTTCCGCTTAAGTCGAGGAAAGTACAAAATTTAGCATTTTTATTTCAAAATAGGTCTATATACAGTAAATCCCCAAATTCGTGATAAATTACGCGAATAATTAATTTAATCTAACTGCGAAATTGAGAAGAGAAGAATTCCCCGAATTTTAAAACCTCGATATGGAATTTTGTCTGCTTTGTCTGCATTTTGAGTTTGGTGTTCGAAGTGAAAAGCACCTTTTTGATGTTTAGAAAATTGAATAAATATTAAAATAATATTAAAATAAGAAGAATTTCAGCAATGGAGCACGAAGACAATAACCAAGACATTTCTAGTGATAGCAGTAATATCGCAATCTTACACAGTATGCGTAACTCATATTATTTTGCCTAATTTTCGAGTTCATGAATTAGTGACATGCTTTTTTACTTTCCAAACGATAATTTACTTTGCACGATACATGCGCAATCTTTATAAAATAAAATATTTAAGATCCTAACATGAAAACTCATGGTCTATCGTATTAGTTTTGCTGACTTCTTAGAACCAAAACCAATGTTCTATTTTTCCATAGATGCAATATATGTCTTTACACATATTCTTCAGAAAAGTATCTATCGTGTAAAAATAGAATTAGGTGTATTTATGATTAAGTATCGATCAATGTTGATTGTCTTTTTTTTTCAAAATCGCCTAAGTCGAGGACTGACTGTACGCGTTTGACTCTGAGACCAAGGTCAACAGTTCTTCTTTAGAGGTCACGCGTGAAACTGGCATGGAATCGATTTCAGAACTTTCCTTCTTTTTTCCTTTTCCTCGTCGGTCGTCGGTTCGTTGACACGACACTGACAGTTCTCGTGACTCGATTATTCGTGTGCTCGTTAAAATGTTCCGACGATGTCGCAAATGACTGCGCTAGTACTGATTGTGTTATAGTTTAATGAAGCATTCAGAGATATTGCAAGTTAATTGTACGCGGGGAATTTTCTACGAATAAATTACCACTTCTTTCGCACTGTTAATCTTTCTCAGTGACATTCATTAAAAATAATTGTGGTCAATTTGTGAAATTAATTACTTGTACAGAATTACTTTATTTTTTAACAAGGACATAAAATTGAATTTAAAGCAGTGTTTTCTAAACAGTGCACTAGTTTTCAATAGAAAAACTTACTGAAAAGAATCTTCATAAAATTTTCCAAATAGCCTATAAAATTATGACAGTGTAATCGATTGTGAAAAAACTGCAATTGTATTGAACTGCTGATAGCTTTTTGTTGCACTACTATCGTGTATGAACTTTGATACGAAGGATATCCATATTTGTAGACGTAACAAAAATTTTGTCCCTCGTATTAGCCGCTGAAGACCCATGTGACTATGCTAAAAATGAACAGATTAGTCTAAAAGTAAATATGGTTAGTCCCTTCTTAAAGTATTTCTGGTTCTTCAGTTCCAAAGTGTTCTATAATTCCTACAATTTTCTTTAAAACTTAACATTCATTTTAGAACGTCGTTTTGGAATTTGAATTTACTGAATCTGGTTTCTTAATTGTAATTTTAGAACTGATTGAAATTTATAAGTTTCTTTCAATGATACAAAGAGGAAAAGTAGTAACACAGAGAAGTACAAACACAGACGGTACAAAAATCTGCAATTATTTAAAAAAAACTGGAGCATAATATGTTTGAACGTTTGGAAGCACACAGATTTTTTCCTTGAAGTTGAACTTTGAGTACAATTTTCTAAAATTACATTTTTGCTCCATCTCTATCCCTTTCTCACTGAACCTTTAATTATTATTACTGTTTTCATTAATTTCTCTCTCTCATCCCCCTCAACTTTCAATTACTATTATTGTTTTCATTATTTTCCTTTCTCATCCCCCTCAACTTTCAATTACTATTATTATTTTCATTATTTCCCTTTCTCATCCCCCTCAACTTTCAATTACTATTATTATTTTCATTATTTCTCTATCTCATCTCCCTCAATTTTCAATTACGATTATTGTTTTCATTATTTTTCTTCCTCATCCCCCTCTTCTCTCTCACTCGCTCTCAAGTCAAATACCAATGCTCTCATAGATAATAAGAATAGCTAACAAAAACGATTAGCAACAATCATAAAGCAACAATATTTATTTAAAATTAACACCCATTTTAACGAATGTCACTGACAACTATCCCTGTTTCAAGCACAGTAATGCGCGAAGACGATATCAGAGTAATCATACTTGCAATGCGAGCAAACGTTGACATTTGACATTTCGCGGAAAAAATGTGACGTGCGACGTTGGACGCGGGAAAAAATCGTTCTTACGAGATAATTGGCAGATTAAGCTAGGTGTATCGTTCAGGAATCCCCGTGCACGTGCAGATCACGAGGGTAATAATTTAAATTGGCGTAACTCGATGGAACCTCGGTGTAAATGAAGATAACCGCGTGTGGAGGGAATAGACGGCATGAATCGATAAAATTCGCGTGGACAAAGATTAGCATCGACAGCTAGCAATTATATTGTCAGGGACGTATCAGCGCGCCTGTCAACCAATTTATTATTAATGTTTTTGCACATCGATACTTTGCATTTCACGTTCCACTTCTGCCGCCACAGGAAACCAGTAACTTTAATTGCTGTGCGATAACCGTGTTGCAAAAACGATTTATTGTCAGGTTCGCAAAGTGTAATATTTTGCGCGTTTAATTCGCGTTTTTTCATCACAATTTTATGGAATCGTTTCACTGTCCCTTTCGTTATTTGCGATAAGACTGAGTCTACGATTCTTACTTATCGTAACTTTGTACTATAATCTCATCGCGAAGTAAATTAAATTTATAATCGATTGACGTCGATTGAGTTATTTGGAAATTCTTTATTGAAAAGTTGAAATTAAGATTTCGCAAAGGCATTATTGAATTTAAAATTTCGTCGTGCCTTGTTCACGTATGTAACATAATTCGATTAGAAAAATTGAAGGATAGTGATCACGAAACATTAAATTTACTTTGAATGTCAATTACATAACGCGTCTCCTCATTAACCAGCAACGACCCCAAACGAACCAGAAAAGCTCATTCCCTTACAGTTCAATGAATCGACAGTGACAATTTACATCGACGTTGATACAAGAATATCTGTAAAATAATTTTCCTTCCGTTTGACTCTGGCAACAGTTCGTACGAAAAAAAATTCCTACACAACAACGAGAAAAAAAAATGGAACGTAACTCGTCGCGTCTCCCTCTTACGTCCACGAGCAAGCCAACGTTTCTTAACGTTTCTCGTGACGTAAACGATGGGTATCGAGTAACAAGCTCGACACGATTTCGAGGCGATAAAAGAAAAAAAGAGAAGAAGAGGAGGAACGCGCGAAGTCGACGGGGCGATCGTGGCGCAGCCGCGCAGTAATTAGCTAAAGCTGAAAAATTTCCGCTACCGTTATCGTTGGGGGAACGTGTGCCTACGTACGCGTCGAGATATCGTGGATTCGCGATCGATAAGAAGCTGTTATCAGAGGGACGGCTCAATAAATTACGACGGGATGAAAGGGACTTAGACGGCGGAAACGTGGAACATGGGACCAATCTCGCATCGCCAGCGACCTATCTTCTCGAGAAATTCACCGGTTGAATCTTTGTTTCCACTTTGGCACGCGGACACGTGACGCGTTCGTCTCCAACCATTCAGGGAATCGAGCGGTTAGTATGTCGCAACGGCGTACGCACGAAGATCGTACATAATAAGTCTTTATTGATAATTCATATTGTCGGTGATTAAGGTGTTAGACGTTCGAGACCTGCTTTTGTTTTTCTGCTTCTTGTCAACGCGACACTGCTTGCACTTAGGCCACTAATTTACGTCGTACAGTTTAACCTTTTGCGCTCTGCTGCTTCCTGGACGCTGGCCATAGAAGAAATATTGCAATATTTAGCGACAGTTTCTATTGCTAACGTCTGTCAGCAATAGAAATTTCCATTTCAATAGAAAAATTGAGAAACCTTGCATTTCTTAAAAAGTTGCGATGGAATAAGTTTAATCTTCGTAATTACTAATCATTGCTGATGTCCTCTCAGAGGGGACATCCGAGTGCAAAGGGGTTGAAAATTTTAGCCATATTTTAGCAATATTTTATATCGCTGAAATGTTATTGCTAATGTCTTCCAGCTGTAGAAAATTTCCATTTCCATAGAAAACTTGAGGGAAATATGTATCTCTCACAAAGCGTGTTTTGAGAAATGCATGTTTCCTTTAAGTTTTCTATTGAAATGGAGATTTTCCATCGCTGGGAGACGTTAGCAATAGAAACTATTGCTAAATATCGTTATTTTAACCCTTTGCATTCATCAATTTTGTTTTCAACAACGCTTTACCATCCAAAGTGTTTTATTTGAAAACTTCAATGGACAGTTCCTCGATTGCTGCTTGCAAACAAATTTGTTTACTAATTATATTAAATCTCAAACATTGTTGTAATTTACATTTGTATTTTGTTTTTATTTACCAATCTCGAGGCACGCTCGACAAAGGAGTGCACAGGGTTAAGACTTCTAATGATGCATTCGTTTAAGTGAACTGTAGACTTCTAAAAGTGCTTCCCTTTTGTCTCGAATGCGGGAAAAAATGCGGTGAAAAACGACGCCACGGACGACGTTACCCGAACGGTCCGTGGAGCCGCCAAAAACGTGCTCGAATACACGCGTAAATGGTCATAGAGCAGAAACTGGCGGGCAAAACGTCTAAAAGGAAACACCGTGGAGGGAAGAAAGGAAGGACGAGATATAAGAGGATGGTGGTTTTGTGAGTCTCCCCGTCTGCATTCCACGGTGCAGGCAACAACCTCAGAAGTACGTTTGCAGCGTAACGAAGAAGGCAAGGAAGGCAGCCAGGCTGGGAACAGACGCCGAAAACGGGGATAAGATTCGATCGTGTAGATAGGAATCCACACGCTTTTCCGCTATTTCGAGGGAGACCAACTTTATTATTTTTTCTCTCTTTTGTTCTACCAAATTTTCCAATCGATGAGGAGAAATTTTCTGTCCTTTCTAAAATAAAAATGAGCGAAAACATTAGTTTTACGTCCACTTTTGCTTTGGGTTGTAGAAATATTCGTATACTGTATGAATTATCCGATGATGAATATCGTTTTACACTAACTTGTAATTTAAATGTTGATTAGTCCATAAATTAACGTATTTTAAAATACTTAATGATACCAAGATTAAGAATACCATCTTCTTAAAATTTCAGAAAAAGTTCAAAGTAATACTTGCGGACCAACCAACCAGGAAGCCTTCCCAATTTAGGAAAAAGGAAAGGATGCTTGCACAGTTGTTTGAAAACTGAACTATGTATACATAGAAGGAATATAAATATAAATTTTACTAATATTAATAAAATTAAGGAATATATTATACGACAACAAAATATATTTCAAGATCAAGAATATCCCCTTCTTAAAACTTCACAAAAAGTACAGAGCAATACTGGTACGACAACAAAATATATTCCAAGATCAAGAATATCTCCTTCTTAAAACTTCACAGAACGTTCAAAGTAATACTGGTACGACAACAAAATATATTCCAAGATCAAGAATATCCCCTTCTTAAAACTCCACGAAAAGTACAGAGCAATACTGGTACGACAACAAAATATATTCCAAGATCAAGAATATCCCCTTCTTAAAACTTCACAAAGAGTACAGAGCCATACTGGTACGACAACAAAATATATACCAAGATCAAGAATATCCCCTTCTTAAGACTTCACGAAAAGTACAGAGCAATACTGGTACGACAACAAAATATATTCCAAGATCAAGAATATCTCCTTCTTAAGATTTCACAAAAAGTACAGAGCAATACTGGTACGACAACAAAATATATTCCAAGATCAAGAATATCTCCTTCTTAAAACTTCAGAAAACGTTCAAAGTAATACTGGTAGGATAAGAAAATATTTTTTTTGCTACGTGGTTCAACGACATAAAACCCTCGCGCATCACTTTATGCTTGATTCCAAATTCTCTGGCCGAGTGAAAAAGGACACGTCTATATCTATAAACGAGTGCGCGGCTGTTTCTAAATGCGTCGCTCGAAAAACCGAGAAAAACGAAACGGAGTGGCGATACGCGCGGTCGAGGGGGGTGAGATCGCGATCGAAAGAGGAAGGACCTTGTAGAGTGTGCCGGTGCAGCAGAAGCATCCCGTCGAAGGAAACAAGAAGCAAATAAATAAATAGAACCGCGTCCATAGCGGCGAACAAAGAGGCTAGGCCTGGCTAAGGGAACTCGAGGAGGGGGCGAAGAAAAATAGAAGGAACGAGCTTCTTGGAAAGGTTCCAAAGATTAGAACCTGTTCTTACTCGCGGGAAACGAACTTGTGACCGCATATTCCCTGAAATTTCCATCCCGATCGAATGGAAATCTGTTTCTAATGACACGCGGATAATACGCTATCGCGCAGGTGGATTATGGCTGGTCGAGTCGAATGATTGACCGCGGAGAAGGTGAGTAGTGTGTAATAGGAAGCCCTGTCGGTAAGTTGGATCCCCACGATAAAAATAAAGTTATAAACGTCGTCTAATTGCACGCAATTTTAGCATAGAATAACTAAAAGCAGTCACTTTTCAAGTGCTTTTATCGTATTCAACTGTTGAAATTTAATATATATATATATTTAATATATTATAAAAAACTGTTAATCCTTGGATACTAGAGGATACTCGAGGGCATATTTGTACCAAGTTTCATAAATTACCACTTTGATATTAATCATGTGTATTACATAATCAGTAAACTGAACGCGAAAATGGACAATTGTATTAATAATTGTTGGAACTAATACTATCTTGACTCTTCTAATGTGAAAAGTAATAAATAGAGATTAGAATGAAGAGTAATACATTGAAGTCTTAATTAGATTATAAAATAATCGCTTGGAAAACAAAATGGGATCTAAGGGATCTAGAATACAACACCCAGGTCTACGCTAGACTTAAGATTCATGGTTGCAGTAAAAACTTCACCTTCGAGTCGAAATAGTTAATGAGTTTTTCGAAATGTCACGGTCAGCGACGATGACGAATCCTAAATTCGTCAAATCGTAAATAACGTCGAAATTTCCAGAACATCCCTTCTCCCCAACGAGTGGCAGTTTACAACAGTATTGTTCCCTTGTTTTGTAGCTAACGGTATACCCATGACTACCTGGTTTACCAACCAACTACGGGAAAACCAGGAAGCTTTCCCAATTTAGGAAAAAGGGCAGAATGCTTGCACAGTTATTTGAAAACTGAACGATGTATGTACAGAAGGAATATAAATATAAATATAAATTTTACTAATATTAACCCTTTGCACTCGACACCTTTCGTTGGCAATAGAAACTATTGCTAACTGCTGTAACTGCTGACATAAATAGCAATACTTTCTATTGTCTACTAGTGTCTGCTGAAATTTCTATTTCAATAGAAAATTTTTATTTCAATAGAAAACTTGTAAGGAAAATTTAGCAATAGTTTCTATTGCTAATGTTTCCCAGCGATAGCAACTTTCCTTTAAGAAGTTTAACCTCTGTAATCATTAATCAATGATCTCAAAAATGACGTACTTGATTACATTTTTAAACTTTTGCACTTGGCTCCTTCTTGGGCATTAGCAGTAGAAACTATTACTAAAATAACAATATTTTAGTAATATTTTAATAGTAGTTTCTATTGCTAACGTCTCTTAGCAACAGAAAATTTCCATTTCAATAGAAAACTTGAGGGAAACATGCATTTTTCAAGAAGCTGCGGTGAAATAAGTTCATCCTCCGCAATCACTAATCAATGTTGATGTCCCCTCAGAGGGGACATCCGAGTGCAGAGTTAATAAAATTATTGTATGGGTCTCTTCTGAGGGGACATCAGCATTGATTAGTGACTGCGGAAGATTTAAAGCTATTCCACCGCAGCTTTTTTAGAAATCCATGTTTTCATGAAGATTTCTATTGAAATGGAAATTTTTTATTACTGGGAGACGTTAGCAATAGAAGCTGTTGCTGAAATACTCCTCAAAGATTGCTATTTTAGCACGAGTTTCTATTGTTAACATTCGAGAATACAAATTAAGAAATATAAATTTTACAACTGTTTATGATTAATTCATTTTCTATTGCTGGAAGACGTTAGCAATAGAAGCTCTTACTGAAATATTACTCAAAGATTGCTATTTAGCAGTAGTTTCTATTGCTAACGTCCTAGAATACAAATTAAGAAATATAAATTTTACAACTGTTTATAATTAATTCATCGTTGATAGCATCCATAGAACATTAAACCATCGAAAGACGTGAGTAAGAGACTAAACGAAAACACTGACAGATGATCGCTCCTCTAAGTAATTACGAGAGAGCCATTGTGTTCGTTCGAGAACCAAAGGTTCCGTATTTAATCGCAAAGTAGACTTAAAAAAAAAAAAAAAAGAATGAATCCGCGGAGTCTTTTGATCTTCTGATATATTCACTGCTGCCGCAAGGTTGCTGTACAACACGGTTCCCAGAGTTTACACGAGTAAACACAATGGGAGATATTGTTCTATGTACTTTATGTTTCAACGGAAACCAGACAATTGATGGTTCTCTGAAAATTTCGTAGCATCTTTATCCGCGGTTTAATGCTCGAACGTACGAGGAAACGCTACGCACTTCTCAGCCGTATTTTTCGTGCTAAAAATGCGCCTCGCTGCGAGAACAAAGTACTAAAAGTTCCAACGAAACGGCATTAAAATATGAGAGAGGTAACGTGGCGTTGGAAAAGAGAAAGAGAGGGTCTTATTCGCACGTGGATGACACGATAGCGAACGTGTTAACTGACTCGACTGCAGCGTCGTTATTTTAGGCATTTCAGGTTGTATATCCGTGATGGAAAAGTGCGCTTTATCTTGGCAAAATTTCGACTAAAAACTGGTGACGTGCGATCCATGGAAGCTGTAGAATGGCTTCCCTTGTATTTTCCAAAATACAAATAATAAATACATATTGCGCGACTACTTTTGTCAGAATATTTACGTTGTATTTAAGATTGTGTTTATTTTTGTCATTTCTGGTAATTATTTAGAATTTTTATGGGAACATAGCTTCCCTATCTGCTAAAAACTCTCGTTACGACTTCGCGTGACCCAACATGGTGTCGCAGACTCGATTTTCTAACCAGTTCACGCTGAATAAATCGATAACATGAAAATACAGTACTTTCGCGATCAGCAACGTATCCACGTCGATACATTTTAAACGACTTATAATGCACTCGTTTTAATGAGCAGCAAGTTGCTCCGCGCGTTGGAACAAAAACAAAACGAAACGAAATAGAGCGTCGAGTTTAGCTCGACGTAAGACCACGAGGAGAGCCATTCTGCTGTCGAACACTGTTCAACCAGAAGCTGGACAAAAAACACGAAACAAGGGGGTAGCATCTACGAGAAAGTAGAACTTGAAGAGGCCTGCAGAGCGACCAGAAACTCGTTTCCACGTCGAAGCAGGTTCGTGAACAGAGTCCACGACCCTCGAAGGACGTTCGCGAGAGCGTGGCTGCCTTCGCGAACCTCCTTCCGGAGGGAGCTGTGTTAGAAGGGAATCCCAGTTCAAGGGCACGGCCATTAATTTCGTAACGAACCTCGTGGATCATTGGAAACTCTCGAAGGCTTTCCTGGCGTCCAGCAAACGGAATGCACCCAGCTACTTGGAGTCCTCGGGTGTTCACGCGCGAGGATCGACGAAAGATTTATTCGAACGATGGGAATGAGGACGAAAAACTGGGCCAATGCCGCAAATCGTTTGAATTTCTATGGAAATCGGACGATTTATACACCTATACTTGCTCGTTGCACTGCTCCACGATTTTGCAGCAGTATTTGCGTTTTTTGTTCCACTCTCGCATTTGGTTTGGACTTCGAGAACTGATTTTAAGCGTTGAACGATTCATCGAAGTGATTTCTATCGAGTCTTGTTTCACCCAGTTCTCGACTTCAATTTTTAACTTACACGCAGCAGATTATCTGATTAGCTCATTATCTTCGTGTACAACCCACTCTCTAGTGAAACACATGCTTGAGAACAGTAACTTTTCCTCAGCAACCTGGATTACGGTTCGAGTTAGGTTATAATCTTTGTTCACGAGGCAGAGATTATCGATAATTAATAATAACTCTCGATAATTAACAGATCGAACTTTCAGAGGGGAAGAAAAATATTCTTTGATCCATTGATTAGCCAATGTGGGCGAGAACGAAGATGGCGGTGTCTAGAATATCGTCAGTCCTCGACTTACGCGATTAAAAAAAAAGAAATTAAATTTTAAATGATCCCAGATGGATTAGCTGGTCTCGAAGCTTAACCCTTTGCACTCGAATGTCCCCTCTGAGGGGACATTGGAATTGATTAGTGATTAAACTTGTTCCTCCGCAGCTTTTTGAGAAATACATATTTCCCTCAAGTTTTCTATTAAAATGGAAATTTTCAACTGGGAGACATGAGCAATAACAATTCAGCGATATAAAATATTGCAACCCCTTCAGATCTGGCGCACGATTAACCCTTTGCACTCGGATGTCCCCTCTGAGGGGACATCAGCATTGATTAGTAATTACGGGGGTTAAACTTATGCCAACTTTTTAAGGAATGCATGTTTTCTCAATTTTTCTATTGAAATGGAAATTTTCTATTGCTGGGGGACGTTAGCAATAGAAACTGCTGCTAAATATTGCAATATTTTAGTAATATTTAGCACCTATTGCCATCGTCCAGGAAGAAGCACAGAGCAAAGGGTTAAAATCCTGATCCTGAACGATCTGCAAAAGTTACAAAAGCAGTGAACAATGATACTGTATGCTACACTTTAATTTCTGAAGAAAAGAAGAAAAGGACTAAAAGAGAATTAACAGTGGATCAATACTTGAAGTAGTTCGTATTTTACTTTCAATTATGCTTTGAGACTAAAACATATTTTGCCAAAAATGCTAAATTTTCTGCTTTCCTCGACTTACGCGAAAACCTTAGGAACCAATTAATTGCGTAATTCGAGGGCTTACTGTATGCAGATCTATTTTGAAATAAAAATGCTAAATGTTGTGCTTTCCTCGACTTACACGAAAACCTGTAGAACCAAATAATCGCGTAATTTGAGGATTTACTGTATATAGACCTATTTTGAAATAAAAACGCTAAATTTTGTGCTTTCGTCGACTTACACGAAAACCTTTAGAACCAAATAATCGCGTAATTTGAGGATTTACTGTATATAGACCTATTTTGAAATAAAAACGCTAAATTTTGTGCTTTCGTCGACTTACACGAAAACCTTTAGAACCAAATAATCGCGTAATTTGGGGGTTTACTGTATATAGACCTATTTTGAAATAAAAACGCTAAATTTTGTGCTTTCCTCGACTTACACGAAAACCTTTAGAACCAAATAATCGCGTAATTTGGGGATTTACTGTATATAGACCTATTTTGAAATAAAAACGCTAAATGTTGTGCTTTTGTCGACTTACACGAAAACCTTTAGAACCAAATAATCGCGTAATTTGGGGATTTACTGTATATAGACCTATTTTGAAATAAAAACGCTAAATTTTGTGCTTTCCTCGACTTACGCGAAAACCTTTAGAACCAAATAATCGCGTAATTTGGAGGTTTACTGTATATAGACCTATTTTGAAATAAAAATGCTAAATGTTGTGCTTTCCTCGACTTACACGAAAACCTTCAAAACCAATTAATCGCGTAATTCGAGGACTTGTATAAATATACTTTACTGTCGCAGAATGTGACGTCATATCGGTGTGTATAGCCTACGTGCACCGCGCCTAAACCGTTTCGACGTCGAGCCACCATTTTGCGGCACACGTAATTCCTTGACCAACGAGTACGTACGTCGCATGGTCGTGAAGCTTTAACATCGATCTGTGACGAGAATAAACAGGGAAAAAGGTCTAATAGAATATTTCTTAGCGGGCAATAGTGGTCGTTCCCATTGATTTACGATGTTGCTAGAACGTCACTGAATACGGTTCAAGGAATTGCGCGTTAAACACTCTCTGTTCCTCTGATCGCGACGAACAAAATTTGTAAACGCAGTGGATACCATTTCTTTATATATCCTTTCGATTTTTAAGCTGACCCTTAAACTTTAATCGACGATCGAATGTAAACGGTTCAATGTAAACGGTTAAAGTTGTATAAATATTCATAGAGTTATATAATAGTCATATAGAGTTAATATAGAGATAATTCATTTTTATATTCATACGAAAAATATATTAAAAAATATAATATCGCCATTTATAGCGATAAGTAATAATCTTCCAAGTTTTATTAATGGTTCGATCGTTGTGCCTCAAGTTTCCACTGTCCTTGAACTTCCGTGCTATAATAATGCCTGATTATCTTTGAATCCTCGAACAATGTTCAGACGGCGTATTTTTAGACAACGTTAGACAGCAAACTTTCAACTAAGCGCTAAACTGAAAGGTACACTTGCAATTACGTTCGAATGTTTTCTTACGTTGACATTAAAAAACGAGCAGATCGCTCGAATTATGCCATCACGCGATTCAGAGTTGCAAGATGGCGAAGGGTAGCTCGAAATGTACCAAATTCTTCATAATTGCACGCTGTAATTTGTTGCTAATTGTTTCTAATCGCTTGTCTTTGCATTAATTTGTTATTTCGTAGGCACGTTTCAAAGTAACCGTGACGACCTAAAATTTAGCGAAATTTCCAAGGAAACACCGACTCTCCAAACTTAAAACGGTTATTTGAACAATTCAGTAAATATCGAATTTAATTAAACTATCTGGTTCTCATTTTACCTCCTCGATTCTTCGAAATTTACCAAATCTTCGATGCGTTCTCAGAACTGATCGAACACGGATATCATTATTAATGATTAACACTAAACTTACAGCTGTCTAATGACTGCTTTTTAGACTTCCATGAAATTTCTTTGCTAATTATTATATGAAAATTATTTTTTAATTTAGTTATGTTTCATTGTCTAAGTTAAATTCTGTATTATTTATAATCATCTAGAAAAAAGTATAACATTTATTTGAGAAGCGGTCATTTAACCGTCACTGGTAGAAATATGGATACACAAAATGTCTGTAGGTTTAGTGTTAACACATATTACAACTATTCTCTGTCAATACTTCAACGATTTCTCAAAGATCTACCAGTCTCGATCACGCATGCAGCTCGTGATCCTCCTCTCTGTACTTTACAATCAGTGGCACAAGTGTGACCCAATCTCAGAAGCTGAAAAAGTTACGCTTGTTGGATAAAATTTCTGATGGAAGAAAAACAGAAGTTGGAGATTCGACTTGCCAGTCGCCACGAGTTTTCCATCGACCGATTTCAAGTTTCGAAACCCAACAGAAATGAATTTGGGAGGTGAAATTAGCTCGAGAGAAGATGAAATTGATTTTCAGCTGTTGAGAAACGAGATTAGTTGCATTGACGAAGAAATTGGCGATTGAAAAAGTCGAGTGCAAAGGGATAACTTTGCCATCCGATTGAGAAGCCTCAAATTGAAGGAATACTCATGCATACATCGCATATGCAGCAAGGAACAGTAAAATTACTAAAATTGACAGAATGACTTAATAATAAATATATTATTGACAAAGTAACTTAATAACATATTTATTATTAAGTCACTTTGTCAATTTTAGTAATTTTACTGTTCCTTGCTGCATATGCGATGTATGCACGAGTATTCTTTCAATTGGAGGCTTCTCAATCGGATGGCAAAGTAAAATTAATAAAATAGAATAATAAATGATTTATTTTTTGCTATCATTTCGCGAGGAAAATCGTTTTCAGTCGCTGACTCGCGTAGCTTTACGTCCTCAAGTCATGGAACACGATTTCAGATTCACAAGGAGAGGCGGGAAGTGCCTTCCCAATTGGCAAGGGTAAAGTTTGCATTTGCATCGATGTTATATCACTTTGCTGCGCGATGGAACGCGACTGAGCGATCGAGCCAATAAGTCAGAACCTTGAAACGATTTTCCTATCCACTCGGAACTCGGTTAACTCGATTAAAGGTTATTGGATTAACAAGCTGTCGCGATAAGCGCGGACAGACGTAGTAGAATCGTGGTGTCGATGCACTTTTTCCATTTGTTTACATGGGAACTCGACCTACGAAAGGCCACGATCAGTTCTGTTTTTTATTCTCCGCGCTCTGTCTTCCTTGTTCGTCTGGTTCGAAATTAACTTTTAACCCTTTGCATTCAGATGTGGCCTCTGAAGGGACATCAGCATTGATCAGTGATTACGAAGATTAAACTTATTCCATCGCAGCTTTTTGAAAAATGCGTTTCCTTGAACTCTTCTATTGCAATGGAAATTTTCAGCCACAGAAATTATTACTTAAATATTGCTATCTTAACAATAGCTTCTATTTTCTATAAATATGAATTTTATTAATATTAATAAAATTAAGGAATATATTATTAATGTATAGCAATATATTATTAACCCTTTGCATTCAGATGTGGCCTCTGAAGGGACATCAGCATTGATCAGTGATTACGAAGATTAAACTTATTTCATGTCAGCTTCTTGAAAAATGCGTTTCCTTGAACTCTTCTATTGCAATGGAAATTTTCAGCCACAGAAATTATTACTTAAATATTGCTATCTTAATAATAGCTTCTATTTTCTATAAATATGAATTTTATTAATATTAATAAAATTAAGGAATATATTATTAATGTATAGCAATATATTATTAACCCTTTGCACTCGGATGTCTCCTCTGAAAGGACCTCAGCATTGATCAGTAATTACGAAGATTAAACTTATTTCATGTCAGCTTCTTGAAAAATGCGTTTCCTTGAACTCTTCTATTGCAATGGAAATTTTCAGCCACAGAAATTATTACTAAAATATTGCTATCTTAATAATAGCTTCTATTTTCTATAAATATGAATTTTATTAATATTAATAAAATTAAGGAATATATTATTAATGTATAGCAATATATTATTAACCCTTTGCACTCGGATGTCTCCTCTGAAAGGACATCAGCATTGATCAGTAATTACGAAGATTAAACTTATTCCATCGCAGCTTTTTGAAACTGCATGTTTCCTTCAATTTTTCTATCGCAATGGAAGTTTTCTAGTGCTGATAGACGTTAGCCACAGAAAATATTGCTATCTTAACAGTAGCTTCTACTGCTAACACCCAGGAAGAAGCAAAGGGTTAAAGAAATTCAATCGATCTAGACTTATTCTACAGTTACTTCTAATCCAACATTTTAGCTTCTTTTAATCACGTTTGAAGAAATAAAACAGTCTCGAATCGCACGTAGAATATCCTAAATTTAACGATAGCTGGTGAACAAAAAAGTTAACGAATAATGTATAACATAAATACATACTTTGAGACAATTTTTCAATTAAACAAGCAGATCTTCTAGAGAACTCTCGCGATTGTTCAATTATATGGAAAGATGCATCAACTGTAGCATACGACATTTCTTTCTTTTAATATTTCTGAAGATTAGTACAGGAATTACCAAATTTATTACACAAACACGTTTTTAAGCTTCAATCGTGAAAGAAGAAAAAGAAGAATCGATTTCTGATTTTGAGAATCTATGTATGATTCAATTTTCACAAATTTTTGTCAAACTTCTGTAATTTTACCGTGTTCGACAAGATTCTAGAACCTTTACAGTTTAAGTGAAGCTATCTCCCTCGTCTTCCATAATGAGGTAGTCAAGCGTACATTATTAACCCTGTGCTATGTCGATCTGTCCTTGAGATTTTAATCCAATGAATTTCCCTTCGACCTTGCGTGTAGAAGAACGCGATTTGCGTCCTCTGACATAATCGTGGACACGATATATGAATATATATATATGTAACATGTGATTATATGGGAAATATACGAGATGCTATAGTATAAAAGTATAGTAAGTCCTCGAATTACGCGATTAATTGGTTCTAAAGGTTTTCGTGTAAGTCGAGGAAAGTACTGAATTTAGCATTTCAGAATTTTTATTTCAAAGTAGATCTTTAAGTCTTTGAATTACCACTAATTGGTTCCAAAATTTTTCGCGTAAGTCGAGCAAAACACAGAATTTACTATTTTTATTTCAAAATAGATCTATGTACAGTAAGTCCTCTAATTACGCGATTAATTGGTTCTAAAGGTTTTCACGTAAGTCGAGTAGTATTGGTCCACAGTTAATTGTCTTTTAGTCCTTTTCTTTTCTTCACAAATTAAAGTGCAGTAAAGTATAAAAATTTTTAGAGGACGATTTTCTCTTATTTATCATTACTGGTTTAAATAATAACTTAAATAACATCTTAAGCAATCGTGCGATGAAAAATAGTATAAATTGGACATTTCTTAAACAAATTTCAGACTTTCTAAACTTTAATTAAAGTAATGTATACTTCTGAGAAACTCGAACGAAAAGAGAAGCGTAATGATCGATATCTGGTGATTTAAAATAAACGTTATGAAACCACGAAAATTCAATACAGTAGAAGTAATCATTGCATCATTCACGCGGCTTCTTGTCAGTGCTTAAATGCCAGTTCCATAAAAACAGCTGTCAGCGTACGGTCACGAAGATACCGCATGGTTGATTAATTTGTAAACACGCTGTGCAAATTTACAGTATTAGTCATTTTCGAAAAATCAATGTAATATCTTGTAACCTTAACGAGAATCTCTCTCGTGTCTCACTCTCGCGCAAAATGTGTGCATATAAATTAGATAAAGCATGTATCTTGCGAAATTGGTAACGAATAAAAAAACAAAGTCGGATGAAGGAAATCAGAGTGACTTAATCGCAAAGAAAGTGTCAGTCGTATAAGACAGCATCAACAGAGATAAGAGTAACCAATTTCTTTTTTCCATCACCAATGTTGCATAAATTAATGAAAATAATGAATTAAAAAATATATATGAGTGGTTATTATTTAATAGTTATTGTTGAATTCAAAGTCTAAGCGCAAATATTGAGTAAACTAATGAAATGTAATTGTTGAATGTGTAATTTATGTGTCACAATTAAGTACGATAATCGACACTTTCAATCACATTTCCTCCTTCAAGATTTTGTTTATAAACATAACATATACGTAATAATAACACAGCGTAACCATAAAACAAGAATAAAAATGTAGCAAAATAACAGCGCACAAACATAACAACGCATTCTCTGTAAGCATATTTGGAATGCTTAAAGAGAAAACGAATTTAATTGCAGTCCATTTGTGTGACTAAGTGGAGGCTTGCTTAACGAATCCGTCTGTGAATCATTATTTTTATTTGTGTTAGTGTTTGTAAACCTACGTGATACCATTGTTGGAAGTATTACAAGCTTTCAGAGATTATTTTGTTTTTACAACACGTCTGCCACGTGATGGCCGTAAAGCTCGGTTAGTCGTATCGAAGACTAACATTTTCATTCCTCGGCTCCTTAATTGTCCACTGGAATTTTTCTCTGACGGACAAACGAGCGGTAGTGATTTATTTATATTTTCCCTTAAAAGTAATCGAGAAGACAATAAGCAGTAATGCGCGACAATTGCGAAATACGAAAACAAATTGCCCTTTTTGTTACTTATTTATCCTAAGCAACAAAAAGAGCAATTTGTTTTCGTATTTCGCAATTGTCACGCATTACAGCCTATTGTCTTCTCGATTAAAAAAAAAAGAACATACAATACTCTACGTAAAGAAGTAGTCAGCCAGAAATTTATTGTTTGAAAAAGTATCACGTGATGGGCCGAAAGAAATGAATTAACATAAATGTTTCTACGTAGTTAATTGCATTTTCGTGGCAGCTTCGACGTCGATCATAAAAAAACGCGTTTTAATGTTGAAGTCGTTAATGGTTCAAAGGGACAAAAGTGAAATTTGCATAGCATACGTCGTCAGCATGAGTTCTTGCGAAGAGAAAAATTAGAAGTGGCGTGGTGCGCGACTCGCTCGGTAAAAAGTGGTCCAAGGTACATATTAGATAATATGTATTTACATTAGCGCCGTTTCAGAAGAGGCTACGGTATTTTTGCTCCTCTACATTCTCTTTATTAAAGAAAAAGAACAGCGTGATACAACGACAAATATACTAAAACGAAATACATGTACGATGGTACTTAAAACCTACTACTATGTACACAGTTGATTTCAGGGACCGTTAAACAAATTACACTTGGAATACTTGGAAGGTGATAGGCGAGACAGTTGATAGCAACGATAAAATAGAAATCTGTAGACATCGATGGCTGGTTTATCAATTTCAAAAATAATTGAACCTGAAGCTTACGATATTAGAAGTACATTTCTCAAATTAAGTTTTTCTATGTAAATAATTCAAGTTTAATCTTTAAAAACTTAATCTTTCAAATGTTTTTTCTCTGAAAATCGATAGTTCTGCTCTCATAAAAAGAAAAGAACAGAACCAGAAGCTTAATCCTTTATTAAATATTTTTCCCCTGAAAATCGATAGCTCTGCTCTCATAAAAAGAGAAAAAAATATTTTTCTCTCAATATTAATAGTTCTGCTGCTCTCATTTCTCGATGATCCTAACTTAGAACAAAAAGAAATCAAAATTAGTTGCGAAGGGGTTATTAATTTACCTCACTCAACGAGAACTTGTGCCACTCGACAACGCTCTTTTCTCAGCACATTCGACACCGTTTTCAGGACAATGGTACAATTCCAACCGTTCATTGTTTCAACGTTTTCAGGAGAGAACTTTTTAGGATAATCGCAAGCTGAAGAAAGTAGCGATAAATAATCCACATTTTGCGAATAGTTTCCTGCGAGAACGAGTGAAATTTCCTGGACAACGGACGATACTTTCTATACAGGCATCCTAATTCGAAGTCACTAACCGTGCACCCGTTTCCGTGATCGAACAGGGGCGTCCAATCTCGTTCTCTCGAGATACTTGAGGACGTAAAGGCGGCGAGACACGTCTGGCACGGTATCAACAAGCGAAACGGAAGTAAACAGAAGAAGTAGCAGCCGCGGAAGCCCGTGGAACAGGCTCGTGACTAAAATCGCTTTACTGGCGAGGTCAGCCGTACGAAGGTTAGGAGGTCTAAGCCCCTGGCATGATCGATCGCCGACAGATGGAAGTTTCCACTTTAGGCCGCCGCTGTCGCCACCGTTTGACCTATCTCCATTGAAAAATCCCAGTATCGCGTGTCGCGCGAGCGAATTTATCTACGCGAAAACGCATATTCGCTGCGTGTCGCCGAAAGAAGGTCGATTATCTTCATTTATCGCCGCGAGACGATTTTTACGGCTCGTCCCGGCTCTTTTCAGGGCTCTACAGCGCGAAAGCTGAACCAGTCGTCGCTCGAGCGTATACATGTGCATAATACCTGAATTTGCGTCGCTTGAATCGCAACCACTTCGCTTGGAACGTCGTTTCAAGTCGCTTTTTTCTTTTTTTTTTGAGAGAGAGACGAGTACTGAACATGGTATATGTTATTACGAGTTGAGAAAGATTTGGTTTGAAATATTTAAGAAACATTTATATTCAGTCAGTCTAGTTTAAATAGGATTAACACTTTGCGCTCGAGACTTTCCAAGAATGGTTCAAATTGGTGACTGAGGATCACCTCTCGAGTGCAAAGGGTTAAATGACCAGAGTAGTAATTATTTTCTAATTTATGACGTAATCATTTCTGAGTAACTTCGTTTTCTCATTTTTCTCAGTGAAGCGTATTATGCGTATCAGACTCGATGAATGCACCATTGCTAGAGCCGAATTCAGAGAGGAGACATTGTTCGTAAAAGGTAACAATGGATCTCGTTTCACTTTGAACAAAGCATTAATCTTCCTAATCCTTCGATGCCATCCGATAATTAGACGCTTATTGACGCGAGGTGAAAACAGGTCGCCGTTCGATTCAAACGCATCAAGTCGGTCTGTGTGCTCTCAACGTCGTTTGATCGTGAAAACGCGTTGGAAACGCGAACTGGCTTTCTCTGGCCGACGCTAAAGGTTACTCTGTATGTTAGAAATAAATTGCAACTCGAGAAAGAGTCGCGCAGTTCGAATCGTTCGAGGTAAAAGGTAATCTTCGATTATGGGCAATTATATAATTGCTATGGACAGATTTCAGATTTTAGCTTCAGCTTGGCGACTTCTGAACGAATCGCGTGTCACTGAAATTTCTGACAAACGTAATTACATAGAGGACGCATCCTGAAGGACAGCAATTTACTGCTGTGGAGGAAACTAAACTAATATGGACGCAAGCAAAATTCAAAGCATTCTCATCATATCAGCGTGAAATGGACATTTTCTATTTTTAAGGGACTTTAGCAATAGAAACTATTGCTCAAAGATTGATAATTTAGCAATAGTTTCTATTAACCCATTCGAGATGGCTCATTTTTTTGGAGATCTACTTCAGAAGCTGAATGTTTCTGCTGATTTTCTGCATTCCTGGTGATTCTGGCTTTAGGTCACTCATTTTGGGGACTAAATTGAAACCAATACCCAATTTTATGGTTACACACTTCTAAGATGCCTTTTATTTTAAACCAATCTTAGTTCGACGCCTACTTTTTCCATACTGACTCATAATTTCAATTCAATATCATTGCACACACAGTGTGCAATCCATCTCGAATGGGTTAAACTATTAACCCTTTACACTTGGATGTCCCCTCAGAGGGGAAATTAGAATTGGTTAGCGATTAAACTTATTAGAGAAACGCGTATTTCTCTTAAATTTTCTATCGAAACAGAAATTTCCCATTGCTATTTTAGCAACAATTTCTATTGGTAACATCTGGGAGGAGTCGAGTGCAAAGGGTTAAAGTTAAGGTTAAACTTATTCCATCGCAACTTTTTGAGAAATGCGTTTCCCTTAAGTTTTCTATTGAAATGAAAATTTCTTATTTTTGAATGACTTTAGCAATTGAAACTATCGCTAAAGTATTGCTCAAAGATTGCTATTTTAGCGATTTTTCAAATTTATCTTAAACTTATTCCATCGCAACTTGGAATAAGTTTTTATTCTTGAAAAATTTTAGCAATTGAAACCATCGCTAAAGTATTGCTCAAAGATTGCTGTTTTAGCGATAGATTCTATTGTTATCGTCCTGGCGCAGTCGAGGGGGTTAAAATACTCGAGTCTTTCGCATAACAAAGTAGAGAATCGCCAGTTTTCCTTCAGCCGTAGAAAATATCTTCGAGCAGCGCGTGATCCGTAAAAGGGGCGATAGAAGCAATCTCTCGCGGAGATTTTCGATCGCCAGGCTGAGATTCTCGACAGCTTGGCGTCGCGTTGGCTGTCGTTGCAAAACGAAAGGAACCAGGCGATAGTGCAGGAATCACGTGGGTCGATCGATTATTTCACGAGCACGTCGCGATCACGCGGGAGAGTTTCGCGATCCGTCGCGTTTCGTCCTCCTTTCACGGACGTCGCGAAAGTGTACCGCGATTTCAGATGAAATTTATTCGAGCCTGCCGCGGAGGAGCCAATTAGATCGAAATGGCTGCCGTAACGTCCGCGGCAATTAAAGGTTTTCGCTGTCCTAATTAACTGATATCGAGGGACACACGCAACCGGCTATTATACACCGTGTTCCTCCACGTACACGGTGAATTACGAACCCACGTTCCTATTTGGTAGAGAATAATGCGCGAATATCAATTTTTTTCCCTACGAAATAAGATTTATTTGATTTATTGTTTTCTTATTTTTATAATCTTATCAATTTGTAGGATTAGAGATGTACTGAGCTGAAATTACGTAGTCAAGTTCCTATTCAGCAAAGAATAATGCGCAAGCATCAGTTTTTTTTCCTACGAAAAAGGAATTTATCTTCTGTGATTTATTATTTTCTTACTTCTATAATATTATAAATTTATAGGATTAGAGATGTACTGAATTGAAATTACGTATCCACGTTCCTATTCAGCAGAGAATAATTCTCAACTATCAATTCCTTTTCCTACGAAAAAAGATTTATTTGATTTATTATTTTCTTATTTCTATGATCTTTTAAATTTATAGAATTATAGATGTACTGAATTGAAATTACGTACTCAAGTTCCTATTCAGTAGAGAATAGTTCTCAAATATCAATTCTTTTTCCTACGAAAAAAGATTTATTTGATTTATTATTTTCTTATTTCTATGATCTTTTAAATTTATAGAATTATAGATGTACTGAATTGAAATTACGTACTCAAGTTCCTATTCAGTAGAGAATAGTTCTCAAATATCAATTCTTTTTCCTACGAAAAAAGATTTATTTGATTTATTATTTTCTTATTTCTATGATCTTTTAAATTTATAGAATTATAGATGTACTGAATTGAAATTACGTACTCAAGTTCCTATTCAGTAGAGAATAGTTCTCAAATATCAATTCTTTTTCCTACGAAAAAAGAATTTATCTTATTTAATTTATTATTTTCTTACTTCTATAATCTTATAAATTTATAGAACTAGAAATGTACTGAATTGAAATTACGTACTCAAGTTCCTATTCAGTAGAGAATAGTTCTCAAATATCAATTCTTTTTCCTACGAAAAAAGATTTATTTGATTTATTATTTTCTTATTTCTATGATCTTTTAAATTTATAGAATTATAGATGTACTGAATTGAAATTACGTACTCAAGTTCCTATTCAGTAGAGAATAGTTCTCAAATATCAATTCTTTTTCCTACGAAAAAAGAATTTATCTTATTTAATTTATTATTTTCTTACTTCTATAATATTATAAATTTATAGGATTAGAGATGTACTGAATTGAAATTACGTATCCACGTTCCTATTCAGCAGAGGATAATGCCTGGATATCAGTTTTTTTTCTTGCAAAAGAAAAACTTATTTTATTCTACTAACTATTTTCTTACTTCTGTAACCTTATATAAGATTTAAAATATACAGAAGAGAAATATCGATAAAGAATTGTTGTTAAGATTTGTATATCTCTAATACTATGTTCTAATCACGAAACAGTCCCTCAATTTATATATTATTTACCATAGAATTAACTTCTTTATTAATTACTACAATTGCGTTTTGATGTAGAATAAAAATTGCTGTACACAGTAGTATTTTCACATAATTCATGATTGAAAGATTGACCAACGAATTTTGATTTAGGATTAAAAAGGTCATCGTAAGAATAAACGTGTACAATGTATTTATACTTGTACTTTGTATCGATGACAATGTTACTCTGAAATTATTCACGAATAATATACGCTTATGAATAATTGAAACGAATTGTTTAAAAACGCAGCCGTTTCTCGTCTGCATTCGCGTCAATTATTATCGTACAACATTGCGTCGCGCGTACAATGTATCGCAAAGAACAAAAGTTTTGTTTGGACTATGGAATCGTGTGAGGCCACGTTTTATCACCGTCCGTTTCAGCTGTCCGTTGGAATATTTCTTCCGACACTATCGCCGCGAAACTGCATCGAACTGGTAGGCCACGTGCAACCGCAATTATATTAAACGGTCGAAAAAAAAAAAAACGTACGATTAAAAAGGATGAAAAGAGAAAAAGAAACGAGAACGTGAAACACATACGTAGACGCGGCAAGAACCCAATTGCGACTGTGGAAATGTAAATGAACGATACGAAAAATCTGTCTGGCGATAAATCATTCGAGATTAACACGCGCGCGGGTTTCGACGATTCGAATCGATCCTTTATATTACGGATAAATTAGTCGTTTGATTTGCGATGATTGATTAACCCTTTGCACTCGACGCTTATCCAGCGATTTTTTATTGCTGGTAAATGTTGGCGATAGGAACAATTACCAAGTAATTTTCCAGCAATTGAAAATTTCCATTTCAGTAGGAAACTTTGGGGGAATATACGTTCTTCAAAAAGTTGCAATGGAATAAGTTTTTAATCTTCGCAATTAATTTTCTCAGAGGCGACATCCGAGTGCAAGGGGTTAATCCTTTAAAAGAGTCGCCATGGTGTTTCATACAACAATTTTTCAGCAATAGAAAATATCCATTTCAATAGAAGACTGAAGAAATATACGTTCTTCAAGAAGTTGCAATGGAATAAGTTTTTAATCTTCGCAATTAATTTTCTCAGAGACGACATCCGAGTGCAAGGGGTTAACCCTTTAAAAGAGTCGCCATGGTGTTTCATACAACAATTTTCCAGCAATAGAAACTATCCATTTCAATAGGAAACTTTGGGGAAATATACGTTCTTCAAGAAGTTGCAATGGAATAAGTTTTTAATCTTCGCAATTAATTTTCTCAGAGACGACATTCAAGTGCAAGGGGTTAACCCTTTAAAAGAGTCGCCATAGTGTTTCATATAACAATTTTCCAGCAATAGAAAATATCCATTTCAATAGAAAAATTTGGGGAAATATATGTTCTTCGAGTAGTTGCAATGGAATAAGTTATTAACCTTCGCAATTAATTCCCTCAGAGGTGATACCCGAGTGCAAAGGGTTGATAGGAAGAAATGCAACTGTATAACTTTTAACCCTTTGCACTCGACGCTGTTCTATCAATTTTCTACTGCTGGCACAAATTAGGGATAGAAACTATTACCAAGCAATGTTCCAGCAATAGAAAATGTCCATTTCAATAGGAAACTTTGGGGAAATATGCGTTCTTCGAGTAGTTGCAATGGAATAAGTTTTTAACCTTCGCAATTAATTCCCTCAGAGGCGACATCCGAGTGCGAAGGGTTAATATGAAGAAATTCGGATCGAGCAACTAAATAGCTTTTAACCCTTTGCATTTGACGCTTTTCCAACAATTTTCTATAGCTGGTAAAAGTTAGCAATAGAAATAATTACCAAGTAATTTTTCAGCAATAGAAAATGTTCATTTCAGCAGAAAACTTTGGGGGAATGTACGTTCTTCAAAAAGGTGCAATGGAATAAGTTTTTAATCTTCGCAATTAATTTTCTCAGAGGCGACACCTGAGTACAAAGAGTTAATACGAAGAAATGCAACTGTATAGCTTTTAACCCTTTGCATTCGACACTTTTCCAGCAATTTTCTATTTCTGATAAAAGTTAGAAATGGAAACTATTACCAAGAAACTTGCTAGCAATAGAAAACTACCATTTCAATAGAAAACTTGGGGAAAATATACGTTTCTGAAGAAGTTGCGGTGGAATAAATTTTTACCTTAGCAATTAATTCCCTCAGAGGGGATATTCGAGTGTAAAGGGTTAATAGGTAGTGGGAAAGGTGTAAAAAGAAAATTAGAATTGAAACTAAAGTGGAAGAAAATTAGAACTTATGTAGAAATGTAAATTACATCGTTTTTGCATTTCTACAAAGTAATTAAGGTGGTAAAAGAAGAAAGAAAACAAAGATGGCGTAGCATAGCGTAGCAAAATGGTTCGTTACATCGTTGCAGAAAAAGTATTAAAGTGGGAAAAGAAGATTTCGCTATTTCCAACCGCGATGTATTATTCATTGCCTAAGTTATTAGGTTTCGATATTCATCTTTTTATCTGCGAGTATTTAAAACTGAAAAGCAATTAAAAATGAAAGCAATTCGATAAAATATTCCATTTGTAACTAAAATATACAAAGAGAATGTTCGATAAATATAAAATCTAGTATATCTTGCTGCTTCTAATACACAATTAATTAATTGCCTTTTTAGTCGACTTTACTGTACTTGCTAAACGCAAGGAAGTAAATCATATTTTTTGTTCAACATTCTTATTATGGTTGATATTAAAACTACTTAATTACGCCGGATAAATTCACGCAATTATAATATCGTTATCAATACTAGCGCTTAATCAAATGATGCAACTTGTAACTCCATTTAACATAAATAACGAGAAGTCTACATTTGCGTTGTACGTTTCGGATCAATAATGGGTCTATAAATGGCATTTGCTAATAATGTCAGAGTCTATGCTACGAGATAATCATTCGATGATTTAACCCTTTGCACTCGGTTCCTTCCGGACATTAACAATAGAAACTATTGCTAAAATAGCCATTTTTCAGCAATATTTTAGCAACAGTTTCTATTTCTAACGTCTCCCAACGATAGAAAATTTCCATTTCAATAGAAAACTTGAGGAAACATGCTGCTGTGGAATAAATTTAATCTCAGTAATCACTAATCAATGTTGATTCCCTTCAGAAAACAAGGTAAATCAGTGAGCATCGAAACTACTCTTTGACACATAGTGCAAAAGGGAATTAAAAATAATGGATCATTGTGTACGCATTTAAATTATTGGAAACGGAAAAGTATTTAACCAGCAAAATTGCTTCTTTTGTATCAAGTGAGTATCAAATGCCTTGATTATTGTTTTCGTGCTCCATTGCTGAAATTCTTCTTGTTTCAATGTTTTAATTTTTATTCAAAATTATAAACATCAAAAAGGTACTTTTCTCTTTGAACACCAAACTCAAAGTGCAGACAAAGCAGTCAAAATTCCACATTGAGATTATAAAATTCCGGGAATTCTCACAAATGGAAATCGCATTACATTCCTCGCCTTCAATGTCGCAGTTATAAAACTAAAAGTAAAGCAAAAAGAAGTTAAAAAAGAGAGTTAAAATAAAAATCGTGTAAAAGAAGTTCATGTAAAACCAGAATTGGATGTATATACATCATATTTACCACGACATCCTTTCTTTTTCTCCTTTTCCAAACCTGGAGGAGAATCTCAACAATAATGCATTACTCGTTGAGATTGTGCAATGATGTCAATTCGTCGCACGATGACGTGAAAATAGGTCGCTTAAAAAGAGAATTAAATCTTTTTTCCAATTCGTTTGAAAGAAGTTCGCGTGAAAACAGAATTGGCTGCGTGCAACTTGGCTTCGCCTCTCGCCAGAAACACGGAGAAACGTCTCGTTCGAGCAGCGAATTCTAGACTCGACCGATGCGCTGGCGGCGGAGTTGAACGACACCAAGCGTATCCTTCAGGGTCACGCTTATTTTCGGGAACTCGAGATCGTCGATGTTCGCCTTGAACGGCTGCGCATTAGGCGTCAGCGTGGGTTAGAAAACGCTTCAGCCGTCGCAGCCACAAAAATTATATTTAGTCCGCGTTATCTGATCGCGAGATAACGACACGGACACGGCGGCAATAAATGGACGATTTGCGAGGTCGACTGCGTCGCGACGCGGTGTATTCCGATGCACGGCGAATACACGGTTCAGTGAACTGTGTCTGATTATGACGTCAACGCAATTGTTTGTGATAATTTTATTCGATAACGTCAACTGTCGATCCGCGTTACGTTCGATAAAATTATGGAGTGTTTGGTTAAATTCTGCGAGAGCGAGGCATTCGCGAACGTATGGAAAAAAACTGATCCAAAATGAATCCGTTTTTCGCTTGAATAATGGTATCTCTAGGAAACGACATTTTTACTTTTCAGGAGGACCATCGCACGTTTGTTCGTGGTTTAATGTTATTGAAACAGCTGAAGGACAAACATTTGTTCCAAAATGACTCCTTTTTGGGAATAAGCTAGTGGTTTTGTCATCAAAATTTATGAATTGTTTTATTAATGTATTTTGTGTCAAAACGAGTTTGAAGATCTAATAAGTTACTAAGGAACTAATGTTAAAAGCCCCTAAATCGATGCAATACAGATGCATGTACGACAAGCACGTTGCATCGCGGTGTTGTCTCAAAAAAATTTACCCTTAGTGTACGCATAATCATGCTAAATCGTTTTTGTCCAAAAGAGTTTCGATACGCAACTTTTTACTCCTGATCTTCATGCTGTTTCGACTTCTAGAATTATCCTTAAAAATTTCCAACCCAGCTCTATTCAAATACGTTGCATTATATCTGCAATTAACCCTTTGCCCTTGGATGTCCCCTCTGAGGGAACATCAGCACTGATTAGTGATTATGGAGGTTGAACTTATTCCACCACAGCTATTTGAGAAATGCATGTTTCCCTCAAGTTTTCTATTGAAATGGAAATTTTCTGTTGCTAGGAGACATTAGCAATAGAAACTACTATTAAAATATTACTAAAATATTGTTATTTTAGTAATAGTTTCTACTGCTAATGCCCAAGAAAGAGCCAAGTGCAAAAGTTTAAAAATGTAATCAAGTACGTCATTTTTGAGATCATTGATTAGTGATTACAGAGGTTAAACTTCTTAAAGGAATTTTGCTATCGCTGGAAAACATTAGCAATAGAAACTATTGCTAAAATTTTCCTTAAAAGTTTTCTATTGAAATAGAAATTTTCCATTGCTGGGAGTCGTTTGCAACTATTGCTAAAATATTGCTATTTTATTAGTAACGGTTGAAAAGAAGCCAATTGCAAAGGGTTAAATTGATAAGTAGTCATACAACTACTTGTTTCTACAATACAATGTCGAAAAATTAACATATAATTACAGTATACAAATCTATCGATAGGTACGATAGATTTTGAAGCATAGCACTGGAATTTTAGAATTTCAGAAACCTAGTCGTTTCTATAATGTAACATCGGAAAATTTACATATAATTACAGTAATCAAATCTATCGATAAACCAACAAATATTCGTCAGGCATCGAAATGA
The DNA here is from genome assembly GCA_963969225.1 of Xylocopa violacea. Taxonomy (NCBI): domain Eukaryota; kingdom Metazoa; phylum Arthropoda; class Insecta; order Hymenoptera; family Apidae; genus Xylocopa; species Xylocopa violacea. The sequence continues at coordinate 20,371,110 of CAXAJV010000008.1, forward strand.
TCCTTTCAAGTTATCCAATTATAATAAGTCTTTCCGGAAAAATGTTGACGAACTCTCCTCCTCGCGGTGCTCTCCTCGCTCCAGCCTAATTACTTTGGCAAACTGAAAATAAGCCGACAGTCTTGCCTATTTATAACCGCGACAGTCGCTTAGCAGCTAAATATAAGTTTAATTTATTAGCGTGTTATTAAAGTCTGCATATGGAATCGCGACGAAGCCCAACTTTAAACAGACCGTCGACACGTTGGCGATCTACACGCATATGAACCGTTTTCGTATTCCCAATGCACAGCGACGTTGTTGTTGCCACTTCGCGGTGAAAAACGTTCAGCCGTCGATTTTTCGAACGCGAAAAACACTCTATACATATCGCCGTCTGGTCGAAACGAAAATAACCAACTTCGAAATGAAACGAGGAGTTAAGCGTGAAACTCGCACCGCGTGAAACTTGTGCCACGTGAAACTTGTACCGCGTGAAACTCGATAGCTGTAACGCCTTTGCTTCGGACTTTATCCTTTACAAAGCAACGACACGTATAAATAGTTCGAGATTATATAATGGCAGAACAATCATGTAACTCAAGCTTCTGGCACTGAACGATAATTACTGGCGATGTGACGAGAACGCTTCGAATTTTGCTTGCGTCTATAGGTTAGGTTGCGTCCATAGTAAATTGCTGTCCCTGATGGGTGTGCCCTCTATGTAATTACGTTTATGAAAAATTTTACAAACATGCGATTCACTGCGCGTGTATAACGTTATTATAAATTTGAAGAAAAAGCTCAAAAATTACTGATCGACTTCCTACGATAACATTAAAATATTGCTAAAATATTACTGAAATGTTGCTATTTTAGCACATTTCCATCGCTAACGTCTGGGAAGGAGCCAAGTGCAAAGGGTTAAAATTCGTTACTCTTTCCTACATCTTCGTAGACCCTTTCTTCCCCCTTTTAGTCGCCTTTTACAACAAGCAGAGGATACTGTGAGTGTTCACATTTCTTTCATTAACGTCTGGGAAGGAGCCAAGTGCAGAGGGTTAAAATTCGTTACTCTTTCCTACATCTTCGTAAACCCTTTCTTCCCTCTTTTAGTCGCCTTTTACGACAAGCAGAGGATAACTGTAGGTATTCACATCTTTTTCACTAACGTCTGGAAAGGAGCCAAGTGCAGAGGGTTAAAATTCGTTACTCTTTTCTACATCTTCGTACACCCTTTCTTCCCTCTTTTAGTCGCCTTTTACGACAAGCAGAGGATAACTGTAGGTATTCACATCTTTTTCACTAACGTCTGGAAAGGAGCCAAGTGCAGAGGGTTAAAATTCGTTACTCTTTTCTACATCTTCCCCCTATTAGTCGCCTCTTACGACAAGCAGGGGATACTGTGGGTGTATTCTGATCCCCACCGCACAGGGATAACCATCATCTTTAAAATTTTCATTGAAAATTGCTTTAAAATGAAATTTAGAGTAAGACTCAATGCATAGATACGATAGTTTTTTATAAAATATGTTGCGACATTCGCATGAATTGCAAACTGGAAGATGAGAACTGCACATACGTATCATGACCTATCCTAGGTCTAATACACTTATGTAGGATACTATTGGAGATATACAACGAGAGATAAAGTCTGTAACGATGAAACAGCAGAAATAGTGTTTACATTGTTCAACAGTCTGTCAATAGAAATCGCGATCTACGACTTGTACAGGGTGATCCTTGGAATTAGGCCAGGTTGTAGGTTTTTTCCAAGTTTGAAGCCAGTTGGAAATGGATAATTGTTTAATTCGTACAAGCTCTGGCATTCTATAGTCGAATTTTTCTCACCAGTGCATCGATACTAAATCATACAAACTGGATACATTCGTGCAGTAATTCTTCTCCTCTTTTTTTTTTCAAAAATACACTCGAAAGAAAGTCGTGGCAGAAGATATCAAACGTTGTCTTATCGTTAACTTTGCTTGCAATAGAGCTACGAGACCTGTCCAAATTGTTGGTATTATCTTGCATAATAAGCGACGAGTGTTTTACGCAAAAACATTTGTTGTTCGGTATTAATCGACGGAAGTCCCTACGTCAATCGTAAATTGTGATAATTGACGTCACTGATGTTCATGAATAAAAGCAGATAAGCGGGCTTAGAGAAAACAGGGAATAATTAAACGGATACGTTTGAGGAAAGGCTGGAACGTTTGAAAGTATGGAACACTACACACAAATAGTTGCACTATATTCTAAGACGTATTGAATATTGAAGGAAGAAAGTCAAAAGCATACGTTTCCGCCTGGGCAATTATAAGAAGAATCTAACGCGAGCAAAATTTAATAGTGCAAGAAGTAAAAGCGTATCGATGAATTTAGAAACTCCATTAGGTTATTCAAAACGAAAAAGGAAAAGAATTTTTCAAATTGCACTTGTACATAAAATTAATCTTGCGTTTTCAATATTAAAAGTTAGAACAGGAGGAAACAAATAAATTTTGCAACGTAAGATATTCTGATAAACTTTTCTTCTTAATAAATAATAAAAAGAAGATATATCGTAAACACTTAGAACGTGAATTATTATAACTTCTTTGTAATATTACAATGCTAAATATTTGCAACAGTTGAAACCCTCTTAATTCACTGTCTTTTTTAAAAGTTATGACGACAATAGATGGTAATATAATAGTGCAAGTAATATATTTAAAATATGACATTATCGTTGAAACGAAATGAGTATAACTTCGATTTCTACAAAAATGTATAATCTATTGTAACATGTATGTACAGAGAGAAGAGAGACAGAGACTGAGAGAGCACATAATTGTAAAGAACATATAAATTTTCATTTCAACATTAAGCTAGAATAATGATTTTTAATAAACAAAATTACGACAAATAAAAATCTCTCTTTTTTATAGTAAATCATATATATCGCTGGATGGCGCGATGTTTGATAAAACAGTATTTTTCACTTGCCATTTATCCTACAAGGAAAATAGAAACATAGAAAGAGAGAAATGAAAACAAAATTTAATAACATGTACAGTAATTTTTATGTTTGAGTGGTACATGTTATTAAATTTTGTTTTCATTTTTCTCTTTCTATGTATCTTCTATTTTCTTTTTAAGATAAATAGCAAATGAAAAATACTGTTTTATCAAACATCGCGCCATCCAGCGATACGTATAAATTATTATAAAAGATTGCTCGACGTTGCACATGGAAAATAAACTTAATAAAGCTCGAAGATCGTATCGTGTGTTGCACCGTTTAAAATTTTATCGACACGACGGTCGTGACATTTTAAATAGGAGCAAAACTGTATACGTGTAATAAAATTAACTGAGCTCTTTCATTGTTATCTTGTAATGTACGTGTAATCAAGAAGGGGACAAATGTAGCGCTGATATTGCAATTTTATAAAAATCACGTGTACTCGGTGTGACGTTAAAGAAATGCAAAATTACTCGACTGTTTTAGCATTAAAACACATATATGCTTATTAGCCGTTCATAAATTCAGTAAACGATTTTAATTAATGTATCAGTATGCATTGCATTTTCCAGCAACTCATTCGACATTTACCAATATAACTAAAATTTCTGCACACTGTAGTGTATAAAATTATGCGTGATGGGAAGAGTATCAACTTTCAGAAACATTTATATCTCAGAGAATAAGAATTATCAATGGTTTTTTAAATAATAAATGCAATCATTCCTTGACCAGACGAAAATTTCTTGGAAGTTCTCTTTGCAATGCATAAACTATTTGTAAATATTAAACAAAGCTCGTTACTATTGAACATTCATGGCTCTGTTCATGAATTAGTTATATAAAAAACTTGTTCTATAATTACACCTACTTTGCTTCTAAGATATTCTTCGCTACATTTGAATAACATATTTCAAATCACCAATTTGTTACTTTTATATTTAGACTATTGTGCAAAATTTCTCCGTGCGTTTATTTTTATGTCGCGAGTCTCTTCATAAATTATTGAATAAGTTGAATTCGCACGACCTGACTAAATGAAAGCTAAGAAAAGTATGAATATCTAGAAGTGAAAATGCATTTTAGGATGAAATTCTTTGATGGATGAAATGACATTCTTGCAAAAAGATGGTTCCTCGCTTGTAAAGTCAACTTAATTATAAAATATATTTGACATTTACAATGACTTGTGATAACAACTTCGCGAAATTTAATAATGATAATTGAATGGTTCGAATAATTCCTGAAAACACGAGCCTTCAATAATTATAGATCAAAACGCGGATTTGGTTGACCCTTTGCACTCTGCTCCTTCCTGGATATTGGTAATAGAAATTACTGCTAAAACATTGCTAAATATTGCCATTTTAGCAATGTAACAGAGCTAAAATATTGCTAAAATAACAATAGCAACATTTTAGCTCTGTTACATTGCTAAAATAGCAATATTTAGCAATATTTTAACACTATTTTAGCTAAAATAGCAATATTTTAGTAATAAAATAGCAATGATGCTAAAATATTGCTAAAATAACAATAACAATATTTTAGCTCTATTACATTGCTAAAATAGCAATATTTTAGCAATAAAATAGCAATATTTAACAATACTTTAGCACTATTGTAGCTAAAATAACAATATTGTCAGTAGTTTCTATTACTAACGTCTCCCAGCAATAGAAAATTACCATTTCAATAGAAAACGTCAGCGAAACACGCATTTCTCAAAAAGCTGCGGTGGAATAAGTTTGCCCCCCACAATCGCGAATCAATGCTGATGTCCCGTCAGAGGGGACATCCGAGTGCAAAGGGTTAATACAAAAGTCTTCGAATTGTCCCCTGTTCGCTGCTTGCACTGGCCAGATGCAAAATGTGACAATGACGCGACTAAACATCGACAGACTTCCCGATATCTCGGTAGACTTTGAAGCCGCGGAAGGAATTGTACAGATGGAATCAACCGTTTAAAGGTCACCACGTTTCGCGCAGCCATTTCCTTAGTGGAAAGCAAACCGTTTCTGCCAATGCTTAAATCAATTCACGCATTGATAGTCGATCGTGGCAAAATGTATCACATTATACAAATGCTGATCTCGAATCGATTTTGTTTCACCGATTTTTACTAAAAAAAAAATTCCTTCCACAGTTCAATGTACACTTTATATACAATTGGTTTTTTTCAGCTATCACTATTTTCAATATAGTGTCTAGATTGTTGTAAATCAATTTTTGTTTTAGTCAATATCGTAATTCTCAATCTAGATCGATTCGTTACACAGATTTTTCTACAAAAATTAGAATCTCTGTTACGTACAAAACTGTTGTATTCCAAAGATTTGAAAGTTTCGAGTAACGAACAGACATGTAAAGAAGATCGATCCTAAGAGAATTAGACTTACTTTAATGGTCGTACGATACTGGATACATTAGAAACAGAGAAAATAGAATTTCGCATGTAACATTAAAACCATTATCTTATTTGATAAGTATTGGGAATTATGAATAACCATCGCCAGAAAGTCGCTGTTATCGCTATCATGACCGAGTGGCCCGAGTTATGCAGTTTGGTTCAAAGATCGTGTTGTTATGCGCAGGGGGTCCTGATAAACTTGCGAACCACGGAAAATTTCAAAACCACTCTCTGAATACGTAGCACTACAATGAATTGTGAAAGTTATTGATGTTGGATTAAAAACATTGAGTAATATTCAGAGATAAGCAGTCATTGAAGTGTGAAAGAATAATAAAATGAAAACAGTAACAGGTGAAACGTGCAGTTTGAAGCGAATTGTCTACACATTTGTCTACACATATTTTAGACTAGTCTAAGAAGTTGCAAAGGAGATTGCACTAAGCTTGCTGTCTGAGCAAGTTGTACATAGAGACGTGCTTCTAAAATATACTTTGTTCAGTTGTTTTCAACAGAAAGGTTCGTACAAAAGTGCCTTCTTAGACTATTCGTATCAACCTCGAGGACACCTCCAACTATGGCTAATTCAAATGTTTAGGCAAGGCCCCAAAGAGAGGCGATGCAGTGAGAAAGTGCACATGGCCCTCTTTGGTCGCTCATGCATTCATTTAACAATGTTTCATTTACGTCAACAGAACAAAAATACTATATAATATTTCTGTACTTCTATTTCTTACTTCCATTCTTCCATTCTTCTTACTTCCAAAGATTGAAAAGAAGAGACGTAGAGAATTCAGCTTTTTCCTTAAACTTTACATTAACCCCACCTAGCACGTTTACTGCAGAAACATAGTTAACGATAATGAAGAACACTGCAGTACTGATCGCAGATAATGCAAAAGAGCATAAAGTATCTGATGATTTTTTAAATACCTAAAAAACAATACAAAATTTAGTATTATCATCAGCTTAATTTAACATAAGAATTGTATGAGAGTAAAACAATTTAATTCGATGTAAAAACATAAAGATGGATGGTTAATATCCTTGAAGGTATGAAATGAACATTTCTAGTGCCGTTGCCATTTTGTGCGCGGCACAAATTGTTGTTGAATAAGAAGAACAGAAGGGAAGAAAGAGACCAAAAAAATTAATTAGAAATCGGAGGACAAGGGGTCATTGTTACTGGACGCACGATGCAACAGGACACCAACCGCTTGCTGAACAAAGAGCCATCTTTATCTGGCAAGCGATTAGCGCACGCGTATGGCGCGGACTACGAACGGTTGCCCGTACAACGGCGCATCGACTCTCAGGGTTGATTTCTCAGGAAGAAAACTGATATCCACGTGGATCCAATTTTGTCCCTAGATCAAGTTCCTGCCTCGCGGACTGTGCGTGCTTCTCGCTTCTAATATAATAATAGAACCGTAGTCGACGAGATAACCGCGGCATTCCCCACGTACAGCCATGCGAATATCGAACGACTGTTCAGAACGATTCTTTCCCATCTCGACGATACCATAAGTGCTATTCGAACGCCCACGTTTACGGCGCTGGTCGTTATGCTAAAGCCAACTGTATCGATAAGATGCAGTCGGGACTGGTTTAAGGTAACTTGCTATTATCGCAACGTGGGGGGTCCTAAACGCGTCAAAAGCGTACAAAAAGCGTTAAGGAAAAGATTCAAACGAGATGCAGGCGATTGTTACAACCTCGTACACATTGAGGTTTATACGGTCATACATGGTACACGAGAAATCTCTTAAAATAAAGGGTATAATCGTTTAAAGGAATTGAAAACGATACTGACACGAATTAGATTTATAATAAAAGGGAGATAAGGTCGGATGAAGAGGAAATTCAGTCATAACGTTATATGATGTTCAATCGTTCTATATAATCAGTAGATAATCGAACGACAAAACAAGAGATTAATATTAGATTCGCGTTTCAATTGTGCCACGACCTACAATTGCGTCATCGACCGTACACTCATAAATCTCCAAAACAGATCTAAAATTACCATGCATAGCCATCCGTAGGAAACAACCTGCTCAACTTTCCATTCAGATGTTCTCATATTTAAGTACGCACAATGTGTACGCTCGCTGGCTGGTCGTTTACGTGGAAACTGTTATTCGCGAATTGTCTATCGTCGATTAATTTCGAATTCCACGGAAACGCATTGGACGCCCATCGAAGATGGCCGTCGATTGTCCCGCGTTGTTGCTTCAATGCTTCACAGATGTCATCGAACACCAGTTACAGAATATGCTGGAATTTTCGCGGAAAATTTCGTGCCCTCCTATAATATGCTCGCATCGTCGAATGGTAACGGACGATACCGTACATTCGACACGTGATCCTCTGCGCATAATCGTGCAGTTCAGCGCGCCACTGTGTGCGTTTTCAGCGATATCTAGGATGTTCTGTGAACGACGCGAATCGAAGAAGTCCAAAGCGAGGTGTAACATATACGCGTTCCAACGGAACAATGGCAGTTGGAGAAACAACAAGAAATATACTTGAATACTTATAAGTTGTGTGGCGTGTTACGAGTTAACTGGCCACTGTTCGAATGCCACGAGTGACTAAAATTATTAAAATACAGTAAGTCCTCGCAATTACGCGATTAATTGGTCCTGATGGCTTTCATGTAAGTCGAGGAAAGCAGAAAATTTAGCATTTTTGGCAAAAAATCCAGTCCACTGTTAATTGTCTTCTAGTCCTTTTCTTTTCTTCAGAAATTCAAGTGCTGCATGCAATATCATTATTCACTGCTTTTGTAACTTTCGCAGATCATTCAAAATCAGGATCTTGAACTTCAAGATCAGCTAATTCACCCCAGATCATATAAAATTTAATTCTTTTTCTTCTTTAAATCGCGTAAGTCGAGGATTGACTGCACTGTCTACTACTCTTTTCAAAATCAAAATATTATATCTACTCAAAAAGAGTATTCGTACACAAGACACATTATTAAATAATTTATCAAATTGATGACAATGGAAAATCTTACTTCTAATCCCTAAAAGTAGAGATACGTATTTATAAATAGTGTGCAATATTAAATACGAATTTTAACAGAACCTTACAAGAATGATATTTTTCATTCTTGTAGAATTTCTTAATGCATAAATACTTCCTTCGATCGCCATTGTATTTGTCTTCAATATCGTCGTCACGTATAGTTTCTACAGAAGAGTTGACCAAAGAATGTCAACGTTCGTTCGTTTTTACGCACCTTGTTGCGTCTATCTAGAGTAACTGTACCAGAAGTGAATGTACTCACGTTTATTGACGCTGAATGCAATGTCGGTGAATTGTACGCTGCGAAGGACATTATGAGCAATAACGCGAGGATTCGATGGGGCAAAGTCCGGGTCATCGATGTCGAAGGACACGTTTTCCTCGAATTCCGTCAATGTGCTTTCCATGGTCGTCGTGAAACGAGTCGATCGCCAGCAACCGTTCAGAGCGTTTCGAAGCTGAAAAAGAAGTTGAAAAATAAATATTTATTACTCAACATGTACATTAAATGGACATTAACTGTTATTTTATCATGCATGTTGCAATGAAATAATAGCGCATCAGATATTTTGATAAGTAAGTAAATATTGCATAAATGTCTAACTTTTTCATTTTCATGAACGTCCGTGTATTATCTCTTGAATTTCATGAAGATAAGTAAAACAATCGGGGAAACATATATTATTGTATCAATTGATACATTAATTAGTCTTGAAACAAAACATTCTATTCAACCATACAATTATAACGCCACAAAGGCTTTCCCATTTTTTAAAAACTTAGCCAGGAACAAATCAATAAATAAAATGCTCCTTTGAAAACAATTACAGCATATAGTATCATGGTAGCGTTACGCATGTATTGATTCGCTAAAATAATCTTATTTTTAATCTTCGCATGATAGATTGTGGTTACAACAATATATATTCTTCCAATTGTACTCAAATGAACACAGCAATCGAATATTATTCATTCGTTGACACGCTTACTTTTATACCACGTTTCTACATTTTTAACTCTTCAATAAGATCGTTCAATAACACCCTTATGCATGCATGTTTGCACCTTTTACATATTCTTTGATCAATGACATTGACCTCACCGTGCTGAATGATTGTATTGCTTTATTAAATTGCAAGTATTCACCCAAAAGGAAGTTGGTGGTTAACATTCATGACCGTGACAAAGCACCTTCCAGAAATATTTTAAAGGCACACGCCATTCAAATATCTCTAGCTCTAATGTATGCACGTATGTACGTATCTCATGAATAGTAACACGAGGTTAGCCCACGGAATAGGTCGATAGCTTACGTTAACACACTATGGGCGGGTTACAGTGTGAGTTGAACTCATACGTGCGCTAAAACAAGTAATATCTTCACCACTAATAAATTTGGAAACATGGAAAATAGATAATGTATAGTATTTCAAAAGTATGGATGAATACCATGGAGCAAACAATAATTGTTAATTTTTAAAAGTTTTAAGAGTTCACGTCTCTTTTTCTCTTCAAAGAGAAAAACTTTGAAAACTTCTTTTATATTCTTTTAATGTACGATATCAAACAGTCAAGCAGTCAAACTTTCCATTTTACTACTTACAAAGATTTACGTAAAACAAAATATTCATTGAATAAGAAAAACAAGCATCGATAAGCGCGTAGCTAATATTTACAAACGTCCTGCATACAAGGTGTTAATACCCAACCCGTCTACAGTGTGTTAATATGTTTTCTATCATTACGCTACACTCAACGCTGTACACAAAATGTCAACAATAAACATATGCGCAATCTAATCGACGTTTCGTCTGCGATAAAAAATTTTACTTTCGTTCGAAAAATTATCTGATGTGTAACGAACACAGCAGAAGTATTTACAATTGCCATTGTGCGAATAAAATGCAATGGGTTTCGTAAAGAATAATATAAAAGATCTTTAAAACAAAAGATATATAGTAATTCGAATCGCATAAACATTTCTTTGTTCGATAATAAAATAGAAATTTATCGTGTAGCAAATAGTAAGAAATTGTGTCGAAATTTAGCGATATTTCAAAGATGGAGCAAATTATACTTGTGACTACTATGGATGTACATTTACAGTATAATGTATCATAAGAATCTGCCAGCAGATTTATCGTTTACGAGACACGTACGACATTAGCAGCAAACGTGTGTTTAATAGTCTCACTGGTCACGGCCATACCTTGTAAAGTGATACTGATTAGGGTTTTGAAATATTCTATGTCCACGGAATTGGATGATCACAGGTTTCATCGAAAAAACTGAAACGGAAATAAAGCAGGGGAAATGGAAAAGTAAAAATATAGGGGGAAGCTTGCGGATAAAAAATAAGAAATCAAATGAACAATATAATAAGAGAGAAAGAGAGAGAGATTTGCGTTTGCGCGTTAATTCAACACGTGTTCACGTTTTTTCTTGCTCGCATGAAAACTGTAATCGGTAGTGTCGATAGCATCGATAAATTTGTGGATACAACAGAACAAAAATTTGTTGATGTTGCAGCAATCTATTTTATCGTGCACCGCATTATGATTCGTAATACACCAGAAATTCGCCTAGTCTCTATCTTCTGCGATAAAAACTTCTTAATTCCGTTAGAAATTCTACAATATGTTAGTAACAAAAATATTGAATTACGATAACGACGTGTTATAATCGCGGTTTTCATAGCTTGTCTTGACAACTACCAAATATACTCTTCAAGAATACATTTCGTTCTTCAATGGGGTTTAAGTGGTGCACTGTTTCCTGAAGAAAAGAATTCTCGTTATAAAAGTACAATTTATAAAATAAAATTACTCAAATTAATATAAATTTTTATATTAGAATTTCTGTTATATAACGTTGTACCTTCTTTATCTCTCTCTCCATCTCTCCACTTTAATATGAAACACTTTTTTTTTAACTATCTGCAAAATTAAACGCATCAATTAAACAATTAACGAGACAATTCTAACATTTTCGTCCAGTAATATGTCGAGCGACACGTTCGATGGCACATACCAGGTACTGACAGTTACTACGCACTAAAGAAACTACAATAGTCGAAGATACGAGGACGCGATCGTTTAAGATTACAGATTTCTTCGATTTTTATAATAAATAAACGCGCACATGCACCTTCAATGTCATTAGCGAAGTAGAAAAAGTTGCGAGCGAGCGGGTATCCGCGAAACGTTCCAAAATATTTCACTTCGTAACAAACTGCTGAATTTAGTAAATTACATAAAAGCTCGTGAACTAGGATGTATAATGGGACCCGTGCTAAATCTGTACACAATACGACACTTTTGAACCACAGAGAGGCGTCCGCAGAATTTTACAAAGACTTCACGCGAGAAGACATATTTTTCGCATTTAACATCGTACTGAATTTATACAAACTGATCTGATACTTCGGTTCATAAATGAATGCATACATCGATCGATCGATTCGATCATTTATTATTCATGCATAAAAATAATATGTAAAATTTATTTTTTATATTATTTCAAGGAGACTGACGCGGTCAAGATGTGTCGGAAGTGTACATTAAAACGATCGTTTATCAGAGCAGACGAATCGTTTGAACACATACCTGTTCTATAATTTGTGAAACCTGTTGAATCTTTGCAGCCTCGCGATTCGTTTACAACGAATTTTCGAATACTTGCGCGATAGAAGATTCGACGCGTGTCTTTATAATCCGCCCGCACCGGTGGCTGATGGTCGACTGACAACTTAGCACGTGTCACATGGTCAATTTGCCGAACGCGGGAAATTTCACGCATTCGTATAAATTTAAACAATAAAGTCGCTATCTGTTGTGTCGACTACTTTCGTGCGTCGAATAATACGAGTCATGAGACTTTAATGGCTACTGATTTAACTTTAAGAATATTTTTTATCCTTTAATTTTAAATACTTTTCCACAAAGACTGACTAAATAATGTATCGATATGGTTTTTTCACAATCATTTTTCACGTCTTCAAATGCTTCTCAACTCGAACTCACGATTTCTTCTACAATTTCTATACTAGTATATAATATATATAAAATATTATAAATACTAATAGTACTAAATATACTAATAGTACTAAATATATAATATATTAGTACATATAATATACATATATATAAGAAACAACTGTTTACAAAATTATTAAAATTACGGTAATAATACATTCGTTAAAAGTTCTTATTTTTCTCCGTTTTTATTGATTAAAAGAGTTATTATATTTAATAATTCAATTATCAATTTTATTAAAATTCTTATGTAGTTATAACTATTTACTATATTCTTAAAATACATCTTCCAGTCTTACATAAAAATAAAACAAAACATTAAATACACACAAAACACTATAGTCTGTATTCGCAAACTATATCGTATGATAGTATAAATACTAAATACAGATTAAAATATAATTATTAAAACTTAAATTGTAATTAAAAATTAAAAAATGTCAAGGAAATACATTCCCGTTTTACTTTCGCTATTTTTCACTTAGAAAGTCATTATAATGTGTACGTACTTTACGTAAGTTGCCACATTATAATTATAAATAATTCTTATATATTAACAATCACATATATAAAACTATATTAGTAAAACGGGATTGTATTTCGTCGTGATACTGTCTAAAATTTGTCATCCTCGTAGAATGTTGTCTAACATGTGCATCAAGTACCGCACTTTCACGCTGTACACAATAAAATATGGTTAATTTTTAATTAAACGCATAATTTTGTGCCAGAAAATATTCCGTTAATACATTGGTCCAAATCCTATACAAAATTCAGATTAGTATAATGTCTCCTTACTTATGTTATTGCGCATTAATAAACATGCTTACTAGGAGTTGGAGGTGGACGAAACCTATACATATTTGGTGGAATGAATCGTGGCGCAAATGGCGCGAATGGACTCATAATTGGAGGATGCCTACTACCACCTAGAGGAATTTGCTCTCGAATTGGAACCAGGGGTCCAACCATCATTGGTCTTGGGGGAAAATTCTGAAAACCAACGAATAAAGTTTAAAATCAGAGATGGAATATCCGTAACGTTTGATGCACACGTGAACACTTACACTATAATAAATGGGGACAGGAATCTGTTCAATGTAGTGTGGTATTCTACGTTCTCTAGACCTGTCTCTGTGCGTCCTATCCCGAGACCGTTCTCTTGATCTTTCTCGATACTCTCGATAAGATCTATCGTCTTTAGATGATCTATAGTACCCATAAGAGTAATTAAAAAAGGGTTTTTTCAGGAATATGATATTTTTTTACGTATCTCATAACACACCTATGATGGGAGTCTCTATTCCATCTGTCTTGTCTTGTATCCATCGAATTTGAACGATCTCGACGACTTTGACGTTCCCGCAATTTTATTTCCTGCGCATCGTGTGATCGACCATGTCGTTCACTTCTTTCGTTGTATTCTCTACTTCTATGCCTACTGCGATATCTCTCCCTAAATAAATTATGCAATATATTAATGAAGGAAGAATAGAAAAATGTACATCTTAGTATGACGACGCTATGACATACCTACTGCTCCTATAAGTTTCTCTATCATTATGTTTTGAGCCTTCATGCCTGAAATACGGTAAGAAAGTCAAAAAGAAGTCCAATTCCTAACAATTTTTCATATTGCATTCAAATGCAATAATAAAAACTTTCTACTATTTTATGTAATTATTGCATCTGACGAAATCCCAGGAGATCACCACTAAACTTTAAGTTTAATCAGTGTTGGTGGTCTCTGGGAATCGACAGCACATTTCTCTATATACAGATGAATATTTTGTCCACCTAAATTAAAATACAAACAAATGCAAATACTCTGAGATATATTTTAATCCTTTGCACCCAGATATTATATATCCGTATTTCTATGAGGGGATATCAGAATTGATTAATAGTTACAAAGGTTAAACTTATACCACCGCAACTTTTTAACAATTGCGTTTCCCTAAAGTTTTCTATTGAAATGGAAATTTTCTATTGCTGATAAACGTTAGCAACAACTTTCTATTGCTAATGTCCGGGAAGGCGCAGAGTGCAAAAGGTTAAACAATATGAATATCCATATTTGATACCACAAAGCAGAGGTGGAGAACCTTTTCACCATTAGGCAGTAATAAAGGAGCTATAATATTTTATATTTCACTGTTGGTATTTTAAACTTGTTTAAGTACAAGTATATGGTAATCTATGTAATTAAATAAAAATTGGGGCCAGCTTTAATGAAGACCACACAAGAAACTCTCTGAGGTCGTACATTCCCCACCTATACCCTAAAGGTATCTAAATGTGTAACTTTGAGATAATATTTGAACACTGCATCAGCAGTTCAAATATTCTCAAACTTTAAAAAAAGTGCAGAACTGAAATAACAATTATATAGTTAAATCTCAATAAAAAATAGAATTTGTTTAAAGTATTAATTTTATATTTTTAAAAAACAAATTTACTCACCATCCAAGTGTTACAATAACTGCATTATTAACATATTACCTTAACTGGGAAAATATACTTAGAAGCCGAATATAACATACCAACATAATTAAGAAACTGCAGTAAATTCTGATAATAATTTCTGTTAGTACAGCAATTGGAAAAAAAGAAATTGATTCTTGTAGTATACATTTTAGAGAAATTATATCCAAAAAGTATATAAATTTACAGTTAAATGTTTTTTTGCATTTAATTAAGCATATGCACATCAATAGCACATCAAGTGTAACGAATATAAATAGCAATATATACTGTTTACATAATTTAAAAATTATTTCTTTAATCTACTACTTATTCACACGGTAAAAAAATATTTTATTACACATTCATATAGTGCTTGAGGAGAAATGCGAATGGTAAAATTAAAATGAAGGATGTAATTATTGGTAATGATATAAACAAGCATATGCATGCAGTCAGGTACTTTGCGAATCCTTTTACCACTTGTCTAACACTTCTGTCCCTTGTGAAGCATTAGTAAAGCTAGAACACAAAGCAAACTGTAATAATACAAAACAATACTTGCCTAAAATAAAAATCAAAAAGCCCTGTTACATTTAAAATAGTTAGAAACATATACAATATAGTTGCATGTTCAATATGAATTCAAATGAATTTTAATTTATATATATTTTCTCTATTATCCATATTAATAATAATCCATATATTAATGTCAATTTTTTAATTAACAACATATACCAATTATATAATTAAAAATAAAACTCTGAGATTGGATCTGAGGTATAATTATGTTAAATAACTTAATAATATTAAGGTGATAAAACACATAAACATATCCATAACTGAATACAAATTATTTTTTACATGAATTTAATTAGCAAAATTAATGTGCAAGCAAAATTAATTTTGCTAATTAGCAATACTCTTTGTGCAGAGATTTGTTGACCAAGCCATTTAACTGTTGCATACAAACAGTAAGTCTACTAGTACTTATTATCGTTAACTGAGTTGGTCACATTTAAAAGCCTGTTATGTATCAAGAACACGAACGAAACATATATCAAGGTACAGTGAGATGCATAAAGCGGTAATGAGTGATACTAGCAGATATGTCAGACATTTGCACTGTACTTGTCTTCTTGTAATATCCAGATCTAACAAAAGTTACACTTTGATAATATAGAAAAGTCACCATATCCGCTTAATTTCATGTATCCTTCATGAATACAGAGATCTTATTGCCATGCAATGTGTTTGTGAAAGATCTAAAGGTGTGGCTTTCTGGAAGGAATTAAGCAGTGCAAGCAAACCAACTTCTTTTGTTCCTTTATAGGTAGCTTGTCAACTTCTCATTTCTGCACACTATTTTTTGTATACAGAATCTAACTTATGAACGAAAATAATGTACATTAACACGTTAAGTGCCCAGCGTGTCTTGCTTGCCGTTCCGTTTAGACCACAATCGGCCATAAAAAGAATAAATAAAAAGAATGAAAAAAAATTTAATTGTGCATTAACTTTTTTCTAAATGTCATATTCTTTTTCTTAAGGCACTGAGTGAACAAAAACCGATATCGCATAAACAAAATGGTTAGTCTCACAATTAGTACGCAAGGACCGACATACAACAGTGGTGTAACATCAGTCTAAAGTCTATCGTCGGTGTGTAGAGACTGACATGGCCTTTAACGTGTAAAATAACATCATTTGTTTCGTTCAATAATTAGCTGTATACTTGATTTTTCATATCCATAAATCTAATAGAATCTTAATTATCAGAACATCGACTCATCATGAAGAAAAGTATTAAATGTTTTGTTCAAAAGTTGTTATTTAACATTAATATTTACTAAATGTATTTAACATGTTCCCTGCCACGTGTATCGTTTTCAGTACACGCTAAAATGTCTGTACGCCAAGCTCAATTTATTAAATTAAGATATTAGAATCTAAAAATTAATTATTGTTATCACCATTTTATGCGATGTAATGATATTTGCAATACTGTTTGAGACACGTATCGATAACGACACACGCGATGTGGCGATTAGTTGTCAGTGAATATTACAGTCGTCACTCTTCTCAGAAGCTCTTTGTTTATATTTACACTGCTATACTACGAATTTAACGGTGGCTGCACAAGTGCGGGAAGTAAACAATGTACGAGATAACTCGTTGCCCTAGCAGAGTTATTCAGTGGTTGGCAGTCAACGTGTTCACTCGTTTCCCAGAATATTTTATCCATTCGGTAATATAATTTCTAACTTGTACTTATTTAAAATGAAAAACGAAAATCATTGCCATTATTCATCTGAAATATATATATATATTTTTTTTTATTCAATACGAAAGAAATTTCTTTGTTATATGGAGCATTTTGTTGCTTGAATATTTATAATTATGAAAAATATATATTTTCTCTCATGAATAAAAAAAAGTATTTATTCAATATTATTAAATTTGTTAGTGTGTACTGAAAACGGTACACGTGGCGTGAAAATAGTATCTACTCATAAGCAGCTTGACAGGGAACGTGTTAAAAATGAACGATCTTCCATTGCACAAAAACAAAGTTATTCAATTGTACCAATAACTTGTATTATTGCAGTTCGGAGAATTAAGGTTCTATTGTATGTTCCACTTATATGTAAAATAAGTCTTATAAATACATTAATAAGTAGTCTTATAAGTAATTTAATATAGATTAGCCATGACAACTTGGCTACTTTGTAAAATACCATTACCAATACACGCACAAACCTGGAATAACGAGATGGTGTACGACGAGGACTATGACTTCGACTCCTCAAATGATTTGGAGAAGCTGTATACTTTTTACTCGTTTTAGACTTATAATCTAGAAATGCAAAATATTATGCTTTCACGAAATAGAAATACAACTTTTACAAAACAATTTAAACAATATCTTTTGCTTGGAGATTTAAACAATAGATGTACACACTTAATTATATACACATAAAATAATAAAAAAAAATATTTTCAAATAATAAACATACCTAAATTGTCACTATCTATAGCAACAACTGTACGAAGTTCCTTCGTTTCTTCTACTTTAGTTATTTTTATTTCTTCTCTTTCAAATATCGGTCTAGATCCTTCTCCTATAATTAAATAAATTTGTTTATAGAAAAGCCTCAGATATATGTACCTGGGAAAAGTACTTAAACAGGTCTAGCAGTTGTGTAACAAACCTTGAAAATAGGTAGGTTGATACATAAACTGGCTATCTTTGAACAATTGTAAGCCAGCACATTATTCGAAGGAAATGTAAGTTTGCGATCTTTCTCTAGAAGTAGAACTTATTCTTCAGAGTTAATTTCTAAATTAAACTGTACGGCTTACAACTGTCTTGAACACCAGAAACTCATAAAATATAAGATACTTGTATATACATAAAGAAACGTAAATTTTCTATCACCTCGCGTTAGTTTTGATCAACTAATGATTTTCAATTTTGTATTTCAATATGTTTTTTAGAACATAATAACAGCACTTTTGTTGTACGAAATATCAAACATATTTTTATATCAATAATAATTACTAAAAGTTACTGATCATTTTGCATTATATCAATTCTTGAAACGTTGAGTTTTTTTTTTCATCAAAGATTAATTCAAAATGTTGAAGAATAACCGAATTTTTAAAGATGAAGACTAATTAAATTATACCAATTTATATATAATGTAGTTACAGTCCTGTATGAAATCTTCCGTGATGCAATACAGCATTACTTCCCTGACTAACGCGGAGTTGGGTAAAATGATACCGATTTATATGCAAGAAAATTATGATCCTGCAATAATATTTTCCGAAATGAATTACAATATTAAATCTCTAATTAATCCAGAATAGGAGAGTCAAACACTGAACATGTGAAATAAAAAGAAAGAGAAGCTTAGAAATATTGTGTATATACTATCTGCATAATTAATGATCATTGGAATTATCTTTTTTTTGGTATATCAATATAGCTAAAATAATTCCATAAATATAAAGAAAAGAACGTAACAATTTTATCTTCTTATTTTGGTCATTCAGTAGTAAAAAAAGATATTTCCAATTACGTGTAAGACCACGGATGTTCTGTATGTAGAAGCAGTTTTAAAAATTGATTAAGAGCTTCACTTTAATTGGGACCTATTAGAAAAGTAATGCTGTATCTTCCGAGGCGACTTAAGAATCTTCCAGTTCGTTGATGCGTAATTCTTCATTCTTCTTCTTGGATTAAACATTTTAATTCGACTATGTAATATACTATATTTAATTAATTCAACATTTAATAATAAAAATGTAATGAATATATCAATAACTCATCTAAAATGATGTTTACTCTTTATCAACAGTATTAAGTTAATTTTATATCTTGTCATAAACCTCTAATCATCTTAATGCTAACTTTTTATAATATTAATGTTACAATAACTCAAGGATTGAACTTTTTGGTACGTGTATAAAAAAATTGATAGCTAGTATGAATGCAAATAGACCACATAACTTTTGTATTCTTCAATATAAAAACATTTCCTGATTTCTTGCCAAATTATAAAGGTTGATTGTAAAATTTTATATTTTCAACTTTGATTCATTCTTTGTACAATTAACTTCAATACTACAAACTTGAAGTTCGTATCTTCCAATGTAGAATTGCCAGAATTCCTACTTGTGCTCTGCATTACCGATTTTTAAAACTTAACATACAACCACATCACATTTATCAGTTAGTTTCTTGTAATATTAAACATGCAAGCATTCCAAAACCAAAGCGTGAAGAGAATGTATGAATTATAAAAGCAAAAGTTGAGCTACTCTGCGGCTAATGGTTATTCCTTCTCAAGAAGCATTATTTCTGTTTCGTTATTGCTTCAATGATGTGATTCTTGTAAACTCAGTAGCAAAAATGAAAAAGCAGTGAAAAAAAAAGATAAAAAGTACACATAAATAAGCACACCTAGACACGCAAAATAAAAGATATTGCGCTTACGTATTGGACATTACGTGTTTAATACCCCGATCCAACGTTGTATTCCGAATATCTTTCGTCCATGGGATGTGAATCAAGAACATATTATGAGATCCATAAATTAACTTCACAGTTCCTGAACTTTAAATAATACATAATATGTTGATAAAATCCATCATCTTCGTGTCTGTAGATACTTTCACTCTTCGGGAGTTGCATTTAATAAAGTGGAAGTTTTGCTTTTTCAATCACATAATGAAAAAGTGAGAAAATATAGTATAAGCCCCACAATCTTACATTCAAAATTATACAATTTCTTGTATCTTGAATTTGTAGACTGATTCTTGAAAGATTTCAGAAATAATTGTCTTCCATATTGTATTCATACCCATCTTTGGTACCCCTTGCAAGGACTGTAAGTTTTTAGACAATTATAGTGAGAAACAACATTTTACCCTCTCTTCTCTTGAGCATCACACTTTCAGGGGCAACAATATCTCGTTGAAGTTCACCAGTTGTTGTTTTTCCAGGAATATCTCTATGAATATCTACTTTAATTCTTCGTAGTTCTGCAGCACTAACTTCTGTACCTTCAGGTCCTCTAAATAAAGGCGTCGTTCCACTTGACGATTCTAGTCTAAAATGCAGCAAAATGTTTCATTCTTTATAATCAAATACATAACTTCAACTCTCAAAAGCTCACTTCAAATCATAAAACGAAAGCTGAATTGTACTTTTTAAAATCATATATACGTGATTATCTTGACACAAAGTATATAAAACTTAAAATACTTCATACATACTTCTTCGACAGTATAGATGTCGTAGGCGTACTTGCTGCAGCCGTTCTTCTGTGGTGATCCTTTGGAGATTTACTTCTACTCTTGCTACGACTATGATGTGAATCCTTTATTTTAGGTAACTGTAGTCCCTTCTCGCGGGCACGTCGCATTTCATATTCTAAAATCATTTTTCTCTTTAGTCTCTCGTGTTCTCGTTCCTTCTTTTGCTGTATCTCCCATTCGCGTCGTCGTCGTAAACGTTCGTCTTCTGTTCTTGAACGAAGACCAGTGTCACCTTCTTCAATGCGTGAGGATCTTAATTTTTCATCACTATGCGAATGATTCGATATGTTTCGTTTCATTTCTGTGGGACAAAGTAAAAAAGAAAAATTGTCAAAAGCATATAAGTCTTATACTTCACAAAATTGGTTGGAATAGAGATACAAAAACAAAATTATCAGATTGTATAAATATCAAATGCCATATTACTTACCTGAGAGTCTTAAATATCCTGAGTTTATGTGGTCTGATATCCGTACTCTGTATGGACACACAATATTTTAGCTTTATATCAAAGCTATATATTTACAGTAAAATTCAAAATACAAAAGCATGTGAACGGTCATAGACATTCAAAGTTACATACATCAATAGTTTGCCCACAACAATTACAAAGTATGATAATACTGAAAACAGGCCAACCTATGCCACAAATTATCATAATTGTAATGTACAATATTATTGACATTGTATTTTGAATTTTAGGATTACTTTCAATAACATTCTTAACGATCTGATAGCAATTACATTATTACATTATTAGTTCCTATATAAAATCAGAATTTGTAATAGCTCTATGTTTTTCCGTAATAAAATGAAGTATTAGTACAATTTACTTTTAAATACTATAATTAATATAATAATTTAATTCAGTTTTCAACAATTATTAGAATCATGTACATATTTTTTCTCTTGCTATGCTTGTGTAACATATCCATGATACTTTTCAGCAATACTCTAAGTCATATCCATACTATTTTTAAGCAATACTTTGTGATATACCCATATTTCTAAGTAGCAAATACTCTGTATTATATCATATTTAATTGTTAACAGTATTCTGTATTATATCCACACTATTTTAAGCAGTATTCTAAGTCATATCCATACTTTCTTTAAGCAATACTTTGTGATATATATATATCCATACTATTTTAAGCAATACTCTAAATCATATCCATACTACTTTTAAGCAATACTTTGTGATATACCCATATTTCTAAGTAGCAAATACTCTGTATTATATCATATTTAATTGTTAACAGTATTCTGTATTATATCCACACTATTTTAAGCAGTATTCTAAATCATATCCATACTTTCTTTAAGCAATACTTTGTGATATATATATATCCATACTATTTTAAGCAATACTCTAAATCATATCCATACTACTTTTAAGCAATACTTTGTGATATACCCATATTTCTAAGTAGCAAATACTCTGTATTATATCATATTTAATTGTTAACAGTATTCTGTGTTATATCCACACTACCTTAAGCAATATTCTAAGTCATATCCATACTTTCTTTAAGTACTTTAAGTCCACAGTACTTTAAGCAACACTCTAAGACATATCTATATTCTTTTTAAGCAACACTTTATGATATACCCATATTTCTAAATAGTGAATCCTCTGTATTATATACCATATTTAATTGTTAACCATTAAGACGTATTATTATTTCTAAAACTTTTGAATTATATTCTAAACTCTAATTGGTTTTAATTTTGGCCATAAAAGGTTGTTTTGTTCTGATTCCTGAAGCTAAAAAGAGTTTTACACATAATTGGTTATTCTCAGTTTCAACCAGGAAGTTTTCTTAGGAATAATGGTGGGAGGTAATGTGTTATGCAATACTCTGAATCATACATATACTATTTTTAAGCAATATTCTGAGCCCTATACACTATTTTCAAGCAATACTCTAAATTATATCCATACTATTTTTAAGCAATACTCTAAATCATATCCATATTATTTTTAAGCAATACTCTAAATCATATCCATACTATTTTTAAGTAATATTTTATGATATAGCCATATTTCTAAGTAGCAAATACTCTGTATTACATATCCTATTTAATTGTTAACAATATTCTATATAATATCCACACTATTTTTAAACAATACTCTGAATTATATCCATATGTCTAAATAGCAAGTACTCTGTATTATATCCACATTATTTTTAGGCAATACTCTACATCATATCCATATTATTTTTAAGCAACACTTTGTGATATATCCATATTAGCAAATACTCTGTATTACATATCATATTAGTTGTTGGCAATACTCTGAATCATATTCATACTACCTTTAAGCAATACTCTGAATTATATTCATAATACCCTTAAGCAATACTTTGTGATACATCCATATTTCTAAATAGCAAATACTCTGTATTACGTATCACATTAGTTGTTAGCAATACTCTATAATATATCCATATTATTTTTAGGCAATACTCTGAATTATATCCATATCATTTTTAAGCAATACCTTGAGATACATCCATATTTCTAAGTAGCAAATACTCTGTATTACGTATCACATTAGTTGTTAGCAATACTCTATAATATATCCATATTATTTTTAGGCAATACTCTGAATTATATCCATATCATTTTTAAGCAATACCTTGAGATACATCCATATTTCTAAGTAGCAAATACTCTGTGTTACATACCACATTAATTGTTAGCAATACTCTGTAATATATCCATATTATTTTTAGACAATACTCTGAATTATATCCATATTATTTTTAAGCAATATCTTGCAATACATCCATATTTCTAAATAGCAAATACTCTGTGTTACATACCACATTATTGTTAGCAATACTCTGTAATATATCCATATTATTTTTAGGCAATACTCTAAATTATATCCATATCATTTTTAAGCAATACCTTGAGATACATCCATATTTCTAAGTAGCAAATATTCTGTATTAAGTACCACATTAGTTGTTAGCAATACTCTGTAATATATCCATATTATTTTTAGACAATACTCTGAATTATATCCATATTATTTTTAAGCAATATCTTGCAATACATCCATATTTCTAAATAGCAAATACTCTGTGTTACATACCACATTAATTGTTAGCAATACTCTGTAATATATCCATATTATTTTTAGGCAATACTCTAAATTATATCCATATCATTTTTAAGCAATACCTTGAGATACATCCATATTTCTAAGTAGCAAATATTCTGTATTAAGTACCACATTAGTTGTTAGCAATACTCTGTAATATATCCATACTATTTTTAAGCAATACTCTAAATTATATCCATATCATTTTTAAGCAATACCTTGAGATACATCCATATTTCTAAGTAGCAAATACTCTGTATTAAGTACCACATTAGTTGTTAGCAATACTTGTATTATACACCCGTAATACTTTGTATTATATCCGCATTATTATATCCATACTATTTCTAAGCAATACTTTGTGATATACCCATATTTATAAGTAACAAACACTCTGTATCATAACCACACTATTTCGTAAGCAATACTCTGAGTTATCTCTGTATTATTTTTAAGCAATACTCTGCATCATATCCATGATAATTTTAGCAATGTTTTATAATATATTCATAGTATTTATTGACAAAAGATTTTTGTACCATATATTACTTCTTTAAAAATACTATGTGTGATAATAATTATTTCGAACAGTTTATGTAAATCATGAAAACAATTTTAACTAGTCTAAAAAATGTGTCGTAGAAGAATGAATTCGTTTAGAAATAACATTTGGTAGATCTACAACAAACATACTGTAAATTACAGAATAAGATATAAAAGAGGCTTTATATATTATTAAAAACTAATTAGATTGTATATTACTTATTATTTTCTGATACTATTGAAACATGTACACATTGAAATGTGCTATTATTTCGCATCTTTCTATTTACAATTTTCAATTTACGTACACAAAAGCCAGTGAATGTATTACGTGTAGAAATCGGTTCAGACGTAATGCGTAGATATTCGTCGTATTCCTTAAATTATAAGAATAATTAACTTCGAAAAGTAAAAGGTAACACGTGCTATCATTTCGTTAGAGAATGCAAATTCATAACGGTTATTTATGAATGGACATCGCGTATACCTTGCGCATCGAGTTAAATAGAATATTGCAATGATATCTCAGTGAATTTTAAGTAACTATTGATTTACCTGCGGAAGAGTAGACACAATCAGTGTCGACGACCAAGGACACGGTTAATTCGCACGACAAATTTTTCCTTGCACTCTAGATTGTTGCGACGCTGACCAACGCTACCCGACGCCATTCGATAGTAAAAGAATCGAGCTGCAGTTCGCGTGCAATGCTAGGACGCTCTCGTCACAGTGCCATCTAGGATATTTTATACATGAAAATCAGTATCTAAAAATGCGAGATACCTACGATATCAAAATCCGTGCATAACACATCCCCGCTAGCCATTTTCGACGCAAAGTATTTATAATTGGTGGAATGTAACAATAAATTTAATTGAGCTCTGCACGAAAACGTTGGGAACAGAAATTAGACGCCATACTGCTCCTTTAGTTTCGGTATCGAAGCAGTGTTACAGCCCCACGGTTGAGGGAATTGTTACGGTGTTGTTGCATTTAAATAGTGTCAAAGAATTCTTCCAAACACACGTCCGACCGTAAGCATGCTGATAAAGAGGTGCCGCATGATTCTCATCCATTTTCTTATTGCTTGGAGAACTGATTAACTTACTCTGGGCTGAATCTCGGCTGGCACGGTCAAGTGTAATATCCAGCGAAAGCGAGCTGTGCAGGAAGGACGAGGAAAAGCGTCGTAAAGTCCCACGGCGTGAAAGGAACGGAAACAGAGGTTAGCTTATTGAACACAACTACCCTAGTCAGTTAATAAGATGGTAGTCGTTACGGTTGTGGTGGTGGTACAAGTGATGTCATTGATATCAATTTAGTTAAAACGTCCGAAGAAGAAGCGGAGAAGAAAAGTAATTCTCGCAAGTAACAGTGTCCCGCGAGCTTTGGTAGTTATCTTATCGGGTTTTCACTCGATACGATTTAAAACTGCGTGAATATTGTACCACTTGATAGTGACAAAACAATTGATTGTATATACATACGTCGTCTCTCTCTCTCTCTCTTTCTCTCTCTTGTTCTCGCTCTCTTGATAGATATTTCTCTCTCTTTCCCTCTCTCTCTCTCGATAGTTGTTCCCCTCTCAGTTTCTCCTTCTCTTTCCAGTCGCCAATTTTTTTCCTCTTTGTTTATTCATATGTAGTCGAGTATCTTCACTTTATTACGAATGAATCTTTCGAGGAATACGGTTGCGTATCAAGGAAAATCCTGTCTGACTGTGACTCGATCGGAAATTACCGCGTTGCCCTATTGGAATTAATTAGCCGGTTAATTAAGAAAATTTAACGGTAAATAAAGTAACGAGTATGTCGATCTTGTAAATTAGTGTCCTTCGATACTTACAAAGGTAAGGAATTAAAAGAGATACGCGAATAGCGCGGACGATTGATAGTGGTTTCTGGTATTTCGTTGCCGCGGATATTTTGAAAATTGTTCGCGTTAAAATACGACGGGTGCTGAAGAAAACAACGCGTCCCTTGTTTCAGCTCGCTCGTTTCTGTTTCGAAACACTGTCATCGACGACACTTTCGTTAATTGAAAACCGCGTCCACACGAACGAAATTTTCGATGTATCGCAAACTTTTTTCACCGAACAAAAAATGGGTCATCGAGATCAAGTAGGGGAATTCTGCAGTTGCATTTCTCGCACTTTTTTCTCGCACAAGGTGCGATCAAAGTCTAATGAACTTTGACGGTGGAATGTGCTTTTCGTCAACGAAAATTTCCCATTTACTTCATTACGTTATTCGTCGGAACGCGTCGAGTGTTCGATGTTTCATTCAATTGCAAGCATCGTTTGCAATTATGCTCGGAATTTTTTTATCCATTGAAATGACTTTCAATAATTACTTATCGCCAGTACAGATTATATATCAACCGTATAGATCAGCTCAGATTATGTATCTTTTAATTTCTAATCTAAATTTAACTTTACATATATATACATACATGTACGCGTGATTTAATGTATGTTGTATAAAGAAGCAAACAGAAACAGTTATATGGGTATATTTCCACTTTAGCAGGGTTGCAACAATGTCTAAAAAGACTAGTTGCAACAAAATGTTGGTTCATCAGTTATCGTCCGTGTTACCCGATGATAGACCAATCACAGCCATAGGTGTTGTCGAAGATATAGATAAGTGTCCGCCAAATTTTACAGTGGTAAGTGACTTTGTTCAATCAATTTTACAAACAGTTCCACATACTTTGCACGGTTCAACTACAATTCTCAGCATTTTAATAAATGATCTAAATCTTGTTCGTTTCGTGCATTGTTTCCTCTATGAAAGATAGAGTAGATGTACCGGAATTATGGGGTAATATTTCATTAGGTGTCAAGAACTTACGATCAGGATACCGATGCTGATTTATGGAGAGAAAGTGGGCTCTTTATCAAAAAGAAAGGCAGATACATATGCTTTTCAAAGACCCAAGGGCTACCTCAGTGTGTGGTCGAAGATATAATAGTCATTAATGAACGAGACACACCTCCATTAGAGTACATCATGATCTCTAATACTATAGATTCAAGTGAGCATACGTAAGATTGATCAAAGTATCATTTCACAGAAAAGTGTATTCGCTTAGTACATTGCAGTAATGGATTTTAGAGCAGAAGGCATGGAGGAAGAAGCAGCTGTGCTATAAAATTAGAAAGAAGGAATTGTGCTCGAAAGCAGTTACTGATATTATCATATGTAGTAGTATACACAAAGTTTGTAACACGTCTAAGATGGCCACGAATGGATTTATTCCTGCTGGGTATGCATAGAAAATTAAAAAATAATGTAAAGGTTTCGTAAAACTATCTAATAATTCAAAGCATTCTAAAAAGCAAAGTGTTCTTCTTTTTTTAGTACCATCAATGGAGTTTGCATTTGTTATAAAACTGTGGATATTGTAAATGGGAATTCGAATTCGCAATCATACGTTAATATAGAGTAAGAATTATTTTTATTGCTGAAAAATTAGAAAATGGTTGTATCAATGGTTGTATCAATGTTTAAGAACGTTACATATTCAATGATATTTTATTCGTAGTTTATTTCAAAGTTCTTCACCAAATCCATTGAATGGAACACCACATAGAGTACCTCCCGAAAGACCACCAAAACCAAAGTTTTCGCCAAAACCAGCAAATGGAATTTATCCACAAATTAGTGGTAGCAGGGGACAAGATACAGATGAATCTAACGATAGAGATTATGAAGTTTTAAGTCCTAATGCAAAAATTAAACCGACAAGACCCGCCCCGCAACCGCCTACATCAACAGTTGTTGGATCTACATCAATTTATGGTACACTGCCAGGGTCTTCAGACTTAGATGGAGTCCCATTTGCTCTTAATCCACGTCTTAGTGCTCATTCTGATTCTTCCACTGTAAGTAATTCTTTAAAGAGGGATACACGCGTGCTCTTGCAGAAACATACACGTATTATTTCATGTACTTAAAATAAGTGTTCGCTTCCAGAATAAACTTCCTGTGATTAAAGTCTGGACTCAAAGAGACTTAGATAAGGAGGTACAGATCGATATTTATCTAATACTTTTTTTACATTCACGTATTTCACATTATTCCTGTTATACATATCTTCACGTTATTCTTTGTTCTTTCACGCAGTTCTTTTACGACTTCCGTGCAGAGAGAGAAACTTGAAACCATTGTGCCAGACTAATTGTGTGAGATTCTTCATGCAATTTTTTCAGCTATATCTATACATTTGTATTGATAATATAGCACTAGCCAAGTGTAATAGAGTGCCTGAACGAGTGATTAATACTAACCCGCGAAAATGGAACACCTTGAGAAAAAAAAAAACATTTACTGAAATGAGATGTTCGAATTTATTGTCCATTTTCTGAACTGTACTTTTTTCTTCCGTGTCCTATTTAGATTTTGATACCAGTGACAGTTAGCATTGTATTTTTATAGAGTTGCGTTGTATTTTTATAGATAGTAGAAGTTATATATATTATATATATACATGATTGTATCATATGTTTACTTGTTTATAAATCGTCACAAAATATTTAACATTGTACTGGTGTATTTCTATTTCTTAATCAAACACAGGAATCTTTCAATAAAGTCATCTTCAATTTTATTTCCAACAAGAAAAAGACAAGTATGTTTTATTACTTTTGTCCCCGAAATTGATTTTTTTTAGTACGTATATTTAGATCATACAATGTCTTTAATGCTTTTTCGCAGACATACATATATATTTTGTTTTTGTCGTTCACGTCGACGCGTAATTAACCCATAATTACATAGACGCAGATTCTTAAATGCTATGATATTTTAAGCAAAAATTGGTTTAGATATTTGAAATTTGATAATTAGAATCTTATTATTAGAGTTATATAGCATGAATGTAATTATGGGCTAATGTAAAGCCACAATAATTTAAATTTCAACCGTGTTGTATCATTACGGGTATACTTTGTTCCATTTCATCTGGATACAATGAAATGAAAACACTTTCGATTTCTTCATTTATATTCGTGTGCAGTACACAGAAAACAACGGAACAAAAACGTCCGCGCGATGAAAACATTGATTTCCGCGTTAAACAAACTTATTCCACTTCACAGCGAAAAAAGCTACGCTAAAGTACTACGATGCTATCAATTCATTTTGTAGTCGATTTCACTAGTGACACTATAAATAGGTACGAAACATTTTATCAAAATATACAATAAATTAATTCCTACGTTCCTCCGTTTCTTCAATAACAAAAAATTTGATAAATGTGTCATATAGAAAAGAGGAAGATGATTGTTAATTACAATTTACAGGATTGCGAATCGTAGTTAGCGTACGAATGTTGATCTACAATCGATCTTCTTTTAGACGATTTTAAAACGTGAATCAATTTTGCGTTAGAAAATCTAATAGATTTTCTACATCAAAATAATTCTTTAAAATAACGAATAAAGTCTGAGTAATGAATCAATATGATTATTTCTGTTTTACCTACTATCAGAATACAATTTTAAATGTATCTTTTATGACAACCTACAACGAAATTTATGTGTTGAAAGGACCTATACATTCGTATACTTTTTTTGTAAGAAATAAAAAATCAATTTCTTTTTTTCTCACGATTTTACAGCGTATCGATATACTCGCATCCAATATATATTCAATAGATCGATTCTTGAAATGGATATTTTCCAAAACAAATCAGCATAATTAATAGAGCTATTATATCTGGCAGATACAAATTTTCTGAGCACTTGGGCGAGTGATATAGTCGGGGATCTTACGAGGTTTCACAAGGATTTCATCCAAAAGTTTCAATTGGATACATTCTGACCGTATCATCCCTCCTTCTACCTCGTTCTATCGTTTGTCGAGCGAGACGGGGAAACAGGAAATCAGAGATACCTTGAGTGACCAAGATACATCGCCCCAGTAATAAAACCAAGTGACATAAGACAGAACTCCTTGAGTAAGTTTACTAAAAATTTCTCTACGCGTATTTCCCTAAATGTGAGCAACAGCTAAAAATAGTATCACACTATACTATCCCGCAGCCACCCTTGGGTCTTCCTGTGCATCATATTTCTTACTTCTGGCAACCCTGGTCTTAAGTGAAGCTCATGAGATTCCATGAGATCCTCGACTACCTAATTCACATAAGTAACCTGCAGTACCCAGGAGATTTCTCCTACCAGGAGGTATGAAATTTCTGATTCGAGCTACCAGCTTCGCTAATTCGTACTCCTAACCGCCACTTAATAACTCTCCTCCGTTTCATTTTGAAATTCATGTTCCTTCGTCACAACCTTCTGATCTGAACAGACCTTTCGGAAAAACTTGTGCCAGTCGTCAGACAAACGGTCCAGTCCAATGTCTAACGTGAGTGGTATTGTTCGTCGCGGCGACACCGTGTTTCTCCATCACCGCGTTCGCCTTGATTTTGTTCTTGTACTTCACGTCCTTCGGCTTGAGCATACTCTTGTGGTTGCTCAGCAGTCTCGACGGCGTCAGTATGGACTTATTGCTAAGACCCGTCGCCTCCAGGAAGTGGTCGTAGCCGCTGCTCGAGTTACTCGCAGCTAGAGGAACATTATTATTGTCTTTGGTTGCGGCAGTTTTCTCGTTCTGCACGACCGTCGTGCCAAGATTACCAAGCCTCTCCGACCCGTCACCCTCCGGTCTGTCCGGATCGTCGGACAGATCGCACTCGTCCAAATTGAACTCCTCGAAGTTCTGTCTGATGTCAAACTGCTGGTCGAACTCCGCGAGAACGTGCCTCTCCTTCGTTCTCGCGCGCTCTCTCGGTTGGTCCTTCGACTCGCCGCCGATCTTGAACTCCTCGAAGTGGCGGACGATGTTGGTAACCCTGGGAACTTTCTGCGACTGTTCACCACCGGCCTCGGGGTGATTCTGCCGCGTCTGGAAGGAGGATCGAACGTTGTTGAACCTGTTCCTCCAGAAGTTCCCTTCGTCGTTGTTCGTTGTCACTTTGTTGATGGCTTCGTCGAAGTTCAAGCTCCTTGCCGAGGTGACGTTAATCCCTGCGGACTTCAAAGGGAACGATATAAAACCGAAAATCTTCTTGCTGTGCTCGGACGAGCCTGACTCGAGGAGCTGCTGTTTCTTGCGCGTTTCGTCGATCAAAAACGAGGGACTAGGGATCTTCTTCAGGATCAACGTGTTGTTCTTGAACTGTGGTTTAGGTGGCAACGCTGGTGGCGTCTTGGGCGGTGGTGACATAATTTCTGGAAGCGACTCGATGTCTTCGTAATCCAAATTCTTCGCTATGGTCAGCCCTTTTGTGGACATCTGCAAGCATGTTTTCTCCTCGATTCGTTCCAATTTTAAGGGAGCATTAGACGCGCTCGCGGACACCTTCGTTTTCTGCGTCACCTGCGAAGAGGTGAGCGTCGTATGTCTCGTCTCTTCAACTTCGACCTTTGGCTCTATAATGACGATTGGAATTGCCTTCGATTCCTCTGGCTCTTCTCCGAGACTGGGCTCGTGATTCGTCATTGTGGTAGAAACGTTTGACGTTGAAGCCGTCTGAGCGAGGCTCATGCCAAACGCGTCTTCCGTAGCGGTGGGCTCGAAACTGCTTGCAGGAACATCGCAGGTGAACTCGTTACTGGGTGATTCTTTTTCTATGATACCCTCTTCAGAATTTTTCCTCTCCATCTCAGACCCCACCGATTCGATGTCCGATAATTTAGTAGACTGAAACCGCACGATTCGTCCTTGATACTTAAAACTTCTAGGTACGGAGAGAATATTTTCCTCCTCTTCCATATCTCGCAAAAGGATCTGGTTGACGCACTCCAGCACGGAATTGTGATTACTATTCGGTCGATAAGTGCTGTGTCTGAAGACGTCGTCGTTGATTTTGTCCTCGTCAGGATCGCTATACCAGTTCCCGCTGGTTTCTTCTACTGCCTGTTCTTCAATTTTCATTTTCAGAGGTCTGCAACCAACAGTTACACGCTTGATCATACAGGAACCGAATTATTTTCGCGACTTAATATTTCTATTCTTAATTTTGGAAGTAAGTTTTTCTGTTTTTAACACTAATCAATACTTACACGCAATTGTTATTGTTATTGTTATTCCCAGCATTGGCACCGCTATTATTATTACTATAATCCTCGTTCGCCCTTGGTATCTCCGTGACCGCGTCCTCCGAGTGCTCCAAGTTCCTCGAGTTCGTCTCGTTGCAGGCGTTCACGTAAATAGGTTCTTGCTCTTTCTCCTCGTCCTCTGATACGAAATTACAGTCCATCCCGTCGTCCTTACTCTCTGTCCTCGCGATGTTCGTGGGCTCTATCACCTCCGGTGCTTTATAAGTCTTGTGAACCTTCGACCTACCGATACTAGCTTTCTTCCTCGATAACTTGCAACCGTTCTCCATGATCATCGTGTCCTCGTCATCGTCGTCGTCGTATATCATCGTGGTCTCGTTCTCGCTGTCCGTGACCATCGTTGGCGTGCACCTGTTCGATAAAATGAAACATCTACTCTAGAGTTGGCTCAGATTCGTAAACAATTTATATACTGCGCCGGGGATACACGCTAAAGCATAGAAAATGAAACGAAGAGGGATATCGTTCGACCAGTCTTTTCTGCTACTTTGAATGGAAAACGAGATTTATCTCGCAACTTTATTGCCACACCTCGTATTTAAGGTGGAGCCAGGGGAGACGTCGGTGCTTTCACCCTCGCAGAAACCCTCTGTGCTAAGTAACGACGGACTACCCTCGGTGGTGGTCGTGATAATCGACACGTCCGTGTTCTCGCTGCTCGTCAGACTCGTTTTCGAGATATCGCTGCCGGCGAAGCTGTGCGTCTTTTTCACCCCTCTGTCCAGGCTGTCGAGCGCAACAGGTACCTCGGACGGGCTCAGTTTCGTGATTATCTCGCATTTCAGATTTTCAATGTCCTTGCTGATGCCGCAGTCCGGTCTCGAGTCCACCTGAAATGGAAAACGCAATCGTGAATCGTCGCAGAACGTATTCCCTTACGATTTGTAGGAAACGATTGAAATTTTTGAAACGTATTTTCATGGGCAGATTTACGCATCGATAACGTTAAGAGAGCTCTCAAAGTTAGGGGTTCTTAACTTCGCTTTGTTAGACAAGCAATTTATCTCATTAATCAGTTGGTTCGCAATCCGTCTCAAATGGGTCAAATGGTATATTAAAGATTAACATTTTTCTTCTGCAATTTCTCTAGCAAAGTGAGGGACGGATCTATTCTGGACAATATTACAAATACCACAAGAGAAACGAATTTCGAACTTCGATATTGCAAGGTGTTCTCCTTTTTTTGACGTAATCGATCGCAGATATGAAAATACATAGGGGTACAGTTGCGTGCTATAGCATAATACTCGTATCGTACATGTATTTACAAATATACTATATATTTCTCGATGAAACAAAAAAAAAACGCTTCTCTTTTTGTACGCCCACGATACGATAAATTCAATCTACCAAAGTTTCACAAACATCGACAAAAATTTGTTTGGATCAAGCGTTCCTCGAGAACTTGATCCGCTAATCGCTTGGTACGCCCTCTTGGCAAAGGCAATGGGAACGCGTGCAACTGTTCTTATCGACCGAAACTCACGCCAATCTTAGACGCCTGCGAATCGTTGTTCTCAAAGTTGGCCGCCGCCTCGACCTTCATCGACGGTTTGCCAAGGGTCTGTTCGCGTTTGCATTTGATGTAGTTCTTGGTGTAACGCCTGAGCCTCGCGATTTCGAGCTGCTGGTTCCTGATCACGTTGTCCTTTTCGCATAGCAGCTGCCTGATCGATTTCTGTTCCTGTTTCAGCCGCGCCTCCAGCACGAGGAGCGCGCGGAGTATTCGCGATAGCTGTTGATCTCGTAAACTCTTCTCGGACTCGTGGCCAGCGGTCCGATTGTCCAGCTCCTTCACCAGATCACGGCATCTCTTTGTGGCCGTTCTCAAGGCCTCCTGCGTACGAACCAGCTCCTGCTTAAGCGTCCGCACCTCGGTTTCCATCTGAAAATTAAAAGACGCTGGTTGAGATCTCGTTCGTTTGTCGCGTTCGACGCAATACTGTTTCGTATCATGTGTACGCATATTTTTGGTTCTAAGGTGTAAGGTTATGTAGCACGATTGGCTCTCTCGAAAGCAATTAGTTCGGGGCGGACTGTAGCAGCGTTCGAACGAAACGTTAATTGAACGGATATTGGAAATTGGATTTGTTGAATAAAACTTTATTCGAATGATCTTTGTACGAACGTTGCGAGTAATTTTTACCCGCTACTAGCACGGTAAATGATAAAAAGCATTAAGGGATGTGAATGATTTCGTTGGATTTGATATGGAAATTAAGAGTCTGGACTTAGACCAGTATATAGTATGAATATATTATAACTTTTACTCTATTTTAGTTACTATATTATAGTATTTAAGCATAGAGTGTAAGTATTAATATTAATCGTCATAAGCGTTTCGTAATTAAACCTAAATAATAAATGAATCAAACTAGATCACTTAACCTAAATAACATTATCTAAAAAATGAACGAATCGAACTGAAAACCTCAATTCCAGTAGCGTTAAATACCCATAAGCAAGTGTTAGATTCTCGAAACAGTTAACGCGATCGTCTAAAATAGAAGCTCGGTATGAGCCAAGGGGGGACAATAGGAATGTCGAAAGACGCGGACCTCCCGCTTTGTTACTCGAGAAAGAAAAGTCGTGAAGGTTTTGACTACGAAGAAGGAACCCTGGAATTCGTCCAGGTGTAGAGAGGACCGGAAGGACCTGACCTGCAGGAGCTGGTAAGCCAAGCGGACAAAAAAGGAAGAGAGAGAAAGGGAGCCAGACGAAATAAAAAGGGGAATCATTGTTCGAGCCATAGGTTAAGGTCCATTTTATTTGGCATTCTGCTCTTCGCGCGGATAACGGTGCATAAGAAATTTGCCAGTTTTAGACGGATCAGTACTACGAAGATTAATGCGTCAATCGAAATAAAATACAACGATGGTAATATTTATTGCATCATATTTTATGCATCCTTGCGCTTCTCGAAAAAAGGAAAATATTCAAGATTTCTGGAAGACCTGCAAGATTTCAATTTACGTGCTTGTAGAACATATATGTTTCAGGGTACGATACATACATACATGAAGAGCTAGAGATAAAGGGAGAGGAGGCTGGATACTTCGTATTCTCATCCTTTCCTCTACCACTTAACTCCAGCAGAAACGTCCAAAAACTTCTAAACCAGGGGAACAAAAATTTCTATACACACCAACACCCTTTCCCTCTTTCGCGTACAGTTAACACCTTTCAAAGTAAATATACAAGTATCATCTTTTCACCGCGCAGAATGCGAATATAACAAAGAAGATACCCGATACGCCACACTCACGCCCTATCGTTCCGCGACCCTAAAGAAGGGCATCTCGAAGCGAAGATACCGATCGTGCGTCGGTTGAGGAGGCGTTTATTCGAAACTAATTACCGGGTTCGATGCCGCTCGTCTCTGCTCGGGCTCGTCTGGCGAGTAAAACAGCAGCAGGGCGTAATAACAGAACGGGAAACAGCGCTGTCGTGTTCTCGTTCGAGTAAAACTCGCGCGGCCTCGTCGCCTC
Source organism: Xylocopa violacea (assembly GCA_963969225.1). Taxonomy (NCBI): domain Eukaryota; kingdom Metazoa; phylum Arthropoda; class Insecta; order Hymenoptera; family Apidae; genus Xylocopa; species Xylocopa violacea. Next base: position 20,407,136 of record CAXAJV010000008.1, read on the forward strand.
CCGAGGGTGTTTCTCGTTGTCGGTAGCGCAATAAGCCCCAGCCTACCCCGGCGGCGAATTTATGGGGAGGCATCGGATCGCAGGAAGCCGCAAATTTTCGCGGCTACGCTGCAAGCTGTAATTATATCCGCCGTGGCCACCGCGAGAAACGCGTTTCCTTCGCTCACGGGGGAAGTAATCCCGCGCGATGGACAGGATTTTCGAAGTTGCGAGGGACGAGACCGCAGAGGTGTCTCCTCCCTGGGGATTTCTGCGAAATTTTCTGATGGGTCGTGGAGATTGAAAGGCAATATCGCGGTAAACTGACTATAAATATAATAATTTCATACGATTATGTCTGGGTGCTAGAAGTGATGTCTCTGCTTTCGTTACTTCTGCACAACGATACGAAATATTTTAGCCCTTTGCAGTCGACGCCTTCTTAGATGTTAGCAATAGAAAATTTCCATTTCAATAGAAAACTTGAGGGAAACATGCATTTCCCAAAAAGTTGCGATGGGATAAGTTTAACCCTCGTAATCCTCTCAGAGGGGACATCCTTGTGATATCCCCTGATCCCCAGAGGGAACATCCAAGTCTAGAAGGTTAATAAATGGAAAACGATGATGTTTTTGGTCAAGATTTTTGGTTCAGATTGATATAGTATGTTGGAATTAGTGAACTTTGCTTACAAGATAATTGAAAGTTCGATGGGATTCTAGGTATTTCCAATTAAACGGCGAAGCTGTTCACGAATTCAACGTAAATTCCAGTTTCGATGCTCGTGGAACAGCCATTAAGTATGTATACGTCCTACGTCAAAATCGAACTTCTACAAACGCTCGAGAAACTAGTGAGTCATGACGTCACGGGAATCCCCTGTGACTACGAAAATGTATTCCGTAATACATTAGAAAGTGCGACCTGATGAGGTGTCCGTGTCCTGAATGCCGATGATTATAAACGAGCAAACGTTGCAACTCCGTGTAATTAATCATAACTCGTCGTTTTGCATGAATGTAGGAAACTGAAGGAGATTAATCAGCAACAGAATTCAATTCTATCGAATATGTAGCTATTAATATTGGCCGGGTTGCTAAACGGACGTTGGTAGTTAAATAAATCGTTGCAAAGCTACAATATTGCAACAAATCGATAGAATGAATTGTTTGAGTTTACTTAAACGCATAACACATTAATATATACTAGCATTTATCCATGGAAACTCCCTATGAAGGGACATCAGGATTGATTAGTGATTAAACTTATTCCATCGTCTGGTGGACTCTCAATATTGCTAAAATATTGCTGCTTTAGCTATATTTCTGGCTTCTATTGCCAACGTCCAAGAAGGAGCAGAGTGCAAAGAGTTAATGTACTAAGTAATTTACATCTTGGTACAGTCGATCCTCCTATAACACAGTTCCATTACAGCAACGTTAACACCAAAGTTCTACAATCAAATAACATAAACAACCTCGTTTGTAAAGTTAGAAGTGCACAGTCGCGTGCACTTTTTGAAAATCCAATGCCCACTAGAGCAGCTAACGGGGGTGATGAAAAAGTGTGTTGCGACTTTCTCCGTCCTTGACCAACGGTTTTTCGGTCCATCGTACCGCCCGATAGGAGGTCAACGAATGAGCTGGTCGCCACGCGAGTTAGGTACCTGGTGTAGGTACAGTTATATACCCATTTTAACGCCATACAGCATCCATCGAATTCCTCTCGAAAGCAAGTGCAGAGGTCAGCAGAGCTGATCGCAATCACCGCCACCTTTGTTTCTCGTCTATGCGCTCGTTCTACCCTGATTCTAACTGTACCACGATTTTTGAACATCCGCCTCCGCAAGAGCGTGCACGAAGGATCGCGTCAACTGCTCGCTCTCTTCCCCAATAACTCGGAAACACACTTTCTCCGGCGATGGAGTGCAACGAACGAAAAGGGACCCGTAATTGTCGCAGGAAACGCGCAACGAACGTACGCGATCGCGTTTCTCCCAAACTCGTCGTGTCTCTTTGTTAGAAATCGTAGACAGAACGTCGCGATTCCATTCGAAATATGAAACATACAAGATGGAGTTACAGAAAGTTCGATTCCTTGTTTGCAAATGATTTTGTTCTCTTTAGTGGCACAAAAGAATTGAGATTCTCTGATTTAGCTAGCCAAGCATGCACGCATAGTAGTTCTCGCGATCACGAGTATAGAATTGTGTCATCGTTTAAACAACCTTCGTCGATTGCGTCAGGCCATCTTGTTACAAGCGTGTAATAATTAACGCGCGATTCCTTGCAATGTTTAAAAATAAAGAACACCGTACGATGTATCAATTTTATTGTTTGTACATGTTTAGTTGGGATACTGCAAACGACACGGTCGTGAATTTGATATTAAGCAAACTGAAGCTTTCAATCGTTAGCCACGATGTTATTCAATATGCGAACGCTGATTTTACAAAGGCTACGACAAGACCTTCGATGGAAACGTCTTAAAGACTGACTGATTCATCGTCCGGTGGATGTAGTAGGTCGTGTTGAAATATGTAAGTCCACGGCATACTTTATGTCCAGCCACTCTTATTCTGTCCATTTAAAACATCGCAGTCCACACCCGTCTGCAATCATTTTGAACGTAACAAATTGCCGATCAAATGCATCCCTACTACACCGTAAAGCAAGAGAGCGCGTAATTCAATTTTGTTTTTTTATAACGCAGCACCAGGCGCACGTTCGTCCAACTTCTTTTTTCATCGAACACGCAAAGCGTAGATCGTGTGTCCGAGTCAAGGTTAAAGATCCTTGGCCATCGAGAAACCACCTCCTGCCGTGTACAGTAGCTTTTGCATTAAAAAATAATTCGTCTGTTATTCTCGTTACGAATCCTGTCTGTCGTTACCTTAATGTCTGTCCTTCGGCGAAGCACACTTATCCGACGTTACCGTGGAAATCTGAGCACGGGACCGGCATGATATACGTCCGAGTTTCCCCGCACAATCGCGCGCACACACGAGTCAACCAAATTTCACCTGATTTCGACATAACATTCCGTCACTGGTCCTCGAGGCATCTGTCGTGCGTCGCCTCCTCGAGGATGCCGGTTACGAGCGCCGTCGGGAACAGCCGAAGCCAGCCGAAGGTCACCGAGGACTTCCGAATAGCAGCGCGAATGACCGAACGTTTTCGCGTATCTGACATATTGCACTTCGAATTCCGAAACTATCCCGATTAATTTCGCGAGGCGCGAAAATGTTCCCGTTTCATTTTCTCCCGTCGCTGGTCCCGCTCGAATCGTGCGCCCGCCGATTATTGCGCTAAACGGGAACCACGAATCGCGTAACGAAAGCTGAATGCAGGCGAGACGAACTTTGGTTACGAACTGGTCAGTCGGCGAGTGGACAGTTAGGCTCAAGAGGGAGTGAAGAATGGTAGGGAGAGGGTTGAAGCAGACTCGGATTTCGAAAGCGATCTCTTCCACGAATTTGTAAACGACGAATCGTATGTTATCACGTAACGCTTTGTAATTTAATAAAGCCGATTATTTATCGTTCAGTTACTACATTTGAAGGCAGTGTACATTTTGGTGTTTCACATCTTCGTGCTCTTTGTTACGATGTAGAGCGAGCGTTTCCGATTGGTTCCGATCACGAACGACAAAATGTTTATAATTTGATCGTTCGAAACTAATCCTCCAATTACACTTACAAATACGATTCCATCTCTGTTGTACGATATAATTCTTAAATATATGTGGAAAACTAATCCCCTTATAAAGGTAAGCTTTCGAAGTTACAATAAATTACTTATCTATTGTATCTTTGAGAACAATGCGAGGGAAAATTCCGTATCTAATCAGAAAATACGGAAGATAGTCTAATCGATAGCTATTCTTCTTCGAGTGACGATATAATTTGCTCGTTTGGTAGGTAACCGGCAAAGAATTCGATCAATCGAGAGTTCTAGAAATAAGTGCAGCCCTGAACCAGAGTCAGACGAGAAGGAAGAAAGCAAGAAAAGCAGGCAGAGAAAGAGAGAGAAAGAGTCCTGTTCCGCGTGCACGCGACACACGAATGTTTGTGCGCACTTTTTCTATCCGCGATTCGTTCGCGATCTCACGAAAGCGGGTAGAGCCAGCGTTAGATTGTACGTAGCGCAAGTACACGGTCTTTTCTATGTAAAATGAAAAAAACTGAATTGCGTCTGTGCCCACCCACACCAGGGACAGTAAACGTAGCGAACAGCTGACTCGAGCGGTCTTCCGGATTGCGGTGTGCTACCACATATGGAGAAATCTTAAACGCTCTTCTTGTTCTCGCATTGTTACGACTGATTTTGCACAATTTCTGACGAATTAACACTGGAAAACTTAAGCGAGAACAGAAGTTGACAGTTTATATCATTAGTTGATCATAGATCAAATTTTATAATACTTGGAGTTACAAAGGTTGGAAAAATAAGGAAATTAAGACAATACTGCAAATCGTTTTCATTAAAAATAAAGTATATAAATGGTTATACATACCACGGGTATGGGATATACCCATACTGAAAATGGATAAAAAAATCTGAAGTTCTTAAATAAAAACCGTATATGCTTTTGTAAAAAAAGAAAGAAGAAATCACTAACAGTATTTCTGCTCCTAAAAAGCCAACTCTGAGAAGAAACTGTCTCGTTTTATTCATAGAAAGTAAGACAATCAGTTCAGCTCCGTTTCTAACGGACCATCTTACCTACAAACTTCCATTGACCAAACAGAAGCTAGCGATGGAATCAAGTGTGTTTCGGGGTTCGACGCTTCGGTTTGCACACTTTGCGCTCGATTCCGCGTAAGAATCTCTAATCGCAACATAAATTGTTTCAGGCGTAAAACGGTGGACCAAAGAAGAAGACTACCGCAGGAGAAAAAAGAAGACAAAAACCGTCGAACCACATTTTATCGAACTTGATCAAGCATCTCGTGTACGGAACGCGCACCGTTCTCAGCGAAGTTTCTCCGTTCCCACAACCAGATATCAGCGTCGTTGGAATGTTATCGACGCGAACGGTCGTTCTTGATCTTGTACGAACGAGATCATTCTCGGTTACGGCAGGAACGTCGATTGTCCTAGAAAACGAGATTCTACCGGTCGGCGCCAGGCTCATGGTTGTGCAATTGGCTTCTCAACGACTTCGCTGAGACCTTCTTGCGTATACTCGCTTTTTGCGGAAGCCACCTCTCCGCCATATCCTGAATTCGCGCGCATCTTAATTGCCGAATGGAAATGGGCGACGACCGACAGTACCGACCGTCCCAACGACGGGACTCGACGTTCTTTTACCGCACAATTTATCCAACTGTGTAATCATTGAAAATAACTAATATCACCGATCTGATCGTAAACGTAGCCTGCTCGTGTTCATTAATTCGAGGATTTATGCAGGGAAGCTTTGCCAGCTTCTTATCATTGACAGAATGAAGAAATCGTGTACCTATGCAAGCAGCATCGGGATTTACATAGTCCTGTTAAGTTGTTGGAAGTTGTTGAACTTAGCGGCTCTGACTGGTTATTAACGTTTTTTGCAGCTTTTAGCTCTCTTGAGCAAATTGGAAAATTAAACACACTTACAAGCGCTCTGTCTATCTATGGAATGAAAAATAAGTGGTTTCGTTTAAAAGTATCCGCCAGTAAATTGTCCTGTCCGAATAAACGTGTTTCTGCGATCTGACTTTACTATCCTCTTTTCTCGATCAGAGAAAATGCTCGTTACACTTCCAGAACTAATTTAATCGTGCTTGGAACACGTCGACAGAACATACACGATTGAAAATTGCTATTTTCCGGATTTATAACTTTATCATCATTCAAAGTAAAAAATAATCTGAATTTTCCAGTTAGCCTACAACTATCCATTTGATAAATGGAAAACGAAAGAAAGCACGAGATTACAAACGTTTTCGTTACTTAGAAATCGCGGAGGAAGGCTGTACAGACGGTTTGCTTTGTGTAACAAAATTCCGAACCACTTCGTTTCAGACGAAACAAAATAAACAGCGATCATTTCCTCGCGAACATTTCAGCATCGGGCACGAAAACGTTCCCCAAAGCAGAAGCTTCGTCAAACGAAAGAAACTCGAGTCGCGACGCGAGAGAGTTTCACTGCTCTGTTTGAGGTAACACAAAGGCATCCAGTAGCATAGGTATAAAGGATCTACATTACAGACGACTGTCTCCCGGCCTTGATCGTGACTCTATTGCGAGAGCCAGCAAACCAAAGAAAGAAGGGAGCATAAAAGAAAGGAACGGAGAGGGACGAAATAAAAACAAGCAAAAAGAACGAAGATAAAGAAAGTAAAGAACAACCAACGGGAATATTCGCCTTGAAACCAACGGGGTTGAACTCAATCCTGTACGATAACGTCTCATCGATTTATTAACTCGGTTACCTTAGAGACCCGGTTCGCGAGCCCTCGGTTAGGCCTGTTGGATACGGATAACCGTTATCACGATGCACGAATACAATCGATTCTTACCGTCTGGATGTACCCCAACCAGAGTTTCGAGTCGATCTTCTTCCTGCACGACATTCTTCCAATAACTCTGTTCCTCCACCTACTTCTTCCTTTCCAAGTACACACTACTCGCCTCCCTTATTTCATCGAAGGATTTTCGGCTACTTATACAGTAGCCTTATATCTCGCACAGTGTCCCACAGTAAATCGTATCGATCTTCTTATCGTCTTATACTACTAGAAACGTACGTCATGTTCGTTTCTACTTGTGGACCGTATCACGAATTTCTATTGTTTTTGTATTCACAAATCTGAACGAAAGTACCGTTCTTCTTGTTATCGTTTCGTTCAAGACGCAATCGCGTCTTGGTAATCGTTTGGATGTTTCTCTCGATTGACGAACTTCCGTCAAAATCGAACGAAAACATTCGCCGTGGTGGAAAGGGAAATGCTTCTGGGTTGATTCATCGAATCAGGCGGTCTGCATTCTTCCGCGTTGAGGTAATGTTCCTCACGGATTTCGGACGATCGCGATCATCCTCGCGGTGGTCTCAGTTATGGTGGTTGGCGAGGTTGTCGTGGCGGGTTCAACGAATTTTACAATTTCCGCGAGGTGTCAAGTCGTTCTAGAATTAGAAAGTCCTGTTTACTTTTCGATACTTCGCTTTACTTGGCGTTTTCCATTTTCCGTCTTGTGCTTGGACCTCTTTTACTCGACAACTATCGATAGAAATGGCGGAAATATTCCTTCGCGACTGTAAAAATCCCGATCGACTGACGCGAACTGGGAATTCGAGTTCGAGGCAACGACAAAGTGCGACCGTACTCGATTACTTGTTTCTATTTCTATCGCGCCACTTAAACAGATAATCCCCTTTGACGCGGTGCACGCACCTCGATTCACTGTGCAAATACCCCGTCTGCTTTTCAGTCGAACGCGCGCGTTTGGAACAGTTGCTGACGCTATTCGCGCGCATCGTACCACTCGTTTCTCCGACGTGTGTTATTTAACAATTACACGTGACTCTAGCGTTTCGATGTGTTAAAAAGTGTACGATTTGTACAGACGCAAAGTTAAACTCTCCAGAGACGGTGTTTAAAGTTCTTCGTTCATAAATATATATATATAGATTCTGTTATGTGCGATATGTTCAATATAGATCTATTTTATTTCCACTTATGCTTCGAAACGAAAACGGAACCGATTTCAAACGAAGCTACCAAATTTTGTGCTTTCCCAGACTTACGCGAAAACCTTCGTAACCAATTAGTCTCCTAGTTCAAGGACATACTGTACACATATGTACGCGTAGATATAAGCCGACGAAAGATGGAAGAAACGAGAAGCTGTGCGCGACAGGGGTGCGATCGTACAGAAAAGCGAGTTCGAGAATGGCGGTGCAACGATTCCTCGCGAGCGCGTCGTCGTGACTCGACGAATCTGTAATTGACGCTGTGTGGTGTTAATTGGCCGGAATTAATTGGCTTCGACAGGCTCGAACGCGCCGTTTCGAGGGAGATCTTCCATCGGTTATGTAAATCAGCCGTCTTTCGAGGCGTTGCACCGCGCGAGCTACCTTCCACCAGCCTCGCCTCCACCCTTTTCCACCGTTCCTCCTTTTGAAGTTAAACGAACGACGGCTGAACACCGGCTATCGGGAAGAACTGGCCTCCACGCGGCAGAAATTGCACCAATAACGCCAAGCTTTATCGCGCGGTCGTAAATTTGCCAGGAACACCGACGGAAGTAGCCCTCAACGATCCGCGAACGACGGTATTATCATCGTGGACACGCGTCCACGGACCGTGCGCGCACTGACGCGAACAAAGTCCGCGTTCCGCGAGAAGAAACGTAGGACTAACCGTTCCTCCACAGCCCAGCTCGTTATCTGGGTGTTACCTGCAGGACAATGATAACGGCCGCGATAATGATGCGCCGATCGTCGTAAAGATACGCGTGGATTACGATCAGACCCCGTCGAACTCGTGTAAATAACCGTACACGTCGAGGACCTCGAGCCGATTAGATTCATACGCGGAATAAATCGCGATTCATCGGTAAAAATGGAATTCAGGTTGACAATCGTTTAACGTTATTATGGAGCAATTAGATATTTCGTTGTTATCTGTATTGTTGTTGGTTATCTTTGAGACGTTATACAATGGGACGTATACGCCATCTTGTGAAGAGGCTAAGATTATTTGGTACGATGTGGATGTATTAACCCTTTGCTCTTTGAATTGCTTCTCAATTTTATCGCCAACAAGTCTAGTATTTTAATTGTTTTACTTAGTTTACTTCAAAGGACAGTTCCTTGACTGCTTGTAAACAATTTTATTTACCAATTATAAATATAGCTTTGAATATAGCTTTCAAACTTTATCGCAATTTATATTTATAGAATTTATATTTGTTTTCGTTTCATATTCGACAAAGGAGTGCAAAGGGTTAATCCTTTGCACTGGGATGTTTCCTCTGAGGGGACATTAAAACTAATCATCCCCTCAGTCAGTTTTGTCCCGCTTCAATGTTAAAATCTGGTCCCTTTAATGCAGATAGGTTTAACAACTACACGAGTAATATACAAAATGCACATAATGCCTACAAACATCTTCGATGAATCGTTTATATAAAAAGTGGCCCAATTTTATTGATGCGACTATTGTACGTGCGTAGCGATCATTAGAGATACAAAGATCCAAGTTTGTACAACAAATGTGTTACCGTTACCCATCATTTAATCGTAAAACTATCATTCAACGTTAACAACACGTGTAAACCAGGCTAATCGTTAAGTTTCCGGTTTTAAGAGAAAGCCACTATTCGGTCACTGGTTACGTCACCACTTATCGAATTATGGTGTCACGCAGACTGGCTTTTTCGTGACATTTTTATCACGACGGCTCTGCGTGTGTCCCCGTGTTTCCCCGAAATGTTACACGGTCGGTAGCTGAACAAGATTGTACAGAAAGCTTCCACGTGCGTGATATTTATTCAGAAACTACTTACACCTTTTGTACCCTGAATTTTTTCGACGAATTAGGAAAAAATCCCATCGATGGAATTCTCGAAGTATAAAGTGGTCACTGTTTAAACAATAGTCCACTTATAGATAAGACGAGACGATAAAAGTATTCCTTCGTTTATCGATTATTTAATGCCAACGTTTAAACTGACTGAATAAATTTTGTATAGCCTTCTTGGAACTTGGTCGATGTGTCATACGTACGTTTATGCTTGTTATCCCTATGCAAAGTAATCGAACTTGATATTCCTTAACACTTAGCGCAAAAGAAAGGCTGATAAGGCAATCTCCGCGAATTCTACTGCATAAAACAGTAAATGGACCAAGAAAAAAGATCGCAACCCAAGTTTTATTTCCATTTCATTGATCCACCATGTTAAAGACCTTAAACCAGCGGTTTCCAACCTTTATGCTATGGTACCATGAAAAAGGACATTTCTTCCACGTCTCCCTACCTTTTATCTTCTCAATAGCTATAATAATATAGGCACGTTTAAAATAATAAAAACTTAATCACCAAAAAAACTGGGAACTACAATTAACAGAATAATAACAAGGTTTTGCTATAACATATACATACATGTACATTTATTTCTATATTAAATTCTTGTTAATCATTCAAACCAACTAAATCTATCGCATAAAAATTCAATATGAAACTGTTGTTGTCTATTCACCCAAAGTTTATCAAATCTTGGAAGCAACATAGAGAACACCAGTCGTGTCTCTTTTTCGACTACCAATCTATCTCGATATTTCTTTTCATTGCAGCCAGTGTCCAATTTTGTTCCACTGTACAATTGTTGCGCCTCCTCTGGCAACGATCCACGCCTGCCAGGTTGGAAACCGCTGCCTCGAACTAAAAATCTATACCCACGTTACGTATCTGCCCCGTTCTCGCACAATACGAGTTTATCTCGCTCGTTGGCCTACATTTAACTCACGAAACCCTCCGCGTACTTAAAATCGTGCCACATTTAATCGGTATCGTTATTAATCTCCCGCGTAACCACGTGAAAATGGTCGACGAGCGCGGCGTCACGCGCACACGAGCACAGTCGAATGGCGGTACACGCTCGTGTTTCATTTGCATGCGCGGACGGAGACAGGCCTAGCAAAGACAGGTGTACGTACAACAAAGGGATACCTTCTGTGCGGGCCTTTCCGCGGCTCCACGACCTTTTAAACGATACGCCTTGACAACCAGGCGACGTCGAGTTTTCGCAACCGGACACGCTGCCGACGATTTGGTATCCGGTTGCGTTTAGCTGTTTTCTGTTTTCGTGGGACGCCGCCATTGGGCGGGAAACACATTTTATTAACCCTTCGCACTCGACGCTTTCCCAGCAATTTTCTATTGCTGATAACAGTTGGCAATAGAGAACTATTACCAAGCAATTTGCTAGCAACAGAAAGTATCCATCTCGATAAAAAAGTTTGGGAAAACATGCGATTTTCAAATAGTGGCATTAGTTTTTAAGCAATGAAATTCCCTCAGAGGCGACACTCGAGTGAAAAGGGTTAAAGCGTTCTTATTAACTTGCTTTCGTATCTGTCTGAACTGTGTCGCAGTAAGTCCTCGAATTACGCGATTGATTGGTTCTGAAGGTCCTCGTGAAAGTCGAAAAATCGCGTAAGTTGGGGAAAGCACAAAATTTAGCATTTTTAGTATTAACTCGCTTTCTTGTCTGTGTGCTCCACATGGAACTATATTGCAGTAAGTCCTCGAATTACGCGATTGATTGGTTCTGAAGGTCCTTGTGAAAGTCAAAAAATCGTGTAAGTTGGGGAAAGCACAAAATTTAGCATTTTTAGTATTAACTCGCTTTCTTGTCTGCGTGCTCCACATGGAACTGTATCGCAGCAAGTCCTCGAATTATGCGATTGATTGGTTCCGAAGGTCCTCGTGTAAGTCGAGGAAAGCCAAAATTTAGCAATTTTAGTATTTGAGTATTTTTATTTCTAAGTAGATCTATATACAGTAAGTCCTCCAATTACGCGATTGATTGGTTCTAAAGGTCCTCGCGAAAATCGAAAAATCGCGAAAAATATGTCTTAGTTTCAAAGCATAAGTAAAAATATAATAGATTTATAGGACGAACTACTTTAAGTATCAGTCCACTTTCAGCCCTTTCTTTTCTTCATAAATTCAAGTGTTATTCACTGCTTTTATAACTTTTGCAGATCGTTCAGGATCAGGGTCTTAAGCTTCGAGCCCAACTAATCCTTTCATTCCTGAATCATATAAAATTTAATTTGTTTTTTTAAACAATTATTCTGTTTGCGGCTGGCGATTTAATCTATCCTTCCTTTTGGATGAGGAGTAACGAGTGAGTCAAGGTTTTAAGGGACGAGTAGAATTCCTAGTCTTTTGCTATTACTTTGAGGCGCGACCTGCACTCACGTTGTGCAATCCCTCTTTTTGGCTCGGAAATGCACTGCACACATGGCGTGCAATCCGTCTGGAATGGGTTAATGGATGAACAAAACTACATGCATACATTGAAAGCGACAGAATATTATCTGACACTGTACTCTCTATTTTCCTTCAACTAAATAAGTAACGTCAGAACTTTGGTCCCTTATCGATCGTACGTCACCCCTTACGTGACAATGTAGTTTTGATTTAGGTATCTTATGTATGGTGGAAGATGATAACATCATGTTTTGCGCAATACTGCGCAAGTTTTAAGTCATCTATAAAAATTTCAATAATAACAAACACTTTTTATTATACGTACAACAGTTCAGTCTTATTTTTAGCGGTGTAACAAAGAGAAAAAGGAAGTTTACACGCAAACTTGAGGGGTACTCTATATAAAACGATCGATAAGGGTTAAAAATTCTTCTTGTGCAGTTCCTTACGTGCTAATTATACAGATTATTCGTAAAATTTCATTTTTAACCCTTTGCACTCTGCTCCTTCCTGGACGTTGGCAATAGAAGCTAGAAATATTGCTGAAATAGAAATATTTAGCAATAGTTGCTACTGCTAACATCTCCCAGCAATAGAAAATTTCCATTCCAACAGAAAACTTCAGAGAAACACTAATTTCTCAAAAAAGTTGCGATGGAATAAGTTTCTCTTCGCAATCACTGCAAAGAGTTCATTCTGTAAGGATACAGAATTACATAAAAATTCAATCACAATTCATCCGATTATGCAATTTTTCAAACCTGTTTATTTCCTTCTAAATCGAAACCAGTTGTTTCTCCTAGAAAAATTATAGAGACGTGTTAGTTTCTAGTCTTAGAAGACGGACTTCTCGGATCCTTCTTCGCAAGGATTCTTACTCGATTCTTAATGGACGACCAATTACTTCCTACAATTATTTCCTACAATTATTTCCAGCAGCGTAATTGCTCTAATTCATATCTCGTCTGACGAGATAGCTACCGGATGGTGGGTAGCTCTCTCGAACCTTTCACAGCTCGATGGAACAATGCCACGCGACACGCCGCGCGACGTACGGCTAACAACAGGAAAGGAATAAAGTGGAGAATCGATACTTGCTGGGAGATAACAATTTGCGTCATAGTCGAGCGTCGCATTGTTCGATCGGTTTACACGATATTCGAAATTTACGGCGCGGCATGGCGGCGACTCGTGTTCCGCTCTGCGGCTCGCGGTGTGCTCTTATCGAGTCCAGGCTGTAACAGAATAAACGGCTGCCTATCTTCAACGAAACGTCGCGTTTTCTTCTGCTGCTCGCGAAGAGATTGCTTTGGGAGACGTTACGTATGGAGTTCGATGGATCCTCCATTTTGTGTCCCTGTAGAATTAACTCTTTGTACGCGGATGTCGCCTTTAAGGGGACATCGGCATTGATCAGTGATTGCGAGGAGAAACTTATTCCATCGTAACTTATTTGAGAAATTAGTGTTTCTTTCAGGGTTTTTGTCGAAATGGAAATTTTCTATTGATGGAAGACGTTAGTAATAGAAATTACTGCTAAAATATTGCTGTTTTAGTCAATACAATAGCGCTAAAATATTGTTATTGTTATTTTAGTAATATTTTAGCTAAAAAAGCAATATTTCAGAAGTAATGCTACTTTATTGCTAAATATTGCTATTTTAGCTAAAATAGTGCTAAAAATATTACTAAAATATTTGTAAAATATTGCTATTGGCAATAGAAACTATTGCTAAAATATTGCTATTGGCAATAGAAACTATTGCTAAAATATTGCTATTTTAGTTTTTAGAAAGCTCTAAAATAGCAGTACTTTAGCAATAAAATTTTAGCAATAAAATAACAATATTTTAGCAATATTTCAACAGTACTTTCTATTGCTAACGTCCAAGAAAGGGCCAAGTGCAAAGTGTAAATATGACCAGCAAGCCCTCTTTTCTCTTCGCAGTGTGGAACTATAGTCATGACCTATTCTAACTAACCTAATCGAGTTACGATAAAAATTATATTCGAGACACAAGAACAAATAAATAGAATAAACTTGTAGATTTGTAGCACCTATTCACGCGAGATTCAAACAATTTAAACGGTGAAAAATGTACAAACCGATAAACATTTGTGATTGCCGTTTAAGTTTCCTTTTTACGACGTCGAAAAATATCGAAATGCTATCGATTTCGATAACATTTGCTACCAGCAATTGTTATCTTATCGTTCTTCGTCCCGTCGATTGTCCGTCGAACATTTTTCTTCGAAACGGGGCGAGATAATCCGTTTTGTTGGAATTCACCGCGTTCTTTTCAAAAGTTCCTTCTCCGTTGCATTTAATCGGCTGTGTGCGTATCTTTCCACGGCGATTAATTAACGCGTTAATCACCTGGAAGATACGATAAATCTTTTGTTACGAACAAGATACACCGCCGCGAAAGTCGTTCGAGAGGAGAAAAAGGGGCACAGAAATAGAAATTAAATTAGATAGAATCGAATAAACGACCGTTTGAAAATAACCGAGCAGATAACCCGTGGATAGCGATCAACCATGCGAGGAAACACAGCTTTCTCGTTATTAGTATCAGGAATGTTGCTGTCGTGTTTTGATATTTAAGAAACGGGTTTCGTTGCAGCAGTAAACATCGGTACTGCGATCCGACGTTATAAATTTCTCTATTTTCAGTCATTTAATGCAACGTAATGGCAGCGAAGCCGCTCTGTACTTTTCGAAACGTTCCTCGTGGCATTGCTGCCATAAATTGGAAATAAAATAAGCAGACAGGCCTTGAGATATTTGTTCGTATACTTCGCGAAGAGTTCCCCAACTTTTTCGCTCCAGTTGCAACGTAGAAGTACGATTAACGAAAGTTCGAAGATGTTTCAAGATCGGAAACGCAGCATTAAAAAGTGAACGTGTAGTCCGTGGTACGAAATTCTGGACAAGAAAATACATTAATACGACTTCTTCACTGAAATAGTGATTTTGCGCATTCGTGGCTTTAGCATAAGAAGGATGATACACTGCAAATTCATGCTGAACATGCGCTTACGAGGCTTAAAATATTAAGTTCCGTGCTTAGCAAGTTCTTATTCATTGCAATAAAACAGCGACTGATGTTCCTAAAAGAGTAAATCATGTTTCAAATATGATAAAAGTGGACTCTGTTTGTAATTAATTTTAGCATTAATCGTACCTAAAGAGTTCGAAGTTACAAAAATAAAATGGAAGGCAATAACAAGTTCGATCTGTTGCAACGATAATGCAGCGGTTAGATTGCACGCAATAGGATGTCGCTAAAAATATAAAAAAAGGTAAAGTTAAGGGTGACATACAAAAATAACCTCGATAATAAACAGTACGCATCAATTTGTTTTACATATTAAAGACAATTTACTGTAGTCGAGTCGAAAGCAGAGTGAATACTGCAAATTATGATCGATCGGACACTTCCATCCGATTGAATATTCTAATCAAATGGTGAACAGCATAATCTACAATTTGTTCGAACACGATGATCGAACTATGTAAATTACGTTGTAATCAGTCAGTGTCAGTCGTTCGAATCGCGACGAAGCGAGCAGCCATTTTCTCTGAAAGAATACACGAGCATCAGATTATGAGGGTAAATTTATTCCACTGCAGCTTTTCGAAAAATGCATGTTTTCCTGATGTTTTTCATTGAAATGGAATTTTTCTATTGCTGGGAGACGTTGGCAATTGAAACTATTGCTTTAGCAATATTTCTAGCTTGTTTTGCCAACGTTCAGGAAGGAGCAGAGTGCAAAGGGTTGAACTTATTCCACCGCAGCGTTTTGAGAAATGCATATTTCCCCCAAGTTTTCTATTGGAATGGAAATTTTCTATTGCTGGGAGACGTTAGCATAAGGTGGTTTTTTAGGCATAAAAACTATTGCTAAAATATTGTTATTGGCAATAGAAACTATTGCTAAAATGTTGCTCTTTTAGGAATAGGAACTATTGCCAAAATATTGCTTTCTTAGAATTAGAAACTTTTGCTAAAATATTGCTCTTTCAGGAATAGAAATTATTGCTAAAATAATGCTCTTTTAGGAATAGAAATTATTGCTAAAATATTGCCATTAGCAATACAAATTATTGCTAAAATATTGCTCTTTTAGAAATAGAGACTATTGCCAAAATATTGCTTTCTTTGGAACAGAAACCTTTGCTAAAATATTGCTCTTTTAGGAATAGAAATTATTGCTAAAATATTACCATTAGTAATAGAAACTTTTGCTAAAATATTGCTCTTTTAGAAAAAGAGACTATTGTCAAAATATTGCTTTCTTAAGAACAGAAATCTTTGCTAAAATATTGTTTTTTTACGAATAGAAACTTTTGCTAAAATATTGCTCTTTTAGGACTAGAAACTATTACTACAATATTGCTACTTTAGTTTCTAGAAGTCTCTAAAATAGCAATATTGTAGCAATAGAAACTATTATGCAACAGTCTTTGCAAAATCCCACAACGTACTCTCGAGTAGCTCGAGTTCAGTTCCATCGAACATCGATCGATCCTTTCCTCTCGACTCCCTCTGATCAACCGACATTATCCCATCAAAACGAACCGCACATCGAACAACATCGAGCGCGAAACCACCGTTCTGGATCGCGATTCCACGCGAACCAGGCACGTGTCACTCGACCTATCCACTTGTCAACTTTTTCCTACCCACAGTTTTATAACCTGTCGTTAACAGGTTATTTCCCGATTACGCTCGAATCGCGCGATTAATTACTATCCCAGCTCGTCACGCTTTCTCGCGCACGGGTTTCCTCGTTGGATCCGCGTTTGATACGTGCAACGATCGCTCGTCAGTTTCGCTGAATGTTAAGAAGAACGCGAGCGGGGTGTACGAACGAGGACGATCGTGGTTTCACATCCTTGTGCCACTCGAACGGCTAGTCGAACGAAAAAAGGAGCAGCCATTCGGCGCCGCGCCAGCGACATCTGTCCTTACTTATTTCTGCTGGCGATCTTATCGAGAACCGCCTAGCACAATGTCGATCTGGGTTAAACACACATTCCCAATGCCGCGCGTGTACGTACCGCTACTTGACACTATCCTTTCGTCGGGAAACAAGGGGAATTAACTGTGAAATTCCTTGTTCTCTAACCAGTTGTCAAACGCGAGTCGTATCATTCTGTACGTGCACCGAGTGTGCAATAAAATTACGTCCTCCGCCTATTTTGTGTATCCGCTGATCTAACGCGGTCGAGCAGATGTTATGGCGTAACTTTGACGCTAGGTTTACGTGTACCTCTTTCTGTCGAAGGGCTTGAAATGTTCCTTTTTTTTGTATTTAATGAGAAAATATATAAATCGACATATTATGAAGTTAAGGTAGGAAAAATGAGCCTCGATAAAATTACATCAGTTGTAATACGTCTTTTTTCTTGGTAGAGAAGTCGAGAACTATTGGTCAAGTCTTGGTCAAGACCTTGACTAAATTTGGCATTAAAACAGAGTTTGAGAAATTGAGTTGCAAGAGAGAATTAGGAGATCTATTGATTTCTGGGGTATTGTGTACGTGAGAATATATATTATACATGGATGCAGGATGTTATAATGAAACTCGAATGGCGAAAGTTATCCAAAATGGTTCTGACAAAAGTCAATCCTTTAGCGTTTGTTCTACAATTGTGAATATACAGTACATATTCATGGTACTACTATCTTGTTATTAACCCTTTGCACTCGAATGTCCCTTCTGAGAGGACATTAGAATTGATTAGCAATCAAACTTCTTCCACCTTCTTTAGCTTTTAGAGAAATGCATATTTCCCTGAAATTTTCCATTGAAATGGAAATTTTCTATTGCTAGAGACGTTAGCAATAGAAACTATTGCTAAACATTGCTAAAATATTGCTACTTTAGCAATAGAAAATTTTCATTTCAATAGAAAACTTGAGGGAATCGAAAAGTTACGATGGAATAAGTTCAACCTCCGCAATCGAATAGCACATCCGAGTGCAAAGAGTTAAAGCATTGTTCGTCCATCTAATTGGTCAATTTTAGCATTAAAATAGCAATATTTTAACAGCAAACTTTTGACAATGAAATTTTAGCAACAAAATAGCAATATTTTAGTAATATTTTCTATTGTCAACGTCCAGGAAGGAGCAGAGTGCAAAGAGTTACGCTAATAATAGGCGTGGAACCTGCAGTAATCGCACACATAATTAGAATCATTTGCGGATGGTAATTTGTTCAATTAGTTCGTTCGATTTTTAAATAACTAAGTAGGAAGTAAAACTGTTGCGACGTCAGTTTGTACGAAGGATCTGAGACTAACGATCGGTTCGTTAGAAACATGTAAGTACCTGCCTTTCGCTGATCGCAGTAACGAGCTAGTCCTTTCTTTATGAAACAGCAATAATAACACGTCCACGCATGTACAGATTCGCAGCGACGACTATCCGTTTCGAGAAACGGATCTGCGAAGAAAAATCGTCAAGTAGGAGGAACGTTTAAAATTCTCGATGGTGTTCGAATGCCACCGATGGAATGCGAACGTAAATTAGAGCGGAATGTCTCGTGCAAAGAGTATCAATTTAACGTCGACCTAAATCTCGCGGTAAATTCGCATCGCCTCGAAAACGCCTCGCGCGACCACTGTTCTTTGCATTTGCATAAAAATCGGGACGGTGCTCGAGAATTGGCGCGCCACGGCTGCAAGTAATTATAATTATGCACGGATTTCTTGGTCTGATTTTAATCACCATTTCATATTACCCGTTACGTGCAGCGATCTCGAAAAAGCGTACGCTATTGTATTTATATTTAATTGGGCACAAACGTAGTTACTCAACGTTGTTATCGTTATTAATTCTTTCAAAAGTGACGAGAGGTAATAAGTACCAAGGTTTAAAACTGGTTACATGAACGTGTTATGGTTACGTATTATGTTATTTTGGAAACTACGAAAGATATACTGTTTTTTTTTAATTTAAGCGCGAGTATTATGCAATATTAAATAATTGCGTGCTGCGTTGAAAGCGAAAACCGCATTGGACAGCTCAAATTTCAAATAGATAATAATTATCTGGAGATATTATATGTATAGACAATATATTATACTTTTTCAAAATTAAAACGGCTAATGTTAACATATTAATATATATTGCAGTTAACCCTTTGCTCTCGACTTCTTCCCAGATGTTAGCAATAGAAGCTATTGCTAAGATAGCAATCTTTGAGCAATATTTTGGCAATATTTTAGCTAAAATAGCAATATTTTTGTAATATTTTAGCTAAAATAGCAATATCTTTGCAATATTTTAGCTAAAATAGCAATATTTTGGCAATATTTTAGCTAAAATAGCAATATTTTTGCAATATTTTAGCTAAAATAGCAATATCTTTGCAATATTTTAGCTAAAATAGCAATATTTTGGCAATATTTTAGCTAAAATAGCAATATTTTGGCAATATTTTAGCTAAAATAGCAATATTTTGGCAATATTTTAGCTAAAATAGCAATATTTTGGCAATATTTTAGCTAAAATAGCAATATTTTTGCAATATTTTAGCTAAAATAGCAATATCTTTGCAATATTTTAGCTAAAATAGCAATATCTTTGCAATATTTTAGCTAAAATAGCAATATTTTGGCAATATTTTAGCTAAAATAGCAATATTTTGGCAATATTTTAGCTAAAATAGCAATATTTTCGCAATATTTTAGCTAAGATAGTAATATTTTAGCATTAGTAGTTACCATTGCTAAAATATCAATACTTTAGCAATATTTTAGCAATAGAACTATTGCTAACGTCTCCCAGCAATAGAAAATTTCTATTTCAATAGAAACCCCAAAGAAACATGCACTGCTCAAGAAGCTGCAATGAAATAAATTTGTCCTCCACAATCACTACTCAATACTGATGTCCCCTCAGAGAAGACATCCGAGTGCAAAGGGTTAATATATATCATTTATAATAAATAAAATATAATATATATAAAATAATTTTGAAAAAACTGCACGAGTGCACAACTCGTGCAAAATTTTGGGCAAAAACGCCCACTTTCGACAATAAATTTTGTCGCTTAAACCGTTGTTGCTCCCGTGGCCTCGATTAAAGAACTGGCTTTCGGATTTCGTATCGACGATAAATTAGATGCGTGGTAAATCAGCCCCGTATGCAAATATGCAACGATAGGAAAGTAACAATCAGAGCGGAATGCACGTAATGGAGCATGAGATGCGCTACTAAAGAATTGTACAGTTTAAGTATGCGCAGGAGGGGCCTGGTCCTCGCAACGAAACGAATATGGAGCGAAAGTCAGGTTCGACCCGTGTGTCCTAGCTTCAAAATTTCTCAGCCGGTTTGAACGTGACCGTGAACATTTTTGCGACTTTTAATTAACGCCACTAAGTGACGACGCGTTGACTGGCAATGCTCAAATTTTAATCAACGAATGCGTTGTTTCTATCTGTTGTCTATCTATCTCGACGAGAATTAAATTTTGCGTGGAAAATGTTTTTTAAAACAGCACAATCGCGTAACACTCTGATAATTTCTGACAAAACGTGGAACTCGTTCCTTGTTTTATTATTTTACTATTTTGCTATTTCTATTTCTTTATTATTTTTTAATATTATCCCCTCTGTTTTTAATTTCAAAAGAAATTTATCTGAAACCCTGACATTCTTCCTCTGTTTTTCTCAGAACGATTTCCATATAATTCGCCAAAATGCACGGCAAGTGTCAGCATACTTCCTGCACTTATCACTGCTTCGTAAGATTGCGATAAAAGCTGGAATGCATTACTTCGAAAACGCAAATATTGTTACTTTGATAAAGAGGTTATTTTCCTCGCGACGAGTGATAGAAATTCATTTTTCTCGATAATGAATGAAAGAATGGTATTTCAGTGTTTACTCGTTCTTCGAGCCGACCAGTACTCCATTTTATCAAAATGGTAAGTAAAGCACTTCAGAAACTTAAGCGTTCTTTACCCTTTGCGCTCGACGATTCTTTGGGTCGCAGATCGTCTTTTCTGACATTAATTTCTTCGTTAATACAACTAATCTCGTTTCTCAGTGGTTGAAAATCAATTTCATCTTCACTCGAACTAATTTCATCTCCCAAATTCATTTTTCTAGGGCTTCAAAACTTAAAACCAGTCGATGAAGAACTCCAGTTGCTGTACGAAACGCAATGGCGACTGAAAGACGCCTCTCGAGCGGAAAAGGTTAAACGATCGTAAATAGCTACGATGTTATGACTTCGTTTCTGGTTTAAAAATTGGTAATTTCAAGGGTTATGTTACTCAAACATACGAGCAGCATTATTGCTGTTTAGACTGCTGAGAACGAGGACTTAACACAGTCACGTACTCGCTATCGAATCGATCGATTCTGTGTCGATACGATCCACTTAAAATACCTTCGATGTAAATCAAGCTCGACACCTCTACGATTGTTCTTGCGTTGCAAATCCAAAAAGAATTTATTTTTTATTTTAGCTCCTCGCACTTGATGACTTCTTCGATGGCACATCGTTTTCTCCATCACTAATTCTTTGAAACGTACGATCGATCTCGTTTTTCATCAGTTGAAAATCAATTCTATCTTCGCTCGAGCTAATTTCGCCTTCCAAACTTCATTTTTGTACGGCTTCAAAGTTTAAAATTAGTCGATGAAAAACTCGAGTTGTTGTTTGAAACACAATGTGACGATTGAGACTTAAAAGTTACTGCAAAAATGCTAAATTCTGGACTTACTGAAATTCGAGGACTTACTGTATATAGATCTACTTAGAAATAAAAATACTCAAATACTAAAATTGCTAAATTTTGACTTTCCTCGACTTATGCGAAAACCGTCAGAACCAATTAATTCGTATAATTCAAGGACTCACTGTGCATAAATCTATTTTGAAATAAAAATGCTAAAATGCTAAAAATGCTAAATTCTGTGCGTTCCTCGAGTTACGCGATTTTCTGACTTGCACGAAAACCTTGGAAACCAATTAACACATTGTTTGCGGATCACGTAAAATTACATGTTTCCAGAACTGCTGCTAGACCGTAGATCACGCAAAATTATAAAATTTACGTTACGTTACGTCCAATTAGAACGTTACAAATTTTTATATCGCATATTTCTAGATTAACCGACAAAAATTATTTTTATTCTTTAAGTAATCATCACTTTCTCTTTCTTTTTCACAAAATTACCCACTTCAATGTTATATTCTGCTAGAATCCAGCTTGCAATGTGTTAATCGCGTAATTCGAGGACTCAAATTTAGCATTTTTATTTCAAAATAGAAGTAGTCATCCCTTTCTCTTCCTTTTTCACAAAATTACCCGCTCCAATGTTATATTCTGCTAGAATCCAGCTTGCAATGTGTTAATCGCCTAATTCGAGGACTCAAATTTAGCATTTTTATTTCAAAATAGAAGTAATCATCCCTTTCTCTTTCTTTTTCACAAAATTACCCGCTCCAATGTTATATTCTGCTAGAATCCAGCTTGCAACGTATTAATCGCCTAATTTGAGGACTCAAATTTAGCATTTTTATTTCAAATCGCGTAATTCGAGGATTCAAATTTAGCATTTTTATTTCAAAATAGAAGTAATCATCCCTTTCTCTTTCTTTTTCACAAAATTACCCACTCCAATATTATATTCTGCTAGAATCCAGCTTGCAATGTGTTAATCGCGTAATTCGAACACTCAAATTTAGCATTTTTATTTCAAAATAGAAGTAATCATCCCTTTCTCTTTCTTTTTCACAAAATTACCCGCTCCAATGTTATATTCTGCTAGATCTCAGCTCGCAACGTGTTAATCGTCCCTTTCTCTTTCTTTTTCACAAAATTACCCGCTCCAATGTTATATTCTGCTAGAATCCAGCTCGCAACGTGTTAATCGCGTAATTCGAGGACTCAAATTTAGCATTTTTATTTCAAAATAGAAGTAATCATCACTTTCTCTTTCTTTTTCGCAAAATTACTCGCTCCAATGTTATATTCTGCTAGACCCCAGCTTGCAACGTGTTAATCGCGTAATTCGAGGACTTACTGTACACGCATTTGATTGACCCAAAAAGTATGTTCGAGCAAAAGCAAAGCAAACAGTCCAAAAGCAAGTCCACTGTTTACATACTGCGTTGACCAATCGTACGCGAAATGTTCGCTGTACAGGATCAGTGCGCGATCGATTCGATCCAAGATGGCTGAAACCCTCGTTTCCTCTTCCGTTTCTCTTCTTCAGCTACGCGAGCTGTCGCGCTGGCTTCGATATCAACGACTGGAACGTTGAACGTCTGCGAGAGCGGGAGCACTAACAACGACCTAGGAATTTAAGATAGGCATCACCGTGGCAACTTACGTAAGCTTTACCTTTATGTCAGAAGGAACCAGGAAGCGTGTCGTGGCCGATGGTAATGTAATCGTAATAACACGTACGCCCGTGGAAAGCTGCTGGCACGTAGGAAACGAGTTCGACGTGAAACGAACGAGAAGATCGAGGCCTCTTCTCTTCGAAGACGTCGCGCGTCATATAAATTCCCTTGCAGTGAGTCCTCGAATTATGCGGTTAATTTGTTTTGAAGGTTTTTGCGCGAGTAAGTCGAGGAAAGCACGAAATTTAGCATTTTTGTTGCAAAATAGATCTATGTACAGTGAGTCCACGAATTATACGAATTAATTGGTTTCGAAGGTTTCTACGTAAGTCGAGGAAAGCACGAAATTTAGCATTTTTGTTTCAAAATAGATCTATGTACAGTGAGTCCACGAATTATGCGGTTAATTGGTTTTGAAGGTTTTTGCGTGAGTAAGTCGAGGAAAGCACGAAATTTAGCATTTTTGTTTCAAAATAGATCTATGTACAGTGAGTCCTCGAATTATGTGGTTAATTGGTTCTGAAGGTTTTTGCGCGAGTAAGTCGAGGAAAGCACGAAATTTAGCATTTTTGTTTCAAAATAGATCTATGTACAGTGAGTCCTCGAATTATGCGGTTAATTGGTTCTGAAGGTTTTCGTGTAAGTCGAGGAAAGCACAGAATTTAGCATTTTTGTTTCGAAATAGATCTATATAGAGTAAGTCCACGAATTACGCGATTAATTGGTTTCGAAGGTTTCCACGTAAGTCGAGGAAAGCACAAAATTTGCACAAAAAGCACAAATTTGTATATAGTAAGTGCTCGAATATAATTGGTTTCAAAGGTCTTCGCGTAAGTCGAAAAATCGCGTAAGTCGACGAAAGCTAAAAATTTAGCATTTTTGTTTCAAAATAGATCTATATAAGTAAGTCCTCGAATGTAATTGGTTCCAAAGGTCTTTGCTTAAGTCGAGGAATGCAGAAAATTTAGCATTTTTGTTTAAGTCGAGAAAAACTGAAAATATAGCACTTTTGGCAAAAAATATGCCCTACTTTCAAAGCCTAGATAAAAGTAAAATAGATCTATGTATATACACTCAAGAAAATATTATTTATTGCGCATAACTTTCCTCTTCTCCATAAATTAAAGTATAGCATGCAATATCATTATTCACTGCCTTTGCAACTTTCGCAAATCGTTCAGAATCAGAGTCCTGGTCTTGATCTTCGAGACCAGCTAATCCATCTCAGGAATTTTTTTAAATTGCCTAAGTCGAGGACTGACTGTATTCTCTTTTCCTAAGGCGACGAAGCAAACTCGACGAACGTGTTCGAATTTTATTATTAATTCGAGAAAGAACATGTCTACGATTTAAGGTGCACCACTGAGTCAGGTTTTCTGTCTTACAAGATGTTTGTGACTAGCTTTAACTTCATTTTACTATAATATCTAGAATATTATGGTACTCCATGGTAACTACTAAATTTCTAAGTATAGCCCATTATCGAGCTGGTACGCATATGGGGCCTCGGAAATAGCTGGGCGCACCACGTACATTATCCATCATAAGTTCCAGATCGTCTTCCTTATTGTTGTATTCTGTGGGATAACGAACGAACGACTGTAATTCTCAAATAACTGTATCCAAGCCGTCTACAGGCGGTTGTTATTTATCTACATACTATTTCGAATCTTTTATCGAGATTGAATTATTATTCTGATAGTATCGAAATCTCGTAGCACGGTAAATTCCTTTATTACAGAAAATGACCGACTTTTTAGTCGCAATCGGAGACTTATCGAAGTGTAGATTAAATTCGTTTACCATTTTATCGGACTACGTCGCGCGTTTCTCGACGAGCAAAAAGAGGAAAACGAGAGAAGAAACCAGGAAAGTAATAACATTCTAATAACGCTTGGCCAAGATGAAAAGCTGATATACGACGTAGTACGAGCCGCTGCAAGAAGCGCGAAAGTACGCTCGCAATGAGGGAACGGGGGATGACGTAAAAAGGTGCACGACCAGCCCTACGAGCACTTTACCGACTCCATTACAGATTCGACACGTGTGCTCGAGTCTAGCCTCGACGCAGGCGAGAGATTCCATTATTTCTTATCGACCTTCCCGGCGCCGCCTTCTGCGAACCCTTAAACTTTGTTTGCCACTTTTAATCGACCACGCGAACGCTCAGGCTGTGCAAACCAGGCGTGAACAAGTTAACCCCCTTGCTGCAGAGATCGCCTTAAGGCGCGATCAAACGTTACCTTCGTTTTTAACTTCGCCTCCAACTTTTTCTCTTTCACGAATAATTATTTCTAACATCTCTGATTCGAATCGAGCATAGAGCCCTTTGTCGTCGATTCGCCATTCTGTCCTATTTGCGGCCATTATTCGAATAACACGATCGATGCAGTTGAAGAAGAGAGGAATGTTAGGAAGAAGACGAATAAAAACCCAACGAAAACAATTCTTTGCCATCGATTCGCCATTCTGTTCTATTTCTGGCCATTATTCGAATAACACGATCGATGTAGTTAAAGAAGAGAGGAATGTTAGGAAGAAGACGAATAAGAACTCCACGAAAACAATTCGTTGCCATCGATTCGCCATTCTGTCCAATCTGTGGCCATTATTCGAATAACACGATCGATGCAGTTAAAGAAACGAAGAATGTTAGGAAGAAGACGAATAAAAAGCCAACGAAAACGTTAGAAATCGTGGAAGACAGGAAATTTACTCGCACCTCGTTACTGATTCTCGCGATTACTTCTAGACGCGTTAAGAAGTTCTGATGACCAAATTCCTCGGCGCTCGCAACAATCTGAGGCCGCGAAACGTTTCAGATATCCTATCCACAGCGATTGCCCGTTTTTACGCAACTTTGACACCACAATCGTAGCCAAGGTTATCACGCGCGTTCGATCTAATTGATAGCCGCGAGCCATCCGCCATGGAGAGACGCTGGAGAACCCAATTCTCGGCTTCCATTGCTGGTCGCGCGAGCATGCACGCGGAAAGAGCAAGGAAACGCAACAAAACTTTTAAGAAACCGTGATAAAACGTGAGAAAAAAGTTATTAGAACAGCTTACAGCTTAACGTGGCACTTCGATCCATCGAATAGCTTCACATTTGGCACGGAACGTGGAAGCTGTTCGGTTCGAGCCACGAGGATGTGGCATCTCGACGTAAATAAGAGAAAATGACTGCCTATCGGGACCAGGACGGGGAATATTTCCACTGTGTATTTACGCGAACGTCGTCCACGTAACGGATAATTACAGTACGATGTAATTGAGCGACATATGCACGTCTGTGTGTTATTCCAGGATAAGTAGGGGTTCACGCTGCGAGAATATCCGCAAGTAGGCATCTAGTGTAATTCTATCTAATAGGGATAATCTAATGAACGAAAGTACGAACATTGCAAGCACGTTCAACGTGTTGTTTTATAGTTTATATTACATGTGGGGTGCGAGGTATGGAGGAATGAGTGTTTCAAGTGAACGTGAGATGTGTGCGTTTGTAATTGCGAGGATGTGATTGGGAATGTTCTCCAGTAATTGTGAACATTCTCGAATATTAATTATTCGAGGGTATTTCAAACTTTGTGCATAAGGACGCTTGCACGCGTGTATGCGAGTGTACTTTCTGCAATTATAAATGAATTTAACTCATCAATTCCTACGATACAAATTGCAACAGTAAAAACAGGCTGTCTTTCTTTCGTCACTGTATCATAATCCATTCGCATCATGGAATGGTTCACCAAATATAAAAGAGACACTGTTCTCCAATTGTCGCAAATGTTGGATCAACATTTTTTCTTTGCAAACTGGATACAAATACGACGACGAGCTAGTTTAAGAAGAGCAACGAGAAGTGCAGTTTCTACAATTATAAATAAATTTAACTCCTCAATTCTTACAATACAGACTGCAACAATGAAAATAGATTGACTTTCCATTGTCACTGTGTCATAATCCATTCGCATCACAGAATGGTTCACCAAATCTTTGAGGACAACGAATAAAAAAGCCACTGTTCTCCAATCGTCGCAGGTGTTGGATCAACATTTTATCTTTGCAAACTGGATACAAATACGACGACGAGTTAGTTTAAGAAGAACAACGAGAAGTGCAGTTTCTACAATTATAAATAAATTTAACTCATCAATTCCTACGATACAAATTGCAACAGTGAAAATAGACTAACTTTCCATCGTCACTGTATCATAATCCATTCGCATCACGGAATGGTTCACCAAATCTTTGAGGACAACGAATAAAAAAGCCACTGTTCTCCAATCGTCGCAGGTGTTGGATCAAGATTTCGCGTGGAATCGAATTCTTTGCGAACTCGATACAAATGCGATCGCGAGCGCAATTACTTTTTTCCCCGCCAGCGTGTTTCGCTCTTTTTTACCGTACAAAACGATTCTCCTCCCATGTTAATGCTATTAAGGCTCATTATCGGGGTTCTTCTTGTACGGAAGGCGGTGCGTTCGCCGTGCCGCGTCGGAATTTATTACTTCGCGATGCACAGCGATGCAAAGTACGTGAACGCTTTCCAAGCATGGAAAACCGCGTAATAGACGGATACGCCATAATCCTCCGCCATCGATGGCTCTCGTGCGACTTTTTACTGCTGGCTACGCCGGATATTAATTAAGTAATTTGTCTGATACGAGTTGCTCTTTGAACGTGCCATATCGTTTCGTCATACCTGGTCCTGTTTCAACAATTGAAGATGACAATTGAAGCGGGTTTTGGGGTAACACGTAGGTCAAGGTACTTGAGGATCGACGTTTCGTGGAAACAGTACTTTATATTTTGAATGGAAGTTATAAGTTTGTGCAGTGCGCGTGACAAGATGAAGACTGGCGAAATGTAGGAAAATAGGGATATTTAAAGGTTTAACTCTTTGAACTCTGTTTCTTCGTGGACGTTGGGAATAGAAGCTAGAAATATTGCTAAAGCAATAGTTTCTATTGCTAACGACACCCAGCAATAGAAAATTTTCATTTCAATAGAAAACTTGAGGGAAACATGCATTTCTCAAAACGCTGCGATGGAATAAGTTCAACCCTTTGCACTCTGCTCCTTCCTGAACGTTGGCAATACAAGCTAGAAATATTGCTAAAGCAATAGTTTCTATTGCTAATGTCTCCCAGCAATAGAAAATTTTCATTTCAATAGAAAACTTGGGGGAAGCATGCATTTCTCAAAACGCTGCGATGGAATAAGTTCAACCCTTTGCACTCTGCTCCTTCCTGAACGTTGGCAATACAAGCTAGAAATATTGCTAAAGCAATAGTTTCAATTGCCAACGTCTCCCAGCAATAGAAAAATTCCATTTCAATGGAAAACATCAGGAAAACATGCATTTCTCAAAAAGCTGCTGTGGAGAAGTTCAACCCTTTGCACTCTGTTCCTTCCTGAACATTGGCAGTACAAGCTAGAAATATTGCTAAAGCAATAATTTCTATTGCTAACGTCTCCCAGCAACAGAAAATTTTCATTTCAATAGAAAATTTAAGGGAAACATGCATTTCTCAAAACGCTGCGGTGGAAGAAGTTCAACCCTTTGCACTCTGCTTCTTCTTGGACGTTGGCAATACAAGCTAGAAATATTGCTAAAGCAATAGTTTCTATTGCTAACGTCTTCCAGCAATAGAAAATTTTCATTTCAATAGAAAACTTGGGGGAAATATGCAGTTCTCAAAACGCTGCGATGGAATAAGTTCAACCCTTTGTACTCTTCTTCTTCCTGAACGTTGTCAGTACAAGCTAGAAATATTGCTAAAGCAATAGTTTCTATTGTTAACGTCACTCAGCAATAGAAAATTTCTATTCCAATAGAAAGCTTGAGGGAAACATACATTTCTCAAAAAACTGCTGTGGAATAAGTTCAACCCTTTGCACTCTGTTTCTTCTTGGACGTTGGGAATAGAAGCTAGAAATATTGCTAGAATGGCAATATTTTAGCAATATTTAGCAACAGTTTCTATTGCTAACGTCTTCCAGTTGTAGAAAATTTCCATTTCAATAGAAAACTTGGGGGAAACATGCATTTCTCAAAACGCTGCGATGGAATAAGTTCAACCCTTTGCACTCTGCTTCTTTTTGGACATTGGCAATAGAAGCTAGAAATATTGCTAGAATAGCAATATTTTAGCAATATTTAGCAATAGTTTCTATTGCTAACGTCTACCAGCAACAGAAAATTTCCATTTCAATAAAAAACTTGAGTGAAACACGCATTTCTAAAAAATCTGCGTTGCAATAACCCAATATATATAAATACTCTGTTAAACTACAGTCGCTATTAATTCTATCTATCGTCAGTCACTCTCTCGCTGTTTTTTCTCAACTCTTTCTCTTTTTTCTAAATCACATAAGTCGAGGACCGACTGTATTCGTATCTGCAGGGCCAACGAGATCTAGAATCAGCACTCGCGTTTACCCACGTTTCAGTTTTAAGGTGCAACGTGCTCCGACCAAGATTGCGACACATTTTCCACGGAAATTCCACCGTAACGAATGTTCCTGGTCTCTCTGGTTTCTTTTTCACGGTACAGTTCGAAGTGGCGCCGTTTCTCGTGTAATTGCTTCCCGGCAAGGGAAAAAGGAGCAATATTTCGATCTACGTTTAGTGAACTGGTAAATGTACTGGAACGTTTCCATCGAAAGGTAATTATATTCGAAAGTCAACATCACTGAGCGAGGTAATATGAAATTCCTCGTGAAAGCGAGCAACCCTGATAAGTAATATTGTTTCTCTCTCGTGTTCTTGTCCCCTTTGTATGCTCGTAATTATTAATAATTGCCAGTACGATGTAATTCCTGCGTTTTTACGACGACGCTGGAAGGAAGAATGGTCGACGATCGGAAGCGATTTTTAGCATAATTTTTTCTTAACGATCGATCAAACGGGACAGAAAAATGAGACGCGATCAATCGACGTTTTAATAGCCACTTCGTTACGGTTAATAGGCCAGTGGAATCGATTGACATTTTGTGTCCAGTTTCTAGTTAGATTTTATTATCCAGTGGTTAAGTTGGACGCGTTAGGTCAGGTTGTATAACGAGGCATTCGCCGCCAACAGATTTTCTTTCACTTCGCCCCCGTGCGGGTTTCATATCGGCGAATTTTAATGCAAGACTTGCGGATAAAACGTATATCAGTTGTAGCGTTTTCTCTTCTCAGCAGTTCTTTACCGTCGTAGCTCACAGTTTAGTTGACAAAGTAGCTTAACCCTTTGCACTCGGATGTCTTCTCTGAGGGGACATCAGAATTGATTAGCGATTAAACTTATTCCATCGCTGCGTTTTGAGAAATGCATATTTTCCTCGAGTTTTCTATTGCTGGAAAATGTTAGCAATAGAAATTATTGCTAACCCTTTGCACTCTGCTCCTTCTTCGACGTTGGCAATAGAAGCTAGAAATATTGCTCTTTTAGGAATAGAAATTTTTGCTAAAATATTGCTACTGGCAATAGAAACTTTTGCTAAAATATTACTCTTTTGGGAATAGAAACTATTGCTAAAACATTGCCATTAGCAATAGAAACTATTGCTAAAATATTGCTCTTTTGGGAATAGAAACTATTGCTAAAATATTGTTTTCTTAGGAATAGAAACTTTTGCTAAAACATTGCTCTTTTAGGAATAGAAACTATTGCTAAAATATTGCTTTCTTAGGAATAGAAATTATAGCTAAAATATTGCTCTTTTAGGAATAGAAACTATTGCTAAAATATTGCCATTAGCAATAGAAACTTTTGCTAAAATATTGCTCTTTTAGGAATACAAACTATTGCTAAAATATTGCTCTTTTAGGAATACAAACTATTGCTAAAATATTGCTTTCTTAGGAATAGAAACTTTTGCTAAAATATTGCCATTAGCAATAGAAACTTTTGCTAAAACATTGCTCTTTTAGGAATAGAAACTATTGCTAAAATATTGCTTTCTTAGGAATAGAAACTATTGCTAAAATATTGCTATTGGCAATAGAAACTTTTGCTAAAATATTGCACTTTTAGGAATAGAAACTTTTGCTAAAATATTGCCATTAGCAATAGAAACTTTTACTAAAACATTGCTCTTTTAGGAATACAAACTATTGCTAAAATATTGCTTTCTTAGGAATAGAAACTATTGTTAAAATATTGCTCTTTTAGGAATAGAAACTATTGCTAAAATATTGCTTCCTTAGGAATAGAAACTATTGCTAAAATATTGCTATTTTAACTCAAACACTGCCAAAATATTGCTATTTTAGCTAAAATATTGCTATTTTAACTCAAACATTGCCAAAATATTGCTATTTTAGCTAAAATATTGCTATTTTAACTCAAACACTGCCAAAATATTGCTATTTTAGCTAAAATATTGCTATTTTAACTCAAACATTGCCAAAACATAGCTAATTTCCCTCAAATACTGCTATTTTGCCCGATATTTCTTCAACGCAACCCGAGTGCAAAGGGTGAACCCACCCTTAAATATCAATCAGTCGCCAATGGACCCACTCGTGTCGACTCGAAAAACTCGAAGAACACAAAAATACAAGAAGAAGAGGAAGACACCTCGTATCAACAGGTAGTCACGGATAATGGTACGCGGTCAGACGCGGAACGAGCTCGCGCATTCAGCGGGGGAGAGGTGCGTGCACGCGTGTTTCTCCCGCTGATGGCTCGCAGCGCATGCCGCGAAAGTCGCGATACTTTGCGCACGTGCCGCGTGCATTCTGTTCCCCGGATACACGCGTGGCTTTACGTCTGCGCCAGACGTCGACGTGCAGCTGACGTCCTTCGGATGCACCCTTCCTGTTCTCTTTAAGTAGCAGTCCAGCGCGGCGTTGTTCGCGCGCGCAACACCGCGCCGCGGGCGTCGCGGTGCCCAGTGCGAGGCACGAGGCTACGCTCAGCCCACTTCCGTCGTCCAGGTAACCGTGAAACGCCTCGTCGAGTGGCGTTCCCAGATCCGCGTCCCTTGGAAATGGGTTGGAGAACAGCAGAGTGTGAAAAGTTTTTGTGGCGGTCTTCGACACTAGGAGGACAGCACACTCGTCAGTTTCCCGCGAGTATTCCATGTCCTACTCCGTTTCTATATGATAGAAATTCGGGCCTATCCCTACGATCCCAGCGTCTAAGGCGCAACTCCGCCATTTTGGTAGCCTTACTGATGAGTCCACTAGCGGGCCTCGCACATTCTCTACAGCGCAACGCAACGAAACGAAGCAAATTCCTTAAATACAGGACTCGAACAACGAAACTAGCTTTCCATATTCAGAATTTTCAAATCATCACTCTCGTTAAACCACGTACCTTGCGAATAAACCTCTTTTTGGAATTGTAGCGGTCCTCGCCACTGGGGGGACAGCACACTCGTCAGTTTCTCGCGAGCACTCCATGTCCTACACCGTTTCTATATAATAGAAATTCTGACCTATCCCTACCATCCCAGCGTCTAAGGCATCGATGAGTCCACTATCAGGCCCAGGACGAAACGTTCTTCCCTCTCTTTTTCCTTCCTACCTTCTCTCACGTTCTCTTTACAGCGCGACAATTGAAGCAGGCGTTCAGCCTACCAACACACGCTTCAGTTGCTATGTTCATATTGAAATTTTAGCAATAGTTGTGTGGCGGTCCTCGCCACTAGGGGGACAGCACACTCGTCAGTTTCTACTCCGTTTCTAGATAATAGAAATTCTGACCTATTCCTACCATCCCAGCGTCTAAGGCGCAACTCCGCCATTTTGGTAGCCTTACTGATGAGTCCACTATCAGGCCCAGGACGAAACGTTCTTCCCTCTCTTTTTCCTTCCTACCCTCTCACGTTCTCCTTTACAGCGACAATAATTGAAGCCAGGGCCTATCCCCATCAACCAGGTGCGACGCTTCATTTTACTGCGAACGAGTGGTTATGCGTGGCCACTCAGGGCGACGGAATGTTTGGAAGGAAGGATTGCGTGCGATCGAGATTGAGGGGATGAATCTTGATCCTTGGGGTGAATCTTGAGAGATGAGTTCAGGTGAAAACGAGTAGCGAGAGAGTCTAGAGGGAACAGCGAGCAAATGCAGAGCGATTAGAGAATAGTGGTAGTTGGAATTTAGTCTGTAGTTGATCAAAGTATATTTTTATATACACCAGAGTACTAGAGAACAATCCATTTTTGGAAACTTTGGGGATTTGGGCCGGATTGAAGTCACTGGAAGTGATTTCCTTAACCTTGTACCCTTGAGAGAGAACTGAACTGATGTTGGATGGCGACTCATTACTTCACGAACCATAGCTATCACTATATTTTGTATATATGGATTCGTCTCAAACAGTCATGTAGTCTAAATATCACACATCCTTTGTGACACCTCTAACCTATGTTTCATTCTTGACCCTTGTGTAAGAATATTGGGTCAGGGTGCACGAACGGCCTTGCCTAAACGTTCAAATGGGCCATGGCGTCGAGGATGTCCTCGAGGCTAATACGAGTGGCCTAAGAAGGCATTCCTATATGAATTTACAAGTTGAAAACAAGTCTAACCCTTTGCACTCTGATGTTTCCTCTGAGGGGATTGGTGATTGCGTGAAAGGTTCGATTAATTCGAGACAGATTGCACATCGTGTGTACAATTCATTTCCAAGCTAAAAAGACGGATTGCACACTTCGCGAGACTTTATCTTTACTTTCGTTTGTCGCGTCTTTTTATTTTATTTTGCATTGAACGCATGGTGTTCGATCCTTTCTTCGTAATAAAAGTATTTTGAGGAGCGAGCTGCACACAGATTGCACACTTTGCGTGCAGCTCACCCCTCAAAATACTTTTATCACGAACAAAGGATCGAACACCATGCGTTCAATGCAGGGTAAATTAAAAAGACGCGAGAAACAAAAGTAAAGATAAAGTCTCGAATGAGTGAAACGTAGTACCATTTACTGAGGAACAATAATCCGAGCACTCGAGCGCGCTGCGGCGTCGTAAAATGCTCCGAGACAAGCCAAAAGAACGACCATCACCGTACCCTCTAGGCTCGCGAGTGCCGCAAAGCTAACAAGGTGTACACGCGCCGTTTAAACGGCAATTACGCGCGCGAATTAGCGAGCCTCGACTCTGCTCGCGTGCTGACGAAAAGAAAAGTAAGACTCGCGGCTGTATTAGAAAACGAGGGCATCCTCAGGCGCACGCCATCATCCGTTAGCGGTACAATTACGATGGGAATGCGTTCGCGTGGATCATCTACCGGATAGGAGTCTCCTTTGGACGAGTTCATCCAACGACGTTACGTCGCCAAGCGAATTATTCAAATTGTTCAACGTTTAACTTGACCCGTTCGAGACGGATTGCGCATCCTGCGTGCGACACATTTTCGAGCCACAGAGACGGATTGCACACCGTGTGTGCAATGATATTGTAGGAATTGAAAGGTTAAAGTTACTTCTAATGGTAGAAAATGGTAGAAAATACACCTTTCGTTGCTTTTCTTAAACTGCCTCTTGCACTCCACACACACACTCTTGTATACATTCACTCATCAAAAATTCTTGATTCTTATATTACTTTGTCTTCCAGGCACTCACATAGACAGACACACCTTCGTGCAGTAGTTTGGAATATTCTCGAATAATCAATATTCGAGAACATTCATCATCACATCTTCACAATTACAAACTTTCAGATCTCATTCTTTCATTTTTCGTACCCCACAATATTGGATGGAAATTCTGAATCAGTACGGAAAAAGTAGACGTTGGAATAAAACTGATGTGAGAAATGTCGAGTCAGGGTGCACGAGCGACCAAAGAGGGCCATATGCATTTCCTTTTGCCATCATCCCATTCTGGGGTCTTGTCTAAGGGTTGAGATGAGCCATGGCGTTGGGGGTGTCCTCGAGGCTAATACAAGTGGCCCAAGAAGGCATTTTTGTACGCACCTTCAGGTTGAAAACAAGTCTAAAATACACCATTCGAATACTCTCACGAGTTACTATTTAGTTGGTCGATTTTAATTCGTTTTCTAATTGGACCAAGTGTTCCCCAAACAATTATGAAATTGAGATTAAAGGTCAACAAAACATTGCTTTTATGCGTTTCACGCAATTTAAAACAACTCTCAAAAGAAATTATAACTAAATAACGAAATTTACTCTAGTTTTGCTTAAAAATTTTACAACTTAAAAGGTGTCTGCCGCCATGATCCTCTTTGGCCATTCATGCACTCTGCTATTCGATATTCCTTACACGACGCTTTTGTAATTAGTTGTTGGGCGATCGATCACGTATGAATCGAGGATGATTGCAGCTTTGGAGCAAAATAAGTGACACGTTTTATTGTTTATAAACGTTTCGCGTGTGTTAATCACAAAGAAGGGATGGTATTTGTAGGTACTCGTGTGTGGTCTGGCGTGTAAATCATGTATCAACAAATTTTTGCAATATCCAACAGAAATAATGAAGAAAAATAATATTTTACATTTCTCTGCTGATGCGTTTCATTCATAATCTTGCATAAGAACGAAGAACCAAAACCCGTTTCAATATTTGCCTTAAAATTGCACAGTGCTTTCCGATTCGAAAGATTGGTGCAATCTCTCGCATAAAAATGATTTCTGCTGACAATTTAATTATATAACTGGGCTAATTATTTTACAATTACTACCCTTAATACTTCTGTTTGTCAAAATAAACAAGATTCTCACGATGGAGACAGGAAACGAATAAAACGTAGCGGAATGTACGTATTTCACGACACGTTTTCCCACGTGAAACTTTTCAATCGCATACGTTTCGACCATTCTTTTTTCCTCGCGCTCTACGAAGCGAATTAGAATTTCATACGCGTAATGATAAGTTAACGAACCGTGAGTCTCGATATCGATAACGCGAGCTAATCCTTTTTACTCGTCGTCTTCCCTCCTGTTTCGATTCAGTCTGCATCAGGCGGAAAGATTCAAACGCGCAAGAATCTGAATGTAACGGGTCGCGCGGTTCATTGAGTCCGCGTAACTCGTTCCAAATGTTCCAAATCGGGGTTAGAATAGTAAAATTTTCAAAGTACCGAACGAATCCGCGCAACAACTTCCGCTGCGAAACAGGTATCGTTTCCTGCGTCAGAAAAATCCCTCCATTCCCCGTTTTCTGTGTATTTAATTCTGTAGCCACGTTGGCAAAGAATTTTCCTTTGGATTAAATATCAGTGAAATTCCAATCGATCCAATGACATTCCACGAATTGAAGTTTAAACGAGTGCGTTGAACTTTCATATTTAATCTTTGCGTCGTCGAACTATTGACTCTGGAGGATCATGGAACCTTTCTCGCTTTATGGTGAATTTGTTGCGTAATTACGAGGCGACGGGAAATGTTGGTCATCTAGAAATTTTAAGCCTCGACGAGCTTATTGTTGGATATTTCCAGTTCCCTGCGTGGACTTCGATTTTTTATGCACCAAGTGTAAAGATGATCTAAGTCAGTGTTTTCAAACATTTCTCATCGTGGAACACTTTTTAAGTTCTAAAATTTTGAGGAACGCTAGAGTTAATTTTGGTTTCTTGTTGTAATTCCTTTGGAGAGTGGTTTTAAATTGCGCAAAATGCATAAAAGCGGACAACCTTTTGTTGTACTTAAGCTCAATTTCATAATTTTATGCGAAGTACTTGAAAATCGTTTATGGCACACCAGTGTTCTGTGGAACAGAGTTTGGAAAGCGCTGATCTAATTAATCTTTCTTCTAAAACGAAATGTTAGTTTCATTGGTTGAATTTAACCAAAAATTTGTACGCCACAGAAATATTTACGCTGTTCACATCAATTGTAGGATCAATAAGTGTTACATCATTTACAAAGTATAGACAAACTACCATTACTTTTACAAGAATGAAGGAAGTACGCATAAATACCTCAATTTTCGTCTCTAATCATGCATCCAGCGATTAAATCAATTATATCTATTCCAAACCACTTTACATTCCTACACACCTATTCGTTGAAACGTTTTCGAAACATATTGTACCATTTAACAGCTACAAATCCTCGAATTTATTGCATACGCTATCCTTTTACGTCAAGTTTAATCCTGCGAATAATTAAATTCTCTTGGACCAACACTTGAAGTAGTTCCTCCTCAAATACATGTATGTAGATTCTGTTATGTGTAATATATGCAATAAATAATATTTTCTTGAGTGTGTATATGTATAGATCTATTTTACTTTCACCTAAGCTTTGAAACTGAAACATATTTTTTGTCAAGAATGCTGAATGTTGTGCTTTCCTCGAGTTACGCGAAAACCTTTAAAACCCAAATCAATCAATCACGTAATTCGAGGACTTAAAACACACCTATTCGTTGAAGCACTTACGAAACATGTACAATTGAATAGCTTCAACGTAACAAAATATTCTCAATCATCTGCTATCCATCTCCATCGAACTTAATCCTGCGAATACTTAAATTCTTCTTCGTTCTAAACAAATATAAACTCAACGCTGTTTAACCCTTTGCGGTCCTTTGTCGAGCATGACTCGACATTGCTAAATAAGAAAAAGAAGCAAATATAAATTGCAACAAAGTTTTAGAGCTGTTTTAGAGTTTACAAGTAACAGTCGAGGAATTGTCATGCAACTGACATTTTCAAGTAAATTTCAAGTGAATTCCAAACGAAACACTTGAAATAGTAGGGAATTGTTGACGACTGAGCTACTAAATTGGTGACTCGACATCGCTAAATAAGAAAAAGAAGCAAATATAAATTGCAACGAAGTTTTAGAGTTGTTCTAGAGTTTGCAAGTAGCAGTCGAGGAATTGTCCTGCAACGGACAACATTTTCAAGTAAATTTCAAGTGAATTCCAAACGAAACCCTTGAAATAGTAGGGAATTGTTGACGACTGAGCTACTAAAGTGAAGAATAATTTGAACTGCAGAGGGTTAACCCTTTGCGGTCCTTTGTCGAGCGTTACTCGTCATCGCTAGATAAGAAAAAGAAGCAAATATAAATTGCAACAAAGTTTTAGAGTTCGCAAGTAACAGTCGAGGAATTGTCATGCAACTGACAACATTTCCAAGTAAATTTCAAGTGAATTCCAAACGAAACCCTTGAAATAGTAGGGAATTGTTGGCGACTGAGCTACTAAATTGAAGAATAATTCGGACTGCAGAGGGTTAACCCTTTGCGGTCCTTTGTCGAGCATGACTCGACATTGCTAAATAAGAAAAAGAAGCAAATATAAATTGCAACAAAGTTTCAGAGTTCGCAAGTAACAGTCGAGGAATTGTCATGCAACTGACAACACTTTCAAGTAAATTTCAAGTAAATTCCAAACGAAACCCTTGAAATAGTAGGGAATTGTTGGCGACTGGGCTACTAAATTGAAGAATAATTCGGACTGCAAAGGATTAACCCTTTGCGCTCCATTGTCGAGCGTGACTCGACATTGCTAAATAAGAAAAAGAAGCAAATATAAATTGCAACAAAGTTTTAGAGTTCGCAAGTAACAGTCGAGGAATTGTCATGCAACTGACAACACTTTCAAGTAAATTTCAAGTGAATTTCAAACGAAACACTTGCAATATTAGAGAATTAATGGTGACTGAGCTACTAAATTCAAGAATAATTCGTACTGCAAAGGGTTGAACCAAGACAGCGCCACAAGAAGCCAAGATCTCGCAGCGCGCGAACGCTCTCCTCCTCTTCTCGACGCACGAAACGAGTCACGCGACGATCACGAAAAAATCTCGCGTCGAAATTGGTTTCGTAATCGAGCGGATGTGCTGGCTGGTCTCTGTCGTGGTCGATGCCACGTACGCAGTCGAAGCGGAGGCTGTGAGGCGACGATCGAAGTGGAAGAAGACAGCGTCGCGGCGGTACGCGAGCGCGCTGAGGCACGTACGGGCACGCGGCGCGCGTCGCGGCACGCGATTTGCGCAAACGTCTTGATCGCTCGTCTACCAGGCGAGCATCAGCACGGAGCAACGTGTGCCAAGCGGAAACGGACAACGTGCGTCGGGTCGCGGCGCGGACCACGTGACAGACGCGACGACACACGCGTGTGCCGACGCCGCGGTGGCCACGTGCGCGCCGCGTTGCCATCAGCTGGGGCTGCGCGATCATTCAATGGAGACTGGAGTTTCGTGTTAGGTTTTATACCTTTGCTCTTCGAGGGGTTAGATTTATTTCAACTTTTTCAGGAATGGAAATAGAGATTTTCTGTTGCTGAGAGACGTTAGTAATAGAAATGTTGCTCAATGATTGCTATTTTAGTGTTGCCATCAGCTGAGGCTGCGCGATCATTTAATGGAGACTGGAGTTTCGTGTTAGGTTTTATACCTTTGCTCTTCGAGGGGTTGAATTTATTTCAACTTTTTCAGGAATGGAAATGGAGATTTTCTGTTGCTGAGAGACGTTAGTAATAGAAATGTTGCTCAATGATTGCTATTTTAGTGTTGCCATCAGCTGAGGCTGCGCGATCATTTAATGGAGACTGGAGTTTCGTGTTAGGTTTTATACCTTTGCTCTTCGAGGGGTTGAATTTATTTCAACTTTTTCAGGAATGGAAATGGAGATTTTCTGTTGCTGAGAGACGTTAGTAATAGAAATGTTGCTCAATGATTGCTATTTTAGTGTTGCCATCAGCTGAGGCTGCGCGATCATTTAATGGAGACTGGAGTTTCGTGTTAGGTTTTATACCTTTGCTCTTCGAGGGGTTGAATTTATTTCAACTTTTTCAGGAATGGAAATGGAGATTTTCTGTTGCTGAGAGACGTTAGTAATAGAAATATTGCTCAGTGATTGCTATTTTAGCAATCCAAAGGAGATGGAGTTTGGTATTAGCGAAGATAAAATTCGATTTTTTACACCTTTGCCCTTCGAGGGGACATCATCATCTAATCAGCATTAATTAGTAATTACGGGGGTTGAATTTATTTCAACTTTTTCAAGAATGAAAAGGGAGATTTTCTGTTGCTGAGAGACGTTAGTAATAGAAATATTGCTCAGTGATTGCTATTTTAGCAATCCAAAGGAGATGGAGCTTGGTGTTAGCGAAGATAAAATTCAATTTTACACCTTAGCCCTTCGAGGGGACATCAGCATTAATTAGTAATTACGGGGGTTGAATTTATTTCAACTTTTTCAGGAATGGAAATGGAGATTTTCTGTTGCTGAGAGACGTTAGTAATAGAAATATTGCTCAGTGATAGTCCCCTTCGAGGGGACGTCATTGGACAGCATTGATTAGAAATTACGGGAGTTGAATTTATTTCAACTTTTTCAGGAATGGAAATGGAGATTTTCTGTTGCTGAGAGACGTTAGTAATAGAAATATTGCTCAGTGATTGCTATTTTAGCAATCCAAAGGAGATGGAGTTTGGTGTTAGCGAAGATAAAATTCGGTTTTACACCTTTGCCCTTCGAGGGGACGTCATTGGATAGCATTGATTAGAAATTACGGGAGTTGAATTTATTTCAACTTTTTCAAGAATGGAAATGGAGATTTTCTGTTGCTGAGAGACGTTAGTAATAGAAATATTGCTCAGTGATAGTCCCCTTCGAGGGGACGCCATTGGACAGCATTGATTAGAAATTACGGGAGTTGAATTTATTTCAGCTTTTTCAGGAATGGAAATGGAGATTTTTTGATCAGTGATAGCTATTTTAGCAATTAAAAGAAGATGGAGTTTGGTGTTAGCGAAGATAAAATTCAATTTTACACCTTAGCCCTTCGAGGGGACATCAGCATTAATTAGTAATTACGGGGGTTGAATTTATTTCAACTTTTTCAGGAATGGAAATGGAGATTTTCTGTTGCTGAGAGACGTTAGTAATAGAAATATTGCTCAGTGATTGCTATTTTAGCAATCCAAAGGAGATGGAGTTTGGTATTAGCGAAGATAAAATTCGGTTTTACACCTTTGCCCTTCGAGGGGACGTCATTGGACAGCATTAATTAGTGATTACGGGGGTTGAACTTAGTCCAGTTTTTCAGGAATGGAAATGGAAATTTGTTGTTGCTGAGAGACGTTAGCAATAGAAGTTATTGTTGAGAGACGTTAGCAATAGAAGTTATTGTTGAGAGACGTTAGCAATAGAAATATTGTTCAAAGATTGCTATTTTAGCATTGCCATCAGCTGGAGTTGTTCGATGATCCAATGGAGGTGAAATTCGGGGCTAGCAAAGGTGCAACTCGATTTTAAACCTTTGTCCTTCGAGGAGACATCAACATTGATTAGTGATTGCGGTGGTTGAACTTATTCCAGCGCAAATTTTTCAGGAATGCATGTTTCCCTGAACTTTTCCATCAAAATGGAAATTTTCTATTGCTGGGAAACATTAGAAATAGAAGCTGCTGCTGAAATATTGCTCAAGCATTGCTACTTTAGCCATCAGCTGGGGCTGGTCGATGATTCAATGGAGACGGAATTCGGTTCTAGGAAAGTTGCAACACGATTTTAACCCTTTGTGCTTGAGAGGCGATTCTGAGTCGCCACGATGTTTCACACAGCAACTAGAGTTTTCCATCGACCGATTTTAAGTTTCGAAGCCCTACAAAAATGAATTTGGGAGATGTAAT
The DNA here is from genome assembly GCA_963969225.1 of Xylocopa violacea. Classification (NCBI taxonomy): domain Eukaryota; kingdom Metazoa; phylum Arthropoda; class Insecta; order Hymenoptera; family Apidae; genus Xylocopa; species Xylocopa violacea. The sequence continues at coordinate 20,448,967 of CAXAJV010000008.1, forward strand.
TAGCTCGAGTGAAGATGAAATTGATTTTCAACTGTTGAAAAACGAGATTAGTTGCATTAACGAAGAAATTAATGACAGAAAAGACGATCTGCGACCTAAAGAGTCGTCGAGCGCAAAGGGTTAACCCTTTGCGCTCCTTTGTCGAGTGTGCCTCGACATCGAAGGAACAAATATAAATTACAATAAAGTTTTCGAGTCGTTTTAGAGTCTACAAATAGCAGTCGAGAACAGTGCTGCAGCTGACAACTTTATTAAACTCCTAAATTGAAAAATAATTCGAAGTGCAAAGGGTAAGGAGTTTATATCGCGTTTTCAATATCATCAGAGGGTTGGTCATGCAACCTAGCTGCGGTAAATTAAATTGCAGACAAAATAAGAAGTAAAAAATTCAATTATTGACGTAACTTTACACTAACAAATGTTAACGTAAACACAATGGCGCGCAATTATATTTTGTGGCCATTATGGCAGATGCGTAACGGTCGTCCAACCGAATACGTGTTCACTGAAACTGTAGCCTTAACGCGTTCATGGAGTATACATAATGTGCGTGCATGTGTAATGTGCGTGACGATGAGCAATTATATTTGTAGAACTGTGGCCATGCATGGAAAAAACGTAGGTTGGAAGTGTAAATTCTTAAATTGTGTGTATATTCTTAAGTGTTTTATTGTAGAATGTAAATGTTCGTTTGGATACTCTGTTATCCGCACTATAATAGATTCTGGTATACAAATGGAAATTCGAGACCGTTATTGGTTCAATGTAGAGAACGAAGAGGAAGAAAAATATTTCACGAGAGCATTAGATGAATTTAAAAGAAGAAGCACTATTTCTTTGGTAACTAATGAAGGATAATAAAACTATCCTTGTTTGTTAATCAATAATTCAAGTTTCAACTATTATGTTATGGAATATTCTAAAATGCGAGCGAATTTGCGAGTGAAAGAGTTTTCCAAACGAATGTTTCTTTAAAATATTGAGTCAGTTGTTCATTGTACGTCATTGAGAGAACATCATAGTTATAAAGACCTTTTAAATTTCTTGTATTTAAGTTTAAATAATAAATATCTTACACTAATTGTTCATTCAAAATAAGAATAATCTAGTCACGCAAAAAAGCATTGCTCTCTATTTAACTAAATTTCTTTTACATATTTGAATAAATATAGACACGTTAATTATTCACTGATAAAATTAATTATAAGTGCACTCGAATTATCGATTAGCGAGTGTATATAAATTGCTCTCGTCGGAGGACAGTGCGATAATTAATAATGCAAGGCAATAACTAATGACGCTTGCAAATCTATTAATTATTAATGTATGATTCAAAATGAATATATGAAATTACATTTGAATAATATGGGCGAATAAAAACTCCAAATAATGATTAATTCGTAGTTTGCAAATGTATCTCTAGCTAATTAATTGCAGACAAAATATTTCACGAGAAGTTTCATTGGAAACTAATTGCAGACAAAATATTTCACGAGAAGTTTCTTTGGAAACTAATTGCAGACAAAATATTTCACGAGAAGTTTCTTTGGAAACTAATTGCAGACAAAATATTTCACGAGAAGTTTCTTTGGAAACTAATGAAGTATAATAAAACTCGTAAATAATATTACGAGTTCATTTTTCACACCCTTTTCAGAAATTTTATATGACAATACAGTAATTTCATCTCATTTTCACACACATGCGAGTACCTCTGCGAAAATAACATTAATAGCTACCAAAATACGTACATCTAATTGAATTATGTATACCAACTAATTTATGAAATAACGCATTGAACCATAAATACAAGTATATTTGCATATTATAACGTTATCAGTCATTTATTAGTACTAACAACTCAGGAGAGCCAGATCTGCAATTACGAGCAACTGTTACAGCAAACGAGCAACGTAACCCTAAAGATAAGTGGAACGAGACAACCTTCGTCAGCCACAGCGTGACTGAAGACGAAAATGAAAATCAAGAAGGTTTCGATTCGCAACCAGAAACGAAACGATGGGACCTGTGTACGATTCGAATACCAGAGTAATTTGCAATTGTAATATCGCATCGTTTGTTTATAACCATCGTGTTTTTTGGTTCGCGTTCTGCAGTGCAATGGCCGTTTAACTTATTAGGTACGATGCGTCATTATTGTGGCTTTCGCGTATGTCATCTCGTATTTCGATGTGCCACTGTTGTGGCTTTCGCAGATGTTATGTTGCATTATTAATTATTAGAGTAAATTATTAAAGTTAAAGTGCAGTAAGTCCTCGAATTATGCAATTAATTGGGTCTGAAGGCTTTTGCGCAAGTCGAGGAAAGCACAAAATTTAGCATTTTTATTTCAAAATAGATCTATACATAGTGAGTTCTCGAACTATTAATTGTCTTTTAGTCCTTTCCTTTTCTTCATAAATTAGAGTGTACCATGCAATATCATTATTCACTGCTTTTGTAACTTTTGCAATCAGACCAGCTAATCCATCTTGGATCATATAAAATCTAATTCTTTTTTTTAAGTCGTGTAAGTCAAGAACTGACTGCAGTGGCGTTTACAGATATCATCTTGTATTATTAATTATTAAAGCTAAAATATATGCATCATATCTTTAAGAAAAATTATAATTTAGTTGCCAAAAACTTTGTTGCAATGTAGAGAACAGCATAATCCATTGCTATGCTGCATTATTTACGCATAATTGGTGCTAAACTTTGCTATACAGAGAAACAACCCATGCAAAATTCGTCGTACCTAAGAGATTAACCCTTTGCACTCGGATGTCCCTTCTGAAGGAACTTATTCTACTGTAGCCTTTTGAAAAATGAAAATTCTCCTCAAGTTTTCTATTAGAATACAAATTTTCTATTGCTGGAAGATGTTAGCAATAAAAACTATTGCTAAAACATTTACTAATCACATATTTAATATATAATATAATATACTTACATTTACTTTAATATTACATTTACATATTTACTAATTATAAAACATTTACTAATAATATTACTACTAATATATTTACTAATAATATTACTACTAATATTTTAGCAATATTTTACCAATATTTTAGCAATATTTCTAGTTTCTATTACCAACATCCAGAAAAGAGCAGAGTGCAAGGGTTAAGAATCGCGACGAACCTCAAGATGGGCCCACAGAAGAAAGAGCGTGAAGCATGAGGCTATCCTGAACCCAATAACTTCGCCAGCGTTGCGCTGGTAATTCCGTGAAATTTTTCACGCATCGCGTCCGTTGTTGTAAACGACGTGGGTGCGGACGCTAAGCTTCGCAGCGGGCCAATAAATTAATGTTACCAGGCGGGCAGGAAGTTGGGAACGCGGAACCGCTGCGCAGTTTTGCAAAAAACCTATTGTTAACGTGCTACCCTGTTAGCTATGCAATAATGTTGCAACAATCCGACCGACTGTTTAACAATCATTTTGCAAACTGGCAAGGGCGCACGTGAGCGGGACCTGTTGCTGATGGCTTGGCAGGGCGTCAGGGGTATTTCCTGTCGCGATCTTAGGCTGCGACGCTTAGGCTTAAGCGTAACGCCGCGACGAGAAAGCGGCTCGCGTCCGCGATCTTGTATATAAATTATGTTTTCCCTTCAACGAAGATGTTCCCGTTCCTATTTCCGTTTATTTTATTATCGACAGCGACCAAGGAAGTTCCTTTCGCTTCATGATGCCTTGGTCCCGACTCTTGTAATGTTGTAACGTTGTTGTTGTTGCGCGTAATTTGTTGTTACCGCGGCTGTTGTAATTTAAAGACCGTTCACAGTGGTCGACGTTACGCTCGTCACAGTGGAGTTTTAATGGGATCCTAAGATTCATTATTTCGCGCGTTTTTTTAGTATCCAGTTTCATGTAAGATTAATTTGTTTTTTATTTAAATTTTAGCTTGCTGTGCATAGTGTGAGATACATTAATTACAAGAATGTAATTGAAATATTCTGTTATATGTAGAATGTTCGAAACATGTGTACAACACTGTCTAAACCAGACATCTTTAAGACACCAAGACATCTTCGTACCATCTATCTATCCAATTATCATAAATAATGTAATATACTAATTGTGTTTGATAACGCTACCATAATCGATTTCCAAAACCTAACAATGAACGGATTAACGATAATCATCTTCTAAAGTATCTTCTAAGAATACCATATTTAATGACTTCCATGTTCCCTCTGATCGCAGCTGTAACCACAAAACTGAATCACACGACTTCCCAACCCTTCGTTTCCCTTTCGCCTGATTCATACGATGTTATCACGACTCGATAAGAGCTCGCACGAATTTCGAGTTTCGCGATTCCTCGAAAGCTCGACGCGGCTCGGTTATTACACTTGCAGCTGGACGCGTGGCTCGCTTGAATACCGATCGAGATTCCAGGTTTCCACAGGCGGGTATTCCGCTGTCTTTTGTCCACGGTCGGAAGCGGACAGAGGCATCGACTTGCTCGTAAATACAGCCTCTAACCGCGAACGTAGGCGAGCCAGCTTGGCCCGCGCGTTCGACTCCTCGCGCGCGTTAAACGAGAGGGCGAAAGAGCACGAGGGCGAGCCAGCTCGAGGGAAAAAGAACCGCCGCCAAGTAGCCACTCGAACGACGCTTTTAGCTCGACGACCATAACCCTGCCCACGTCGTGTCCCCTCTGTTTATGGGCATCACGCTCAAGCGGACGAAGGGTAGTTTGCAAGCGTCACGCTTCTTCAATGGTTGGGGTTAAAGGGTTGCATCGAAGGGTAAGAAAATCGAATATTTTACGTCCGTCGAGTGTGTAACGCGTCGCTGGGGAAGGATCCTTCGAAAGTCGAGGAATTAGCTTCTGCGACGAGTACATAGCATTTGGGAATTGACGATGTTGAAGAATAACAATTTATTGCAGTTTATTTAAAAGAGAGTGGCGAACGTCTTGAGGAAATAAAGTATTCGATTTTTGTTACCATTGCAGTAGCTTGAGTCGTGGCTGAAGAAGCTAGCATGATCGAAAGATTATGGATTGTGATCAGTTGTGATGCTTAAGAATCTCTAGGAAGCTCTATCTCTTTCTTTCTTTCTCTCAGAGAAATTGCAGACGAGAAAGAGAGATGAATGTTTAATATTTTACAAATGGGACGCAGTAGATCTTTTTTTCGATACTAGGTATACAAGTTATGGTGTAGTCACGGTGCAGTTATTTGTTAAACAATAAACAGCTTCTCCCTTTCTATCTCTTTCCTTCTTTCTGAGAAATTACAGGCGATGAAAGAGAGAAAAAGAGAGAGAGATGTTTAATGTTTTACAAATGGAACGCAGTGAATTTTTTTCAATTCTAAATATGCAAGTTATGGTGTATTCACAGCTCAGTTATTTGTTAAACAATAAACGGCTCCTCCTTCTTTCTTTCAAAGAAATTACAAGCAATGAGAAAGAGAAAAAGAGAGAGAGATGTTTAATGTTTTACAAATGGAACGCAGTGAATTTTTTTCAATTCTAAATATGCAAGTTATGGTGTATTCACAGCTCAGTTATTTGTTAAACAATAAACGGCCCCTCCTTCTTTCTTTCAAAGAAATTACAAGCGATGAGAAAGAGAAAAAAAGAGAGAGATGTTTAATGTTTTACAAATGGAACGCAGTGAATTTTTTTCAATTCTAAATATGCAAGTTATGGTGTATTCACAGCTCAGTTATTCGTTAAACAATAAACATCTCCTCCCTTTCTATCTCTTTCCTTCTTTCAGAGAAATTACAGGCGATGAGAGAAAGAAAAGAGAGAGAGATATTTAATGTTTTACAAATGGAACGCAGTGAATTTTTTTCAATTCTAAATATGCAAGTTATGCTGTATTTACAGCTCAGTTATTTGTTAAACAATAAACGGCTCCTCCTTCTTTCTTTCAGAGAAATTACAAGCGATGAGAAAGAGAAAAAAAGGGAGAGATGTTTAATGTTTTACAAATGGAACGCAGTGAATTTTTTTCAATTCTAAATATGCAAGTTATGGTGTATTTACAGCTCAGTTATTTGTTAAACAATAAACGGCTCCTCCTTCTTTCTTTCAAAGAAATTACAAGCAATGAGAAAGAGAAAAAGAGAGAGAGATGTTTAATGTCCTACAAATGGGACGCACTGGATCGAAGTCTCGTATACGCGGTCTAATCGCATACTCGAGACGATAACATCGTAATACGGTGGAAACGATCTCGCCTTAGAAACGTGACTCGTCCGCCAGTGCAATCATAATTCCACGATGGGCTCCTTTCGGGATTTTTCAATCCTCCTTTCGATTCGAATCGGTTTTTAATTTGATCGGGAACAAGGCTCAACAGATACGTCCGTGGAACGATTTCAGGGGCACGTCGCTAAAGATGGCGGATACCAATTCGTTAGCGGCGGAGGTGCGAGCTGTTTTCAGGCGATGATTTAATCGCTTTGAAGGGGAACACCGTTCAGGAAGATGAAATCGTAGTCTCGCGAGAAAACGTGACTCGTTAATCGGCACTATCGCCGATTTCTTCGCCCAGTTATTAACTGACCGCTAAATCGAGCGGATGGGTTAGAACGTCGCTGGGACGTGGGCTGCGATGGTCGAATATGAGCGCGCTCTTGCAGTAATGAAATTCGATCGAAGATAGAAATAAGTTTGAAAATGAACTTCGTCGTCGACTCGTTTAGAGAGCAGAACAAACCTCTATTTTATACAAATACGAGTACTTGCATAGACATATGCAGTCTGTACATTTACTATTAATACTACTAAATTATTATTATTGATACACAATTATTATGTTGGATTCAGAGATTCGACAAACTCGAAGGAATCGGTTGCAACTCTTGCATTAAGAGACTTTTAGAGGTTTATTCGAACACAAGTTTCACGTGCAAGTAGTGACTACAATAATCTGAAGGCTATGGCGAAACTACCTAGTATTCGTATGGTTGTGAGTGAATTTGCCTATTTGCAAATAGGCAAAGGGCAGAGGACAGGATGAGTAAGCGAGTACAGGAAGCTAGAAGAATTGGAATTTGGCAACTATGATTAAGATGTATGAGACAGAATGAGTCTTAAGAAATATGCCAATATTGTCAGAGGGTTGGTCATGCAACAATTGCTATCGATACTAAATTTTAAAAGAATTATTTTAGATTGTAGCGAGTACTCTTCTTCGTCCAAGCCCCAAGCTAAGATTTTACACGACCACCATTGCGCGAACTTAAAGACGAACTTAAAAATTGACAAATTTTCACATAGGTTTCGTAGCCATTAAAAGGAAGCCCGAGGAAATTGAAAAGAATCTTTAAACGCTAACCAAGCTTCTTTCAGCCCAGCTAAAACCCAGGGGACGAACAAAGCGCATGATTCTTTTCACGAATTCCTGTTAACAGGAAAAAGAATCCGAATCATCCGCCTTCTCTTGTGTCAGCCAACAATATCCAGCGATTTGCATAACACGTCCTCGTTACCGAAACGTCTGAATCGTCGCAGAAGAGAAACGGTAAAGAGGCAACCTCTCGGGAATAAAAGAGGTGGTCGTCGCGTGGGAAAACACGAAATTTACAAATTTCTCGAAAATCCAGCCAGCCCTCTACTCGCGTGCCATTGTGTCCTCGAGGAACTGGTCGCGTCGGTAAAGCAGAGACGAGGAGGAAGAGAAAAGTGAGATTCAAGAGCAGACAAAGGACGAACGCTTTGCTCGCCAGAGAACGGTTCGCACGGTTCACAAAGCGAGAGGAACGGACGCTAACGAGAGCGTTAATTGTCGCTATCAATTCGTAATAAATTAAATGCGCGGAAAATGGCTTTAATCGGTTCCGTCCGTAGGGAAATTATCCCTATGTCTCGAGCCTTCGTTCGTTGAGCTAACTCTGACAATCGTTTACGCCCAACTCTGTTTTTACAGGATTTCGATTTAACACGAATTAGAAAAAAACACTTCGATTTAACGTGATCGAGCCAAATTCTAAGAAAATTTTGCTGCACTTTTATTTCTCTAACTGCGACATTGGAGACATTGGAGGAATGTAATGCGATTTTGTCTGCCTTGTCCGCATTTTGAGTTTGATGTTCCAAGTGAAAAGTACCTTTTGATGTTCATAAAATTGAATAAAAATTAAAATAAAATTCGTGCGTGATACATATTTATTAATTTTGCGTATAAGTCGATAAATGGTAAGTTATAGTACTATAGAAAAGCGATCTCTTTGGATATCAAAATTCAAAGTTCAGATCGGCTTGCAACTGGACAAGGACATGTCTTCCCCTTTTCAAATGATAATTTACTTTGTACGATACACGTGCAATCTTTATAAAATGAAAACTCATGGTTTATTGTATTATTTTTGCTGATTTCTTATGACTGAAATCAATCTATTTTTCCACAGATGCAATATATTTTTTGACAACGTATCTATCGTGTAAAAACAGAATTAGGTGCATATTCTTCTGAACGAATCGTTTCGAATGATTTTCTTCAGATTTTTTTCGATGCTATTTCTGATGGTCTGTAAACTAGTTCGTAATCGTTAATCTTTTCACGGAGTAATGAAACGTCGGAGAATCTGAAAGTGATTACTTCGCAGAGATGAGTGCTCCTCTGTTATCAACGTTTTCTGTTATTTTACGTTTGCGCGTTCGTGCGTAATAAATTTTAATAGTCACTTTACGTATCGTAAAATTGGGAACACGTGAAACTCACTGCGGCAGAAAAATGCGAAGGAGTTTAACGATACGTCATATTTTACTGTCTTTTATAGCGACTGTTATGGCGCAGAGCTTCGAAGATAAAGGGATTATCTGGTATAATTTTGTTTTCTAGGCGTAAAACCAGAAAACGAGTTCTAGCGTAGAAATCATTTCGCATTTAAACTAGAATACAGAACTTTCTAATCAAACTGCGATATAATTTTCAAAACATACGCAAAAAGGCACATTCACTGAAGTACAGTAAAATTTATGTCGTTCGAATATTTTGGTATATTTTTATAGTTGAATAGCTCTCCTTATTCGAACTTCTTTTCTTCTACGAAGCGTTCTAACGTTCTACGGTTAAAAACGGATGTTCTTCTATACGAGTTTGATTATAGTGTGGGTGTGTGCGTGTAAATAATTTAGTATGGATCTAACAGTGTAACTATTCATGTGGCATTATAATAGTTGGTACGGAAATGCGCAGCGCCAACTATAGAGAACTGAATATGAAACAGCTGAGGAATTGAAGACAATAAAAATGCAATTGTATAGACGGTGATATTAATATTTAACTGTTGTTTGATCTATTTTATAAGATTAACGACTTGCATGGTGTCACGACTTCAACTCTTAATTATTCAATTTAATTATAAGATTATTATTATTATGCAAGCAGTGCAAATATAAAAATATGCATTTTACTATTTAACATACATTTTCCTTAGTATACAATACTTTTTTTATAATTAATTCACCTGTATTCTGTCTTCATTTCCCCAAATTAAAATAAACTTCATTCGAAACAAGATTTAGTGCCATTTTTGGCACAATATTTAGTGTTACGTATAACACTAACAGTCTGTTCGCAATGAACTAATATTTCAACCTAAATCACACCTCATTAGCAATGTGCTATACAACCATTACAATTTATAGAAATATTTAGCTTGCATAAATTGGTCCAACAATATACGTCCCATACAACAGCAATTCCTCTAACGTGAAACGTATCCTCGTTGCACAGAGCTCTACTGTACCTCAGATATTGCATTGTGACTTCTGGTGCATTGTCAGGCTTGCAGCAGTCTGTATGCAGACGCGCAAACTTTTTGATTCCGATTCTGTCTTCATTTCCCCAAATTAAAATAAACTTCATTCGAAACAAGATTTAGTGCCATTTTTGGCACAAACTTCAGTGTTACGTATAACACTAACAGTCTGTTCGCAATGAACTAATATTTCAACCTGAATCACACCTCATTAGCAATGTGCTATACAACCATTACAATTTATAGAAATATTTAGCTTGCATAAATTGGTCCAACAATATACGTCCCATACAACACCAATTCCTCTAACGTGAAACGTATCCTCGTTGCACAGAGCTCTACTGTACCTCAGATATTGCATTGTGACTTCTGGTGCATTGTCAGGCTTGCAGCAGTCTGTATGCAGGCGCGCAAACTTTTTGATTCCGATTCTGTCTTCATTTCCCCAAATTAAAATAAACTTTATTCGAAACAAGATTTAGTGCCATTTTTGGCACAAACTTCAGTGTTATGTATAACACTAACAGTCTGTTCGCAATGACAACCATTACAATTTATAGAAATATTTAGCTTGCATAAATTGGTCCAACAATATACGTCCCATACAACACCAATTCCTCTAACGTGAAACGTATCCTCGTTGCCCAGAGCTCTACTGTACCTCAGATATTGCATTGTGACTTCTGGTGCATTGTCAGGCTTGCAGCAGTCTGTATGCAGGCGCGCAAACTTTTTGATTCCGCCAACTGCATGGAAGCGCGGGTTGGTCTTGAAGGGAACGCTCGCGGGCGGCAATTAAGCAATACTCGGTTCGTCGGTTACTTTTAATTGTTCTTAACGAGGCTAAACGCGGCCGTGGTCCACGTCACGGCGCATAACAATGAATAACGGTCGCAGTGAACGAGTCCGTTTACTTTGTTCCCTATTGTCAACGTTGACGACAATGAAGCGCGTATCATTGACGCGCGAAACCCCCGCGTGTGTACGCCAAATAAATTCCACGAAATCCAGCGATTTTTTGTTCTGCGAACTGCGTATTCTTCCGGACGCCTCTTTCTCATTTCACTTTTCCTGGTTCGTATTGGCGAAGTCGTGATTTTAACGCTAGGTTTACTATAAGATGATGTACAGTTATTTCTACCAAAGGGGTGAAAATGCACTCCTTTGGTATTTAATTAGAAAAAATATAAATTGTACTATTATGAAGTTAACCCTTTGCACTCTGAATTATTTTTGAATTAAGTGGTTTAGTTGTCAGCGACTTCCTACTATTTCAAGTGTTTTACTTGAAATTTACTTAAAAATGTTGTCAGTTGCAGCACAGTTCCTCGACTGCTACTTGTAAACTCTGAAACAACTCGAAAACTTTGTTATTTTTTTCTTATTTAGAGATGTCGAGCCATACTTGATAAAGGAGCGCAAAGAAAGAAATGAAGTATCGATATGCAAATAAATTTGCATCTTTCTAGATAACAGTGGCAACTTTTACACATTTATCTCGAAGTTGGGAACTTTCTTGAAGAGACGAAAACGCGATTACGACTGAAAAACGACCCTAAGCGTGTAATACGCTCTAATAGTAAGATTAAGATTTCACTGCCGCGAAACTGCATCGCTTAGAGACTTTTTTGTCGATAAAACGTGAGTTGCTTGAAATTAGATTTTTCTGAAGGGAATGAGGAGAAAGGCGATGCGAAGTGAATAATTTCGAGCATTCTGTCTTTATGACACTTCATGACGCTTCGTGATGGTCACACGAAGATATATAGTATCTTGGCGAATTGCCAGGTCACGTGTAAATAAAACGATAGATCATTCGATGGCAAAGAACGCTGTCTTACTTTCCTCGAAGTATACAGTATTTTAGGAATAAGAATTGTCGACAGCGTTACTATTTCACCGACGTTACGACCTCGAACGGAATAACTGGTAATTCAAAAGTTTTACTTATCGCCGTGTCTTAAAACACGAAGAAAAATAACAGAAGCATTAAATCTGATGGTATTGGCCTCTTCCCGCGTGTTGAACGCGTCTCAGCAGCTCGTTAACCGGTTTCAATCGCGCTCCATTTACTCCTTGAACTTAAACTTACTTGTGCGCCTGATAACGAAAATGGAAACGTAACGCGTACTGTTTACCATTTCAAATGTCATCTGTATTCCACGAAGATACGCTACGTCGCGGCTATAAAACGAAAACGCACCATTTCCGCTTCTCAGATAAAATTCGTAGTATCTTGTGTGCCACGAATGACATACTTCTATTATCGCAAGCTGTAAAAATCGCATTCTACGTGCGTGCGTTTTATATCCTTTCGCCAATATTTATTTACAATCCAGCGTTGCTCCGTATTTCGTAAGCAACGAAAACATATCGACCAAATAACAGACTAACATATAATAACTAACCTACTTGATAACGGAAAGTTGCGTGTCGAATAACGTGCGCAATGAAGAATGTAAGCTTCGATATATTTAAATAAAAAAATCGTAAGAAAATGCGAAAAAGCACGCTGCACGGAAAAGCGAGGACCATCTGTCAACAAGCTAATTACGTGAAGTTGACCGCGGTCCGCGCGATTCGATACGCCATATTCGAAATATGGCGTGGTTATTTCAAAACGCGCACTTTACTCACCGTCAACTCGGCATTTCGTACAACATCGTTCGTATGTCGCCGATGGAAACCCGTCACGCTCGACAATATCGTCGACACGATCATGCGGCCACGATGTATTCACTGGTCACCTATGGATCGAATGTCAGAATACTGGGAAACCATAAACATTGCGTGGAAACCAGAAAAGGAAGATCCTTCGAAATGTCTTGACGTTGTCACTGCTCTATTACACTCGTCGTATTTTTCTGTATTCTCGATACGACGGAAGATCTATTCGAACTTGGCTGGAATACTCTGCGCAATTTGATATATCCGGTAACGAGTTCATTTGTCGACCGCGCTTGGGTTACCGTGCGACACACGAGACACACCTGACGAATGGTCGAACCACACTGAGGCGCTGGCACTCGCGAATCTCGCGGTAAACTTCCCCCACCCCTCCCCCTCGCGCGCCGCTCAAGTAGTCAAATGAACAACCCTTGCTGCACATGAATTAACAATAATTGCATTAAAAAATAAAGTGAATTAATAATAATTGTATTAAATAATAATTTTTTTGTATCTTTGTATTATTATTTAATATCTTTGTAATTTATGGCTGTATATCAGCGTGATCTGAGATAGTATAATTTCTAAATAAGTAAATTTTAATTATAGGAATATTTAGAATAGGAAAATTTAATACAACAAGTTTCTTCTGTATTTTAGCATTTTGTACCACAGCAAACGTATTTGTTGTATAATGAAATTTAACTGGAATCAATGTTTCTTTGGTTTAACAATTCTTTTTTAACAATTTAATGTACTCCAAATATACCTCTTGGCATATTTATCATTTAAAATATGGAATGTTGGTAATATCCCACAGCCAATTATTAATTTAGAAAGAGATTCAACTATGCTTGATCTCTATGATGATCAATTTTCATAACATTATAACTACTAGTATACGAAAAATATGTTTAGCGTGGTACGTTCAAGTATAAAAAAAAGTAATAACACGATATAAAAGATAAACTAGTTTCACGTGCATGCGATTTTGTAAATTTCCAATTCGTAGTCCATTTTTGCTAAAATCGTGTATATTTCGTAGCGAGCTTAGGGTGAACCACTTTCCATAGTGTCTGCGATCTTATGCTTCCAGTTTAAAGATGTACCTGCTTGGTGCGCATTATCGTGACGCGCAATTCCCCAGAGGGTGTGCAGATTATGGTTGCGGCACGATTATAAAACCTTCGAGATAGGCAGTTATGAGTCATGCTCACGGTGTAAAAGGAAGCATCGCAGGCGCATGGAATAAATGTTAATATCGCTCGTTTGGTAGAAACCAATGGAAACAAGGATCAACAGTAGTACCGCCTGTGTCATCCAGCTTCCCACGCGCCTACGATTGCTTGTTAGTTGAAGTTCTGTTTGTTTCGTTGGATAAATCACTGAGAGGGCAGGATTAAAACGCCGTACAGTTTCTGGGACGTTACGTAATCGCGTACGTATTATTTTTCGCAAGGTCAAGTAACTTTTTGCCATTAATCGACGGCTGATTGAACCCTTTGAAAGGCAGCTGCGCGTGAGGCTACCTATCGCTGATAATAATGTTGAAAAATCTATATGCGGTGTATTCGACAGCGTTTTCGTCCTGGGGATACTGAACGAAAGATTTACAAAACGTCGTTATCACTCCTAGTCACTTATTTAAAATGGCTTTAGCGAATAGGAGTCTGTACGCACGAACGTTTGTATAATCTAAATTAAAAACATATTACTAAAAAAAAAAAACTAATACACTACAAATTAACTTTACATATCAACGTAGAATAATTGTTGTGACAGTCATTCATAAACGATATCCAATTCAGTTTATCCTTAGATATGCATTTTCTTTCATTCTGAGAACGACAAAGTCGTTACGAGTGTGTTTGATCATTTCAAAATGGCACTTTCGTTAAATTCCTGACATTCCAATCTTCTGTTCAAGCAACGTAATCCTAATTGCAATAGTAGTGTAAGACGATCTTGAGTTTGTAGTTTCACCGTTCTCACCGCTTTTCGAGCAGAGATTATCGTCAGTTTTATCGCTACCATCGTAACTGGGGCATACATAGCGCGTTATCTGGTGGCATCAATTTTTCACTAGCTGAAACAGCTTAATTCGATTCGCGCTGGGACAATAGCATCGCCGTGAACGACGACGTTCCCGTTTGCCGATCCCTTTCTCGCCTGCACGATCTTTTTCCCAGCCACGATTCTCCCACATTCGGCTCTAACCTGACCGCATTCCAGGAAGAATCTGTGCCTCCGCCTATCAGAATGCATTTACATCGTTTCCGACGCGCCAAGCCGCGCTATCAATGCGCATACCTAAACTTAATAGAACAGCTGAATCGCTGCTCGAGCGAATATAGACATTTAATTGAGAGAAACCAGTAACGGGACCTCGAATTTACATTTGTCGGTAATATTTATCGTGTCACTCTTCATAATTCATACGGCGTGCTCAATTTTCATAATGACTGCGTTCAATTCGTATCCAACGCATCTTGCGATCAAAACAGTCGTTCCTTTGCAAATAATATTGTAAACAACCATGTAGTAATGCAATAAGTGCTTTCTGTAGCGTATGTTGTCCGCAGAAGTATGAATTGCAGTAGAGAATGTAATATCACAATTATGAACAGAGGAGTGTCGAGGGAGAGAATTTTTGGCAACTGTATTCATAAAATATTAAAACATTAGAGTAGCAAATCTTTAAATTTCTTCCTCTTATATTGTTAGATCGATTTTTTTCTGTATTTGGGTGCAGAAGCTTGTGACAGATTGCAAACGAGTCTACGCCACTTCCTGAGGAACGTACGCACATACGTGGTCATGAGAAACTGTGGCTTTCGAAAGAGCTCGACAAAACCGCAGGCTACGCGATTGTCCTTGATAAAAGCCTATAAATATGTTTCAATGGAATACTTTCCTCTACCCATTTCAGCTGAAAGGAATAACTACTTTGTTTCCGGGAAGAATTTCCTAAGTATAGAGCCACGTTAAGGAACATCTGCAACGGATAAAAACTCGACTCGTCTAGGAATTTCTTTCAAAACCATCTACAGAATTCAACACTTTCTATTCCGTAATTGTAGAAATTCAAATGGTATAATGACTTTGACGTGAAAATATTCCGTTTCGAAGAGACAGATACAAGTTATTATCACTCCCTCCATGTAATGTAGCCCTCAAGTCTATAAAATAATTTCTAAAATCAATTATTAAACCACATCAAGTATTTATACCATTGTAGAAGCCAAAAATTTTAAAATTATATCTCATAGCAAATTAAGTGAACAAAATGATATTACAAATGACTATGACTGATTAGCTTTAGGATGTCGCGACACTCAGTTTAAGTCCTGACTAAAGAACCCTTCTTGCAACCAATAACACAACATAGAACAACAAAAATTAGATCCGTGGATCCTAAGTAATTTGAAAGTAAGGTCGCTTCGAAGTTACATAGAAGTACAAAAGGTTGTCAAAAGAAGCGGAACCCTTCGCATCCACGGTTCTCCGCCCCGCGAGTGCTCGAGACAATCGAACATAACTGCAACAAACGCGCATCGGTGAAAAACTCCTATATAATCCTTTGTATCTGGCAACAATTACTGAAACGCGACTTCGATAGCATTTCAATGGGCACGATAGCGGAATACCGAGCGTAGCCGCTCAAGATCATCTCGATGGAAGGGTTCGCGCGCACCCTTTGTTCGTCGTCGAGCACGCGCGCGGCTCGTTCGCATGAAAGATGCGGCGAATGAGTCAGTGTCCGATTGCGCGCAACACGCCATTGGAAAAGCGTGGCTTTCTCTCGCGTTGCGCGTAGATTTTTTAAGCGAGGCCTCCTATAAATATATTTACGAATACGCGATCAGCTGGTTGGTCATTGACACTATAAAAGCCAACAGCTTTAATCTTGATGAGCGCTGAATTGTGCGACGTTAAGCGTCTGTTGTGGTCTGCCCACTTTTTATGAAAAGTGATATAATATACGCGTTTACAGCCAAACTCGAATGGTTGTGTGGGAACCCATATATGCGTTCATAGCCCAAATTTAATGGCTGTATGAGAACCCATATATGCGTTCATAGCCCACATAAAATGGTTTATTTTGGAAATTAGTGCAAAGGTATGACAGTACTTTTCGTGGTCAGTGTACATGGATACACTGAAAACGTAACGCATCTATGAACTCAAAGTAACGATATCGTTCCATCGTTAATCTTCCTGCTGAATTCTATACGTAGAGCTTAAAATACAAAGTTAAATGAAAGTAAAAAAGTCCTTTGTACAAAGAGCAATTTGCAAATGAAGTACATTGACTTCCTGGACGTAATTGCGAGTTCTATTTTAGCTCCATAAAAACAAATTGTCTAACCAAAGCGCGTGTACGCAGATATACATACACCAGTACACGATCGACTGGTTGGTCATCGGCATTAGGCAGCCGATGTTCTTGGGCCGTGCGACCGGAACAATGAAAACGCAGCGAATACAATGCGAGTCACGCCGATCATGCGGATACGTACCTCGCACATGCCCGTGTCTCAGCCTGGACGACACAAAGACGAAAAGGCGGAAACATCCGAGACGATAATAACAGAAGGAAAAAAACAGAGAGAGAGAAAGAGAGGAAAATGAACGAGTACGAAGAGACTGAGAAGAAGAACGAGAAGAGGAAGGAGAAGAAGAAGAAACGACGACAAAGCAAAAGGGCGATGCAACGTGCGCGCATGATTTACGTACACGAGCGATCGGCTGCATAATTTATCGATCGACCGAAAGCGCATGCGCCGTTGCCTGGTGTGCGCATTATGCATGCGAGGCTGCCGAACACCGCCGCGAATCTACGTACGCTACGCAATCGATCACTGTCCACCTCGCTCGATGACGTTAATGAGGACGATCGGTACTTAGCGATGATACTTTAGCTTGCTGCTCATTGCAACCGATTATGTGCGCCGTTTGTTTGCACAATCGAGGGATGATGCGGTTCGCAGACACAAATAGAGATGTCGCACGCGAGTCTGCGCTTTCTTCAGGCGATGTCGACAGAGTGCTTCCGGCTGAGCGATGACTTTTCGTTCGTCTATGCTTTCATTTTAATGTCCATTGCTGTAAGCTACTATTTCTGGCGACAACTGTGGAGTTTGATTGTATTTTAGGCTGGTTCCTCGGTTTTTCTTCGCTTTTGATGACTGTTTGGTTGGTGCTGAAGTTCGAGGCTTGATTAAATAGACGAGTAGCCTGTTGGTGATATGTTCACATGGGTGTTTGTCACAACAAATAATTCTACTCCGACAATTCTTGTCGGTCAAGTGAAACATAATTTTCATACCAGACTATTACCACATCATTACCAATTCCGATTAACAAGCGCCCAAATAAATTCGTATCCCTAACAGGAAATCCTGTCTCGAAATACCCTTTATCGTTAGTGACACTACCGTTCAAAAGTTCGGGTACACGTGTTGGGGAGTAAAGTACTGGTAACTATGAAATGTCAAAACAATTTACAATTATATTATACTTGACATTTCATTCATTTACCACCCTAAAATTTATGCATACCTGACATTTTAAAATCACGTAACAGAGACTACATACGTACATTTATGGACAAACTACTTCAAGTATCGGTCCACTGTTAATTAATTACCTTTTAGCTCTTTTCTTCATAATATTAAGTGTAACATGCGATATCATTATTCATTGCTCTTGTAACTTTCGCAGATCGTTCAGGATCCAGATTCTTGAGCTTCGAGACCAGCTAATCCATCCTGGATCATATAAAATCTAATTCTTTTTTCTTTTAAATCAAGTAAGTCGAGGACTGACCGTTAAGCGTGCGATGCAAATGCACAGAGTGTACCCAAACTTTTGTCTGGTAATGTATATACAAGCGGCGACAGATCAAACAACAGGCGGTTATCGTTGAGCGATCGAGCTGTCGTGTAATAAATCGTTCGCGATTTTCGTTATTCGTTTATCAGTCGAAAATAAGATGTAGACACGGAAACGAGGCGTGGAAAAGCACGGAAGGGATCCACGATCGATCAATGTCGTTCCGTGGAATTACGCGGACGAGCATCGTCGTCTGCGAACACAGGCGTGTCGTGCGATAGCCGTTTCGAAGCGTGCAGCAGCCAGAAATAATCTGTTTATCGGAAAGAATGATCGCGTGCCGCAAAATTTCGCACGGAAATGCCTGACGAAGGTTAAACACTGACTTAACCTGTCCGCTCTGACGCGTTGATGCGAGATGATGCGCGCGCTGCGAATGGAACGTGGCGCTCCCTGCGTTCAAAAGGTTAAGCATACGAAAATTGATTCAATTCAAATGTGAATATGCATTTTTGTAAACACTTTGCGTGATTCGAGTAATTATTTTTTAACAAGATGTTTGCTTCAATTTAAAGGTAGTAGAAGCAACGAAATTTCCACTGGAGACTCTTTGGGACCAAGTTAACTCTCTGCACTCGACGCTTTCCCAGTAATTTTCTATTGCTGGTAATAGCTAGCGATAGAAACTATTACCAGCAACAGAAAGTATCCATTTCAATAGAAAACTTTGGGGAAACACGCGTTCTTCAAAAAGTTGCGATGGAATAAATTCTTAACCTTCGCAATCAGCAATAAATTCCCTCAGAAGCGACGTTCGAGTGCAAAGGGTCAAAAATGCAAATTCGTATGCTCGCAAGAATGCATTTGCGTGAAGCAGCAAAGGTTCCTATATAGAATTCTATAGCGCCGTGAAGATACGAATTTGTGTACTTCGAACGGACGTTCGCGCGAGGCAGCGGACATTTCCACCGAAACTTCCTTAGCGGCGAATGAAAGCAGAAATTTGCATACGCTCGGGAGAATGTTTATTGGGAATTCTTTGGCGTCGCGCCGTCGCCATTATCGATGACGAAAACGAGGCCCTGGTGGCGGATGACTTTCGTTTGCGACTGGTCGAAACGAATCTCGCGGACGGAATTCGTACCGCGCATATCTTCGCTTATGGTTAACTAAGCTACGCGTCCACCCACGACTAGCAACGAGCCAGGCGATAATAAAGCTTCCGGTCTGGCCGCGGCAGCCGCCAGGCACAGAAAACAAAACGTCAGGGGAAGAGGAGAAAATTATTATTCCTTTGCCGCGCGGCGCGTGTACAGAGCGGGGTACACGAACCGGATGCAACGCGTTTGATTTACCACACGCACACCTGGCCAGTGGCCCCCTAGATGCACCCTTAATTATCGTTCGGCCGATCGTATAATTTTCACTTTGTCTGAAATTATGGGATAGATCGTCGTCTATCCGTGTACGTGCTAAATCTTGTTTTACGGTGTCAAGTTCTCGCTGATTGCGCCACGGGTATTTGCCTATGGTCTCTCGTACGAATTTTGCGGGATATGTGTGGATAGCGTTCAGGCTGAAACGGGAGGTTTAGAGATGTTCAAATGAATGAAAATATTTCAATTTTTGAGTATAGGAAAATGTAGACAAAAGAAGAATATAGAAAATAGAAAATAGGAAATAGAAAAATATAGAAAAGTATGTATAATCCGTATAAAACAAGTAAATTAATTAATTCTTGAATCAATATTGCAGAACTAATAGGTAATTAGATAGTTGTATCGCTTGGGATCAGAGGATTCAATACTCTTTGGTTGTTTTTCCAATGCGAGAATTAAACTAACAAAAATCGCAAAGGGTTGGAAATGTGGAAAGTGAATATCATACAAAAACTAGCATTCGGATTTATACGAATCGTAATTGATTGTACGTACGTTAGAACATGGTTTCGAAGCAATGAACGCTGGAATTCTACCTGATAACTTTAATCAAAGGTAAACTGATAAAAATCGCGAGGTATAGTCGTTGTTTGACAAAAACTGTTTAAATGCTACAACAGAAAATGCTACAAAAGCGTGACCACGGTTTTGGACAATTAAACAATTGGTTTCTTCACAAACTTAACCATTGAAGTCTATAATAATTAAAATTGTATATATCAAAATGATATATAATAATATAAAGCCACTCTCAGATACTTCTCTGTTTAATTAAAAATATTATGATAAGAAAAATCTAATAGAAAATTTCACGGATGATTCATTAACAATCATCAAGATTCATCAATAATAAATAAGAAGATCTGTTTCACACGCGTACTGTATGAAAAACACCTTGGTATAAAAAACTTTTTATCGTGCAAGCGTGTATGCTCCAACTTTCTTCACCTAACAATCAATTTACACCACAAAATTGAACGACGCTAAAATAAAAAGTTAGGAAACGCTGGAAAAACTTGGTGCACACTACCGTAAGGTACCAAGCGATAAGAAAAAAGAAAAGTAATATTTAAATAGCACATGATGCGGGTAATTTTACGGTTTCTAAGCTGCGCACCTTCGTTTCGCTGTCGAACAAGTTGGATGAGCGCATAAACGCGGCATACCATTAAGTATCGCTGGTTGTAAGTTTCACTTTTTTTTTTTCACTATTAGCTGGTGTTATTATGACGTTAGTCCACAGCGCGAGTGGAATTTGTTCATTAGCGTATTTCACGCGGTGCTTTCTTTTCTAACAGACCTCAAGCTGAATGAGAGAAACACGTGAACAGTGTCTAGACCAATATTATTCAACGTTAGAATACGAAATTCATTAAATTTAAATAGTTTTTTGTTAATGAACACACGTTGTCGAGAATAGAATATTGACAAACACGAGAATGTTTGTCAAATGTTTGTCAAACGCACCTGTAGTAATTGGTGCAAACTTCTATATTAATAACTTGACATAAACTCGATCTTTTTTATACTACAAATATTATATCATTAAAACACCTGCAATTAAAGGAAAAAGTAATAAGCAAAGAATTAGCGACTTACCCCTTCATTTTTAGACAAAATCGGAGGCTTGTCAACAGAGTCTACGTAGAATTTCGAATACATTTCCCGGTGAAATCGCATATTTCCTTTGCGCAACTCAACTACGCGTTCTCGAGCAGCCGACAGTCAAATGCATTTTTATTATTTCCTACTTATCTTCCCACGAACGTCGTCACTCCACGAGGGAAAATTAAACATTTCCGTCAGCTCCAATTCCTGTCAACCGAATCACTGCACTGACGGTCGTTCAAGATATAAACTTCTTTGTCGTGTTCAATTAAAAAGGGAAATGTCAATGAATTATACACGATTATCCATTGACACGACTGAACGTTCGCAGACGTTGATACCTGAAACGTGACGTTCGATTCAAAGTAACATCTTTCTTTCTTTAAGGTGCGTAGAAAAAGTTGAAAGAGTCACTTCTGAGTGAAACACCGACTCCGTCGAGACAATTGCTCGTTCTTTTCGCCGCGGTGGCCCCGTGAAAACTGGAAAGCGAAACGCTGTTAATCGCACACCTCGAGCTCTCCTCAGTGTGTGCACGCAACGTGTCCTTCCCCCTACTCTCGCTCGTCAATTGGCTCCTCTGCTCCTTCGCTGCTCGATGGCTCTCCTGCCGGGTAATTAGCGTCTCCCTTAACGTGGTCTCTCCCTCGTTGCCCTGAAAACTCACTGGGAAATCAACCAGTTCCGCGAAACCGTGCTCTTCATCGTAATTAATGCTGACTGCAAATGCGATGGCAATTAACAGCGAGAACACTGAGTCACCACGCGTCTCCCCTTTCTCTTTCGTTTCTCCGATAATGAGTATTTTTAAGCAACCGTACGCTGGAGTGTTGACACGTTCGCATCGGGCTATTTTTCATAAACTTCTCGTACAAATCAGGGTATTTTAGCGATCTAAAAGTATTTTAACGTATGCGCATTAAAGTTGCAATAATTATTTTTGTAATTAATATATTCTATTGAAATTTTTGTTTGCGCACGTGTCGCGAAACGAGAATTCTCGTCTCTCGACGACTACGTTTATATTTAAAAAACGAGAGTTCTCGTTTCGTGATGCGAATTTGTTAATTAGATCGTTGCGCTGAGACGCTGACCAAAGTTCGTTAATACAGTTGAGTTCGCTTCCAGCATATTGAAATAGTGCTGCTTCATTCTTCTTCCTTTTCATTCTTTCGTTTCTTCATCGCTTGGAGCAGGTGGTGCGAGGTGTTCTTTCGTGAAACACCTTGCTTCGCTTTATTCCAGGAATAAGAAGATACATCGTGGATTAAGGGTGCATTATATCACTCGGTGTTAAATGCTAGCAGATCGGCTCTAATCTCAGTTTGCTCGGGAACTTCGAGCATTATTTATAGCAGAGCTCCTTCATATTCTATGTTTTTGAGTTATGGGTAATTTGGGAAATCAGAGTTAGCTCCTATTTTATGAACGATCCAATTATCCAGACAACTTTATTCCCAGATGTACGAGGATGTATGGAGTTCTATTTCAAGTAATTAACGAGGCGGCAAAAATGGATAGCTTTTGCTTACGCTGTTTCACTTTCGATCATCCTCGATGCGACTTTAATACGAGCTGAAAATAAAACATTCAACGATTATTCTGACACTTTAATGAACTTTACAAAATTTAATTTTAAAATCGTTAGAAGAAACTCGTTTCGTTGCAAGTTTTCGAGAAGTACACTGCGTCGAAAGTGAAGCATCATTTGTCTCGTGCGAATTTCAATGTGTACCAAAATAAAGAGTTCTCTGAAACAAAGTTCAGGCGTTACAGTCGCAGAAATGTAGCGAACAGCCATTCGGGAATTATGTCGGTAAATTAACGTTCAACAGATCAAATTTCCGCAGACGGGAATTACTTAAATTCCAGTCGCTCGGTGTAATGCATTTAATTAAATCAGCATACCAGTGAGGAGCACATACCTATAGAATGTCTGCTGGAACGGAATTGTTAACTACAGCGGAACCGCATCTCGTTCCAGGGTGAATACTTAAACGTTTGCCTATTGCAAAACATCAGATTTGGATCGTATCATTCTTAAACGTGAAATATGTTATACTAATCGTAAATTTGTGCTATCTTTACTATAAAATTACTCTTATCGTCCTCTTCCATGCACCTCGATAAAGCAGGAAAAGTAATATAAACGGTCCGCTTTAGATATGCCGGATATATTCCTCAGTATCGCTACAGATGTGGCGAAACGTATGGAAGTATCACGCACAAATTGCTTCTTGATCCCTCGGTAAATCACGCGGAGACCCTCATTTTATCGAACCGTCTCACCGACGATTACGAAGTACGTACTGTGTAATTTTTCAGTGTTCTTTTTCCTTGCTATCTAATACATCGTATTGTTCCTTAACACTCCAATCGGATATCTCAAGTCTGCAATTATACAGCTGGATTAATTAAATGAGTTTCAGCGTTGAATATGAAGTCGATTTTAAATCGACTCATTTTTGCCACGTGCAATCCTAAGACTGATATAATTTTTTTATCTAATGAATACAATAACGAGATTTGCACGTAATAAGGTTTAATTAGATTAGAACGAAGTTGAACATTTTATAAAGATTTGAGATAAAATTAGCTAAGAGTAACGAGAGAATGTTAATTTTTTTATTATTTAACTGTATATCGAAGTGACAGTAAATTATTCAATTTACAATATTAATCTATAATATCTAGTATCTATTAATACTGAAATTGATATGTGTGCACGTTAATGCAGGTTCAAAGGCCACCAAAAAATGACATAGACAAAGTAAATGCTCGATACAAAAGGACTGATCCCATATTTGTTCATCCTATAACACCGGGATATGAAGGTATTTGAAGGAGAATACATTTTTATTGAAACGAAATATTCAACTCTTCGTTTAATTCTGAGAACTTATGCTAACTTAGGATTTACTCCGAAACTTAGAGCCAGGAATGGACAAAGATATACGGTGCTTGCCACGGAAGGGCTAGCCGAGTTTGAACAGCAACAATTAAAGAATAAAGCGATCCTTAATGAGCTTAAGGGAATAGTAGCTACGCAAAGTGGACAGGGTGAGCCGAGAAGTTTAGAGGATCGCTTGGTAAAAATATTTTTCACGTTAATATACTTCTTTTTATTAACCCTTTGCACTCTGCTCTTTCTTGGACGTTGGCAATAGAAGCTAGAAATATAGCTAAAATAGCAATATTTAACAATAGTTTCTATTGCTAATTTGAGGGAAATATGCATTTCTCAAAAAGCTACGGGGGAATAAGTTTAATCACAAATCAATTCTGATTTCCCCTCAGAGGGGACATCCAAGTGCAAAGGGTTAAAAGAGGAAAGAAAACTCGAAGTAAGTGAATCGAGAATGATTGTGTGTATTTGAAATTCACGCAGCTCATAAAAAGCGACTTCAAATTGCCTATGCTATCGGTTCGACCTGATCGCGTGGGTGTAATGAGAAATATATTTTTGGATGAACAATACGAAGCACCCAGGGATCACGCTCCATCGCCCTACTTTATGGATAACGCAAATCCGCAGAAATATTTTATCAGCCGTAAGTAAATCTTGCAGAGTCATTGTGTAGCTTGAACTTGCCTTCGAATAATTCCATAATGTGAAACTCTTGCGCAATCGATGCAACTCGGACGTTACGATTCAACTGTTTTACGTAATACTCAACGGTCAATGATCTTGACAATAATTTCAATCTATCAGCGAAATGAATCAATGAGCATACACCTATAACTGTAGAGATATAATGTCGTTTGTAAAATTCAGTTAATAGTAAGTGGTGGTACAGATGAATCTTACGGAAAGCGAGAAGCGAATGCGGTATTCCTTCATTCGCGAGAACACGAGAAGTAGGTGTGAAAATTGGAAATGCGAGTATTAACCCTCAATCATCGAGACATCGAATTCTTTGATCAAGTTTTACTAATTAACTCTTCGCACTTGACGCTTTCCTAGTAATTTTCTATTGCTGGTAGAATTAGCAATAGAAACATTAGGGAAACACGCATTCTTCAAAAAGTTGTAACGAAATAAGTTTTTAACTTTCGTAATCAATTCCCTCAGAAGCGACATCCAAGTGCAAAGGGTTAAGTTCGTAAAAAAATTTCTTTACTTTCCTTTAAAAATCAGTTAAATACTCAGTGCGATAAAAATCGAATAGCTGATATAATATATATTTGAGGGTTAATATTAAAAAGTTTAGAAACAGAGTTGAAATATGTAATTTCTTTTTCGAAAACTTAACATTTTTCAGTACTTCATACCTGTAGCTCCTTCATCTTCCAAGCCTTTTTGTTACTTCTTTTTTCTGTAACGTCGAATTATAAACGTTTTTAACTGTACTTGTCAAGGATATGCGGGTCACATACCATACGGGTACGCGCATTTTGGGAAAACAAACGTAGCTGCGACTAACAGCGCACTCTGCGATTTTACATCCGATTATCGGAAGAGGCAAAGCACAGAATGGGCGCCAGTAACGATATCGCGGCCTGATCCACCGTTAATAATTCAGCCCACTGCCATTTACCACAAACACGTTGGAATGCTGCCAAATTATCTGGGACACGTTCCTGGAGAAACGTTCAGGTACCTAAATGATCATGATTTTTTATACAGGTTCCGAAATTTTCTTTTATTTAATTATTATTATGTTACACTCAGATTCGGGAAAACCTTCGGTGCTGATACTAAAGATGCGAAAAGGTGGCTTCGTGGTGATTTCTCTGTATAAAATATGGAACACAGGCACTCTGGTCCTAAACATTCAATAGTACGATAAACACGACCGTATTTCATATAGACTATACATAACACAGGTGTGGAAAATTACGTACTATGTTTGTACATTGTGTTTGGCATTTGTGATTCAATAAAATGTTTAAACGTAAGGCCTACCAAACATATAGCACGGCATTTAAGTAAGTTTAAGTTGTGTCAATACCCAGTTAAAATAACAAATTTTTTATCCAATAGATACTAAATAGAAGTACTGATACTGACTACTACTGTTGAGACTTCCATTTCATTAAAATCTCAGATGCTTTCTTCAAATTTTCATCTTTCTGTAGTTGCAAGAAAAGGATTAATTGTTAACAAAAAGAAAAAAACATTATTCCGACTGTATAGACACAGTTAATTCTTACCTTTATAAAACAATATCGCACGTTATCTTCACCTAAGTGTTTATGCTCGCGACTATAAAACGCGGATGGCGGGATTCCTAGAACTCCAACGTTTTTCGTCATCCATTTCGTAAAACGATAGTCCCTGTTCTCGTCTGTTTCTTCTTCTAATCTAACCTTGTCCCTTAAAGTGGTCCAATTGGCTACCATAAAATATCCACCTTCAGGGATCGTTGGTATCATCCCTACATCGCTAAGAAGTTTAGCCATATAATCTCGTTTCGGTAGTAAATCCCTAGCTAAACTAAAGAAGTAACAATCAGGTCGATCGAATCTTTCTAATTCTTGTTCGAAACCGATAGCTACCGCTTCCTAAGAAAGTAAAAATACAAAGTTATAATATATGAATACAAATACTTATTAAATAATTGATGAATTACTTGGAGTGGTGTGGCACATGTATATACACTATTTTGATGAACGACTTGTAAGTTGTATAGTAAATGTGCTGGACCATAAGCCCATCCTATTTTCCACCCTGTAACACTAAAAGTTTTACCAGCGGATCCAATAGTAATGGTACGTTCGTACATATCGGGTAATGACGCTAGAAAAAAATATACATTATAATTTTAAATAAAATACTTAATAAAAATGATACTCTTTTTATTTGGACGCTGAGAAACACGCGATAGGCTCCGTAATTTTGATGTAATGTTTGTCAATAGATTATACCTAATACCTAGGTATTAGATGCACATATAACTTGAAAGCATTCAAGCGGTTAATAGTGTTGAATGTCCTTACCTATTCTAACATGTTTGTATGGTTCATAAACAAGCCATTCATAGACTTCATCTGATACAACCAGAGTATTCCACTTCTTAGCTAAATTCGCGATAAACTGTAATTCGTCTAAAGTAAAAACTTTTCCCAAAGGATTGTGTGGAGTGTTAATAATTATTCCTTTCGTTTTTTCATTGAAAAGACCTTCTAATTCTTGTCTATCAAATACCCAATCTGCAGAACTGAGAGGGCCATTGGTATTTTTCTTCAAAACGCAAATTAATTAATATACATCAAGAATTAACGTATATATACAAAAATTGTACTTCTGCACTTTATACCTACTGGTTTTAAAGCAATGAATCTTGGAATTCCATTGGCACTTTTAACCATGGGTACGTAGCAGTCAAAGAAAGGTTCCATGATTATCCACTCATCTCCAGAATTAGTGTGACCTTGTATTGTAGCATACAAAGCTTCATAAGCACCAACAGTTACAAGTATTTCATTAGTTGGATCTAAAGTACGGTTTAGAAGCTTAGAGTACAATTTTGCAAGAATATTTATTAAACGTGGATGACCCTGAAATAATATACTTAAACTCTTGATCAAGCAACAAATGAAGTAAATAAATGTTTACATAATAAATTGAACAATAATACTGCTTACACTGTAAAACATACTTAATAAAGTATTTGTTGTACAGTGCTTTGAAATTTGAAACACTTACATATCCCCTAGTATATTGATTTAAAAGAGCATTATCGCTTGTTGCTGCAGCAGCTAAAGCTTTTGTAACATTTTCGGGTGCATGAAAATCTGGAAATCCTTGTCCTAAATTTAATGGTTTATATTTTAATGTCAATTCGATATATTCAACCCTAAAACAAAATTAATTTAAGGCGTACATTTTAATCTATGTATATTTATATTGTTTGTATAATTTGTTAGGTGTTATGTACCATATTGACTTTTCATTGCCTTTTAATCTAGTAGGAAGATCAAATTTAGACATCACAGCAGGATAGCTTCGAATATTTCTTAATGTAGTCAACGAATTTGATACTTTAGAAGCTGAAGTACAAATTTTTGTGAACATCTGAAAATAATCATAAACAATGAACAGTGGAAGGATATATTTTGTAATTCATTTATTATTTTATTATTAAACATTTATATAATTATTGTGTTTTCAAATATTTATGCAAGACATACAAAACTATTACAGAAACAGAACTTGTACAATATATATTTTATATATTGATATTTATTCATCCCAGGTAAAATAGTCAATTTTATTAGTAACGCATTGTATGTATGACTGTAAAATTATGATACGTTCGCACAAAATAGTATAAAATCCTTAGTATTTTTAAATATTAGGGATTATTAATTTCAGAGACACGTAATATTACAATTGTCAATCTAATACATATTAAATATTAACAAATTCTTACCAGACGAAATACACTAACGTATTATATGACCTTAACAATTATCACGCAGAATTAATCTCAAAGTAGTTAGATATATATACAAGAAATGTGACCGCTTCTTTATCAAAACAGAAAACTTATGCAACAAGTTGTTCACTAAAAGAACATTGAAAATATGAAATTCCTAGACTTGGATAGTGATTTTATCATGTAACATTGGCAAGTTATGTGTATTAATAAGTTAAATATTTTATTGACATATCTTTTATTTCATATTAAATGATTGTAGACAATAATGTTATAATATATATTTAATATTTATTTGGATGGAATTTCAATACTGCCATTACTTTCAATTAAAAATGTATTACGTTTAAAACATTTTTAGGAAAGTTGAAAACTTTTAAATACGTGACATTTTTTAAATGTGTCACACTTTACAGTAGAAATAAATTCCTCTGCAACCGTACGAAAAGCATTTTGCCTACCTTTGTGTGATATAGCAAACTTACCAGAGAAAGACATAGAAACTGTGATTTTCATTCTTAAATCAAGGTAGCTTTGTTTAAATTAAGAGTTATAAATCAATTATCGAACGTTCACATATGGATAAGCGAACAATTGATTTCTTTCTAAAGTATTTCAAGGTAATTCAAAAGGTTTATTTGAAACCCACACAGGGTACGAAACCAGTCTTCATTCGTATCTAAAGTGAAAGGTGTTTAAAAGCTGCTAAAAGCGACACCTTGCGGTATATTTGTCTAATAGTATAGAACAGTGTCA
The DNA here is from genome assembly GCA_963969225.1 of Xylocopa violacea. Classification (NCBI taxonomy): domain Eukaryota; kingdom Metazoa; phylum Arthropoda; class Insecta; order Hymenoptera; family Apidae; genus Xylocopa; species Xylocopa violacea. The sequence goes on from CAXAJV010000008.1 coordinate 20,478,391, forward strand.
AGATTCTCAAATAAAAAAAAATATACAACTTGGATGTTAAAAAGAAATGACTTATCATGTCTCTGACTTGACAAATATACAGATAACAATTGTAACATCATTTTACCAAAAATTGTTGTGCTTTTGTATAGCAATAAGTCTCTATTCGAGACATATATTTGTGTACATGCACATGTGCATCACACAAAAATTTGTCACAACATAAAAAAGTAAAAGTAGGACATTACCAAACAAGCGACATTAAGAATGACACAAACTCAACAAATAGTTGAGGAGTTATATGATTTTTACACAAAAACTGCGGTTAATATTATTACGTATTATGGTTAGTATTTATAAGGTTAACTGATCAATTTGTTAATACTTATTAATCGTTAACGTTCATGACAATTTTATAAAATATTAATAAAGAGCAGGATGTGTCATAATTGTAATAACTTTGGAAAGAAAATTAATATATTAAAAATATTATATCCTACTTTATATTATTCTTACAGTTCTTACAAATTTGTTGAATCTTTGCACTTTTAGATGCCAATGAAAGAGAGGAGAAATTAAAGGAACTAAGGGATATAGTAGAAAATAATTGCTCTCAACTTAAGAAATTGCAGTCAGCAGAAAGTATACAAAGGCGAATACTAGACTTGTACGAAGATGACGACACAGAACACAATATTGCTTCTATTATAGAAGTAATTATAGTATCTTTTAATTCTACTGCAATGTTGTGGTAAAAATATTACATACTTCTAAATTTTAGGAATATAACAGGGCTATATCAGAAATTAGCACAAATGTTTCGAAGGATAAGAAACTTATAGAATTTGATAAACATGTAGAGATATTGTTAGGTGAGTTTCAAATTGCAACAATGAATAAATATTATTTGTGATAACAATTTCCACTGCAGATAAAGCACCATGCGAAGATGACGATGAAGATGTAGAACTGCAGTTATCGGGAGGCTACTTAAATGTAATTGATCCAATTTCTAAGAAAAGAATTGTAGACCCTGTAAAGAATACTAAATGTGGTCATACCTATGATCGAGAAAGCATTACAGGAATGTTGAAAATTAACAATAAAACCAGGTAAATAGTTTGTTGAAAAAATTCACTTATATCAATATCAGCTTTAACTGGGTCTTGTATTCACAGATGTCCAGTCATGGGATGCAAAAGCACAGATTTTGTGACACTTTCACAGCTTCGTTCGGACATTGTAATGAAAGCATATCTCGAAAAAAATCCCGAGTAAAAGATTTGTACCAAACGAGGCACAAGTCTTTTGTACAAAGAGTATATTTCACATAGTTAACTATTGATAAACATATATAAATCTAAAATTTAGTTTTTATACGTCGTCGCAATAAATATAAAATCTGTATATGACGTGTCGTGCACCTGAATGAAGCACATGATGGTTTTTATAGATCACGAAGGTAAAAATAAAAATTGCATATGACATGTCATGCAGCTGAATGAAACACGTGACATATGACATGGATTACATCGCATACATACTTTTACCACTAAAAACTCTAATAACGATGGCTCTGTTCCAAACTAATATTTGCTCTAAGTGCTAAAGTACAACTTAAAAATATACCCCTTGAAATCACTTGGACACGACATATACTGTGATACGCACTATACGTAAGAATGTATTTATTATTAAATAAAAATGTAAACATATATTTTATACTTATTAAATAATTGTTTACTTCTAAGATTTACACGCAAAAAAGTTGCTGTACGTTTCGAATATTTCGAGAGGCAACGTGTAAAACGAGAACTGCATAGGATACGACTATTGGTAAGTCATTAAAAGTGAAGCAACTTCAAGTTACTGTATCTTTGTTTGTCCGTAACTTGCACAATTATCAATCGATGATGTCAACGCTCAGGCTATGTTTATATTTACGTTTCTATCGATAGTATTAATTCTCTCTCGTGGAAAGGCACGTCGTGTCGTTGACGGACTCAATGTGGACAGCAGCAATTGGGACCCATTTCTGTTCGTATCGAGAGATTTGGACGAATCACCTAATTACGATATTACGCGTTGGGTACGACAATTGCATCTGCAGCAATGCGCTTTCGTAGAGATCGGAGAGGGGTTCTGTGCTGTAAGCAGAAAGCGTTTCACACGCAAAATACTTTCTTGCAAACGATTTCAACGAAAACCAAACCTTTCCCGTAACGCAAACGAAAATACACCTCGTGATCGTGCGCGTTTACCTTCGGGAATAAGAGAAAAAGACTTCGACAAAGCTTAAACATTCATGCAATACAGTTCTATTTAATATTTAGTTGTTCGTCGAATTACGTAGCATACCTTCCGAATCGAAAGTTCTGGACAGCTCCGGTGTCGGGGAATTTTTCCTTGGGCTCTGCCCCTGTCTAACCCTTCACTCCTGGGACCTGTGCTCACCCGAACTGACGAGGCTGAGGAAAGTCGACTGCGTTTTTAACGAAGCTACTCCATATTCAAACACGAGTGCGAGAGTTCACAGGCGATTATGCGACGTAACTTCGCTGATTGAAAATGCTTCAAACTGCAATTGTTCCATTCCTATGGCTGGCCAGGAATTGTACAAGACAAAAGGTTCTAATATACTTTGCAGGGTGTTCGATCTCTTATTTACGTTCATATCAATCTCTAGAAGAAATTAAAAAGGAAAGGAACGATTCTGTAAGCTAAAGTGAGACGAAGAAATTATATTTTAGGCACTGTTTTTCAGAATTATTGATGATGAAAATTCGTAATCGAACACCTTGTTTATTGGTCGAAAGGAATTTTCTTACGTTTTTTCATTTATTTGAATTATTTAATCAAAATAGTATACTCAAACAAATTTACTTGGAAATAAGTTCTCTTCAACCCTTTGCACTCCAAGTTATTTTTCTATTTTGTTGCTAACAACTCTCTATTATTTAAAATGTTTTATTTGAAATTTACTTCAAAGGACAACTCCTCGACTGCTACACAATTTTGTTTACTAATTATATTAAATGTAGCTCTAAAATTTTATTGTAATTTATATTTGTGGAACTTATATTGGTTTCTTTTTTTATTTACTGATGTCGAGTCACCTTCGACAAAGAAGTGCAAAGGGTTAATCATTGTACCTGCTTAAGTAATTATCTACGTTACATGGATAATTGTTAGGATTTCCTACGTGTTTTCTGAACCCTTTACCCGAGAGCCTGTGTTCACCACGCGGAGTTTGTGGTGTCGCGCAGTGCACCGCAACCACAATAAAAGGAATACACACCCCCCAGTGTGCTGCGAATTGCCATCAGAGACAACCAGTAATGCTATCTTGCCTTCAATGTTTCTCAGTAAAATTGTAGAAATAAGGGAGCGATTAAAATATATGAGAGGGTATCTAATTAAAGCTACGTCAGTCCTTCTTTTGCGATATTTAAAACAGAAACGCTCCTTATGCCTAAATATTTATTATTTTTCAAGAAAGAATACCAATTTTTCATTTCAATTCAAAGTTGTGTGTATAAAAAATTATGTGTAACTAATGCATACATTTTTTTGTAGTTTATCGTTAAATGGTATTTCAAAGATACTTGCAGCGTATAGTGTTCGGATGTTTATAAAAAATTGAGAAACGTCTCGACAAAGAATCGAGAAAATGTGGAATTTTTATGAAACACTTTACGAAATGCGATACTTTTAGTTCTGCGAAGAAATCGGCCCTTCAACTTCAATCCCAGCGGAAATTAATTCCTTATGGTCGCGGTGGTCCTCCCCAAAATGCAACAACACATGCGGTGGAGGATTCCTGGTAGCGATTGCATCGTGCCAAGATCAAGTAACGTAAATAAAAATGAAAACTCACGTATACGCAATAAATAATAATGGTGACGCCAATTTTACCAACGTTTCTGGCACATTGTTCTTCATTTATTGAGGAACATTGAAATTAATTTAAACAGCACAGAACTTAACCCTTTGCACTCAGCATTGCATCAGCATTGATTAATGGTTACAGAGGTCAAACTTGTTCCATCGCAACTTTTTGAGAATCGCGTTTCCCTCAAGTTTTTCATTGAAATGGGAATTTTCTATTGCTGAGAGACGTTAGTAATTATTGCTATTTTAGCAAATTTCCATCGTTAACATCTGGGAAGGAGCCGAGTGCAAAGAGTTAACATTTATTAATACACAGAAAGGTGTACTTCATTTCAATACATGTATGTTTTGCATACACAGTAATTTCGTACCGCCATTCGCGATTACGCATTCTACTGTTTCGCAGAAAGTAGTATCAGCTGCAGCTATCGGACAGGATAAAATTATATTTTATATATTGCTCTATTTCCATTATATATTACAGATAAATAAGTTTTAGATATATATATAAGGCGACGCGAACACTCTGTGTACAGAAAAAGTAATCGACTAAATTTTTGCTAATTTAGACCTATTGTTCTAATTAATACATGAATCGTGTATCGTTACACCTTCCAGAGGAAAGCCATCCATAGACTGTATCGGGCCAGGATCGTTTTGGTGAGCCAATGCCTGTTCAAGGAAGTTCCCTTGAATTCCTTGACCGTGACGAAAGGTGTGAACTTTTCTAGCTGCCCGGATAGCTTCGGTAAATGTTACTGCGAGGTAAACACCGTCGATGGAATTATGAAAGCGGCCAGGTTCACAGAACCTTGCATTTCTACCGAAGGGTGTATCACAAGCAACGCTGGGACATTCACTTTCGAAGGAGAACTCGATCCTGGTAACAGCATCGACTTCGACGAAGCCTATGAGAACGATGATCGTGAAAGGTTCGAAGGTACTAACCTGGTACATTTACGACTTGGGAATGTAGTACAACCTGCGCCGTTATTCTACACGAATCGACTTAATTTGAGAAATATGCGCTACGAAAGACAACGCGCGGAGGAACTTTAACAAACTGAATAAATAAAGAATCTATATTATTAGCTCGAGTGTACACTGTGAGGACGATATCGCAATGCAATGAAACGTTCCCAAGACAATGTCGATTATTCTAAACTCACTGTGTAACTCGATCTTCCAGTTCAACAATAAACGCTAGTTCACATTTAGGATTAGCGTTTCAAAGAAGGAACAGAACCATTCTTTTAACATTCTGACGAGCTAGCATTCATACAAATTATAGATAACACATTAGTATTCTCCCATGGCGTCTACCAAGAATCGTGATTATTTAAGCAATGACCTATATACTTGTGTGCATTTCCCAGACGCGTTGTGTCACTCGAAATCGGTACGAGCGGCTCGACGTCATCTCCTACAAGCCCGGCACGGTGACCAGGAGGAGGACGACGAGTACGGACCACGCGAAAATAGACTGGCGAACGAGAACTTCAAAGACATTCGCGGATATCGTTCCGTTCTTAGAAGTCGATTTAGAGATGACGCCGAGGAGCGGCAAGACGAGAACGACGACGACGACGACGACGACGACGAGGACGAGGATGGGAACGACGACGAGGGCGGGCTGGGTGGCGAAAGGGACGACGAGGGCGACGAGGAGGACGAGGAGGACGAAGAGGACGCGGACGAGACGGTGAACGAGCCGGAGGCAGCGCGCAATTACGATTACGGTTAGTACTTAGGCGTGAATCTTTTCCTGGCTTTTCTAGATCGGTCTCAGAGGCTCCGCGAAGGGTCGTCGGAGCCCCAGGAAACGTATTCAAGAGGCGAGGCCCGATTACGCGGCGATTGCGTTCGAGGGTAAGCACGAGGTCGACGAACTCGCGAGGAAGGGGCCCGTGGAGATCAGATCCGTTACGGAAGACTGCGAGGAAGACACCACGGAACCGCTGCTATATTACGATTACGGTGAGGAAACGTCGACGGGAGAAGAGTAGCGTTCGAAACTCGCTAAAACGAGCCTCGCGCGTCTTCCGACTCGACGAGATACGAGTTACTTTACGATAGCGTAGGGACGAAGCGAGGTACTGTGCGGATCCGCGGATACACACGATTGTATCGCGTTATGTGGGAACGAGCCAGTCCCATTCAGAAACTAAACTGAGAAATGGCTTCAAGGTCTATTGTATAGTAGCTTTAATTAGTTCTGGATTACAGTCGTTAATATTAATCAGAGATGACGTAACACGAAGCGTTACTAACGTTTCTGAACATTACCTATAAGCATCGTGATCTTTACGGATCGCTGTTATTATGTAAGACGAAAAAAATGGAATTTTTATATCGAGCAGACTTCCTTGACTATGCAAACGCATTATTATTCTCTGCTTCCAGAATCTGGCGGAACTACGTTATACGATTTACGAATTGGGCTTGCCTTGAAATTGGCAGCACTGAGCGTTCTGGTGTGGTTTCACGAGCACTAATGGTCAAGCAGAATAAAGATCAAACATAACTGTATCCTCGATTTCGAGAGAAGTATCGCAATCCTGGCATTATACTATCGCTGCGAAGGTTGTAAGAATGAAGACATATTTTAGTGGCTAAACAAAATTCGAATACGTAACGTCTGTCGTGAACGTAACTGAATAAAATACGACTATTATATATATTTATTTACAAAGCGTGATATCAATAATATCTGGGTCTGGTGAATATTTATATCGTACAAGACAACTGAAGACTCGTACCAATGAATAATTCATGCGAAAGGAATAATACGTGGGAAACGAAGTGAATTGAAAGAAATATTATGTGTTTCGCATACTTGTACTTTTATCGACCGTCTGATTCCTGCATACTGAACTTTTTGTCATTCTTTTGTCGACAATCCTTCAGATGAGATAAAATCAATCGATTAAGCGACACATTAACTATTATATTTCAGTCTACGTAAATCTACGTTTTGACTCTCTCGCGTTGCATCTCTTCAGGCGAGACAACGAACCAATTAATTACAATATTTATTCGCGTTCTAAAGTCTCGTTTAGAGCTGCACGCTTCTGATAGTCACTTTCACCAGTGATTTAAATTATCCGAGAAAGCGAATCGTTAAGTGTCGGTGCAGCGAGTTTTGTTTCGATCTTTTACGTGCCTCTTGCAAAACATGGCGAGTTTGAAATTTTGGAATCTTAATTAATCTAAGGCCTACAGAGATTACGACGCCTGATAATAATTAGAAGATGTAAGTTAGATTTCCAACGAAAAAAATGATAGCTGAAGATAGCACTAAGGAATGCATATCGAACACAGTGAAAATGTAATTTTTAACCTGAATGAAGAACGAAGAGAGATAAGATTCCGAAACGCACTGCCGGAACTTCTAATTGTTAAGAATTGATTAGTTTACCATCGTTGTACTTTGTTATTTTAAGGCGTGATTAAGCAGTTTTCCGCGTTGCGTTACTACAACAGGTGTAACAAATATTTGACTAATTAAACTCGTCGAAATGTTAAATGAACAATATTCGCATCGAGAAATCTGCACGCGCTCGCAATAGAAACGGAAATCTAGAACGGGCGGTAAAACTGAAATCAGATTTCAGGAAGTGATAAACAAAAGGATGTGCTCGCCTCGCGTGTTGAAACATATGTGTGAAACTTTAATGTAACATCTGCCTGACACATTTAACGAAAGGGTTTACTGTTACCACGGTATTTTTACATAACGTTACCTTTGTCGGCCGTTATTTGCGCTTGATAATTCAATGAAAAATTCGCTGATAACGAAATCCGATAATGCGAAAATCAATAATGGCGTATCCGTGTATTTCTAAGCCCAGATTATCGAGATGTCATTCATAGCAGAAAAGATATTTTACGTGTTATGAAGGGAAGACATCTGTTACCCGAATCTTGAAGTACCAACAAGTACATCAAGAAATCTTTTTAAATTAAGTTTTATATTTCTAAATATTCAACACCTTTCACGCTAAAAAGTTTCAAAGCGACTCTATATATCATTATGATATAAATCAAACATTTCACTCTTTCTGTTCTCGACTCGTATCACTTTCATAAACATTAATACAATTTAATGAAATTAATATCAAATGTGCGATGTTCTTGCGTTGATGTATAAAGGGATGCATTGATTTTAATTTGAACATATTAGGAAATGCGTTTCTCGATCAACGAAGAAGGGAACTGGCGGAGAAGGAGCACAAAGAGCTTTTAATTGGATCTGATCCACTTAATTAAGACAATTCATGCGGTTGTCAACCGTTGGTTATAACCCAGCCTAATGAAAACATACGATCTTATACGAACGTGTATTATAGATAAACTGATTTAGCTATTAAAAGTTGCTTAGATTTATGAAGACGACCTTAACCGACCATCAGTCCTAACGAAATTTGTACATAAGTGAAGCATTGTGACAAAAGAAAAAGTGCAACAGCGATGGAGATAGATGAGACTGTGCTTCATTGTGTTATTTTCAACGCACGCGCGAATCTTCTCGTGAATAATGATTAGACGTGACTCGTTTGGCTGCGTGAAGGATCCGTTGAACATCGAGTCGGACGTGCCTACTCTGAAACAGTAACTGATACGTAGTAGAAGTCTCGAATTCAGCTGAATTGTCATTTCAGTCGAATTCAATTGAAATAAATGTACAGCAGCGCAATATGAACATTACTAGATGTGATGTCAAATGTAGTATACTATCATTCTTTTGGAAATGCTTTGGTAAGGTTGCTTTGTTTAATGGTTGTAGATTTTGCAATAGTTGTATAATTTAAATTATAGGATGACTAAAGTAAATTTTAGTTGTAGAATGTCAGAAAAGTATGCAATGTAAATATGTGACAGAGAGAAAAATTTTCACTGATGGAAAATTAACTTGTACACATAGATAGCTTGCAGCAGTGTGCTTTCTTTAAATCATTTTCAAGGTAAAACATTATCGAATTTCACGCAGTCTTTAAACGTTATATGATATTTCAATTGATATTCAGTAATGCGTTTGAAACAGAGATGGAAATGCATTACTATGTTCCATTTCACAAGGTGAGAAACCGTGTAATAGAGATACACGTATCAAAGATACCACGTGATATTGAAAAAGGGAAAAAGGAAAATTAAATATACGCTTTTCAAGGTGCTTCGATGATTAATCATTAACCTTCGTCTTGATGGTGCGTACCGTTATTTGCGTTCTTATGTTAGGAATTCATTTATACATTTTCCGCTCCAACTCGAAAAGAAGCTGCGAGTAACTGTTCATTTCAAAGTAACCATGCTGCGCCTGTACAAATCATACTCGATTTAGTAATTTTAATATATTAATATCTTTCTGTTATATTATAACTGTTTATACTTTCATATATACATACTCATTAAGTCTTTTAACCTACTGAATATAATGTTGACGCGATAAATTCTATCTCCTTAGTAAATTACTAAGTATCATTTCTATAATGTTATTCGTAAAATTCTTTGGTAATAGGTTAATTCCATTTTTCACGTATTATAACGAGCTTTTCATGAAATATGTATGATAAACATTTACAATATTTTGCATAGAACTATCAACCCTGTTAACTTGAATAATTCTCGAATTCATAATTTTCAAGAGAATCGAAAGTAATAATTACGTTTCGACAAGCGTGGCGAATATTTGAATGCGCACGTGACATTTTATACACGCCAATCAGGTACAATAGAATGGAAAAACTAGTTTAATGAATGACCGTGCTTAGGAAGCATGTAACGTAACCCTGCTGCTCGTAAATTGGAAAATTAAACTCAACCAGGAAAACTAGTTTCCTACAATTTTCTAAACTCTTATGTACTTTCTAAGTAGGTAACGCGCGTTGCGTGCGCATTCTAACGGCAGTCTCCAAATCGGTTGTCAACACCGCGCCGCCACTCATCGAAACGTATGTAGTCGCATGTGGCCATAAATTGTACGCTCGGACGTACATTACGGATCGGTGTAATAGAGAACAACTCGGGATATTTTTGGCCTTTTTCTTGCTGTAAACGAGTATTATAGATGAATCGCTTACCATAAGTAACGCCGTTCGCACCTTTCGCAATGATTTACGAGTCACGTCCCCTGTTGCATAGTCGAAGGTGGGGAGGATCGACTGGATTCGAACGATTGATCGTGGTGCCGTAAGTAACGCGATATCCCGCAAGGAATGCTCGGTGATACCTTTAAACGCGGAGCACTGTCGACAGTGCACGCAGAACTTGACCCCGCCGCGTCAATCCATCGCTGTTCGGTGTCAGTGACCTGCCTCAAAAAAAGAAACTAATTCCACCGGCCAGTGGCCCGTTACACACTTCTCTGGTCGCCACACACGGCCGCGAGATGGATTCTGTGATCTCTCACGGCCGAATTCAGAGCCGCCTGTCGTTCGTTTCGGTGACTGAATCGATGTACCGATCGATCCGCTTTTTTTCTCGAGATGTTATCCGTTAGAAATTTCGTCGGATAAAGTGTTACGCCACGCGACACTCTATGCCTCGCTTAAAACACGAGTATTGTGCGGTCGTGTTTAGTCACAATGTTTATCTCGGAACTTGAATTACACAAGCGCTGCAAGATATATTTTTGTCGTTCTAATCCGACCTGTGCGCGTATTCGATAGCAAATTTTATTTAGCTGCTGATAATTCGGATTAAAGAGGTAATTGATTGTTATATTGATCACGTATGTGCTGTTGTATATAGATAGCGAACGTTCATATAATAAATTGCATTTTGTACTTTTAATTTATCGGTCGATTAGACGATAGACTTCTCTCTCTCTATGTATTTTTATCATAAATAGAATATGAAATAGTACTTTTAGCTTTGACATGTACATAACGATATAATGGTTCAATTTAATTTAATGATATAGTATTTACACTATCCACGCAACAAAGTAATAGCAACTTACGAGTTATTCTTTTCTTTTAATCACAACATATAATAATTTTATACCACAACTATAATTTTGATCATAATTGGTTTATTTGATCGAAAAGCACGATAGTCAGTATAACCAGTACGAATAATCTCTGCGTTTAGATATTTAATTGCTTCCTCTTGGTGCAAATCATGAGACATTTCGATCAAGTCGATTTTATTGATCACAATTCAAGGCAACGCTCGCAATTATCCGCATGTTCAGTCGCTGGTAGGTCCATTGAATTGTGCATGCAAACCTATGTAACCAAAGCTAGTCGCGTATACACATTTCCATGCACACAAGTGCAAGTGACTACAAAAGACCGCGTCGCGATAACAACAAGAGGTACTGACAAGTAGGCGGCACTTCTTCAAAGCTACAAGGAGACACGTCAACGGAAGTGTAATGCTTTTGCGCGTCTCTTTGTACCAATTTAAGATAAACGGGTACACGAAAGGGATTTCGTGTCGACAGATTAACCTATTACCAAAGAATTTTACGAATGCGTAGAACCCCGTGTCGTTCCACTCGAAGACTGCCCACTAAGATTAATACCTTACGTACCAACATTATGGAAACAGAGAGATTGGTAAAGTTGTCTGCGACGCTGCGGGCGAAACTAGTGAGTTTCTTTAGCGTCTTTATCCCTCGCCGTGGACATATTCTATTTGGTCTTGCTGCGATCTCTTCTTCTGAATCACGTGTACCGATTTTCTCGCAGCATGAAAGCCGAGGAGCATTGTCGCGCGTACAGAAACAAAAGGATACGATTCGGGTATATTGGTAAAAGGACGGCGGCCCTACGTGTTCCTTTGTGACGTCCGAATGTTAAATCGGTACAAGAGAAGAAGAGAAGAAACTGATCGGTAGCAAGCCGGCTTTACGAACACGTCCGAGGGGCCCCGCGTAACCAGCCTGTGATTGGTCAAGCCCTGCATCACGTGGCGGCGTTGCGCGGGTGGGGATTGGCCGGCACTGCCGCGCACCGCGGGCGAAAGCGGCGAGTTTTGTTCTAGTATTTACCCCGCGGTGTAAAGTTGGCTCTCGCGCTCTCCGGTGTCTTTAAGTCACGTTCCATTGTCCGCGCCTCTCCTTCAAGTCCCTCTCGCACCGTAGACGATCTCTGTTGTTCTACGAGTTGTGCTTCCCCAGTGGTGAACGCCGTACGAATTGTGCGCCATGTTCGCGCCGCGAGCAACACGCGTTTTACCGGCTACCGTGGCGAGTGATACGTCCCGTTCGTGAAACGAGTTCGAGTGTGTGCGTTTAAATATCGTCTCGGGAGTATTCTGACGGTGGGTGCCTCTGTGTGCGCGTGTGTGCGTGATTACGAGTTCTCGCTGTTAGGAAGGCAAAAGTCTAGCGGTAGTAAACGACTAGGCCGAGAGCACGCTGTGGTACCGTGGAATGCGCGCTGACAGGTATCCACCGCCGCGCCGTCGCATTCGGAATTCACTGTGCGGTTCTAACCTTCTTTTCTCTCTTTCTGTATCCTTAATACGTTACTTCCGTCTCGCTCGTAGCAACGAAAGGCTTGCGTGTTTACGACGTACGTCCACCTCTCTTTGCCTCTTCCCTTTCTCCCGGCTCTTTTCCCCTCATCACCTTCTCTGTCTTTCTTCTTTCACTGCTCGCGTATGCGTATGCGTCGTGGACGCCTCACTACTTTTGACAGCTGTCACGGTTGAAGTGCGTACAGAGGTGACTCGTTTTATTTCGTCGGATCTCGATAAGGGGGGGGGGGGGAGGGGAGAAAGCGACACATTGTCCTTCATCATGGTTGTTTCCTTCTCTTTCGATGCATCGTTGTTTTTATCGCATCAATTCGCCGATTTGTTAATTACACTTCGCGAAACGTTCATGTATCTGATTCGCAGTTAAAAGTTACAAATTCATCGAGCAATCTTTCAATAACTGGGTCACGCATGTAACGTATTTACGTTCTCGATGGTGACAGCTGTGTATGCAATTTACTATTCAGCTCCAAATTTAAGATAATATTTACTGTGGTATGTCTACACGTTTAAGTTACGTTACGTTCGTAATTAACGAACGTGTAGCAATAACTCTAATCTATTTATAACGCAAATCAGGTATCTCTATTACCACGATGAATGGAGGGTTTAATTTTTTCCATAATAAACGTTAACCATGCGAACATTGTCGTGTTACTACATCTGCGGTACGAAGCGCGTTATGTAAAGTGAAAGTAGCTACAGAAACATGTTAAAGGTTGCGATACCAGATGCAAAATTATATGTATATTGCAAATTCAGGTTATTGAACGCTTGATCACCCGTCTGCTGTTTTATTTCGAATGGATTAGTAATTTTGACGTAAAACAGTCGATCTAACGTATTTCCTAATAAATAATCAATACAAAACTGTTTTACAGCGACTGAACTAGAATGATTCCAAGCGTTCGATTAATTACACTGTGCTCGAGGGTCGGTTTCTTTGTCGTCGAGCATTTAGCGGCAACTTTTGATACTTTTGCTTTCGTAAATTGTGGTAAATTAAGCGGCACGTTGATCGGAACAGTTAGAAAGGCCTACGCGACGTGTAGTAAGTGGAATGAAATAGTTCGTATCCTTTTTCTTTGATGTTGCCCGCCAAGGACATCTGACAAATGACATTAGAATGACGCGCAACCACGGACAGCGAAACTAAAACATTTGTTAACATGTTAGTTGGTACTTTAAGCAGATTTCATACGTCAATGGTGCATGATCGATCATTCTGCACGCGTTAGAATCCCGTACGGTGCCCGTAAATTACACATAAAAGTGAGTTTGCTTGTTTTGGTACAGAATCATAATAGTAGTCTTGGGAATTTTTTCTTCGATAATTAGATATGATATTTGTTATATGAACGTTTCAACATTGTTTTAATCCAACAAAAAATGCAGTGTCTTATATTTGGAATACTGTTCCATATAAGTTTGTATACAATAAACAATTTATCATAATTTTCAGCCAAGAATAGTAGATATAAATGTTGATTATAGTTGTTTAGAAACAATGACGTTCGTGATGCGATTATTTTGTTACTTTTGAATGAATAATATTGAATATTGTTATCACTAGTTGTTGTTTTAAAATAAGTGTTAGATTATATTTGTTTGAGAAATATTCTACGCGCAAATAATCTTCGCATAATTCTTAGAAAAATGTTTATAAATAACAGAGCAAACATTTTATATATAGAAATAATACAGAACTATGTCGATATCATTCAATGCGTTACTACAGAGAAAAACTGATAAGAATTATCACGGATAAAATGTAGCAATTATCAGAAACGTGTGTAGTTGCAGTGCGATACGTAAACTCAATGTGATAGATTTGCTATACAATATTGATCTTTTTTTACCGATCCAGAAAGTAGTGTAACGTGGAAGATTAATACGTTACGGAATTCTAACTCGGAATTGCTGCTCCAAGTTGTGAAAGTAGCGGCCAATTTACGGTCGATGTTCCTGGCAATATTTCACAAATATTGAATAGACATTTTCATAGTTATTGCGTGGTCTTGCTTCGTAAACTATGCGGTGAAATTTCTATTTAGGATAATCACGGAAAATTGCTGTTCCGCTGATGAAATTGATTGGCTCAAAAGTAAAGTCCCTCTGATTTTGAAAGTAGTTGCATTACTCGGTAGATCTTCAGTTATTTTTTCATGGAACAATGCAGCTGATACTATTATGTAGTACGATATAGAATACCAGTTGGAAGTCATGACTGTAACAAGGCTAGGATGATTAATTCATGACCAATAGTTACTTAGATCAGAATCGTATTAATAACGACACGTGTAACGTATTATTTTATTTAGAATTAATTACGTGGTTCGTACAGAATCGTCGTAACTAGTAATCTGAAGAAAATTTCAAATTTTTAGGAATTCCACGAATTGAGATGAGGTGAAATTCTTTTTCTATGTGATATAATAATATTCTGTATAAATTTAATTTCTATATAATAATTTGATCATTCATTTATTTACTTTAATTATAGATATAATTATTAAAGTTGATTTTATTTAACAATCCTCTCAATTAAGTATCTAAATATTTATATATTCTATAGGGTCTTGTCGTTTTAGGAGTTTTATATAGAATTCTATAGTGTCTTGTCGTCCTATGATTAATTTGTAGTATTTTGACTAAAAATTTAATTTCATTCAATATATTCGAGGCAGGGAAGAATATCAGAGAAGAGGAGATTATGGTAGTTTATGATTATTATGATTATTCGTAAAGTTACACAAACTATAATACAGAACATTACGTCAACCTACTTACTCGTTTAATACATATATGTATGTTCTACTGATTGCAATTTTCTAGAACAAATTGATAGCATTGTGTAATATTTTTTTCTAACTTTATGAAACTCAGTAGTTCGATGTACCATAAGAAAACTAAATTATCCTCAAAAGTATCGTAAATATATATCGATTCAAATGGCACTTATTTCGATTGACAAAGATTCATTACAGATGAAAGTGTATTTATTTCAACCGCAAGAAACAGATCGCAGGAAACGGTTTCATGTGTTACGGCTTAACAGTATATCCGCAAGATGAGTGGGACGCATTTGCATTCGATTTTTATTAAAATTATCCACGCCACATGCGCGTTGTTCAAGTTGTCAGGGAATCACTCTGCGAAGACAGAGATATCCTTTTTAAAATCCGACAACCGCAGTCCAGCCTCAATTGAAGAACTATTCAGTTACATGCATTTAACCCTACCCTACGTACACGTACAAACACTCGCCAGTTGATCGGAACAAATCCAATCAGGAAGTACCAGGAACCCACTTGTTTGCACATAACAACGCGATCCGCGTTGAATTAGAGCACAGCCGACCACATGATCGGGGGCACGCGTTCCTTACATAAGTCGAGTGACGCAAAACGGCGTCAATTTAGAAAATTTTTCAATCTCTTGCCCGATCGAATATCATCTCTCTGATATGTCGCATCGAGTCCCGTTCGAACGCGACACGTGAGCCTTCGATACCCAACTATTCCACGAAAGGAATCAATTTTGCGTGTCAGTAATCATCAGTAATCAAGAGCTACCTACGCATCGACGCTGAACTCAATCAAAAGTTATCTTAAAGCCGGTGTTTTCGCGAGAGTCAGCTACGTATTTCCAGGAACCGAGGAACAAATGTTACGCCACGCTTTCGACTAATTTGTTTTCCGTAGAACAGCCTCGCCGTTTGTTTACGTCACCCGCTCTAGGACGCTCCGCATTAATCCTTGGCGTAGTGGCGCGTATCGACGCAGGAGTGCGCGCACTCTTCCGCGGGACTCGCGACAGGTAACCAGCCGCGCGATAATTGATATAATTGCGGCATTAAATTCAGCGTTACTCTGGACGTTAACCGGTCGGACTCGCGTCTTCTTTCCGTTTCGTCCTGTTGCTCGTTACCGTGTTCCGTGGCAGAGCGCGAGAGGAGTTATGGCCGCGGTGGACGGTCGATTATTCCGGTCCCGCGGAACGGGATAATAAAATGCAGCGGTAAACACGCACACAGGCGACACCAGGGGGATATTTTCGATTTCTTTGCGCGGGGTCGCCCTGGAAATTACGAGCACGCGCGTATACCGTTCCTCGGCTGGCCAGGCGTGGAGATACGACCGCAATAAAATTCCCTGCTGCTTTCGGCGGACGTTTCAGGAAAAGAGAGATCCGCAGAGGCCCGCGGAGGGGCGACAACCTCGCTGGGTCCTTATCCAATTAAGGCTTCTACATACTTACGAACCGTGGCTGCGAGCAGTTCTCCCACGAGCGATGTTGGGCTTAACACTGGGTTTACTATGAGTTGATGTATATCTATTTCTACCAGAGTGGTCAAAATGTTGCCATCTTGGTATTCAATTAGAAAATATTTCAATCGAACTGTCTATCGTGAAGTTAAAGTAGGAAAAACGAACCTCAGTAAGATTACGTCAGTTGTAATATTGTAAGGTGTGAATGACTTTACAATGCGTGGCTTTGTGTATGAAGGAATAAAATGTAATTTAGAATATTCGAGAATATTCCAAACTTTGTGCAAAAGAGTATGAGTGTGCATGTTTGTAAGTGCCTGGAAAAACAAGGGAATGAATGGAAAGGAATCGAGAATGTTCGATGATCGAATATATATAAGGGTGTGTGCGCAGCGAGACAGGGAGAGTTGAAGAACAGTATAAATTTTGTCCCATAATATAAATTTCTTTTTATTTTTGATATTTTAACGTAAAGTTTGACGAAAAGTGTTCTCAGAGGAGTCAGAATGCCACCCAGTTGTTACAAACATTTGCACCTTCTCTCAAAAAAGAAACTGAACGGAGAGGAAGTTATCTTTTGCTCGGAGAGCGGAGCATTTGCATTTTTCTAATGTATGTGCATATATTTGTACGTATATATGTCATGTGGAATTACATTCTTCATACATATCGTATATACGTATTATTACTTGTATTCTTCACGTACAAATTGTTCGAATTCAGTGAAAACGAGCGTTAAAATTTTTGGAGAACAACCACGCTGTTGAAGGGAACTTTGCACATTGTCTACGAATGTCATATTACGAATGATAGACTTTGATTTAGACGTAAACTCTCGCTTTTCATTTCAATGGGAAGAGACAGGGTGTCTATGAGAATAGACTACAATGGGAACGAGCAATGTCTTCTTGCTCCAAGCTAAAGTTAGAAATTCAATTATTCCAGCGATTAAACTCGATGTTCAGAATTTTCTGGGATAGTACATCGAACGTTTCAAATGTTTGCAAGGTATATATCGTTTTACGTTTATTTGTCTTAATGATTTTGTTTTTTTTCTCGCAGAGACGGACTAAAGCTTGAAATCGAGACAAATAAACGCATAACAAGTAAATTCAAATGTAATAGACTTTGCAAACATTTGAAACGTTCGATATACTATTTCAAAAGATTCAGAACATCGAGTTTGTTCGAGCTGAGACACAAAGATCGTCGATTCGGCTCTGGCTCCAGGCACTCGTTCCGAATTTGGAAATCAGAAATCTGGTCACCACACTTCAGGCCGTAGGAATCGTGAGTGAATCACGGCCTGAAAAAGAACGGCGAATGATAAAACATTTATGGCGTCACATTTTTCTCGTTGTCACTCGCATAACGCGAGGAAACTGTTCGGTCGTTGAAATAGTGCGCACTTAGCGACGAACCTGTTTATTTCCATTATCTCCGCCATTAATTTTACCATAGGCTTCAACGGAGTTACAGTAATTTGTGCTCTTGTAGTTGACGAAAGCAGAAAAGATAAGAAAAAAGTTACATCGATAATTAATGTAATCGTAAGAGCGACGAGAGTAGGAAAACGGATCGGTCGTTAAACCTGTTGCCAAGCTTTCCAGATAATATATACTGTATTAACTCTTTGCACTCGGCTCCACCAGGACGTTAACAATAAAATCTATCGCTAAAACAGCAATATTTTAGCAATAGTTGTTATTATTAACGTCTTCCAGCAATAGAAAATTTCCATTACAATAGAAAACTTGGAGAGGACAGTGTATTTCTCAAATAGTTGCGGTAGAATAAGTTTAATCGTAATCACTAATCAATGCTGATGTCCTCTTAGGGTTAACCCTTTGCACTCGGCTCCATCAGGACGTTAACAATAAAATCTATCGCTAAAACAGCAATATTTTAGCAATAGTTGCTATTACTAACGTCTTCCAGCAATAGAAAATCTCCATTACAATAGAAAACTTGAGAGGACAGTGTATTTCTCAAATAGTTGCGGTAGAATAAGTTTAATCGTAATCACTAATCAATGCTGATGTCCTCTTAGGGTTAACCCTTTGCATCGACTCCATCACGGGCGTTACCGATAGAAACTATCGCTAAAATAGCAATATTTTAGTAATAGTTTCTATTGCTAACGTCTCCCTTCAATAGAAAACTTCAGTGAAACATGAATTTCTCAAAAAATTGCGGTAGAATAAGTTTAACCTTCGTGACCATTGATCAATATTGGTGTCTCCTCAGAGGGGACATCCAAGTGCAAAGGATTAAAATCAAGTTCTATCCTTGCTAGCACCGAATCCCGTCTCCCTTGAATCAGTGACCAGCCCCAGCTGATGGCTAAGCTAAAATAGCAATCTTTGAGCAATATTTCAGTTACTAACGTCCCTCAGCAACAGAAAGTTACCATTTCAATAGAAACCTTCTGATGTTCCCTCAGAGGAGACATACGAGTGCAAAGGGTTGAAGTCGCATCGTTCAACGCGAATATTTTCGTACAAACGATAAATTTCTTCTAACCAATATTGTGGCGCCACAAATTGAATCGCGCGCTTTGGTTTAAGTGCGTACACGGCTTTTTGGGCGCACGCAGGGATTTCCCGCCACGTTATTTGAATCCGCAACAAGGTAGATCTTTCGACGTTTCATCTGTGCGACATCATGCGTCTATATATATATGTACACGTTGCGACCAACGGATTCTTTTGCGGTTTCCTGCGGTGGTTTATAACACCCGTTCGAATGCGAAGTGAATCGTAACACCCACGCGGTTCCTTTTCCGCGCGAGTAACGTTTTCTTCTCTCTTCTTTTTTTTTCCAATTCAAACGGCGGGAACTCGTTCTCAATGGACGGTGGGAGGCGTGAGAAAAATTGTTTCACGGTCTAGTCGCTGTTGAGGGGTGACTATCGTAGATTCGATCGAATAGGAGTAACGCGTACGTTTGGAATTGCTTGCACGAGATGTTGTGACTTAAGCGCAGTGTGCAGCTTGTTGTGGTAGTTGGAATGTTGATCTTACGTAATGGTCGATGCAGTAATTGCAAAACGCAACGATGAATACTCTTTTCGCTATAGAGTTTTTGTTGTCAATGGCTTTTGTAATTACATATGAGAGGAAGTACCATTTAATTGTAGGAAGTTTATGGTGTTCCAATATTTATTGTAGTTATGGCACTATTCTAGTTTCCATGTAGTGGATGGAAGCGCGTCAATGATATGGTTCTATTTTTACTGACGATTGTTCGATTAATTCACTATAATTTATTTGACAAAGTGTCACATACTTCTATCGTGCTATATTTTGTCGATAATTTATTAGATAAGGAAGACAATGAGATAGATCAGGCGGAGTAACTTGGGATGACACATGATTTACGTAACCCAGTATCAAACCAGTCATGCTATTCTTATTTCTATCGTTACATTATATTTCTTGATTCAATTGTTTCAATGATTCTGACAAGACTATATATCGCACTGAATTCGTTTTTTAATACCATTCCAAATAAATTTAACGCAAGAATAACATAATCTTGCTGTCCATAATGTCTCGTATTAATTAGGATATCATATCACACCGGACTTCAAACACGCATTAAATCAAGTAGGTAGTAATCAACAAAATAATCAACCGTGAAGAAGCAAACCGCAGGAATGGTATTCGAAAACGATTTTAAAAAAGCCCATTAATGCACCGCAGAAAACGTACGTCGTTTGCGGATTTTTTCCCAAGTAACGGCCGCATCTCGGTCGTTTCTTTGAAACGCCTGGTCTATTAACCACGGTAATGAGAACAAACAATTCCGCGCCGTTTCGTTATTTACTGTAAGGCAGAAAATTGCGTCACTAAAATTATACGCGTCGCGTACCTGCTGCTTACTTCCCATCTAACGATTCGTCTAAGGGGCATTAAATTTCAAGCGTAAAGCGTGCCGTTCATTTACCATAATATTATCGACCGTCCAATTGCCGCACAGAGCTCGAGAGAGCTATCGAAAGTTCCGTGAACCGCCACGGTTCATAAACTTCTGCCAGTATTCGCGATCATTTCGATTCTGTGCACGCAACGCCTCTTCGCAGTCTTAACAAATCGCGCATCTTCCCTGTTACGCAATTCCTCGCTCGCAATTTCCTTTTTCGCCGCATCCTTCGCAGCCTTTGTTCCCTTTGATCAAGCGAATTCGCGTGGAATTCGGGTTCACGCTGCAGAGAGCGTGCAACGTTACGTGTCAATTTAAATTTGAATTCCGACTCTATTTTTGAAACCAGTCGTCACTCCGAACACTAAAGATAGGCAACTGTTCTTTTTAACCACTTTGTGACCATTTTCAATTCCACCGCGCTCGAACGACCGAGTTTAACAACATTCCAGACATCATTTTTAACAGAAATGTTCCACGCGAGAAATCACTTGCATGGTATAAACGAACAGCTTAGTTTAGGAAAACACAAAACTGAATATACTAAACGAAGACAGTCCTCGACACGAAAACTTGCTCGACCAAATTGATTCGTAAGAAAACGAATTTCCCCGAATTAAGCAGTTCCCTCTAACGCTTCAGGAGCGTCCCGTGCGATTAAGCTGGACGTAACTACCAGCGCGGCTTGCTGCGCGGAAAGGGGTGAGCTGAAGCCCGTATTCACTGTTGCAGAAAACGAAGACTTTCTGGCCGGAAGGGTTCGAGGGCAGAGCATGAGGGCCTGCGAGGAAACGCGGAAAGAACGTTCACAGTTCGGCGAAGCGGTTAATGACTGGCAGTCACCGAACACAGCTGGCCACGTCTCTCTCTCCTCCGTTCGGAGATGAGTACGGAGGAGCTGAACGCGAGCACGATGACGACCACGGTCACCGCGACGGCGACGCCGGTCATGTCGTCGCCGAAGCTCGACGTCGAGGACGAGGACGACGAGGAGCCGTCGACCAACGTCGAGCACGCGGACATGGACCTGGTGAACGGACCGAATCCGTGGCTTCCGGCGTACGGGTTCCAGCTGCAGCATCGTTCCCATTTTCAACCGACGCACGAGGATCTACGGACTAATGGTTCGTACTCTTTCTGTTTCACTTTCTATCGTTCGAACAATGCACTCCAGTTTCAACTGTGACCACACGTTCGCCTCGTACGTGTACACAAACAGTGTAACGTCAGTTCTCCACGTGTTAACGAGGCGTCCGTTCTGTCTGAGGCTACTCTAGTTTAACGCGTTCGAGAGGGCTTATTTTTTTGGAGATCGATACTGGAAGCTGGAATTTGTTGTTGGTTTTACACGCTTCTGAGATATGGTTTGTGGTAACCCTTTGCACTCGGATGTGCCCTCTGAGGGGACATCAGATTAGTGAGTAAACTTGTTCTATTGAAGTGGGAATTTTCTATTGCTAGGAGACGTTAACTAGTATTGTTAAATATTGTTAAAATATTGCTGTTTTAGCTATATTTCTGGCTTCTATTGTCGACGTCTAAGATGGAGCAGGGTGCAAGGGGTTAACCCTTTGCGCTCGAGAGGCGTCCCTCGGTCGCCATTGATTTGAAGTCTCGAAGCCTCACAAAAATGGATTTCAAAAGTGAAATTAGCTTGAGCGAAGATGAAATTGATCTTCAACTGTTGCAGAACGAGATCAATTGTATTCGTAAAGAAATTAGTGATAGAGAAAATGATGTACGACCGAAAAAGTCGAGTGCAAAGGGTTAAACCAGTTTTATTTCGACTCAATTTCAATTCAATATCATTGCAATCCGTCTCGAATGGATTAAGAGGCTGTACTTCGTCTCTGAGTAGTATTTTGAAGGTTTCAAATAGGTAATTATGTTTAAGATAAATTATAAATAAGTGATTCAAATATTTTATTGACTATTGTGCATTGAAGTGACATAATACTTGCTATTCTTGGAGTTCTATCGCGCGTGCTTTGATTCTGTTAAGTAGAAGCAGCTCCACATTAACAATCTTTCTCTGAACATGAAATTACTTCGGTTACCACTAATTGTGACTAATAATCCCACTGATATATCTGCATTGGAAACTCTATCACGCTTTCATCGTTTCTGATTCGTCTGCTTCTTCCGCAATCGCACTGAAAAGAAAAAAAAGTAACTGGTGTGTCTGATCGTAGCGCATGCGAATTTCTCGGTTTTCGATTCACATTAGCGTTACTAATCTCTTCGTATGGAACGTAAGTTACGAGAGATACGCACGCGCACATATACGGAAATATTTTTCTCCGTTTCGATCATTAAATAGAAATGATAATGACCAGCAATTATTTCCCAGCTAGCACACAGCGCGCAATTAATGAATGCGAAAAATCGTGTGCGAACACCTTCACCTCTTGAGAGATCCCATAGATTGCTCTAGTTCAGTGATGAGCCGTGATTAATGTGAATAATTTTTACGTTTAACACATTTTACGAGTCTAAGAAATGATTTTTCTTTGTGCCCACGTGTCGATGCGATAAAAATGGCAGCGATAGCAGAAGAAAAGGGTTACTGCTCTACTTAGTCGATGCTGGCCGACCCTGTTACGATCTGTCGTGAATATTACACCAAACAGGAAGTCTCATTATTTACGATTAATTCCAGAAATCCCTCTCCTCGTCTACGCTCTAGATATTGACAGACTCGTATCATTACCGCAATTTTCATCGGGTAGAAAACAGCGCGGGTTTGCATACAAATCGTCTGTTAATGGCGAGATTTATAATGTGGGCTACTTTCTATAACCGTGGTCGGGTATGCGTGAGTTAATGAAAAACTGTGAACACAGCCAGGGTGTTGATCGTGCGACTTCCATACTCGAGCATGTTGCGTTTGGTTTTTACTGAGATTTTTATAAACTGCTTTCAAACGTTGTCTACAACGCGTTGGTAAATCATAAAATCCTGATTTCTAGCTGATTCAATGCATACCCCTTATTTTTATCTGAATTCAATGAGTTAATGTTTTGTAAACTCTGCTGAAGTTGACTATCTAAGAAATACGAAGATCTAGATGACCATATTTGGCGTCAGTACTTGACCATCCAGATAGTCAAGTTTAAAGATAGGGTTGAACTGTTAAATAACAGGCGAATTACAATAACTTAGTGTTTTATTTGAAATATAAAATACCAGAGCTTGTTAGAAGTTACTTAAGTAAAGGAATGTATCTCTGGAACATGAAATATGTTCCTCGTTGAGCTAATCTTTTTTGGCTCCGCTATATGAGCAACTATTGCTTCCCATAGGTAGTCGAGCTGACTAATTAATACGGAATCAATTTAAAAATTTGTCTCGTATTCTTATTTCATCAACCTTAGTGCGTTAATGGTCAATTATAGATACATAGTCAATTACAAATGCTTTTACCTTACAAGAGGTAATAATTGCGTCAATTTCAGGCGTCCTGTAAACCTAATGTTACACAAATCCTAGTGTTATACTGCATCTTAACCCCTTGACATACAAATAAAATGAAATCTGGTGGGTCCCAAAAATACTATTTAATTAGGCTCAACTGAACAGTTACATACAAGCTTAGAAACAGAGTATTTTATTTTAATGTTAAACAACACGGAATCGAAACACGATTTTTGGCGTCCACCAGTCTGTCCTTGACGTCTCAAAGACGCCAAAGCCTAGAATGGCACATGAAATGGATGAGGTCTCCAGACGCCATTGCATGTCAAAGGGTTAAGTTAGGGTGAAAACGATGGGCGTCATGGTGGTTCTCGACAACGTGCGTCGCAGCTTTACGCTGTTTTATATGCATACGTATTTAGGAGTGGTCACGCTACGACGAACATTGATCGTGCGTCATTTCAGCGCCTGTGTGACCCTATCTTTAGATGACATTACATAGACAAAGTTGCTTCTCATTGGATTGCCATTCCCATACAACGTTTCCGTTTTACTGTCACGCGTCGCGATAGAATCACTGACACAGTCCGTACCATGACAGATTCGACTGAACGAAGCTGCACAGAGACCAGAACGAGACGTTGCTGCGTAAAGCACACGCTACTTCCTTCTTAATTACCGGTTACGTAAAGGTGCAACATCTGCGCCGTAGATTCATTCATTTGTTCCACCGCGCGATTAAAGCAACGCGCAACGCGCGTGAAAGGAGGTAGATCACCGATTATTTTTGTGCAAGGCGACGGATTATTCACGTCCGTTGCCCGGTTGCGGAATGAACCGGCAACAGGCGACCCGCAACAGGTGGTTTCACTCTTTCGCGTTCCAAGCCGCGCAGACGATTCTGCAAGACGAATCGCGGGCTTCTCTGGGACGATTTCTTCTCAAAACGGTCGTTACGACTAATCTGTTCGTTTCAGCGCGAGAAAGAAAGCGCGTAGGTTAATCGTACGCGAAAGAGGAAGCGTTCGTGAAACATTTCTGGTTTTGTCGCTGCATTTATCGAGGAACGCATTAGGTACTCGTCCTCCTGGGCATTGCGCGGCTTGATGAGTTTTGCGCCAAGATCGTTGATCGATCGTGGCGAAAAGGTACCATTTTCGTCTTATTCGATTGGTATTTCGGGTTTCATAGAAGTCTCGCAATTAATTTAATGGATCGTATTCATTTTGTGCACACGAAATAGTTTAACCCTTTGCACTTGATGACTTTTTCGGTCGCAGATCATTTTTTCTATTACTAATTATCCCTTATCATTTAATCTGTTACTAATCTCATTTTTCAACAGTTGATAATCAATTTCGTCTTCACTCGAGTTAGTTTCACCTTGCAAATTCATTTTTGTGGGGCTTCAAACCTTAAAATCATGAAAAACTCGAGTTGCTGCATGAAACTCCATGGCGACTGAGAGTCGCCTTTCGACCGCAAAGGGTTAATTCGATGGCTTTATCGCTCGTTGTTCGTGGAAAGTTACAGCGTTCCACGCGTTTCGTGCGGTTCACACAATTTATTGAAGAGCCACGCTCTCTGGATGCATTATCACGGCAATCAATTCTATTAACACGTTCACTGCTTATGGGTGACATGTGCATATCTGCACGAACTCGTCCAGGTTTCATTTACAGCCAGTGCGAATGTAGCATTGTGTCGTGTAGGAGGAAACATCGCTGAAACGTTTAACGCGAAGTGTAACGCACATTGTTTATTTATTTTCGCAACGCAAAGCCTACCACCAGACCGTGGATTATTCGGTCAAATTTAATCTGGAACGCGGTAGCACCGACTTGTTATTCGCCTCAATGTTTTTGCCTTCTTATCGCTTAGTCTCGTGAATAACAGAGGAGCGTATACATTGATACACTTGACGTTTCCACGAGAGTAACTGCTGAATTAACGGTTTGCGTGCGTTCATTCTATCAGTGCACGATGCTTATGCAGTTATGCACCGTGAGTTACCTACTAATTGTAAGTACATACTGTGCTCAAGTCGGAACCTCGTGTGAACCAAGCGATTATTTATAGCCAACGAACTGGAGTACATAAAATGTAACGCGTTGGTAGACTTCGTCGTGGGTTTGTTCATTCTTCTTCTTAAAGTTGTGCGACAAAGGTAGCGTCTATCCTCATAAAAATATGCATAACTTTAAGTAAGATTGCGGTCCGCGATAGTTCCGAATGCCAAAATGTTTTAACCCTTTGCACTCGGATGTCTCCTCTGAGGGGACATTATAATTGATTAGTGATTAGACTTATTCCACCGCAGCTTTTTGAGAAATGCATATTTCTTCCAAGTTTTCTATTGAAATGGAAATTTTCTATTACTGGAAGACGTTAGTAATAGAAATTATTGCCAAAGGAATTAATTATTTATTAACCCTTTGCACTTCAATGTCTCGTCTGAGGACACATCAAAATTGATTAGTGATTAAACTTATTCCATCGTAGATTTTTTAGAAATGCATGTTTCTCTAAAGTTTTCTGTTGAGATGGAAATTTTCTATTGATAAATATTGCTAAAATAGTGCTATTTGAACAATATTTCCAGTTTCTATTGCCAACGTCCAGGAAGAAGCAGAGTGCAAAGGGTTAAAGTATTATTTATTAACCCTTTGCACTCTGAATTATTTTTCAATTTCTTTGCCAACAATTCTCTACTATTTAAAGTGTTTTCTATTTGAAATTTGTTTCAATGAAACAGCTCCGCAATCGTATTTGTAAACAATCTTGTTTACTAATTCTATTAAATATAACTCTCAAACTATATTGTAATTTACATTTGTGGAACATATTTGTTCCTTTTTTTTATTCACTGACGTCGAGTGACACTCGACAAACGAGTGCAAAGGGTTAAATGAAAAGGAAATATTCTGATAAAGAAGAACAGTATACACACGTAACTAAAACCAATCTAAGTCTTCTGTTTTCCATTTATTCTAATTCCTCGCGTTCTTCTTAGATGTCGTCATAGGCAGAATATGCTCATCTTCCGGTTTAGTGGTCGGTAATGTCGTTCATTCGATCCATAATTACGATCGCATGAAAAATCGATGCAAATGAACCGATCACGCAAGCGATCAATATTAGATGTAGAAATTAATTCGTTTCCTTTTTTCAAGGAAACGAACCTTTATTTATAAGAAAATGAGACACGTTTTAATCTTTGAATAATATTATTTGTATAGATATTAGATGTAGAAATTAATTCGGTTCCTTTTTCAAGGAAACCTTTATTTATAAGAAAATGAGACACGTTTTAATCTTTGAATAATATTATTTGTATAGATATTAGATGTAGAAATTAATTCGGTTCCTTTTTTCAAGGAAACGAACCTTTATTTATAAGAAAATGAGACACGTTTTAATCTTTGAATAATATTATTTGTATACATATTAGATATAGAAATTAATTCGGTTTCTTTTTTTAGGGAAACGAACCTTTATTTATAAGAAAATGAGACACGTTTTAATCTTTGAATAATATTGTCCATAAATCTCGATTTTTTCCAGTTTCTCGATAAAGTAATTGTTCTCGCACCTTGTTTGATTGAATAATTATTTCAAAGAACAGTTCAGGAATTCTTAAATTATTGATAATGGCTAATATTCATTCAAGTCATTGATGTGCGATACTTTTCCATTCAAAACATGATTTTAGAATTTAAAGTAACACGTCGCATTCTGCATTTGTATTTAAACCTTGAATTATATTTTCAAGTTTAATATAAGATGTCATTAAGTCGAACTGTTATTCTGGTTCTTTTGTTATCAATATTTGAATGGTATAGAAAGATACACGGAATTTTCCCACAAAGGTAGCTAATTAATTAATTCTGTCATTGCTCAGCTAGGGAGTTAATTAATCATTTATGAAGTCAGTGAAGTAGATAGTTATTTTCACCGTCAATCGTTCGAAACGTAAAATATATTCCTGTTGGTTATTATATATATAATTATATAATAATAATATATTATATATAAAGTACAATAAAAGGATTGGAGGATTGGCATAAAAAAAAATATTTTTTTTTCTTGTAGAAAGTAAAATAAAAACTTTATTTTATCATATAATACAATTATTATTAATTCATTTTATTATTTAAAACATTTATCGTTTGTTACCACTAATACTTATGACTATCGAATGATTTAAATAATATTTACCAATATACAATATCAATCACTACTCTATATAATTAATAAACACATACATAACTTTTTTTATTATTCAAATAAAACAACGTATACAAATAGTATAAAACAGTTAAATACACTTATCATACGCGACAAGCAAGCTTCAAAGTGTAGACTTTGTGTTACAAAGCATTGCGTGAGCTCATTATAAAAATTCACTTTGATCATTTTTTCGTAACGCGTCTAAAGAAATATAATTTCAATAAATAAGTCCAGGGGGTGAATTTTTGAGTAATATAAGTACAGGACTAAAGGAGACGAGACAAGAGGGAAAGAAGGTACCAGTAATTATCTTATGGTTGTATAAAAATTGTGAACCTTATGTATTTGGCTTTGTATCTTTATATTAGAAGCCATTCGAAGTTCAGAGTGATGTGTCTCGCGAAATAAATAAAATAAAAAATAATTTATTAGGAACGGTATTGAAAAGGAGAGAGGAAGTGGGGAAAATCGCAGCATGTATAACATTACAGGCTTAACACGGTCCAAGGACTGATAATTTTCTAATAGTAGGAAGATCTATTTTTCCAATTATCACTTTTGTTTCTCTTTCTGCAGATAATTTTTCTTGTAAAAGTTGTAAAATAGAATGAAATTGATCACGAGGTTAACGATTAGAATACCAGCATTAATCCTTTGTCCAGGACAGCCAGGTACGAACGCTTGAAACGAGTGAAACATTAAAACCAGGAATTGCACCTGTTAACAGACAGAATATAATTAATGTAATAAAATTTCGTAAATGTGTTTCCGTAAATCTGTGGGGAAAAAACTAAATTCGCAGCTTGACGAAAGGTTTCAATTTACGCTAAGCCTCTTCAGCCTTTTATGTATTTATCCTGTTCAAGATGGCCATTCTATAGGAAACGACTCCACCTATTTACTTAGTTACGTCATTTTCATTTGGTCAGTTGCGTTTTTTTGTTAATGTCTATTGTGCTCAACTTATATGTTTAGCAAAATTCTATAAAAGAAAACTGCGAAACAGTTGCGATGATTTATAAATAATTTAACCCTTCGCACTCTGCTCCTTCCTGGACGTAGGCAATAGAAGCTAGAAATATTGCTAAAATATTGCTATGTTAGCAATATTTAGCAATAGTTTCTATTGCTGATGTCTCCCAGTAATAGAAAATTTCCATTCAAACAGAAAATTTGAGGAAAATATGCATTTCTCAAAAAGCTGCGATGGAATAAGTTTAATCACTAATCAATTATAATGTCCCCTCAGAGGGGAGATCTGAGTGCAAAGGGTTAAAAAGAAAATGACAAAACATAAGTACGTATGTGAGTTGAATAGTTATAGTACGACTTTTCGTCAGAAGGCGAATATGGTATGATTGCTGACAATAATATTGACGACTCTAACTGAACAAGATACGCGCGCAGTAGATTTCAGGGACGTTCTTTCTCATTGACTGCCACTACGCTATGTTCGTTTACCAAATGTGACATTTACTTTTAGTAAAATTCCTTTTAATTAACTGATTTCCACAATCGTACTTACCATTTGCATAGTGGTGATCAAAGGTTTTATCGGTGCAGTCAGTGTCTGCATGGACGGACCAAACGACGAAAGCAAGTAATAAATGTACATTATCACATGCACTAAAGAATTGATAATAACAACCGTGTAGCCCATACCACTGACAAAGTACTTGGTGCACATCCAACTGAACAGAACTGTCGAAACATGGTGGTACAAGTGCAAGAACGAAACTTGATTCTGCTTCTTCCTGAGGACGAACACGCCAGTCTCGATGAAATCGATTATTTTCAAACAGAGTATGTACCAAGACAAATTAGCAAACTGCAACAAATTAATTTTCATTTTTCACATGGGAAAATCACGCAAATAGATCGAGTGATTTATTCTGCTGTGGATTTAGATCTTTTTTTATCAAATTACTATACAAGGATCGCAAATATATTATTCTTGACGTGAAAGACATATATGAGGTCAGTTGTTCCAAGGAAGGACGTTGTGGGTTTCTAGCAAGAGAATTCTTTCAGAGTCAGAGGTCTGTCAGAGCTTCGACTGCTTCTAAAATAGTACATGAAGAAAGGGTGCGATCATTTAATGACACTTTAACAATAATTATCGCGTTGATCGTTAGAGTCATAGCATCGCTACACTTCTTAGAGACGCTATTCGTTTCCAATCATACCTTATAGCCCTGAGGTGTCTTCATGTATCTTTCTTCGTGAACGCAATACAGGAAGTAGTCGTTGTACCATCCAGCTTCCAGTATTTCATACACTATCCACACGTTTGTCACGATTTGAAAGATATTGTAGCACATGATGAATCCTTTCAACTTGTACGGTGGTCTGTCTTTCATGTACCTGGGTCCACATCGTAAGACGAAGTATAGATAGGACAACGTGATGAGGACGATGGGCACAGGTGTTCTTACGAGAATCCAGTCATTTGTTCTCGGATCTGTGAAGTTTTCGTATGAGTTTCAAATCGTTTTGATAATATTTCTGAATGCAAACACCTCAATTTTCTCACTCACCAGCCACATCGATCATAAGATAGTTGTATAGTTCTATGAGACTCATGATCTTTCTCTTTTCTCGTCACGTGCAAACGTGCGAACATTTACGCGTGTGATGGACTACAATGAACACTTGCAGTACATTTCCTGCTTTATATATCCATAGTAAATGCATGGTAATATATTTGGAATATTAACAAGCGTATAGATCAAGTGTAGGTCAGTGCTTTTTGAGAGCGTATAACGTACGTCATTCATTTTTAAGTTTCCAATATTTTCGATATCAAATTTACCGAAATCTTGCGAATTATTAATTTTGTACGAGTTAAAGTTTCTATGGCTGTTCGATACCTTTGCATACCCTTTCTGGTGCCTCGATAATTCCCAATACAGCGATACTTCTCCATCACCCGACATATTTCCACAAACAGTCGTGTGTGATTAGTTGACAACACCTATGCGTGTACGAACTAGTGTGGTTTTTACGCGTACTATAATTATAATTTTTCTTGGCTCATGCTTCTAATTTTACGAATCCACGGCTTTGAAATCGCAGTTCAATAATAAACTAGTTGGATACTACGTCAGAGTCTCACTACTTTTTTAACTTGCATACTATATCAACTGTTGCACGTCTGGCAAATTAATTTTTCTTTTTTCTTTACCCAATTTTCTTGCGAATAGAGGGAGAGGATAATCTCAGACGTATAATTTTGTAGGAAATCGGCTAAATGTTTATTAGATTCAACAAGTCTGCAAATATATTTTTTTATTAATATATTATCCATTACAAAATAATTTCAGCGATTTTAATTGAAATACATACACTGATTTCGTGTTTATTGTAGAACATCATTTATTCAAATCGATCCAGTGAAATGCACGTCCCCATATTTAATAAAGGTTCAGAAAAAGTGTTACGATTTTAAATCGAACGGAAATGTAAATTTCATGTTGCAGATAGAACGTAATCTTAAAATATTAGCCGATGACAGTTATTTCTAATACATACAAAAGAACAGACAGATGTACCCAACAGTGTCTACATTTTTTGCATCGATGTAATTACTTGATGTATACGAATAATGCTGATTTTAATCCAAATTATTATTCGATTATAGTGATCACGAAGTTCATCGCAAATAATTCATGTA
Organism: Xylocopa violacea; assembly: GCA_963969225.1. Classification (NCBI taxonomy): domain Eukaryota; kingdom Metazoa; phylum Arthropoda; class Insecta; order Hymenoptera; family Apidae; genus Xylocopa; species Xylocopa violacea. The sequence goes on from CAXAJV010000008.1 coordinate 20,510,260, forward strand.
ACATCTTCAAAAATTCTCGTATGTTTGAAAGATTGGAAGATTATGTTCCCCCTTTGCTCCTTCGATGTGGACTACGTTCCCTCGTGATGGCGGCAATGAGGATCCTTTTCGAATTTGATTTTAACCCTGAAGACGGCTTTCCACGGGATATTCCCAAGGACCGATTTTGTTCCTCTGGATGAGATCTATCTTATACCAGAAAAAAATTGGGGAGTCAACTTTTTTTTTTACGATTGGATTCTTATTGCTGATTGATGCTTCGTATTGGGCTCTTTAGCAATGGCTTCCATTGCTACGGTGTCCTTTTATTCGAAATTAAACTTAATTGTCAACGGGATTGAGAACTTTGATTCTGATCAAATTTAGCCTAATTTCATGTTTAAGCAACTTGTTTTGTTGGGTTTGCGGTCGATTACTCTAATTTTCCCATTTTTTACCTCTAACAATGTGTCACTACCTCCATTGCTTCCATTTTCGTGGTAGAGCTTCGTAACTTAAACTCAGTCGATAAATACTCGAGCTGCCACATCGATCGCCATGGCGACTGAAAATTTTTGAAAAACAATGCAGCAGTTTCGATAAAGCTTTTCTGACACAAGATTTTATTATGTTTCACTTTTTTTCCTTTCTTAAGGTATCTTAATCAAAGATATATCATACTTATTACAATTATGTGAATCCATAGTAACTTATTTTTAACTTCGACGGATGTTCACATTGAAAAATCGGAAAAAGTACTAATCTTCGTAGTTAAGTTCATTAGTTAAACGACCTAGAAGAGTTGAGTATGTAGAGAGGCTTAGATAAATGTCGTATGCTGACAAAAACATTAAACAATGCAACAATAAATATGGACAGAACTTCCTAAAATAGTCTGACAACACGGCTCCTGATTCCCAATGGCATATTTTCGAGTATTAAGCCATTATATATTAGGAAAAGCATTTATTCTGTTCGAAAATTACGTCCACAGCTTGCGCGATGTTATTTCGATAGAAACCAACGATCGATCTACGCGAAATGTGTGGAGTAGGATTGGGGAGATATCAGTCCAAAATTTTAAACATTTAAGTTTATTAGTTTTCGCAAATATTATCAAGAAAATATAAGAAAAGTATTCGGTACTATACATAATACAATGTATTGAGGATTCGTTGCAGAGACGTTCTCAGGATCTGTCATCTATGGTTCTCTTGGACTTTGCAAAGTTACAATCCACAATCACAACCGCACTAAAAGTTGATGCAAATAAACTGGTCACGTAAGCGATCAGTATCAGATGTAGAAATTAATTCGATGCCACTTCTTGGCGGAGCGAACTTTTTACAGGAAAATGAAACACATTCCAATTCTCGAACAGTTGAACAATGTTGAACAATGTTGAACAATGTCTGTTGAACACTGTAGAAAGATACCTTGCACTTTCTCACAAAGGTAGCTTTTAATTTGGTAAGTGCTCAGTAGTGAACAATGTGTACATTGGACGCCATTCTTAGCCAAGAGAGATGAGCATTATAAAATAAATTAAATGAATAATTACAATTTCTCAAATCCGATAAGGAAAGTAAACGTAGAAAGGACGAAAGTAACAGATGTGTAACATTACAGGCTTAACTTTTCAAGTAGCAAATATTTATAAACTCTGACGGTAGTTGATGTATGTGGTGTTCGTCGCTGTTGTTCAGCATTTATTGCAAGCGATTGTGTCTCAGTACGTTCTGACGTAGAAAACTCTCTAATTATTAATTGCGTTTCTTCTTCTCCACATAATTTTTCTTGTAAAAGTTATAAAATAAAAAGAAATTGATTATGAGGTCAACGATCATAATACCAGAGTTAATCTTTTGTCCAGGACAGCCAGGTACGAACGCTTGAAACGAGTAAACTATTAAAACCACAAATTGGACCTATTAACAGACAGAATATAATTAATGTAATAAAATTTCGTAAATGTGTTGTGTTATCTGTGGGGAAAAAACTATATTCGCAGCTTGACGAAAGGTTTCGATTTACGCTAAGCCTTTTCAGCCTTTTATGTATTTATCCTGTTCAAGATGGCCATTCTATAGAAAACGACTCCACCTATTTACTTAGTTATGTCATTTTCATTTGGTCAGTTGCGTATTTTTGTTAATGTCTATCGTGCTCAACTTATATGTTTAGCAAAATTCTATAAAAGAAAACTGCGAAACAGTTGCGATGATTTATAAATAATTTAACCCTTCGCACTCTGCTCCTTCCTGGACGTTGGCAATAGAAGCTAGAAATATTGTTAAAATATTGCTATGTTAGCAATATTTAGCAATAGTTTCTATTGCTGATGTCTCCCAGCAATAGAAAATTTCCATTCAAACAGAAAATTTGAGGAAAGTATGTATTTCTCAAAAAGCTGCGATGGAATGAGTTTAATCACTAATTAATTATAATGTCCCCTCAGAGGGGACATCTGAGTGCAAAGGGTTAAAAAGAAAATGACAAAACATAAGTACGTATGTGAGTTGAATAGTTATAGTACGACTTTTCGTCAGAAGGTGAATATGGTATGATTGCTGACAATAATATTGACGACTCTAACTGAATAAGACACACGCGCAGTGGATTTCAGGGACGTATTTTCTCATTGACTGCCGCTACGCTATATTCGTTTATCAAATGTGACATTTACTTTTAGTAAAATTCCTTGTAATACGATTTCCACAATTGTACTTACCATTTGCATAATGGTGATCAAAGGTTTTATCGGTGCAGTCAGTGTCTGCATGGACGGACCAAACGACGAAAGGAAATAATATGTGTACATTATCACGTGTACCGAACAATTAACAATAAAAGGCGTCATTGACATTCCATTGATAAAATATTTTACGCAAATCCAAGAGAGTAGGACTGTCGAAACATGGTGGTACAAGTGCAAGAACGAAACTTGATTCTGCTTCTTCCTGAGGACGAACACGCCAGTCTCGATGAAATCGATTATTTTCAAACAGAGTATGTACCACATGATATTAGTAAACTGAAACAAATTAATTTTCATTTTTCACATAAAAAAATCATGGAGATGAAACGAGTGATTTACTTTGCCGCGGATTTAGATCTTTTTTTATCAGATTACTGTACAAGGATCGCAAATATATTATTCTTGACGTGAAAGACATATATGAGGTCAGTTGTTCCAAGGAAGGACGTTATGGGTTTTCAGCATTAGAATTCTTTTATATAAAACGGATTAAATGACGATGATATCATTACACTAATCGACTGCCTCTGAAATAGTACACGCAGAAAGAGTGCGATCATTTAATGAAAGATTGACAATAATTTTCGCGGTGATCGTTAGAGTCATAGCATTGCTACACTTCTTAGAGACACTATTCGTTTCCAATCATACCCTGTAGCCCTGAGGTGTCTTCATGTATCTTTCTTCGCGAATGCAAGACAGGAAGTAGTCGCTGTACCATCCAGCTTCCAGTATTTCATACACTATCCACGCGTTTGTCACGATTTGAAAGATGTTGTAGCACTTGATGAATCCTTTCAAGTTGTACGAACGTCTGGTTTCCATGTATCTGGGTCCACATTGTAAGACAAAGTATAAATACGACAATGTGGCGAGGATGACGGGCACAGGTGAACTGACGAGGAACCAGCTGTTCGTTCTCGGATCTGTGTAATTTTTGTACGAGTTTTAAATCATTGCAAAAATATTCCTGAACGCGTGGTCTATCCTAATTTTCTCACTCACCAGCCACTTCCGTGTTAAAATAGTTGTATAGTTCTGTTAGACTCATGGTGTTTCTCTTCCCACGTCACGTGCAGACATTTACGTCTGCGATGGACTCCAATAAGCACTTGCAGTATATTTCCTGCTTTATATATCCATAGCAAATTTATGGTAATATATTAGGAATATTAACGAGTGTATAGATCAAGTATAGGTCATTCATTTTGAACGCCGCATATACTTCATATTTCATCTATTTTCTAATAGCGAATTATTATTTTTATACGAGTTAAAGTTTTTGTTTGAAGATATATATCTATTTCAATAAAAAATCTTATATCAATACTATTCGATACGGGTGGAAGAAGAAAGTGAAATTGTCTTTAAATTCTATTCAACTATTTATCATTATGTCAAGGTTTAGAAAGAACATCTTCGTACTTCGAGAGCTACACTTTGCGAGGACACTCGATAGAAAATTATTTGGGGTCCTTCCTCATAAGAAAGAAATGACGATGCAAAGCCTGCACGTGTTTTCTTTTGGGCCCCTAGGTACAAACAGGTGGAGGTCCTACTCGATCGATAGGTTTTTTTTACAGTTTATTTACTGGATTCTATTTCTTAACAGAAGATTCATTTCTATTACTACGTTGCCATATTGAAAAGAAATGTACATCTGCAGTTATGCGTTCTCAGAAGATGCGAACTTATAGGTGCTCGATACCTTTGTTTAGCCTTTCGAATACTTCAACCCTTTGCACTCGGATGTCCCCTCAGAGGGGACATCAGCAATGATCAGTGATTACGGAAGTCAAACTTATTCCATCGCAACCTTTTGAGAAATGCGTTTCCCTCAAGTTTTCTATTAAAATGGAAATTTTCTATTGCTGAGAGACGTTAGCAATAGAAACTATTGTTAAAATAATGCTAAAATATTGCTATTTTAGAGTACAAGTGGTTAATAATTTCCAATAGCTCGAAACTTCTGAATCACTCAACAAATTTGGTAGCGTGTTGATAAAACTCGTGTGTGATCGGTTGATGACATCCATACGTGTATGAGGAGGCTATTATACGTGTATACAGATAGGGCTATTAGATCGTACGTATCGTATGTAGCTATAAAGCTGGAGGAGTAAATCTGACATTCCTTTCCCTAGCTTTCTTTCCCTTTTTCCATGGTTCTTACGCGTACTACAAGTACATTTTTTCTCCATTCGTGCTTGCAATTTTGCGAATCCACGGTTTTGAAATCGCAGTTCAATAATAAACTAATTGGATACTACGTCAGAGTTTCACCACTTTTTTAACTTGCATACTATATCAACTGTTGTACATCTGGCAAATTAATTTTTCTTTTCTTTTTACCCAATTTTCTTGCGAATACAGGGAGATGATAATCTCAGACGTATAATTTTGTAGGGAATCGGTTAAACGTTTATTAGATTCAATAAGTCTGTAAATCTATTTATTAATTAATATAATTCCCATACAAAATGATTTCGGCTGTTTTAATCGAAGCACGCACAGTTATTTGGTGTTTGCTGAAGAAAATCATTTATTCTAATCGATCTAGCGAAATACAAGTGTTTTTAGCGAACAGAAACTATTTTATTTAATTCTGATTTTCGTTTGTAATAAGTATGTAGAAAAAGTATTACGAATTTAATATACGGAAGTAGTTGGATGCCAATTCAGTTTTAACAAATATTTCACTAAGAATCGCATGAAATGTAAATTTTATATTCAATACTTGCTTTGTGTGTATATGAATAATGCTGATTTTGACCTTTTGTCCATGATTTTTAGAATTTTGTAGCATATCCGGTCAGTTTTACATATAAAGACATAATCATTCATTTAACGCCATTTGCGTAATTTTTATTTTTGAAGTACGCTTGACGTAGAGATGGAGAATTCATAAAATTGCTAAACAGTTAAATCAGCACCATGACATAATGATTTTGTATCTTTGTTTACAGTCGAGCTCTGCTCACACAGAAATTATATTTAATTTTACATCCTCCTACAATTTTGATTCGTCGTCAGTTTTTTCTCTTTTTCTTTCTTTCCTCGCAAAAATGTCGGAAATTTGAGTCTGAGAACGATTATATATATCGAGAAAGATCGATCAGATTCGTGATTTTAACTGGACTTGCAAAAATCGAGACAATTGGTGATGTTTCCTTGTTGTAAACGTTCGTTGTCAATAGTCATTTATCAAGCCTGAAGTTTATTTGCATGCATCTAATGCATATTTATATATTCAGTCAATTATATCTGCGTATTCACGCACATCGTATATATGCATTAATAATACATATAGATATAATGTATATAAAATGATACATCTAAACATAATATACAACTAATATAAATTACGTGAATTTAAGTAAATTTCTTATATTATTATTTGTTCGCGCTTTTCCAATTCCTTTGTATTACTATAAAACAAAGATAAGAATTAAATTGGAATGTTATTTCGACAGAACCAGCGATCGATCGATGCGATGTGCGTGGAAAAGGGTTGGGCAGACCTCAACTCCAAAATTTTAAACGCTTACGTTGATTGGTTTCACAAATATTAGCAAAAACTGCTCGGTACTATACATAATACAATGAGAATTCAGACGTTACAGGCCAACCGTGTTGGTTGCAACTACGTCCTCAGAATTTATCTTCTATGGTTCTCTTGTGCGAAGTCACAATCCACAATCGAATGAACTAATCACGTAAGTGATCAATATTAGACATAGAAATTAATCCGGTGATCTTACTTAGGGAAACGAATCTATATTTACAGAAAAATGAAACACGTTTCAATTCTTGAACAATGTAGGAACATATGTTGCACTTTCTTGCAAAGGTAGATTTTAATTTTGCAAGTGCTCGGTAGTGGTTAATGTATCTGTACATTGGAGACCATTCTCAGCCAGGAAAGATGAGCATTACAAGATAAATTAAACAAGTAAAAATGTAAAAATGGCGAAAGACATCAAATTAGCAAAGGTAGAAGTGGCGAATGTAACAGATGTGTAACGTTACAGGCTTAACTGGTTTTCAGGGATGATCATTTTTAAGTAGTAAATATTTATAAACTCTGACGGTGGTTAATGTATGTGTGTCGCCATTATTCAGCATTTATTCCAAGCGGAGTACGTTCTGAGTACGTCTGAGTACGTTCTCACGTAGAAAACTCTCTAATTATTAATTGTGTTTCTTTTTCTCCACATAATTTTTCTTGTAAAAGTTATAAAATAAAACGAAATTGATTATGAGGTCAACGATTATCATAGCAGCATTAATTTTTACTCCAGGACAGCCAGGTACGAACGCTTGGAACGAGTAAACCATTAAAATCACAAATTGGACCTATTAACAGGCAGAATATAATTAATGTAATAAAATTTCGTAAATGTGTTGTGTTATTTGTGGGGAAAAAACTATATTCGCAGCGTGACGAAAGGTTTCGATTTACGCTAAGCCTTTTCAGCCTTTTATGTATTTATCCTGTTCAAGATGGCCATTCTATAGGAAACGACTCCACCTATTTACTTAGTTATGTCATTTTCATTTGGTCAGTTGCGTTTTTCTGTTAATGTCTATCGTGCTCAACTTATACGTTTAGCAAAATTCTATAAAAGAAAACTACGAAACAGTTACGATGATTTATAAATAATTTAACCCTTCGCACTCTGCTCCTTCCTGGACGTAGGCAATAGAAGCTAGAAATATTGCTAAAGTATTGCTATGTTAGCAATATTTAGCAATAGTTTCTATTGCTGATGTCTCCCAGCAATAGAAAATTTCCATTCAAACAGAAAATTTGAGGAAAATATGCATTTCTCAAAAAGCTGCGATGGAATAAGTTTAATCACTAATCGATTATAATGTCCCCTCAGAGGGGAGATCTGAGTACAAAGGGTTAAAAAGAAAATGACAAAACATAAGTACGTATGTGAGTTGAATAGTTATAGTACGACTTTTCGTCAGAAGGTGAATATGGTATGATTGCTGACAATAATATTGACGACTCTAACTGAACAAGACACACGCGCAGTGGATTTCAGGGACGTATTTTCTCATTGACTGCCACTACGCTATTTTCGTTTACCAAATGTGACATTTACTTTTAGTAAAATTCCTTTTAATACGATTTCCACAATTGTACTTACCATTTGCATAATGGTGATCAAAGGTTTTACTGGTGCTGTTAGTTTCTGCATGGACGGACCAAACGACGAAAGCAAATAATATGTGTACATTATCATGTGTACCGAACAATTAACAACAGCAATCGTCATTCCCATTCCAGTGACAAAATATTTGTTGCTGAGCCAAGTGATTGCGACTGTCGAAACATGGTGGTACAAGTGTAAGAACGAAACTTGATTCTGCTTCTTCCTGAGGACGAACACGCCAGTCTCGATGAAATCGATCATTTTCAAACAGAGTATGTACCACGTGATATTAGTAAACTGAAACAAATTAATTTTCATTTTTCACATGGGAAAATCACGCAAATAGATCGCGTGATTGATTCTGCTGTGGATTTGGATCTTTTTTTATCGCGTTTCCATTATGCAATTACTATACAAGGATCGGAAATATGTTATTCTTGACGTGAAAGACATATTTGAGCTCAGTTTTTGCAGGATAGAGCGTTATAGTTTTCAGCATTAGAATTCTCTTATATCAGCGTTCCTCAAATTGTGTTCCACAAACAAATTACTAAGTGTTTGGAAAAAAATTATGAAATTGAAGTTAAAGTACAACAACACGCGCGATTTGAATCAAATCTCAAAGGGAGATACAACTAAAAACTGAAATTTACTGTAGTGTCCCTTAAAAATTTTACAACTTAAAAAACGTTCCTCGATGAGAGAAGTTTGAAACAGATTAACCCTTTGCACTCGGATATCCCCTTTGAGGGGACATCAGCATTGATCACTGATTACAGTGGTTACACTTGTCCCACCGCAGATTTTTGAAAAATGCATGTTTCCCTCAAGTTTTCTATTGAAATGGAAATTTTCTACCACTGGGAGACGTTAACAATAGAAACTATCGCTAAAATATTGTTTGAAGATTGCTATTCTAGCAATAACTTTTACTGCTAACGTCTGGGAGACGCTGAGTGCAAATGGTTAAATGACGATGAGTTTCGTCAGAGTACTTCGACTGCCTCGAAAATAGCACGCGCAGAAAAATTGCGATCATTTAATGAAACTTTAACAATAATTATCGCGTTGATCGTCAAAGTCATAGCGTCGCTACACTTCTTGGAGACCATATTACTCAATTAAAACATTGTCTGCTTTTATATGTTTCCCATAACTTAAAGCAATTCTCAAAAGAAATTAGAACCGAAATTTACTGTAGTGTTCCTTATAAAATTTACTACTTAAAAAGTGTTCCATGATGGGAGAAGTATCGGGAACACTGTTTTATACGAAACAGATTAATCCTTTGCACTCGGATGTCCCCTCTGATGGAACATATTGTCTATTGAAATGGAAATTGTCTATTGATGGGGACGTTAACAATAGAAACTACTGCTAAAATTTAACACCTGGTAGAAGCCAAGTGCAAAGGGTTAAATGACGATGCATTTCGTCAGAGTACTTCGACTGTCTCTGAAATAGCATACACAGAAAGAGTGCGATCATTTAATGAAACATTGACAATAATTTTCGCGTTGATCGTTAGAGTCATAGCATTGCTACACTTCTTAGAGACGCTATTCGTTTCCAATCATACCTTATAGCCCTGAGGTGTCTCCATGTATCTTTCTTCGTGAACGCAAGACAGGAAGTAGTCCTTGTACCATCCAGCTTCCAGTAGAGCATACACTATCCACGCGTTTGTCACGATTTGAAAGATATTGTAGCACATGATGAATCCTTTCAAGTTGTACGGTGGTCTGTCTTTCATGTATCTGGGTCCACATTGTAAGACAAAGTATAGATACGACAATGTGGCGAGGATGACGGGCACAGGTGAACTGACGAGGAACCAGCTGTTCGTTCTCGGATCTGTGCAATTTTTGTACGAGTTTTAAATCATTGCAAAAATATTCCTGAACGCGTGGTCTATCCCAATTTTCTCACTCACCAGCCACTTCCGTGTTAAAATAGTTGTATAGTTCTATTAGACTCATGGTGTTTCTCTTTCCACGTCACGTGCAGACATTTACGCCTGCGATGGACTTCAATAAGCACTTGCAGTATTTTTTCTGCTTTATATATCCATAGTAAATTTATGGTAATATATTAGGAATATTAACGTGTATAGATCAAGTGTAGGTCATACATTTTGGAGGCCGCATATACTTCATACTTCATCTATTTTCTAATAGCGAATTATTATTTTTAAACGATTTAAAGTTTTTGTTTGAAGATAAATATCTATTTCAATAAAAAATCTTATATCAATACTATTCGATACGTGTGGAAGAAGAAAGTGAAATTGTCTTTAAATTCTATTCAACTATTTATCATTATGTCAAGGTTTAGAAAGAACATCTTCGTACTTCGAGAGCTACACACTTTGCGAGGACACTCGATAGAAAATTATTCGGGGTTCTTTCTCATAAGAAAGAAATGACGACGCAAAGTCTGCACGTGTTTTCTTTTGGGCCCTTAGGTACAAACAGGTGGAGGTCCTACTCGATCGATAGGTTTCTTTTACAGTTTATTTACTGGATTCTATTTCTTAACAGAAGATTCATTTCTGTTACTACGTTGCCATATTGAAAAGAAATGTACATCTGCAGTTATGCGTTCTCAGAAGATGCGAACTTATAGGTGCTCGATACCTTTGTTTAGCCTTTCGAATACTTCAACCCTTTGCACTCGGATGTCCCCTCAGAGGGGACATCAGCAATGATCAGTGATTACGGAAGTCAAACTTATTCCATCGCAACCTTTTGAGAAATGCGTTTCCCTCAAGTTTTCTATTAAAATGGAAATTTTCTATTGCTGAGAGACGTTAGCAATAGAAACTATTGTTAAAATAATGCTAAAATATTGCTATTTTAGAGTACAAGTGGTTAATAATTTCCAATAGCTCGAAACTTCTGAATCACTCAACAAATTTGGTAGCGTGTTGATAAAACTCGTGTGTGATCGGTTGATGACATCCATACGTGTATGAGGAGGCTATTATACGTGTATACAGATAGGGCTATTAGATCGTACGTATCGTATGTAGCCATAAAGCTGGAGGAGTAAATCTGACATTCCTTTCCCTAGCTTTCTTTCCCTTTTTCCATGGTTCTTATGCGTACTACAAGTACATTTTTTCTCCACTCGTGCTTGCAATTTTGCGAATCCACGGATTTGAAATCGCAGTTAAATAATAAACTAATTGGATACTACGTCAGAGTTTCACCACTTTTTTAACTTGCATACTATATCAACTGTTGTACATCTGGCAAATTAATTTTTCTTTTCTTTTTACCCAATTTTCTTGCGAATACAGGGAGATGATAATCTCAGACGTATAATTTTGTAGGGAATCGGTTAAACGTTTATTAGATTCAATAAGTCTGTAAATCTATTTATTAATTAATATAATTCCCATACAAAATGATTTCGGCTGTTTTAATCGAAGCACGCACAGTTATTTGGTGTTTGCTGAAGAAAATCATTTATTCTAATCGATCTAGCGAAGTACAAGTGTTTTTAGCGAACAGAAACTATTTTATTTAATTCTGATTTTCGTTTGTAATAAGTATGTAGAAAAAGTATTACGAATTTAATATACGGAAGTAGTTGGATGCCAATTCAGTTTTAACAAATATTTCACTAAGAATCGCATGAAATGTAAATTTTATATTCAATACTTGCTTTATTAATTATCATTAATAAAATTATCAAAATAATATTTTGTATCAGTGTTACTGTTTCATGTATATGAATAATGCGGATTTTGACCTTTTGTTCATGATTTTTAAAATTTTGTAGCATATCCGGTCAGTTTTACACATAAAGACATAATCATTCATTTAACGCCATTTGCGTAATTTTTATTTTTGAAGTACGCTTGACGTAGAGATGGAGAATTCATAAAATTGCTAAACAATTAAATCAGCACCATGACATAATGATTTTGTATCTTTGTTTACAGTCGAGCTCTGCTCACACAGATATTATATTTAATTTTACATCCTCCTACAATTTTGATTCTTCGTCAGTTTTTTCTCTTTTTCTTTCTTTCCTAGCAAAACTGTCGGAAATTTGAGTCTGAGAACGATTATATATATCGAGAAAGATCGATCAGATTCGTGATTTTAACTGGACTTGCAAAAATCGAGACAATTGGTGATGTTTCCTTGTTGTAAACGTTCGTTGTCAATAGTCATTTATCAAGCCTGAAGTGTATTTGCATACATCTAATGCATATTTATATATTCAGTCAATTATATCTGCGTATTCACGCACATCGTATATATGTATTAATAATACATATAGATATAATGTATATAAAATGATACATCTAAACATAATATACAACTAATATAAATTACGTGAATTTAAGTAAATTTCTTATATTATTATTTGTTCGCGCTTTTCCAATTCCTTTGTATTACTATAAAACAAAGATAAGAATTAAATTGGAATGTTATTTCGACAGAACCAGCGATCGATCGATGCGATGTGCGTGGAAAAGGGTTGGGCAGACCTCAACTCCAAAATTTTAAACGCTTACGTTGATTGGCTTCACAAATATTAGCAAAAACTGCTCGGTACTATACATAATACAATGAGAATTCAGACGTTACAGATCAACCGTGTTGGTTGCAACTACGTCCTCAGAATTTATCTTCTATGGTTCTCTTGTGCGAAGTCACAATCCACAATCGAATGAACTAATCACGTAAGTGATCAATATTAGACATAGAAATTAATTCGGTGATCTTACTTAGGGAAACGAATCTATATTTACAGAAAAATGAAACACGTTTCAATTCTTGAACAATGTAGGAACATGCGTTGCATTTTTTTGCAAAGGTAGATTTTAATTTTGCAAGTGCTCGGTAGTGGTTAATGTATCTGTACATTGGAGACCATTCTCAGCCAGGAAAGATGAGCATTATAAGATAAATTAAACAAGTAAAAATGTAAAAATGGCGAAAGACATCAAATTAGCAAAGGTAGAAGTGGCGAATGTAACAGATGTGTAACGTTACAGGCTTAACTGGTTTTCAGGGATGATCATTTTTAAGTAGTAAATATTTATAAACTCTGACGGTGGTTAATGTATGTGTGTCGCCATTATTCAGCATTTATTCCAAGCGGAGTACGTTCTGAGTACGTCTGAGTACGTTCTCACGTAGAAAACTCTCTAATTATTAATTGTGTTTCTTTTTCTCCACATAATTTTTCTTGTAAAAGTTATAAAATAAAACGAAATTGATTATGAGGTCAACGATTATCATAGCAGCATTAATTTTTACTCCAGGACAGCCAGGTACGAACGCTTGGAACGAGTAAACCATTAAAATCACAAATTGGACCTATTAACAGACAGAATATAATTAATGTAATAAAATTTCGTAAATGTGTTGTGTTATTTGTGGGGAAAAAACTATATTCGCAGCGTGACGAAAGGTTTCGATTTACGCTAAGCCTTTTCAGCCTTTTATGTATTTATCCTGTTCAAGATGGCCATTCTATAGAAAACGACTCCACCTATTTACTTAGTTATGTCATTTTCATTTGGTCAGTTGCGTATTTTTGTTAATGTCTATCGTGCTCAACTTATATGTTTAGCAAAATTCTATAAAAGAAAACTGCGAAACAGTTGCGATGATTTATAAATAATTTAACCCTTCGCACTCTGCTCCTTCCTGGACGTTGGCAATAGAAGCTAGAAATATTGTTAAAATATTGCTATGTTAGCAATATTTAGCAATAGTTTCTATTGCTGATGTCTCCCAGCAATAGAAAATTTCCATTCAAACAGAAAATTTGAGGAAAGTATGTATTTCTCAAAAAGCTGCGATGGAATGAGTTTAATCACTAATTAATTATAATGTCCCCTCAGAGGGGACATCTGAGTGCAAAGGGTTAAAAAGAAAATGACAAAACATAAGTACGTATGTGAGTTGAATAGTTATAGTACGACTTTTCGTCAGAAGGTGAATATGGTATGATTGCTGACAATAATATTGACGACTCTAACTGAATAAGACACACGCGCAGTGGATTTCAGGGACGTATTTTCTCATTGACTGCCGCTACGCTATATTCGTTTATCAAATGTGACATTTACTTTTAGTAAAATTCCTTGTAATACGATTTCCACAATTGTACTTACCATTTGCATAATGGTGATCAAAGGTTTTACTGGTGCTGTTAGTTTCTGCATGGACGGACCAAACGACGAAAGCAAATAATATGTGTACATTACCACGTGTACCGAACAATTAACAACAGGAATCGTCATTGCCATTCCAGTGACAAAATATTTGTTGCTGAGCCAAATGATTGCGACTGTCGAAACATGGTGGTACAAGTGTAAGAACGAAACTTGATTCTGCTTCTTCCTGAGGACGAACACGCCAGCCTCGATGAAATCGATTATTTTCAAACAGAGTATGTACCACGTGATATTAGCAAACTGAAACAAATTAATTTTCATTTTTCACATGGGAAAATCACGCAAATAGATCGAGTGATTTATTCTGCTGTGGATTTGGATCTTTTTTTATCGCGTTTCCATTATGCAATTACTATACAAGGATCGCAAATATGTTATTCTTGACGTGAAAGACATATTTGAGCTCAGTTTTTGCAGGATAGAGCGTTATAGTTTTCAGCATTAGAATTCTTTTATATCAGCGTTCCTCAAATTGTGTTCCACAAACAAATTACTAAGTGTTTGGAAAAAAATTATGAAATTGAAGTTAAAGTACAGCACACGCGCGATTTGAATCAACTCTCAAAGGGAGATACAACTAAAATCTGAAATTTACTCTAGTGTCCCTTAAAAATTTTACAACTTAAAAAACGTTCCTCGATGAGAGAAGTTTGAAACATATTAACCCTTTGCACTCGGATATCCCCTTTGAGGGGACATCAGCATTGATCACTGATTACAGTGGTTACACTTGTCCCACCGCAGATTTTTGAAAAATGCATGTTTCCCTCAAGTTTTCTATTGAAATGGAAATTTTCTACCACTGGGAGACGTTAACAATAGAAACTATCGCTAAAATATTGTTTGAAGATTGCTATTCTAGCAATAACTTTTACTGCTAACGTCTGGGAGACGCTGAGTGCAAATGGTTAAATGACGATGAGTTTCGTCAGAGTACTTCGACTGCCTCGAAAATAGCACGCGCAGAAAAATTGCGATCATTTAATGAAACTTTAACAATAATTATCGCGTTGATCGTTAAAGTCATAGCGTCGCTACACTTCTTGGAGACCATATTACTCAATTAAAACATTGTCTGCTTTTATATGTTTCCCATAACTTAAAGCAATTCTCAAAAGAAATTAGAACCGAAATTTACTGTAGTGTTCCTTATAAAATTTACTACTTAAAAAGTGTTCCATGATGGGAGAAGTATCGGGAACACTGTTTTATACGAAACAGATTAATCCTTTGCACTCGGATGTCTATTGAAATGGAAATTGTCTATTGATGGGGACGTTAACAATAGAAACTACTGCTAAAATGTAACGCCTGGGAAAAGCCAAGTGCAACGGGTTAAATGACGATGCATTTCGTCAGAGTATTTCGACTGCCTCTGAAATAGCACGCGCAGAATGAGTGCGATCATTTAATGAAACATTGTCAATAATTTTCGCGGTGATCGTTAGAGTCATAGCATTGCTACACTTCTTAGAGACGCTATTCGTTTCCAATCATACCTTATAGCCCTGAGGTGTCTTCATGTATCTTTCTTCGTGAACGCAAGACAGGAAGTAGTCCTTGTACCATCCAGCTTCCAGTAGAGCATACACTATCCACGCGTTTGTCACGATTTGAAAGATATTGTAGCACATGATGAATCCTTTCAACTTGTACGGTGGTTTGTCTTTCATGTATCTGGGTCCACATTGTAAGACGAAGTATAGATACGACAATGTGGCGAGGATGACGGGCACAGGTGAACTGACGAGGAACCAGCTGTTCGTTCTCGGATCTGTGCAATTTTTGTACGAGTTTTAATACATTGCGAAAGTAATCCTGAACGCGAAATCTAAGTTAATTTTCTCACTCACCAGCCACTTCGTTGTTAAAATAGTTGTACAGTTCTATTAGACTCATGATCCTTTCTGTTTTCTGCCTAACAAATCACGTTTAATTTCGCGCGTGCGATGGACTACAATAGGCATTTGCACCTTTTTATATACTGAGCAAATTGATGGTAATATATGGAGGTATTAACAACTGAATAGATTAGGTATAGGTCAAGTGATATTTATGCGGATGATGGACTTTATCATTTGTCTATTGTAGTTATTGTAATTTTTTCGAGATCACAGTTACCAAAGTCTTGTAATATATTAATTTAAAACGAATTAATGTTTCTATTTGAAGATTAAGTCCCGGACTTATAGGTACATGTTAACTGAAAATCTATCAACGTATCAACGCAACAAGCTTGGATCTACAGGTGTCTGTTCGCGGACGATGCGAATTGTAGGGCAACTCGATAACTTCTGATAGCCTTTCGGGTACTTCAATAATTTCCAGTGGCTCGATACTTGTGGATCACTCGACAAATTTCGAATCGCGTCGACAAAACTCGTGTGTAATCGTGCATATGTATGAGCATTAACCCTTTGTACTCCGAATTAATTGTTAATTTTGTTGCCAATCATTCCCTACTACTTTATATATTCTATTTGAAATTTACCTCGAATTTTCTCAAAAAAGTTGTCAATTTCAGCACAGTTCCTCTATTGCTACTTGTAAACTCTAAAACAACTCGAAGACTTTTTTCCAATTTATATTTGTTTCTTTTCCTTATTTACAGCTGTCGAGTCGCACTCGACGAAGGATTGCAAAGGGTTAAGCATATATCTGTAGTAAATAAAAAATTCGCATCTCTATTAGCTTCGTGGTGACACAAAATGAAAGAAAAGAAAATGAAAGAGAATGACAGAAAAAGAAAGAAGACGCATCTGAACGTAGAACGCGATCTTGATGGATTATTCGGTGATAATTGTTTCTAACAATTTCGTTTGCGACGTATTAAAGTATAATAGAACTGGCAGATAAACGCGACAGTGTATTCATTGTTTGTACCTGCGTTATTATTCCATGTATACAAATAACGTTAATTCTGACTTAGATTATCATTCGATTACGATAATGGCGAAGTTCATTGCAATTTATTCACCTCGATTGAAAATGTCGTCAATCCTCGTGCCGGATAATCTCGATCGAAATACGTCAGCCTATACGCGGAATGAATGGCCATTAAAAATGTACCTTTGTACAGCTTTTCCGGCCTCGTTTCGTCAGAACAGACGTTGCCCCAACAAGTAGAAAGGGAATAAGCGGACCTCAGTGCTCGTGAAGGTGCAGCAAAATTAGTTTACACAGTTTAGCGTCATCGTAACAGTGCAAAATCCAAGTTTTCAACTGCTAAATTATTAAGTTTTTCATCGAATTTTTGCTCAAAGTTACTCATCAGTTACGATCGACCAAAATATCAAATAATAAGGATATTAAATAAAGGAAGACAATTATGGATAATATTTAGATTTATCAAAACACAAAAAAGAGGAAAATTACATTTAATATTTCGCTTTCAAGAATTTTTTTTCGAATTATGGATAATATTTAGATTTATCAAAACATAAAAAAGAGGAAAATTACATTTAATATTTCGCTTTCAAGAATTTTTTTTCGAATTATGGATAATATTTAGATCTATCAAAACACAAAAAAGAGGAAAATTATATTTAATATTTCGCTTTCAAGGTTTTTTTTGACAAATCTGATACAGTTTTCTATGTTCTTGCACAGAGCGTAGAAGCAACTGCAAAGTCTTGCATTAGTTCGACAGCTCTTTCAGCTGTCACATTCGCCATCTTTAGACAAAGAACCTCCTTTTTCGCCTTCAAAAAGTAGTGTTTCCATGCTAGCCTGAAGCATATAAATGGAGTCCCTAATGCTTAGCTGGTATCTGTTTAATTTGCTAATAAACTAGTTTAGGCGTGACAAAATTCTTCCTTCCTCTTTTCATCGTAGTTTCAGAGGGCACAGTATTCGATGTCGCAGACAAAAGCTCTTCTTGGCTTTCGTCAGAGCTGAGAGAACCATCGCGTGGCTCTTGATAACACAACAAATCAAACGATATCCAAAACGTTGATGCAGCCTCCAATGAAATATTCCTGAGCCTTTTTTCTTCTCTTCTATCTTGTCCTTTCTTCTTTTTCAGCTAAGTTTTTATCTACACTCACCAAGCAGCCTAATCTGCCTGGTTCTCTCTGTTTCTGAATATTTTGATGGTGTGAGATTTTCTGAGGTTGAATGAATATTTCGTCTTCCTCCATGTTCGTTTTTTCGAGGGCATTGACTCGATTTTTTGAGGGGATTGACTCGTCTTGAGTTCTCTTACTATTTTTCTTTGCAGCTCTCGCCAACCATTACAAAAATTCTCAAGTTTTATTACACAGTTTCTTGCCTTTTTTCAAAATATAATACACTCGTGTATAACAAAAAAAAATGAAATTAAATAAAGCGTAGAGTGAAAATAGCGTTGCAGGGGAGCGCCTATGAGTACTAACAAGTTTCGATGAAAGTCGACACGTGTAAACCTAATCCAAATGTTTTGAAATATACGTTTAGCGGCATGTCAACTGAACATCTCACATCTTAATGACGAATGTGCACGCAGCTCGATACCTTTGGGTAGCCTTTCGAATGCCTTAATAATTTTCAATGGTCAGTTATTTTTTTTTTTTATAATCCCAAGACAAGTTTTGGGACGGCTCGATAAAACTCGAGTGTGATCAGCTGATAGTATCCACATATGTAGAAGCTATAAACGTGGATTTAGAGCAATAGTGGGAGTGCTTGTTGGGAATAAAAGATGTTTTTCTTTATTCAATTCGTAGTGGCGCATAATAGAAATACGTGTTTCAACAGGCAGAGCTTTTAAACCGTACGCATGTATCGATAAATGACGAAGAAACTAGTTTTGAACATTTTAAACTATTTCTAACGTTTGCATTTAGGACGCACCATTGACGAAGAAACGAACAAACGGATATGCTCAACAGTATGTACATTTTATTGCAAGTAATGGACGTAACATCTTTAGTATTTCTCATGATAATCTGTTATCATTGGTTTTTATAATTTCGTAACATATCCGTTCAGTTTTGCATATAAAGACTTGCCATTTGCGTGAAGTTCTTACTTTTGAAGTACGTTTGACGTAGAGGTGCAGAGTTCACAAAATTGTTAAACAATGAAATCAGAAACTTAACGTAATAAATTAAATCTCTACTCGCACTTCAATTCAGTTTTAATTTTTTCTAAAATTTCAGTGCACCATCAACTTTTCTTCTTTTCCTTTTGCTTCTCTCAAAAGTGTCGAAAATTCGAGTTGGACAACGATTACGTGTATCGAGAAAATTTGATCAGAATCGTGTTTTCAACTGGCCTTCTAAAAGTCCAAACAATTGGTGGTGTTTTCTTGTTGCGATCGTTCATTGTCAACAGTCATTTATCAAGCCTGAAGTTTGTTTACGTTGCATATTTATGTAGTCAGTCAATTTTATCCACGCATTCACGTATATCGTATATATATGTTAATGATACATATAATATATATAAAATGATACACGTAAATATAATATACATATAATATAAATTATATAAATTTAACCCTTTGCAATTTAGTCGCCAACAATTCACTGCTATCTAAAGTGTTTTATTTGAAAGTTCTACTGTTACTAGAAGACTGCTACTTGCAAACAATTTTGTTTAATAATTATATTAAATACAGCTCTCAAACTTTGTTATAATTTACATTTATGAAACTTATATTTATTACTTTTATTTATTTACTGATGTCGAGCTGCACTCGACAAAGCAGTGCAAAGGGTTAAGTAAATTTCTTATATTATTATTTATTCGTGCGAGCAAATTCGCTTTTGCTCTTCCTCAACTCCTTTGTACAAAATGGTGGAGAAACCAAAGATACGTCGAGTAAATTGGGCTGCTCTTTCGACAAGAATCAGCGATCTATCGACGCCAAATGTGTGGAGAAGGGTTGGAAAAATCTCAATTCCAAAATTTTAAACTCTTACGTTTATTAGTTTTACAATTATTAGCAAAAACTGCTCGATACTATACATAATACAATGGGAATTCAGACGTTACAGGTCAACCGTGTTGGTTGCAACTACGCCCTCAGAATTTATCTTCTCTGTTTCTTTTGGACTTTGTAAAGTCACAATCCACAATCATGATTAAAAGTAAATGCAAATTGATTGATCACGTAAGCGATGAATATCAAACATAGAAATTAATTCGGTGACCCGTCTTATGGAAACGAATCTATATTTGCAGGAAAATGTAACACATTTCAATTCTCGAACAGTTGAATAATCTTGAACAATGTTGAACAATGTAGAAAGATATGTTGCACTTTCTTACAAAGGTAGCTTTTAATTTAATTAATGCTCGGTAGTGATCAATGTTTCTGGCCATTGGAAGCCATTTTCAATCCAGATACATGAACATTGTAAAATAAGTTACATAAAGCGTTATAATTTGTCAGGAAAAATAATAAAGTAAATGTAGAAGTGGCGAAAGTATAACATTACAAGCTCAACGTTTCAAAGGACGATAATTTTGAAGTAGGAAATATTTATGAACTGTGACAGTATGTGGTATGCGTGGCCATCACGCAGAATTTATTCTTAGAGGTTGTCCCTGGATATGTTCCAACGTAATTATCATTTTTGTTTCACTTTGTCTACATAATTTTTCTTGTAAAAGTTGTAAAACAGAATGAAATTGATCATGAGGTTAACGATTAGAAT
This sequence comes from Xylocopa violacea, assembly GCA_963969225.1. Classification (NCBI taxonomy): domain Eukaryota; kingdom Metazoa; phylum Arthropoda; class Insecta; order Hymenoptera; family Apidae; genus Xylocopa; species Xylocopa violacea. The sequence goes on from CAXAJV010000008.1 coordinate 20,531,008, forward strand.
ACCAGCATTAATCCTTTGTCCAGGACAGCCAGGTACGAACGCTTGAGCCGAGTAGAGTATTAAAAACACAAATTGCACCTGTTAACAGAAAGAATACAATTAACCCTTTGCACTCGACGATTTTTTCGGTCGCACATCATCTTTTCTATCACTGATCGCTTCGTGAATGCAACTAATCTCGTTTTTCGACGGTTGAAAATCAATTTCATCCTCGCTTTTCAAATTCACTTTTGCAGGACTTCAAAACTTCAAATCAGTGGATGAAAAATTCGAGTAAAACGCGTTTCGCTGTCCGTGGGAAAGAATTATATTCATCGTTTGACGAAAGGTTTCGATCTATGCTTAACCTTCTCAATTTATGCATTTATCCAGGTCAAGATGTCAACCATTCGACAGAAAGCAACTTTATCAGTTGCGTTTGTTTGTTAGTGTCCACTTTTTGCTCAATTTATACGAATTCGATGAAAGAAAACTGTGAAGATTGCAACGATTTATAATTGCAAGCTGAATAACTATAGCACCGCCTTTTGTCAGAAGTTGAATATTGTATGACGACAACTCTAACTAAACAAAAGATACGCGCATAATTGTTTTCAGTTATACGTACGTTCTCATTGATTGTCACTAGGCGATATTAGTTTGTTAAATCTGGCATTTTGGTAAAATTTTCGGCCGAAAACGTTCATTTTAACACATTGTTGACTGCTGACCAATGCTAACTCACGTTCGCACTTGCATTATTCATTCATGAAACACATGAAAATGTTGCAAGCATTTTCGATTTACCGATTTTGTCGATTTATTTATCGACTCACTTGTGTCTGCTCTATTATAAAAAAGTATCTTCCCTGTTATTTAGGTTTCTATCTCGATTCTAGAATTGTAAAAAGACCACTTCCACGTTCCATTACAAAATAATAGCTGGTGAAACGAGATAGCTTGTGCGTTAATTTTCGGGTCGACGATGTGTTAATGGTCTTTCTTCGATTTGATACTTGCCATTTGTATGGTGGTGATCAAAGGTTTTACTGGTGCTGTTAGTTTCTGCATGGACGGACCAAACGACGAAAGCAAGTAATATGTGTACATTATCGCGTGTATCGCACAATTAACAAGAGGAATCGTCATCCCCATCCCACTGATAAAGTATTTTGCGCATAACCATGAAAATAGGGCTGTCGAAACATGGTGGTACAAGTGCAAGAACGAAACTTGATTCTGCTTCTTCCTGAGGACGAACACGCCAGTCTCGATGAAATCGATTATTTTCAAACAGAGTATGTACCACGTGGTATTAGTAAACTGTAACAAATTAGTTTTCAGTTTTTAGATCAAGTAGTTAACTTCGTTGGGGGCTTGGATCTATTTCAATCGTACTATCTTGTTACCAGGGATCCTAAGAGAATTATTGATTCGAAATTAGCGTGGAATTTCTTCTCAGTTTTGCATAGGAGTGCGAGTGAAAGAAATGAATTGTCGAACAGTTTCGAGACTGATTTCCTTGAACGGAAAAAGTCTCGCAGAGCAGTGTTTCCCAGAGTTTTCTTCTCTTCGTGAAACGCTTTTTAAGTTGTGAAACTTTCAAGGAACACTAGAGTGAATTTCGATTTTTAATTATGATTCCTTTTGAGAGTTTCAAATCGCGTGAAACGCATAAAAGTGAGCAATGTTTTACTTTAACTACAGTTTCGTAATTTTCTGTGGAACGCTTGGCAATTGTTTCTGAAACATCTGTGTTCCACGGAATACTTTTTAAGTTGTAAAATTTCGAAGGAACAGTAGACTAAATTTTAGTTTTCAGTTATAATTCTTTTTCAGAGTTGTTCTAAATCGTGTGAAATGCTTTACTTTAACCTCAGTTTCACAATTTTCTGTGGAACACTCAGCAATTGTTTGTGAAACATCTGTGTTCCACGGAATACTTTTTAAGTTGTAAAATTTCGAAGGAACAGTAGACTAAATTTTGGTTTTTAGTTGTTTTAAATCGCGTGAAACGCATAAAAGTGAGCAATGCTTTACTTTAACCTCAGTTTCACAATTTTCTGCGCAATACTCAGCAATTGTTTCTGAAACATCTGTGTTCCACGGAATACTTTTTAAGTTGTAAAATTTCGAAGGAACAGTAGACTAAATTTTGGTTTTCAGTTGTTTTAAATCGCGTGAAACGCATAAAAGTGAGCAATGCTTTACTTTAACTACAGTTTCATAATTTTCTGTGGAACGCTTGGCAATTGTTTGTGAAACATCTGTGTTCCACGGAATACTTTTTAAGTTGTAAAATTTCGAAGGAACAGTAGACTAAATTTTGGTTTTCAGTTATAATTATTTTTCAGAGTTGTTCTAAATCGTGTGAAATGCTTTATTTTAACCTCAGTTTCACAATTTTCTGCGGAACACTCAGCAATTGTTTCTGAAACATCTGTGTTCCACGGAATACTTTTTAAGTTGTAAAATTTCGAAGGAACAGTAGACTAAATTTTGGTTTTCAGTTGTTTTAAATCGCGTGAAACGCATAAAAGTGAGCAATGCTTTACTTTAACCTCAGTTTCACAATTTTCTGCGGAACACTCAGCAATTGTTTCTGAAACATCTGTGTTCCTCGGAGCCTAATTTGGGAAACGCTGCACCGAATCATGCGCGATTATTTGATGAGCCTCTATCAAGAACTCTACTTCTACGGATTAACGCGTAACATCGATCGTTCGAACCGTAGAATTAAAGCCAAATTAAACTGTAGAAAGAAAAGCTAAACTTCAAAGTGGTGCTACTCGTTTGCTGAGCTTTTAGTCGTACCTTATAGCCCTGAACTGTCTTTAGGTAACTTTCTTCGTGAACGCAATACAGGAAGTAATCGTTGTACCATCCAGCTTCCAGTAGAGCATACACTATCCACGCGTTTGTCACGATTTGAAAGATATTGTAGCACTTGATGAATCCTTTCAACTTGTACGGAGGTTTGTCTTTCATGTATCTGGGTCCACATTGTAAGACGAAGTACAGATACGACAACGAAATGAGGATGATGGGCACAGGTGAACTGACGAGGAACCAGCTGTTCGTTCTCGGATCTGTGCAATTTTCGTACGAACTTCAGTTTTTTAAATCATGAAAACACTCCTGAACGCGAAATCTAAGCGATTTTTCTCACTCACCAGCTAATTCTGTGTTTACATAGTTATACCACTCGATCAGATTCATGGTTCTCCCTCGTTCCTGGCTTGAAAATTTCACGTACGAATTTGCGGTTGCAGCAAAAAATAATATACGCTAAGTATACTGTCTATCGAGAAACTAAGTAAGCTTTTCTTCCTTTATATATGTATGGCCAATTCATGATAATATATTTGGAATATTAACTAGCGGATAGATCAAGGATAGGTCATTGGTATTGAAGTGAATGACGTACCTCCCCTAAAATTCTCTATTATTCCCTCTATTACTCCCTCTTTATTCTTAAAATCAGCCACTCTCTGATCCCTTTCTCGAGTCGTCTCAACAATTTCACGAATTCATCTTGAAATTTTTTCAGTTTCATGTATAATAATCTCAATCATCGATATAATAATCTCAAGATCGTCAATACTTGAGATTATCGAGGTGCTATATTCGAGTATTTACCATTCGTTTTTTCTTCGTTTAATCCTTTCAATCAATGTTAAATCGTCGAATGTTTGTCGAAAAAATTGATCGTCGTAACTTGAGATTATCGAATGTTTGTCGAAAAAATTGATCGTCGTAACTTGAGATTATCGAGGTGCTATATTCGAGTATTACCATTTGTTTAACTTGCAACTTGTTTTTCTTTGCTTAATCCTTCCAATCAATGTTAAATCGTCGAATGTTTGTCGAAAAAATTGATCGTCGTAACACAGCATTTCCTTGCGAATACGAAGAGATGATAATCACAAACGAATAATCATTTCGAGAATTAATTGAATTAAATTAATTGGTTAAACATCGAAGAGGCCTCCAGCTTTGTTTGGTAAACTGCAAGAAATATTAACGATCATAGGTTATTTTGTTTCATCTTTGTTGTTGAGCGAAATTGCACTTGTTATTCAGTATCATACCTAACCAGGCGTCCTTTCTGACATAATTAAAGAATATAGGGTGGAACAATGTTGTCGATCTTCGACAATAAATTTCTGTATCACATAGACAAGCTGCATTCGTCTGAAAAAATTAGAATAAATATGTTCAAAAAGCGTAAACATTTTCATAGTGTTGTGAATTAAATTGATTATAAATATTAATTGCACCCTCGTTGAAGAGCGTTGCATTCTCTTCGCAGTTACCAGCTTTTCATTTATCAGATTGCAATGCTTATAAAATCTCGTAGCAGCAATGAATTATGTAGATAATAGTTCAATCAAATAATAATAATCAAATAATAGCTCGATTCTTTTCAACATTCATGCGTTCGCCGATATCATCGTTTTTAAACAGCTGAATAATTAAAAGAAACGCTTAACATATAATTGTACAATAGCAGCATGAATTTCTTCAACATTGTATACGAATGTATACAAATTTATTTGAATAATGCTGATTCTATTCACGATTACCATTACCGTTTGATTACGATTATCATATTATTTAAAATCATCAACGTTCGATGAAAGAGAGTATATATACACAAAATATATTATATACACATAATTTTTGAATATATGATTAACCCTTTGCATTCGAGAGGCGACTCCCAGTCGCCATTGCGTTTTACACAACTCGAGTTTCTCATCGACTGACTCAAAGTTTCGAAGCCCCACAAAAATGGATTTCAAAAGTGAAATTAGCTCGAGCAAAGATGAAATTGATTTTCAGCTGTTGCGAAACGAGATCGATTGCATTCGCGAAGAAATTAGCGATAGAAAACAATAATGTACGACCGAAAAAACAAAGGATTAAACCGTAAACTACGTGGATAAAGACGAAGTGGCGAAGTTCTCGCGAATGCCATCTGCATGATATATTTTTACAAAATTAATACTATTAAATTAAAATAAATTAGAATAAATTATTCATTATTAAATAATCATATCTACATGATTATTTAGCCATTTATATTTTGTAAAAAATGTAAAAAACTCATCGAATGCAAAGGGTTTACCTTCTTAGGATACTCGTGTTAGCTTCAAGGACACCCTCGACGCCATGATCCATCCAAACGTTTAGGCAAGGCCCCAGAGAGGGTTGAAGTCGCAAGGAAATGCACATGGCTCTCCTCAGTCACTGGTGCACTCTGAGCCAATATTTTTACAATCAGAAAAAAGCCAAGTTTAAACTAAACATTATTATAACAAATATATAGAGTTGGAAACTTTGAAAACTTTCCTTTAACTCACTCAAGGCGAAGCTAGCAACGCAACACACGATGTTATGACGTGGTCGATTGTGTTCACTGTGTTATATACGTGTCTGAATTCACAAATTTGTATGAAAATACTATCTACACCACTGCTATATGCGTACAGTTGAATTAGTATTACTTACATTAGTTTTTTTGCGTTCACTGTCCTTTAACTCACTGAGTACATTGCAGAAAGGGTTTTTCATATTTTTATAAACATTTAACGATGCAATTCCCACAGTACTTAATGATTCAATTCTTTGTAATTGTACTTCAATGTAGTTATACATGGTTATCTGCAATAAGTATAATTATTGAGTAATTATCAGCACAATAAACAATAATTTGAGTAATTATCAGCAATAAGTTTGTTTAATATAGCCTCTGACTCTATTAGACTTCTTTTTTACATTTAAATCTTTACACTCTTTTGTCGAGTGTGACTCGACGTCAGTGAATAAAAAAAAGAAACAAATGTGTTTCACAAATATAAATCACAACATAGTTTGAGAGCTGTATTTAATAGAATTAGTAAACAAGATTGTTTACAAACGCGAATGCGGAGCTGTTGAAATAAATTTCAAATAGAAAACACTTTAAATAGTAGAGAGCTGTTGGCAACAAAATTGAAAAATAATTCAGAGTGCAAAGGGTTAATAAATAATACTTTAACCCTTTGCACTCTGCTTCTTCCTGGACGTTGGCAATAGGAACTGGAAATATTGCTCAAATAGCAATATTTTAGCAATATTTATCAATAGAAAATTTCCATTTCAACAGAAAAGATTAGAGAAACATGCATTTCTAAAAAATCTGCAGTGGAATAAGTTTAATCGCTAATCAATTTTGATGTGTCCTCAGAGGAGACATTGAAGTGCAAAGGGTTAATAAATAATACTTTAACCCTTTACACTCTGCTTCTTCCTGGGCGTTGGCAATAGAAACTGGAAATATTGCTCAAATAGCAATATTTTAGCAATATTTATCAATAGAAAATTTCCATTTCAAGAGACATTGAAGTGCAAAGGGTTAACATAATCTCTACTTCGTCTTACACTACGTAAGCATTAATATAATAATTATTATTATTAATAAATATAAATCTATCCTAATATTATTATTAATAAATATAAATCTATCATAATATTATTATTAATAAATATAAATATATTTACCATTGGGATTGCTTGCAATTGAAGAACAAAGCTTCTTATACTTTACATGTTTCTGCGATGACTGTCCAATTAATATTTTTCGATTATTTGTATAACTAATAACTAACAAGTGGCAATTTGAACGTTAACATGTTCGCGTACCAGCACCAGCCATGATTGCAACCTCAATGTCGATAAATGTCTGATGTACCTTGTTTTTACCATTGCAAGAGGTCAACTACTGTAACTGCAAGTAATAAAATCGCCTATAATGTGGGAACGGAAATGAAAGTGCGTGTGTTTGCAATGCAAACAGTCGAACTTGGAATTGCGTGACAAGCATAAAAGAGAAACAACACAAAGCTAATGAGCACACGTAAAAAAATGATTATAATTAAGAGAAACAGAGATTTAATTAATTCGATTGAAACCAAACGATTCTCACAATTATGCATTGCATACGCAGTGGTGACCCACCAAAAAGAAACGAAAATATTGCATATGCAACAGCTGTCCTTGAACGTGTTGACGTGTTTCGCGTTCGACTGATTTTTGAACACTTCCCGTTCTCCCCTCGGTTTACAATTAAATAGCGTCGCTTCTAGTGTTGCTTTACAATTTTTATAATAGTATAAAGACCGTAATTATCACAGAAATGGCGTAGAGTTCGAGATGCATGACACAACGAAGCAACAAATTTCATTTTTTGGGATTTTACGTTGCAAGCTTGTTTGCGTTCTTTCTATTGCAGTACGAATTTTAAGTGGCTTGAATAGATAGTGCATACATCTCACATGACACGTAACTTGTTTAGTATCGCATAGACTAGTGCATCGCAATCTTCTGTCCTCCACGTCACATCAACCTTTTTCAGTCAATTTCGCGGCACATCACAAATAAAAGCTTGCAAATATATAAATTACAATCATACGTATACGTTTTTGTTAGATAAAAAACACGATAAAACAGCTCTATGTATGTAGACATTTATTTTTATTGAACTTTTACGTAAAGCTTTGTATCTTGGTTCTACGTTAGAAAGATTTGTTTCAAACTTGTAAAAGATTTGTTTTATGTTTGGCTCTTTATTAAAAAGCGCTAGTTGAAGTTCATGGTCAGCACCCTTTAACCCTTTGCACTCCTTTGTCGAGGGTGACTCGACGTCAGTGAATAAAAAAAAGGAACAAATATTATCACAACATAGTTTACGCACATTAAACAAATAAAATTGTTTACAAACGCGGTTGCGAAGCTGTTTGATTGAAACAAATTTCAAATAGAAAACACTTGAAATAGTGGAGAGTTGTTGGCGACAAAATTGAAAAATGATTCGGAGTGCAAAGGGTTAAACACGATCAGTTTGTGGATCAAACGTGGCAGTTTGTTAGTTTTGATTAGAACCAGTGTCGAGAAACTTTGTCGAGAGATGAACTTTGACGCGAGAAATTTCTAACCGATGTGGTGAACGAAGAATGTAATTATTTTCGAGAAAACCGCACACCCAAAATCACTTCACAGCACAATAGTGTGTCCCGGCACAGCGATTGCGAAGCACTGGTGTAAACCATGGGTGGGGAACGTGCGACCCCCGTGAGTCTTCATAAAAGCTAGCTCTTGTATTAATTAACATTTGATCATATAGATAAACAAATATCATATGGAAACAAATAATAATAAAAATATCATATAGAAACAAATAGTAACAGGAATCATGTAGAAACAAATGGAAGTACCAATAGTGATATATAAAAAAATAATAGGGGCCTTCGTGGGCCTTCATAAAAGCTAGCTCTTGCATTAATTAACATTTGGTCATATAGATAAACAAATATCATATGGAAACAAATAATAATAAAAATATCATATAGAAACAGTAGTAACAGGAATCATGTAGAAACAAATGGAAGTACCAATAGTGATATATAAAAAAATAATAGGGGCCTCCGTGGGCTTTTATAAAAGCTAGCTCTTGCATTAATTAACATTTGGTCATATAGATAAACAAATATCATATGGAAACAAATAATAATAAAAATATCATATAGAAACAAATAGTAACAGGAATCATGTAGAAACAAATGGAAGTACCAATAGTGATATATAAAAAAATAATAGGGGCCTCCGTGGGCCTTCATAAAAGCTAGCTTTTACATTAATTAACATTTGATCACATAGATAAACAAATATCATATGGAAACAAATAATAATAAAAATATCATATAGAAACAAATAGTAACAGGAATCATGTAGAAGCAAATGGAAGTACCAATAGTGATATATAAAAAAATAATAGGGGCCTTCGTGGGCCTTCATAAAAGCTAGCTTTTGTATTAATTAACATTTGATCACATAGATAAACAAATATCATATGGAAACAAATAATAATAAAGATATCATATAGAAACAAATAGTAACAGGAATCATGTAGAAGCAAATGGAAGTACCAATAGTGATATATAAAAAAATAATAGGGGCCTTCGTGGGCCTTCATAAAAGCTAGCTTTTGTATTAATTAACATTTGGTCATATAGATAAACAAATATCATATGGAAACAAATAATAATAAAGATATCATGTAGAAACAAATGGAAGTACCAATAGTGATATATAAAAAAATAATAGGGACCTTCGTGGGCCTTCATAAAAGCTAGCTTTTGCATTAATTAACATTTGATCGTATAGATAAACAAATATCATATGGAAACAAATAATAATAAAGATATCATATAGAAACAAATGGAAGTACCAATAGTGATATATAAAAAAATAATAGGGGCCTTCGTGGGCCTTCATAAAAGCTAGCTTTTGTATTAATTAACATTTGATCACATAGATAAACAAATATCATATGGAAACAAATAATAATAAAGATATCATATAGAAACAAATGAAAGTACCAATAGTGATATATAAAAAAATAATAGGGGCCTTCGTGGGCTTTTATAAAAGCTAGCTCTTGCATTAATTAACATTTGGTCATATAGATAAACAAATATCATATGGAAACAAATAATAATAAAAATATCATATAGAAACAAATAGTAACAGGAATCATGTAGAAACAAATGGAAGTACCAATAGTGATATATAAAAAAATAATAGGGGCCTCCGTGGGCTTTTATAAAAGCTAGCTTTTGCATTAATTAACATTTGATCATATAGATAAACAAATATCATATGGAAACAAATAATAATAAAAATATCATATAGAAACAAATAGTAACAAGAATCATATAGAAACAAATGGAAGTACCAATAGTGATATATAAAAAAATAATAGGGGCCTCCGTGGGCTTTTATAAAAGCTAGCTCTTGCATTAATTAACATTTGATCATATAGATAAACAAATATCATATGGAAACAAATAATAATAAAGATATCATATAGAAACAAATGGAAGTACCAATAGTGATATATAAAAAAATAATAGGGGCCTTCGTGGGCCTTCATAAAAGCTAGCTTTTGTATTAATTAACATTTGATCACATAGATAAACAAATATCATATGGAAACAAATAATAATAAAAATATCATATAGAAACAAATAAAAATACCCACAGTGAAACATAAAAAAATAATAGTTACCTCCGTGGGCCTTCATAAAAGCTAACTCTTGCATTAATTAACATTTGATCATATAGATAAACAAATATCATATGGAAACAAATAATAACAAAAATATCATATAGAAGCAAATAAAAATACCCACAGTGAAACATAAAAAAATAATAGCTACCTCCGTGGGCCTTCATAAAAGCTAGCTCTTGCATTAATTAACATTTGATCATATAGATAAACAAATATCATATGGAAACAAATAATAACAAAAATATCATATAGAAGCAAATAAAAATACCCACAGTGAAATATAAAAAAATAAATAGCGACCTCCTTTATTACTGCTTAATTTAAACATGGCTTCCAATCCTGCCAAACATGCCAATCCAATCTAAACAAATTTACTTAACCAAATATTTTTTTATTTCAAACGATTCTGATGTTACAATCTAAGTGAGTATTCATTTGGTATAATATTAGTAGAATACTTTCGTAGTTCCTTTAAAACAATGTATTTATGCAATTCAAGTGAAATTTTTTTAAAACACGACAGCAAAACTTTTTTCTTTTTGCTGCTGCATAAGTGGCACTGAAATAATCGTCGATTTTACTTGCAGACACGGTGCTGGTGCAGCAAGTGGACTTTCTGGAGACCATTTTGGAGGAGACGTCGGACGATCTGCAGAGCGACTCTGATCGAAGCGGGACCACGTATTGGGTTGGCTCTGATTCTGAAAACGAGAGCGTGATTCGCATACGAGGGAAGCAGAGATCGGCAGGTAAGAAATGCGAAAAGGTATGCTGCGGATTTAATTTAACCCTTTGCGCTCTTTCTTGAGTCTGGCTCGACGCCTCTGAATAAGAAAAAGAAACAAATATGAATTACAACAAAGCTCTAGAGTTGTTTTAGAGTTTGCAAGTAACAGTCGAGGAACTGTGCTGCAATTGACAACTTTTTCAAGTAAATTTGATATGCTTCTTAAGGGTATTAACCCTTTGCGCTCTTTCTTGAGTCTGGCTCGACGCCTCTGAATAAGAAAAAGAAATAAATATGAATTACAACAAAGTTCTAGAGTTGTTTTAGAGTTTGCAAGTAGCAGTCGAGGAACTGTGCTGCAATTGACAACTTTTTCAAGTAAATTTGATATGCGTCTTAAGGGTATTAACCCTTTGCGCTCTTTCTTGAGTCTGGCTCGACGCCTCTGAATAAGAAAAAGAAACAAATATGAATTACAACAAAGTTCTAGAGTTGTTTTAGAGTTTGCAAGTAGCAGTCGAGGAACTATGCTGCAATTGACAATTTTTTCAAGTAAATTTGATATGCGTCTTAAGGGTATTAACCCTTTGCGCTCTTTCTTGAGTCTGGCTCGACGCCTCTGAATAAGAAAAAGAAACAAATATGAATTACAACAAAGTTCTAGAGTTGTTTTAGAGTTTGCAAGTAACAGTCGAGGAACTGTGCTGCAATCGACAACTTTTTTAAGTAAAACTATTTGGATGACATAAAGAACCAGTCACGACGGTTTTGAAGACACCTTTAAGATATTTACGCAAGCCCTTCGATCGCGTCTTTTGAACAATCTTGTATTCCAAAATTGGTGAACGACGCTTTGCAGAAATCGCAGCGATTTTATGAACGCCTCGAGGATTTGTGATTCGAACGTTCTTCTTCTGATAATGCGTCGTAAGGGTGTCAACCCTTCGCGTTCCTTTGTCGAGTGTGACTCGACACCTCTGAATAAGAAAAAGAAACAAATATGAATTACAACAAAGCTCTAGAGTTGTTTTAGAGTTTGCAAGTAGCAGTCGAGGAACTGTGCTGCAATTGACAACTTTTTCAAGTAAATTTGATATGCGTCTTAAGGGTATTAACCCTTTGCGCTCTTTCTTGAGTCTGGCTCGACGCCTCTGAATAAGAAAAAGAAATAAATATGAATTACAACAAAGTTCTAGAGTTGTTTTAGAGTTTGCAAGTAACAGTCGAGGAACTGTGCTGCAATTGACAATTTTTTCAAGTAAATTTGTTTTTTGATGTCGATATTAAAAAATCGTAAACGCGAAGATCGGATTCCTTCGAGTATGCAACCGTCGCGACAAGCTTGCACGTTTTGCTGCCGTTCACTGGGCGTCGTGGTTCGATTTTATCTACTTTGTTCTTCGTTTTTACTAATTGCTCGTTGAACTCGAGACAATACGTTTCGTCCACGAGGAATCAATAAAAGGGCGTTAATTAATTTTCGATTTAGATGGGCTTAGAACCTTCGCCAAATGATTGAAAAGGGTTGAAATACGGAAAACTACTTTCGTCAGATTGATCGTCTTTTCATTTCTCTCTAATTTTTCCAAAATTAATGATGCGATCGTATCTGAGGATCCCAAATAAAATAGAAAAACACTTATTCATCATGTGAAAAAAGAGCATGGGAAATATACTAAGCGTATATTAACTATAAGAGCGTTTATTCGACTTGTGTCTAACCCAGAGGTTCGTACAAGAATGCCTTTTTATGCCACTCGATTTAGATGAGCTGAGAACCTTCGCGAAATGGTTGAAAAGAGTTAAAATGGTTGAAATACGGAAAGATCGATCGTCTTTTCATTTCTCTCTAATTTTTCCAATATTAATCATGCGATCGTATCTGAAGATCCCAAATAAAATGGAAAAACACTTATTCATCATGTGAGAAAAGAGCATAGAAAATATACTAAGTGTATATTAACTATAAGAGCGTTTATTGGACTTGTGTGTAACTCAGAGGTTCGTACAAGAATGCCTTTTTATGCCACTCGATTTAGATGGGCTGAGAACCTTCGCGAAATGGTTGAAAAGGGTTGAAATGGTTGAAATACGGAAAGATCGATCGTCTTTTCATTTCTCTCTAATTTTTCCAATATTAACGATGCGATCGTATCTGAAGATCCCAAATAAAATAGAAAAACACCTATTCATCATGTGAAAAAAGAGCATAGGAAATATACTAAGCGTATATTAACTATAAGAGCGTTTATTCGACTTGTGTCTAACCCAGAGGTTCGTACAAGAATGCCTTCTTAGGCCACTCGATTTAGATGGGCTGAGAACCTTCGCGAAATGGTTGAAAAGGGTTGAAATGGTTGAAATATGGAAAACTACTTTCGTCAGATCGATCGTCTTTTCATTTCTCTCTAATTTTTCCAATATTAATGATGCGATCGTATCTGAAGATCCCAAATAAAATAGAAAAACACTTATTTATCATGTGAGAAAAGAGCATAGGAAATATACTAAGTGTATATTAACTATAAGAGCGTTTATTCGACTTGTGTCTAACCAGGTTCGTACAAGAATGCCTTTTTATGGCACTCGTATTAGCCTCGAGGACACCCTCGACGCCATGGCGCATCCAAACATTTACGCAAGGCCCCAGAGAGGGTTGAAGTCGCAAGGAAATGCACATGGCTCTCCTCAGTCGCTCGTGTCTGATCGCACTCTGACCCAATATTCTTACAATCAAGAAAAAGCCAAGTCTCAACAAAATTATTATTATTATACCAAATATATCGAGTTGGATACTCTGAAAAACTCTTCTCCAACTCAGCACGCGAAGTCGTCGTTGGCATTTCAACTAAGCGAATATACAAGGCGAAGCTAGCGACGCAGCACCCGATATTATGACGTGATCGATTGTGTTCACTGCGTTGCATCTATCGCACAGTGGTTCGTTTCCTTTTTTTCACGAGGTATGAATGAGCTAGGTGGTGTGGCCAATTCTTATTCTGGTTAATCTTGTTTGCGATCTTCCGCGAGACTGATCGATTCTGTTTACGATTCTGTGCGCGATTCTCTTCCGTTGCGTCTAATATTAGTTCACCTTCGTGATTCATATAGGATTGCCATGGGCTAGCCGTGTGAATTCGACGTGCGTGCAATCGCGCGAAAATAAACCGATAGAACAACGCATCGTCGAGCGGATTCAATCGGCACTGTTCCGACTTGCAAAGAATTTCGAGCCAGCAGACGAGATCGGACTCGATCGAGCAACAGGGAGACGTGCCACGTGCACGAATCAATCAACGGTTTATTTTCCCACTCTGCCGTCCATACGCGCAAGGTTTCATCGCGCAATTTATTCGCATTGTAATATGCATCACGCTATTAATATTATAGGGTGAATAGTTTTGAATTCGATTAGCTGCGCTTCACCTTGCGAGTTGCATCGGGAAATCGTAAACACGATTGATCGTGCATCGATTGAGTCTTTTGGAACAACGCGGTTCTGTTTAGCATAGCGCTGCAATTTTCAGCTTTTTTCATTCTCGATGACTGCATTTTGCAACGATCTACGTATTGCGTTACATACACTTGTTGCTGTTAGCGAAAAAGTTAAAAAATTGCGTCTGAAAATTAATTAAAGATGCATCAGCAAGTCGTGGACACGATTGATTATGCATCGATTGAACCTTTTGGAACAACGCGGTTCTGTCTAGCATAGCGCTGCAATTTTCAGCATTTTTCATTCTCGACGACTGCATTTTACAACGGTGTACGCATCGCGTTAAATAGTTGCTGTTACTTGTTAAAAAATTACGTCTGAAAATTGAAGCTGGATAAAGTGAAGGTGGTCAATTATGCATCGATTAAATCTTTTGGAACAATGCAGTTCTATGGCATTTTGCAACGATCTACGTATTGCGTTACATACACTTGTTGCTGTTAGCGAAAAAGTTAAAAAATTGCGTCTGAAAATTAATTAAAGATGCATCAGGAAGTCGTGGACACGATTGATTATGCATCGATTGAATCTTTTGGAACAATGCGGTTCTGTTTAGCATAGCGCTGCAATTTTCAGCTTTTTTCCTTCTCGACGACTGCATTTTGCATATTTGTGCATTGTGCGCATCGCGTTAAATAGTTGCTGTTACTTGTTAAAAAATTACGTATGAAAATTAAAGCTGGATACAGTGAATATGGTTAATTGTACATCGATCAAACCTTTTGGAACAATGCAGTTCTATGGCATTTTGTGTTGTATGGCACTTGCTGTTGTTAGCGAAAAAGTTAAAAAATTGCGTCTGAAAATTAATTAAAGATGCATCAAGAAGTCATGGACACGATTGATTATGCATCGATTGAATTTTGTGGAACAATGCGTTCTGTTTATCATAAAATTGCAATTTTAATCTTATTTTCCTTTCTGACTATTTCATATATTTGCTGTGACCAGCAAGAAGGTTAAAAAATCACGTCTGAGAATTAATTAACCGTGCAAAATTATATTGTAAATAAGCACGAGCTAAATTGCCACGCAGAAGGTATTCAGCCATTGAACTGACTGCAACCTAAAGAAATTACTGCTGATATTTTAGCAATAGTTTCTATTGCTAACATCTTCCAGCAGTAGAAAATCTTCATTCCAATAGAAAACCTTAAAGAAACATGGATTCCTAAAAAATCTGAGATGAAGTAAGTTCAACCTCCTCCATCACCAATCAATGTTGATGTCTCCTTAGAGGGGACATGGAGTGCAAAGGATTAGCTCCTTTCTGGACGTTAGCAATAGAAATTACTGCTGCAATCTATGAGCAATATTTTTTATTACAAAGATTAAAAACTTATTGCACCTTCTTGGTCGTTGACAGTAGAAGCTAGAAATATAGCTAAAATAGTAATGTTTAACTCTTTGCACTCCAGTGTCTCCTCTGAGGGGACATCAGCGTTGATTAATGATTGCGGTGGTTGAAGTTATTTGAGAAATGCATATTTCCCCCAAGTTTTCTATTGAAATAAAAATTTTCTATTGCTGGGAGACGTTAGAAATAGAAATTATTGCTAAATATTGCTATTTCAGCAATGTTTCTAGTTTCTATCGTCAACGTCTAAGAAGGAGCAGAGTGCAAAGGGTTAGCAATAATTTCTATTGCTAACGTCTCCCAGTAATAGAAAATCTTCATTCCAATAGAAAACCTTAAAGAAACATGGATTCCTCAAAAATCTGCGATGAAGTAAGTTTAATCTCTGCAATCATTAATCAATGTTGATGTCTCCTCAGAGGAGGCATCCGAGTGCAAAGGGTGAGTTCCTTTCTGGGCGTTAACAATAGAAAGTACTGCTGATATTTTAGCAATGGTTTCTATTGCTAACGTGTCCCAGCAATAGAAAATCTCCATTCCAATAAAAAACCTTAAAGAAACATGGGTTCCCCAAAAATCTGCAACGAAGTAAGTTCAACCTCTGTAATCACTAATCAATGTTGATGTCTTCTCAGAGGGGAGTGCAAAGGGTTAGCTCCTTCCTGGGCGTTAGCAATAGAAATTACTGTTGAAGTAGCAATCTATGAGCAATATTTTAGCAATTGTTTCTATTGCTAACGTCTTCTAGCGATAGAAAATCTCCATTCCAATAAAAAACCTTAAAGAAACATGGATTCCCCAAAAAACTGCGATGAAGTAAGTTCAACCTCTTCCATCACTAATCAGTGTTGATGTCTCCTCAGAGGGGAGTGCAAAGGGTTAGCTCCTTCCTGGGCATTAATAATAGAAATTACTGCTGAAATAGCAATCTATGAGCAATAATTTCTATCGCTAACGTCGTCCAACAATAGAAAATCTCCATTCCAATAGAAAATCTTAAAGAAACATGGATTCCCCAAAAATCTGCGATGAATTAAGTAATTAAGTTCAACCTCCTCCGTCACTAATCAATGTTGATGTCTCCTCAGAGGCGACATCCGAGTGCAAAGGATTAGCTCCTTCCTGGGCGTTAGCAATAAAAATTACTACTGAAGTAGCAATCTATGAGCAATATTTTAGCAATAATTTCTATTGCTAACGTCTTCCAGCGATAGAAAACCTCCATTCCAATAAAAAACCTTAAAGAAACATGGATTCCCCAAAAGTTCAACCTCCTCCATCGCTGATCAATGTTGATGTCTCCTCAGAGGCGACATCCGAGTGCAAAGGGTGAGCTTCCTCCTGGGCGTTAGCAATAAAAATTACTACTGAAGTAGCAATCTATGAGCAATATTTTAGCAATAGTTTCTATTGCTAACGTCTTCCAGCGATAGAAAACCTCCATTCCAATAAAAAACCTTAAAGAAACATGGATTCCCCAAAAGTTCAACCTCCTCCATCGCTGATCAATGTTGATGTCTCCTCAGAGGGGAGTGCAAAGGATTAGCTCCTTCCTGGCCGTTAGCAATAAAAATTACTACAGAAATAGCAATCTATCAGCAATATTTTAGCAATTTTTTCTATCATTAACCTCTTCCAGCGATAGAAAATCTCCATTCCAATAAAAAACCTTAAAGAAACATGGATTCCCCAAAAGTTCAACCTCCTCCATCGCTGATCAATGTTGATGTCTCCTCAGAGGCGACATCCGAGTGCAAAAGGTGAGCTTCTTCCTGGGCGTTAGCAATAGAAATGACGCACAGTAAAGAACACAGCTCTTTACTAACACAGCGCCTCCGTCATCGGTTTGCCTCGTGTCGCAGTCAGGAAGCCGTGGCTCGTTCAACCGGAAACGACGCTTACACGGCGGTCACCGGTTGTCGAGTTCGTGACCGTCACGGGACACGTGATCGACGGCACGGGGCCCCGTTAACGGCTCGTTAATCGACAGACGACACGTTTCACGGCGTGATCCATTCGATCGCGACGCGTATCGCCGCCGATCGGCCCCTTAATGGGCCGCATTTGCATTTTCATCACCGTAGCCACGGGTTTCGCGCTGGAATTCAATTAGCTATGATGTCACCGCCGCGTTGCTCTGTCGGTTATGGGGGATTTGTTTTTATCGACAGAAGGAGGTCTGCCGCGCGCGTAAAAGGTGTGTGCACAGTAGCACGCTGTTGTTTTGCGTTTTTCATTGTTTGGGATGTGTTCGACGCTTTGTACTTGGCTGCTTCCTGCAGGTTAACAAACTGGATCAGTAATAAATGCAAATTGGAGAGAAATTATTGCAGGATATTGTTGTTTTAGCAATAATTTCTATTGTGAACGTCTCTTAGCAATAGAACACTTTAGAGATACATGCATTTCTCAAAAATCTGCGGTGGAGTAAGTTTTGTCTTTGTAATCAGCAGTCAATGCTGAGTCTCCTCAGAAGGGACATCCTAGTGCACAAGGTTAACTGCTTCTTGGGTATTAGTAATAGAAATTACTGCAAAATAGCAATCTATGAGCAATATTTTAGCAATAATTTCTATTGTGAACGTCTCCCAGCAATAGAACACTTTAGAGATACATGCATTTCTCAGAAATTTGAGGTGGAGTAGGTTTTGTCTTTGTAATCAGCAGTCAATGCTGAGGTTAACTCCTTCTTGGGTATTAGCAATAGAAATTACTGCAAAATAGCAATCTATGAGCAATATTTTAGCAATAATTTCTATTGTGAACGTCTCCCAGCAATAGAACACTTTAGAGATACATGCATTTCTCAAAAATTTGAGGTGGATTAAGTTTTGTCTTTGTAATCAGCAGTCAATGCTGAGTCTCCTCAGAAGGGACATCCTAGTGTACAAGGTTAACTCCTTCTTGGGTATTAGCAATAGAAATTACTGCAAAATAGCAATCTATGAGCAATACTTTAGCAATAATTTCTATTACTAACGTCTCCCAGCAATAGAACACTTTAGAGAAACATTTCTCAAAAATCTGTAATGAAGTAATCCCCTCAGAGGGGATATCCGAGTGCAAATGGTTAACCCTTTGCACCACTTTGTCGAATGTGACTCGACATAAGTAAATAAAAGAGAAATAAATAAATATAAGTTCTGTAAATATAAATTACAACAAAATTTGAGAGCTATATTTAATTTAATATAATTAGTGAACAAAATTGTTTACAAGTAGCAGTCGAGGAACTGCCCTCTGAATTAAATTTTAAAAAGAAGCACTTGAAATAGAAATTTATTGGCAACAGAATTGAAAAATAATTCAGAGTGCAAAGAGTTCATGAAAATTTAATGAGTCAATGAAATTAAAAATTCTCGATACGATATAGTCGATGTCGTCGTAAACTTGTGCTGTTTAAGTATCGCGTAGTCTTTCGTTTCATCGTACGGGACTTTTAGAGGAATTCGATCAGTACAAAATGTGACGCACTCGTGTAAACAATACTAAACCCACAGTAGCGGACATAATAGCCTGCTTTCGCCTCGATCTACTATCGAACAGCGTAAACACGAACGTTGAACAACCCGTGGCCGCGGATACAATTTACAGTTTATTTAAACAGAACAGCACTCAAACTTACACGTACAGAGCAAACATTTGCTTCGAATCGTCTGATCCAGATTACTCGTTTCAAACCTATCACGGGTCCGTAAAATGGCCACGACTAATCTAATCTAACCCAAAGCCATCCATTTATATCGCACAAAACCTTTGCTCTTGCCCCTCTACCAGTTCATCGCATAACTCGAGCAATATCATGGAACCCATCAAGAATTACAGCCAAACAGTGGAATCCTAACTTTAAAAACCTAAGTTCACGAACTCGAAATAATCTGTGAAGCATAGAACTTACTAATCGCTCTTTGGTATTCTCTCCTTGGACAAAGAACGTGTCTTTGTCCACGTTTGAAGTAAGTTTTAAATACGTTTAACCTTTTGGGCACGAATGAACTTTGCACGAGGCTGTTTCTTTGTACGACAGAGTTTCTACGCGAAGCAGCAACACTGCAATGGGTGATGGACAATACTGTTCTCTATGCCAGGACATTGGAATGAAGTTTTTGATGATTAAATTATAATTTTTCTTAAAGATATGATACATATACTTAAACTTTAATAATTAATAATACAATTGAGTATGATATATTTTACATTATAGTGGCTTATCGTTCAGAAAGATGACATCCTTGAAAGCCATTATGGTAGCGCTTCTGAAAGACAACGTCTGTGTAAGTTATTATGGTAGCGCGTTGTTCAGAAATATGACATCCTCGAAAGCCATTATGGTAGCACTTCATTCTGAGAGACGTCCGCGAAAGTTATGGTAGCGTGTTGTTCAGAAAGATGACATCCTTGAAAGCCACTATAGTGGCATGTCGTTCAGAATGATGGCATCCTTGAAAGTCACTGTAGTAGCGTGTCATTCAGAAATATGACATTCTTGAAAGCCATTATGGTAGCGCTTCTGAAAGACAACGTCTGTGTAAGTTATTATGGTAGCGCGTTGTTCAGAAATATGACATCCTCGAAAGCCATTATGGTAGCACTTCATTCTGAGAGACGTCCGCGAAAGTTATGGTAGCGTGTTGTTCAGGAAGATGATATCCTCGAAAATCACTATAGTGGCATGTCGTTCAGAATGATGGCATCCTCGAAAGCCAGTATGGTATCGCGTTGTTTAGAAATATGACATCCTCGAAAGCTATTCACTTCATTCTGAAAAATAACGTCCGCGAAAGTTATTATGGTAGCGCGTTGTTCAGGAAGATGACATTCTCGAAAATCACTATAGTGGCATGTCGTTCAGTAATATGACATTTTTGAAAGTC
Source organism: Xylocopa violacea (assembly GCA_963969225.1). NCBI lineage: Eukaryota > Metazoa > Arthropoda > Insecta > Hymenoptera > Apidae > Xylocopa > Xylocopa violacea. The sequence continues at coordinate 20,551,555 of CAXAJV010000008.1, forward strand.
ACTATGGTAGCGTGTCATTCAGAAATATGAAATTCTCGAAAGCCATTATGGTAGCGCGTCGTTTAGAAAGATGTCATCCGCGAAAACCACTATGGTAGCGCTTTGTTCAGAAATATGACATCCGCGAAGGTCACTATGGTAGCGTGTCGTTCAGAAATATGACATTCTCGAAAGCCATTATGGTAGCGTGTCGTTCAGTAATATGACATTTTTGAAAGTCACTATGGTAGCGCCTTGTTCAGAAATATGACATTCTTGAAAGCCCCTATAGTAGTGCGTTGTTCGAAGATATCCTCGAAAGCCACTATAGTAGCGCGTCATCCTGAAAGTTAACATCCACGAAAGTCATTATAGTGTCGCGTCATTGAGAAGTATGACATCCGCGAAAGCCATTATGGTAGCGCATCGTTCAGAAAGATGTCATCCGCGAAAGCCATTATGGTAACGCGTCGTTTAGAAAGATGCTTCTGCGAAAGCCACTATGGTAGCGCTTTGTTCAGAAATATGATATTCTTGAAAGCCACTATAGTAATTTGTCGTTCAGAAATATGACATTCTCGAAAGCCATTATGGTAGCGTGTCGTTCAGTAATATGACATTTTTGAAAGTCACTATGGTAGCGCCTTGTTCAGAAATATGACATTCTTGAAAGCCCCTATAGTAGTGCGTTGTTCGAAGATATCCTCGAAAGCCACTATAGTAGCGCGTCATCCTGAAAGTTAACATCCACGAAAGCCATTATAGTGCCGCGTCATTGAGAAATACGATATCCGCGAAAGCCATTATGGTAGCGCGTTGTTCAGAAATATGACATTCTCGAAAGCCACTATAGTAGCGTGTCGTTCAGAAATATGACATTCTTGAAAGCCATTATGGTAGCGCGTCGTTTAGAAAGATGTCATCTGCGAAAGCCATTATGGTAACGCGTCGTTTAGAAAGATGCTTCTGCGGAAGCCACTATGTTAGCGCGTCGTTCAGAAATATGACATTCTCGAAAGCCACTATGGTAGCGTGTCGTTTAGAAATATGACATCCTCGAAAGCCACTATAGTAGCGTGTCGTTTAGAAAGATGTCATCCGCGAAAGCCACTATGGTAGCGCGTCGTTCAGAAATATGACATCCTCGAAAGCCACTATAGTAGCGCTTCATTCTGAAAGATAACGTCCACGAAAGCCACTATGGTAGCGCTTTGTTCAAAAATATGCCATTCTCGAAAGCCACTATAGTACTGCGTTCTCCAAAAACACGAAATCCTCGAAAGCCACAGTAGCAACGCGTCGTGCCCAATAGGTTAACCGAGGCTTCGAGTCAGCGCAGACGGTCGCTGGGAAAGTAGCTCAGCCGATCTCTTTTCTCCGTTACTCTTCGGACGCGGTGCGATTAGAGGCAAGCACGTTCACCGTATTCCTGTTCCTTTGCTGATTTCTCGTTAGACGGTAGCGGCAGCGATTGCAATTCGGTGGTGCCGAAGAAGAGGCGGCGCAAGTACAGCGCGGCCAGCGAGCGGGAACAACAGACGGTGTTCGACGACTATCCACCCTCGCCCAGGTCGTCCAGGTCGTCCGCCTCCTCCAGGTCCAGCTCGTTGCTGCAGTTCGAGTCGCTGGAGAGGACCTGCGCCACGCTCTCGCCCTCCAGCTACAGCTTCGACTCGCTGGAGTATCCGAACCGATCGAACGCCTCGCATCCGGGGAACACGTCCCCTGACAGCCTCGAGCAGGACTACGACAAGGCCCTGCCGAACGGTTTAGGCGCCACGGTCGACCACTTCGCCAGGATCAGGCCCTACCGCAGCTTCGAGAGCCTGGACACGTGCCAGAAGGAGGAGGAGTTCGACCACGGCGGACTGACCAATGGATTCACACCCCTGTACCTGAAACGAAACCTGGACCTGTCGAGGACGAGGAGCAACGGCTACCATCGACCTAGGTAAGACTAGTCGCGATGTTTTGTTGGACGTCTCGTTGGACGCCTCGAGTGCACGCTCGAAGGTATCCGGATGATCGCTCGGTTTTTGAGAATAGGGGATTAATTTGATTGGAATTAATTGATTCTTGATTTTCTTAGTAATAAGGTGCGATGGTTTTGTTTGGAGATGGTTTTTTGTCTCTCTGTTAGTCTGTAATAGGTTTTTTTTTTATAAATATGATGTAAATTTGTTTCTCTGTAGAATTTGAAAGAAGATACGAAGTAGTTAATTATTGGTTTGCTAGAAACTTGTCCGGATACGTACGAGCGGTAACGTAAACGTCTTTTTCTTTATTAAAAACAAGAGACACAACGGACCAAGAAGTAAATTCGTATTAGAATTCGTCTAGCTTTCGAGAAACAAGTTTCAAAGCGTGAAAGCTCAGGTATTATCGTGGAAAAGCGAACGTTTTCTCTCTTTATTTACAAGCGAAAGTCGCGTTTTGCATAATTCCGTATGCGCGTCTTAAAGTTTCCATTTTACGTCTCGTGTATCATACTTCGTGGAGTACCAGATGCAACGAAATTTCTTAATCCACCGCTCTTCAGCGATCGCATCTGCGAATGCGACTCGCGCGGACTAATTTAAAATCATTTCTAATTAATTAACGGTCGAACAAGTTTCAGCTACATAAAATAGAGTATTTCACGTGCAACCAGTCTACGTAAACGAATGCAACAAACGGCTAGCGTTGTTCTTTTCTTTCCTTTTCGTTCTCTGACCGCAGATCAACTGCAGTGCTCGGCAGCTGTCGTTTTACGAGTCTTGGCAGCGCGCGTTGCCACGCAGAGGTTGTAAAGGTTTCCCTGAGTCGCGAACCCCGAAGGAGAATGATCGAATCGGTTATTTCGAACAGTTTAATCATTCTGGTAGGGGTCGTAATGGATTTTCACGTCTCGTCGAAATGTTACGCGACGAGCTATGTAAATTTCGCGATCGCCGAGCGGAGACCTCGGGATTTCCTTGGCAGCGAGTCGCGCGCTCGAGAGCTTGCTACATGACCCTCGTTCTCTCGCCAAGTTACCGCAATCACGACCCTGAATTAGACCTCCTTGACTTTTACTTTTAATTCGAGGAAGATCCGAAATTACGCGCGCGTTTGTCTCAACGTTCGACTGCCTCCATTGTGTCGCGGTTGCTCTGTCTTTTTTTGTACGCGCGCGTAAATAATTTGGTCAGACTCTCACAGCTTTGTGACACAAATCAGCTTTGGTTTCATTTCGGAAAAGTTTCTTTCTTTCAAGTCTTTCGCGTTTGCACGGGTTCAGTCAGACACAGACGAGCTTTCGAGTGGAATTCCCTGTTTTTACATCGGAAAACTTGCAACCTTTCACTCTTACGTCAGACCATTGCACGCGCGCGTATTCAATATTCCGCTGCGAACGAAACTTTTGGTTCAGTCGAAGGACGATCTTAGAGATTGAAATAAAACAATTGACGTTTCGACGGCTTTGAAAATCCATCGAGCACGCTGCGTAATCCTAATGGTCCATAAATCTATGCGACGCGCAACAGAATCCAATATGGCCGCGCTTAATCGTTGGCGCGCACCTACGCGTAGAATTCTGAAACGCTGAGCTTCGTACGCAAACGTAATTGCCAGGCTGTTCATCTCGACTCGAATTCTAGTAGAACGCTCGGGGCGTACGTATCTCGAACATTTTTAAATGGGATTCAGGGATTTTTGGCACGAGGACGACGAATACGAGGATGACGACGCAGACGACGACCTCGAGGAGGACGATCGGATGCTGAACGAGAACCGAGCCGGGACCGAGCTCGAGGACCGGCTGATGGTGTTTGGCGACTCCGCGTGCAACTACGCGACCTCGCTCGACTATCGAAACACGATCGATCTCCGTGAGATCGGCGTCGAATCGAAGAGAGACGCGTTAATGGACCTGAAGTCCGGTCAGGCGGCCGTCTCGAGTTCGTATCGTCTGCTGCAGACTAGGTTAAATATAGCCGGCAGTATGGCGCACGGTCGCAACAACATGGTCGCCGATCATCATCATCATCATCATCATCATCATCATTACCATCATCAACAGCAGCAGCAGCAGCAGCAGCAGCAGCAGCAGCAGCAACAGCAGCAGCATCACCATCACCACCACCACCACCAGTACCAGCAACAACAGCACCAACAGCAGCATCACCAGCAACAGTACCAGCAGCAGTTCCTCGAGTACGAGCAGCACGAGCTGCTGCGGCAGCATCAGCAGTACCAACGCCAAGGGTGGAGCCAGGAGGAGTGCTTTAATTTTAGATTCACGGATAAATCTCAAAGCGCGCCCAGTCTGCCTAGCAGCGTCGAGGAGTCCGCACACGGTCCCCGTTCGTTCGCCTCGTACGGAGCCTCGTCAAGAGCGACCTCGTTCGTGTCGACGTCGAATCTATTCGAGAATTACACCCGAGTTGCGAGCGTGCCCGTCGATCTGAACCTCTGCGGCGTCGACGAGCCGCGCGATGATACGCGCCGATCAGAATTGAGCCTGCACGAGAATCACGAAATGGCGGAGGTGGGTGGCGTCCAGGAGAAGAAGCGGCTGGGGAGCGTCGAGGACGGCGGGAAGCTGAAGAACTCGTTGACCAGCTCGGTGAGAACGCAGGCCTCGCAGAACGCGATCGTCGACGGGAGGATGGACCGCGAGACGGCCGAGGAGGAGCAGAAGGAGGTCGAGGAGTGCGCGGGAGATCATTGCCGGAAGAAATCGCCGCGCGAGAAGAAGGAGCAAGTTACGTCGACGGTGAAGACGCAGGATCGCAGCAATTGCGTGCTGGACATGGCCATGGTTATGGAGAACAACGTGAACGGCCCTGTGGAGGACGTGATAAGGCAGTTGAAGCGCGAGGTCGAGGAGGCCACCTCGAACGGTAGCAGCGCGACATTGTCGAGCGTCGAGGGTCTCCAGCGGACCCCGTCCGGTAGGAATCGGCCGTGGAAGGTGAAGAACAACGCGAGCTACGAGCTGGCGCAACAGTTCGAGATCGACGAGAGGAATTTGCGACGATTGCGAAGGGAGATCGGCGGCGAGAACGAGAAACCGACGAGGAACCAAGCGCCGACCGGTGGCCGTAAACGAGTGTTGAACAACGCCAGCTACGAGCTGGCCCAGCAATGCGACTACATCAAGGCCCTCGACTCGTCGAGGGGCGCCTTCCAGCGAATGGACGCGTGCGACGAAATGGAGGAGCCGATATCCGGGCGATCCTCGCGGCTCAAGATCTCCGACATGGTGCAACAGATGAACAGCAGCTCGGCGTCGAACCTGACGAGCTACCATCACAGCGAGCAGTATCTGGACACGAGGAGATACTCCAAGTCGACGGAGAACGTGTCGACGCAGTTCTCGATGGCCCCGTTCACGCGGATCCCGATAAACGAGCTGGGCCAGCGGCTGAAGAAGCAGCAGGAGGAGTCGTTGTTTAGCCAGATAAAAAAAAACTCGGATCCATTTTCAGTCTATGGAGACGATCCTAGTGCCCGCGCCTTAGTAGCGGACGAAATAGATTATCCCTGCTTGGAAACCAAACCCATAGGAACTTCCAGCCTGGAGGGGGGCGTGTCGCGCGAGGAAACGAGCGGCCGCGAACCTCAGGAACCGACCCGGGTACACGAGCGAAACGATCCGCCGCTCCAGCCAGCGGCGATGGACGAGACCAGCTGTTCGAAGAAGTCGTTCATCGGCGACTATTATCCGGAAAATATCGTGCGGCTGCGACAGCCGGAGGACGATCGACCTGCGGAGGATCGCGCGGTCGAGCTCGAGGGCGACGGAAGAAGTGCCGGCAAAAACGAGAGTCCCGCGGCCGTTCAGCTGTCGTCGTCTTCCCCGTGCAACGGCAGGACCGCCGGTGAACCGCTGTGGAGGGTCATAGTGGAAAAGCAGACCGCGGAGAAGGAGGTCTCCTCCGCGGAGAAGGTTGCGAAGAAGGCGAAGGCGGCGGAGGTGGTCACGGAGGTTGTCGTGGAAGAGGAGGAAAAGGAGGAGGAGGAGGAGAAACGGCGAGAGCAGCTGGATAAGATGGACAAGCACGAGAGAGAGAAAGGGCAGAAGGTGGAGGTGGAGGAAGAGGTGGAGGAGGAGGAGGAGGAGGAGGAGAAGGCAGCAGCAGCGGAAGCAGCGAGGGGACACGCTGTCCATGGTGTTCGTTCCCCCCCACCAACCAGTGGCGGCAATAGCGACGGCCTGGAACACGGTGAACGGAGTGGGAATCCAGCGTTGCCCGTGGCAGTTGATACGAATCATCGCGGTGATCGCGACAAACGTGACGAGGAGAACGCGGCGGCAACAACTGCCGCGGTTAGGGTAGACGAGGTGCACGACGGGCACGCGAGCATGTCGGCCACGGCTAAGCCACCACGGCCGTACGTCGGGGCGCCCACCGCGGTCGCGAAGGGTGGCGACACGTCCGCGAGGTACCAGAGGAACATGATCGTAGACGCGTCGCCTGTCACCGCCGGCAAAGAGGAGCGGAAGAAGGGCGGCCTGGGTGGTTTCCTTCAGCGGTTCTCGAGGCTTCGGTTCAGTGGTAGGTCGAAAGTGCCGCGGTCCGAGGTGCAGAAAAAGGGTGACACGATCGGTCAAGTGAATCGCGCCAAGGTGACCACGGACGAGAAGGTGAAGAAGGAGCCGAGCTACATCATCATTCCGTTGCACCCGCCGGACGAGGAGGAGTCGAAGCGGAAGCAGGAGCAGCGGAACGCCGCGGTGGAGAACAGAACGGAGACGGTGAACGAGAGGACGGTCGCGGAAGTCCAGCGGACCGGCTCGAACATCAGGTGAGTCTTTCGTTTCCAGTCGTTCGATTATGGCGCGCGCGAGAACACGTGCCGCGTGCACATTCTACGCTCTACATCCGTCTCTGAACGCGCGTCTGAAACGTTCGCGTTAAGCGGTTTACTTTCCGCGTTCCCATTTCGTTTCTATTTACACGGGGCGCCGATCAGCGTTGACTTTGACCCGAGCCCCATTGTTTACACGGTTTCGCGCGAGCACGCAGGGCCAGCGTGAATCACGGTACGTGTGCCACCTTCTACGGCTTCCGCGCGTAAACATTTATCTTTCGATCGCGGGAAAATATGTCGGTGCCAGTCCAGGGACGCTGCCGTCGTTTATTCAACGTTCGCCGTGTAATGGCCACGAGACAACGAGACGAGTGTCGCACACGTCTCCGCGTGCGCGACGAGTAAACCGTGGTCGCGATCCCCTGTTCCCTGGCTGTAAATTAACGTCGAACGTGGTAGAAAATCACGCAGACCGATGCACGGAAGCTTAGAGAGCTTAGAACGCGGTACGACTTACGCAATTAGTAGAATTATGAAAGAATCCAATGTACGTGCGCATCATCGTAGGTGTACGATCTTCAGGCTACGCTACGCTTCCTCCGAGTTCGAATTTACATTCCGTTTACGCGTTTAACTCTTTGATACACGGAATTTTGGGGGATAAATAGAGCCATGCTGCAGACAAATTTTGTTTGCTTCGAATTGAACAAAGTTGGCTTCTTTTTATCAATAAAGGAACAAAATTTTGTGCCGTTGTGCGAGTAGAATTTGTATATTTCAAGATGGGGGAAAAAGTGGGACACTTTTAACCCTTCGCACTCGGATGTCGCCTCTAAAGGAATTAATTACGAAGGTTAAAAACTTATTCCATTGCAACTCCTCGAAGAACGCGTATTCCCAAAGTTTTCTATTGAAATGAGAATTCTTTATTGCTGGAGAATTCCAAAGGGTTAACCCTTTGCACTCGTAGGTCCCCTCTGAGGCGACATCAGCATCGAGATTAGCGATGACTGAGATTAAACTTATTCCATCGCAGCTTTCTGAAAAATGCATGCTTCCCTCAAGTTTTCTACTGAAACGACTTTTTATTGCTGGGAGACGTCGACTATAGAAACTATTGCTAAAATATTGCTATTTTAGTAATCATTTTTATTGCTAACTGGTCGAGTGCGAAGGGTTAACATCGCTGAATTCGTACAGAAACGAAGCAAAACGACGAGGCTGCCGTGGGACAGCCGACGAATTCGTTTCCGCGATACGTTTCTCCGTTGCGCGAGTAGCGACAACGAGGTCAGCGATACCAACGAGAGGCTTTCGTAATGGCGGCTAGAGTCGACGAACAGCTGCCAGAACGGCGCGCTTCCACCCGCCCACCCACTTCTCTCGATCATCCGTTCGATTTAATTCCAGCGCCGCTTAAATTCCACGTTCGACGACGCACCGCGCCCGGACGCGGCTGAATTCTTCGCGCTATTTACGCGTCATTTATCGACGCCCTTCTCACTGACTTTGCCGCGTCTAATTCCACTCCGATCGGGCTTCACTCCCACTCGCGCGATCGATAGGATTTCACTCTCGTTCGCGCTTGCATACCGATCATCGGCCCCCTTCGATTCCACCGCGGACATTTCGCGTTCCACGTCGTTCGAATCGAGCGACCACGATCCTCATGGGTGTGAAATAAAGTAGAGCTGAGAATCGTGTAATGCGAGTCCCTGTAACGCGTCAAAGATGGTGGGAACACCTTTTTTTCTTGATCCAACGCGAATATTTATAAGGCGACAAATTGTTTGATTCAACGCGAGTAGTTAGAAGGCGACTAAGATGTTGCGAATACCCTTTTTGGTCTAACGCGAATACTTTTTTTTATTCAACGCGAATATTTATAAGGCGACAAAGATGTTGCGAATACCCTTTTTGGTCCAACGCGAATACTTTTTTTGATCCAACGCAAATATTTCTAACGCGACAAAGATGTTGCGAATACCTTTTTTGGTCCAACGCGAATACTTTTTTTGATCCAACGCGAATATTTATAACGCGTCAAAGTTATTGCGAATACCTTTTTTGATCCAACGCGAATACTCTTTTTGATCCAACGCGAATATTTCTAACGCGTCAAAGTTATTGCGAATACCTTTTTTGACCCAACGCGAATACTCTTTTTGATCCAACGCGAATATTTCTAACGCGACAAAGATGTTGCGAATATCTTTTTTTGATTCAACACGAATATTTCTAACGCGACAAAGATGTTGCGAATATCTTTTTTTGATCCAACGCGAATATTTCTAACGCGACAAAGATGTTGCAAATATCTTTTTTTTGATTCAATGCGAATATTTATAAGGCGACAAAGATGTTGCGAATATCTTTTTTTGATTCAACGCGAGTAGTTATAAGGCGACAAAGATGTTGCGAATATCCTTTTTGGTCCAACGCGAATACTTTTTTTGATCCAACGCGAATATTTCTAACGCGACAAAGATGTTGCAAATATCTTTTTTTTGATTCAATGCGAATATTTATAAGGCGACAAAAATGTTGCGAATACCTTTTTTGGTCCAACGCGAATATCTTTTTTTGATTCAACGCAAATATTTATAAGGCGACAAAGATGTTGCGAATACCCTTTTTGGTCCAACGCGAATACTTTTTTTGATCCAACGCGAATATTTCTAACGCGACAAAGATGTTGCGAATATCTTTTTTTGATTCAACGCGAATATTTATAAGGCGACAAAAATGTTGCGAATACCCTTTTTGGTCCAACGCAAATACTTTTTTTGATCCAACGCGAATATTTCTAACGCGACAAAGATGTTGCGAATACCTTTTTTGATCCAACTCGAATATTTCTAACGCGACAAAGATGTTGCGAATATCTTTTTTTGATTCAACGCAAATATTTATAAGGCGTCAAAGTTATTGCGAATACCTTTTTTGATCCAACGCGAATATTTCTAACGCGACAAAGATGTTGCGAATATCTTTTTTTGATTCAACGCGAATATTTATAAGGCGACAAAGATGTTGCGAATATCTTTTTTTGATTCAACGCGAGTAGTTATAAGGCGACAAAAATGTTGCGAATACCCTTTTTGGTCCAACGCGAATACTTTTTTTGATCCAACGCGAATATTTCTAACGCGACAAAGATGTTGCGAATATCTTTTTTTTTATTCAACGCGAATATTTATAAGGCGACAAAGATGTTGCGAATACCCTTTTTGGTCCAACGCGAATACTTTTTTTTATTCAACGCAAATATTTATAAGGCGACAAAAATGTTGCGAATACCCTTTTTGGTCCAACGCGAATACTTTTTTTGATCCAACGCAAATATTGATAACGTGACAAAGATGTTGCGAATACCTTTTTTGATCCAACGCGAATATTTCTAACGCGACAAAGATGTTGCGAATATCTTTTTTTGATTCAACGCAAATATTTATAAGGCGACAAAGATGTTGTGAATACCCTTTTTGGTCCAACGCGAATATTTATAACGCGTCAAAGTTATTGCGAATACCTTTTTTGGTCCAACGCGACAAAGTTATTGCGAATACCTTTTTTGATCCAACGCGAATACTCTTTTTGATCCAACGCGAATATTTCTAACGCGACAAAGATGTTGCGAATATCTTTTTTTGATTCAACGCGAATATTTCTAAGGCGTCAAAGTTATTGCGAATACCTTTTTTGATCCAACGCAAATATTTATAACGCGTCAAAGTTATTGCGAATACCTTTTTTGATCCAACGCGAATACTTTTTCTGATCCAACGCGAATATTTCTAACGCGTCAAAGTTATTGCGAATAACTTTCTTGATCCAACGCGATATTTCCTAACAACGCAGTAAATTGCTGTCCAGCACAGTTTTCTACAACGCGTGACTTATTAACCGCGTTATACGGGGGTCTACTGTATCATCGTTCGAGGCAACCTGTCGAAGCCATTTAAACTGCGCGAGAAATATTTCATTTAATTACGCTAAACGATTCACGTCGCTTCTTCGCTTGCAGAGCTGTATCTTTTATGTGCAATTAACTGGCTCGTGTAATTGATGTTTAAACAGCGCTAGGTTAGGTTAGGTGCGATTATACACAAGCGTACACAGCAGGATGGTAATCCGTGCCGCATAAAATTATAACCGCATGCGAAAGAGTTGGCTCTGAAATATTCCTCGCACATCGAACGATGTTTGTATTAAAAAAAGAATTCTTTGCGTCGTTCCATTATTCTTTAAAATTGCTCAGAAATAATTGAAACGAGGCACATCAGACGATGATTTTCAATATTTGTTATTACGAAGATGATCGTAATTACGATCAAAATTACCATAGATCACGTTGTGAAGATGAAATTATGATTACGATAAAAAAAAAACGTGGACTTTCTTCACGTTCCTCTGAAATGTTCCTGAAGATCGAGACGCGTTTGGGATCCACGCTCGCGATTTCTAAGCGCGTGTCCACGCGTGCACCCAAGGAACCAGTTCGCTTCTCTTAATTGGATTTCATTTTCGCCTCCCTTCCGCCTCGTTTCGACGCGTTTCGACCTAATTGCATTCTGTAACAACGAACGGCATCGTTTAAACGTTATCGTATCCCTCTTCCTGTAACGAAGCGTTTCCCCCTTGGAAATTCGATCGAGGAGTGGCACGACCGGGGTCGTCGGTGCGTCGCGACGTTTCATCACGCGCAAATACAGGGTGTTGTAAAACTATCCGGACGACATAAAGAACCAGTCACGGCGGTTTTGAAGACACGACTTCGATCGCGTCTTTTCAACAATCTTGTATTCCAAAATTGGTGAACGACGCTTTGTAGAAATCGCAGCGATTTTATGAACGCCTCGAGGATTTGTGATTCGAGCGTTCTTCTTCTGATAATGCGTCTTAAGGGTGTCAACCCTTCGCGTTCCTTTGTCGAGTGTGACTCGACATCGCTAAATAAGAAAAAAAAACAAAGTTTTCGAGTTGTTTTAGAGTTTGCAAGTAGCAGTCGAGGAACTGTGCTGCAATTGACAACTTTTTCAAGTAAATTTGATATGCGTCTTAAGGGTATTAACCCTTTGCGCTCTTTCTTGAGTCTGGCTCGACGCCTCTGAATAAGAAAAAGAAACAAATATGAATTACAACAAAGTTCCAGAGTTGTTTTAGAGTTCGCAAGTAGCAGTTGAGGAACTGTGCTGCAATTGACAACTTTTTCAAGTAAATTTGATATGCTTCTTAAGGGTATTAACCCTTTGCGCTCTTTCTTGAGTCTGGCTCGACGCCTCTGAATAAGAAAAAGAAACAAATATGAATTACAACAAAGCTCTAGAGTTGTTTTGGAGTTTGAAAGTAGCAGTCGAGGAACTGTGCTGCAATTGACAACTTTTTCATGTAAATTTGATATGCGTCTTAAGGGTATTAACCCTTTGCGCTCTTTCTTGAGTCTGGCTCGACGCCTCTGAATAAGAAAAAGAAACAAATATGAATTACAACAAAGCTCTAGAGTTGTTTTGGAGTTTGAAAGTAGCAGTCGAGGAACTGTGCTGCAACTGGCAACTTTTTAAGTAAATTTGATATGCGTCTTAAGGGTATTAACCCTTCGCGTTCCTTTGTCGAGTTCCTGTGACTCGACGCCTCTGAATAAGAAAAAGAAACAAATATAAATTACAACAAAGTTCTAGAGTTGTTTTAGAGTTCGCAAGTAGCAGTCGAGGAACTGTGCTGCAATTGACAACTTTTTCAAGTAAATTTGATATGCGTCTTAAGGGTATTAACCCTTCGCGTTCCTTTGTCGAGTGCGACTGGACATCGCTAAATAAGAAAAAAAAACAAAGTTTTCGAGTTGTTTTAGAGTTTACAAGTATCAGTCGAGGAACTGTGCTGCAACTGGCAACTTTTTAAGTAAATTTCAAGTAAATTGTAAATAAAACACTTGAAATAGCAAGGAGTTGTTGGCAACCAAACTGCTAAATTAAAAATAATTCGGAGTGCAAAGAGTTAAACGACAGAGCGAAAGAAGTTGATTATGTTGATTATATGCAAAGTCACTCACTTTGTTATTAAAATATTCGCAAGTCCGTGTATACTGGCGGAAACATCCATTTGCCGAGAGCTCTACAAAAGAAATTTATTCAAGAGCGTTCGACTCGATGAGACCTCTTGCGACGATTATTCTGAAACAAACAATTATGGAAGATCGAGTTCGCTCGAGCCGCCTGAAAACGTGCGATGTATTCGTATAGATCGCACGTTCTGGTGAAATCACGGGATCTCCTTGTCCATAATTTTATCGCTGACGAGTTGGACACGCGTTCAGAGTTTGCGAAGGACGTTTACGAAGTTCTGAAAACGTGGACTCGGAGATAAAACGCAGGGGTAGACTCTGAATCATTTGGACTCGATCCAGTCGTAACTTATTTGCGCTCGAACACAGCTGATGTTTGTTCTGACTATTGTTGCTCGATGACAACGCGGAGACACAATACGCGCGCTAGTTTATGGTCATAGAAAATGCGGCGAAGTCGCAACGGGTCTTTCGTTTTGTGGAACGAGGACGCTCGTTTCTGAGGTTGTATCACTGCTTGGAAACAGTTTTTCGGTGAACATACGAAATTTATTGTTGAAACACGAAATATATTCGTAATTTAAAGCAATATTTTTCAAACTGTGTTCTGTGGAACACTGGTGTTCCACAAATAATTACCAAATGTTCTGCAAAAAGTTATGGTATTTAGTTTAAAGTACAAGAAAATATTGTCCACTTTTATTCGTTTTATGATATTTAAAATGACTCTTCAAAGGAATTATAATTAAAAACTGAAATTAACTTTAGTGTTACTTAAAAATTTGGGAACTTAAAAAGTGTTCCATGGAACATTGATGTTCCACAATCAATTACTGAGGGCTCTGCATAAAATTTTGAAATTCAGGTTAAAGGGCAACTAAACATTGTCCACTTTTATTCGTTTTATGGTATTTAAAATGACTCTTAAAAGGAATTATAACTAAAAACTGAAATTAACTTTAGTGTTACTTAAGAATTTGAGAACTTAAAAAGTGTTTCATGGAACATTGATGTTCCACAATCAATTACTGAGTGGTCTGCAAAAAATTTGGAAATTTAGGTTAAAGGGCAACTAAACATTGTCCACTTTTATGCGTTTTATGGTATTTAAAATGACTCTCAAAAGGAATTATAACTAAAAACTGAAATTAACTTTAGTGTTACTTAAAAATTTGGGAACTTAAAAAGTGTTCCATGGAACATTGATGTTCCACAATCAATTACTGAGGGCTCTGCAAAAATTTTGAAATTCAGGTTAAAGGGCAACTAAACATTGTCCACTTTTATGCGTTTTATGGTATTTAAAATGACTCTCAAAAGGAATTATAATTAAAAACTGAAATTAACTTTAGTATTACTTAAAAATTTGAGAACTTAAAAAGTGTTCCATGGAACATTGATGTTCCACAATCAATTACTGAGGGCTCTGCAAAAAATTTGGAAATTTAGGTTAAAGGGCAACTAAACATTGTCCACTTTTATTTAAAACAACTCTCTACAAGTATTATAATTAAAAATCGAAAATGAGTCTAGTGTTCCTTAAAAATTGTGGAACTTAAAAAGTATTTCGCAGTGAGAAAAGTTTGGGACCAACTGATTTAGAGGAAGAAACAGTTTATAAATTTATAGAAAAATGGCGATGCAACCAATCAATTTGTTGTACACTATTTTAGAAGAGTGTGGAAAACACTGATTTAAAGAAAGAAACAGTTTATAAATTTGTAAAAAGGTATCGATGCGACTAATAAATTTTTTGTGCATCATTTTAGAAGAGTGTGGGTCACTGATTTAGAGGAAGAAACAGTTTACAAATTCGCAGGAAGGTTGCGATGCGACTGATCAATTTTTTGTGTACTGTGGTTTGTATAGAGAAGAGTTTAAAATACTCGAGAAACTTTTAAACATCCCCAGCAGTTCCTCAGCCAAGTATTTTTAGTCGTACGCGAAACAGTCGATCGTGAGCATAAAAATATTTGCATCTGCGTAAATATACTAGCGTAAACATCGAGGTTTCAATAATCGAGGAAAATAAAGAGGCGAAGGATTCCTTTGATAAAATGATATTCGAATAATTCTTCCAACGAGAGAGAAGCGCAAATTAATTCTTTGCACTCGGATGTCACCTTTGAGGGAATTAATTACGAAGGTTAAAAATTTATTCCATTGCAATTTTTTGAAGGACAAGTATTTCCCCAAAGTTTTCTGTTGAAATGGAAATTTTCTTTTGCTGGAAAATCGATTGATAATCCATGGTTGGAAAATTACTTGGCAATAGTTTCTATTGCTGGAAAATTTCTCGATAATAGTTTTCATTGCTGAAAAATCGGTTAATAATAGTTTCCATTGTTGGAAAATTGCTTGGCAATAGTTTCTATTGCTGGAAAACCCCTCGATAATAGTTTTCATTGCTGGAAAATCGGTTAATAATAGTTTCCATTGTTGGAAAATTGCTTGGCAATAGTTTCTATTGCTGGAAAACCCCTCGATAATAGTTTTCATTGCTAGAAAATCGGTTAATAATAGTTTCCATTGTTGGAAAATTGCTTGGCAATAGTTTCTATTGTTAGAAAACCCCTCGATAATAGTTTTCATTGCTGGAAAATTGCCTGGCAATAGTTTCGATTGCTGTAAAATTTCTTGGTAATACTTTCCATTGCTAACTTCTACCAGCGATAGAAAATAGCTGGGAAAGCGTCGAGTGAAAAGGGTCAACTTTTCTCGAGGAATGAACGAAAGTTGTAGCGAAAATAATTTTTAAACCAAGACGCAAAGCATCGTTCGTCAAAATCGCGATGTTTCTAGAAAATAGTTATCTGCTTTCTAATGACACGACGATTGCATTCACGTGGATCATCGTGGGGTTCGATTTGACATCTCCGGTAATTAATCTTAATCTCTGCTTGCGGCCCTTGCTCGTTAACGATTCACTTCCTTCGTGGTTCGACGATCGCGAGTGGCCTGTTCGATGCGACGTCGCTCGTCCCGCGTTCAAAGGAATTTTAGAAAACGAGTCCCTCCGTTTTCGAGATGGAGAACACGCGAAAGATCGCACGCGGTGTTCTCCATCTGGCTAGCTTTTTATTCCGTGGCTGAACCCTTCGTTCGCAGCCCCGTTTCTCGGAATGACAGCCGTACTCGATCTCGAGTTGTTTAGTTTTTACAAACATTCGCTTTATCGCGTGAAATTTCGCCGAATCAGCTCTTTCGAGCGCCTCCGTGTTGATTTCGCTGGATCTCTTTCAATGGCGGACCTCCCCTTTGGAAGAACGATGGCTGAAGGAGAAAACGAGCAAATTATTATTCTTACTGGTGGTTTTCATTGAGATTCTCTTTTTGACAAGGCCAAGCGAATGTTGAGTAATTTTTATCATTCTTTTATCGACATGCTTTTTTTTTACTTAAGTATGTGCACCTTAACAAATTGTTGACTCGTCACGAGTTAAGCAATTTGAAGTGGCTCATTTTTTTGAAGACCAACCGCAGAAGCTGACATTTTAATTTTAATTTTTATTTTATTTCGACGCGTACTTTTTCCGTACTGACTCATAGTTTTAATTCAATATCATTGCACATAGTCGGTGTGCAATCCGTCTCGAATGGGTTAACTCGTGTTTTCATGGCCAAACGTTATTGCCCAGTCGCACTTGCATTATCTATTTCAATTTCTGAAACCCAGAGCAAGGGAGAACATTGCAAAACCTTTAATTATCGATTTAGTCGTGTCTGCTTTATTATAAAAAGATACTTTTCTTGTTATTTAGGTTCTTATCCCAATTCTAGTGTTCCAAAAAGACCACTTTCACGTTCTATTACAAAATAATAGCCTATGACATAGCTTCTGCGTAAATTCTCTGTTCAACAATGTGTTAACCCTTTGCACTCGACTTCTTCCCAGATCTTAGCGATGGAAATGTGCTAAAATAGCAGTATTTCAGCAATATTTTAGCAATAGTTTCTATTGCCAACGTCTCTCAGCAATAGAAAATTTCCATTTCAATAGAAAACCTTATAGAAACATGCATTTCTCAAAAAGCTGCGGTGGAATGACTTCAACCACCTCATCACTAATCAACCCTGATGTCCTCTCAGAGAGGACGTTCGAGTGCAAAGGGTTAAAACGCACCTTAGACAAAGTAAACTACAATTTGATACATTCATCCGCTGTGCCGTGAATTTGATCGAATCAACAGCATTGTTCGAGCAAAGTGCACCGTGTATTTTCACTTTTGGAGGATGGTTGATGGTGCACAACTGGTGCAACGCGTCTATAACTCCGAAATAGAATCGCATCGGACAAATATTTACACCATCCATAGTTATCACTTATATATGCTGAATCTATTATCGAATCTTCGTCTACATATCACTGAGACGCAACCAGTGCCTTTGAGAACTGTGTTCAGAATGGTTCCCGCATATTTTCGTCGTCCTTTCCATTCGTCGCGAGTTTCGCAACGTTTCTTCTTCTTTGCATTCTGCTCTTTTCTGGACGTTGGCAATAGAAGCTAGGAATATTGCTAAAAATAGCAATATTTAGCAATAGTTTCTATTGCTAACGTCTCTCAGCAATAGAAAATTTCCATTTCAACAGAAAACTTGGGGGTTATGTGCATTTCTCAAAAAGTTGCGGTAGAATAAGTTTAACGCTTTGCAGTCTGCTCCTTCCTGGATGTTGGCAATAGAAGCTAGAAATATTGCTAAAAATAGCAATATTTAGCAATAGTTTCTAACGTTAACGACTCTCAGCAATAGAAAAACACTAATCAATTCTAATGTCCCCTCAGAGGTGACATTGGAGTACAAAGGGTTAAATATTGCTAAAATAATGCCAACGATCAAGAAGTAGCAGAGTGCAAAGGATTAACATCTCTACCACGATTATGTTACAATAGTTTCTCCCTTCAAAGGAGAAATTGGAGTGCAAAGGGTTAAATATTGCCAAAATATTGCTATTTTAGCTATATCTCTAGCTTCTACTGAAAACGACCAAGAAGGAACAGAGTGCAAAGGGTTAACATCCCTACGACGATTATGCTACAATAGTTTCTCCCCTCAGAAGACAAATTGGAGTGCAAACGATTAAATATTGCCAAAATATTGCTATTTTAGCTATATCTTTAGCTTCTACTGCCAACGACCAAGAAGAAACAGAGTGCAAAGGGTTAACATCCCTACGACGATTATGCTACAATAGTTTCTCCCCTCAGAAGACAAATTGGAGTGCAAACTATTAAATATTGCCGAAATATTGCTATTTTAGCTATATCTCTACCTTCTACTGCAAACGACCAAGAAGAAACAGAGTGCAAAGGGTTAACATCCCTACGACGATTATGCTACAGTAGTTTCTCCCCTCAGAAGACAAATTGGAGTGCAAACGATTAAATATTGCCAAAATATTGCTATTTTAGCTATATTTCTAGCTTTTACTGTCAACGACCAAGAAGAAACAGAGTGCAAAGGGTTAACATCCCTACGACGATTATGCTGCAATAGTTTCTCCCCTCAGAGGAGAAATTGGAGTGCAAACGATTAAATATTGCCAAAATATTGCCAAAATATTGCCAAAATATTGCTATTTTAGTTATATTTCTACCTTCTACTGTCAACGACCAAGAAGGAACAGAGTGCAAAGGGTTAACATCTCTGCAACGATTATGCTACAATAGTTTCTCTCTTCAAAGAAGAAATTGGAGTGCAAACGATTAAATATTGCCAAAATATTGCTATTTTAGCTATATCTCTACCTTCTACTGCCAACGACCAAGAAGAAACAAAATGCAAAGCTTAACATCTCCACGACGATTACGCTATAATAATTCCTCTCTCATAGCAGACACCCAAGTGCAAAAGGTCAAATTCGATACGTTTCACCATCCATCGTTTTCCACCATCAATTCCCTCCATTTCGCCACAACGTTTCGATTCCTCGCGCGGTGCGCTCGAGTACCACAGTTGCTGCTCTTTCGTCCGGACGCGGCTCTAAATCCAACGAGTCGTCCTCGATGAATCATCGCGAACCTCGTAAATTTAACAGTCCACGGCTGGTTTCTGGCCCGTTTCGCTGGGTCGCGGGCTTCCTGGGCACTCGTGGCTGGAAAATGGGCCGCGTTCCAGCGACGATCGCTCGCGCTCCTCGAACGACGACGATTCCCTTTCGTTGCAGCGCGGACGCGCCCGTGTATTTCGAGGTGTGACTTCAACGCTGGATTTTATCGCGCTGTTAAGTAACCGTGACGTGTCGCTGTCTGCCTCCGTGTACTAGCAATGAAGCAAACTTGACACCAACAGCGTCACGTTGCGCAATATTAAAATTGCGTTGCCAGCGTATTGGATGGTGGGATCGGGTTCGATGTCTGTCCGCGAACCGAATCGGTCCGTTTCCATTCGCGAGCCTCGAAATTCCTCTGTTTCCTTGAACAGACTCCTCTGTTGCCTGACGGATGCTGACGAGCACGCCTCTGGCTGCTCGATATTCCTCGATCGATTCGAAATTGGAAGGACTCGAAAGCGCAAGCGGTTCTCTTTCAACCAGTTAACTGCGTTCGACACATCGTGTACACACGTCAATCGAAAACTTTATTTTGATCGACGAGTATGATTGTTAACTTTTTATTGGACGAAAATGGAGTTCTTCTTTGCTTTGCTTTACTTCTTTTGTAAAATTTGGGATAGGAGCATCTGTTCTGTGTTAGTATGTGTATACTTGGCACTGTTTGATCCAATTACGCGTTCTGTAAAGGTTTTTTTAAATTAACTGGTTAAAATAATTTTATTCTAATTGTAGCACGTTGGATAAGTGAACACGATAGTGTATATCCTACTACCTAGTTTATATAATCTAACCTATTGGTTATCGCTTCGAAAGATTTACAAACCAACAAGAGCTGTAAAAAGTGCGTTCGATTTCAAGGAATTCTAAAGTTCGACTTCTCGTGAAAACTAGCTATCGTTACGAACTGATATATATACTGTGTAAAAGTCTTAGGCTATGGCGTGATATTTGCTTTATACTTAAATCAATTAATGTTAACGATGCTTACTAATTACCATGCTATGGATTCCAATGTTTGGTCGTGCTATAATTGTTCTGTGCGTGGAAAGCATGTTTTATCAGAAAATGTAGTGAAACAAAGGACTTATTGCTTTTTATGGCACTGGAAGATAAAGTGAAACAAAAAACTTACTGCTTTTTATGGTACTGGAAAATGCAATAAAAGAAAGGACTTGTTGCTTTTTATGGCACTGGAAAATGCAATAAAAGAAAGGACTTGTTGCTTTTTATGGCACTGGAAAATATAATGAAAGAAAGGACTTATTGCTTTTTATGGTACTGGAAAATGCAATAAAAGAAAGAACTTGTTGTTTTTTATGGCACTGGAAAATGCAGTGAAAGAAAGGACTTCTCGCTTTTCTTGTCACTGGAAGATGTAATGGAAGAATGGACTTATTTTTCTTGGCACTGGAAAATGCAGTGAAAGAAAGGACTTATCGATTTTCATGGCACTGGAAAATGCAGTGAAAGAAAGGACTTATTGATTTTCATGGCACTGGAAAATATAATGAAAGAAAGGACTTATTGCTTTTTATGGTACTGGAAAATGCAATAAAAGAAAGGACTTGTTGCTTTTTATGGCACTGGAAAATGCAGTGAAAGAAAGGACTTCTCGATTTTCATGGCACTGGAAAATATAATGAAAGAAAGGACTTATTGCTTTTTATGGTACTGGAAAATGCAATAAAAGAAAGGACTTATTGCTTTTCTTGTCACTGGAAAATGTAATGAAAGAAAGGACTTCTCGCTTTTCTTGGCACTGGAAAATGTAATGGAAAAATGGACTTATCGCTTTTCATGGCGCTGGAAAATATAATGAAAGAAAGGACGCATTGCCATTTTATGGCACGCAGCCAGCCTCGCATCTCTGAACACTGCAAGTGTTAGGAAAATTTTTAAAGCTCAAAGAAGCACGAAAACAGTTGATTGCCAGAGGCAGAAATCCAGTTTCGAGTGAAGAAATAGACGGATGCAGAAGAATATGAATGAAAAAAAAACGGAGAAAGGAAGGGGTAAAGGGTGGAGACATCGTCTGCACTGTTTTACACAACGGATGGCGAACAGGAGCAAAAAGCTCCGCGAGAATTCCGCGAGTAACGACTAGGCAACGCGCTCGGACCACCTCAAACGACTTCCGGAGTAATGCTGGAATGAAATAAGATTAATAAGGCCGCTTGGTCCACACCTACGTATATACGGGTATATATTTAACCGCAGCCTCGTTGGTGAACGCATGCCACGAGTTCGTAGCATCGCGCGGAGCAGAAATATAATTTGCTCGTTGCCCCACGTTGCTGCGATCCGATATGTCGATCGCGCCTCCTCGATGCGGTTTCCGCGAAGGGAACATTTTGGTAATTTCGAGATTTCTTCGCTTTTAACTCTCGATAATCTCTGAAATATTATTTGGACACTAATCGAGGTATTTCCATACACTTAGACTCGATAATAAATATCTAGATTCAAATTTTTGAGAACTTTGCATTTGGAATTATTTTTCAATTTAGTAGTTTAGTTGGCAACTATTTCAAGTTCTTTATTTGAAATTTACTTGAAAAAGCTGTCAGTTGCAGCATAGTTCCTCGATTGTTCCTTGTAAACTTTAAAACAACTCTCAAGGGGTTAAAAAATGGAGCATTCGAAATTCGATTTTTCTAAACTGAAGGTTTCAAACGAAGGAATTCTTCCCTTTGGACCTAGAACAACTGCCTACTCTCTGTTACAAATTATACTACCCATTCCAAGGCACATAGCACATTTATTAGCACAGCAAACAGAACTAAAAGTCTGCTCGCGTTATTTATTTAGATACGAGTATTTGCATTAGCTTCGCGCTAACATTAAATCTTCGTCTCGATTATCGCAATTACTCATAGCCCGATTATGGCGCGCAGGAGATCGTCGTGAGTCAGTTCGATTGGAATTTATCGATGTTTTCCTACGATTCGGAATTTATTCCACGGTTTCCGTCTATTCGCAGTGGCTCTGCTCGCGTTATGAATTCTGATCGGTAACTGGGATGAAAATCTGATCCCATGGTCGAGAAGGCCTCGACGACCATACTAAGAATAGCACCCAACGCGTTAATAACGATGGGTGCGACGCCTAAATCACATTGTTGAATTCTGGGTCGGAGAGAGTCGAAGGAATCGAGTAAATACTTTTTCTAGTCCCAAAGAGGTTTATTTACAAGCTACGTGGTTTAACGAAAGGTGGCGAATACAGAATTCTGAATACGTAAAAACTGTCTGATTCTTTTTGGGGTCCGGTATTTAACCCTTTGCACTCAAATGTTTTCCTCTGAGGGGACATCAGTATTGATTAGTGATAGATCGCAGCTTTTTGAGAAATGTTTCCCTAAGTTTTCTATTGAAATGGAAATTTTTTATTGCTGAGAGATGTTAGCAATAGAAACTATTTTTAAAATAGCAAGATTTTAGCAATAGTTAGAGAAATAATGAGTTGGCATCCAACAACACGTGTCCACGAACAGAAATAAACGTGTCACTTTTGATCTACCAGAAATGTTCAGTTGCTCAATAGTGCGTATTTTATTTCAAAGTATTCTCTAATTATCCATGCTGCTGAAAACGTATTAACTGACAATTTTCATTCAACATTTACAATTTCAAATAGTTGATGCATTCTGGTCACTGAATTCCACTGTGGCATTCTACGTGTTAAAATAAACGTGTCACTTTTGATCTACTTAAAATGTTCGATTGCACCATAGTGCCCATTTTATTTCAAAGCATTCTCTAATTATCCATGCTGCTGAAAACGTATTAACTGACAATTTTCATTCAACATTTACAATTTCAAATAGTTGATGCATTCCAGACAATGAATTCCACTGTGGCGTTCAACGTGTTAAAATAAACGTGTCACTTTTGATCTACTAAAAATGTTCAGTTGCTCAATAGTGCACATTTTATTTCAAAGCATTCTCTAATTAGTGATAATGTTGAAAACGCATTAACTGTTAATTTTCATTCAACATTTACAATTTCAAATAGTTGATGCATTCTGGTCACTGAACTCCACTGTGGCGTTCAACGTGTTATAATAAACGTGTCACCTCTTTTACTAAAAATGTTCAGTTGCTCAATAGTGCACATTTTATTTCAAAGCATTCTCTAATTAGTGATAATGTTGAAAACGCATTAACTGTTAATTTTCATTCAACATTTACAATTTCAAATAGTTGTTGCATTCCGGTCACTGATGACCTCTGTGGCGTTCAACGTGTCACTTTTGATCTACTACAAATGTTCAATTGCTCAATAGTGCACATTGTATTTCAAAGCATTCTCTAATTAGTGATAATGTTGAAAACGCATTAACTGTTAATTTTCATTCAACATTTACAATTGCAAATAGTCGTTGCATTCCGGTCTCTGATGACCTCTGTGGCGTTCAACGTGTTAATAACGATGGGTGCGACCGTGCGACGACGAAGACAGCTCGATTCGATTTTTCCTATGGCAGACAGAAAAGGAAGAACGCGGCGGGGCACGATTGAGAGCAATTGAGGCGATCGTTCGATTTAGGCTTGTCTCTGCGTTTAAGCACCCACTCCATCCCGCGACGGGACGATCAACCATGGACGCTTAAGTGCGCACTTAAACGCGTCTGAATCTTCGTCTGTAAAAATCGCAGGCCGCTGATTCTTTCTGGGGAAAGCGAACGATCGCGCAGCGATAAAAGACAGACGAGCTCTGTTGCTGGTCGAGATTGCGCCGCAGCGTTTCGAATTGATCGAAGTGGGATAGATAACGATTTAGATATTGCTTTGGTACGGTCGCGTTATGAACGGGTCGATAGTATTTTAGATTCGTTTGCTGGGATTGTTAACTCTTTGCACTCGGATGTCTCGTCTGAGAGGACATCTGAATTGATCAGCGATTGAGCTTGTTCCAGCGCAGCTTTTTGAGAAATGCATGTTTCTCTAAGGTTTACTATTGAAATGGAAATTTGTGTTGCTGGGAGATGTTAACGATACAAAGTATTGATTAAATATTATTTTAGCAATAGTATTAGCAGTATATAACAGTATTGCAGCAATATTTAGCAATAGTTTAGGTAAAATATTGTTATTTTTTTGCCAACGTCTAGAAAGGAGCAGAGTGCAAAGTGTCTACTGTTTGGTAGAGAGTGGGATGCACTTAAACGCGTTGCACAGTAAAACTTAGGCGCCAGCTGATAGAACAGAACTTGCCAGAGATATAAAAATTTCTGACAATATCATATCAAAAAGTTTCGTTGAGAGAAACGTAGTAGTTTTCGATTTATCGCGATTTTACTTAACGACCCACGAAATTCACGAAAAAACGCCCACTGAACGCATAAGTCCGCAACGAAATATACCAACATGCAACGCGTTAATAAATTTGTAATTAACGATTTTACGTAATTTTACATTGTGTTATAACATGGTTAAAATGGTATCGTAATAACAGCAACGAGCTGAATTGTTGCATATCGCAAAGAGGGTCACGTAACGTGCCGCTTTTTAAATTTCATATTTCGCGTGCTTCCATCGTTACACTTTTCCAAGCGCTCTTGACTTTCGCGTACGCATACGTAATCGCGTCTTTCATTATCACTTTCGGCTCAGCCTCGATGAGGATACAGAAAAAACTTCAAACCTCTCACAATTAGCGTTCATTATGTTCATTTTGAAGGATCTATAAATTTCGCGATACGACGCGAGCTTAAAAATATTCCTACTCGAAAATACTTTTGGATTTAGATCATCGGATCCTCCTTTGTTTTCGTGTCTTAATGAAACTTTCCATAGACAGTGGAAAACAACGACTTCGTACCAATTATCGTGAAAACACGCGATGGTCTGCGAAACGCTGTTGCAAACGAGCGAAACAAGTGCAAACGCTCGCAATTCGGTCGCTTGTGGCGATTGCACGCTTCCTCACTCTTCGTTTTGTCCACGCGAGTTCGCACGGCTAATTAAGCAGTTTGCTGCACAAATCGATTAACTTCACGTAACAAAAAGTGGAGGCATGCGATGAAATAATGTGCATTGTTTTTTAAAATTCTCTTTACGATGTAAATTCGATAATACGTTGGCACCTCGTTCACTTCGAACACACTCTTTCGTTTCTCGCATCCCACAGATTTACATCAGAGTATGGAGTTGATCAAAGTGGCTTTAATTATTCAATGACCAAAAAAATGTTGTCGTTCATTGGTGGTGATCTTCATTATTTGGGAAATATATTATAAATATGACAAGTTATGACTGAAACAAGACACTTGAATTTAACACTAGGTTTATCATGAGTTGATATATTTCTATTTCTACCAAAGGGGTCAAGTGACTCCTTTCGATATTTAATTGGAAAAAATATAAATTGACCAATCTATTATGAAGTTAAGGTAAACGAATCTCCTCGCTCCTCTGCTTCTTCCTAGATGTTGCCAATAGAAGCTAGAAATATTGCTATAATAGCAATATTTTAACAATATTTAACAATAGTTTCTAATGCTAACGACTCTCAGCAATAGAAAATTTGAGGGAAATATGCATTTCTCAAAAAACTGCGGTGGAATAAGTTTAACCCTTTGCACTCTGTTCCTTCCTGGATGTTGCCAATAGAAGCTAGAAATATTGCTATAATAGCAATATTTTAACAATATTTAACAATAGTTTCTAATGCTAACGACTCTCAGCAATAGAAAATTTGAGGGAAATATGCATTTCTCAAAAAACTACGGTAGAATAAGTTTAACCCTTTGCACTCTGCTCCTTCCTGGATGTTGCCAATAGAAGCTAGAAATATTGCAAAAATATCAATATTTTAACAATATTTAACAATAGTTTCTAACGCTAACGACTCTCAGCAATAGAAAATTTGAGGGAAATATGCATTTCTCAAAAAGCTGCGGTAGAATAAGTTTAACCCTTTGTACTCTGCTCCTTCCTGGACGTTGGCAATAGAAGCTAGAAACATTGCTAAAATAGCAATATTTTAACAATATTTAACAATAGTTTCTAACGCTAACGACTTTCAGCAATAGAAAATTTGAGGGAAACATGCATTTCTCAAAAAGCTGAGGAGGAATCACTGATCAATTCTAATGTCTCCTCAGAGGGGACATCCAAATGCAAAGGATTATATTTTACCGTAAAGTTTAACGAAAATTTTTCTCAGAGAAGTCGAAATAACCTATGACTCCTTGGTAAACCTAGCGTTAAGGCATTTCACAAAGTAGAGTTAATCAATTCGTGCAGTGAACTCAATTGTGTTGCATCGAGGCCAATATCACGGTTGCAGAGAATCAACGAAGTCGTCTGTTTCTTTGCGCGACGAAATCGAGTAAAAGTAGATTTATACCACGTGGCTGAGACAGTGGCACTGGGAATTGGAACGTGCCACTCGAACGGTGTGGAAGTAGATCTCTGTTATCCAGTCAGACACAGCGCAGGTTGGAAATGAGACGATTTCGCGCAGACACGGTAAAAGTAGATTCGTATTCAGTGATCAGGCACGAAGTTGCAAGTGAAATTTACTAGAGATACCAGACACGGACGCGTAATGAGATGGTTCCGCTTGGACACAGTTGGAGTAGATTCGTACTAACTGTTCAGACTCGATTTGCGAATGGGACGCGCGTAGGACAGTAGAAGTAGATTAATGCTACTCGTTCAGACACAAGTCTGCAAGAAAACGGTTTTAGACAGACACTGTGCAACTGCATTTAGTGTTACAACTAAGACAAACATTTTTATTAACACTTAAATGTTATTTATTAAATAAAAACCTCTTTGAATACACACACATTCTGTTACATCTTCAAACAATTTTTATTTTCCGTAGGCTTACTCATTTCTCGTTTGGAAATGAGAAACAAATACATACATGCAGGATATTTATTAATAAAAGACGAATACAAGAAACGAATAAAGAATAGGACTCCAGAAAACTCATTTCGTTACACAAATTAGTGTTTCTTCTTGACATTGTTCGAGGGAATTTAATTTTCTTTAAATTGAGATTATTATGAGAATACCAAACAGGATCCAGCAAGCTCAAGATGAATATACGTACTAAATCCTGCAACATGTGAATTTGTTCGAATATTTCATAATATTTAGCACCTACTGCTAGAACAGATCATTTTCAGAGAAATCTCGTGAGCTATCGTTTGTTTTAATATTATTTTGTTACAACTTATAATTCACCTAAGAATATTTTTAATAGTACAATAAAATGCTTGCAACGAAGGCAGAGAACGCTTGTGAACAGCACTTCTTATCGTACATATTTCGTATTAAGAATACGTGTATTTAGAGAGGTTTCAAGAATTTTTAGGCTTTCGTTTTCGTCAAACAGTGGTCACTGTTGTCTTGTCGAAGAAACCCTCGATCGTTTCCGTAATACGATCCGAATATAATTTATTTCGACGTTTTCTATACGTTTTGAATTTGTGGAAGCACATTGGTTGAAAATATTAGTCGACGATGTCTACGCTGGAACGTGACTGCGCATTTGCTGCACGCTGTGTATAAATAGTTGTGTCTAATCGCGCACGAGAATGTTTGTCTGGGCGGAACTGGTCGTTGTCGGGGTATCTGACCAGATAATATACATTCCCACTCGAAATTAAAGCACTTTCTTAATTACAATAAATGCTGGAAAGAAAGTTATTACAACGATCATAAATTTTATTAAATATCAGTCGTATCGCTGTCCAATTAAAGAACGTATTCGACCAAAGCAATTCGAAGAACGTTTCGCCAATTATATTAAAAAATAATCAGTAAATTGTTTCAAAT
Organism: Xylocopa violacea; assembly: GCA_963969225.1. Lineage (NCBI taxonomy): Eukaryota > Metazoa > Arthropoda > Insecta > Hymenoptera > Apidae > Xylocopa > Xylocopa violacea. The sequence goes on from CAXAJV010000008.1 coordinate 20,579,230, forward strand.
AGATTGAAAGAACGAGAGAGATCCATTCCTTGATCAGCGTTACATTTTAATTCTGACTGCTTCTATAAATTTAAAGAAGAAGCGAAACCATGCGAAAGCAATGCATCTTCTTGAAATAAAACAGACTAGCCGCCAGATCAAACTGCATTTAATTGTTTAAAGTGTTTTAGTAACTGTATTGTACAATTTAGTGCCGCTTGGATACATTAGATATATTGTACAAGAGAATCTGGCAGAGCATATCTCGTTTAACTGCAATAATTTACATTGCATAATAGAAAAGTGGCAAGTATCCTAATGGTCGTCGTTCGTGAAAGATAAAACAGAAAAGAACTTGTACAAGTCACGAATTACAATACAATACTCAAGATGGGAACAGAGAAGCGATTTTTCCTGAGAAAAATCGCAATTTCCAATGTGCGAATGCAATGCAGAAAAAGAAGACGTGAACCACTTAGTGTGGCCATGCAAACATCAAAAGGAACGCACAAAGCTAATCAAGACATTGGAAAAGAAAGGAGCCTCTGTAGAAGCAGACACAAGAAAATTAATCCACGAGAACGATTCTTGGATAATGAGATGCATGGCAGCATTTCTTAAAGCTACTAAAGGAAATATACAAAGAAAAAACAAACAAACAAAATGATGAGGATGTAAAACAAAACAAAAATCCAAGACTGACGCCTTAGAGACTGGTTTCTATGTGATAAGGATCTGCCAAAGAATTACTTATAAAAGTACAAAGAAGAAATGCAATGTGATACATTGATATGGTACATATTGTTCAATATCTTGATATTGCATACAAAACCTTATAGTACTTAGTTTTTACAGATATTTACTAGATTATAATACATAATATGACGGTATTAATACTCTTCCATAAAGATATATATTTTTGTACCTAAGAAGACTATAAAAAAGTTAAAATGTTATAATGTAACTAGTGTTATAATAATAACACTAATAAAATAAGTTAAAATTTAAAAATATAAATCGTTGTAAGAATCTGAAAAGAAAAAGAGAAATAGAAATGTAAAAAAATGGGGCGGAAGACAAAGTAAAGGAAGTATATAATAGATTCTTTATGCACGTAAGAATTTAAAAGACCGTATAGCCAGCCTTTACAAACGCCTCTTTCTAGTCTAAATACTTTATGCGAGGACCGCAAGAAGTAAACAAATAAAAGGATCGACGCGAGGACAGAAGCGAGCGTTCCAAGAATCGGCAGTGCGAAACCGCCTTAGTAATAGCCAGCGTGCAGCAGCGTCGCTGGGGCCAGTATTATTTAGTCGTAGAGCGAGACAACCACGCTGCGTAGCTCTCGCTTCCGCGTTTCCATCGCAGCGTAACGGTAGCCGCGTGATTGATGATCGAATCGCGTGAAAGCTGCTGCGAATTGGCCACATCGCGAGGGAAGCTCTGCGAAGTTCAAAGGCGGTCGCAGAATCGACGGGAAAGCGTTTCGTGCACAGGTAAACGTACGCTGCGATATCGGCTCGACGAAACGTGACGTGTTTCTTGCCCAATTACGCGCGGTTAACCTCTCGCCTGACGTTTCTTTCACCAATGGCTACGCGCGTCGGTTATTTATCCTTTCGACCATTCGCAGCCGCGTTCATCTCGCGCGCAGTTGCTCGATACGAGACGATAGACCGTGATAAGTCCAGTTGAATGCGTTTGGGGAACCAGCAGCTTGATCCTTGCGATCAGTTTTGCGTAACAATGCATAAGAACAAAGCGACGCCATTATCTTCGTGCATGGCGTCCAGTGTGCCGTTCCAGTGTGAAGTACGATCGTGAAAGGAACGAGATCTTGGGTGTATCGATGTATCGACCGTGAAATCAGTCGCTGTGACTTTCGACGTCCCATGTGGATCATCGTTGAGGGAGAATAGGTATGGTAAGGTATGATTCTAACCTGTTGGTGCGTCGATCTGTTGCTTATAGATTAAGTGTACTCGCGCGAATGCAAATTGGAGGTTACGTGCTCTAAAACTTTAACTGTTTGATTTAGTTCTTTGCAGTGGGATGTTTCCTTTGAGAAGACATCAGTATTGATTAGTGATTACGGAGGAATGCATGTTTCTATGAAGATTTTTATTGATGCGGAGATTTTCTGTTGCTGGGGGACGTTAGCTATAGAAACTATGGCTGAAGTATTGTTATTTTAGCTAAAACAGTGCTAAAATATTGCTAAATTTTATTAAAATAGCAATATTTTAGCAATAAAATAGCAATGATGCTAAAGTATTGCTTTTTTAGCAAAAATAGTGCTTAAATATTGCTAAAATAGCAATATTTTAGCAATAAAATAGCAATGATGCTAAAGTATCGCTTTTTTAGCAAAAATAGTGCTAAAATATTGCTAAATATTGCTAAAATAACAATATTTTAGCAGTAAAATAGCAATGCTGCTAAAATATTGCTTGTCTAGCTAAAATATTGCCAAAATAACAATAACAATGTTTTAGCACTATCATATTACTAAAATAGCAATATTTTGACAATAAAATAGTAATATTTTAACAATATTTTAGCAGTAGAAAAGGAGCCGAGTGCAAAGGGTTAAACTTGCACAGATTATAATCTTAGTAATATTCCAAATGGTAAAATAAAGGTAACAACATCTTGAGTGGATGACCACTCAAGACCACAGAGTTTCCGTTTTTAATGCTTACTACGAATGTTTTGTAAACTCTGCTGAGAAAAAATATAATTGAACACTCAAGATTTCGAGTTAATAGTTGACCATCTAAGAAGTACGAAGATCTAGACAACTAATAGTAGTAAGACAACCATATGTGACATCAATACTTAACCATGCAGATAATTAATTTTAAGCAGGGTTGCAGCTCCGCAACCGCATTTGCAAACAATTTTATTTACTTATTCTATTAATTATAGCTCTGAAACTATGTTGTAATAATATTTGTTTCTTTTTTTTACTTACTGACGTCGAGTCACTCGACAAGGGAGTGCAAAGGGCTAAGCTGAGATCGAGTTACTCGAGTCGAAACGGTACAAAGTCAGGGTTTAGTTTTTAGTACAAGCGCGACCTGTTTTTATTTAATTCGATGTATAATACGCGGCACGTGTCCGACTCGTCGATTGTAAGACGAGCAGAATTTTCAAAAGAACGAGTAGACGATGGCTCCCGGCGTTTCGACTCGCTTCGCCGGCGGTTCTGCCCGTTTCTCCTTGGGAGGTTACGACGAAGCGTATCGCGACTTCTGCGATCAACTTCTTCTGCCAGGGAATCGATGATTCCGCGACACGCCTAGTCGCGGAAGGAACGTTGCGCTGGTTAGCAAGAAAGTGCTCCTTGGATTAAGTGGACTCGAGTGATACTTAAGACAGAGCGTTGGATTTTTATAGGTTAGAGTTTCTCCCTTTTTTTTTCACCGCGCTGTTATTGCCTTTGGGTTTTACGATCGTTTAGAAAGTAATTGTTTTAGACAATTGTTTTGTGTCTACTGGACTTTGGTCGAAGATGAGAAGGGTTTTAGGGGTTATATGTGTAAAGGTTTCGATAGAAAATTTGAGGAGTATAATTCAAGATGTATGCAGTAAGTCCTCGAAAGTAGAAAATGTAGCATTTTTATGTTTTAGTTTCAAATGATAAGTGAAAGTAAAATATAAAATTACATAACAGAATCTACATACGTACGTTTATGGATAAATTAATTTGGGTATTAGTCCACTATTTACTGTCTTTTAGTCCTTTTCGTTTCTTTATAAATTCATGTGTAGCATGCAATATCATTCTTCCATTATTCACTGCTTTTGTAACTTTCACAGATTATTCAGGATCAGGATCTTGAGCTTCGAAACCAGCTAATCGATCCCGAATCATATAAAATTTAATTTTTCTTCTTTTTCTTAAAATTGCGTAAGTCGAGGACTGACTGTATATATATTGTAAGCGTGCTTTTTATTAATTTTTGTAATAAAAGGACAAGGTTATCAAGAAATTTTAGGTTTTTCATGCATAATGGATTCGCGCGTTTAATGGATAAATTGTTTAATAAGAAATTTTTAATCAAATACAACGAATTGTACGGATTATCGTATAAAAAAGGAAACGAAGAAGTGGATTTATGAAGTTACCAAGGAAAATAACTGTATAGTCGCACTCGAGATTAACCGTTTTCACATTCTTTTCTGGAAGAGAAGTTTCTCTTTTCAGCAATTTCACGCACCGGGAACTGCTTTTATTAATGCAGTTGGTCGTAACGCCAGGTTATGCGAGCAACTAAATGATTCAATCAGGCTATCATTTTGAGAAATTATGCTCGGTAGAAGCCATTCGAACGATTCGTACGCTGGCCTACAATAAATTATGTAATTACGTTCGATCGCGTACGTTGTTCGAATAAAATATGCAGCTGAGAGCGAAATGAGCATTTATCACTGCGTTTAGCGTAACTTCTGCTACTTTCGAACAACTTTGGGAATTGAATTTCTACGTTGCAGCCTGATAAATTTATAGAGGACATTTGCAAAATTATGTTGCAAGCATCGAGACGCGTATTCCGTATAATAAATCGTGTAAAAATTGATTTTATCAAGAAACAACAATCTTATCGTACGTTTGCGGAAGATAATGGTGGATTGCATTTTTGTGACATGAAACATTTTTTTTTCTTATGGTCACTGTGACAACAAAAATATTTATTCTACAACTTATCGTGTATCAGAATTCTATTTAATTCTGACGAACGAATTTCTGATATCTTTTCTGTCGTCTTAAATCCACAGCTCTTTCTAGTGGTAAAAATACTATAAAATGTTACAAATATATTATGCAATGTGGAGGATGCGAAATTTATTTTGTCGAATTTGTTTTTAAACTTGGGATTTTAGAGCCAATAATTTGATTGTTTAGACGATTCTCGAGCAAAGGTCTCAAGTAACTCAATTTGTTACAAACCAACATTTTCACTGTTTTAAATCAGCATATTTTTGTTAAAGTTCCCAGTGGAATTTGTTACGCGATGATATACAATGATATTTGATAAATTGGAATTTTGGTTTTTTATTGAAACGCGAAACTCATTGATCAAATAAAATGGCCTGAACCCACCCCTTTCGACGTGTCACCACCGCTAACTCTAGCGACGACAACGAAAAAAAACTTGTCGATCATTTTTATACGAACTACGGTTACAAGCGACAGAGTCGGATAAAAATTGATGATCAACAATTCTGTATCTGAAATCCGGATTAACCCCATCGATCTTTTGTTATTTTTCCATTGGATAGAAAAATAACAGCAAATACGTAAATCAATGATTGCACTTTCCTCACAGAAATCGAACAAACTTAATGAACAATGAACTTATCCACTCATAGAAATTGTAAACTTTCTTCTTTTATTGTTAGAAAATACTCGATATGTTCATCTATATAAAAAAAGTGGTATTCTACTCTTCCAAGGGCTAAAATAAAGTTACATATAAACGTAGGACGATGTATACATAATTCAATTAAAAAGAAAAGTCAAAGAATTTTTGAAAAGAAACAGAGGTTAGTCTGACTCTCAGGTACAGAGTTTGATTACAAACAAACTCTCAGCTACTTAACAATGCATATACGTGTACAGTAAGTCCTCGAATTACATGATTAATTGGTTTCGAAGGTTTTCACGTAAGTCGAAAAATCAAGCAAGTTGAGAAACGCAGAAAATTAGCATTTTAGCAAAAAATATGTTTTAGTTTCAAAGCATAGGTGCTAATAAAATGTATGTATACATACATTTATGGACGAACCACTTTAAATATTGGTTCACTATTAATTACCTTTTAGCTCCTTTCTTTTCTTCATAAATTAAAGTGTATCACGCAATATCATTATTCGCTGCTTTTGCAACTTCCCTTCAGGATCAGGATTTTGAGCTTCGAGACCAATTAATCCATCCCAGATCATATAAAATTTAATTCGCGTCCGTTTTGGTCTATTTTTTACTGCTCGCAAGTTGGCTTTCGAATTTAATGGAATGTTGTAAGCAATGTGAGATTACATGCGCAGGGATTTTATGTGGGTAGCTAACGTATGATTCCGCAAAGTACCCCATTAAGGCCAGCGCAAGTTAATGAAATAATTTCGTAGGCGATTTTCTTTCTCAGTCGATTTAATTCAACAATCTAAATTAACTTCTGATTTTTCTAAATCGCATAAGTCAAGGACTGACGAAACATATAACCCTTTGCGCTCCAGAGGCGACTCTCAGTCGCCATTGCGTTCCATACAGCAAGTTTCAAGTTTTTCATCGACTGATTTGATGTTTCGAAACCCCACAAAAATGGATTTCAGAAGTGAAATTAGCTCGATTGAAGGTGAAATTAATTTTCAACTGTTGTCAAACGAGATCGATAGAAAAATTAGTAATAGAGAAGACGATGCGCGGTCGAAAAAGTCGTCGAACGCAAAGAATTAACCCTTTGCACTCCGCTGTCCCCTCTCAGGGAATTGAGTTATTTCAGCGCAACTTTTTGAGACATGCATGTTTCCCTAAGTTTTCTCTTGAAATGGCACAAGAAATCACATCAAAATATCGTAAAATTACTAAGATATATCCAAGAAATGTCAGCGCTTCAAAAAATCAATACGCTTCGACGTATTGTTTCCTCCGTAAATCGTTGAAATGGTAGAGAAAGTTATTTTTTTGGGGGTTGGAAATGTGTGTGATAATATATCGCATCTCAAAACAAAGAAATAATGAAACGCCAATGACGCACCACAAGTTTGTCAAAACACTAATTGACCAATTGAGGGGCGATTTTCGTGTATCGAGAACGCGTCCATCCACATCTTCTGCGGACAATAGATTAGACAACAAATTGCATATTCCAGATGCGGGGCAAAGAAAACGAGACTGTATTGTGTGTTCTAACAGGAATACACCTGGTGGCAGGCGTCAAACAAATTATTATTATCAAACATGCACTAATCAGCCTGCAATGCATATTGGGGAGTGTTTCAAAATTTATCATACCATACAAAATTATAGACAATAAAATATTGATTTCTTTGCAAATATACATTCCTCGATCTCAACCAATTCATATAAGTCCAGTATCATTATAATACGTAACTTAGTTCCAAAATTATAAGAAACAATACGAGGGTCTGTAAATGTTCGTTTCTGCCGTAAAATGGCGTTGATAGCTGATGACTAGCTGACAGCCAACGTCCAAAATCGTTCGTCCAAAGAGTGCAAAGGGCTAAACATAGAGAGAGAGAGAGATAGGGAGGATGAAATAAAAACACCACCGGCAATTAACCGCAGACTTGTTTTCCGCAGCGCGAACGGGAGGGCGCCAGTGTCCAGCAAGCCGCCCCTGCCGCCACAGCCGCCCCGCGTCGCGGCGCTGGCCTCGAGATCGTCGACGGGCGCGTCGTCCGCGGCGTGTTCGTCGCGCCGACGCGCGGCCACGGACCTTGGGAATCCGGCGGCCATCGAGATGGCGAAAGCCCGCACGATGCAGGCCGCCCAGGAGCGCCCGGTCGGCCTGCTCGAGACCGACCTCGACGAGGCCGTCCCACCGACGAGCACGACGACGACGACCAGCGTCGGCTCCGCGAACGCCGCCGGCAAGAAGACCAGGAGCCTGCTCAATCTGAATCACACCTCGACCGCCCCGCGGCCCAGGCCAGAGCACGCCCTCCACGTACCCCAGTCGCCCGTCGCCGCTTCGCACAGGAGCCCCCGCGACGACGACGCCGCGTCCACCATCAACCAACGGCCACACAAATCCATGGAGTTCCTCCTCGACAAGGAGAACCTGCACTTCGTCAAGGTGAGTCTCTCTGTCCCTCGACTTCTGTCCGCTTTCCTCGATGCGTCTCCGAAGTCGCTTCCTTCTGGACTCCAATGGCTGGTACTACGCCAGCTCCACGTATCGCCGTATCTACGCGTGTTACACGTAGGAATTCATGTTTCTGCGGGACGATTGGTTTGAGCAGGGGCGGTTAGAAGTGCTATGTTAAAGTGGCTTCCTTCTTGATTCCTATGGCTGGTAGTACGCCTGGTTTTTGTATCATATTTCGCGTGTTATTGCGTGGGATACGCGAACGTTTTTCCGGGACGTGGACGATCGGTTCGAGCAGGGGTAGTTAGGAGTGTTACTGGGTATGTTAAAGGTGAAGTACGGGCTCGCGAGGGTCTGGGGTTGGTCTGACGGATGGAGGTGGTCGGTGAGAGGGCGAGCTGCCCGTTAATCGTCCCTGAGAGGGTTGAATAGCACGGAGGTAACATATGGAGGTGTGTGGATCGTGGATTTTTTCGGGTGGGATCATCGCGGGTGGATTTTGTTCGATAGTTGGCTCACGAGGAGGCTCGGACACGGGGTATATCGGTGGTGACGTGGCTCGTTTGTCTGCAGGAGAGCTTTGATAGTGGGTTATAGAGTGCAACGAGGTGTAATCGTTGCAGCGTGCAAGTATCGTCTTTTTTTCCTTCCGATGGCCACCAGCGTAGGGGTGCTAATTGCTGTCGTACCTGCGCTCGATCGTCAATTCAATTAATGGTTAACCGTGCCTCGTTAACACCGCTATACGTTTCTGTAACGCGTGTCTATTATTATAAATGAGTCGCCTCGATGATAGGCTCGGGAACAACGTAACCCGTTCACGTGATGTCGAGCGAATTGTGAAATTCGTAGCTGCTACTTATCTCGACGAACAGCTACTTGGTTTAATTGTTCCGCGGAGCATTGTTGGAGATAATCGTCCGCGCCTTCCAAAGGCAAAACACTGTGATTACAATTTATTAGCGATGCGTAAATGCGTCTTACGCATTGTTACGTAAATTTTAGTTCGCAGAGACGTACGAATTTTAAATTAAAATTATCTCCCAGTCGCTTCTTCTTTGTCGCGTACTCATTTATCGAGCGTTATACAGTGGAAGGGTTGAACTTGATGTCCGGATAAATGGAATTACGCGTTGTTCTTTAGATTCCATTTCAATCATACGAATTTACCCGCCAGTCGATCGCCCTGAATGTTCATCGTCATTAAGCTGATTAACCTAATGAAATCGCACTCCCAAGCTGGGCGTGCGTCTATTTTTAATTCCATTCGACAACACATTTTACATTTACAAAATTGTAAAAGTATGGAGTGTCGAGGTTCGAGAAGCTCTTCGATGTTGTTCGAATAATTTCGAACGAGGGTCAGTCACACGTGTGCTCGAATTTTCATACGCATGCACAACGCGTGTACTTCATTTTCGAGTGTTTCTTGCACCGATTTTTGGCATTCGTCGTGTAACGAATATCGCAACGCGTTTAAATGTAGAACAGAACGGTACACTTTTGCGCTGCAGCGTATTGTACAGCTTCACCTTTGACATTTTGCCGATTAAGCGGTCTGAAGCGCCACCGATTTCCGTATCAAGCGTGCAGTTGAAAACAACCGATACAATGCGATCCACGATATCTGCGAGAACCGTTTCCCCCGCAACAGTCGACTCGCGTAAGTTTCAAGTTAAATGGAAACAGTTTGAATGCTCGTTCCATTGTCCGCGAATAATATCTGCTGGCATAATCGTCGGCGAAATTTTCGATTGTTAGCTCGATTTCCAAAGCGATTCAAACGAACTTGAACCAACTACGTTCGTTGGATTAATTCTATCGATAATTTTGCAAACTTTTCGCTTTTCGTTGGGTTTAATCAATTTTTTATGACTTTGAACATTTGTCTAAGGAATCTAATAATTTTCTGGGTAATTTAAATGATTAAATTAAAGGGTAAATTAGAGCACACTTGCGTTTAGAATCTTTGAGGGTCGCTAAGTATGAAAATTAATGTAGAAAAGGGTTTTCTACAATGGTGAAAATAATTATTCTAACAGATCTCGCTATTTTAAGTATAAAGGGATGATGAAACGCGTCTTAATCTTTGGTGTCATTCGATGTCGCGGAGAAGATTCTTCAGCGACAGGAAAAGGCGATTTAATCGCTCGAGGGAAGTTTTCGTTTCATCGAGCAACGATTTAATAAGCCCACTGTGCTCGACGACGGTCCGATCGTTGTCGAACTATGAACAAACGCGATGAAACACCATGGATGGGCAATTATATCGCAACGGGAGTACCTTTTAGCTCGACGAACCGACATTGCTTCGAGGACAATTAAAATCGTCCGATAATATCGATTTTAGTTACTTTTCAAATTTCGAATGCGCACGATGCCATTTTCTATGGAATCTGCGCACTAAATTTAAAGTGAATGGCCTTAAACGACTATTATGTTGTTTCTATATTGTTTTGTATAAAAACGTTTTATTATCGTTTACAATTTTTCATAGTACCAAAGCTTTCATAGTACCAAAACTGAATTTTGTACGGTTCTTTTATTTATACACTTGCATTGACGTTTTAATTGATTTTGTTGAAGAGAGAGACGCTTTAAATTTTTGAAAATAGAATTTAATGTAATTAAGGGAATCGATTGCAAGTATTTCCATCCACAAGTCACCAGACTTTAAAATAATATTATCCCCTTGCGAAATACAATTTGCATTGAGCACGAAACAGAGTAAATTATCTTGTGCTTCTCTTCTCGCTAAAGATTCACATTGATGGCCAATGTCTGGTGACTTAACCCATTTGAGAAGGCTCATACTTTTGAAGACCAACTCCAGAAGCTGAAATTTTAACTATAATTTTTAATTTCCAATTTTATTTTAAACCAGTCTTATTTCAACGCCTACTTTTTCCGTACTGACCCATAATTTTAATTCAATATCATTGCACAGACGGTGTGCAATCCATCTTTTCAGCTCGTACATGCATTGCACACAAAGTGCAATTGTCTCGAATGGGTTAAGCTACGTTTCCACGTGTCGATAATGACGCGATAAAGAATGCTAGCGTTTCTCACTTCCATAGATCAAGTTCATGTACAATTTAATTCTGTGTACGACTGACTGGCAAGCGGACGATATCGAATGCAAGAAGACCAGCGACAGCGTGCAAGGCCAGACCTGTATAATTTATCAAGCGCCAACTTTTGAATTGCTTGAAATCCAGCGTAAAGCCGCCAGCAGACGGATAATCGCGAGATACCCAACGTTTGCATTTTACATGTCGCGGCGGTTACACGCCCGTCGAGCGGAATTTCACATGGATATCGAGCGATAATAGAAACACCGGTTTCTCTTATCGACTCGGAGAACAGAGCGAACTTTCGCGATCTGGACGTTTATCTGCGACTTTCCGTCGACTTGTCGAGCATACATCAGCCTTAAGTCCCAGCGTGTACGTCGTTTCCGTCGATAATGTAGGTCGCGTCAGCGGGAATTCGATTCGAGTCGGCAGCGAGAATCAACTTACGATCCGCGTTGATGTATTCTTCGAATATTTAGTTGGTACGAGTCGAAGGAAGTAGTTCACAGCACGGTGCACACCTATAGGGTGTACACATCGAAAACGATGGCGCAAGGGGATGATTTTTAGCGCGAAAGTAAGTCGAACCTGTGAAATGAGAAAAGCAAGAGAATTTAAGTCGATCACTTGGCTTCGTTTTAAAGATAATCGTCTGTAACGTCGAGCACATTCGATTGGACTTCAGTATCGACGAGATACGAGTTCCTATTTCTATAATTCGACGAGCAACAATTTGTTTTAGTCGGAAGATAAACGCATTCGATAATTTGCAGTTTTATTCAATGGATACGTTATTCAAAGTTCGCGTATTAATTTGATCCATATCTAATCGCAGTATTGTTTGCAAATATGAACGCAATGCATGCAGCGAGATCCATTTTGTGCTGACTCTCATTGCCAGTCGAGTGCGAGTGTACTCAATGGAACTTCGCGCATGAATCTCTCGAAGACAGAGCCCCATGAAAAAATTATTTCTCTCGCTCTACGATACATCTTCGACTTAATCTTACATCAGGAATTCAGTTGCATTGCGCATCGTGCATCGCTTAAATTAGAAATAAAAGCAGTTGCTTCGAAAGGGTTAGTTGCATCTTGCATCATCCAGATTAGAAATAAAAGTATTCACTGAGGAAGGGTTAATTTATAAAAAAATGCTTTCCCCCGTTCTGTAATGCATCTTCAAAGTATTCTTACACCAGAAATTCAGTTGCATCTTACATCTTGCATCGCCTAGATTGGAAATAAAAGTATTTGCTTCTAAAGGGTTAGTTGCATCATCCAGATTAGAAATAAAAGTATTCACTGAGGAAGGGTTAACTTATCAAAAAATGCTTTCTCGCGTTCTGTAATGCATCTTCAAAGTATTCTTACACCAGAAATTCAGTTGCATCGTGCATCTTGCATCGCCTAGATTAGAAATAAAAGCATTTGCTTCAAAAGGGTTAGTTGCATCTTGCATCATCCAGATTAGAAATAAAAGTATTCACTGAGGAGGGGTTAATTTATAAAAAAAATGTTTTCTCCCGTTCTGTAATGCATCTTCAAAGTATTCTTACACCAGAAATTCAGTTGCATCTTACATCTTGCATCGCCTAGATTGGAAATAAAAGTATTTGCTTCTAAAGGGTTAGTTGCATCATCCAGATTAAAAATAAAAGTATTCACTGAGGAAGGGTTAATTTATAAAAAAATGCTTTCTCCCGTTCTGTAATGCATCTTCAAAGTATTCTTACACCAGAAATTCAGTTGCATCTTGCATCTTGCATCGCCTAGATTGGAAATAAAAGCATTTGCTTCGAAAGAGTTAGTTGCATCTTGCATCATCCAGATTAGAAATAAAAGTATTCACTGAGGAAGGGTTAATTTATAAAAAAATGCTTTCTCCCGTTCTGTAATGCATCTTCAAAGTATTCTTACACCAAAAATTCAGTTGCATCGTGCATCTTGCATCGCCCAGATTGGAAATAAAAGTTTTCACTGAGGAAGGGTTAACAACGTCACCGTAAACGACGAAATTCAAAGGCCCAAGGCGGTAATGGCTTCTCTGGCGGTTCGTCAGCGAGCCAGCAGCGTCTATTACGGCCAGTCGCGAGAAGATAGGTGCATCGATCTTAGCGACGATGAGCACGACCCCCTGATATAATTACTCCGCGACGACCTCGTCGCGTCTCTCGCGTCGTGCTCGTTTCGTTGGCATCGTTAAGGTCGGTTTCGTTTAAGAAGACCGATCGCCAGCCATTCGATTCTCTCTGTTTCACGAAACGTCGCGTTGCCCTGACGTGGACGTCCCTGCTTTAGGCTACGAGATATTCATCTTTCTCTCTGTCCTAGCCAAACGCGATTTGCATTTCGACGTCGATCGGTGGTTCTCGCTGTTTTCCTTCGTCTTATGAAAATACATGCTCCCTCGTCGCTGTTATTTCTTGTCTGGTCCTCTAATATATTATGAATATGAAGACTGGTTAAGTAAGTACAGATATTTGGACGAATTGGTGCAGTCGATTCAATGGATTGGATGTCGATTCAAACAGATGTTTATTAAAAGCAAGTGTTGATTATCTCGAATCGAAGGAATTCTTAAATATATTATATTAGTTATTTAAGTTAAGATGTGGAGTTTTGTTGGAAATACTTTGACTTGTATGAACACAAGCCTGCCATTCAGCAATTTGTATTAAGAAACTTAATCTATTCGAGATGGCTCATTCTTATTTTTATTTTTCATTGCACACATCAATTCTCTCCTCGCAATAAAAATATTTTGAGGAGCGACTTGCACACACAGTATGCAATCCGCCTCGAATGGATTAAATTCAAATCATCTTTCATATATTAAAAACTTGTTATAATATGCTATATATATATTGCATGCAATTCACGAGCATTAAAGAGATCAATTAACTGACCTCCAATTAAATCGTCGCGAGCAGCAATAATCCCATAGAAGAAGGACGCGAAACGATTTTGCCTTCGGACGCCACAAGAATAACTCGTTTCGCCTTTTGCAAAAAAAGAGGAAGCGTTAATTCAGCACCTAACCGATCGCCATTCGCCATTTCCACGGAAATGCAACCGCGGTTTCGTACGTGTGTGCATTCGTCGCAGACAACGGCACACAGCGCGACGAAAGTAAGCACTTTCACGTCCCGAATTCATCTCTCGGAGTGGAGTCTCATTTACTTGGGAATCCCTTTCACCCGTCGCGATTTCTGCTCTTCCTCTCGAAATCCAACGCGATTTCCACGCTGGCGCGCGCGCGCGCGCGCTCCTCGCAACCCCCCAGTCGAACATTTGTTCTAATTAGTCCGCCAGTGGTATTTTCAATTCGCTCGTTCGATCGTTGCACCATCTCCGAGCGAAGCGCGCGTAATTAGACCAGCCCACGCCCCTCGTCCCTTTTTCAACTTTCCCTGAACAGAGCCCACGTTCGGACAACGCTCTTTGACGCGATTCTAATGGCGTCTCTGCAGTCCTTTTCACTCCGCGTCTTCTTTCTTCGTTCGTAATCGTACGCGCTCGAGGAGAGACAAATGGAAACGAGGCGACGATCGATCGATCGCGAGTCTTGCAGATTCGAAATCAGAGGATCAGGATTCGTGGTTGTTCACCCTGTTTTTGCAGCGCACCTTACGAAATCGCGCGCTAACTTCTTTTTAATTCGTAATTCGTGTTACTCGCAAAGTGTATTTTTTGATGATTAGAGAAAGAATCGTGGGTTTGTTTAAAATTTCAAGAGATCTTTCGAGTTAGATAAATGATAAAGCACGCTGGAGTTGTTTTAATTCCAATGACTTGAAGTCACGTGGATACTTAAGGGAAGTATGCTTCAAGTTAGATAAGTAATAAATTCATATTGATAAAGTGGTTTCGAGTTACACTTGAATTCGTGTCGCACAGAGTCGATTAATCTGAATATAATTGGCTTAATGGTGGTTAGCTTCAGCACTAGATCAGCGATTTTCCAGACTGTGTTCTGCGGAACCACTGGTGTTCCACAAACAATCGCCAAGTGTTCTGCAAGAAATTATGAAATTGAGATTAAAGTACGACAAAATATTATCCAGTTCATGCATTTTACGCTATTCGAAACGACTCTCAAAAGCAATCATAACTAAAAGTTCTGCTCTAGTGTTCCTTAAAAATTGTAGGACTTAAAAAGTGTTCCACGATAAGAAAAATTTGGAAAACATTGAGCTAGATAATTGTGGACGCAATTTACGTTGTGAAGTTTATTTAAGAGATGGACTTTATCTTATCGTTTGTCCATCTGAGTGTTTAGTTGCGAGAGGACACTGAATCGATGAAAGACAGCGTGGTTTTTAGTTGCTCGCGTAGTTCTCGATCGATCGTTGGCCGCTGAACGGCATAAACAGAGCGAGAAGAAATTATCATTCTAGCATAAGGCTTCACACTAGCGTGGATCGAGCCACTTCGGTGGTCCGTGTATTTTAAGCGACGCTTATAATTACGACGAGCTTAGTCGCGTCCCCGATTTTTCGTTTCGCACACGCTGAAACCTGCTGCGAAAATTCTGCCCTTTTTTTGTGTCGGTCCTGGCAAAAATAATAGTCCGCAACGAGCGTAACGGGACTCAACCTTTAATGAAGAGGGTGTGCGGAACAATGAATTAAATTCAGGCTACTTTTAAATGCAAATTTTAATGTGCAATGCTTTTTAGAACACAAAAGTCTTGGACCACGTATCGAGCAAGTGGTTTCTTATTTTAGAAACGAATTTGAAGATATTTAACTAATTTTATTTTTCAAATTTTATGTAAGAGAAGTATTGGATTTTATGTTCTTAAAAAGGCTATATAATAATTTTTTAATAAATTATTCGGAGTAGCCTTCAGGATTCTTTTATCTTAAATCTCGAGGCGATTCTGCTTTCAGCAATTCAAAAACAATTGATCTGCTTTTTCCTCGATTAATTTCAAATAATCTTATATTATACGCATTGCACAATTGGACAAACCATAGGTAGTTCTCATAAATTCATTTTCATACATAATAGCAGCTACAAGTACTTTCTAACCGTGCATCTGATAACCATAATCACAATAAATCGAGGAACATACATGGACTAACATTTTCGCACAGTGCCGTGCGCTCGAGTTTCCCACAAATTGTACAAATTATTTGCTAATGGCTCATTCTCTCGCACTGGCAGTCGTATCTAGAACGAACTCGACGAGGCAACCAGCTCGCTCGTTGCAACAATTTAATCTCGAAGCGTCGAACCAAGCAGAGAGACCCACATTGACGAAATCTCTGTCCGCTCGAACGGCGAGTGCCACAAACCTACAAACCCTGAAACGAGCTCTTTCCAACACGGCCGCAGTACAATTTCTATATGATAAAACAGCGTCGATCGATTCGCACGTCCCGTTTCTAAATCGGATCCCATTTAGCCGAGCCGCGCAACGCCTGGACGGTTCGTTTTCATCGTGCGACACACTTGCTGGGTGCCCCTCTCGAACGAACAACAGCGGAAACCCGTTCTTTGGACACGCTCGCAGCCAGCAAGTAGCTGGAAAACCCTTGCGACTTCCTCGTCGCAGCTCTTTCAACCCTTTCCCCGCGCATCCGCATCGAGGATGGATCCAGGTTCAGGGAACATTCATTCCTGCTCCATATTTCGTCTCTTTCCACCGTGCTGTCCGCCTCGCAGGCGCCCTTTACGTTCTGGCGCGTCGCCAACTTCCTCTTCCTCTTTTTCGAACGCCCT
Source organism: Xylocopa violacea (assembly GCA_963969225.1). Lineage (NCBI taxonomy): Eukaryota > Metazoa > Arthropoda > Insecta > Hymenoptera > Apidae > Xylocopa > Xylocopa violacea. Next base: position 20,595,848 of record CAXAJV010000008.1, read on the forward strand.
ACCTCAACCCCCGGACCTCCTCCTCCCCTGCTGGTCGTTTGTTACCCTCTTCTCTTCTTCTTTTTTGTTCTCCCGCTTCCCAACTCGCGCGCCTTCCTCCACCCGTCGATACGATTACGTAAACGAAGACACGTACACGCCACGTCGGTTTCCGGGGAACCTTATTCTGCATTCGCCGCTGGTACCAGCCGCGAAAAGGATTATCGGTTCCATTCGTTCGATCGGGCCGAATCTGCTCGGAAAGGAAGACGCCATATGCGTAATGTGGGACGCGCGTGAGCGTCGAAAACTCGGCTGGCCATGTGCGAGCAGCTAATTTTTGTGGGCTGTACAGGAATATTTGCATGGAACTGCTAAAATTGTGTCAGGCGAATGGAACTTTGATAACGCAACGTTTTCGAGATGCTCGAATGACTTTACGTAAATTGTGCAGAAGAACACTCGCTTGCAGTAGACAAATTTCATATTAATACTTTGCACTGGGATGTCGCCTCTGAGGGGATCGATTGCTGATTGCAATGATTGAAAACTTATTCCACCTTCTTGGGCTTTGACAGTAGAAGCTAGAAATATAGCTAAAATTGTAATGTTTAACCCTTTGCGCTCCAGTGTCTCCTCTGAGGGGACATCAGCGTTGATTAGTGATTGCGGTGGTTGAAGTTATTTGAGAAATGAATATTTCCCTCTAGTTTTCTATTGGAGTGGAAATTTTCTATTGTTGGGAGACGTTAGCAATAGAAACTATTGCTAAATATTTCTAAAATATTTCAGCAATATTTCTAGCTTCTATTGCCTATGTTTAAGAAGGAGCAAAGTGCAAAGGGTTAGCAATGATTTCTACTGCTAACATCTCCCAGAGCAATAGAGAAATACTTGTCTTGTTATTTAGGTTGTTATCGCAATTATAGTGTTCCAAAAAGACCACTTCTACGTTCTATTACAAAATAATAGCCTATGACATAGCTTCTGCGTAAATTTTCCGTTCAACAATGTGTTAACCCTTTGCACTCAGCTCCTTCCCAGATCTTAGCGATGGAAATGTGCTAAAATAGCAGTATTTCAGCAATATTTTAGCAATAGTTTCAATTACCAACGTCTCTCAGCAATAGAAAATCTCCATTCCAATAGAAAACCTTAGAGAAACATTTCTCAAAAAGCTACGATGGAATAAGTTTAATCATCAATCAACTCTGATGTCTTCTCAGAAGCTACATCCGAGTGCAAAAGGTTAAGAATGAATTATCGTACCGATCGATGCCTCGACTCAAGATGTCGCTTCGAACTCGAATCGAGTCCCTCGTCTCCTCGCATCCTCGTCGATGTTCCTCAAAGAACCCAGCGATAGTTTCGCGACGACCACGCCCTGTTCGTATCTTTACACGTCATTCAGAACGCGCTAATCTCTGTGCGTCGCAGAATTGCCCGTGGAACTGCGATCTTCACAGTTCCACTCGCGTCTGATCGCAACCAGCGCGTCCTCTCGCAGCCCTTCGAGCATCAGCGTCTCTTTGTTAGCGCCCTTTTTCGTTCCTGCCGGAAGCAGCGGCAAAAATCGCGCTGGAGGGGCGCGTTGGTAGCGGATTCTCGAGGAAAGGAACAAGAAAAGCCGGGAATTCGACCTACGAGACTGCGGGTCGATAACCCTACGCGTTTTCTGCCAGCGCTGACTGTTGGGAAGAAAAGGGGGACAGCTTAGGGCGAGGCGATTTTTCTGCTCAAAGTGATCGAAGTTTTGGAGGGATGAAATATCAGGGATGGATTTCCAATAGATTTTATTCAGATTTTCTTCCTGTTTAAATACTAGTTCTTTAAATACGATATTAATTTTGATTGTATTTATTGAAGGTATAATAATTATATTTGAAGAATTAATTCTCCTTTAAAAAACAATTTTGAATTCATATATATTGATTTAACTTTAATTATAGTCATATTTATTGCATTATTTTACAAAAAGTTAGATACATTTTTATCTAGTAATACTGATTATAACATTAATTTGATAAAATTGATTTCTTTTGGTATATTCGAGTTTTATATTCGAAATTTCCTTCATTTATTTTTTCATCGGAATTTTTAATATATAAACTTGGATTCTCTGTTCGTAAGCCTTGAATGTGTATTTGCTAGTTTCTGCTCGCAGCTTTAATGTGATTAAATATGTCGATTAAAGGAACGTTTCCATTGTAGCAGAACTTTTTATCGTGACAATTGCGCGAGAGGAACGTTCTGTGTCTGTTTTCCAATGTTTTCAATGCCTTTTTTGAGATACACTTCAGTGACGCAGACATTTAATTGACATATTATTGCATATCACTAATAAAACTATAAAAATTGTATTCATGTTTAAAAGTCGAGAGGATCCATTGTGAAAATATCGTATTTATACTGTAGAAAAGAAGAGGAATTGTTTAAAGCTCTGAAATGGATGTTTGACATCGTTTTCAAAATATAATATTTATATTTTCTTAATAAATTGTATTTCATAGTTTTTTAGTGGCACTTGTTGAATGTGCGTACATATATGAGCTTTTGAACTGAGCAAATTTTTTGAAAGATATTCCACGCGAAAATATTGCGAAGTACGATTACGTTCGCTGGATTCTTGGATCGCAATTATGTTAAAAGTTTGTAGCAATGGAAAAAAAATACGAGTGGATGCTTTTAGAGTTTTTCAAGCTCAGAATTTACGGGTGATGGTAAGTGGAATTTTCCCCCTGAGCCCTTTTAATTAGACGGCTATGAACACGAATGTATAATATTTTTCTATGCAACCTTTCGAGTACGTAATTGAAAAAACGCGACGTTTCAGTGTTCCTCTTAAAAACTAGTTACGTATGTTCGAATTTTAATCTTACGATCTGACATTCCTTGTTTGATAACGAATTGCTTGATAATCGGATCAAATTTGGGTACACAAAGGACAAATATCAGAACAAACATACGTCGAGATAATTAAATCTGTAATCTAATCTTCTCGACAGCTGTCGAATCTACGAGTTTGCTAATGATAAAACCTCAAATTTCAGCAATAGAAGCTAAAATATTGCTATTTTATTGCTAAAATATTGATAAAATATTGCTATTTTACTGTTAAAATAACAATATTTTAGCAATATATATTATACATATAGAAACTATTACTAAAATAGAAATTGTTAGCAATATTTTAGCAATAGTTTCTACTGCCAACGTCTTCCAGCAATAGAAAATCTCCATTTCAATAGAAAACTTCAGAGAAACATGGATTTCTCGAAAATCTGCGCTGGAATAACTTCAACCCCCGTAATCACTAATCAACCCTGATGTCCCCTCGGATGGGACATCCAAGTGCAAAGGGTTAAATCGTTATTACCTTTATCATTATTACGTTGCAATTCTTAAATTAAATGTATTCCCAATTATCAATTCAGGATGTTCTCTTTTACATTTAATTACAAATTAACCCCTTGCGCCCCTTGTCGAGTGCGACTCGACATCGCTGAATAAGAAAAAGAAACAAACATAAATTACAACAAACTTTTCAAGTTGTTTTAGACTTCGCAAGTAGCAGTCGAGAAACTCTGCAGCAACTGACAACGCTCTCAAGTAAATTTCAAGTAAATTTCAAACAGAACTCGGCAACTAAACTACTAAATTGAAAAATAATTCGAAGCGCAAAGGGTTAAAGTATCTTTCGATCAACGAAAACAACCAGTCGCAGCGACTGCCACGCAAAAGCCAAGCCCTCTGCGTGACGAAGAATCCGCGATAGTTCAAATAACGACGGTGCAAACAAAGGGTAGGAAATTTCTCGTGAAATATTGGCGAACCAGCTACCTAGCAGCAGGGGTAGCTGCGAATTCAACGGCGGGACGTTCGAAAAATTGACACTCGTCCCTGCCTCGGAAACGGGCATCCCCTACGGGACTGGCTGTTCCCTTGCGCGAATTCAAAGGGCTAAACGGTCGATCCTCGACAGAGGCGGCGCTTATTCGTCGCTGGTGAATAATTTTGCCGGCGGATCCCCGGTTTAGGCAGCGGCTGGCACGGAAGTCGGCTCGAGATCGACGATTTCGAGTGTCCCAGAGCTGATATCCCACCAGGGTACCTGTACAATACCCGGTTCTCGGCTTTCTGTTTCGCTCGCATCTGATCTCTCTGTTCCTCGTGCACGCGGTATTGATCGACGAACACCGGCAGTCGAGCAGGGTGAGACTCGGTGTTGGACTTCTCTGTAGAGACACGTACGCGGATACGTGTGCCTACGTTCCGATATAGCTGTGTCCACGGTATAGTTATGCAGTCGCGTGGAATTGACTGTGAAATGCGTAGTGTTATCTTTTGCCAGTATATAGGCGTGTACTGGTTTTGCGATGTCGATGGGACGCGTAAATAGGAGGAATGGAAAAAAAATTTAATTCATGAGTTGGTTGCGTATTTATTTATTTTTTTTTATATAGGGGTGTATCAGTTTTCTGATGTCGATGGGGCGCGTAAACAGGAGGAATAGAAGAAAAATAGTTTTTATACAAATTTATTTCATGATTTGATTAGGTATTTATTTTTTATATAGCTGTGTCCGAGGTATAGTTATGCAGTCGCGTGAAATTGACTGTGAAATGCGTAGTGTTATCTTTTGCCAGTATATAGGCGTGTACTGGTTTTGCGATGTCGATAGAGCGCGTAAACAGGAGGAATGGAAGAAAAATAGTTTTTATACAAATTTAATTCATGATTTGGTTAGGTATTTATTTTTTATATAGCTGTGTCCAAGGTATAGTTATGCAGTCACGTGGAATTGACTGTGAAATGCATAGTGTTATCTTTTGCCAGTATATAGGCGTGTACTGGTTTTATAATGTCGATGGTACACGTAAACAGGAGGAATGGAAAAAAAATTTAATTCATAATTTCGTTGCGTTATATATATATGTAGGCGTGTACCACTTTTGCGATGTCGATGGGGCGCGTAAACAGGAGGAAAATAGTATTTTAAAAAATTTAATTCATGATTTGGTTAGGTATTTATTTTTTATATAGCTGTGTCTGCAATATAGTTATGCAGTCGCGTGGAATTGACTGTGAAATGCATAGTGTTATCTTTTGCCAGTATATAGGCGTGTACTGGTTTTATAATGTCGATGGTACACGTAAACAGGAGGAATGGAAAAAAAATTTAATTCATAATTTCGTTGCGTTATATATATATGTAGGCGTGTACCACTTTTGCGATGTCGATGGGGCGCGTAAACAGGAGGAAAATAGTATTTTAAAAAATTTAATTCATGATTTGGTTAGGTATTTATTTTTTATATAGCTGTGTCCAAGATATAGTTATGCAGTCGCGTGGAATTGACTTTGAAATGCATAGTGTTATCTTTTGCCAGTATATAGGCGTGTACTGGTTTTATAATGTCGATGGTACACGTAAACAGGAGGAATGGAAAAAAAATTTAATTCATAATTTCGTTGCGTTATATATATATGTAGGCGTGTACCACTTTTGCGATGTCGATGGGGCGCGTAAACAGGAGGAAAATAGTATTTTAAAAAATTTAATTCATGATTTGGTTAGGTATTTATTTTTTATATAGCTGTGTCCAAGATATAGTTATGCAGTCGCGTGGAATTGACTTTGAAATGCATAGTGTTATCTTTTGCCAGTATATAGGCGTGTACCAGATGGAACGTGTAAATAGGAGAAATGAAAGGAAACTAATTTTTAGAAAAATTTAATTTATAATTTGGTTACATATTTCTCTTTTTTACATATATATATAAGCGTGTCCTCTTCAGATCGGTAATATTGTTAGTAAACTGACTGAGTGTATAAGAATAGCAATTGTTTCGTGTCACTTCTTGACTCGACTGTCTCTCGTTTATTCCTTACGTCATTACACATCATAATACGAGGAATTGTACTTGACGCAAATTATTCCATTCGCTTATCTTTCATTTAATGATTAAGTAGGCGATTATCTCTGCGTTCGTAGAAAGTACAGTCAACCCTCCTAAAACGCGATTAATTCGTACCGCGCTATAAAAAACTCAGAAGTAAGTAAAATACAAACTCGTTTGATTCGTTCTGTGTTGTATGAAGATTGCTTCTCAGAACACCAAGTTATGATGCATCCGGTTATGAAATAAAATTTAATAAAAACAAAAGGCAAGACATAATTTAGCAGATATATAAAATTAGGAGGACTCTCGCAATTTTAGCTCTGCGTTTATAAAAGTAGGGAAGGGTTGACTGTATTCTCTCAAGAAATTGTTGCAATAATGCTAACTCGTGTTGGGCAGTGTTTCGTTTCCAATGTTGCTCATTCTCATAAGTTTTCAGAGTATCGAATTTAGGGTTATTTCGAAAAGCGTTACCATCGTTGGTTATATTATCCTATAATTTTCGAAATCATATACATTGGCTCCGCCTACTCAGCGAAATTTCGCTTCTGCTACCAACGACCCAGTTTGCATACCGAAGGTTAACCCTCTTTTCCATTATAGTCACTCAATGTAGACATCCTCCATAATGGAAGACAATTTCCAGCAGACTCGACTCTTCTCTGCATCAGCGATCCATATATGTGTTTGTTTTTAATATGCCCTTTGCACTTGAATGTCCCCTCTGAAGGGACATCAGCATTGATTAGTGATTATGGTAGTTAAACTCATTGCACCGCAGATTTTTGAGAAATGCATGTTTGTCTATCGTTTTCTATTGAAATGGAAATTTTCAAATTTCCAAATTTCAAATATTGCTTAAATATTGCTATTTTATACTTGCTACTGCTAAAATATTGCCAAAATATTGTTATTTTATTGCTAAAATTAGCAATATATTAGCATTAAAATAGCAATGTTTTAGCAATATTTTAGCAATCAAATTTTAGTAATAAAATAGCAATAGTTTCTATTGCTAAGATCCAGAAAGTAGCCCAGTGCAAAGGGTTAATATCACACCCCCTGACGAAAACAAAATCCCAAAAATAGAGATAAAAAAGCTGATACAGCAACAATTATAGAAACCATTAAAATCCCTTTCAGTTTCATAAACTGAAACCCCAAACGCGTCGCTGACAATCTTTTTTGTATTCCGCACAAAGTTCACGTCGATCGCGATCGCATCACGAGGCTTGCGGGCCAAAGAGCGTTTTCAACGAGCAGAGGTACTCGTGGCTCGAACACGAAACAACCAGCACGTTGCTTTCGTTTTGCACGAAAATGAAGCCAGCGATTAACAACGCGAATACCTCCGTCGCAGCGTCATCGTCCGTAAACGCATCATTCAAATAAGCCAGCCGTCACACTTCAACTCGATAACCAACGTCGACTTTAATCCATTCAAAGAGCCAAGAGCAGAATCTTGAGGTTCCGCGATGCAGGTTCGTGCGCACAGCTGACGCATTGAATTAATCCACGTGTTTATCCGGAGATTATCGTGGGACGATTAACAGCGAAAAAATCACGCGATTCCTTCATTTCTCTCAGTCACTGTGATAACTTAACTGTTATTGCGTGATTCGTTAATTCTTTTGCTGTTTGATCGTTCAGATAAATTATATCTGTTCTTATATATATGTAGGTAATTGTTGACGCTTTAAAGTGGCTTTGGGAATTTGTCAGTTAGGTTGTTATTATTAGATTACTACATTTCTGATCACCTCAAATATTACATGTTCTACAAGCTGATATAATACGTTTGCAATTAGCACATTAAGTTTATATTTAGAGCAAGACAAAGGTTAGAAATTTAATAGCAACCCTATTTGATGAGGTATAATGTACAATGCACACTTTAATGACTAGAAGGTGTACTAAGCAGGACTAATAATCTACAGACTCTACTCTCCAAGCACACATATGTACTTCCCATCCCACGTATTGCAAGTCTCAAAAGCCACGTTACATTACAAAACATACATAAACTCACCCTGCAATCTATCATACCCTAACCCAACCTAAACTGGCTTAACTTAAGTTTGCAGAATCTACTCTGCAAGTACATATATGTACTTCCCATCCCACGTATTGCAAGTCTCAAAAAGCCACGTTACATTACAAAACATACATAAACTCATCCTGCAATCTAACATACCCTAATCCAACCTAAACTGGCCCAACTGAAGACTATAGAATCTACTCTCCAAGCACACATATGTACTTCTCATTCCACGTATTGCAAGTCTCAAAAGCCACGTTACATTACAAAACATACATAAACTCACCCTGCAATCTAACATACCCTAACCCAACCTAAACTAGCCCTACTTAAGTCTACAGAATCTACTCTACAAGTACACATATGTACTTCTCATCCCACGCATTAGAAGTCCCAAAAAGTAAGCTAGCCCAACTTAAGTCTACAGAATCTGCTCTGCAAGCACACACATGTGTTTCCCATCCCATGCATTACAAATCCCAAGAAGCCACGTTACAGTACAAAACATACATCGCAGCTACTTAAACTCACCCTGCAATCTAACATACCCTAACCCAACCTAAACTAGCCCTACTTAAGTCTACAGAATCTACTTTACAAGTACACATATGTACTTTTCATCCCACATATTGCAAGCCTCAAAAAGCCACGTTACAATTTAAAACGTACGTCGCAGCCACATAAACTCACCCTGCAATCTAACATACCCTAACCCAACCTAAACTAGCCCAACTTGAATCTACAGAATCTACTCTGCAAGCACACATATGTACTTCCCATCCCACGCATTAGAAGTCCCAAAAAGTAAGCTAGCCCAACTTAAGTCTACAGAATCTGCTCTGCAAGCACACACATGTGTTTCCCATCCCATTACAAATCCCAAGAAGCCACGTTACATTAGAAAACATACATCGCAACCACATAAACTCACCCTGCAATCTAACATACCCTAACCCAACCTAAACTAGCCCTACTTAAGTCTACAGAATCTACTTTACAAGTACACATATGTACTTTTCATCCCACATATTGCAAGCCTCAAAAAGCCACGTTACAATTTAAAACGTACGTCGCAGCCACATAAACTCACCCTGCAATCTAACATACCCTAACCCAACCTAAACTAGCCCAACTTGAATCTACAGAATCTACTCTGCAAGCACACATATGTACTTCCCATCCCACGCATTAGAAGTCCCAAAAAGTAAGCTAGCCCAACTTAAGTCTACAGAATCTGCTCTGCAAGCACACACATGTGTTTCCCATCCCATTACAAATCCCAAGAAGCCACGTTACATTAGAAAACATACATCGCAACCACATAAACTCACCCTTTAATCTAACATACCCTAACCCAACTTAAATCTAATAGAATCTACTCTGCAAGCACATGTATGCACTTCTCATCCCACGCATTACAAGTCCCAAGAAGCCACGTTACATTACAAAACATACATCGCAACCACATAAACTCACCCTGCAATCTAACATACCCTAACCCAACCTAAACTAGCCCAACTTAAGACTATAGAATTTACTCTCCAAGCACACATATGCACTTCTCATCCCACGTATTGCAAGTCCCAAAAAGCCACGTTACATTACAAAACATATATCGCAACCACATAAACTCACCCTTCAATCTAACATACCCTAACCCAACTTAAGTCTACAGAATCTACTCTGCAAGCACACATATGCACTTCTCATCCCACGCATTACAAGTCCCAAGAAGCCACGTTACATTACAAAACATACATAAACTCACCCTGCAATCTAACATACCCTAACCCAACCTAAACTAGCCCAACTCGAATCTACAGAATCTACTCTGCAAGCACACGTATGTACACGTATGTGCAATCCCACGTATTGCAAGTCTCAAAAAGCCACGTTACAACCGTCCCCAACTCTGCTACGTATATTAAACTTCGTCATTTGGCTCGAACAATCGTTGGACTTTTCGTGCCCTCGCGCAGAAGAGGGTCGACGGTTCGCCAGCCTCCGTTCAGCGATGAAACTTCTGGCGTTTCTATGAATACGCTCGGCCGTCCTTCGACGCTGTTGCGGAACTGACCGCCGCTCGAGAGGCGGGCCAACGTTTCCGGCTTTTATTTGCGAAACGCCGCCACGAGCGTGCCAGCGGCCATTTATCTCGGGGCCCGCGTTAATCCGCGACGAAAACGCGCCGCGACGCAAATCGATTCGCGGCACCTGCACAAGCCTTTCGCCTGCACACACGCAGACCTCTGCTGCTCGACCCGCGAAAGGAATCCGGAGAAAGGTGCAACGCACACGATTGTCTCAGCGTATCTCCGTGGAATTTAGAGAGAGTGCTGATCCCTGTTCCTCGTAACTGTTCTTACCGTTTGGCAATTATTGTTGCGTCGCGCTGCGATCGAGGTCGCTGGCCAGCTCTTAGGCGATTTCCGTTGTCGATTTCTGGGTTATCGTCTCTTGTTTTCTTGTTGATGGACGCTGTTTTGTGTGAGAATGTAGGAGAACAAAGGAAAAATGGAATAACTTGGTTATTCGGGGGTGTACTTGGATGTTTTACTTAGCACTTTGCACTTGGTTCCTTCTAGGACTCTAGCAATAGAAACTATTGCGGGAATATTGCTAAAATATTGCTAGTTTTAGTAATACTTATTTTGGCAGTATTTTAGCAATATTCTAGCTAAAATAGCAATGTGTTAGCTATCTTTGAGCAATATTTTAGCCATAGTTTCTATTGCCAACGTCTCCCATAGAAAACTTGAGGGATTTCACATGTATTTCTCGAAAAGCTGCGATGGAATAAACTAAACCATCATAATCACTGATCTCCTCAGAGGAGACATCAGAGTCCAATGTGTTAAACTTGATTTCAACCCAGAAATTCGTACAAGAATGCCTTCTCAGGCCACTCATATTAGCCTCAAGGACACCCCCAACGCCATGGCCCATCCGAACGTTTAGACAAGGCCCCAGAGAGGGTTGATGTCGCAAGGAAATGCACATGGCCCTCTTCGACCGCTCGTGCACTCTGACCCGACATTTCTAACACTTGCGTCGTTGGATTACGATTGTGCCTTGCAAAGTTTATTCTCTATTGTGCTGGACATTTACATATATACGTGCAAAACTGGTTACTCGCGACAGGTAGCAAGATCCTCGCTTGTACACATACGTAATAATCCCTCATTCTCGCAGCACTTATTAATTTAAACTAAAATTAGTCGTGTGTACAGCCAAAAGCGCGGAGGAACAAAGGAACTTTAGACGTCTAAGGCTTTCGCAGCTGAGTACGCGCGCAGCAATTTGTGCAGCCAGAGTTTACGCTGTAACTGTTAGCAAGCGTCAAGGCTTCCGCGAGCTAGCCATGTTCAGAAAGATAATTATCCCAACGTTTCACCAGCACTGCAGCGCTATGCAGCTGCAGACAAGGTTCACCTTGAATTGTCCTTTTACGCGAGCTTAACATTAGAGACCTCTACCAACTGGAAGGATCAGAATTATGCACACGCGCGGCGCATTCGTTTTACTAAAGACGGTTAATCGCGATATTCGTATTCGTCGCTGGTCCTGAAAAGATAATTCGCGTTCAGCTCTCTGCTCGCCTGGGCCTCTCGTTCCCCTCGAGGAACGCTCTTATCGCGGATACAGGCCGAAAACTGGGTCGATTCCACGGTTATCCGAAAGCACAGAGTCGACGGAGAAAGACGAGGGTGGCCTCGACAAAGGGACGCGCGTCTTTTGAACGCCTTCCAACGTGTCGAGCTAGGGTGTGCGTTTATCTCGCTGGGCGATTGTTCGGAAAGTGGGATGAAACTTGGAAGCTGGCGGACTCGTTCTAGTCGCGGGTCTTCGAAAAGGATTAACCCTTTGTACTCGACAAGTCTTTCGGTCGTACATCATTTTCTTTATCGCTAATTTCTTCGTGAACACCGTCGATCTCGTTTTTCAACAGTCGAAAATCAATTTCGTCTTCGCTCGAGCTAATTTCACTTTTAAAATCCATTTTTATGCGGCTTCAAAATTGAAAAACAGTCGATGAAAAACTGGGGTTGCAGCGTGAAACGCAGTGGCGACTGAGAGTCGCTTCTCAATCGCAAAGGGTTAATATTTAAATACGAGTCGTTGATTGGGAATTTGGGAACGAAGCTACGCTCGTTACAGTCATTAAATTGGAATAATTAGAGGTTGATTTATTATAGATTACTTCCTCGTCATGTGAACTATACTTCTATTTCCTTCTTCGAACTTCATGTTTTCCAGGTGACACATTGGGTGTTGTGTCATTCGTATTTCTATGTATGACGTAATGTTAATAATACTACGTGCAAATTAAAGACTTCTGTATCGAAACAAGCTGTTTAACTCGTTGAGGCACGGAACTTTAGAAAATGAAAAGATCCATGTTGCAGAGAAGTTTTATTTTTTTTAAATTAAACAAAGTTGGTTTCTTTCTATTATTAAAGGAATAAACTAATATGAAATTAAATTAACCTTTGTGCGAGTAACACTTGCAATATAAGGTGGTAAAAAAGGTGGTAGAAAAAATGTCTCGCCATGCATATTTACGTATGAAAAAAATGAGACACTTTTAACACCACTGTGCCTCAAAGAGTTAAAACGAACAAACAAAATGTTTATATTGTCTTCAGGGAAACATTCATGAATTCTCTTTGCACGCAGTGTGATAATTAACTTTAAAGTCACACCAATGACCCACCATTTTGACAGAAGTTAACACTAAACTTCCAGAACAACAAAATTGTTAAATTCCAGGTTTCCACTTTTCTTAAACTTACTACACGACTGTTTTTATAATATATAACTACTTGAGCAACTATAAAAGTCACTAGTACTTTTTATATAACATATAGCTGCTGAATCAGATGTAAAAGTCGCGCAGCAAGTTCAAGAAAACTCAAAAAGTTTAAAACTCAACAATTTTATATATATTAAAGTCTCAAAAGCGGTTATTCGACCGATTTGATAGGTTTAGCGTTAATACAGCCAATATCAATAACGACGATAAAAAAAATCACATCGTCGTCCGTGTAATCTGAAGCATGGCGCAGCAACTACGTCGAAGAGGATTAGACCGTGCACAGGTCAGCCTATCCCCCATTTCGCGATGTCAGCGGCGCCATTTACCGAAACAATATCCAGGGCATTACCCAGGAAACGATACACAGCTTACCTCCTAAAGTAGGTAAAGTAGGTTGAAAGCGTCTATGTAAGTGGATTCTGAACAGGGCAGGGCCGCGTATTTACAACATTCGTAGCAGCGTGATTGCGTCGTACATAACGAGAGATCGTGGCGTGTGTCACGACAGCGAGAGAAGAAGACGGGAGGAGATGAACGAAGGACGCGGAAGGAAGCTCGAAGGGTGGAGGAGACGTAACAAATGTGAAGCTAGAGATAATAGACAGAGATTTGTAAAAAAGAGAGGGATGCAGAGGGAGATCAGAGAAAGTGAGGAGATGAACGAAGGACGCGAAAGGAAGCGCGAAGGGTGGAGGAGACGTAACAAACCTGAAGCTAGAGATAATAGAGAGAGAGATGCAGAGGGAGATCAGAGAAAGAGAGGAGATGAACGAAGGACGCGAAAAGAAACGCGAAGGGTGAAGAAGACGTAACAAACCTGAAGCTAGAGATAATAGAGAGAGGGATGCAGAGGGAGATCAGAGAAAGTGAAGAAATGAACGAAGGACGCGAAAGGAAGCGCGAAGGGTGAAGAAGACGTAACAAACCTGAAGCTAGAGATAATAGAGAGAGGGATGCAGAGGGAGATCAGAGAAAGAGAGGAGATGAACGAAGGACGCGAAAGGAAACGCGAAGGGTGGAGGAGACGTAACAAACGTGAAGCTAGAGATAATAGAGAGTGAGGAGATAAACGAAGGACGCAAAAGGAAGCGCGAAGGGTGGAGGAGACGTAACAAACCTGAAGCTAGAGATAATAGAGAGAGGGATGCAGAGGGAGATCAAAGAAAGTGAGGAGATGGACGAAGGACGCGAAAAGAAACGCGAAGGGTGAAGAAGACGTAACAAACCTGAAGCTAGAGATAATAGAGAGAGGGATGCAGAGGGAGATCAGAGAAAGTGAGGAGATGAACGAAGGACGCGAAAGGAAACGCGAAGAATGGAGAAGACGTAACAAACGTGAAACCAGAGATAATAGAGAGAAATATACAAGAAAGAGAGAGGGGGATGCAGAGGAAGATCAGAGAAAGTGAGCAAGATAGAGAACTGGAGGGACAAGCGAAGTGACAGAAGTGGGGGTCCAGCGAATGGTGCACATGTGAACGTGGCATGTGTGAACATCACGTATGCACCAGCCAGGAAACTCGAAGGCTGAACGGGAATCTGTGATGTGTGGGCGCTCTTCGGCTTTAATGCCCACGTGTGACTAAGGCTAGCCACGTGCAGTGTCGCATATACTAAGGGCGCGCAACGCTGTCGTTGATCTCGCGCAGCGATACAATTCAGGGACACTTTTCATTCCCTCGTTGACTTTATCACCGTGCAGTTGTGTATCTATTACTTGAAGAGCAAGTGCGGTATGTCCTCGAATTGCGCGATTAATCGGTTCTGAAGGATGTCGCGTTAGTCGAGGAGAGCAGAAAATTTTGCATTCCTAGCATTTTAGCGTTTTTATTTCAAAATGGGTCTATAGTAAGTCCTCGAATTACGCGATTAATTGGTTTCAAAGGTTTTCGTGTATGTCAAAAGCAGAAATCTTAGCATTTTTATTTCAACGCGATTAATTGGTTTCAAAGGTTTTCGCATAAGTCGAAAGCAGAAGGCAAAAAATATAGCATTTTTAGGATTTTAATGCCTTTACTTCAACGCGATTAATTGGTTGCGAAGGTTTTCACGTGAGTCGAAAAATCGCACAAGTTGAGGAAAGCAGAAAATTTAGCATTTTTATTTCAAAATAGATCTGAGCTTCGAGACCAGCTAATCCATCTCAGATCATATAAAACTTAACTCGCGTCCGTTTTGGTCCATTTTTTACTGCTCGCAAGTTGGCTTTCGAATTTAATGGAATGTTACAAGCAATGTGAGGTTACATGCGCAGGGATTTTACGTGGGTAGCTAACGTATGATTCCGCAAAGTACCCCATTAAGGCCAGCGCAAGTTAATGGAACATTTCGTAGGCGATTTTCTTTCTCAGTCGATTTAATTCAATAATACAAATTGACTGGAAATAATTGCTAATGTATCGTTGAGTTGTGGTGAAACATTGAGCCTTAATGGTTCAAGATGAAATATAGGTTCGTTCTGTTCTTCTTTCGGTGGGGATGAAGAGAAATGGCGAGGGATTTTATGGAATTTCATGGATCTTATTGTCTTTCATGACAATTTTCATGCCATTCATTTCTGGGTTTTCATTTATTGTTACGATTAGTCGAAAGGAATTGCAGTTTGCTTTGCTTTTACATGCAAACTGCATTTTTTATAGGGAGAATTCTACTTTGGATAATTATTAGCATTTTCAACTAATTTAATCTTTACAAAATATATTAGTAAATTACGTTCATCACAACTATTTTGTGTTTCCTTTCTTAAAATTATATATTAATTTAGGAAAATTATGTTATTATTATTTTGCGATATTCGAAAGCAGATAATCTGATTAGTGCAGCTACAGGTTCATACAAATACATATATATATTCTTGTAAATATAATCATATAAAATAATACCAAATACCATAATTCCAAATTAATTTATAATTTTCTACATCTATTTAGTAGTCCAGAGAATCATTTTAAAAAATATTCAAGAGTAACCAATTCTCTACTTCTAAGCTCATCAATAAAATAAAAGTAAATCGTTGTTCGTTGCATTGCTAAATTATAAAGCTGTATAACGGCTTCAGTCTCGTATTTAACGTCGATGCTTGCAATAAGTCCGACAAAATATCGATACATCCCTGGGCTAGCTTTGATTTTTCTTCACTCGACGCTTCTGCGACCTTACACGGCACGCGTTGAAGAATATTGCGCAGCGATCGGGGATCGTAGACACTCGCAAATAGAAAGCTGATATTTACCGTAATTACTGAGCTGTCGCTGCTAAATGGTAAACGCGAATACAGGTAAACAAGGAGCCTTCGTATCCGTAACATTTGCTTCGAGGCGAACAAAACACGCGCCCACGGTATTTGTTCGCTGACTACGTTTTTAACGCTCGTACTCGCTAGTCTAAAATATTTTCTTGCACGCCAAAGAGTCGATGTCGCGTCCTTAATTTTGCCTCGCCAAATGCTCGGATGGAACACCCTTTTGATGGTATTAAGTTGGTGCATACGAAATGTCCTGAAACCTAATAGTCCAACCCTTTGCACTCGACGCTTTTCCAGCAATTTTCTATCCCTGGTAGTAGTTAGCGATAGAAATTATTACCAAGCAATTTTCTAGCTGTAGAAGATTTCCATTTTAATAGAAAATACACGTTCTTAAAAAAGTTGCGATGGAATAAGTTTTTAACCTTCGCAATTAGTTCCCTTTGAGGCGACATCCGAGTGCAAAGGGTTAAAGGATGAATGATTGTCGAAGGAAGGAGAGTTTTCAAGACATCCAACTCTTAATTTTCTAGGTTTAATCGAGGCCACTCGTTCTTAGTATAATTTGACACTGGTTTTATTTTACAAAATGTACATTTATATATTAATTCTGGAAGCAGCAGCTAGCCAATCTGCTGGTTGAGCTCGATGTCGAGGTGGTGGTGGTTGCTGCATGGCCATGGGGGTAGGTTCGCAGTAAAAACCCATCAGAGTCACCAACTCGAGGGTTACTCGACCTAACAGTACCTTTAATTTGGTATTTTGTATTATAATTATATTATAATTATACCATAGTATTTTTTTACTATATTTTATTATATTTTTTATTTGATATTTGGTATTTTGGTTTATGATACGTCAATAGCTATTGAAATGAGGCATTAAAGACGAGAATCTTTGCAAGTTCTATGGCAATCTTAAAACTTCTAATCCCAGCTACTCAAATCACGAAGTTAATTAGGAGAAGTGATAAATAGAAATTGGGACTCTTCAAAAATAGCTAATTATAAGCAACCATAGCACGAACCTGGTTTAAATATGTTTTTGTCCCGAATGGGACCCAAGTTTGGTTCGATTAATTTCTGTTTTGCATTTTTCGCCCAAGGGGAAGGATTTGTTAGAGCGTGCACGAAATGCTGGCGCGACGAGGGAGTCTAATTAACTCGAACGGTGTATTTTCATTTGCGGTTGAAAAACCGTGAACTCGTTGGGAAACTCTGGGACCACGACTGATGGAAAAGCGTGTTTTCCCGTCGTCTTTTAGTTTCCCTCCTTTGAACGGTTCGTTTAAACAAACGGAACGCAAAGCAAACACGAATGTTTATCAACTTGCGCGCAGCGTCAAAATCTAACTTGTTTTCCTATAGAAGTAAATAACGTGGATTAGTTGTAGAATCAGGCGTTTATTTTCAGACGTATTCGAAGCAAACGAGAGATCCGTGAAATTTAACTTCGCGAAGATTCTCGAGATTAACTTTGCGAGGTTCCCTGCACTTTCTGAAGTTTCCGCGATATTTCCCTCGCGAGGAGACTTCAGTCTCAACCCTTTCGTTGGTCTCGCGATCAACAATTTTGCTGCTCTTGTCGTTTACCAAGCGGATCGTGCATTTGTAATATCATAATCATTGAAATTTCTAAATATTACAATATTAACAAATTTCAGACTATCATAAATTGTCATATAATTATTTTAATGCATTTTAAAGGTAGCATATTGCTCAGAAAAAAGTAGAAATTTTTTACAATTTAATCCAACGACATAACCACTGTGCATTAATGAGTAAAATAAAACGCAATATTCTGCGTACCATTCAACAGTTCGAGGAAAGGGATTCATATATGAATGGTGGTGCAACGAAGGGTTAATTGACCCACATAACTTCCTCCAAAATCGCAGTGAAACGCGGGCAAATAAAAGTTTAACCGGGAAATGAGCTCGAAGGAAGTGTTCGTTGAACTTTCGTCGGTGCGAACCGTAATTTCGTCAGGCTATTTGCTCGTTACTCACCACTCCGCTTCCAAGAAATCATTTCGCCCAGCAAAATGGTCTACTTTGACGCGCTGCGAAGCTCGAGCTTGCTTCATCGCGTCTCAAACGAGGGCTCTCGCATTAAAAGCCCCGTAAAATTAGCGGTATGCATCGACATTGGACAAAGTTATCGCAATCTAGAAGCGTCGTTAGCCTCTAATTGATCCTCCTATCGAGCTCGTATCAATATGGGGTCGCGCGCACTGTTATTCATAATTATAGTTCCGCTGGATCGTTTTACGGAAATTTGCGGGGATTTCCTTTGAACAGAAAGAGGCGATAAGAACTCGATGTTCCAACGAAAGCAATCGACTTCGTACTTCCAATAGTTTCTCATATCGCTGGAAAGATTAGATTTCGTGGAACTGTGTAATGTTTTCTCTCTCTGTGCCTATCAATCCACGTGACACGAAAAGGGGTCCCTTTATATCCGTTCTACACGAACGAAGTAACAGCCGGAACTTGGATGACCGATGTCAAAGGGAAATACTGTTTTCAGTGGAGAAGGAGACTTTTCTTTTGCTCCCAATAAACGTTTCATTTATTACGCGTCACTGTGGATTGTTCCACAACTGTTTTGAAGTACAGTGATAACGAACTTAAGGTACTCGTCTTCTCTCTTCGCCTCAGAGATACACTTTTCACCTCTAAGCTTTCTCCATTCTTAACGAAGCCTTCAATTCGAATAGTCCACTTGACCAACTCGAACGAAAGCATTTCATTCGACTTGGAATACCTTTCAGAGCTTCAAGCCCAAAATTAACATTCCATAACAGTTCCTCAATTCGAAATCCATTCTAAAAACATGGCCACTATTCAAAGACCTTCGAGTCGCTCCAAGTTCGCGTTCACGCAAGTCGAGTAACTCGACTTCAATCGACTCGCCCGATCTCCTCGAAATGACTCCTTCTTTCGCACTTAAATCGAGTGCTCGAGTGGCTCCGGACCATTGGTCTCGAGTTAATCAGAGTCGAGTGCTGAACTTAACCAATGAAAACGAGGCTTTCGGGTCGTCGCTCGTGTCTGAAACGCCGTGGCAGCTTTGGAAGCTATACAGAGACGCGCTAGACACGATCCATCGCGGTAAAGTAATTCCCTTTCCGCTCTAAACTCCTCCGAGCAGCGACGAGGAGCGCGCGAAAGTGCGGGACGCGGCTCGCGAACCGACTTGAAAGGCTTCGATAGCATCGCAGGCCTATCGATTTGCCGCGATCGAGTGGCGAAGCGAATTTAGAGCACGATGGCGACCAGCATCCTTGGGGGCGCGACGCGTATCCGGTGCATTACCAGCAGGAAGACCGCGATGGCGGCGCGACTGCCGCGAGACACGACGGTGCATCGAGGACGCAGATGCACTTTGACGCAAGAACCGACGCGGCGGGGTCTTTGCCCGGCTAATGGCGGATGTGGAGAACGTCTTTAAACGCGGCTTTCCCCCAATTTGCGTCAATTGACGACGCGGATACACCGCGGCGCAGAAGAAAGAACAGAAAAAGGGACGAGACGTCGCTCCCACGGAGAACGCGCAGGCACGCTCAACCGTGGCTGTTCGTAACCCCTTTCGAAAGTGTTTTTGGAATTACTCGATTCAATGTTTCTTTGTGATTATCATATTTTGTTATTTTTGGTATTTTTTAAAGTCAGTTTCAGTATTCTTTGCATTCTTTAAGCTTCTGTACTCGGATGTACACTTTGAGGGGACGTCAGAATTGATTAGTGATTTGATAGCGGAGGTTAGATTTGTTCCTTTGGAGCTTTTTGAGAAATTCATGGGAATTTTGTATTGCTGCGTTGCAAAAGAAACTATTGCTTTATATTATGTTATTACTATATTATTACTAGCAGTAGTTTCTATTGCTAACATCCGGAAAGGCGCTGAGTGCAGAGGGTTAATTAAAATCTCTGTGGAACCTAGTTTCAAGTGGTCACTTTTTTGTTCGAATATCTATTATATATGTGAGAGGTATAGGTGTTGACAAATAATTATATCTCATAATTACTCAAATATTCATTAATTCTATTACAATTTTTATTATGTTCTCGTTTCTTTAAAAAATCTCACCTTTGTGACACGCGTACAAAAATACTTATCATCATGCAAGTTGCACAATCTACATATCAATGCCACATTTTTCTCAAAGCTAAACAAAATTCTGCAGAAAATAAGAAATTTGATTTATCATTTCTGTCAGAAATGCACGATTCAAGCATCGAAAAGCCAAATTTCCCACGAACGCCTGAACATCCACGATCGAGTCGTTCCATCATCCGAGACGAGCAACGCGTGTTGCGTAACGCGTCAGCGTTGCGCTTGGAATAATCCGCGTGGTTGAGCCCGTTGTTCGCGGATGCGGAAACGTTCTAGGCCCCCTTTCCGCCAATAAGCTTCCGTCAGCGTTGAGAAACAACGAGAAACTATGACATTTCGTCGTGCCTTGGGATCACTCGCGTGATAACTGCAACGGTGCAGTGAATACGCAGTGCGTTTCACACGACTGAAACGAAGAGTGTCTTCGAAACGACTAGTACAGACGCTAACAGCAGTCCTACGTTGAACTTGGACGCTTCTGCGAGCCTCTTTGCACATATCTTCGATTATAACTGAATTAAAAGAAAATTCTACTTAACCCTTTGCATTCGACGACCTTTTCGACCGCAGATCATTCTTTTCTATCGCTATTTTCTTCGTTAATGCAACCAATCTCGTTTTTCAATAGTTGAAAGTCAATTTTATCTTCACTCGAGCTAATTTCACCTACCAAATTCATTTTTGTAGAGCTTCGATACTTAAAATCGATTGGTGGAAAACTCCAATTGCTGTGTGAAACATCATGGCGAGTCAGAGTCGCCCCTCGAGCGTAAAGGGTTGAATATCTCTATACGTAGTCTCTAAATAAGTCAGAATCGAAGTATCGAGAAGCACGAAATTAGCGCCTTTTTTCTTCTCGATTCTACAAATTTAATTTAAAAAAAGGAACACAAAACGTTAGCGCGTTTGAACCGACACGCCCAACAAATACCAGTTCGCGCGAGCACGTAAAGGCGTACTGGAGGCTTAAATTTCCTTTTAAAGCGGCACGAATTATCGTCACGTCCGATCGCGTGCCAGAGTCTTAACTAATTAATGCGCTGGCTTTCGTTGCAAAATATCAGGTGGGCGTGATACGCACGTCCCTCCAGCGTTTCCTAACGCAGCGGTCGTTGTTACGATATGGCGATCGTGCGCGGTTTTTCATCGCGAGCCCGTGGCATGCATCGTTAATGCCAGCCACGGCTAGAAACGGACGCGGCGTCGCGACGCGGGAAATCAAATTTCACTTGGAGGTCAGAGGGGCTGCAGTTTAATCCTTTGCACTCTGCTCCTTGATCGTTGGCAGTAGAAGCTAGAAATATAGCTAAAGTAAAAATGTTTTGGTATTATTTTAGCAATATTTAACCCTTTGCACTCGGATGTCTCCTCTGAGGGGACAAATTATTATGGCATACTCGTTGCAGCAATGTTCACCCTTTTCACTCTGCTCCTTCTTGGGCGTTGGCAGTAGAAGGTAGAGATATAGCTAAAATAGCAATATTTTGGCAATATTTAATCGTTTGCACTCCAATTTCTCCTCTGAGAGGAGAAATTATTATAGCATACTCGTTGCAGAATTATTCACCCTTTGCACTCTGCTACTTCCTGGTCGTTGGCAGTAGTAGCTAGAAATATAGCTAAAATAGCAATGTTTTAGCAATATTTAACCCTTTGCACTCCAATGTCTCCTCTGAGGGGACAAATTATTATAGCACACTCGGTGCAGCAATGTTCACCCTTTGCACTCTGCACCTTCCTGGTCGTTGGGGGTAGTAGCTAGAAATATAGCTAAAATAGTAATGTTTTAGCATTATTTTAGCAATATTTAACCCTTTGTACTCCAATGTCTCCTCTGAAGGGACAAATTATTATAGCATACTCGTTGCAGCAATGTTCACCCTTTGCACTCTGCTCTTTCCTGTTCGTTGGAGGTAGTAGCTAGAAATATAGCTAAAGTAGCAATATTTTAGCAATATTTAGCCATAGTTTCCACTGCTGGGAGACGTTGGAAATAGAAGCTAGAAATATTGCTAAAATAGCAAAGTTTTAGCAATATTTAACAATAGTTTCTATAGCCAATGTCTCTCAGCAATAGAAAAGTTCCATTTCAATAGAAAACTTGAAGGAAAATGAAACTTTTCTATTACTGGAAGACGTTGGCAATAGAAGCTAGAAATATTGCTAAAATAGCAAAGTTTTAGCAATATTTAGCAATAGTTTCTATAGCTAATGTCTCTCAGCAATAGAAAAGTTCCATTTTAATACAAAACTTGAAGGAAAATGGAACTTTTCTATTACTGGAAGACGTTGGCAATAGAAGCTAGAAATATTGCCAATATAGCTATATTTTAGCAATATTTAGCAATAGTTCCTATTGCTAACGTCTCCCAGCAACAAAAAAGTTCCATTTCAATAGAAAACTTGAGGGACACTTCTCGAAAAGCTGCGTTGAAATAAGTTTAATCATTAATCAATTCTGATGTCCCCTCAGAGGGGACATCCGAGTGCAAAAGGTTAAAATCGATCTCATCGATCGTCGCACCCCGTCGAAAGCGCGTCCCCTTCCATTCGAGACTCATTTCCGTCCACCTCGTCCGACTCGCCTTGACCCTCTTTCTCGAGAGCGATGCACGGCTCTCCTTCTGTTTATGACATACAATAGTTCAATTAATAAACGGACAATATGATACAGAAAAAACTCAGTATTAAACCCATTTCATTATAGACTCAGTGTAAGTCAAATTCTTGAACAATTGGTATTTGTTTAGCTGCCACTGGGGGCTTCACATATTTTCAATGGATTTTCAAAGGACTCTAACCCTCCATATTTAAATACTGATCAGTAAAATACCGACACTTAATATTCAAATACAGACAAAAAACATTAAAGTATTCACTAGTACAATACAAGCCATTATCTAACTCTGAAGTTTGCAATTCTAAATTTACCAAAAATATCTTCCAACGAAGAACTGCGTACAAATTATAATTACCACGTTACATAAATACACCATTTTATTATTATTTTATACATTAAACAAAACTTCTAAACATCGTCAGAGGCGATCATCAGAAAATTAGACCATCGATCGAGGTTATTGGAGTACCGATCGGACGTGGACGCTGTAAAATGGCGGATCGCGTGGAAAATGGTCCAGTTGACGATCACTGAACGGGGTTTTCACCCGGTTCGTTCGCACGGCGAAGTTTCACACTGAAAATAACTTTTTGCCATTCGAGCAAGCCTCGCGGTTCTCATGGGCGAGCGGCACATGGCGGACCGTTGCTGGAACGTTAATAACCAAAGGAAGACGCGACACGCGTAGGCCAGCCAACACGTTCCACTGTCTATCCTTTGTTTTTCGACGGCATTAGGTCCCGTTAGCGTCTTTGTATGCCGTATGGAAATCTCACGCGAGCCTTCGCATAACCTCATCGTTATACATTTCTCTGCACGCGCAGTGCCATCGCGGAATGCGCGCTCTTCTCGTCACGAGTCTTTAACCCTTTGCACTCGGATGTCCGAGTTATTGCTATTGCTAAATATCGCTAAAACTTTGCTATATTTACAATATTTCTAGCTTCTATTGCCAACGTCTTCCAGTAATAGAAAAGTTCCATTTTCCTTCAAGTTTTCTATTAAAATGGAACTTTTCTATTGCTGAGAGACATTAGCTATAGAAACTATTGCTAAATATTGCTAAAACTTTGCTAATTTAGCAATATTTCTAGCTTTTATTGCCAACGTCTTCCAGTAATAGAAAATTTCCATTTTCCTTCAAGTTTTCTATTAAAATGGAACTTTTCTATTGCTGAGAGACATTAGCTATAGAAACTATTGCTAAATATTGCTAAAACTTTGCTATTTTAGCAATATTTCTAGCTTCTATTGCCAACGTCTTCCAGTAATAGAAAATTTCCATTTTCCTTCAAGTTTTCTATTAAAATGGAACTTTTCTATTGCTCAGAGACATTAGCTATAGAAACTATTGCTAAATATTGCTAAAACTTTGCTATTTTAGCAATATTTCTAGCTTCTATTGCCAACGTCTTCCAGTAATAGAAAAGTTCCATTTTCCTTCAAGTTTTCTATTAAAATGGAACTTTTCTATTGCTGAGAGACATTAGCTATAGAAACTATTGCTAAATATTGCTAAAACTTTGCTATTTTAGCAATATTTCTAGCTTCTATTGCCAACGTCTTCCAGTAATAGAAAATTTCCATTTTCCTTCAAGTTTTCTATTAAAATCGAACTTTTCTATTGCTGAGAGACATTAGCTATAGAAACTATTGCTAAATATTGCTAAAACTTTGCTATTTTAGCAATATTTCTAGCTTCTATTGCCAACGTCTTCCAGTAATAGAAAATTTCCATTTTCCTTCAAGTTTTCTATTAAAATGGAACTTTTCTATTGCTGAGAGACATTAGCTATAGAAACTATTGCTAAATATTGCTAAAACTTTGCTATTTTAGCAATATTTCTAGCTTCTATTGCCAACGTCTTCCAGTAATAGAAAATTTCCATTTTCCTGAAGTTTTCTATTGAAATGGAAATTTTCTATTGCTGAAAGACGTTAGCAATAGAAATTATTACAAAAATATTGCTCAAAGTTTGCTATATTAACAATAGAAGCTACTACTGCTAAAATATTACTAACATATTGCTATTTTAGCTAAAATATTGCCAAAATATTGTTATTCTATTGTTAAAAATAGCAATATTCTAGGTAAAATGCCAATATTGTAGCAATAAAATTTTAACAATAAAATAGCAATATTAGTAATATTTTAGCAATAGTTTCTACTGCTAACGCCTGGTAAAAAATCGAGTGCAGAGGATTAACCCTTTTGGGTTCTGGGGTTGGTCTCCAAAAAAATGACGTCTCCAAGAAATCCGTGTTTTCCTGAAGTTTTCTATTGAAATGGAAAGTTTCTATTGCTGAGAGACGTTAGCAATAGAAATTATTACAATAATATTGCTCAAAGTTTGCTATATTAGCAATAGAAGCTACTACTGCTAAAATATTATTAACATATTGCTATTTTAGCTAAAATATTGCCAAAATATTGTTATTCTATTGTTAAAAGTAGCAATATTCTAGGTAAAGTGCCAATATTATAGCAATAAAATTTCAACAATAAAATAGCAATATTTTAGTAATATTTTAGCAATAGTTTCTACTGTTAACGCCTGGTAAAAAGTCGAGTGCAGAGGATTAACCCTTTTGGGTTCTGGGGTTGGTCTCCAAAGAAATGAGCCGTCTCAAATAATTTAACCCATTCCCATTGCAAGCACGAGTTTACTCGTTATATTTTAAATGTGCTTTGACAATGGGTTAATTATTATTTTGTCTCCATTTTTTTATAATCTCAATGCTCGCAGAAGGGAAGATAATATGAGATGAACGCGTAGAATGGCGCTTTAATTATCACGTTTCAATACCTCAGCAAGAATTCATGAAACGCGACGAGACACTCGTAATGGCAACGACCAGAGTTAATACACAACCGTAATCGTGTGCAGTATCGATCGTAGAAAGACGGTCGTCGAATGACCGGAGAGAACTTCAATCGAGCTAAGGTTAAAGACCATGATCGACTTCGAAAGGGTTGTTAGCCTGTCTGACGTGTCAATAGCCGCAGAAATGATAAAAGATCGTATCGCGGAACCAGTATTCCAGGTCTGTATAAACTCTACCGATGATAACAGAACGCGAAGGTAATTCTTATCACAGCTGTGAGACAATAATAAGTTATTTATTAAAATTATTCATCAATAAATATTGAATATTAAATATTCAATTTTCTATGTTGCATGAAAATGCTTTAAAAAATGCAATCGTGCAGGTATTCCCAATTTGTTTCATTTAAAATAATTACGTTTGTAATTAAAGTGGTCAATTTTGCTTATATTATTCTTGATTGACATTTATTGACAAAGAATACCAAATAATATTATTTCTACTAATTGTTTTCGTTCTATCAAAGAATATTAATTTAGGAAATTGCAGAATACGTGGAAAACTATACATGTATCTTTATCTTTCATTAATTTATGTGTAATGAGATTTTAAGCGTCTAACTACTTACTTAAACTATTAAACAAAATTACTTGATTAATTAAAAAAAACGCAAAACGATTTTAGAATGATTCTACATTGAATACTACGAGCTTCCAGAAGAGTTGAAAATAAAGTAGCATTCTCGACGTTTCGTTGTGCAATTCGCGAACCATTCTCGTGAAAAAAGAATCGTTTTCCGCCTTTGATTAGACGATTCGCGAGAACGTGGTGACCTAGACACCAGAATGAGAGACGGTGTGTAGCAAAGGGAGACTGTTTTCGCAGCTGTATCGCCAGCGAAAACAAATCTTGATTACTCGAGGCGAGCTATGCGTTCCAACGTAAACGAGCCACTAAATTTGGACATCCTGCAAGGATAGACTTCCGTTCTCCGAACCTGCCGCTCGTAATTTACAGCCACAAATATTATCGCGTTTCCACATTAAGATCAACTGGATTTCTTTAATTGCAGCGCGAGTCACGTTTCGTTTTATTGCAATTCTAAAATCTGAGTGCGTGTATTTGCATTAAGTGTAAATGATAGAAGAAACAAATTATGAGTGACAAATTACAAAATGAAGTCACAGCTGCCTCCAAGAGTTGGATGAAAATGTGTACATAATAACAGAAAGAATTGCTAAATTTTAGTGCAAAAGTTTTTGTATCATTCATCTGATAGTACAAAATATTGCAATTAGAAATCTGTAAAGTAAAGATAATTTCAAAACAATTTGATAAAATCGCACAACGAAAGTTAAACTGTAACTAAATGAATTGAAAGGTGAAAGGAACGTTGATTATATTGTACGTGACTCTAATTAGCTAGAACGTAGCACAAAACGTAATCTTCACAAACTCAAACTCAAAAAACAAACAGAAAGGAACAAATAAAATCGAAAAAGTATTTGATAAAATCGTACAACGAAACTAAATAAGTTAAAAGGTGAATGAAACATCAATTATATCGTACATGACTCTTTCAAAATTAGCTAAGAACATAACTGAAAACGCAATCTTCACAAACTCGAATTAAAAAAAAAACGAATAAAATAATGCATCCATACAAATCAGGCGACTTACTCGTCTCTCGTATCTCGAGGAACAGCGAAGAACGCGAAGTGCCATCGTTACCCTCAAACATTTCAATTATCCCCTTCAACTCGCACAATCTTCGTAACAATCGAAATCACGAGCCAGCAAACTCAGCCTTCCTCGAAATTGCCTGACTTTCACGTGCTTCCCACGCAGAGATCGAGATTTTCATCTACCTTTCGTTTGGCCTTCGCCAGCAGGTATCCGTCGCGGAGGCACGCCCCCGCGTTTTCGTCGTGGAAATCGATCGATCATTTTCCGCGACAGCCTAACCCGCCCCCGCAGCCAAGTTCCGTGACATTGGAGAACGCTTTCGAACGTTTGTTCTCCTGACGAGTGCTTTCTGATCATAGCTTGTGTCGAGTATTTCAACCCACGCTGATTACAGTCAACCCTTCTGTAACGCGATTAATTCGTATCGCGTTATATGGGGACCTGGTTCGTTTATTTCAACCTGCAGTTATCACAATTAACCCTTCTAAGCTACCCTCTAATAGGACTAATTTGTACCGCGTTATATGGGAACCGCGTTATAAGAAGCTCAGAACGCTTTGTTCTTCTGACGAGTGCTTTCTGATCACAGCTTGCGTTGAGTATTTCAACCCACGCTGATTACAGTCAACCCTTCTGTAACGCGATTAATTCGTACCGCGTTATATGAAAATCTGGCTCGTTTATTTCAACCTGCAGCTATCACAATTAACCCTTCTGTAATACAACTAATTTGTACCGCGCTATGAGAAGCTCAGAAGGTTCTTTTCTCTTGAGGAGGCCTTTCTGATCACAGCTTGCGTTGAGTATTTCAACCCACGCTGATTACAGTCAACTCTTCCGTAACGCGACTGATTTGTAGCGCGTTATATGGGAACCGCGCTATGAGAAGCTCAGAAGGTTCTTTTCTCTTGAGGAGGGCTTTCTGATCACAGCTTGCGATGAGTATTTCAACCCACGCTGATTATAGTCAACCCTTCTGTAACGCACCTAATTTGTAGCGCGTTATATGGGAACCTGCCTTGTTTATTTCAACCTGCAGCGATCACAGTTAACCCTTCTGTAATGCGACTAATTCGTGTCGCATTATCTGGAAACCGCGTTGTAAGAGGGTTGACTGTACTTCCACGCATCTCCATCAACACGTCTCCATAAAAACTCGTTGCCCACACGAGAAACGATCGCACACTTTGTATGGTGCATTGCGTGACACTGATCGCGAATTCGAACGACGCAGGATGCAACGCAGAGGTTAAAACGCGAAGAATCGCGGGGGATGAGAATCAACCCCCTCGCTGTTTTATATTTTATATACATCGTGCACAAATCGTGCGTAGGTGTTCGATGTTGGTCCTAGTGTTGGTAACACGTGTTTCAGTATACTCGTTGATCGATATCGTGAATCTCGAGTATGGTACGAGCGATTATGAAACTATTTGCGCCAACGTGTCTGTTTATTTTATGTGGTTATATATTCTGCGAGGCTTTGCTGGTTAAGACTACACGCGGCCTAGTGGCCACTTATTTTATTGATTGCGCGCTAGTTTCAACGATATTCGGGCCAGCGTGATATAAATGGCAATTTATATTAACTAGTTCGCT
This sequence comes from Xylocopa violacea, assembly GCA_963969225.1. Classification (NCBI taxonomy): domain Eukaryota; kingdom Metazoa; phylum Arthropoda; class Insecta; order Hymenoptera; family Apidae; genus Xylocopa; species Xylocopa violacea. Next base: position 20,624,678 of record CAXAJV010000008.1, read on the forward strand.
GCCAGCCGTTGCATATGTGTGACACATCGGTTTGTTATCAGTGTCCATCGTCTCATATACGTGACCAGACGTTTTTGTTCAATTTATGAAGGTGTGTTGGAACGTGTTGTGTTTTGAAAAGAACTGCTAGGTTCTGCAGCTCAGCGTCACTTACGTGTGCCAGTTTAAAAGAATGTTTATTTTACATTTTTAGAATGTTTTGCATGCAAAGTATTTTCCAATTGGTGTTATATAATTCTGAGAATAATCTTAGGCTGTGATGGACGCTTTTCTCAGGAGACTCTGGTAGCGAATCAATTAATTTAAAGAATGCTGATGAAAAATCTAAATCCTTCTAAAATCGTTTTACCTTTTTCTCAATTAATCAAGTAATTTTTGCTAATAATTCAAGTAAGTAGTTAGACACTTTAGGCCTCATTACACACCAATTAATAAAGGATGAAGACACGCATGCCCTGCAACTCAGTCTAACCAAAAACATAAGATTTTAGAATGCTTCACGTTGTTAAATTAAATATTGACAAAAATTCTATAAACAAAACGACCATTTCACGAAAACTTTCAATACGTAACGTTCTTAGCGTCGCATTAAAAATGCAGCAGAATCGCTGCGCCGCTTTGCAGCGAATGCAATTATGCAACGCCCGCAAAAGCGCGACACGCGTTTACTCGCGAGTCCCGCTAATAGAATCGCTGGAAACTCTGCGAGCTCGCAATCTAAGAACATAACGGGTTATTTCAGCTGATTACGCTTTCGTCTATAATGGTAAATCGCAGGGGAGGAATCTCTTCGTCGAATGCACGCCGATCAGGCACCGCACGAGACGCGAATTGCGTAACGTGGAAGTCGTAACCTGCGTCGCGAGGTTCTCACGTTTGATGTATGGACGCGTTCAACGGGGCTGTTTTGCCAAGAATAATTGAATAAATTGCTGGGAATAATTGCAACGTTGTATGGAAATTTTCGTTGCGCGATGCGCGTTGATGCTCGATTCGAATAAATATTAATTTCCATTTCCCGTTCCTTCTTTTCTTGGCAACGGAAATTTAAATGGGATACTCTCTCGATAGAATTACGTTCATTTGTACACAATTGTGTACGCGTGTTTATTACCCAGACGCGAGCTCGTGTTTTCATAAACGCATACGATTAATTGCGAAGGTTTCGAGTTTGGTAGAGTTTTATTCAACCGCGTTGTACAGTAAAAATTAGGCGCCAGACTATAGAACAGAACTGCCCAAAAACATACAAATTTCTGACAACATCGTAATAAAAAATTTGCTTCAAGTGTAAAGTAAAAGATAGTTCGTCGAGTGAGACGAAGTAGTTATCGATTATTTTGCGATTGCAAGCATAAGTCCTTAGCGAAATACGTTGGTTAACCAGTTAACTGTGTTCGACGTGTATACACGTAAATCCCAAACCTTATTTCGATGCCATTGACGAGTACAATTAACCTTTTATCGAGCAAGACTTGCTCTTCTTTTTTCGTATAATTTATAATCGAAGCTTCTGTCCTGCGTTCGACGCGTGTACTCGTCGTTGCTCGATCTAATTGCGCGCTTCGTATGGGAGCTATCAAATGAAATTCTGTTAACTGGTTAAACGATCGACCGTGGCGATGCGTTTTTACTGATGAAAGGAATTGGCGTTTGTTACAGCCGCCGGAGAACGAGCTGCAGAAAGTCGGTGAACGGGTGCCCAGCGAGCACGAGCTGCGAGTGCAGCGGTCTCTGCAACGACTGAACGTCCCGGATTGGTACAAGAACTCTCCCGCGGCTCGCGATGGCTTCCGGTTAAAGAGGCACTCCGATGCGTCGCAGCACGGAGGATGGCGTGCTCTCGGCTCGAAAACCACTTCCCTCTCGTCCCTTTCGTCGTCTTCCAATAGACAGCCGACTACAGGTAGGCAGGCACCCTCTCGCCTCGAAATTTTCCTCTCCTCGCGAGTTCCTCGCTCTCTAATTTTATTGCTCTACTCCTGCTTTTAGCGTTTGTTTCTTCATCCTGGAACGCGAATCGTCTGAAAGGTTGCTTCATGCGCCATGAATTCGCGCTTCGCGTGTTCAGACGTAGTTTAGAGATACATGGGACGTGTATATAGCTTGTACGTCGAGGGCACATTAGGCACAGTAAGTCCTCGAGTTACGCGATTAATTGGTTTCTGTGGTTTTTGCGCAAGTCGAGGAAAGAAGAAAATTTAGCCCTTTGCACTCTGCTCCTTCTTGGTCGTTGGCGGTAGAAGCTAGAAATATTGCTAAAGTAGCAATGTTTTGGTATTATTTTAGCAATATTTAACCCTTTGCACTCCAATGTCTCCTCTGAGGGGAGAAATTATTATAGCATACTCGTTGCAGAATTATTCACCCTTTGCACTTTGCTCCTTCTTGGGCGTTGGTGGTAAAAGCTAGAAATATTGCTAAAGTAGCAATGTTTTGGTATTATTTTAGCAATATTTAACCCTTTGCACTCGGATGTCTCCTCTGAAGGGAGAAATTATTATATCATACTCGTTGCAGAATTATTCACCCTTTGCACTTTGCTCCTTCTTGGGCGTTGGCAGTAGAAGCTAGAAATATTGCTAAAATAGCAATGTTTTAGCATTATTTTAGCAATATTTAACCCTTTGCACTCGGATGTCTCCTCTGAGGGGAGAAATTATTATAGCATACTCGTTGCAGAATTATTCACCCTTTGCACTCTGCTCCTTCTTGGGCGTTGGCAGTAGAAGCTAGAAATATTGCTAAAATAGCAATATTTTAGCAATATTTAGCCATTGTTTCTACTGCTGGGAGACGTTGGGAATAGAAGTTAGAAATATTGCTAAAATAGCAATATTTTAGCAATATTTAGCCATAGTTTCTACTGCTGAGAGACGTTGGGAATAGAAGCTAGAAATATTGCTAAAATAGCAAATTTTTAGCAATATTTAGCCATAGTTTCTACTGCTGGGAGACGTTGGGAATAGAAACTAGAAATATTGCTAAAATAGCAAAGTTTTAGCAATATTTAACAATAGTTTCTATAGCTAATGTCTCTCAGCAATAGAAAGGTTCCATTTCAATAGAAAACTTGAGGGAAAATGGAAATTTTCTATTACTGGGAGATGTTGCGAATAGAAGCTAGAAATGTTGCTATTATAGCAATATTTTAGCAATATTTAGCAATAATTTTTATTGCTAACATCTCTCAGCAATAGAAAATTTCCATTTCAATAGAAAATTTGAAGGAAACATGCATTTCTCAAGAAGCTACGGTGGAATAAGTTTAATCACTAATCAATTCTAAAGTCTCCTCATAGGCGACATCCTAATGCAAAGGGTTGGTGAAAGTAATATATAAAATCACGTAACAGAATCTACATACATACATTTACGGACGAACTACTTCAATTATCGATCCACTGTTAATTGTCTTTCAGCCCTTCCCGTCTCCATAAATTAAAGTATAGCGTGCAATATCATTATTCACTGCTTTTGTAACTTTCGTAGATCCTTCAGGATTATAGTCTCAAGCTTCGAGACCAGCTAATCCATCCGTAAGTCGAGGACTGACTGTATTTGCATAAAAACCGCGAAACAATTTCTTTTTTTTTCGAGAAATGCGAAGAAAAAAGCAGGAGTCGCGATAGCCGTCTGTTCAGAACGGTTCGCAATAAAGCAACGCAATATCAAGCTCACCGTCCTCCCCCCTGATGAAAATGCCCAGCGAAGTCCGAAATTAGCGCGTAGCGAGAGCTGAGTGTCGGCCAATTTCATTTACCCGCGTCCCACCCCCCTTTTTCATCCACTCTAACCTCCTCCCCATTTCTCTCTCTTCTCCACGGTTTCACTCTTCCATTCACTCGCTCATTCACAGCCTCGCTCTGTCGCTCTCTCCCTTTTCTCGAGGAGTTTTGCTCCCTCGGCTACACACGCAATCTCGCCACCTCGTTCACCCTCTCAGACTCGTCGCTGATGCGACGACGCAGCCTCGCGAATATTCACTGGCGAGCAACGGCTAATAGGAAGCGCCTAATAAATTTAGCGTGGCAGATTAACTCGATTAATTCAGGCCTGTCGAGTCGTCTGCCCCCTGCGCGCTCGCGCCCAGCGATGGAGTCCTGTTGGCTCACCGCAAGGGTTCGCAGTTATGGGGTGGCTCTGGGTACGTCGAGCACGCTAAGTACTATGCTTAAGTAGCTATGTATCATAAAAAATGATCGTGCAGTGAGGTCGAGAAAAATGAAAACCTGGAGTTTAACAATTTTGATTAAAGTCTCAGAAGGCATTTGATCGCTCTGGTGGGTTTAGTGTTGACTTTTGTCAAAGTGGTGGATCGTTGGTGTAACTTTAAAGCTAATTATCGCAATGCGTGCAAAGGGAATTCGTGAATGTTTCCTCGGAAGCCAAAATAGAAATTCTGGTTGTTCATTTTAACTCTTTGAGGCATAGTGGTGTTAGTGTCTATGGATGGTGGGACATTCTTGTCTACCATCTTGAAATATTGCAAGTGCTACTTGCACAAAGGTTTCATTTCATTTTATATTATTTTATACCTTTATTAATAGAAAGAAACGAACTTTGTTCAGTCTCAGAAAAATAAAATTTCTCTGCAACGTGGGTCTTTCCACTTTCTAAAGTTCTGTGCCTCAAAGGGTTAACCCATTCGAGACGGCTCATTTCTTTGGAGACCAACCTCAATCATAATAATCAGTATTGATTAGTTATCGCGGAGGACAAATTCATATTCCATCGCAAATTTTTGAGAAATGTATGTTTCACTGAAGGGTTCTATTACTGAGAGACATTAGCAATAAAAATTATCACTATTTTAGCAATATTTCTAGCTTCTATTGCCAACGTCTCCCAGCAAAAGAAAATTTCCACTTTCCCTCAAGTTTTCTATGAAAATGGAATCTTTCTATTACTGAGAGACGTTAGCAATAAAAACTGTTGCTAAATATTGCTAAAATAGCAGAGGGCACAGGATTAATCGTTCAACTGGCAAGATTTTTGCGATACAATTTCTGGACGATTAAACTCAAATTCGCCTGCGTTAACTTGTGATAGAAATGCAAGTTTTCGATTAGCAAAGTTAACAGGAATGCTGCGCGACCTCGCGGCCATTGGAATTCTGAAATGATGCAACGAACTAAGCACGTCCAATTGCTGGGAACGTACGGACACGTAATACGTGCTTACGTGTTTCCATTCCCAGCGGCGTCAAACCCGAATACCTTCGTGGCAGCTAGCTAGGTACCAACCTCGACGTCAGACAGCTGTCAGGGCTTTTATTCCGTCGTTGAAAAGTCCCCAGGCAACATATTATTCGACACGCAAAACCGTCGATCAAACTCTTCCGTTGTAATCCGTTTCCGAACCCGGATCGAGTGACAAACGTGGCTGTAAAACGAGTCTGAACTCCAACGACGGGTGTCGTGGTATTGCAGTCGTTAAACCTGAAACTAGTTATTATCCCCTGGATCGTGTGCCCTGGGTAATTACGTCTGTATTTATTTGTACTTCAAGGATGGAGGGGAAAAAGAGAAACGATAACGCTGTGCTGTAATTTTTAGCAAAAGAAGTGCAAAGTTTCGAGTCTTCTGAGGGTGATTATTGTGAGACTTTAGGGTGCTTTAACATAGACTTATATTTTCATGAAGAGAAATGACGACATGGTGTAATTTTTGTGGTAGAATTTGTAGGGAACGAAGAGCAGAGTTTCGAGTCTTCTGAGGGTGATTATTGTGAGACTTTGGGGTGTTTTTACACAGATTTATATTTTCATAAAGAGAAATGACAACGTGGTGTAATTTCTAGAAAACAAGAGCAAAGTTTCGAGTCTTCTGAGGGTGATTATTGTGAGACTTTGGGGTGTTTTTACACAGATTTATATTTTCATGAAGAGAAATGACAACGTGGTGTAATTTCTAGAAAACAAGAGCAAAGTTTCGAGTCTTCTGAGGGTGATAATTGTGAGGCTTTGGGGTGCTTTAACATAGATTTATATTTTCATGAAGAGAAAGGACGACGTGGTGTAATTTCTAGAAAACAAGAGCAAAGTTTCGAGTCTTCTGAGGGTGATTATTGTGAGACTTTGGGGTGTTTTTACACAGATTTATATTTTCATAAAGAGAAATGACAACGTGGTGTAATTTCTAGAAAACAAGAGCAAAGTTTCGAGTCTTCTGAAGGTGATTATCGTGAGACTTTGGGGTGTTTTTACACAGATTTATATTTTCATAAAGAGAAATGACAACGTGGTGTAATTTCTAGAAAACAAGAGCAAAGTTTCGAGTCTTCTGAGGGTGATTATTGTGAGGCTTTGGAGTGCTTTTACGCAGATTTATATTTTTATGAAGAGAAACGATGATGTGGTGTAATTTCTAGAAAACAAGAGCAAAGTTTCGAGTCTTCTGAAGATGATTATTGTGAGGCTTTGGGGTGCTTTAACATAGATTTATATTTTCATGAAGAGAAATGATGACATGGTGTAATTTTTATAGTAAACTTTCTAGAGAACGAAGAACAAAGATCTCGGTCTTCTGAGGGTGATTGTTGTGGGACTTTGGGGTGCTTTAACATAGATTTATATTTTTATGAATACAATATCACCCATTCGAGATGGCTCATTTTTGTGGGGACCAATACAATTTAATTTTATTATAAATATTAAGGTACAAGTTCCATAAAAATAAATAAAAAGAAAGCGCCCCTGTTTTATGTTGCACAAGCTCATTCTCGAGGCTCTAATATTGCTCGTTAGCACAGTCGTTATTTCAGTTTTATAGCCACGCAATGGCTACAAAATTTATGTTACAATTACGATCAGGAATTTCTATTGCGTGACCAAAGTAGACATTGAAATGCGAGGAATGGAGCCCTATTTTTTGTACTCTTTCTATCACGTAGCAATGGGATAGTAACCGACCATGATGGATTTGTTTAGGCGCCCTTCTAAGTCCAAGTCCAACGCCGCCTGTATTTTCGAGATGGAGTACAAGTCTGTTGAACAGCGCCGGAAGTTCGCCAGCAAGTTCAGCGAGGTCGTCCTTCAACCATCGACAGCCATACTTGGGCTGGCGTTCTCAGGAACGGCTGACGAACCCACGAACACCGGCGGAACGTCTTGCTCAGGGTATTCTCCCCCAGTTGCAAGCAGCCAACAAGGTTTGTACACGCGTATCAACGTGAAATTTTTATATTATCACTTAATTGGTATCTGTGACGCCATTTTTTAGTACCAGTGAGGACAGGTTTTGCAATCTCACCGCGTTCAGATCATTCAAAATATCGTATTTGACTTCAAATCGTTTGAATTGGGGTAATCTGAGATCACCTTATTTTAATTTTAATTTAACGTGGGTTCAATAATATTTTTTTTAATGTTATATTAATTTTGTATAACAGCAGTCGTTCACAGATTCATTACTATTAATTCAAAGAGATTCGAGGTCCAATTTCGAATCTTTTGCACTTAACGACATTCCTCAAGCTTATGGCGGAATTAATAGTATTTTCAATTACTTTCAATCTTCAAATTCTTCAAATGCCTTCAATTACTACTGAATCTTTATTTTAGATTGAAATTTACTCGTTCACAGATTCATTACTACTAATTTCCAGAGATTCGAATCTTTTGCTCTCAACGACATTCCTCAAGCTTATGGCGAAATTAATAGTATTTTCAATTTTCAAATTCTTCAAATGCCTTCAATTACTACTGAATCTTTATTTTAGATTGAAATTTACTCGTTCACAGATTCATTACTACTAATTTCCAGAGATTCGAATTCAAATTTCGAATCTTTTGCTCTCAAAGACATTTCTCAAGCTTATGGCGGAATTAATAGTATTTTCAATTACTTTCAACCTTCAAATTCTTCAAATACTTTCAATTACCATAGAATCATTGTTTTAGATTGAAATTTACTCGTTCACGGATTCCTTAGTATTAATTCCCAGAGATACCAATTCAACTTTCGAATCTCTTGCATTCAACGACATTTCTCAAGCTTATGGCGGAATTAATAGTATTTTCAATTACTTTCAACCTTCAAATTCTTCAAATACTTTCAATTACCATAGAATCATTGTTTTAGATTGAAATTTACTCGTTCACTGATTCATTACTACTAATTCCCAGAGATACGAATTCAAATTTCGAATCTTTTGCATTCAACGACATTTCTCAAGCTTATGGCGGAATTAATAGTATTTTCAATTTTCAAATTCTTCAAATACTTTCAATTACCATAGAATCATTGTTTTAAATTGAAATTTACTCGTTCACGGATTCCTTAGTATTAATTCCCAGAGATACCAATTCAACTTTCGAATCTCTTGCATTCAACGACATTTCTCAAGCTTATGGCGGAATTAATAGTATTTTCAATGACTTTCAACCTTCAAATTCTTTTACTTTCTATTTAACATTATACATTCTAATACTTTCAATTACCATAGAATCATTGTTTTAGATTGAAATTTACTCGTTCACAGATTCCTTAGTATTAATTCCCAGAGATACCAATTCAACTTTCGAATCTCTTGCATTCAACGACACTTCTAAAACTCATGACGAAATGAGATTCGCAATCGCGATGCGAACGTCCCGTCGAGAATTGCTCCGATCCTCCCCGTTCGAGCCGAAATCCGCGCGATTTGGCCTCGAACCGCAGCTGGCCGCGTCCTCCGCGGCTTCCTCTTTGTCCAATTTATTTTTAATTTCTGCAGACAGCGGGCAAACGTAGCGGCGTCTCTATAATTAGAAATTCTGACAGAAATCCGCGGTGTCCTGGCGTCTCGTGGCCTCTGCGATCCGCGACAAATTGACTGTCACGCGGATCACCCTCCTCGAAGGTTGGGACCGCGGCACGTCTATTGTCCTACTTTGCAAACTTTTAATCACCTTCTCGTTACCGCGAGCGGTGTTCAAGTGTCTATTCTCGTGGTCGTTAGCGTTCGTTCGAATTAAGTTTAACGACGATTGCACGCGCGATAGATATTCTCGTTCCTCTCTCCTTTTTTTTTTTTTTTTTTTTATAACCGCGTTGTGCATCGTTTGGCCAAACTTGGGTGAACCAAAATTGGACGTTCGACCTTTCGAGTAGCAGAGGGAAGCACGTACACCGCGGAAACAATTTATTAGCACGAAGACGCCTTCTTTGAATAGCACTGAAGGAATATTTGCTTGGGTTAAAGAGTATCAGAGGGATTTGGAATAAAATGGTATTCATTTGCAAGTAAATTTGGTTCTCTCGAGGGAATAAATAGTCGTTCGATTGAGATATTATTGATGCACCAGAAAAACTGATAGGATCTTACATTTTTGAGGTAGGTTCGAATTGTTCAATTTTCAATTGAATGTCGTGGCGTATAATGGTATTGGCAAATAATTATTAATTTAAAGCTCTGAATCGAAGGAACTTAATAATTCACGAGCAATCATGATCGATTATTTAATATTGTTCCATTTTCCGATTGTTACGCCAATAATCGATATATCAGAAGCGTGATTAATAACTGTCCTCGTAAAATCGTGATGGACGTTGCAGAACTGTCCGAAATCAATGACGAATATTGCGACGATTCGACGTTAATTTTCCACTATGTTCTCTTTCAAATACGTTAATTATTATTTCATTTATCCAATTGTTATAATTGTTATATGTTTGTCATAATTCTCAATTACCATTTCCACCGCAGTTTCATTTGAAACACAATACCGAATGTTTCGTATGATATTCGAAATCAGGAATCAAACAAGGAACAAAAGCTCAAATGAATAAATTGTAAAAATATTTACATTACTTTATTAAATCGACTGAATATAAATACGTACATGAAATATTGAGAAACAGGTATACTTAAACAAATTAAATGATCATAGTATTTTAATCCCATTTGGTCAATATTTTACTGATCAGTATTTAAATATGAAGGGTCAGTATCTTTTGAAAATCTGTGAAGCCTCCACTGGCAGCTAAACAAATATCCGTTGATCAAAAACGTAATTATTTTTCGACTTACAGTGAGTCTACAACGAAATGGGTTTAATATCAAAAGGTTCAGTATAAAAATACTAAATGATCAGATTAAATTAAGTTAGTTAGTTAAATTAATACACGAATAATATAAAAGAAAAAAAACAGTATTAAACCCATCCCATTCAAAGTAAAAAAATAATTACCTTTTGACCAAAAATTGGTATTTGTTTAGCTGCCAGTTAGGGCTTCACATATTTCGAAAGAATACTAATCCTTAAAAGGATTAAAATACCGACCAGTACAATACAAGCCTATACTTAAGGCTTAAGGATCGATGCTTACTTTTATAATTATAACAAATTACGTCCCCAACGCATTACTAATTTTATCGCGTCCCACGTATGATTACTATTTCGAACATCGACGGGGGTCGTTGAACGGTGCAATAAAGCCAGCATTTCTCTTCGCAGCAGCAACAACAGCAACAACAACAGCAGACAACGAATCAGCAGCTAGAGGTAAGGAACTCGATAAAGGAAGTAACCTCGGCCATTGTGCACTACGTGCAAAGCGGTCAGGAGGTTGGTGGAGGTGGCAGGCTGTCGCCTCGACCTCGACCTGAAGACTGGGACGACAGGGGCGGAGCAAGGTCGACCAGCCCCAGAGGTGAGCACTAAACAACCCCTGCCAAAAAAAAAAAAAAAAAAATAAAAAACCATCCTACCACCACCACCACCACCACCACTACACCATCACCACTTTTACTCTCTACGACAAAGGTAATTTTGAGTTTTCCTGATCTACTCTTGATGTGAAATCTCTCTCTTTGTCTCTGCATCCACTCGTCGCCTCTCTTCTTCCGTCTGTCTCTGGGTTTTCTATCTTGCCGCTGCGTATCGCGCGCGTTCTCGTCTAACAACACCAGCACGGATCGTCGTCGAATGATCGTTCTTCCTCGTGGTTACGTTTGTACAATAACACGTAATACTTAACACGGGCGCGCCTCTTCGTCGCGGTGCTGTTGAAAGCGCCGTCCGACGACTCTGGCTGTCGCGTCCGCCCTTTGTTTCTTCGTTCCCTGTGTGTTTACTAACGAAAATTGCTCTCGAAAGCACGGCCATTCAACGAAACCCCGCGCACTCTTTCAATCCTCGCGATACACTGCGCGCACTCTGTCCTGTTCCGCGCGCGCAGGCTCGTTCACCCCCTGGAATGCCCAGCACAGTAGTTGGCGTGCTCGCAGTGTCCTCGAGTCTTCTCAAGGTGTCACGGTGCTCCTTTGTTAACATACGAGCCGATCGTTCTCAGCACCCTTTCGTTCGAGATCGTCCACCTTCCTATTCTTCTACAGCCACTGTATATACAGATGCACATACGATGTTTCCTCGCGTTTGCACGACCGCAGCCATCCTCGCAGACTTTTCGAGCAGTCGTGCGAACTCGCCAGATGATTCGCGTTAATGGTTCTGAACGTAGTCTAAGACTCCCCTCAATTCTTATCTTCGAAATGCTACACTGATTTATGAGAGAGAGAGAGAGAGAAACGCGTAGTCGAGCTTGACGATGCGATTCGTGTTTATCGTGCTCCCGAGGAAGGTATAGCAGGTGTAATATGGCGAGATATGGGGAACTGCTGTTTTTTTATGCGTCTACGTATGCATTTGGCAAGGTGCAGCGTTGTAGGTTAATTCTTTGAGCGCTGTGGACACGTGTACGGGTTGGAAATAGTCGTTCATTGTGCGTTGTGGGGAATCCATTTATAGATTCGCGAGCAATTGTTCAGTATGCATTGTGGACTCATATATGGGCTGCATATTGAAACATATATGGGCTCGTTGGTGCTGTTACTTTTGTACTCAGAGACGATAATTTTAAATGCAATGTAACTAGTCCAGGGCATACTTTTCTACGCTCTGAGATTGGAATAGTTAGCTGAAGAAACTACTACTCTACATCGTTTCTCAAGCAAACACTTTGCGTTGCGGCGTGTCCAGTAGCACGAGAGAGAAAATTGCCATAACCTTGCAACTGTTAAGACTTGTAGAAACGTATCAGTATGGAAGTAGAACAATCCACGTCTTTGTTTCAAGTTTTTCAATGACACTTGTTCTGAATTTGGAATACAGTAGACAAGTAGCTGTAACAAGTACTTCCTTATCTTTTTACGGTCCAATTCATCAAACTGAGAATAAATATAATAATTTGCCATGAGACCAAATTTATGTCTGGAATTTAAAACCTAAAATTTGTGGTTGACATTTCGAAAAGAGTAAGTAATATAATCTCAACAAAAATACATTCTTTTCACTGAAAATAATCGTATAAAGACGCGCCAGCGCTTCAGAATGGATTAACTAGTTACGCACATCCTACTTCTAAAGAAAAAAGAAACCATGCAGTCCAAATAGCAACGAATCCCGCTCGAGTCGCTATATCTCGCCGATTGCCATAACGCAGAGCCCGCGGAAGTAGCCAGACACCTCGAAACCAGCCTCAGCGCGGTCGCATACCGGCGACGATCGTTCGATCCTCGAGTTCTCCTCGCGGAGGACCGTCCCCGCGGAAGAGCTCGCCGTCTCGAGGACGGCGTGGCAGCCGCGAGAAAATTCTCGAAACGCTGTGACAGCCTTGACACTAAACCGTATTTCCAGCGCGGGGAGCAAGGTCGAGGAGGAAAAGAGGAGGCGGGGAGACGCGATCGGGAGGACCCTCCCTCGACCCTGTCCGACCTCAGCGCGCGCTTTTCGCTGTCCGCGTTCTGTCTTCGATCGGTCTCGTCGAGGATTGTGCACGGACACGCTCGTGCGAGCGACCCACGGCTGCTATTTCGACAGCGTACCGTCGTGCCACCGAAATAGATCGCCCTGAAGCTTCGATCGCGCCCCGCCGCGGTCTTCTCCCTGCGGTTGTCGTCGCGGCGGAACCTAGCCGGCACTCTCCGCCCGACCTTACGACTAAATTAAAACAAACACCGGGGGCAGGGAACGGAGCGCGCGAGGATAACACGCTTGGCCAGCTGTTACCTCGCAGGCTTTTATAATACGCACCGCGTGCGATCCACGATTGCAGCCTGACTGGTCGACGACGTGGCGGCGACGCGGAACGCCAGAGCGTCGACGAGGTCTACGTGGAGGAGCTTGGCTTTGGGACGCGTGCTGACTCGCTGGCTTGGCTGTCGTGGCTCGCGTTGCTATGGAGGTCTGTGGAGTTGAACACGATCAAAGCTTTCTGTGGATAAAGTCTCTTCCTGAGGCCCGCAGTTTGATTGTTTCGCGCTTTCGAGTTACGAGTTTGATATGACTGCTTATTTTTTAGGGAACTTTAGGTGTGGTACGCGGTTTAGGGAAGGGTTAGGGTACGCTGGTCTGTTCCTTGTGGTTCTGTTCGAGTTACTTTTGATTTTTCTGCGGTTTCTGGAGTATTATGTTCAGCTTTGTTGATCACAGTTTTAAGGAGAGGAAGATGGTCTTTGAAATAGTAATGGATAAAAGAGCGGTTTATAGAAATCGATGGATCGTCTATCGACTCAACAGACCTGGTATATAATCGCGTGTCCACAGACGGTTCTATAAGTCCGTACGCGTACCTAAGACAGTTCTGTTTGGCCTGCTGGTTGATACAGACTAGAGGAAGCTGTCCTAGCCCTAGAAGACTCGCAACAGATTTCAACAGATTCCATTATGCCAGAGCGAAGACACGAACACTTGTGACACCGAAGAATCTTTTGTAGAACCGAATTTAAGCTTGTTTTCTGAATTCGTGAGTTCGAGAGGAGGACGAAGCTGCCTTGAGACAAACCTGTTCGTAGAGTGCGCCAGTCCTAAATGTATGCGAGACGCTACGACTCGCCACGGTGTTGCACTAACTATATTTCTGTCCGTGTGTGGTTTGCCAATAACCAGTGTGCGCGTGTGCCGATCCGTTCAGCTTTCGTTTGCGTTGTGATTAATACTTCCGTGTTAGAGCTTCACTAACACGATCTAATCAGAGATTTCTGTCGTTTTATGAATGACCGTCCACTGACACCGCAGCTAACATCGCGTATCGTCGGTCTGCAAAACGCGTGGCAAACGAGTGACGAAAAGTAAAGAGACCTTACGAGAGCAAAACGAGCAACGATACTGTTACGCTCGTTTACCGGAAGTAACTGCGAGTCGATACTCGACGCAGTGCTTTGAAGCAGCCGTCCAATCGCGAGAATTCGTACCTCGTTTCAGAAGCGAGGAGATTACACTTTTTAAGATTAACTTGTTTCAAAATTTGTACGTAATCCTTAAAACAGAACCAAGTTGCACCATAAATATTTTCAGAGTCAAAGCATATTCGAATACAAAAATATTTCTGCAGTTGAAGCAATTTGATCGAGAGAGACTCAATTTCCGAGGACAATTCCGATAGGCAATTCTGTTCCCACAATTCTTCTAGAAAATAATAAACACCCATTGCCACGAGTATCCCAGTTCTCTCAACGTGGCGCTAGAAGAAGAGGACTCGCGGCTGTTTCGAAACACCGCGTTCTTCTCTGCCTGCTTCGTGCGCACTCGTTTCTACGAACGGATCGTGGATCGATTGATAAATAAAAAAAAAAAAAAAAAAAGAAGCCACCAAAAACGAGCGCCCGAAAGTAGACACCGCGCAGTCCCCCAGTACCCAGCAGCGCCTCCGCCTGACGCATCTAATGAAATGAAACTTCTCCTCGAAGGGAGCGTGAAGCTGTGTTGGATGGAGAGCTCGTTCGTCGGCACTCGACCAGTGGACTCGCCAGAGACGCCGATGAGTTTGGCCACGGAGACCGACTGCTGTCCTGGGTGCAACGCGACCGCCACCGAGTCCTGCAGTTGCGTCGACTCGGCCACTTCCGGCCTCTTCCTGGATCTGACGCCAACGCGCGACGACGGCCAACAGCAACAGCAGCTGACCAGCGGTGGTAGCCTCTGCCCGTCGCCTTCGTCGTCCCTAAATTATCACCAGCACCACCACCATCACCATCACCGTCAGCTACACCATCAGCAACCGCCCCAGCAACAACAGCAGCGCCATCACCGCGGTGAGTTGCTGCTCGCCTAGCGGAAAAGCCAGAGACCGATAAGTAAAAACGAGATGAGACGGGCGAACGCGTGCAGCCGCGAACCAGCCGGGGAACAGAGAACGCGGTCCGGTCGCGTTTCCACCAGACGATCCCTCGACGCGTCCACCTCGACCCGCCGATCCAAGCTGACGAAGACGATTCCGCTCCGCGCGCCACTTCGACCGTTTCCTTGGCCCCCATGTTCTCGTAGGGATTATGCTTCACGGAACCCGAGACACGTGTATCTAGTGGTTGGTAGGCTTTGGTAACTACTTGATGACTATTAGAAGGAACGCGACTTCGATTCGTTCTTGGGAGGAATCGCAAGATGGAAGGGTGCGGAGTAGTTTTAGGGGGCGACGTTTTGGGGCTGGAGTTCCGAGAGCGTTACTTTGGGGCAGTTATTTCGAACGAAAAAACGGAAAGGGAAACGTGATAACGTGTATACGTAGCTGCGATACGTAACGAGATATTCATGTAAAATGTGGTGCAGGAGTGCAACCGTTTGCATCGATTAGAAAATTCTGTACGCGCAGCGTTGCATCGTCAAAATGTATTTCGTTAGATATATTATCCTTCGTCACGTCTGTAAAGTAACAAAGTACACCACTGACCTCAGACGTTTGCTAGAGCAATGATTTCGAAAGGAGTTCGAAAGGACGTACGACGAGGCTCGTCTTGAGGAATAGCTCGCGTTTTATGACACCAGCTGAATATTAACTGCATTGTATCAGTGTCGAAAATAACTACCCCAAATAACTTTGCCAAGCGGACGGAAACATTTTCACTCTCGTCCCAAAACGCTCGTCGAACGACGCTTAGAACGTTGCTGCGTAGAGAATCCTCGATTTTCGCAATCCCCAAAGCGACCGGACGTTCCATGGACCAGAGGAATCGCCTCGACGAGCCTCTCCTTCGCCTGATTCGCGACCCGTTCGCTAAATCCGCGCGGCTCTTCTCAGAACTTGGCATCTTCTTGGAAAAGATTCCTCTGACGTGCTTTCTGAGACTGGTCTACCTTGGACCACGTCGATTACGTTCGTGATCGACGCGCTTTTGGCACCCCACGAGTGTTTTGACACCTCGTTCGTCGAACATCCTCCTCGTTTCTTCGTCACGAACGACGCGGTCTCGCGGTATTCACGTGACAGCGTGACGTCTCTTCGAAGAGAAGTTGAAACCGACACGTCGGCGAACCGTCGCGTCGATTTCGATCACGAGACAGATTATTTTTGTATCTTGTTGTACGTAACGCGCCCCACGGCGTGTTAAATGTTGAATAACCAGGTGTTAACCCCTTTATGCCTGCACCCTCGCGCGGGGATTGCGTTCTTCTTCCGAGGACACGGATTATGAAATCAAAATTTAATTTCGGTGTTATTATTGTTATTGTTTCGTGATTTTTTCTTTTTGTTATGATAATACTGAATGAAGATCGCGTTGAATAAGATTAAAAAGTAATGTACGAGCTGTGAAGAGTAATTGTTAAAGTAAAAAGGATGCTGTGTTTGGAGGCATGAAAGGGTTAACGCGAGAACTCGGGCGGAAAGTGCATATTTTTGGATACTTTTCGAGTGTTTCTCTCGGAATGCTTTCTCTTTGTTGTACATACAATTTTTCCGACGTGTTTAAAGAGCGTGAGAATTTTTATTTTTTTTTTTTTTCCTACAAACAGAACCGTTACTGTGCGAATCGAGAAGATTTCGATCGAGACTTTCGAAGATCGCACATCTTTGTTACTCTTGTACGCAGCTTTTGCACCATTTTGTACTTTCTCACAGTATGCTACTTATTCGCACACTTCTCTTACGCGTTATACATTACGAATGACTTTGAAAAAAAAGAACAGATGATAATGAAATTTTGTTTTTCTTCTTCTTTTTTTTTTCTTTATTCGATTATTTCGTACGAATTAATTTCTGCCGTGCATGTATTGTTAAAGGTGTTGAACTGTCGATGACAAAGTCGATTGGAAGCGTTGTTGGAATCGTTGTTACATCGAGTTAACGTCGATAAGAGAGATATTTTCTGATGAAATTTTCGCGTTGCTACATTTATAGGGATACGTTTTAGTCTTTTATTCACGTAAGTGCAATTATCCCGATATTCGAGACGCGAAGGCACCGGCTAGAATTTTCGAGGCTTAAAGTATTCTCTTTTAATCGCGCGCACCATCTTTGCTGGAAACGAATTGCCATGTATTTTAAAAAATCGTCTAGTAACGTAAGCAACGAAGTATATAGCGTGTAATGCATCGTACATCAAAAGTAGACCAGTATATTTCGTACAGAGTGTTTCACGGAATTATCGTGCGATTAGAAATCAAATGATTCCTCGTACAGAACTAACTCGATAATGTGGAACGAAATTTTTTCGTACAAACTACCAGTCGCCTTTTTTTTATTTCTCCCAATAAATTTAACTTGACAATATATCTTTAAAACACAATTTTCCATCAATTACAAAACATTTAACTCTTACGTGATGAATAAAATTATTTGTCATGTAATATATTCATCCACTGTGTATCGCAATCTCTATTTATTTTCTTAAACAATGTCTATAGATTTGATATGATTCACAATAGATCAATAAACACCACTTCAAAAAATATTAAGCTTTCGAACAACAATACTAAACAAAAAATTCTCTTCTGCCAATACGAAAAAATTGTATTCTATATCATCAAATTATTTTTGCCCCAGGAGAATCAGTTTCTTTCAAGGTACACTTCGAAGGCACTCTGTACGTACACATTTAATAACAAACGGTGCAATGTAAATGAACATGTTGTTTGCATCCAATGGGAACAGCGTCTTCGCTCTTTACGGGGGACACAACATGTCCGAAGCTGTTCCACTTTGGACCTCCACTTCGTCTAATGTAACGAATAGATAGCCTGTAAGATCCTTTTGTATCGCTTCTACGGCAACGATTAAATCCCGTTCGACGGGAGGATTCACTCGCAGTGCTTTCATTGTCAGCGTAGTTGATAGAGAAGCTCGAGATCTGAGCAGAGAGCGATTTCTAACCCAACCACCTCGAGCCGATCGATCCACTCTCTGGTCTCTGTACACACTAGGCTTTCTATTTAAAAATATCGCGTATCGAGATTCGAATTCTACGCCCACGGCTGGAACTGCCGTTATCCGAGTACTTTCTTCTCCCGTTTATCGTTTTCGTCAGCTTCCTGTACTCGTCTAATCTCAAAACTATGAGTTACTACTGCTCGAGGGTCTGGACCAATTCCTACGCACACAGACACACCATTTCAGGGTACCTGAATGTTTCGAAAATTCAGCACGTATCACTGTGTTCTTTTAACCCTTAAATGTATAACTTGAAAATAATGAAATACTTTGCTAGAGCCCGATTTATGTCGCACGATGAAATCGGAGAGAATTATCGCATCTTTTCATATTCGTCCGTTTCGTTTCGTGAACAGAGATTTTTATCGTTAAATAACTGAAGTTAATAAGAGAACGCACGCGAGAATTGTTTTCATTCGACGCAGCACTGTGCATTTAAGGGTTGATCGTAGCTTTCCTCTTTGGAGTTCTCCGGTGACGCCGAATCCCGAAGCGTTGGACCACTTTTCACGAAATTTGCAAAGCGAGTCACTTCTGAAACGGAAATGTAAATGCCTGGTACCGCGAATACTCGCTTCACGGATTCTCGTCGTCGCTAAGCCGACAAAATCGTGTATTCGTCATTCCACAAGGCGGTCTCTCGACTCCGCGACGCGTCGACAGATCTCCTGGTTAGACTTTCTTTTGCGAAGTCCCGTTCGTTTATACGCCACGGTAAAAATATGCCTTTTTTTTCTCTCTCCCTTTTTTATTCACCGCGCACGAGAACTACACGTTTTATAACGAACTTTGTTACTTTGTTACGACCGCCCCTCGTCGTTGGAAGACCCCGTGCAGAAAGAGCCCCTGGTTGATCCACGAGTATCACTCTCCTTCTTTCTTTTTTCTCTTTTTTTGCCAATTTTTTCCCTTCTCTCTATATATATTTTTCTTTATATATATATACACACTTGTTTCTTTTGCTCTCTCTACACAGACGCACCCCAATACCGTACTGTATTCGCTCCCACGTAACTTTTCGTACGAAAACGTCCCCTGTCTCGGATATACGCATATAAATATTTAGTAGCCTCCCTTTATTAATTCTACCAGTAGTCGTTATTACTTCTTTGCGTTTCATGTATGTTTACTCTGTAAAGTTGTCCGCATATACAATGGTATCTATAGCTAGAGAGCTCGGTATATGTATACGTATGTAGAAACGTTTGTAGGTATAATATGTATACATACGAGAGAAACAGTTTTACGTATTATTCGTAAACACCGTTCGTTATTACTTGCAAACGCGCTGATATTATTATTACTATTATTATTATTATTATTAATATTATTATTATTATTTACTTTATCATTAATTTTTAATTATTATTATTATTATTATTATTATCATTATTGTTACTTCTTTAATTACGAGTGCAGTGTTCGCAGAACCGTCGGTTAAAAAGCGCAGCATACACGTCGCGTGCGCGTTCGCTCTCAGTCAACTTGCGCGTTACGTTCTTTCTTCTATTTTTCATTTCCCTTTGCGTATTTGAAGTGTTGTACCTTAGCCGCGGAACGTAGCAAAGAAACTGCATCCACTCGCCGCCACGATCGTCTCTTCGCATCGACAGCGTGGACCGATCGACGCGAAGGATCGTTCGTTCGCTCGCGAAGAAGGGCTCCGTACGCGAACACACGTGTCCCACTCTCTGCTAGAATCCCCAACGCGATCGCCACGGTTCTGCGCGCCGGTGCTTTTTGCCTTTTCTTAAGTACACAATTTTCCGTACTTATTGTTCGGACACACCAACGATTTATCATTTCTTTGTAGAGCGTAATTACCCTTGACAGCAATAAATTATTGTCATTTACCCTTTGCGTTGTTTTGCGTTCTTGTCGCTCCTTTATATCGCATCCTACGTACTTCGATACGTATTATTATTGTACATGTGTATGCATTATTCTTTAAACTTTCTCTCTCTCTCTCTCTCTCTCTCTCTCACAATCTTTTTCTCCAACCCAGTCACTCCTTTTATATCTCTGTATCTATCTCCTAGTATCTTTTTTTTTTATTCTCCTCTTCAATTTTACTTCGTTTTAGTCTCGAGTATGTTAGCCAAAGGCACCGCGCCCTTTTTAAAACTGTATACTACCATTAGTCGAGTCTCTTACATGGCATACACGTACACGTAGCACGTGTATCGATTAATTTGGTTGATGCGCTCTGCTTGTGTCGTCACGGTAAGTGCTGTTATTCGTTTCGCCGCCATCGCTTTTGCCTTTCGTTCGTCTAGTTTCTTCCTGGTTTTTTTTCGACTCTTTTTTTTTTTTATACACGTACCTACACTTACTCACACGTACAGGACACTTTTGTTTATACGTCGTAGTTTGTTCTCGCTTAGACTATCCGAGGAACATAGTCGCGAGGCCTCGTGTACAGGGCGTTTCATGTAAATTTGTCGACTGAAATGTTTCTGCTGCCTTTTAAATTTCTGGATAACGTTTTGTATACAAATTTTGTAGTTTTGGACAGTATGGTGATAGTAATTTTTCTTGTTGGGAAGGGTAAATTTTACTTTTTCTTTTTTGGTGTACGAAATAGCAGTATTAAAAAAATTACAGAAGAAACGTGCATTTGTGCAAACATAAAAGGATGCATATCATATGCGTGTTAATTGCGTAGAAATTAAGTATCCTTTGGTGCTATTAAAATTGAAATAACTCGACAATACAACGTAAATACTAAAAACAAAGCACCATAGTAAATTTGTCTCTTTTTTCATAGTCCTCCTACCTTGGAGGATGTAGGTTTTCATTCTGAACCAACTTCCCTCTCTCGAGGGAGGACTGGAGGTGAGGCTCAAAGAAAAAAGAGCAAAAAGAAGACAAATTTACTATACTCCAAGTATAAATATAGTACTCTAAGTTTCACGATGCTATCAGCAGCAATTTAACCAACACCAAGCAAGTCGCGCCAATGTGTATCTCGAAATTAAAAATGGAATAGTTTTTTTAAATACTGCCTCAACGCTGATTGTCTGAATTTCAGCAGAAACACTTCAAATGATGGCTGAAATACCCTGTATTATTTCCACCGGAAATAGAGCGTGAAGCAATAAAACAGTTCCGCCGGCGTTTCTTCCGGCGTGGATAGAGAGGATCGAGCCCTGTGTGCGCTCGTGGTACATGAAAACGTTGAAAAGGTTCAAAGAGAGCGGACCGCGTCACGGTTTCGTTTTTTCGCGTTCCCGTGCTTCTCGCAAGGGAAAGTGCCCGGGCATGGGCGCAATTAGGCTTGCGTACGCGTAGAGTACACGTAGAAACGTAGAGAAGTAGATGCGAGATGTTAAAGAGAAATCTGTGGGCGCCTCTGTTACGCGCTTCTTCTTCCTCTCTGTTTTTTTTTTTTTTTCGAACTATCTCTCTCTATTCGTCCCGCCTCTCCTCTTTTCTCTCGATTTTCGTTTCGTTTACGACTAGTCGAGGCTCTGTTCCTGTACGCGCCCCTGAAAAAAGCAACCGGAACCACGCACGAGGAAGTATGGACGGTTGCGAACCGTCGAGAAACGCCGGGTGCATAACAAAAGAAATGGCGTCTCATCGAACGTTTCTAGGTTATGTTTCCATCGAGAGCCTCGTACACGTTGACGTTCGTGCAACGACGATGACTCGAAGTGTAGTTTCGTTCGAGCGAATTGCAAACAAGCTCGTTGCGAGCTCGTTGCGGAGGAAACTGGACTCGTGTTCGTGGTTGGCGTGAAAAATTGCAAGGAATCGATCGAAATCGATGCTAGTCCATTCGTTATGCGAAGTGAGGTTACTCGAGTTCGAATTTCAAATTAAATCGAGTCCCTCGACTTGTTCGAACGAGGCTTTAGAATAACATTTCACGTACGTATCAAACATTTCTTTGCAAACATCAGTTAGTGTATTACTGTTATTATTGTACTATATTGTTAATCCTGTGCACTCGACTCCTTCTCAGACGTTAGCAATAGAAACTATTGCTAAGGTAGCAATCTTTGAGCAATATCTTAGCCATAGTTTCTATTGCTAATATCTCTCAGCAATAAAACATATCCGTTTCAATAGAAAACTTGAGGGAAACATGCATTTCTCGAAGAGTTGCAGTGGAATAATTTTAACTTCCGTAGTCGTTAATCAATGCTGATGTCCCCTCTGAGGGGACATCAGAGTGCAAAGGGTTAATGTAGTAGTATAAACGCTGGTCACGACTTTTGACCAACGTCGCAACGTGTACGCAGCTCTTTAAATTTTCGCTCGCTTCGAGTCGAAGCTCGAATGGTCGTTTTTGAACGAAACTTTCGCTGAGACGGGGGAAACTAAATGCTCGTCGCGTTTGACAAAAATCCCGGAATGGCACTTCATAGCAATTGTCGATGCTACGGAAATACTTGAAACGGGCCGCGGCTTCTCTTCCGCTCGGTCAAGGTAAGAACTACTCGCATGGGATGACAGATGGCACTCGAAGTTGCTGTGAGTCCGTGTGCGTGTTTGTTAAGACGAAACGAACGAAAGTTGTCCGCAATTGCGACGAACGGGGATGCGAAAATTCGACGCAGCTTGAAACGAGGCTGAAGCTCGAAGTCGAAGAAGAGTTAGGCGTGTATCAAAGGATTCTTAACAAACACCCGAGACGGGAAACGTGTGACGAGCACCCTAGAACCTTGATAGCCGACTAAGAGGTCCTTCGACCTTCTCGCGTACACGCGCTTTTGGTAAAAACGATTCAAATAGCGATCGATGATGCTTGACATACGCGTTTATGATAAACTTATATCGTTGTTCGTTAAGTTTGTACACCAAAATAGTTTCATCTTTGATTGTTTCTGATCACTGTGAAATACAAAAGGTTGCAGTTCTATGACCACGTTAAACTTAACCTATTTAGTCTCATTATGACTCAATTCAGGATTACTATAGTTTAATTAATTAAAATTAAAATATCGAACGCGACATTGCATAGGATTATTAATAAGATGTCTTGCATGATACTACATCGATCGTAAAAACCAAATATACTGACATCTCCATCGTCGACAGCTACTTGAATCGTTGAACACACGAGACCCACAAAAATGGACGCCAAAGTCGTGAACCCACGCAAGACGAGATACAGACCCCATAAAATCAGACTAAACGAATAACAAACCGAATAATTCTACTGGACACACGAACGAAAAGAAAAAAAAGAGAAACTGAAACGCACGACGGACCGGACGTTGATCACGCGAGACCCACAAAAATGGACACCAAAATCGTGAACCCACGCAGGACGAGACGAGAACGTTAAATTAGACCGAGTGATTCGACTGGACGTACGAACAGACAGAAAAATAAAAGGAAGGAAAGAGAAACTGAAATTTACATAACGACGGACTGGACGTAACGTTTCGAGGCCAAGAGGATGACGCGGACGTCTCAGTCTCTTTCTTGACCCCATGCATGAAACCGATTAGGATCGGGCCAGAGCGATACGGACGAGGCGATGGCGACGGCAGCTCTTCTGCGGAACAAACCGAGCCCGGGTTCAACGACCCTGGAGGATGTACTTGACTCCCTCCTTGGCCTGCCATCCGCGTCGCGTACCCCGAGTCCTGGGCCAGGCCCCGTCGTAACCGGCGCATCCGCCTCCATGCGGCATCGAACGAACGTCGGCCAGGCTAATGCGAAAGCCGGGAAGAGCTGCAGCGACCTACGCCAAGACCTCCAAGGTAGGAGGACTATGTAAGTTTTCGTTCTGAACCAACTTCCCTCTCGAGAGAGAGGACTCGAGAGAGGCTCAAAGAAAGAAAAAAAGAAAGCAAAGCAAAACCAAAAAAAAAAGAAAAGACAAATTTACTATACTCCCTTTTGTTACGAATCTCTCTGTACGTGTATACTTACTTGTGTATCTCTGCGTGTTGTACAGGCACAGTATGGTTCTCTTCGGCCGGATGTTAACGCGAGAGATGAAGTTCACGTTTCTCTTATTTTCCAGTTTTATTTTTCGTTTCGTTTCTGTTTCAGCGGTTGGAAATTACGCGTTGCAGGGGCCTTTCATAAGTTAATTCGCGATCAGTGTTTTGGTATGGAACTTTCGCTCGATGCGGCTCTTTGTTGAGCGCTAGTTTTTGTTTGCTGGAAGTTTGTTCCGTGTTGTACGATTTTGTTTAACGGAACTTTGTTTATATCAGCTAATTGGCGTGTAATACCAATTCGAAGTATCGGAGGGATGTTGAATGTACCTGTTAATGTTTTGCGCGAGTTCGCGATTGTTTAATTGTGAATGCCTCTGGCTTTCATACCTTTGACGCAGTTACGTGTAATTTTTAATTACGACTTGTTTGGGTTTGACGCAGAATTGCATGATATTATTTTTCTGATTACCTTTTGCAATTGTTTTACAATTTAACGAGAAACAATTTTATGCCTCGTGTTATTAGACAAATTGCAAAGGTATTAATAAAATGATAATATTGTAACTAAAGATATTTATATTTTGCGTTCTGTTGACTATTATTGTTATTATTTCTTACTTATTTTCATTTTAATTTCTAATGCTTTATGTTAATACAATATTGATTAAACAACGTCCTAAATTCAAAAGCAAGTAAGAACGAAGCATTATCATAAGGACAATTAATAATTCATGAATTAAACGAATGTAGAGCGTTCGTTTAAAATTCATTTCACGTTCCTGTCATGATTGAAATTTAAATGTAGAATTACGATTCACGTCACTTCAGTGGTTTAAAATAGACTTTTACCCGAAAATGGTGAAGCTTCGGGGACATTGAAAAATAAATTAATTTCATTAAACTCGTTTCATTTTCACGTAATCGTCGCTTAACCAGGGAGCGTGGAATTAATATGTTAACATTTGAATTGCAAAACCATACTGTGCGTCTATGTTGTCCTCGATTTTATGCGCTCCGCTTGCGTTTCTCTTCGCCTCGTCGTCACTCACCTCTCACACACACCGCTCTTTTATTATCTCTCCAATTCTCTCTCTTTCTCTCTCTTCTTTGTACACGTATCTCTCTGTAAAATTTCATTTTTCTCTCATTAGACGAAAAGTATCGGCGTTTCAACCATATTTTTGCACGGTTAACACGACCGTGGTATTTTTAAAAAGTCTGCAAACTGTGTCAATACGTCCTGCAAATGAATGGAAACGAAATGCTAATTATCGCCAGTCTGGAATTCGAAATTACTCAGCTGTATGGTAATCATACGTTTGTTAATTTTCACTTCTAAATGACCCTCTATTTTTATCCAATTATTGACATATTTTATTTCTTGGTTACTCAAATTTGAACAAGTAGTTTCTATATTTGATGCTTGAAAACTATTTCCAAAGTCATTGCTTAAATGCTACCGCGCTGATAAATTGGTAGC
The DNA here is from genome assembly GCA_963969225.1 of Xylocopa violacea. Classification (NCBI taxonomy): domain Eukaryota; kingdom Metazoa; phylum Arthropoda; class Insecta; order Hymenoptera; family Apidae; genus Xylocopa; species Xylocopa violacea. Next base: position 20,650,189 of record CAXAJV010000008.1, read on the forward strand.
CTACATTATCTACTGATTCTTGCACAGCGCCTTCGAACTCTACGAGACGTATTGACACAGCATTCGATCTCTCAAGCATCGACCATATCGTATCAACCACGCGTTTAAACGAATAGAATGCCTCGAAACGCCAATACAGAATGCATCCGATGCAGCTAGAAAACTTGCCCTGTGCAAGGCCACTTTCCCGTTTCATCGTTCTCTCGCAGCCATTTTCTATCGCTTCGAGATCACCATTCAGAGCCATTGTCAGCCAAGATCGACGACGAAGGAGGGAACGGGAAACGACGATGAGATACAAAAAAAAAAAGACAAATGCAAAACGAGAGCAAACGGAAAGAGGAGCAAGTCGCATGGGCGACGAAGAAACCGCGGCTACGACGACTTAACCCACATCCTCGGTTTTCTTTTCTGTTTTCTGTTACACTTACGTTGTTTTACACCTTTGCAGACACGAAAAGGCGTCTGATAAAGTTCAGGGAGGCGGAATCGTAGCGTCTCGCCTCCTCTGAATTGCAGACGTCTCGACGCGAGGCTTATCGATCACAGACGATTTTACCGACGGTGAAACTAGCCAATCTGGGGACACGGAGCTAATTGCGTTGGTTGACGCCGACCGCAGGATGACGCGAATCATTAAAATATGCGAAACAAATTCGTAAGGATATTTTCAACATTTTTGTTTTAAGTTCTTGCTTCCCTTCATTTCTTCTTCTTGCTCTTTTTTATCCTTGTTTTCGTTAACGGCTCATTTCTTTTCTCTTATCGTTTATCCTTGCACCACGAGAGTATTTCTTTTATTTTTTAATTAAACGCACTTGGGGGAGGGTGGTTTGAAAAAATGAAACAAGAGTATAATTTTAAGCGACTTGCAAGTGGCCTGATCGAGCGGTTGGTTAGTCTTTGACGCTCGTTAAGGACTTAAACCTGTAACGACACTTTATGATCGCAAAAGGGTACGTCACGGTAACCATTTTCATTCCATACACACGACATCGCTTCTATGTACGTATTGTCACGTTCCACTTTGCTTCGATACGCTCGGTTGTCCCGGTATCGTTTATGGACGAAAGCGTGGCGTAATAACAAATGACGACGTGAAACAATTCAAGCGTGTACAACATAATCACTGCCTTTTAATTGCTAAAACTACAGGCTGTTCAGAGAAAGTTATAGGAGTGACTTTTTTAGTCTAGAAAATTCAGAAAAATTCAGAATCCATTGCAACTGTGACGCGAATACCCATCATTTAGCATTTCCATCACGCGTCCCACTGCAATGGATTCGTACCACGATTGCACACCCCCGCGACAGATCAACATCGAATCTAGAAAACCCACGCGAAATCACTCCTTTCAATTTTCCTGCAACAGCCGTTCAGAAAACTCGAATCGAGAACAAAGCGTGTCTCCTTTCGTCCGAACGATGAAACCGGTAGAACCGTCGCGAGCACAACAAGTACGACCAGCCCGTATGGTTCACCGGTGTGTCTGACGATGCAAACGAATTACGATAATGTCGCAGAGTCCGCTAGGAGCGTGATGGACGTGCAGGGAGCCACCGAGGAGCGCGCCTCCTACTACGTGGGCGAGCTGGTGCGGCGCAAGAGCGAGGGTAGCGACGCGATACCCTCGAAAACGGGCGCGACGCAGCCGAGGGCCGGCCCTCTGGCCCATCGAAGGGTCTCCTTCGACAGCAACCAGGAGGCGAACGGGCTGGTGGTGGCCGGGAACGCCGTCGAGAAGGTGGTGCGTTGCGGCAACAACAAGTGCAGCAACTCGGCTAGCCTGGCGGAGGCGAAGAAGAACTACAAGAGCTGTCACAACTGCACCTGCCTGTACTGCTCGAGGGAGTGCCGGAGAGCGCACTGGCACCGCCACAGGAGGACCTGTCTGCACACCCGCGCTGGCAGCCTCTGCAAGCAGGTGTTGTCCTCCGCGAAGGAGGACCCGATCACTCTGAAGCACATCTCGGCGCTGGCGAAGCGGGGCTACGCGTTCCACGGCCGCGGGGCCGTCAAGTGCTTCTTCTCGAGCCCGGAGGCCGCTGAGAAGTTCATCGCGAACGGCTTCGTGGACCTGGGCGAGCCGACTTACGTGCGCTGGTCGGACCTGCTGGCCCGGGAGATGGGCACGGAGCTGTACGCGGAGGTGATCAGGCTGTGCAAGTCGTACAACCCGGACACGAGGCTGGTACTGTTCGTGGCTGTCTGCGTGGTGAGCGAGGTGCCCACCAGCGGGGCCGTAAAGTGGGAACGGCAGCTGGTGTCCAGGTGCGCGAAGATCTACCTGGACTCGGCGAACAGGCACCACACGTCCTCGTCGTCCGCGTCCCCGCAGGGCAGGCAACAGTCGACGTCCCCGTGCAACATCACCAGGGAGATGGAGTCGCCAGAGATGCTGGTGCTGACCTCGTTGCCGGGCAACAACGGGCAGAACACGCCCAAGAGGATCCGCGAGATCAGCTTCACGAACATCCAGAGGCAGCTGAAGCTGAGAGGCGTCTCGCTGAGGAGGCACTTCCCGCAGGTCTACAGGAAGCTGCGCGCGTACGTCGACGGCACCGTGGACAAGTTCGCGCCAGTCACCATCTATCCGAGGGACCAGGCGTCCGGGAAGAGTTTCATGTGCATCATCATGCTTGGGGTGGAGCCGGAGCGTCTTCAGCTGCTACCGACGGACTCCTCCAGGGTCAGGACCGTCGACATCAGCGTCGAGGAGGAATGAACGCCGAGTAGATGCTCTTCGTATTCGCTTAAGCGGTTTTTTACTAAATTTAGTAAGAGTTATTCTTCTGCAGGCTACGATAGGCATCCGCGAGCAAAGGTGGAGGTCGATCTATTCAGATTCCGGGCTTGATCTTCAGGTATTTGCGATTCTAGGTAAAGGGAACGGGGAGGGGGGCGCGAGTAACAATTGCCCGCGCCCGAAACAGCTGAAGATGGCTCCTGGAATTTCGCAGGAAATTGAACGGAAGTAGATCGTCGTTGGGAATGGAACGCAGGTCGAGGACGTAGCCTCTTCGGGGAAAAACGATCCACCAAATCGAGGACACGTCCAGATGTGGCTGGCATTCCGTGGCAATTCGTGTGGAGCAACGAACAAGACGCATAGACGAATTAGACTGTACGTTGCCGACACTCCCGTCTTCGTTCAGTTTTGCAGATAGATCTAATCGTGTATTTGTATAGTTCGTGACGACGACTTGTCGTTAGGATCGTGGGCGATGTTAGCCAGCGTGTCGTATCGACGTCGAGGAACATCGCGATCATCGTCGATGTTCGTCAGAGTCGTCGAGAACGACGAGCATTGATTTTCACGGTCATTCAACGAACGTCTTACCTCCTCGTAACTGACATCTCTCAGTTTCGTTCGTGGATCCAATTCGTGAACGTTAGAGAACCTTTCTGATTGCTTCGATAGATCAAAAGGAAAGCTCCTCGATTTGGTTGTTGCTCTATCAGATGTTTATTAATTATATCGATCGTCGAACGAATCAGCGAGCGACTTCAACAGAACAACGGTTCCAAAACCTTAATTTTATTTTCTCCTCTTTCAGGCTTTAATATAAAGTCTTGCATTTTCGAAAGAAAACAATTTTTCTACTATTTATTAATATTCCTAATTTTCTAATATGTGTTGAATCAATTGTATTAATTAATAGTTTGATTCGTTCGTGTAAACTCATTTTCATTAGGTGATCACCGATTCATCGTAAAAGCGAGATCTGTTCAAACGCTCGACACGTTCGACGAATCGTTTTCGAAAGTATTGGGCGAGAAAAATATCTTGTTGTCCTTTCGTTCGATTTAACGTAGTTACGGTTGTATTTTTTGAATTTTATCGTATATATTATATATAAAGATTAAATTCGATGCCGTCAGACTGTCTCGATCGCAACAGAAGGTTATTCTACCTAACCAGAGTCGGTCTGAACGCATCGAGGGGAAACAAAAACGAAAAAAAGATGAAGGCAGGCGTAGAGATTGGCCAAAAGAGGTTTCCGCAGTTTAACAGCTCCTCGCGAAATCCCCATCCCTCCCCAGGAATGTCGAAAACGTTTCAGAAAGTCCGTGAGACCCGACTAGCCAGCCGGTGCCCTTGAAAGTAGACAATTTCCTCCGAGCAGTCGTCTCGAGCTCAAATCCAATCGTTATGTAACGTTTCCACAGACGCGATCTTTGTGCCAAACGCGTAGACCGTAACGATCCTCGAAGTTAAGAAAATAATCTGCGCGGATCGCGGTAGCAACAGGAACGAACGTTTGCAATGGAAGAGGGCATTCTGAGAATCACGATTTTGATCTCGTGGACTAACTTCGTGGCATCGTGGAACTCTCGGTTCCGTAGGATTTCGTTCGTTTAATCCCAGACCAAGCCTACGATTGTTTTTCTTTCTTTTCTCGTTCGACGTCAAACGACTGCAGACTGTTGGATTTTTAGGAATCGTTACGATTGATCTTCGAAAGAATAGTTAATGGGAGAGAAGTGGCAGGTAGTGTAAAATTAAAATGCATTGAAAACCGGTTTTTATGTTGTCTATACATAGAGTGTGTTCGAACGAGCGTATACAGTAGAAGATTATTCTATGTGTGAAGTTAAGTCGAGATTGTAGACCGTAGAATTTTTCGTTCGAGACCTCACGTTTAGGAAAAAGGAGTTCGAATCTCTGTCAGGGGAAATAACGACGGTGCCAATGATAATCGTGGTGTACATGATGCTCAAACAAGCTTCGATTAGCGGCGAAGTTCAAATTTCATCGAAGGAAATGGTTCATTTATGCGCGCGAGGCAGGTGCACCTCTTCTGCGACTGACCCCAACAGGTAGCCCAATGATAATTAAAAAGTGTCTGAATCGCGGGCTCGAGCTCTGCGTTTTGCTTGCCCCAAATAGTTTCAAGCAAGAGGAGTCTTAAAAGTAATATCTAGTGCCAATGTGGTAGAATCTCCTTGTAACACCTTCCTGCGAGGCGTTCGCGGAGGCATTTCAAATAAAAAGTCTCGTAAATGTTATTCTTGTAACTCTACCGCGCCTTAGACAAGATCAGCAGCAACCATGGATGACATACATTTCTCAAAGTAATTTCTACGAGTGTCTATTTAAATACCGTTTTACTCAGCATCGTTTGTACGTACGTGAAACCGCACCTTGGTTACTGTCACCATTTGTATTTAATACTTTCCAATAGAAACTAGACGGACCTGAACTTGTAAAAGGCCAGAGATAAAAGCATTCCCGTAAAGAAAGAAAATACGAGCACGACTCGTATATATACTTTCTATAGCAAGTGGCGCTGTCCTGAACACCGTCCTGGTGTTCCCCTGATTGTGCTAGACCGTTTCAAAATTAAAGCTCACTGGTACTGACTGTGTATGAGACTGTCTATAGATAATTAACAATGAGCAATCTCCTATCTGAAAACTGCCTCTATTCGAACAAAAGATCTAGCTTTCCTGATTCAGAATGAAGAACTAACTCTCTGCTGCCCAACGTAGACTTTTAGTTCCATCAACCTGTCGATAAAGTAGGTATTCGTTACGTACAGCTTTCAATTTAACGAAACAGAGTATCGTCAGACTTGATAAAACAAAAGATTTGACATTTGCAAGTATTTGGAAGGTCGCAAATCTATGTTGACAATATGTTTGAATAATTGGTGATAGATTTGGGCAGCAGAGGGTAGTAGACAAAATGAATCATTCGTAATACGTAGTAGATTATTCAGAGCAAGTGTGACGATGGATTTTATTGTCCTTTACCATTCCCATAATTAGCTAGTTTAATCTATATAAGTTTCTATCTGTAAATACATGTTTTCAAGGTAATTTAATTTTTCCCCTCAACGTTTTAACTCTAAGTTAAGCTACGTATGCATACGTAAAAATTCCATTCGTGACATCCACGGTACGCAATAATCGCAACGCTCTTTATACAGTAGAAACCTCCGACTGTACACCTGTAAATTGTATAAAATAACCATTGAAAAGGAAAGTTGACGATGGATCCTCGGCAGAGTAATCGCCGCTAGCACAGACGATAGAAACGAAGTAGTACAAAACTGATTGTTGCCATTAAGATTTAACGAAATCGTACGAATATCGAATGATTTGTATATTATCGATTGTTTTATATCTTGTTCTATTGCTGTCGTGAACAAACACTGTTTTTCTTCTACTATGTATAAATTTAAACCACGGAACTGTTGCGAACAGAACTTTGTTGTTTCATAGTTGTCCGACCATTCGACGATGGTATTTTGGTTAGCACCGAGAGAGAGAGAAAGGAAGCACGAGATAATAAATAACGGATCGGTAGACTGGTTCAGTTGTGACGCATGTATAACAGGAAACCTAACCTTTTGAGCGCTTTGGACGCGTTTCAGTTGTTGCTTTGGTGAACTCGTATACGGGTCTCTGAAAGCAACAGTTTAAAAGAGTAAGAACAATAAGAGTAGTTAAACATTGCGTTTGTCTTCGTTGTTTGTCTTGTCTTCATATACAGTGGCTACAAAAGGCACACAGTACAGCATTGTATTTATTAAATATGATAAAATTAGGTACGAGTACCTAATTTTAAAATCCCATCTCAATTTTAAAAGTGTTTGCATATGAATTGAAAAATTTCTTATTCTAGAAACGAAATATAATACTTAATTAGATATTTTTCGTGTAGCCACTGTATGTATGGTTTTTCAGAGTTCTTGTTTGCGTTTTAACTCTTTGTTATCGCAGCTATTATCATATTTTTAGATAGAACAGAAACTTGAACGAAAGAACCGCGAAATTGTGCTGCGTCCGAGTAAAAATAATTTTTTCACTGCTTGGTTCACGATTTGTTTATGCATTGTACACGCATGCACATAGTGAGATCGAGTTTTGTAATTTATTTTTCTGTTTAAAAATATTTTATTACTTGTTCCAGAAAATCGATGGAACTCGAATAAGATTGATACAGTTTAGATCGAAATCGATACGATATTACAACTAAACGCTCAAAGGGTGAAAGGCAGCGGTGTTAGAAGCCACGAAAGTTAGTCCGTAAATTTTTCGATGGTTCCTTCTACCTGTCTATGTATCACGACACGTCGCAAGTGCGATTATTTCGATTGCACAATTACTATATTTCTGAACTCGTTGTTTAACCACCGTAAAAGGCATTAAAATGAGGGGAAAAAGCAAGGAACAGCAGGTTCGTCAAATTAATCGCGTTCTGTGCGTGACGATCTTGAAATAACGACGTGACGAAGGGACGAATCGATTTGCACGAACGTGGAAGCGATCAGTCGTTGAACTGTTCTTGCCTTTTTATGAGAAATCTATGGAATTTTGAAATCGCAGATCGATACGCATATTTATATATAATCTTTCCAATTTAGATGATATATTCTCGTAACGGTTGAAGAGGGCGTGCGAACGTCCTCGTTCGTCCATCGTTCCTCACCTTTTACGAGGGACGAGGCGAGCGAAATGTAACGAGTGCGAGAACAAGTGCTTCAAACTATTTATCGAAAAGAAAAAAAAAGTAAATAAATAACGCTGTTGCGCGGTCAACTATATAACAATTCCGGAGGGTAAAAAGCAAATGGAACGAGTTGACGGAAATTTTTTTGGACGTCATCGAAGATTTTTCTTGCCGTTGACGAACGGCTCGAATTTATAGCCCGCGCGTAGTCACTTCGAACCTAACGTTATCGTTTCAACGTCTATTTATCGGTGCTACCAATGTGCAACCATTGTTTTCGCATCTGTGTATGTCTCAATTTTTCAAATAAAATGTTAATTTTATTACACCTGTCCTGTCATTTTGTACGCGTCGACGGGAGCAAACGGTTCGCGACGCAAAGGGTCGATAAGAGCTGCCATTAAAATTCTTTGCGCTTGAAATTTATTGGGTCGCTGTGAGCTGTCTAGTCGATACATGTGGTTTTTAGTAATCGTCAATTATCGTTTGGTAATCGTTCAACGTTTTAAAAGGACTTAATTTTTGAATAATAATATTTTCAGAGAAATTGTAGAAGTTAAAAAGGATAGGTTTGTTGTACACTGCATTTCATCTTGGTTTGCAAGGAATAGAAGCAAACGACGATGGATATTTTTCACTCCAAGTAAGAAAATGTACTGCTTTACAATTTTAGATTTATATAAATGTATGAGTCGTAATTAACTGTAACTAAAATTACATGCATTCCTCGACGATACAATGACGAATGCAAGACTTCAATGAAGATACGTGTAGTGTCTGGAGAACTTGAAGAAGTGCTCGAGTCCACCAACCAGCAGGCAAGTAGGAGAGACGCTCGAAATCGATAATATATATTCAAAAATCAAAGATTTATCACAAATTCGTCAAAGAATTGATTTGTGCATCTACCTACATTCATAGAATGAATACATTGAATTATGTTGATTAGGAAATCAGTTCTTCCTTCTGTTATAGGTGTCCTAGCACTGAAGATGGAAGGAGGACTTTAAAAATCAATCTTCAATCAATTAACTGCAGTTTATTTTACATTTAAGAAGAGCTGAGGGAACAGGGAAGAAAAGAAAAGAGAAGAATGAAGAGAGCATGACATTACTCGTTTTTTATTGTATATTTTTAAGTATATGATCATATATTTATTGTACATTACACAATTTGATTAAATAAATGAATTATTTAAGGTGAACATTGCAAATTTGAGCATTTACCTTTAATTCCGTCTACACATACCTCCTCACACATCATGGTCTCCTGATACAATGTCCAAAAATCGGATTCTCGTTTGAATAAGTCCGAAAACCTGGGATTTCCTGGAAAATGACGTCACTTCTCAGAATCGCCAGAATTCTTGGAATTTCGGGGGTTCCTGGAAATGACGTCATTTTCCAAGAAGTGGCACTTGGGATACCTCCTCGCATATCATGTTCTCCTAATACAAAGTCCCAAAAATCGGCCGTCACGCTTGAATGAGCCCGAAAACCTGGGATTTCCTGGAAAATGACGTCACTTCTCAGAATCGCCAGAATTCTTGGAATTTCGGGGGTTCCTGGAAATGACGTCATTTTCCAAGAAGTGGCACTTGGGATACCTCCTCGCATATCATGTTCTCCTAATACAAAGTCCCAAAAATCGGGGTTTACGCTTGAGTGAGCACCAGAAACTGGGATTTCCTGGAAAATGACGTCACTTCCAAGAATAGCCGAAATTCCTGGAATTCTCGATGACGTCATTTCCAAGAAGTGGCACGTTGGAATACCTCCTCGCATATCATGTTCTCCTAATACAAAGTCCCAAAAATCGGGGTTTACGCTTGAGTGAGCACCAGAAACTGGGATTCCCTGGAAAATGACGTCATTTCCAAGAATAGCCGAAATTCCAGGAATTCTCGATGACGTCATTTCCAAGAAGTGGCACTTGGGATACCTCCTCGCATATCATGTTCTCCTGATACAAAATCCCAAAAATCGAGGTTTACGCTTGAGTGAACACCAGAAACTGGGATTTCCTGGAAAATGACGTCATTTCCAAGAATCGCCGAAATTCCAGGAATTCTCGATGACGTCATTTCCAAGAAGTGGCACTTGGAATACCTCCTCGCATATCATGTTCTCCTGATACAAAGTCCCAAAAATCGGGGTTTACGCTTGAGTGAGCACCAGAAACTGGGATTCCCTGGAAAATGACGTCATTTCCAAGAATCGTCGAAATTCCAGGAATTCTTGATGACGTCATTTCCAAGAAATGGCACGTTGGGATACCTCCTCGCATATCATGTTCTCCTGATACAAAGTGCAATTTCTCGATCGAAAAGTCCGTTTTTGGGACTTTGTATTAGGAGAACATGATATGTGAGGAGGTATCCTAAGTGCCACTTCTTGGAAAATGACGTCATTTCCAAGAATCCTCGAAATTCCAAGAATTCTGGCGATTCTGGGAAGTGACGTCATTTTCCAGGAACCTCCGGCTTTCTGAAAGCCAATACTCGAATCTACAAATAGTTTAATTGGGTTCTGGGCTATTTTTTACGAGTTTCTTCTCGTTCATGGATTGGAATTGGTCATTCTGGGAGTGCTGGCAAGGTTTTCAAGTGATTAAACTATTAATTAACAATAATTTAACCATTTATTATAACTTTTAAACAATTTACAAGCAACAGAAGTGTTCTTACAAGCTAATTGTTATAAATACATGTAGAACTTATGTAAATTTGTAAGAGATACACGTGGATTAATCTATTTTTTAATGTTTTTCTTTGTTCTCGACTGTTGCAGGAACTATTAACCCTTCTTGTCTTAATTCCTCCTCAAATTATCAATTTTGTGAGTAGTTCACATCATAATAGTAGTCAGAAAATGAATCTCTCGTTTATCAGTATTATATTACCTCGATTCCTGGTTAAAACTAATTTATTTCTTCATTTCTAACATCATGCATACGAACTACATGACAAATTGTAAATCTGGTCCCTCATGTCGCTAATTAAAAGTATATTAACTAATATAAATAAAAGAAAGAAAGTATTCTGTCTGCATCTCCTAATTTTATTAACTTTACTTGTTGACTTCTGAAATCTCTCTGTACAATCAATAATTCAGACCAACCTTTTAAATCACGAGCACCATCATTTCTCGGTGATTACACACACATGCGCATTACACGGTACTCACACAATCAAACGTCACACTGATTATTGATTTACCCGTGGCGCCATCTCTCCACAAAGTGCTCAAACTGGTCGCACAGCGTTACCGACAGCGAAGTGAACTACCGACGGACTGGTGGCGCCATCTCTCCACAAAGCGCTGAAACTGGTCGCGCACAGTTATCGACAGCGAAGTGAACTACTTACCGACTGGTAGCGCCATCTAGCGGAGGATAGGTGGAACTACTCGGTGTTTAGTTTCAGCAGTCTCCACAGAGATGGCGCCACTAGTCGGTAAGTAGTTCACGTTGCTGTCGGTAACTATGCGCGACCAGTTTCAGCGCTTTGTGGAGAGATGGCGCCACCAGTCCGTCGGTAGTTCACTTCGCTGTCGATAACTGTGTGCGACTAGTTTCAGCACTTTGTGTGAAGATGGCGCCACGTGAAATAAATAAATTTTTTTTCTCGCACACGCAACCATTTGAAACGAGGCAATATAAAGGTGAAATGATTATGTGTCAAGCATAATAGATTGGAAAATGTAACAATACGCGTTAAAATAATATGCAGCGATATTAGGTGAGTAATATAATGTTATTCTATACCTACAATTGCAGTAATGATGACTGATTCGAAATTATTCCTTAAATTTGATCAACACTTCCAATTTCAGCTTCTCTTCTACTTGAGAAGACTTTTGTCTTGCAAAATCGACAATTCTTCGATGATTTATGAAAGTTTTTGATTTATTTGGCTCTGTACAGATTTGCTACAAATTTATTATTATTAATAATACCGTCGTATATTTGTAGTCGTCATAGGGGGGTATTATGGTTGCGTTTTTTGTTTGACATTATGTATTTGTTTTTATTATACACGATTGATGAAATCTTATTGCAATGGATTTGGAGTACGTGAGCTAATCTTATTATTTTAGCGTTACTGGAAAATTTGTCATCTATCATTTTATCGATTAGCCGAGAAAGGGAGAGACTTACATTTATTTTGCACCAACGGAAGGGGACTTGAGAGAACCCGATGAGTATGAGATTTATATGTTGAAAAGCAGAAGGTAACGAAGGTGTGAAACAATCATTTGATCTCTCCTTTCGCGTCTACTTAGCGGAGACAAGAATAGTTCCCTTAATTAAGCTTTGGAATAACCGTCTTATTTAGGTACAACAGCTTCGCAACAGTTTAGTACGCAATTATCCTCGCGGAAAGCACGATCGACGATATAATATATTATACATTCATACAAAGTTGCACGATATTCAAGCTTACAACCAAAAAACGCCTTCTCATTGTTTCGTCGTGTTACAAAATTCTCCATAAATACTGTATCGTAATTGGCGAAGTAGTTAGAAGTTACATTCCTACATCTAATAGTCTTACGCCTAACGAATTTATATACTGCGAATTATATTATCTTTGTATGTATATATATATATATATATTTTTTATATGTATAAACACAGTACAGACGAGACTGATCAATTGTTCATTACAATATTATTATATATAATAGCATTTTGACTATAATTTTAAATCATATGAATGTACAACGTGTCGTTGCTGAATCGTATGCTGCACTGCGGAGCGATTCAACATCGCCTCCCTTAATTATCGCGTATTTTATACAGGATAAAACGCTGTTTCCTAACGTCAGCGAAAATTATTATTATTATTATTAATATTAAATATAAATTACTTTTCGCGCGGTTCGAGTCAATCGAACCCTTCTTTCGTACTTAATAAAAGAAAAACTGCTAATTGAACCAACTAACTAACCAACAAGAGGTCCTCCTAACTTTACTCTTTCTCTCCCTTAGACGACGAAGACATCCTCTTGTTTCTTTAAACATCCGAGAAACGAGTGGGATGAAAACGGATTTCCTGAACATTTCGCCATCATTCGAACACATAAGATTATACAATAATCTTAACGATCAATACGTATATATATATAGACTGTTTATGTATACATATATATCATATCTTACCAATAGTCATCATATTTCACCAACATCGATGCAAAATAAATCACAATCATTTTTCTTTTTTATGCTTAAAATTGGCAACTGTAATCCTCATTGCAACAGTAGTATATCTCCTCTATTATTAGAGTTCCCCCCCTCTAAATGCTAAAAAATATTGAATCCTCTCACTCGTTCGGTAATTACATTGTTCCTTACATCTTACAAGTAAATCGGAGTATTTTGGTTTCCGACACTTCGCTGACAGAAATGAACATTCCATTCTCCACGACATCGCTTTGCATTCTAATTCGCGACATGGAAGATCACATTGAAAACATAGAGAAAAAAAGAAAAGTTGGAAAACTCCAAACGTTTGCTCTCGTTGTGACAGAGCGCACGTACACGTACCTACCTAGTCGATAAGCATTAAAAAAACGGTTTAAAGTAGAGGTATTTTTACAGACTTATACACGGAAAGGAGAACAAAAATATTAGCTCTGCAGTTTGGTTTAGTTCACGTGGTACAATACGCTCTTTCACGTGCAGTCCATTACAATATGTGCAGAGCATGCGCTTGTCTCAACCCTAGAAAGACGGGACAATTCTGACAATTACGATACATGGAAAGCTATAGCTAGGCTTGCGCTGTCTCAATTTTATTCTTCCTACATTTTTCTCGCGTATTTTCATGTTTTAACTGAGACCACACCTCGCCTTAGTTTAAAACAAGAATTTTATGATTATTGTACTTTTTGTTTACTGGGAAAGAAATAGTGTAACAATATTTCTTGATAATCACAAAAACATTGTCATTTTCCCCCCCTACTTACTCTATAAGTTTCTTTGGATTAACTTTTTCTATTCTTACACCTCAACCACTAGCTTCCAGTACATAAATTTTTAAATTGTAAAACTTTAACTGATCTGCATATATAATCATCTTTCCAGAACTCTTTGTTCTTTAAATAATGTCTTTGTTAAACTAAGATTGACTCTTCGGTACTTTGAAGACAAATAAGCGACACGAAAAGTAATTGATAGTTGTATTAGAAACTTTCTGAAAGAGATGAATAAACACCTTCAATGTTTTCCTAATTGGTGTTCGAAGAGTCTGTCATAGTCTTTCTAGGGTTAACTTACATATAGATCTCATCGTAACGTACACAATTGGATGTCTGAAATGAAAAGTTAAATTTATTTCGTTTCGTGGCGTTAGTATTATCATGGAATGTGCCGAAAAGGAAACACTTCCTCTGTATCGACATCGCGTAACAATCAGAAAACGACGCCTGACTTCGTGTGCGTACCTTCTCCCCTCATTCGTTCTTATTCTTTACTATCTAGAGTACTAGCTCTTTTACTTACTTCTTTACTATCTCTCCTCTCTTATTCTTTACTACTCGAGATAATCATCCTTAACGTTCGTTGAATTCTGTTTAAAATGTCGAAGAGTCGGAAAAAATATGGTTTGTTAACTTTCATGCTTTTATTTGTAACAATGAAACAAATCTGAAGTATCTAGACGGTAAAGGAAAAATGTATCGTGTAGTCCCTCGAAAATATTCTAAATTTGCGTGAACTTAGACTTTTGCTACTCGCTCATTGTTTATAGATTCTCGCAAAATAAATAAAAAAAAATCTCCGGCTAACAATTCCTAGAATCGTCTGAGAAACGCTAAATACTTTTATACTGTACTCTTCAGATAAATACATGCCTATCGATTGAGCTTGCGATTAACGTGAAAACAAATTTCATTTCATTCGCCTTATACAAACAAAAAATTCTTAAATATTCATCCGTAACAAAAAAAAAAGTAAGTAACCCTGTTAGAGGTGACAACATAATGCGTAATAAAAATAATCGTTGTTATAATACTACGTTCGTAGATTTAGTGATGCTACTTAGAATAATACGCGCCTGTTCCCTCTCTGTATCAACAAAAGTCAACGTGAATAATCGAGCAACGGAATTCGCTGAATTCTAGCTTCAAATTCGATGCCTCCTCCGCTGTATACCGAATCTGAACGAATTCACGCGGGCAAAACGCGTGACTGCGACTTGTGCGGCGAGCTACTGAAATCAAAGTTCCATCCAAAAGGAACAAAACAAAAGAATCGTCAGCCATTTCTTTAGGAGACAGTGGCGGTGGATGCTAGCGAGCTGGGTCACGCGAGATTCGTTTCCTGCTCGCCCCATCCTTCACTATCGCATTCGCTCTCCGACGCTGAATCGCTATCACTGAACTCAACAGCAACGCGACGTGCCAATATGGACGCGACGTCGTTCAATGCGTTCACGCGTTCCACTTCCTTCTGTTCGATCTTCTCCACCTTGCGTAGCTTTATTCCTGAAAAACGAACAGATTTTTGTAAGAGTTATACTGTTCATCCTTTAATCTTTTGAAGCTTTAACCCTCTAGTGTCTCACACGAATATGAAATCACGTAACGGTATAATAAATTTGTAATAAACTAGATTTTTATCAAGATTAATTTAAAGGGTAAAGGGTTGTACTCTTTTCCTTCGTTGAACTTTGAAAAATATTGTAAACAAATTCCTATTCAAAGAATTTGTACGAATTCAGAGTTACTTTCCAGATTGTCTGTTACATGATCCAATAGCTTTTTAGGTAAAACCCATTCACTTTGCCCACCTTCCACTTTGGTGAATTTTAACAGCAAAATATCGGCTGTGTGCCATCGGTTTGTCTGCAACGAAATAATTCTCATTGATTAAATAACAGGATAATTACCGTCTCTAATTGCTTTAAGTAGATCGTTTCGCGGATCGACGAGGGGGATATTCGGATTAACGGGCTTCCTCAATTGCCCGTCCACGATATTCTTCAGGGGTTTCGGCGGTTTCAGCTTGGGTGGATTGGTCGCTATCATTTTAGCAATGTCGCCGTTCGTTAACGGCACTTGGGGCGAGGGTCCATTAGCAACTGGAGGTGGCGGGGGTGGCGGTGGCGGTGGTGGGATATTACACGGTGGAGAAATAGTTCTAGGCGGTGTAGGATCAGGAGTCGGAGGTGGAGGCGGTAAATCTTGCGGTGCTGGGTCGGTTTCATCTTGTCCTATCTGTGTCGAATGATTCGGTGGTGTGGGCGTCGAGTGATGACTGGGTAGCGGGCTGTTCGAACGACTTCCGTTCCTATTCAGTAGATGCGATGGTATTGAACCTGCAAAAATTAATAAGTAAAATAGTTAGCACAAAACATATTTCTATATGAACATTCGCCGACCATTAAGCAAAATTATTATATGACAAGGTTCTGGCCTTGAGAACAAATGGAATAAAGAATTAAAGGAACGTAAATCCTCATACCTAATTACATTGCATTCGTCGAATATAAATATTGATATAATTACCATTCATGGGGGGAGGAGACATACTTTCACCAGGGGGTGGGGGTGGTGGTGGAAGGGTGTCTCTACCAGTGCTCATCGATCTTCCTCGCGTTGGAGTATTATTAGCAGAGGCTACAGTGGGCGTTGAATTGCTAGAAGTATTGCTTGGTGGAGCTGGTGGTGGTTGCGTCGGTCGCGATCTACTGCCCCTGCTTGGAGTACTCTGACCACCAGGACTCTGGTACGTTTCGCTACCCGTTTGTCCTTGACCCGTGCCATAGTGCGACCCGTACAAGTTGTCCTCGTAACCCTGGACCACGTAATTCTCTGCCCTACTAGCATAAAATTAAACGAAATCGAATGAATAACGTGGATATTACATCAAGACAACCGCAAATAATAACTGAATGACTAATTAATGTCAACGGTTATAAATAATAAAACAATTCATTGATCTTATTTGGTGTTTTACAAATTTTTAAAAATAATTATTACTGTTAATCAAATTATTCGATTCCAGTATAAATTTACTTGTTTACAATATCATCAAATACAGTTTGCAAATTTTTAATTTACTTGTACAATCCAACTTCTCCGCCACTATTTCCCGTATTTCTTCTCCGCAAAAGAAATGCTCCAGAGATCTGAATAAATTAAAATTAAATAAGGTGATATTGAAAAAGGAACTGTTATATAGATTGACTGCTCTGAATTCACCCTCTCTTGTTCTGATGAAGACCACAATGCCTTTCACACGACAATACCATCTCTTACAATGTGATCCATAGCACTGCGGCATTTACTTTCAATAAAGGTTCCCTACAATTTTTTATAACAATCACGTCTAATACAAATTATTCATATTATATTACACACATCCATTTTACTGAGATCCTCTCAGACTTTTCTGTCCAGTTGTATTAAATAAAAACTAACAAATTATTCATTGAAGTATCCAAAAGTTTACCAAACATCCCAAGAAAGTACAAACCTGTAATGATCAGAAGAGGGAGGGCTGTAGAGGTGTTGCTCCTCCGGTTGATAACTTCGTCTGAGCTCGATGCTGTTTGGCCTTGGTGGTCGTGGTTCGGTCATTACCAAACCCAGTAACGATTCGTCCGGCAGATTGTGGGGTGCCTTGTATTGAACACCTTGCGGCGGCATAATGTACTCGCCGTGACCAACGGCCAACTGTCTCTGCCTCTCTCTCGTATTATGCGGCTGTCGTATACGCTTCTTATGCCTGCCACCGCCACCTCCGCCACCCTCGTTCCGAGGCCTATGCGGCTGTACGACAAAAGTTCATTATTAAACTCAGCTGTCTTACTGTGGAATAGTAGCAAAAGGTGCAAGACAAGCTTAACTTTATCAATCAAATATGACTCGATGGTTGATCCAGTAAACCTTTACATATGTCTGTTCTACTTTGTTCTCCTTGCAAGACTCTGAAGGAAACAGGATCAACCATTGAACGTGAAGGTTTTGCAGGAAATAAAAGTAGTGGTTCGGTCAAATGTAATGTGGGTGTAATTTGTGGCCATCTTTTTTGTATACTTAGAGAAATGTATGGTTTAATTAGTTATTTAATTTATTGACGCATGTGAAATTGCTGATCGTAGATTGCATTAGAGTTCCCTTACTTATGGTGGAGATACGATGAAGATAATTTGATGCAGAGAGTGAACAGTTATAAGATTAATAATTGAAGTAATCTAAATTAAAGGTACAGTAACAATTGTGAGCTTATACAAACAGCAAGTGGTTGATACAATTAAAAATAACAATTGATATCTACCAGAATATAAATACTGTCTACTGTATGTAAAATCAAAAGTCATAAATACTGTATGAGGAATGAAACAGAAATGTGTCCAGCCAAATTAGTAAATGAAAAGAGTGTCTTTTTTGTTACTTATAATACCAGACCTCACACTGTACAAATGATTATCCGAAAACTATAAGAAATCAAACATTCTGTTTCATTTCATCCTATTTATTCTGAACATGAATTATGCTCAGTATATTTCTACTAATTAAGATATTTGAATATCTTGTTAATGCTTAAGCAATTAAGAAATGAATAAATTATCAATCTCATATTAAAGTTCTAAGAATTAGCTTCGTTAAAGATTACAAGCCATTGCTTCGCAGAAATAGATACTAATTAACAGATAACAAAGTTCTTATTCAAACTTCTTCATCGAAATCAGCAATCTCAAATGCATCAACTAGAAAATAGTAAGATTTGTGTACTTGTGACGTGTTTACAATTTTATTTCCCACAACGTGACACATGACAGATCGAAAAGGAAAAAGAAAATAATCCTGAAATAGCCGGAGATCATGAGGCTTCGCATCGATATTGCAAGATGGCTCGGTGAATGATAATGAAAGACTTCTATTGAGTACATCAAAAAGTTGCATGGCTGGCACAGAACGGCATTACAAAAGTGATCGACAAAGTGATTATGGTAGTGAGACAAACTATTCGACTTTGGAAACAACTTGTATTACAGAGATGGGATGTATCGATCAGGGACTCCTCTGCGTAGATCGAACGCCATTTTCTTAACACTTTGAGTGGTCGACAGTCAACAAATTGTGATCTTTGACACTAAAACTAGCGAATCTATCAAAACAACAAATTCATTAACTTCTGATAGGGATTCTACCAATTTAGAATACACAAATAAACAAATAAACAATCCACGTACAAAATATGCTTGTTCCATACATTTACAATATCGTTTTGCTTTTTCTTTTTTGTGATAAATTGGAATACTTTCCAGTGTCAAATGTTGAATCATTGCCTTTCAATCTGAACTCTGAACTCTACATCTTATCAATCAAATGCATGAACTGCTTCGTAATTTGGTTACGAGCGACCATAAAACACAAGAATTAATTCGAAATCGTTTCTGCGCGAGCAAATAAGTCTCCATCGACATCTATGGGAACTTATGCGTCACCCACGTACTCGTGACGCGACACTCAATGTGTTCTGCCAAGTTAACGGAGCAATTTGTCACTCAAAGACAGAAAAAAAAAAGAATAATAAAATAAAAATTGAAACCAGCGTTCGGTCTGCGCAATGAAAAACTTCTTTGCCAAAGGGCGAACATTGAAGAATGTGATGTCGTCGGCTAATCCTAGCGATGTAAAACTACAAAACTGTCAAAAGCGAGCATCTATCAGCGCAATCTCTATCAGCGCAAAAAGGTCGGTTAATGAAAAACCACAAAAGAAGTGAGAGCTTGATTATGTATGAGTGAGTGGTTGGCGATCGATAATTCATTAAAACTGGATAAGGGTAATAAAAAACTACAAAGATCCAAACCATCGACTTGCCTCTCTGAACGGTTCGGCATATTCAGACTCGGTCTATAACGAAGGGGACATTTTCAATCGTTAGAATCGTACGTATATTAATCATGTACAAGTAGAAAATAACTACTGTTAATTCATCTAAATATAATATCGTGTAAGATATTGCGCACCTCGAGTGTGTTTCATTGATTCAGCTAATTGTGTATGTATATATATATATCGTTTTCATAGCTTTGTTAAATAGAAAAGAAGCAGAATATAAATTTGGCCTTTATCTTTCTCCTGCATCTGGGAGAAAGAATTTGCAGAAAAAAGAGAAAAGATCGAGGTGCACTTTTTTGAACGTGTGGAGGGGTGGAAGGTTCCTTTACCTTTTTCCCCCGATCGTGTAACTTCTTTTCGGTATCCTTGAGCATCTCCTGACTCCAGAGATCGAAGAAATAGTTCGGATCTGTATAAAACTTCAGTCCATCTTTACCGTCTTCCCTGAAATTGGAATTTCAATCTTGTAATTATCACTGTCATGTGATGAGAAGATTTTTGGACAATTGTAAGTTCAATTTGAACGTTAAACGATCCAAAAAATTATATTCAGCAGTAGTCGCATCAAAATTGCGATCAGAAATCAATGAGGTACCTATAAACATTGAGTTTGTCAAGGGGAGGCGGTGTATCACATTGATGATAAGTCTCCAGCATCGCAGTTGGCATGGTGTCCCTTGAAACGACTTGCTGGTCGAACACCACTGAACTCTTGAACGCCTTTCTCATGTGTATGTCTTGCAATGAGACTAGAACGAAAAAGTGCAACGATTCATTAGAGAAAACATTAGTTGAACTAATGTCTTATAATTACAAAGTACATCATTTCAGAGGGGTTGAAATACATTACTACTGCTAACTTTTCTAAATTGTACTCCCTATAATTACATAAATTTGTAATTTATATTATTACTGTTATTTCAAACTTGTAATTTTAAAATGTACACGTATCCCAAGTCGAGAATCGTAATTCTGTACTCTGTACCAGAGATAGGGCTAATTGAATAAAAAATAAAAGATTATTTAAATCACCACTGACTCCAAACAGAACGCCAGGAAAGCAAACAATCTCTGGACCACGCGTTCTAAAGCTAAGGTGTTAAGAAACGTAATTAATCGAGCGATCAACGAACCTTCCTCAACGTTGCTGTCGAGCTGCGTGACTTTCACGGCTAGTCGGTCTATCCTGGCCTGCAAGGAGTTGGCCCTGTCGCTCAGTCCGTGCGCCTCCCTCGCCAGCTCACCGAACAGATCCTCCGCGTGCCTGGACAGGCTGGAGAGTTGCCTGATGGTGTTGGCCAACGTGCCATTCGTTACAGCCTCAAGCTCGGAGGGCAACGGGAAGTTCTCGGGGATGGTGCCGCGTGCGACGAGCACAGGCTCCACCAGTCGCTTCGGCAGCGGCATCCTCTCGTTGGACGCCTCCTACTGTTCCTCGAGAGACCGCTCACCGCCTTCGCGGGACCTGCAAGCATCAGATTTGTTTGATTCTTAAAGAAAATTAACTTTACAACGCGTTTCTTAACTTTACAACCATTCAATTTGGGCTATGAACGCATATATTATATTATTTTTTGTAAAAAGTGGGCAGCCTACAGTGCACCTTAATGTCGCACAACTCAGCGCTCAAAGGGTTAATTTCTTGAGCAGTCAGTTTTTTTTATATTTGTATACCTCTTCATTCAAATCATATTAGTTCTGACCTTATTACATCTGGTATATGTTACAAAGTTTTCTAATATTCATTACACAGGGCGTTCAAACACTTCTGAATAAAATTATAAAATAGTTTAGCAGATTCTAGAGAATAAAATAAGACGACAATCGAGAATAACAAAATATCGTTTGAGGCTTCCTTTTAATAAAAAAATAGCTTTGAAAACTCTTGATGTAACGTCCACTAATGGCGGAGCGTCCATCAGGCACTGCAACCGCATGGGTTTTCGAAGTCCGTTCTCTTGAAAACGAAGCGTCAAACGCAATCTCGTTGCTCTTCGTTTCCATCTTGTTTTACCTTCCAGAATCATCTCCCCCAAAAGTTTCATCGAAGAGCGATCGAACGCCCTTCACAGAAATCCACCAATTCAGGAGTCGACTACGCAAATGTTTGCACAAAAGCACGCGGAGGTGGTTCACGGTTTCGATTCGACGGGAAGCAGCGGATTCGCGATGGAACGGCGAGAAAGAGTCGTCGGATAGTAATTTGCAAACGGAGTAGGCTCGAGCGCAAAGACGGCACTCGAGGCTCTTTGTGCGCGGGGAACACCCTCTCCGTGGGAATCGAGGGCCGTTAACGGGATGAATATTCGATCTGTCGGGGGACATCGGTGTAATCCACCCGCGCGCATCCCGTTCGACTTGATCTTTTTCATTTTGCAAACTGAGACACGCGATCAAAGACATCCGAGTAACGGTAGGTTCGTGTACGCTCTGCAAGTACTTTGGAAAAGAGGAGATCTGTACTTTCACGCTGCACTGTCGGGTCTGGAAGAGATCAAGTCGAATCTTAATAGAAAAAACAATCACATTTGCCAAAAACGTTTCGTACTGATTACTTCTTCGAACAGACTTGTTTTACTTTGGTGAAAATTGGAGACTTCTTTGTGTCATTTAGCATCGTCGCATATTACAATTAAAATAATTAGATACAATTTTTGGTATCAAATTTGCGGAAACATACTTTGTCTGAAATTTGGTCGAGTGTAAAATTATACCATGGCGTGGCATGATATCCTTTCTCCGTCGAATTCCACAATTATATTTGAGCATGAGAGCACAAAACTGTGAGTCATCTGCGATAACGTTTTGTCTCCAATACTGAATTCATGCGGAAGAATCGCAATTCACATTATACATAATGCATCTGTTTTGTTTTATTGTGCAGTATAGTGTTGTGATTGTGGATTATAAATTAAACATGCATTCAATGCGGATACATTCAATACACGCATATAGTATATTATAATATGTATTATTAAATATTACGAACATAATAAATTGGATTATATTGTAGGTTGATTTACCATTGCATATCATTTATAAGAATCCTATAAGCGACAGAGAAAGGAGGACGAGGCTTATACCTACACATAATTTTAAACAAATGCATAAATTGCATTCGCTGTCTCAATCTCGACCAATTCTTTGAAGCACGTTTTCGGACAGCGTCAGTAGTCTTGCGCCAAAATTCGAAACCGATCTTACATAACCTCACTTTACAAATAGATAGTTTCGAGCGTCGCCTTCTATATACGAATACAATAAATTCGATCATATTGTAGGTTGATTATCGCTACATATCACTTATAATACTCCTATAAGAGACAGAGAGAGATGAATGGGGCTTGTACCTACACATAATTTTAAACAAATGCATAAATTGCATTCGCTGTCTCAATCTCGACCAATTCTTTGAAGCACGTTTTCGAACAGCGTCTGTAATCTTGCGCCAAAATTCGAAACCGATCTTACATAACCTCACTTTACAAATAGATAGTTTCGAGCGTCGCCTTCTATATACGAATACAATAAATTGGATCATATTGTAGGTTGATTATCGCTACATATCACTTAAAATAATCCTATAAGAGACAAGAGAGAGATGAATGGGGCTTGTACCTACACATAATTTTAAACAAATGCATAAATTGCATTCGCTGTCTCAATCTCGACCAATTCTTTGAAGCACGTTTTCGAACAGCGTCAGTAGTCTTGCGCCAAAATTCGAAACCGATCTTACATAACCTCACTTTACAAATAGATAGTTTCTTGCATCGCCTTCCTATATATAGTGATCGAACCGCAGCGAGTAAAAGTTTCGTAGCAAAATTCACTCGGATTTGCCGGCGCGCACCGAACTTAATCCCATCCCCGGTCGTAACGTGATTCGATTAATTGAAACTCGAGATAATTGAAATGCCAACCGTCCCGGAATCCGTTGGAAAGTTTGCGGAGCGTAGTTAAGCACACGGTGCGCGAGGCGGCGATATTGTCACGGAAAAGTTACGGTCGAAGTCGTTAGCTTCGCGGGAAATTACTGCCAGTCGGTTCTGACGCGAAAATTCCGTGCGCCCGATGGGGAGGAGAAAAAAACGCCGCCACTTTTTCGCTCCTGCTCGAGCTCTCGCCAGGAGACCGAGCAGGTCGTTGCGAACGATCAAACGAGACATTTATCATGTTGGATGAGTAATGAAATTGTTATTGCAGGAAGCTGTTCCTGCTCCCACGAGTTGGGTCTTGTTTCGCTCTCGCGAGCTGTGTTTCGCTCGTTATGCTTATGGTTAATGGGTTGTAGAGAAATCGAGCTCAATGGTGGAAGCTTTTCTCGCAGTGATGTACGAGCGGGCATTTTTAATGAACGGGTTTGATGAACGATTAAGAAAAAAATCTGCGAAACGCGAGGAACGCGTTTACTTACATAATTGATCACGTAATCGCGCAATTTCTTAAACAGAAATTTAGAGAATATTTATGTAATAATATCTATGAAATAATAATTAATAGATTATTTCTGAAATAGTAGATTTTACTTGCGTAATTTATTAAATTAGCGATTGGTTTAGGAATATTTAAAGATATTTTAGAGTATTTAGATAAGAATAAGTTTCGCAAATCAATGTTCCTCTGCCTAAGTACGTGTTTCTTACAATTTTCTTAGATTCGTTCGAGTAGAATTGCACACTACTATTGATTTAACTTTCCAGGCGACATAGAATTATTCCAGAGTGCCCTTGGTGCGATGCTAATTTGTTTAAGTACCTCAGACACGAGGTGTTTTCACGATACGTGCGTTGAAACGACGAAGGTGGCATTTCTGACGTAAGTTACGCAATCTTGCGATGCAAACAATGAATTGTGCGGATCTTATCAGCGCACTGAACAACCACAGAAAGTGTGAACACTTCCTTCCTGATTATTCATCTCGCAAAACGCGAATCAAGTAAAACAAGGAATTGCGTTATAAAAAATATTTCAATTATATTGAGAATTTACAACAATGCTCTATTGTTTTATCCTCATCAATTTTTAACTATTAACTGCCGTGTTGTATTTTAATACTGCTAGTTTGTTCATTTTTAACCTCTTTCGACGTTGTCTCTAGTATTGCCAAGTATAAGTTAGATTCGTTGATTAAATTCCAAAGGAACTGTATTATCCAAAAACGTTAAAGTTAATCCGCATTTAACAAATTACAACGAATTTACAACTATTTATCTTGTAGGATTATTATGAATCATTCACTAGAAAATACTATTTTCATCTATGCTTTATCCACAATGACCAGTGAACAAAACAAAACCGATCTCTACTCTTGATAAACCAAGTGGATGATTCACTCGTAGTGAAACTTCACTGACAAGTATAAACTTATATTTCATAATGTATACGCGTTCTGTTGCAACCACCATTTGAACAGAAAATACCGATTCTTTATGCGATCTTTCATGTACTGAAAATCCTAAGAATGAATAGAAAAATAAAGAATAACAAAGAGGAGAATGCTCCACCATGCTCTTCTCCAAGATCAACTGAATCAAATCAGTGAACAGGCACAAATACCCCCTTCAGCCTTCATCTTCCACATCCCCTACAGATGAGTCATCCACAATGATAGTCCAAAGTGAAAACGAATAAACTCGCCCCTATTCCATACAGAACAAAAGATGAGCACCAAAAGACATTACAGCTAGAGAATCTACTGACCTAATCCAGTAATCCCTCAACAGCAAATGTCGATCGTACTAATTTAGAACAAAGTTCTATAAGTGTTTTATAATTAAGAACAAAGTTTTATAAACTCGCCTCTATTTCATACAGAACAAAAGCTGAGCATCAAAAGACATTACAACTAGAGAGTCTAGCGACCTGATCCAGTAATCCTTCAACAGCAAATGTCGATCGTACTAATTTAGAACAAAGTTCTCTAAGTTTTTTCTGATTAAGAACAAAGCTTTATAAACTCGCCCTTATTCTATGTAGAACAAAAGCTGAACACCAAAAGACATTGCAGCTAGAGAGTCTAGCGACCTAATCCAGTAATCCTTCAATAGCAAATGTTGATCGTACCAATTTAGAACAAAGTTCTATAAGTTTTTTCTGATTAAGAACAAAGCTTTATAAACTCGTCCTTATTCTATGTAGAACAAAAGCTGAATACCAAAAGACATTGCAGCTAGAGAGTCTAGCGACCTAATCCAGTAATCCTTCAACAGCAAATGTCGATCGTACCAATTTAGAACAAAGTTCTATAAGTTTTTTCTAATTAAGAACGAAGTTTTATAAACTCGCCCCTATTTCACACAGAACAAAAGCTGTACACCAAAAGACATTGCATAAACTCGCCCCTATTCCATACAGAACAAGAACTGAGCACCACCAAAAGACATTACAGCTAGAGAGTCTAGTGACCTGATCCAGTAATCCTTCAACAGCAAATGTCGATCGTACTAATTAAGAACAAAGAAATCGATAGAGCTAAATACGACCTGGCAGACCAGTGCGATGCCAGCAACAATCCCCTACGATTCAAACGAGTGCAACGACTGCCAGCCTCGCCTTGACTCCTTTCCTTTCCTCGCCGCTACCCCTCCTTCTCTTCGCGATCCCATTGGCCCCGATTAACTTGCCCCGGTTGTTGCCTCTTATCGTTCGCTGCAACTCTCTCAGGGTCAACACGCGACGATGATTAGCGAGCACGCAGTGGTCGCGCGGGGAGGCGCACCCCTTTCGCGAGACCCGCACGAGGAACGATGAGAAACGTTCGCGTTGCAAAGAAAACAAAAATAGACAACCGTGTTCATCGTGCGCGTGAATGTGCCACGGAACGGACCTACGGAAAGGATGGACGAGATATGAGTAACGCGTTAAGCTACCCCTTTTTTTCTTCCCCCTCGCGTGGCGTGCGATTAAGAAACGAACGGAAAATGCGGGATTCTTATCGCGAGGAAAAAATTCTCGACTGTACGCGCGGTTTCCGGTAAGATGGAGGGGTGATCGGTCCGAGGAAATGGTTGACGTCGAGGATTTTCTCCGTTTTTTCGTTAATTACGCGTCTAATGAAGAACATAAGTTTTATGTGGTATTTGTAATAATTATGATATTTGAAATTGCTGTTCTGTCCGATTCTTCGTCTTCTTTTTTCGAGTGTTGAAGAAAGAACATCTGGAACATTCAGTGTGGAGATGTTCGCAATTGAAGGATAAATAAAAATCGTGGAATGTTGTTTTGAATATCAGCGTTTCATTGCTTTAACACAGAAAGCATGTGGCCGACGTTCGAATGCCAAACTCCCCTGTAGTCAGTGATTCATCCTCTGATTCAATGTTTTTAACGACAGGCCTTCGTAAAAACAGGCAACATTTACTGGAAGGCGTTCACGCAAGATTAGTGTGTTTCAAACGCCATTGCAGCGTTTAATTTTGAAACGTTTACACCTCTTTGTGTAAACTTGTTGAGACTTAATACAAAGACAGCCACAGAAGAGACATTTTGAGAAATACAACCCTCAAGTGCAGTAGTTGCAGGGTTGTTTAAAAAGTTACAAGAAATACACATTCAAAATTAAACGGATTGTACAAGAGTGGCACGATTGGTTGATTTTTGAACTTATCCTGTTCTTCAACCCACGAACTCAATTACTAAAGCTCAAAGAAAAGGAATTCGAAATTATCCCCGACAAGAAACGTCTTCAAACTCGGAGAATAGGACAGCAAAGATGGCGAGTGAAACCAACCAGTCTCCGGCTGGCAAAGATACTTCCGGCTGCGGTGTACTGTACATGGCCAAACTGGAATCATTAATTTGCAATGGGCGAAGTACTTTTAATTAAGGGCGCCGCAGGGAAACTGAGTTTTATTCCCACCCTCGTTAAGAGCACCCCTGACTCTTTGTATCACTCGTGACTGTGTATATAACCGAATAAAAGCCCCAGGTGGCACCTGTAGGGTCGACCAGGCCCTTCTTTTGCTTACCGATCCCTTTGTTTTGTAGAGGTCGTTGCTCGGATACGTTAGACGGAATACTGTAACACCGAGGCTGCTTTAACATCCCCCGTTTCGCCCTACGGTTACTTGCTTATCCGTCCATCGTTTTAATCTAACACCGAATAATACCAGCCGTTTTATCGTCCACCATTTGAGTGATGGAAATCTGGTTATACAACGAAGAGATAATTAAGCTAAAAAAAAGTATTTCGTTTAGAAGACTGATTAATTAAGTCCAGATATGCTAATCCTTTGCACTTGGCTTCTTCTATATAATCTATTATTGCTAAAATGGCAACATTTTAGCGATAGAAACTCTTGCTAAAATGGCAATACTTCAGCAATAAAAACTATTGCTAAAATGGCAATACTTCAGCAATAAAAACTATTGCTAAAATGGCAATACTTTAGCGATAGAAACTCTTGCTAAAATGGCAATACTTCAGCAATAAAAACTATTGCTAAAATGGCAATACTTTAGCAATAAAAACTATTGCTAAAATGGCAATACTTTAGCAATAAAAACTATTGCTAAAATCGCAATACTTCAGCAATAAAAACTATTGCTAAAATGGCAATACTTCAGCAATGAAAACTATTGCTAAAATGACAATACTTCAGCAATAAAAAATATTGCTAAAATGGCAATATTTGTCTCCCAGCAATAGAAAATTTCAATTTCAATGGAATATTTCAGAGAAACATGCATTTCCCAAAATGGTGAAATAAGTTTAACCTCTGCAATGACTAATCAATATCGATGTCCCCTCAGTGGGGACATCCGAGTGCAAAGGGTTAAAGATTCTATCATTTCACAGTACACAAGAGAATTTTGTTATATGCAAATGCTATCTAAAGATTAATTAAAATGTATGTTACAAAAAAATTTGTTGCAAAGATGAATTCCACAAAGCAAAATTATACACAGAAGAATGAGAAAGAGATTGGAAAGCATTTTGTACAACGTATTCCGTAACTCTCTTCCGGTTGATGCGAAAAGTGTTGCGTTTATACGAACGGGTCAAGAGAAGTATCATTGGTAAGGTTTATAGAACCTTTCGACAGAAATTGTGTCGACATGTGGGCTGACATTTACGCCGTACAATTGTATATTACGTTCCGTGGCGAAGTAGAAAGTTTCCAACGATTTCTTCGGTTCACGATTTTCGTTGCGTTCTAGCCTAAAGTTAGACACGATCTAAACGGAAACCTGGTAAATATTTGCTATTTTATGAGCAATTACTTACATCAGTGTTTGCCAAACTTTTCTCGTCGCAACACTTTTCAAATTGTAGCATTTTTGAGGAATAAATTTCAGTTTTTAGTTATAATTCCTTTTGAGAGTTGCTTTAAATAGCGTAAAACGCATAGAAACACTTAGTAATTATTTGTGGAACACCAGTGTTCTGTGGAACACGATTTGGAAAACGCTGACTTGCATCATTTTTACATTTTATTATATTTGTACTAATGTGGAAATACTTGTTAGTCGACTGTGAGTTAATTAAGTCACGGCTGTTCCACATACATACGCAGTTGCTATTTTAATAATCATTTATCTAACATTTTTGTTGAGTAAAAAAGTGATCATGACTTCCGCACTTTCATAAATCATAAATTCCGTAAAACAGCTGCAGCGCATAATTTCTGTAGGCACGCGTATGTACACAGAAGTCATTTCGCCACGTGAAAAATTGAACACTGCAATTTCCTTTTACACTCGATTATTTGAATCGCGATAAAAAGGAAAAACTGTACGTACAAAATACTACGTTGCGTGACTCGTTAATCATTACGCTACATTAAACGTTTCGTTTGCATGAACAGGCTGATACGAAGGGCACGTACGTTCAGAACGAACAAATAAAAATTAAAATACTTTAAAAAATACATTTGAATAATTAAAAAATAAAAATACTTTTAGAAATTTTAAATACTTAAGTAAAATATTTGTTCGACGAAAAATGATCGCGACCAACTGTGATTCGGCTCTGATTACTTTTTGGCGTGACAAATTTCGAAGACACTCGGGATGGTAACGTTTATCGATCACCCAGTACGTTATCACAGCGGCACATTATAATTACACGGCGTGGAAACCAGTTCCAACTCCGCCTTATCCCTTTTTCGCAGGTCCGCAGATTAATCTCGAGATTTTAACGCTCATCGATCTACCCACCCACGCGAACTTGCTTGCTCGCGGCCGCGCAAAGTGAATTATACGTTTCCTTGATTTCCATCTGAAAAAAGAGCCTCATCCACGCGATTCTCTTGTAGGACGATAAATAAATTCCCAGCGAACTGTGTTCCTGGTGTTCCTTATGTTTCCTGATTAAGGGTCGGAAGGAAAAACGATAAGAGTCCATTATTCCCGGATTTCGCCACAATGGCGCTACTTTCCGCGTTGTCTGCGTTCTACGCTCTGCTCGTGGGCTCTCGTTACGTACTATTATCATTAACAGCTAGAACTTGAAAACTCCAGCTAACGATAAATAATGTTACACACTGCGATTTCGTACGAAGTTCTTTGGTCGCGTAAGTTTTCGATTCAACGAACTTTGTACGAAAGACATAACATCAGCTCTAAAACTGAACTTACAAGGTACGAGGCAAAGGGGTTGGCCATACAAATTTTTATTGGCGTCAGTTCAGAACAGACACCGCTTATAAAATTTCTACTAAAAATAATTAAAAGTATAATTTAATCATTTATTTGATTTTCTTTAGTAGAATAAACAACTTCTTCTAATATTCACACATTTCTTCCTTTCGTACCGTCTACTTTCTACTTCTGGTCTTTTCTTTCTCTCTAATAACCATATTACACAACAAAGAATGCATAGTACGTGTTTCGTGGAACCATTTGAGGCATTCTAAGCAAGAAATCCGCTCTACTCTGGATTGGATTCAATAGAAATCTTCTAAACGTACAGTACAACTCCTCAATGCGACTTCTTTGGATACACCTTTGATTCTCTTTTTATTAACCTCCACCTTAATTTAAATAATATTCTACTTCCTCGGTTTCCGCGTTGGTAGAATAAACAGGCGCGTCTCTGCGATAATAAAACCACCGTTTCGTATGAAAACTTCTCTTTAAAAAAAAAAAGGAGGAGAAAGAGGTTAGCTTTCAAAAGCTAGAGAGATCATACAGTGGAACTGTGCACTAAAATCGGGAACACAATGGGGCAACGATTCCAACGGAACGGACTATGCTAGATTATACGAGCATAACGTGAGTCACCGTACACCTAGGCTCCCTTTCAACCGTCTAGCCCCGTGTATCTGCATTTTATACACTCTCCCACGCATTCGATGCCAAGTAGGGATTTACTGATTCAGCACGGGCTTAGGAGACCGCAGAGCGACTCTACAGATGTTACGCACGAGAAATTATAGTATACAGTACTACGATGACGTTTCCAGTCGAAAGCAAATCCTGTTCTCATCGATCTTCGCGCAACAAGAATAGTTATTACATCTCGAGAACCGAGTGGTCGCTCGATGACTCCATCGCTGTTGTTTGGTTTGAAATTTTCCATATTGGAACTTCGAAGCATCAGACCAAAAGCTGAAATTTGTAACAATTTGTACACGCTTCTGAGATACCTTTTATTTTAAATCAGTCTTCACATGGTGTGTAATCCAGCTCGAATTGTATGTCTAGACTTAGGTATATAGGAGCTATTAAAAGTCCACTTTTAGACCCCACTTTGGTTGTTCAGCGCTGTTGTTTGGTTTGAAATTTTCCATATTGGAACTTTGAAGCATCGTACATTTTGTATGAAAAAAACTTAAACGGTGCCAAATTCGTCTAATCCGTTTGAGACGGTTCAATTTTTTGGAAACCAACTCCAGAAGCTGAAAGCTTCTGATCATTTTCTGGATTCTTGGTGGTCCTGGCTTTGGGTCACTCATTTTGGGGACTAAATTGAAGTTTACGCACTTCTATGATTTTGTTTTAAATCTGTCTTATCTCGACGCCTACATTTTTGTACTGACTCATGATTTCAATTCGATATCATGTGATAAAATGTGTAAAATGATACCATTTCCGCCAATTCACCAATTACAGCGTACAGAAGTAATTGAACAAACTTAAAACTAATCTGACTTTAAGTTAAAAAGTTAAGAAGGTGCATAGAAGTAACGCAGTGATAGACAATTTTTAATACACGCTTCTTTGTAGATAAAAACAGGATCTTTTAACCCTTTGCACTCGACAACTCTTTCAATGGCACATCATTTCCTCCATCACTAATTTCTTGATGCATACAATCGATCTCGTTTTCCAACAGTGGAAAATCAATTCCATCCTCACTCGATCTTATTTCACCTTGCAAACTTCATTTTCGTGCGGCTTAAAAACTGAAAAACGAAGAACTCGAGTTGCCGTATGAAAGATGGCGACCAAGAGTCGTCTCTCGAGCGCAAAGGGTTACAAAATGATCACAGAAAAGTTTACCCGCCTGCTTTCCCCGCTCGTGGAGATGCGTACAACAGGGTGACGCGTCGCGAGGATATCGAACGGGCAACGTTTTCATTAACCCATCCGCATTAGCGAGGGACTAGGCGAGCAATAGCCGCGGAGCGTCATTCTAATTTACTTAACGCGCATTAGCAAGTGGCGACGGCTCAGTCGTCGGGTAATCGCGTCCACGGTCGCTCGAGCCAACCCATTCCGGGTTGCACGTGTGCCCGTATGAAAAGCAAACCTGCACATGCCGTCCATATGGTCACGCGGCCGCGCACGCAACGAAAACACGTACACCCTTTGTAAAAGCGCGCACTCTTTCACCTCGAACTGTGCAGACAGTAGATGCGTATCGCTCCAGTTCGCGCGAGCCACTGAACAGTTATTCATTAATAAGTTAGTAGGCGAGCCATTTTATACGAGCCACGGAACGCCTTGCGAGGTTATTAAGTTATGTTCCGTTGCTTCGACGTATGCGTTCTTCGAGTCATAGGTTTCATTGATTTTTGTAAACGTGGCATCTTTTATGAATTATAGATTTGGGGAGGAAGTTTGTCGAACAAGTTTGTGTAGTACAATCGTGTGGTAATTGTCTGATATCTGTGTTTTAGATGATGTATGAAAAAGTATTCTTTTATACAGTGTAAGTATACGAATTGATGAGTTAATGAAGTTAATGGATGAACCAAAATGGGGTCCAAAAGTGGACTTTTAATAGCTCCTATATACCTAAGTCTAGACATACAATTCGAGAGCATCCATTCGAGCTGGATTACACACCATGTGAAGACTGATTTAGAATAAAAGGTACCTTAGAAAGGTACCTTTTTACAAATTTCAGCTATTGGTCTGCAAAAAAATGAGCCGCCTCGAATGCGAACTTAATTTCTCTACTTTCTCCTTTCCTTCCTCCAACTTGACCCCATAAATTTCTCTCCGCTTCATTTCCACACCCTTAAATTGTAACTCTAATCCACCCCACAACTTCTCACCTGCGCTAAGCTCTCGTAACCGTAGAAACCGTAACTCAATAATACTTCGTCCCTCTACTTTCTCACGTAGCGAGCCTGCAACCCTAACTGAGACCGCGTCGATCAGCTTCGAAGGACAAATTGCGCGGCAGAAATCGGTGACGAGGGAGCGTGTCGCGTGTCGGAGGTGC
Organism: Xylocopa violacea; assembly: GCA_963969225.1. Taxonomy (NCBI): domain Eukaryota; kingdom Metazoa; phylum Arthropoda; class Insecta; order Hymenoptera; family Apidae; genus Xylocopa; species Xylocopa violacea. Next base: position 20,683,125 of record CAXAJV010000008.1, read on the forward strand.
CTCGAATCGGTTTCCAGTTCCGCGGGAGGGTTCAGCGAGGTGCTCGTTCTCGACTATGGTCGGGGTTCGACAAATAACATCGCGACTCAATTGTTCGAGGAAGAAGGTGACGCGACGGAGGCCTCGAGAATGCAATTCTAGAGGGAAACGTGGAATTCCACGTGCGCGCGCGCACGCGAAGAGATTCGATTCGAGGCACGCGTGTCAAACGAGCGATATCGCGAAATCGCTGCACGTCCCTCATTAGCATACACTCTTTGTTATCGATGACGCCGGCTAACCGGACGCATCTTTTGGTCACTGGTTACGCCTCGATTACGATGCGTCGTCCCTCGATTCCGGCCACGGAAATTTCGATAACAACGATACCGTCGTGTTATCGATTTGTATTGCCTCTCGATCGTCTTGAACATGTTTGACTTGGGTATTTGTGTGACGGAGAAAAGTGATACGAATTATTTCGTCTACAGTGGATCAGAAAACATTCATACGCTTGAATACGGTAGAATTGGGTCCTGTTCTGTCGTTGTAATTAATGATGACTTAAGTAGACACCGACTTACTTCAAAGAGAACAGATGATTATGTGTTTTAACCCATTCGAGACGGGTCATTTTTTTGGGGACCAACCCCAGAAGCTGAAATTTTAATTTTAATTTCATTCTAAACCTTTTAAACCTTTATTGGCTCGGAAATGCACTGCACACACGGTATGCAATCCGTCTTGAATGGGTTAAAAGATACAAATCTGAGATTTGGACGCCAGTATTCTCTGCACACATTTTTTACAAAAAAGATTCTTAGAAATAAATCGTTGTAAATTTATAGAGTCATTATAAGAGTAATAATTCTAATTTGATTTGATGAATCACTGACATACGTACTGTACTTTATCAATGAACAGTAAAGGTGCTACAAAATACTTTGAAACATTGCTGCTCTCATTCCTTTTCAAAGCCACTGCATTTGGGACTCTTTTACAATTGAATCCGCGTCAGCCTCAGCAAAGGGAAGTTCCAATGCATTTGAGACAAAGTCCTCGACTCGTCCACCATAATTTCGACGAATCACCTCGAATTTAAATAATCCAGGTGCAAATACAATTTCGGAAACTGCAATTTACGAGCAACAATACCAACAAAGACAACGAGGTTAACAATTTCGCCAGTGGGACACGGTGTCCTGGATTACTTGGCCAAGTGGCACAGGCGTTCGCAAGTTGGCGCAGTACCACGACCTAAATCTCGTGTTCGTTAAATATTTCATGTTGCCGTTGCGACCGCACACGGAAAGCTATACCTGAAGAAAACAGATACGGCTTTCTTGGTGTCAACGTGACGAGCAGCCACGTTCCTCGTCGATAACGTCGCCTCCGACCGATTTCGTTCAGATAACACGACATTTTTGAGATTCGAGGGAGCTGCTTGACGCGTTCCTATCGTCTATCGCTATTTCCTCACATATACAGGGTAATTCTATTGACTCTTTCAAAGTTTTCAATAGTCACTCAATTCCTATTTCTTGAAAACTTTGAAAAATTTTAAAAAAAAGATACAACATCGATGAACAGATTGACTCTTTCAAAATCTTTTATGTTCACTCAGTTTCTATTTCTTGAGAACTTTGAGAAATTTCGTTTTGAAAAGAATACAACATCGATGTACAGATTGAGTCTTCCAAATTTTCAGAATTCACTCAATCTCTATTTCTTGAGAACTTTGAAAAGTTTAATTTAAAAAAAGATACAACATCAATGTATAGATTGACTGTTTCAAAATTGTCAAAGTTCACTCAATCCCTACTTCTTGAGAACTTTGAGAAATTTCATTTTGAAATAAATACAACATGGATGTACAGACGATAAATTTGCGTAACTGCGAAACAAGTAACAGTTTCTGTACAATTCTGTGTCAAAATTAAAAAGTTAAATAATGAAACGAGTAGCAGTTTGTGTGTTCGTATAAAAAAATGTGAATACATTGCGTAAATGAAGACGTCCCAGTAATTAGTTCACGTTCGTTTTTCCGATAATGGGGAGACCCCGAGTATAATATTCGCATTATATATTCCAATCAATATGAGGAATATTAACTTCCCGTCTGGGCGATAGCAGCATGAACGAAACTTTATTATGACACGCGCCAATTCCTAGCGCTGGCAGTTCTATGGGCTGATGCCGTTTGTGCCAGTTCCAAATCACGTCCTCCCTGGTGGCTGCACACGCGAACGTGCTACGAAAGGTTTCTTCTAGCCTGACTTTATGTACCATGGAAGACGTGGACATGCAAAGTACGTAGCTAACAGTTTTACTAAAATATCTCATAAAAGTAAAATAGACGATGCGAAGAAAGTATGCAGAGTAGTTTTACTAAAATGTCTCATAAAAGTGAAATACACGTTGCACAGAAAGTATGCGAAAACAGAATACCAGATAATTCTCGATACCACGATGAAAATAATCCGCCACTAACATTTTCTTTGTCTAATGGCACTAAGTAATAAAAATGGTAAAAAGTGATCTGTAATTTATAGCTGCAAGCGATTAGAGATTGCAAATGATCTTCTCTTTTTAGAGATCTATAAAATGTAATAAAATAATGTTTAATCAGTTGAAAGAAATAAGTGTTCACTTATGAATATATATCATTAAAGAGAACAAAAAGGTAGCTTATTTCTCTCGTAAAAACTGCATTAATCGGAAGGACCAATAATACCAGCTGGACACGTACCAATTTCCAAATTCCATTTGCCATTGGAGCCAAGAAACGTTACATAAGGGAAAGTAGGTTACATTAAATTATCGAGTAAAGTAATCCACCTTGATCAAAACTGGCGCGCTGTGTGTTCTGCGCTTACTATGTTTATTCACAAAACAGAAACTGAACGAAGTAAAATAATTGTTTCTGCTTACATTCAAGCGTCACCTGGTCGCTTTATAATAGAGGCAAGCTATTATAATTAATAGACACACAGAGTGGATAATCTATCAACCTTGCAAATCTCGTGTAACAAAATATTAATGTCCCAAATTGGCAAACTATGTCGATCCGTTTTATATAAATATCAAATATTTAAGCATATATAAAAATACCTCAACAAGCATATAGAAGCCTCTATATCCGGTTCATAGCAGTAAATTCTCGAGATTAGATATCCAACTTTAAATACGTGAATACATTTTCGAAAGATCTATATTAAATTCAAATTATTCTAGAGCTCGATTTATATCTAAACATTTTACACGAATAATGTAAAATAATTGTCTACTCTCTATTTGCCAAATAAACTTAATTTTTATACAATTATTTGTAACAAAAATGTTTAATTGCACATTAATTACTCGTCAGAAATAATTCGTCAAAAATTCAGAAAAATTATTTATACGATCAATCTGATTTCAAATACTTTTGCAAAATATTATTTCACATTTATAAAAAAGAAAGTTCCTCGACCACTTCGCGTATCGTATAAAATCGTTAATTAAAGGTACGCGTTAAAGTATGAACGCAAAGTACGGTTCGCGTAATTTATTTACCTATGATGTAATTTTAGCGCCATTAAGTTAGAGCGTGTCGATGAACTACATGCAGGTAGTTCCTCGTTATATTCGGGTCATCGATAGAGGAAGGATATGAGTCGTTGAGGTTACTAACGACAGGTTGAATAAATTATACTGATCGTTACGCGTCAGAAGAGCAACATGCAGATCGTTCTACGAACTCTTCACACGATTCACTTACATATTGACAGAGAAAAGGGGGTGGAAAAAGAGGACGAAGCCCTTACCACGTAGAATACAATTTCTTCTCTCGAGGACCGATCAGATCGACCATTTTCAAGCTTTAGCCCTTTGCACTCGACGACTTTTTCGGTCGTACATCATTTTCTGAGACCCTCGCTAATTTCATTATGAATACAATCGATCTCCTTTTTCAACAGTTGAAAATGAACTTCTTCATTCGAGCTAATTTCGCTTTTGAAATCCATTATTAAGATTTCGAAGCTTCGAATCAGTCGATGAAAAAGTGGAGCTGTCGTATGAAACGCAATGGCGACTGAGAGTCGCCTCTCGAACGCAAAGGGTTAGTACCAAAGCGTATTAAAATTAAACATATTTTACGCGTGCCTCTGGTATTGCAACGTTATAGTGTAAACATTCCCGTTCTACTAATGGTTTTCCACTCTTTAGGTAGCAAGTTCATTATCTTGAACTACTGCTACGCTCACGCCAAAGTGAAAGTCAACCCGCAGAAACATCAGTACCCGGGTTAGTGCACCGAGAAGATGTCTGAAGTGCACGACTGCCCTTGAGAACAGCGGGCACTCATTAGCGGTATTTACATTCATCGTCGAACGAAAACTTAATTAAATTGAACGCTAAAAATGCGGGTCGCCACTCGGCTATCGTCACTCGGAATTACGTCTATGGTTCTACGACCGTTCGAGCATCTTCAAAATTTAATTTCCAACTAGAAACTTCGATTAATTACGAAACCATTGCGACACTCGTCAAAAAAAAGAATCACAGTCGAGTCATCCGATAGAATAAAATTATGGAAATTATCAAGTTTCCTATTACAAAAGGAAATCATTAAGTAACCCTAATTCACAGCCATACACATAAAGATTGACAATGCAATCGTGATATTTTATTTCTATGGGTTATTCATTTTTTGCTAATTTTCTGCTAAAAAGAAATTGAATTTTTCGTTGTCAGTAATTATGAAAGTAATAAAATTTCCTATTACAAGAAATAAATCGTTAAGCAACCTAATTCACACTTGTACACGTAAAGGTTGACAATACAATCGCGATATTTTATTTCTATAGGTTATTTAATGTCAGATTAATGTCAAGTAAACTTTGTCACAGCCAGAGTACCTTTAACCATTCACCTTCGATTGTGAACGTTCACCGCATACTACAAATGACTATAAATCACTTGTTGGAATTTTTTCGCGTTGCAGCTATTTAATTACGCTCTGTCTCGAGAAACATCGAGATTGCTCAAAAACATTGTACGTGTACCATTAACGTTTACAATAATTTACTGCAATCGCTGTTGCATTAACCCTTTCCCCTCTGAGGGGACATCAGCATTGATTAACGATTAAACCTATTCCATCGCAGCTTTTCGAGAATTGCACATTGCCCTCGAGTTTTCCATCGAAGTGGAACTTTTCTAAATGAAGGAAATGTTAAAATATTTCTAGCTTCTATTGCCAACGTCAAAAAAGGGTTAACCCTTTGACTCAGATGTCGCCTCCGAGGAAATTGATTGCGAGGGTTGAAAACTTATTCCATTGCAACTTTTCGAAGAACGCGTGTTTCCCCCAAGTTTTCTGCTGAAATGGAAATCCTCTATTGCTGGAAAATTGCTGGATAACAGTTTCTATCGCTAACTTCTGCCAGCGATAGAAAATTGTTGGAAAAGCGTCGAGTGCAAAGGGTTAAAGAACGCTCGAGCCCAGATACGTGCGTGATGTTGCTCGCATCGATGTTCGGGAGCGCTGTCTACGATTTCTCGACCGATCGACGTCGAACTTCCGCGGGACAGGAAATGGCACTAAAGATATTTTCGTCCACCCTCGTCGCAGGGACGTTAAATTGGCAGGGACGTGTATCGGGGTGTAACGCGTCCGTTCTTTCGATAACGGGAGCCCAGCTACCCCTCGTGCGATAAAAGGGGAGCGAATGACGTCATCCTCGGTATTCACGGCCTCCACCAGTTAGTAATTGTTCGTCTGTTTGCGATACCCAGCGCACGCCCACCGATGGGGCTCCCACCGAAATCCTTCGAGCATGTTACGCTTGTGCGTTTATGCTTTTGCGTTTATAAATAGGATCGTTTGCGAAGGCACGGTGCGACGAATCGGAGTGGAAAATCGAGGAGCGTTCAATTGCCTTTAATTAGCTTTTTAATCTCATCGCCCCTGTTACTCGTAGGACCTACTCGACGGCCTAACGAACAAAGGGCCGTGCACGCTGGCAACGAGACGGCGATCGCCGATCCACTCTGTATAATATGCCCCGTTATTTGGGTTAACATCCATTTTACGCGACGTACCACGGCTTGTATCGGCTCCTGCACGTTAACTAGCTTACGTGTACACCGAGCTCATTATCAGTGACATACCGGTAGTAGCAAGACATCGAGTAAGTTAATTAAGTATTCAAATGAGTATGCGACAAAGATTTCCTAACGGTTCTGGCACGATAGTATCTTGCGCTAATGACGGTCGACGAAAAATCGTGCAGCCGCTCGTTCGCGTCGTTTCATTGCATCGATACAACGAAGTACTAAACAAAGTTTATATTTTTCATTTTAGTCTTTCTCCAATGACGAAACGAACCGTGCAAATTATGTTAGAATAATTAATTTGAGAATAAGAGCCACGTTGTAGAACCCACAAGAATGACAAGTTTTTTAAGCAAGTATATAGTTACTTTTTTATATTCGATATGTCTACTGATAGAATAACATCTATCACAACTAAGCAAACGCAGAAAAGTAAGTTCAATACGAATAAACTGATTCTAGTATAGCTCTGTTGCAACTGCAGCATAAATCTTAAGTATATCTCAGACTCGCTGAGATCCAGCAAAATAGCTAAGACTACGACTGCAACAGGGTTAAGGTGGTCCAGTTAGATGACTCACCCAGCATGTGCACACATACATAATACGCATCGCCTCGCTGAAAAAGACCGTACCCTGAAACAGTGCCAAAACGTTCGATCCCCCGTTACAGAAGGGTCCAAACGAGCCCAACGAACTGTCTGGGGCAGTAGTCGGCCAACTTATTAGTCAACAGAGCCAAATATCAACAATGCAACGATTGTCAAAAAAGGATCTTGGTGTATCATGGTCCTCACAATATCGTCACCAACCAGAAATGGCCGCCCAGAGCATGCCTTATTGCTAAGGTCGAAATCACCTGCTTCAAATTTTTCGAACCATCACCTACACGTTCTATCCGAAACAGCATCTCCACGAAAAACTTTTAACAACTTTCGACATGCCTTGGTAGCATTTCTACCCTGTTGCAATTTGTACAACACACAGTGCCCATGTTTTCACGATCGCGTCTAACTTATCCCTTTGCACTCGGCTGCTTCCAGTTCAGCAAGAGAAATTATTGCTAAAATAGCAATATTTTACCAATAATTTAGCAATAGTTTCTATAGTTAACGTCTCCCAATAGTAGAAAATTTCCATTTCAGTAGAAAACTTCAGGGAAACATGCATTTCTCTAAAAGCTGAAGAAGATAGAAGAAGTTTGATTGCTAATCAATTCTAATGTCCCCTCAGAGGGGACAACCGAGTGCAAAGGGTTAATAATGACACGAAATACCTTTACTGTACTTAATTTCGAAGATGTCACATGCCTATAACTGCAGTTACAAAGAGACACAGCCAGCCAAGGCTCAAAAGAGCATACGCATACATGTTCAAACTCGAAACTCCGAAATTATCGGACAGAACTTTCTGGTGGACCTAATATTTATCTCTGTCGACTAATAAGTCTGCTAATCACTGGTCTAGGGGAAACGTACCTATCTACATCGGGTATTAGAGGCATAAAATTGAGCATGGCGAGGCTCGAGTGTGCTCGAGTGGCGCGCGGAGTACGGTGCGACTTGACCCTACGATTGTACTCCGTCTACCTTTACTAATCCTCTGGTTAAGCGGATCTGGCTCGTGCGTGGACGTACGTTTCCGGTTGCCCTCGGGCAGCGTATATCGAGCGTACACGCAAGACTCGCAGAAAAGCAAACGCGGACGTGCCCACTACCTGTACCGGGTAGCTCTGCTGTTCTATCTTATCCGAATCAGCGCGGTTAATCGAGAGAATCGAATGTCACCGACCGGTTACGGATCGGTTAACCTTGCTGTCGCCTCCATGCACAGTGGAAAAATATGGCGTCTATCTTGTCCAGCTAGCCGCTGCGGTTATGGATCCCTGCGCTTGCTTGTTACTGCGCTGCGAGTAACGTTATACTAGAAAACAGACTGCGTTTATTCTTTCTCATTGTTTTTGTAGAGTACGTCGAATGTATGGGTTCGATCGACGCGTTTTTGAGGGATCGTTGGAATATTTTATTGCTGGTAATACGTGGAGAAAGGAAGAGAGCTGTTGCTCTTGATTGACTAATGATAAAGAACCTTGATTAGCGCGAGAAAAGTGTTTAATTGTTGGTCGAGGGTTTCTCTTTTTCTTTCATACTGGGATTCAAAGCTCTTTTGTTATCATCACTGACTAAGACAGTGTTCTAACGCATGACAAAGTTCTAACACATCAATCTATTGTTCTCTGGTTGAAATACGATCACGCGTATGCTAAGCGCAAAATATTTGGGGAGCAACATTGTTTGCTTTCCGAAGGCAATTTCGAAATTGGGGCTCAAGGGGTGATCGATGGATTCGCTTAATAAATGACTCCAATGGGTCATCCTGTATTACACGGTATTTCCAACAGGACTGAATGATAGGCAAAGTTGGCCTACACGCTTTGACGTCAAATAATCAATACAATAACGGCGACATGGAAACACTCGCTCATATTGATGTTGACATAACATCGCGGGCGAAATAATATGTTCGTGTATTAATAGAAAGTTCGTTCCATGGCGTATCAGGCACAGACACGGTCAACCCTCAATAACAGCACGCGACTCGAACACGGACGCGTGCAGTTGCTTAGGTATTCGACGAGATCTTCGTACTTGATTAATTTCCAGCTAGACCTCGACGTTTCGCTTCATAACATCTGGAACAAGCTAGCTGAGGCAGACGAAAGTGACAACAGCCTGGTTATTCGTGACGCAACGCTGATATACACATAACCATACAACTTTTTTAATTTCTCATTAAAGAAAATTATGTTAACGTATTGGCTGTGTTTCTTCTGTCTGACCCAATTTAGGTTATTCGTCAAAAGTAACAATGAAGGAAACGAAAATTACATATCAACCCTTTGCACTCGGATGTCCCCTCTGAGGGGACAATTGATTAGTGATTGAGGGGGTTGAACTTATTCCACCGTAATTTTTTGAGAAATGTACGCTTCTCTGAAGTTTTCTATTGCTGGGAGGCATTGGTAATAGAAGCTATTGCTTTCAAAGTATTTCCAAAGTAATTTCAAATTGTTGCAACTAAAATTTCCATTTCAATAGAGAGTTTCAGAGAAGCTACTAGAATAGTAGAGATTATCAGCAACAAAAGATTTCTACTTCAATAGAAAATTTCAGGAAAACTACCACAATAGTAGAATAGTTCCTATTACTAACTCAAGCATCCACTCTAGCAAGGTGCTGAGTGCAAAGGGTTAAATAATTAAGTAATGAATGAATTTATATTATATATTGGTTCTATTTTAATCTAAAAAATTATATACTAACAAAACCCAGGAATAAAAGAATTTTATCGTGGCATTGCTATTGTCTGAGTAATACCCAGACATTTTATCTCTTTTGGCCGAAGAAAAAGAACGCGTTAACGACTAGATCTACGAGAGGGTCCCCTCGGTAGTAAAGATAATTCTGTTGCATTTAACGTGGGCCTCGTACATACAGTCGCAGTTATGCAGGATTTCTAATGGCACGAAGTGCGACTTTTTTGTGGCAAAACACCGATAGAAAGCAACGTTCGATGCGACGAGGAGGCAAGATGATGCCATTAGCGTTACGTTATTAATAGCAACGGCAATTTAACGAGTAACCTGTACGAATGAACAGTTACTCTTACGAGCACGATCGACCGGTTGTCTCGCAAAATAACACAAAAGTGCAAACAACCTACGAATACGTTTAACTTGTTTGCTGAGTAAATACCCTGTCCTCCTTTCAGTATGGCCAGGTATATAAGCTGTCGTCGCCGACGCATTACCAGTGGGCTGTCCAAATAGAAAAACGAGCATCAAATCTACCAGAAAAGATCAATAAACATCTCTCGACGTCCTGCACTGCGATATCGCAGGGCGGTAACATTAAGTACAGACGTTCAAGTTCGGAATAAAATGGAGTCGTGTAATTTAGGACCTTGAATAATACGAGACACGCGAATGTTTTCTATATCCTAGTTGTAATGGAGCTAAAGGTTACAGTTAACGAGTAATTTCTAAAGATTTTAACTTTCTCGCGACCAAATTCTTTCAGATTGTCGGAAAGATTATTTTTTATCTATATATATTACTTGATTCCTTCGACGCTGTCCAACCCAGAATCCAACAGCTCCTTTGAAGGCTCCTTGTGCGCCTTAACCCTTTGCACTCCGAATTATTTTTCAATTTAATAGTTTAGTTGCCAACAACTCCCAACTATTTCAAGTTTTATTTGAAATTTACTTGAAATTTACTTTAAAAAGTTGTCAGTCGCAGTACAGTTCCTCGACTGCAACTTGTAAACTCTAAAACAACTCTAAAAGTTTGTTGTAATTTATATTTGTTTCTTTTTTTTATTTAACGATGTCGAGTCACACTCGACAAAGGAGCGCAAAGGGTTAACCTATTCGAGACAGATTGCATACCGTGTGTGCAATGCATTTGCGAGTCAAAAAGACGGTTTGTACACCGAGGGTGCAATGATATTAAATTGATATTATGAGTAAATACGGAAAAAGTAGGTGTCCAAATAAGACTGGTTTAAAATAAAAGGTATCTTAGAAGTGTGTACAAATTTTTACAAATTTCAGCTTCTGGAGTTGGTCTCCAAAAAAAGGAGCCGCCTCGAATGGGTTAAATCCGCCACTGACAGCATGTATTGCAACCATCGAGACTCCATTCAACGTCTACCCAAAGTACAAGCAGCTATCTTCGAATTGCTGCCAAATCCGGCCACAAACAGAGCCGAAAGGAGCGAAAATCGAAACGCGGCGGTGAAAAAAGCGCGCGCGCGCCGGAAAAGGAAAGGCGAGAGCGTGGCGCGAGCAGAAAGACGTCAAAGCCGCGAGCGGGAGTGGCGAGCGGGTTGGAAAAAAAAAGCCGAAAGGCAGGAACGAAACGAGGAAGAATCCCAGCCAACGGTGGCGCAAGGTATAGAGTAACATTCGTCATGGTGAGTGCGGAGACGTCGACCTCGAAGATACGCTGCTCGGACTTGTGTGTAGTCTCGCGGCTCGCTACCTCCACACAGTGATGGGCATGACGTGTAACAAATACACGTGAATTCTTTATGTTGTAGCGTAAAATGCCTACGTTATCAGAATCGGAAGTATGAATAATGGAATATGGTGACAATGAATGAAAGCTACGAAGATATACCAGAGTATGGCGCAGAAATGAAACGAATGCCTATAAGTGGCTAAATAAATGAGTAACGTTTCGTTACAGAAGTGAATTGCGTGAAAATTGATGAATTAAAGTTTGTTTTGTACTCCTTCGTTGTGTCTACTCGACATGAGAAACTACCTCATAAAATGTATGCAACATCCCTTAAGAATGACCAAAATTTGTCCAGAGCTGGCTACAAATCGCTCTGTAAGATTCTTGGGGTGATAACTGTTAAAATCGACAAAAATGTTGACATCCATAAATCGAACTACTCAAAAATCGAATTGCTGGAAAGCCACGAGAAAATACTGCGCGTCACGCCCATCGCTGGTTGTCTCCGTACACGTGTGTCCAGCGAGCTGTGCATAACGCAGCAACGCGCCGGAACAGATCCACGACAAATTTAATCTGCTCGCTCAGTCCGCTTGGTTCCGCGGCGGAACGCTTCGAGGCCTCGTCGTTTCCGTCGAGAGGCTCGCGAGTCGGTTCGATGGCCGACGAAAAAACGTCGTCGACGAGGCGAAGCCCGGCTGCGCGCGAGGCTCGAGTGGCGATCGAAAAAAAAAGGAGGACCAGCCACAGAGACCACCACCACCGGATGGTTCGTAATATCGCATAATATTGCGCCATTGATTCGGACGGTGCAGCGCGATTGCGATCCACCAGCCGCGGTAATCACGACGGGAATGCTCGAGGAAGGGGTTGGAGTAGGCTTCCGCCCGAGTGTTGGGTTTCTGGCTGGGGTTGCCTGGACGCGGAGAGATATTGCGCGGAGCTTTCGAGGATTAAGCACACTTCCTTTGTGGCTGATTAGAACTTATCGAGGGAGGGTTAGATCGGTTGTTGGATCAAGGCAGGGGTTGCAGTTGGGTTCCTTTTGTTGTTCTTGGAGGAAAATTGACTAGAGAAGTAAAGAGTTACGAGAGTTGACGTTGGGAAATTGTACAACACGTATGCAAATTTATGCGTATGCAGAAGAGAAGTATTAGACTTTTGTGATGATGCATCGAGTAGCTAATCGGTAATTCTACGTCGACTACGCTCGTCGCGGCGTCATGTGACATTATTTTGCATAAAAGGTGCTAAGAATGTAAACGTTTGTCACTTGGGGCTGTAAGAAATTGATTATTTAAATTCTCGAAATTTCCTTTTAACGCATCGGATGTTTGGTAACAAAATATGATTGGCAAAAGACAGTGAAGGAATCGGTAAATATTATTACATGTAATTATTAGTTAGGACTCTTGGTCCATCCAACAACATCTGTTCAATTTCTGTTGGCACGATAGGTATTACTCTATTTTTTCCTAAAACAGGCAATGTAATAAATAATGTCCAGGTACTTAATTATTAATATTCCCAAATTTCCTTCTTTCAAACAAAAGAAAACAAACTAACGCGAACATCAATTATACTTCCCCCATGGCGTAAAGAAACTTCCCCTAAACCTCAAAAAGGAGCTCTTAGACCACGCAAAACTACGCCAGGTCAGTGACTGTTCAACTGGTACGAAATTAACCCTCCGCACAAGAGATGCACCTCGACTCGCTAGACGGCCCTCGTAATCTCTTGTTTCTAAGTCTCAGTTTCGTCTTGCTGCTAATTGCATTAAGGGGAGAGAGAAAAAGGTGGGGAAGAGACGCGAGAACAGTCGGAAAAGGAGATCGCGGGGTCTGCGCGAGGTACGAAAGGACCGTTTTCACGTAACCCGATCAACGTCCACCGCGTCCACCCACGTTGCCCAGTCTACGACCAGTCTGACCACTTATCGACATCTCTAAGTGCACCTTGAACGGATCCAACGACGACTTTATCCGTCGCGCTGATTCAGCGCGACCGGTTATCAATAAATTGACGCGGCGATAGCTAGCCGTGTTATCGTGGCACGCCTCCTCTCTTTCTCCGCCGAAATCGACGACCAGCCGTGGGACGGACGCGTTGCGACTGCACGATAACGATAAACGCGACGCGCGAATTCAGGGAACGACCGCCCACGAGTCCTCGCGAGTCGTGCGCGCAGATTACGTTTTTCGGTAAAACCGAGATTAGTGCGTGCTTAACGCTGGAACTTCCGAGGTTCGATGGGTCACGTGAAGTTCTGAGAACGAGCTCCTCGAACTCCTAGCTTGTCCTTTGGATTTACTGTGAAAAATAATGGTCCTTTTCTTTTGAAGAAAATTTTAAAGCAACACCACTTCAATCTATTTGGATTTTTGATATTCAGAAGTCCACGTCGCTTCTTTAGAAGCTGTAGGATTAAAACAAGATTGATATTGGGTTGACCAGAGTGGTCATCGTTTTAAAGTAACACCACTTTCATCTTTTTGGATTTATGATATTCAGAAGTTCACGTCGCCCTTTTGGAAGCTCTAAGAGTAAAACAAGATTGATATTAGGTTGACCAGAGTGGTCATCGTTTTAAAGTAACACCACTTTCATCTTTTTGGATTTATGATATTCAGAAGTCCTCCTCGCTCCTTTGGAAGCTCTAGGAGTAAAACAATGGTGATATTGGCTTGACCAAAGTGGTATATTCTTGAAACGACGAAAACCTCTCCAATCGCATCTCTAAAAACAAAATTATGTTCGATAGGGGGCGTCCATATGTCGATTCTTCGCTTCAACGTCCGCGCAATCTTCTCAATTAGTACGTAATATGTCACAAGCTCGGATACAACGTGTTACGTCCATATACGACACGACGATTTAGCCAAACGCGCACGAGACCGTTCTCCCTCTCGTTCTGATCGAACGTAAACGTCCCCCCGTCCAGGTTTATGCAGAATCGTGTACACGCACGCTCGCGGTACGTTTTATCGGGCATAAAATAGCCGTATAAATGTTTGATACGCCTTTCAGCGAAGGAGAGTCAGGTAGACTTTAGAAAAGTTGATATCGCAACAGCACGCGGGCCCCGAGTTAACGACCCGCTTTGCATGTGGCCATCAGCCTCTCGCCCATAAAGCTTAATTGCGATTGAGGGTCTTCGGCATTACTCAAACACGGATTAAGGTGCAACCATACAAGCATGCTCGTTACACGCAGACACCGGCTAGAAGTCTTTATTAATGTAATAACGCGGCGTAATAAACAGCTCCGGGAACGTTTCGCTGTACCTGCGCAGAGTGTCGAGCAGGAGATCCGATCCTATTCTAACCCCTCGTGGCTGGGTTTCGGAAGTGTAGATTACGGTGCAATATACGAGCTGATTCCAGGCAACTGGGGCGAGTCGTATTATTTTTCTTATTACTGTTGGAAAGACGAACGAGACAGCTATCTAGAATCAATTTTTTTTTGTTAAATTTTTGAACAGTGACGAGTTGGTGGCTGTTGAGATGTATCTACCCCTATTGGGTCGAAATTGAGGCGTGGTAGCGTTAATGGCAATAACGGATTAGCGGTAATAATATCTGTAGAAGATATAAAAATTTGTTTTCCATTCTGTGGAAAATAGTTTTTCCCTACACGCACAATATGGTACTTCAATTAGAGTGAGATATTAAGGCAAAGAGATGGATGACTCTCTTGATTACAAATTGAGGAACATGTTTCATTTTTATCTATTAGATAGCCATTCTTTTTCAAGTGGGAACGCATATAAATTTTTTACATAAATCAAATTCCTCCGTTATCTTAAAGAAGTTATATTAAGATAAAGCGATTGAAAGCTAATCAGTTCATCAGACTTGATCCAGTTGCATGAATCACTCTGTGCACGTTAAAATAAATATCTTAACTGATTAATCGATCAACAGAGAAATAGAAGGAATTTCCTAGATATACAAACGCTTCTCTGTTTCCATATTTTTATACATTTTTCTAAGCATGTTTCTTCTTATATTTTTTTAAAAATCCACTACTTTTTCCCGATCTTATATATTTCTGCTTCGTCAAACAATATCGTATTACCACGACTGACCACGTACCATCCAATCCAGTTAACGTACACACATGTTATGCGACTTATGGAACGATGAAAAACAGGCTGTGTCACAGGCTGATAAACTACGCACTATTGGAAATCTATAATGTATCGTTACACGTGCGCCAAGGCATGTAATGACAGTAAAAATAGCATGAATTACGAGTGATACTTGTTGCAAACAACTTGCATGCGATTATAAATTAAAGTCGAATCGGACAATATCTCAGACGACAACACGAAGGCAGAAAGTGATAGAGGAATCCAGTTGAAGCACTTAATTATATAAAATCTAATAAATTGTTACTATCGTTATTTTTTTGTCGCCAAAAGTGTTCGCTGACACATGTAACAAGTCACAATCGAGTTATTTAGAATCTACTTATAGATTAGATATATTATTGCATTATAATAACGAATCTACACGTAACAAACGAAATTCCATTTACTGATCCTGTTAATCGTACAATACCTACTTTCTATGATCAATCATAGACATGCAATGTTGATGCAACTGATTACACGTTCTAAACGTTTGAATCGAAGTTAAATGCGTGAGTGATCGATGATTGATGCAACGCGAATGAATAGCTTGATGTTCATTAATGATGGCTGACGTGGCCGCGTATTGAAAAGAAAATTGAACGTCTTCATCTGATTTTTCACCTCGCTCATTATTCCATAAAACTGATATTCTTAACGTTCTAAAACATATTAATTGCTTATAGAAAATCATTTCTATTAAATAAGGCTACCATTTGCTTTACTCGTTTTTCAACATTTATCTTTCTTTTCCTCTCTAAAAATTATTTTAGAAAATAGGAAATCTACTAAATAAGATTTATTTAACCCAATGAAACCATTTTAAAACATCAGATTGCAACAAAAATCAGCTTACGTGCCATTATTGCGTCAGAGAGACACGTACCGGTGTAAAAACGCAATTTCCACTGGAATCCTCGCAATTACGAGCACTAACGTCGCGGCAGCAATCTCGTCTCCTCTAACGCCTCGATTTTTCCAACAACCAAGCCTTTAAAACACTTCCGCGAACAGAAGTGACGCAAGTATTCCACCTTGCACAATGGGGACCACGAGAGCCGTTAAACGCGCGTGCAATTTTTTTGTATCGCGCGTGTTTGATCGCAGATAAGCGGGTTGTCGTAGTAAAACGGCACCTGGGCATACGCGAGAGGCAACCGCGTCGCGAAAACAGTTTTCGTCTACCCACGGAACTGTTTCAGACTTCTCTCCCATTCAAGCGACGCGATTAATCGCATTCTCTCAAACCTCGTCGGGTAGAAACGTTTCTTTCCCGCGCAATTCACGGCATCCTCCACTGGTCGCTGGGAAAGAGCCCCCATTCAACGCGGAACCAAGGCGTTTCGACTATTACGAGGCGAACTCGGTACGCTTCGGACTATTTCAATGAACTGCTCCTATTTACCAATCCGTGGAGGGAGATCCACGTTTCGCGCGCGATCGCGGTTATTCGTCGCTTCGCCAGAGTATTTCTGGGGCCATTCATCCAGACTGTGGTCTAAAAACATCGATTCTGCGGCGGAGTGGAGTTCTTAATCCTATCATGGGTAAAATTATGGCTGTCGATCTAGCAAACAACATTTAATACAATTTTTTTGTAATGAAAAAAAGAATCATTGTAGAAGGATAAAGAAATATTGATTTTCGTTTGCAAAATAATAAATGAATTTCTGCATTTTATGCATTTGTTGCAGTTCTGATTACTCGCAATCAACAATCTCCAATTTTTTGCTTCATACGTTTTCCTCTTTTTTATGTTTTTTTTTATGTTGCAAATAGTTGCACTCTTATACAACATCCTAGTTCTCAAGTGCTCGTAAATAAATTAATGAATTCTCAAGTAGGCTAAAAAAACTTTTAACATCGTCGATAAATCTGGAAAATAACGAGAAGTCTCATGAGATTATAAAAATAAAAAACGACATAATCAAGCGCATTGGTACATACCCCCACGTCATTGAATACAAAATATGTATAGAGAAAGTAGAAAGCTTGGAAAAAGCGAAGAACCAAAAAGAAACGAAAACGAACATTTAAAAAACTGGATATTCAAACATCGACCACTTACATTAGCTGTACAGTGGCAAATTTAAATGGAACGAAGCGGTCCCCCGATACTCTTCCAGCACGAAATATGTAGATTCACCCTTATTCGAATTAATGCAAAAACGCGCGTATCCTCGAGTTAAGCTGGCGCACGGTAAGCAGCGTATAAAAGAGGAGCGAGAAAAAAAAATGGACTCTCCTTTCACCCTCCACTGGATGTTTCATTTTTTGTAACGATCTTGGGAATAAAGAGCGAGGAGGTGGATCTGGAAAAGGGGCAGGGGAGATGACGAGAAAAAGTGGATTGGAATAGCGGAAATGGGCAGAAGGGACAACGAGGGGTAGAAAAAAAGTTTTAAGGGTGTTTGTATGAGAGAGTTGTTTCAAAAGGGATTTCTCTGTTTGGTACGTTTTGCATTCGTTCCTCCTTTGGGTACGGATGCTGTGTGTTTGTGTAGGACACGTTATACGGGGTGTTCCTTACGTTTTGTGCGTCGAAGGTATCTCTGTTACGTTTGATCACATGTGGAGCGCAAAATGGTACGTTTTAAACAGATAAACATTGTACAAGATACAAAAGAAACTACTTTTAGACGAAAGAAATATACAGAGACTTCTATGTACGTGCTTAGAAAATAATATGCATTTCTATAAAATGTGGAATTCATTTCCTGTTCCTACACTATGCATTATTGCAGAAAAAGAATATACTAACTAAAAGCAAAGAAACAACGCACCTTTGCAACTATGTATTACCTTCAAAAGCTCTATATTAAAAGAGCAGGGACTGGAATTCACGTTTCCAACACTAATTGCGAATTAATACAAGAATCACAAAGAGATCTGAAACAAGATTAAGTAGCTAAAACTATGTGGTAAGGTATCTCAAGTTTTCAACAGGAAACGTGCATACGTACATCTGTAATAGAAAACCAGATGAATTCACCGAGCAAACGGTTCAAGAACCGTCGGACCAGAACGAGGTAGAATAGAAACAAGTATAGAGGAAATAAACGTGGGCAAAGCCGTTGAGGATCCTGTAGCAAGATGCGGTTGTGATCGGAGGAGAACATAAAGAACGGTAAAACGCTGGCTTTCAGCCAGGTCGATGCGAAAGTGCCACGCAACGTCCGATGGATGTTTGTAACCCGCGATTGAACATCACGATCGCGACTGAATCACTGAACCGCGTACGATCGTACACCGCTGTGGATTACGGGAGCCGATGTCGGCGCCGCGATTGCGGTAACGTGTTAGGCACGCAGCGAGCGCTTGCAACCGGGAATCGATGAATACAATCCAGGTCATTGGCAATATCGCGTTAAAGTGCCCGCTTCGCCAGGTAACTGCAGACTTTCGATCGAGGTGAAAGCCGCAAAATCCTCGCACGTTTCTTGGAACTTATACTGTGTACGAACACCGCGTGGTGAGTATAATCCTGAGTGACGAATCAATGCCTCATCATCCTTTATTTTTCCTCTCGTTTCGTCGAATTTCAGTTGCAGGCTTTCGATTCTAGAAAAAGTTGGTAATTATGTAAGGAGAAATGTTTATTTGCTCTTTTACGTATGATAGTAGTTTTTTAAAGATCATCGAATAACTTATCGTAGATAGGATTCAAATAGAGGTTATGTTTTAACCTCCTTTCCTCTTCCTCTTTTTACACATGATAGTAGTTTTCTAAAGATCATCGAATGATTTATGGTAAAGAGGACTTAAATAAAGGTTAGGTCTTAACCTATGAATATTATATACATACTTCAGATGTTTTCCAATCTATGAGAAATAAAAATTGTAAATTTATGCCAGAAACCAATCGAGTCGTTCACTCCATCGGTATAAAAAGCACGATTATGAAAAAGTTAACCTAGTTTCAAGTTTCCGCCACCAACAGTCGTATCCCTCCGCCACAGAACGCGTTAATTCTTCCACCAAACGCTGGAACACCGTTAGCTGAGCCGCAACGGTCACGATTAATTAAAATTCAACGTTAACGCGGATTACCCCTGGTTATCGAGTTCGCGCAGTTTTTAGCGTGGCTGGAACCACCGCTCCCGCCAATCATTTACGCCACTTTGCGGCTGAAACTCGAACCAACATCGACACCACCAGCAACGGCTGCGACGATTCCGCGATACCATCTAAACGAATCCTTCTTGCGTGTAATTAACGTCGAGCACTTACGCTCGCGGGACGTCGAGTACCAATAAAATTGAAAGCTCGAGAACCTTTTCCCTCCTCCCTCCCTTTCTCGCGCCCCGGCCTTTTTCTTATAAACGAATACGTTTTTTCGTCGCGGCGTGTTCGGACGCAGCTGCGTCTCAGCGAAGCGCTGATTACACGGACGCAGATTAACCGAACGTCGGAGAGCACGAGATGCGCGCGTGCAATAAGCAAGCCTTTGTAACGAGCGCTCTTGGTATAGATAGACACCATTTAGAACTCGATTTAACCCTCCTAACCGATTCGCGGCGAAACCAACTAATCTGTAGTGATTTTGTAAACGATAGGGTTCTTGCAAGTCTTTTTTAGCAGATACATCAACTACGTGTCTCAGGAATTACGTTAAAATGAACTCTAGTTGCAGAGGGTTAATAAGTTTTCGATACAATATTAATAATCGACACAGCTTTCGATAATATTGCTAAAAATAAATTTGATGCGTTTTTCTTTACTTCCTACTCACTTACTTGTGATTACAATAATTTTATAAATATCTATCAAAGTTCATTTTAACAGTGGGTTAACAAGGGGTAATTTTGACCCCTCTGAGAAAACTTTTGAAAGGAGGACACTTTGATCCCTTTTGACCCAAACCTAGTGTTAAAGCAGCATTATACATAATTTTTCAGTACGAGATTGAAATCAGTGACACATTGAAGTGTCTCGCTATATCATCGTTGCATAGATGGACTTTCACCGCGAAAGATAACGAAATTGGGTGGTGGCAAAGGGAATTTATGCCCGTTACGCAAGGTCTTGATTAACTATCTATCTGCGATGACTAACGACGAGTAATCGTGTAATGCTGTCTCGTGGAGAGAAATCGAGGAGCAATTTTCTTCGACGCCGTGAGGCACTTGCCTTGATATCAAAATTGGTTTCAATGCCACTCGGACAAGGCTTGCCAATAAAGCGAAGTGACGGGCAATTTATTGCCACTTTTCACTTTCGAGAAATGACGGCACGTTAACGTCACGGTTCGGGTCTATCGACTCATTTGAGTCTGATACCGTTTAACACGCAATCTTATCATTCTTCCATCGAATCATCGAAAATCTTCACTGTGTATCTAAAACAGATTTACAATAGATCATTTTATATTACACGACAAGAGTGAATTTGTAAAAAAAATCTATCGAGATGGTGAGAAACTACTTTCCAATTCGTGTAAGGCGATTGCGTAGTCTGCGTCGTTCTGGAAATACACATCAGCGTGGTTATAGTCAGAAAATATTTATCTGTACTACCTGAAACTGTCTTTATCGTTAAATAAACTTTACATTGAAGACACTTTATGATCTCTGACTGCAACATTTCTGCTGCAGTTGTTCTCTCTATCTATCATAAATATAATTTCTATGTGATACGTGAATTTCACAATTCAATTTATGTTTATAACACAACTACTTGAAAATGATAACTTTCGTTATTAGATAATGTCTTACTAGATAATAAGATAGTAAAAAAATAATGCTACCAGACGATTAAATATAAGTATTCGAGGAGATAATTTCCAACTACAATGGATGGCTACAAATTCGAAGTGCATCAAAACATTTGTTTACTTACTGTATCTGTACATCTAAATTGTTTACATTTTATTTTATTCGTTTGCCACTGTACCATGCCAGAATACAGAAATCAGTCCAGCTATTCGCATAAATCATGATTTCCTACATCTCATTAAATCTAATCTAACCTAACCTCAAAACTGGTTATCATATTTTCTATTTTAAACAAACGAAGTTCTGGTCCAAACAATCGTAAACCTACTTCTTCGACTGAGCAAACATGTCACGGAAATGAACACGAATTAAGTATTCTGCGCATTATTCGTCACTCGACGTCACAACTCGTAGCTGAACTTTGTCAAAGTCTATTCCACAAACAATTACTAAGCGTTCCGCAAAAATACAACAAAACACGATCCGCTTTTATGCGATTTAAAACAACTATCAAAAGGAATTATAACTAAAAATCGAAATTTACTGTGGTATTCCTCAAATATTTTAAAACTTAGAAAGCGTTCAGCGATGAGAGAAATTCGGGAAACACTGCGCTAGACCATCGCAAGGAAGCCATCTCCTCCAAATCAATCCGCATAGAGCGCGCGTAATTTGAATACAGTAACTCTTCAAATTACGCTATTACTTGGTTCCAAAGGTTTTCGCGTAAATAAAAAACTCGCGAAAGCCGAGGAAAACAGAAAATTTAGCATTTTTGGCAAAAAATATGTTCTAGTTTCAAAGCATAGGTGAAAGTAAAATAGATCTATGTTAATTGTCTTTTAGCCCTTTTCTTTTCTTCATAAATTAAAGTGTAGCATGCAATATCATTACTCCCTGCTTTTGTAACTTTCGCAGATGATTCAGAACCAGGGTCTTGAGCCTCGAGACCAGCTAATTCATTCCAGATCATATAAAATTTAATCTCTTTTTTTCAATCGCGTAAGCTGAGGTCTGTACATATATTTATGTGCATCTTCCAATGTAGGTCCAGTGACACGACCCGATTTCTTGGATGCCACGCGTGTGAAAACGCGGTCAGGTATTATTCCGCGTAGGAATATTGTGTAACACCGTGCGTAACAGTGTCTTCTGGTAAATTAACGGGGGGCAAAGACGATGCGGCGAGGGCGAGTCCATTTAGTCCTGTTCGCATGAAGTACGTTCATTGGCCATGATGATGTCAGTCGTGCTGTTTTTTGTCAGCAACGCTCGCGATGCGGCGGTCTTGCGAGAAAGTACAGTAAGTTCTGGACTTATGCGATAAAAAAAGAGAAAAAAATTTAATTTTATATGATCTGGGATGGATTAGCTGGCCTCGAAACTGAAGACCCTGGTCCTGAACGATCTGCGAAAGTTACAAAAGCAGTGAATAATGATATCACATGCTACACTTGAAATTATGGAGAAAGGAAAAGGGCTAACAGACGATTAACAGTAGACTCTACAGTAGATTCTGTTATGTGCAATATGTCCAATAAATATATGTAATAATGTTTTCTTGATTATTGAACATTGAATTTTGATTAGTGGAACATTGCTAGAAATGGAAAGCAAATATCTGGATATTTGCGGTAATCTGTGTCACATTTATGAATACGAGGAGAAAAACGTTCAACCAAGGGAACAATGGAAAAACGATACGATAAAATAACAAGTTTTCTCCTTTTTTGTAAGAACCGGTCAAGTCGATATTCCAGATTCAACTCTGAGTAATACGTTTTCCTTTTTCGATTCCTGCTAAGGACACAGCACATGGTCGTGCGTGGTGCGTACGTGATTGTGAAGCATTAATCGGTACCAAAGTTCGCAACCGTGAGAACTTTTTCTTTTTATAAGTATCGATCGTGTATGGCACGTTGTATCGACGCAATATTTTATTTTCATTGAATATTATTGGGTTAACGTTGCATCAGTTATGCGTAAGTAGTAATTAAGGAACGACGATGATTTAATGTAATATATAAATAATCTTTAAGAGAAATTCAATTTCACTGCAAAATATTGTAAGTCGACTGTAATTCTGGAAAGCCTTGGTCGCTAATCGACACGAAATTTGAAGGGGTGGTAGCAGAGAGGCTATGGACTTTCAGTTTAAAATTGTAGCCTCGGATAATTATCAGTTTCTGAAATATTAATAAAAAGCTTTCGGTTCTGCATATCGAATGCTGCTATACAGACTTTACAAACACACTGCAACAATTCTCGTGTGTAGTCGTCGTCGGCTGTCGAGGGTGCCGAGTCGCTGACATCTTTTAAGTCTTCTAAGTCTTCTAAGAAAGATGATACTTTCAAACCTTGATCCTAGCGACTAAGATTTTCATTAAAAATTGTCTAAACATGAAATTGGCAGGAATATTACCATTGAAGCAATTCAAAAGAACCTTCTTGCTGGGTTAAACTTTTCTCTTTTAGCAGAGACTGGTGCTGCAAAAAAGAAATATTCAGAATGAAATAACAAATAAAAAGATAAACGGCGAAGGAAAATATATTTAAAAAAAGAAACGAGTGGGGAGAAAAAAACAGTAAAACAAGTAGTTATGTATAAAAACGAACTGGTTGAACAAATTTCCAACCTATGGACGCAATGTTGGACGTTCTTTTACGAGCGCCGTGCGCTGGAACGGACGCCGAAACCAGAAGAGGACACGGTGCAGAACTTGAAAATCACGAGGCGGGACAGAAAAAGTTGTCGGGCTGGTGTGACATCGGATCGTCACGGAGAAATTTAAGCGCGCGTATTGAACACGAAAGAAGAGCATAACGAAGAGTCGCAGAAGACGGGCCAGGGGAATAAAAAGAACGGACGATGTGAACCGACTGGTCTGAATGCTTGGGTAACTAACTGATTGGGAATTGTAGCGAAGACGACTGCCACCCCGACGAGCGAATACACGGAAGTTTAATTTAGGTTTTCACAGTAAAAAGGAGGCTCTACAGTTTGTTGAAATTAAGTATTACAGGTGACAGTGAATGTTTAACCCTTTGCACTTTGAATTATTTTTAATTTTGTTGCCAATAATTCCCCACTATTTAAAGTGCTTTATTTGAAATTTACTTCAAAGAACGGCTCTTCGACTGCTATTTGTAAACAATTTAGCTTACTAATTATATTAAATATAGCTCTGATGCTTTGTTGTAATTTATATTTGTGGAGCTATATTTGTTTATTTCGTTTGTTTACTTATGTCGAGTCATACTCGACAGAGGAGTGCAAATTTCCATTAATTAACATCATTCAGTTAATTTTCTAGTTTCTGCAAAATTAAGCACTAATAATTAGCTTCAATAGCAAACTAGAGAAATTTGTAGAAAGTAAAATGGATCAAGATTCTCACCTTCAGACACTGAACTTTCCACAATCTTTTTGATTTCATTTTTGCAAACAATCAATAGAATGTTGATCAACTTTTACAATTATCGTCCAAGATATCTCATTTTCAAGATCTGCAATTTTACATTTATTTCTTTGGCATCACATTCAATACAACAATCTGAAAAATTGTTAAACATATGTTAAACAACAAAAATAAAAAGTAGAAAAAAATTTGGAGGTCGCATGTTTTAAAAATTTTTCATAATGTGAAAGTTGTTTTACGCGGAACAACAGTTCGATCAAGCGAACGATAGTCTTACTGGTATTTCATATCTGTTACCGCAAAAGCAACACTATCTAAGAATAATTGATGTACCGTAAGTCGGTGACCCATGCCACTCATATTTCAATGTTATATGCAATTCTCAGAACTGTATATATTTTTCATACAACTTATCGACAATGCAATTACTTTCGAATATCATTAGGGAGAAAATTATACTACGTATGATTCATCGTTATTCGCAGCAACATATTAACTCCTAATGATTAGCCTTCGAACATTCTATGTGGTGGTGTAATTTTTCCATCTTACTTCTCTTATTTTCTGAACTCCATACCACACGTGTAGCCTACACTTTGTTCTTCATAAATAGTCAAAACGTAAGATCTATCCAATTAAATTACAATTGTAATTGGTTATATAAAAACCTACTTCTTCTACTAACTCTACATTTTCGACTACTGTTTCAATGTCGAATAACCTCGTCTCAATTGTACTACCCGCATTATATCCACTTACTACTTAATCGAATGCACGCATCGAATCTAGACACCCAATTTTTTCAAAAAGGAAGCTTCAAATGAGGAAACTTAATTCTGTCGCATAGGAGCATCCTCTGTCTACAAATGGTAACTTTATACAACCTAATCTATACTACTCTGTGCGAACTACAGTCCCCTACGTGATTTAAAAAAAGAAAATTAAATTTGCAGCATGCCCACTCTTCTCTTTTCGACTCTTAAATCGTTACTTTCTATAGAACACTGTTGAAATTGTTTAAATGGAATAAAACTTTATATGGACTAAACTAAACATAGTAATCGGTTTTTCAATCGAATGGTCTCGAAGCTCGAGAATAATGATATTGCATGCTACACTTTTGGAGAAAAGGAAAATAACTAACTTACTTATGGGGAAAAGGAATGCTAAAGAGCTAAAGACAATTAACAGTGGACCAATATTTGAACTAATTCGTCCATAAATGTACGTAGATTGCGTTATGTTCAATAAATAATATTCTCTTGAGTGTTTACATTACTTTCACCTATGCTTTGAAACTACAAAATATTTTTTGCCAGAAATGCTAAATTTTTTGTTTTCCTGGACTTATGCGAAAGCCTTAGGAACCAATTAATTACGTAATTCGAGGACTTACTGTATATAGATCTATTTTGAAATAAAAATGCTAAATGTGCCTTCCTCGACTTACGCGAAAACCTTCAGGACCAATTAATCGCCTAATTCGAGGACTCACAGTACTCTCTCAGCCCAAGATCAGACAAACGAAGCTCTACCGTAGACGCACCGCTATCAGCGATCGAGGAACCCCTAAAAAAAATGCCGCGTTATTACAGTCCAGCGTGCATCGACGTATCATCGAATCGGTCAAAGTTAACCGAGGCGTAAAACGATTCTCACGACGTTCGAAAGCGGCAGCAAACGAGACGCGCATGCAAACGCGTCGGGTTGT
Organism: Xylocopa violacea; assembly: GCA_963969225.1. Lineage (NCBI taxonomy): Eukaryota > Metazoa > Arthropoda > Insecta > Hymenoptera > Apidae > Xylocopa > Xylocopa violacea. Next base: position 20,709,201 of record CAXAJV010000008.1, read on the forward strand.
GCAACGACACGCTCGATGCTCGATTGTGCCAGCCCGCAGCTAAGTTGTCCCCGTTCCTTCTGCCACATTCCGCCGTTTGGCAAATGCGCAGAGGACAGCTTCAACCCCAGCCAGCAATCGTCGCGGATCTCGGGAACAATGCGGCTCGTAACGATGCGCTTTTTCATGAAAAATAGAAAGTAGAGAGTTGCATCGCGATAGCGTAGTTACTCCTGCATGTGTGCGTCTGTACACGTATACCACGTACGTACGTACGCGCTCGGATTCCGAACGACGATCGCTCGACCACGCTTCGACGAGCTATTCTAACGTTCTGCCATTTGCCCGTGTTGCACCGTTACGTCGTAAACAGCCCGGAAAAGGGTCAACACTCGCGTCCGCGCAGCGCACCTGTTCCGACGCTCGCATTGCACGAATTTCTTCCAGTGCGAAGGGGTGGAGAACGGTTCGAGTATTATCGACGAGGCTCGTTATCGGCAGACTGCGGATGTTTTCGCCGATTTGTATGGGAAAGCGCAGAACACGAGCGATATGCAAAAATTGTGCAGATATTTCTAGATAATGTCCGCAGCAAAATGCTTCCAGGTGTGTTTGTTTGTGTCACAGTTTGGTGACGTGAAAATATGGTTTTGATATAAATTGTTCCTTCTGCATCTGAAAGAAAAATTGTTGGAGATGATGAAGATATGATGTTTACAGTTTGAAACAATGTGTGTTCAGATTCTATTTTGTTTTAGACTATTTTTTAATTATAACTAAGGGTTTGTCTTTGTTCTAAACATAAAACATTTGTCTAAATTTTAAAAGTGCAAATCCTTTGAAAAAGTACTTAGTTCTAGATAAGATAGCAAATTTAAAACTTAATCATCTTGAATTAAATAAATATTTGCTTGCTTCAAAGAATTCCAATACTCTGCAAATATTTATTTAGTATTACTAAGAGAAATCATTTAAGCTAATCAAATCTGAACCACCATTTTTCTTATGTAATTTTCTCACAAAGTTTTTTTATATCGTTTCTTCAAGTATTCCCTCTACTTTCGTTTCTAAACTACTATTTATCCAAAAAATACTTGTACAATACATATAATTTGTATTGCAAACAATTGTCTTCAAACGATATTTAAAAGACTTTTTTCTGCTTTTTAACAGTGGTGTGTAAAACTCACACGTGCACTTACGTTACAATTTAAAGCGCTTGTAGTCAAAGGTTAAGCGTCGTCCTCGGCGTGAGCCGAAGAGAAAGGTTAATTGTTTTCTAACTATAAATCGTGAGCGTGCAAAATCGCGTCGCGATGGATCATCTCCCTGGATATTATGTAGAAAGTAACAGTTATATCATCACGCGAATACCAGCCATCCCAATGAAATTTTTTCAGCTGTACAAACACGCGAGCGAAACGAGTAAATCGAATTGGAGTTAACTAAACCAATAAAATAAAGTGTAACGAGTGGCCTGTGAAACGTATAAAGAATACAAAATACCAGAATATATCGATGAATTTACCTAAAGCTTAAATATTTTTTTTTACGCACATAAAATATCCAAAAAGAAAGGAATTGTAAAATTCCATTCTTTTATTCAAATAATTTAAATAATGCCAACAATTTTGGCACGATTTATTTATATTTATAGCCAGTATCATTCCATGGTGAAGATACAACGTTAATGGAAAATTAACATACAGCAGTATGGTAATATCATGAATGCAAAATCTGGTAAATTATGGAAATTCGAGACTGAATCTAAAATGCAATCTGATAACTATTTCTCAATTTCTCCAAGGTAGCTGTTCTAAAAAGATTTTTAACTTAAATTCCAAACAAATATAAATATTGCAATGTATTGCAAATATAAATGTAACAAATATAAGTATTGCAATGTATTGCAAATCTAAATGTAACAAATATAAGTATTACAATGTACTATAAATATAAATATTCTGATTTATGTATGTTAAATGACAAAATATTCTAAGAAATTATCAAAAGATCACTCTCCTCTCTCCATTACTGTATCGTTAATAGTTTCTAGATTGAACAAAGAAACGGACAAATTCGAAGCACCGTTCCGACCAGCGCATAAATTTGTAATTCGGTTTTCCGCATGAAACGTTTCAATATAGACGAGCGTAAAAACACACTCGTCCGATGCACTTTGGTGGCGCGACAATTTCAAGGGATTAATGCACGCCGTGCCGCTTCGTCGTTTGCACTCATGAATAAAGAAATATCTCGACAGTGCTCCACCCATAAAACACACGGTTATTTTGAATTCGTTCTCCCGCACACGTCGCGTGTCTGGACACGTGTTCGTGAGTGTGCACGGCTTCGACCAATCCATAATATAACAATCTTTATCTTTCGTGTAACGACGATGAAAGTTCGCTCGATACCGAAGCCAAATCGACGAGATCTTTATTGGATAACGGTTTTCTCTGTCTAACTTTTCCATTTTTAAATAACATTTCTTCATTTAGTTGAAGGATCTTTCGATTTTCAAGCAAAACGAGAGATCATCTATTATTGAATAACTTTTTTTAAAGAAAATTATTCAACCGCCAAAGTGTAGAAATGTTTCTTGAATATTTATTTGCTACGATATATCGTTTTTAAAAAATACTTTCTCCTTGTAATATCATTTTGTACTGACAACCAGTATTGTAATTTTTTATAAATTTAAATACTTTTAAAGAAATAATGTATACATTCATCCAGAAATATATATGTAAATACATATATAATTATCTAAGTACAAGTTACAAAAATCACTACAATACTCGCTGCATTTTTAAAAACTGATATCACAAATGTTACTCCTCCGACATTGGCTATTCCAGTTCCAAGATACAGATTTAGTTTAATCGTACACCCGAAATTAACCAAACGGTCTCAACTGGACCGGTTTGTCTCGGTCTCAATTAAGCCAGTCAATCGAGGGTACCCACAGCGTGATATTACAAAACATGTGTATCATAAATCTATCATATTTTAGTGGAGATACCGTCGAATGATAAAACAGCGCAAAAATTCGAACGCACGTGAATTATCTTCGAAAATATGCAACGCTCGAATTACAGTTAATAACTCCATTAATTGCATAATCCATGCATTTGCAACGCTAACTGTCGTGAGAACAAAGAACAGTACAAATGAATTAGAATTATGAAAAAAGCTTGATCATTTTCTTCGTCTTGTTTTCAATCGGTAACGTCATTCGTAGACGCAGTTACGTAGGAGGATCACTGCATTGTTAATTCTCCATTTTGTTCGAAGGAAAATAAATTTATAAGGTGACAAAAGCGACAGCCGCAAGAAGACCTATCGGAAAAAGATGATCCAAGATTAGCGAGTGCTAACCGCTCGTGTAAGTACTTCTACGCGGACGAAGTTGGCTATCGAATTTCTTGGGAGGGTAGGAAACGTTTAAAATGTCAACAAGGTCGAAAGGCCAGGCGAGTTAATTGGCGCATGAATGTCACGGCAAATTTTAATCACAAAACGCCATATGCCACAAGAACGGAGCAGAAGTATGTTTAAACACAATCAAAGCGTTGGTAAAATTCGCACCAACGAAGTATATACTTGGTTATCCGATTAATAAATAAATGATTACAATAGAATCTTTAAAATCGATAAAACGTTACGCCTATGCGAACGAGTCGAGCAGAGGCAGGAATGTAACGAATTATGTACCGCGAGACCTTTTCTTAAATAACAAACAAAAGCAAAGAACGCTCGGAGTATGTCAACAAGCGTTCGATCGATAATGCTGACGCATACACGTCCCGTACGATCTAACGGTCCATTGATAAATCATCGCGGAAGGTCGAATTAAGCGTTTCGCACGTTGCGATTACGATTTACAGAAGCGTATGCGTGTAAAAGGGAAGCTTACGTTACCCGTTGTCCCCGGTTCGCAGCGACGATGATACGATCGCCGAATATTTCTCTCCCAGGGATCGTCCGGTGATCGCCGTTTGGTCCCTTTCCGTCCGAACTCTACGTGATGGAAATGCAGAACGCAACGTCGCACGGGAGACGCGTGTAATCCGCGTAAAAGGCCGAAGTCTCCGTCTGCTTCTTCTCGTCGGGAAGAAAACCGAGGCGATATAACGGAGTACTTCTCTTTCCACTGTCACTGTTTGAACTTGTTACGTGAACCGTGACCGGGCGCAATTACACGCGATCCCGATCGAGAGATTGGTAGTACGCGCAAAGTATCGTGACCGAGGACGGAACGGTGAATTTTCGTCAGCTCGAGCTAGCAGCGTCGGGAAAACCACCCCCTGCACAGCCGGCGCCCCAACAGCCATGTGCCGCCCTAAACCTCCGCCCATTGGCCCGAGCGGAACATTCTACGGGACTAACCGGTGCCTCGCTAGAACCGACTCGTTTTTTATTGCACGTGAAATCGAGCCGGACGTGAATTTCGTACCCGCGCACGGCTATGTCGTTTACGTCTCTGCGCGTTACGTTACCATGAACGACAACTCCGCGCGACCCATCCCTGCGGGAGCTCACCAAGAAGGGGGAACGGGAAAAGGCCGACTGACAAGACGTCACGTCTCCCGGGAGCGCTTCGATCTCTCTGAACTCACCATATCTACCGTACAGCTGGCCGCGTGTTCACGCATAACACTCGTCAACACACCAGGGCCGTCGGACAGCCCGTAATTTCGGCGACGTGAACGAGGAACGCAAGGAAATCGGCTTCGTTGAACGATTCACACACCGCGCGCACGCACAGTCCTCTCCCGCGATTCGAGAAAATGGCGTTGCTCGCTCCCTCGCGCTCGTTCACTCTAGCATGCACCTCGAGCTACGCTGACTTCTATCGTCGACCGCTGGCGCCCCCACCTCTCGACGCGGTCGAATTCGGAACTAACACGCGCGGGCAAATCAAAACGCAGTTCGTGCTGTACGTGACATGGCAATTTTAATTTTAACGTGATGCGTTATTTAAAAAGTAATTTGTTGTTTGTATTTTTTTGTAAAAATTAGTTACGGAAAGTAACTTTACTTTGTGTCAACGTCTGATCAGTTATTTACAAATATTTTGTCATTTCGATGAACGTTTTCAGGCGAAGTAAACGAATAAAACAAATAACAGATTACGTAACCTTGTATAATATGTATGTAAATTTCTATGAGATCACTAAAATGTTTCAATAACTTGAAAAATATTTATTCAGACACAAAATAAAATTAATTGTTTCATTTGATAGTAAAATAATGAAATCATTCTACTACTTTTTAAAATGTAATTATTTCAAAGTAACTATTAAAACTATATTATTTTTAAAAAAGTCACTTTTATCTACTTAAAGAACTATATATTTTTTGCAAAGAGACATGGTGGCGCCACATATTGGGAAATTTTGGAAACGATACAACGACGAAGTTGCCAGATTATCCGCATGATGTCGCGCAGTGGCTTAATTGTGTAAAAGGTAAACGAAACGTATATACTGTATAAACAGAAAAATCGTTGATGCAGTTTAAGTAATAAATAATAAAAATAATTCAATAAAGAAGAAATTAAATGCATCATGGCTGATGAAACAGAACAGGTAAATACGATTGATTTATAACCTCGAATATGAATCTAACCTACTAGTATCTCAAATATATACATATTTATATATATATATGTATATATATTTTTCAGGTACCAGCAATAAATGTTAAAGAACCGCTAGACCTCATAAGATTAAGTCTCGATGAGAGAATATATGTCAAGATGAGAAATGAGAGAGAGTTACGAGGACGTCTACATGTACATTGGTTTTCTTTTATAATACCCCCTGAATGCTTTAAATTTAATAAATATGTCGAAATTTGTAATTGCAGGCTTATGACCAACATTTAAATATGGTGTTGGGTGAAGCAGAAGAAACGGTAACTACAGTAGAAATAGACGAAGAAACGTACGAAGAAATTTATCGTACAACGAAAAGAAATATTTCTATGCTCTTTGTTAGAGGCGATGGAGTAATTTTAGTTTCTCCACCTAGTATGAGAGCTCCAATATAAAATTTTCGTTTAAGTATAATCTATATAAATATAAGAAACATATAATGTAAAATTAAAAATTTTACATTACTATGAATTTAAAATAACATGTTGTATTAGCACCCGACAGTTGTGATATGAAAATTGATAAAATAAAAACCTATAGTATAGGTATACAAAACTCGTAAAAACAAATATAGGACATAATTGCGGCACACACTTAAACACGATATTAAAACAACATATTAATTAAAAGTTTATAAATTGTAGAAATTTTTCAAGCTGTTATAATGTTTAAAATATTCGTAAAACGTTCATTTCAAGAATTGTGAATTATAAGTTATATTTTCGTTTGAAGTTTTGGTATTGTATTAGCCATAGAAGTCAAATTTCCACTTCTTGGTGTGATATTTTGTTCCGTAGATTTTACTATTTGCGATGTAAGATCTGTAATCCGTTGGTCTTTCAATTTCATCAGAGACTCAAGATGAAGCACCTTTTTATTGAGGTTATTTATCACGTCATTCTTTTCTTCTAACTCCTGCTTCAGTCGAACGAAAACGTGACGCGGAACAGTTTTGTTTGCTACTTCCTCGGGATTAAGTACTGACTTAACAACTTCTTTTTTAAGAATAAGAATTTACCCAAATAATGTTTCGCGTACATTCTTTTATAGAGATCCTACATGTATTGTAATCATTCACTTACCCTTTTTCTCATTATCCTCGTACTCTGAATACAAAGAAGTTCTCTCTGCGTTACAGTCTTTTAAAATTTTAGCTCGCAACTCAATTAAAACTTTCTCGATAATACCCGGTTGCGAATTTGCCAATTGATTAATCATGTTCTTTCCCAATTTTATATCGAGCTTTGAGAATACTTTGCGATTGAGCGTACACCAGTTGTCTATCTTCTTTGCGACACTATTCCCAGGAATATAATTATGTATCTCGACGTGTCTGGGATAATATCGTTTCAACAATTCGGCCATAAAAACTAAAGTTTATTCAAATGCGTTTTAAACGTCGCACAATTATTTTATAAAACATTAATTTGTGTATTTCGTACCACCATCGGAGAAATCTCGAGCAAGATTTTTTTTCGGCTTCGAAAATGGTATTTGCTCGATCCAGGTGTATATTTCTTCAAGATTATTAGTGGACTCTGATTCTACGCTCATATTTCCCTCTCATGCGCAACGATAAAAATGAAAAATGTTTTCTTTATACATGGAAATTTATGAATGTCATTGTATTGGATCGAGGTATGAAGGTACGTTGACAGCTACATGCTTTTTTCGAATGCAACTTCATTTTGATAAACATTTCTTTTTTCCGGGTTACTACAGTTGCAAGCGTCATCCGCTCCTTGCATCAGATTGAATAACGGTAAACGAGATGAGAGTGAAACGCGCACGTGCGTTGCATCTCGTCCGCACAGAAAACTAAAATTACACGAAATCATAAAATAAACTCCCTGTTAATTAGTCCTTTTCCCTTTTCTATCACTTATGCAACCCCTATTGTTCTATCTATTTCTAATTTCTCTAACGTTTTCTTTGTATTCAATTTATATCTACGAGCACTTGATTCACACAATATATTAGAACATTCCATAAGATTATTTACAGGAAATAACAAAGTAGAAAATAGTAATCTAAGACACCATGAGAAACTCAGAACTAAACGCGCGTAATGTATTTCATACCACTGTAGAGATTAATGAAAGGAAGACATTTGTATAACATCCATCAATACATTCTAATGTTAAAGACCTGTTGCATACGGATTATGTGTATTATATGCACGCGTTAGCCATCGTCCAAAGATAAACATTGGTACGCGACGATTTCTCTGAAAGCGGAAAAGGAAATTATTCTCGGAATCAATAGGCAGGTTCCATGTAAACATCTGTACGTCACACCCACGGAGGACGAGGTGTACGAATACGGGGAAATGGAGCCTGCGTTCAGACGAGCTACAGCATTTATAGAAGAGGCGCACGCCCGGTACTCCTCCGAGTAAAGGCTTGGAAGATTCAAAGCGACGTGTGCGCTTTCAGTGGCACGTTGCACGCACGAAGAACCGAACCGGCAAGATAGAATTACAGTTCTTAATTCGTACCTTCTCCCAAATTCAGTGTGTGTGATCGGTAAAAGTGAAACAAGTACCACGAGTGAATTGCATTTTACGCATCTGACTTTTTCATTGAATTTCGTTAACGTGAAATTGAAGTTGGAAGTAACAAGTGGTGGATAACTAATCATAGACTCGATACTGTGTCCAGCTTTTAACTGCAGTTTTCGTTGGAATATTTATTTCAACGTGTACCGTAAAAACTGCATTTTTTAGTGCTGGAAGTACTCACAGTCCATCGTTGACTTCTAGAAGAACATCATGCCTGGAAAGGACTATTCCGTGGGTGAGTAATTATAAGCTTCTATTCTTAATGTGTCCCCAATCAGTAGTTAGACGTTACGAATGCCCTTTTACCTACTTTTGGGAAAGTAGGGAAAGCTTATGGGTTTTTAATTTCCGAATGTTTGACTTTCAAGTGTCCCTTCTTGAACCTCTGACCTTCAAGCGTCCTCTACTTCGGATCAGAGTTTTTTGTTGAAATACTTCAATTTCTGACATAAAGCAACTCTACAAATGAGATAAAAAGTATCATTATGTATGTATGTATTATTTCATTTATGTTGTAGAAATTATTGGGAAAGAAAATGTATGATGCAATTTAAGCAGTAGCGATAACGTATTCGCAAAACCGCGCGGTTTCTGACGCATGGTTGATGCAATTCGATTTCCAAAGTTCACAAATTTATGTGAACCTACTATTGTTTAATACAGTAAATTATAGACATCGAATTGATGTTTTGCTAATTGTCGATCGATTATCCTACTTTTTGATCCACAGAATATAAATATATTCTGGACAGGCATTTTATGCGTTTGCTGACCTCCATTTGGATTAAAAATAGATATGCACGATAAAAATCCAGTATTTGAATCTAAAAATAAAAACAAATATGTATTTGTTCCATTGTATCGTTAATTTATGTTAGCTATTTTTAATTAATATGTTCCACACTATTATTATTATTATTATTATTCTGCTATCAAAATATTTATCAAATGTGGAGAGATACAAAATTATTTACCAATACCAATTATTTAATCATTTAAAATAACTTAGAATTATAGACATTTCAGAGTAAAAAATATCAATCATAACTGAAATAAACTATAGCACACGATTTTAAGAAAACTGATTAGATTATCCGCAAAATCCATAATTAATAGTAAGAAGAAAATGTAAAAACTTAATTTTCTTTTTATCTAAGATACAAAGTGTTAACAAATTTCATTTACTTATAATTTCCATATTTAAAATAGTATGAATACATGAATTTAAGTAGCTACATCTGCATTTTGTCTTCTTTTAAAGTTTCTCTTTTTACTTAAAAATGTTGTTACAATTCAAAAAACGAAGTAGAATAAGATTTCCACTTTCACATCTAAAATAACTTAAATTTCGTGTGCACGTGATCTCTGAAGCGTACCAAAAGCGCGTAGACTGACGAATTCGAATACCTGAAGACGCGTCCAACCCGTGACTCATGTCAAACAACACGTAGTCCATTCCTATCTTGCAACATATACCATTTTTCTAAGACACAACATCACGAATCAATTAATCACGTGGCGTCTCATAATGCACTTCCGCGTCGTTAGAAATAACTAACGCGTTGTTTTTAATTGTTTTGTTAAAAACAGAGGGTCCTATATTCCCTATGCGATATGTGATGGCGATAATGGGTTCCATCGGACTCGCCATCATTTATGGATTCAAGGTGAACGTAAGCGTGGCTATAGTGGCGATGGTGAACCATACTGCAGTTAAGGCATCTACGTTGAATACAATGGAAAACCTGGAATTCAATAATACCAGTGTCATTCCTGTGGATGCATGCCTCCAAGATAGCGTTTCTTCCAACGTGACGGAAGCTATCACTGAAGTATGTGAACATGTTATTATTAATATAGAATAAGATATATTTTATTAAACAATGAACCACTTAGAATTTTCTACGTTGCATAAAAAGAAAATTATCGTTGCAATTACCGTAATTTCTGCAAATAAGACAAGGTATACATTCTTCGTCAAGGTTTTATAGTTTTAACATATATCTGTTCTAATAGAACTATGAATTTAATTTAGATCGGTGATCATCATCTGTGTAATAATACTGTATAGCATTTTTTAATGACTCAACTATCGTCTGATCTGCAGAAATATACGACAATTTAATTCTTGAAATTATCTTAGATATTAAACTATATGCATAAAACCAATAAGGAGTAGTAATTATTGTCAGAAGATGTTGTCGTTACAAGATTAATATTTATTTACGTGCAGGATGGCCCATTTGTGTGGAATGAGCCTTTACAAGGTCTTATATTGTCGGCTTATTTCTGGGGATATATGGTATCTTTACTTCCGGGCGGAAGAATGGCGGAACTCTTATCAGCAAAATGGGTAATGAACGTATCGGTGCTATTAAACGTCATAGCGTCCGTGTTATCACCAGTTGCTGCTGAAACACACTACTCTCTCTTTATTGTTATGAGATTTATTCAAGGAATCGGTGGTGTTAGTATTAAAAAGAATGAATAAATTTTCAAACCGATTATTAATGCGACACACACGTTATTATAGTAAGATTTTATACTATAGGGTGTAACGTTCCCCGCGATGCACGTTATGATCGCCAAGTGGGCCCCACCGAATGAGAGGAGCGTTATTGCCTCAATTGTTTATGCAGGTAAAATAAAGTTTTATTTTATCCAGCAAAACGCTATATTATAACCTCCTTAATGATTTCATAGAATAGCTTTCATAATAGCTACATATATTTGTCTATAAATTAATAGTATTAATTAATTTGTGCTTTCTATAGGAACTGCACTTGGCACCGTGATTTCTATACTTTTAACGGGATTGTTGGCCGCTAATCTTAATTGGGTCTGGATATTCTATATCGAAGGTGCGCTTTGTCTGATTTGGTGTACTGGATGGTGGATTATAGTCGCAGATAGTCCTGAAGAACAAACACGATTTATCAGTGGAAGTGAGAAGCATTATATCATGCACTCTTTGGGTCAGGATAAGAATCACAGTGATCATAAGGTTTCGTAGATTTTTACGAAAAAACATATTCGATAAATGTGTCTGTATGTTTAAATGTTTTGTTTTACTACATCGTTTAGAAGTTGCCAGTTCCGTGGAGGGAAGTATTACGATCCAAACCATTTATGGCAATCTTAATCGCCCATTTCTGTAGTAACTTCGGATGGTACATGTTGCTCATCGAATTGCCTACTTTTATGAATCAAATATTGAAATTCAAAATGAGCTCAGTTGGTATTTTCACTTGAAATTAAATGAAAGATTAAAGCGATATTACTAACCAGTTTTTTATTTGCAGAATGCTGGTCTTTCTTCCATGCCGTTCTTATGTATGTGGATCTTCACTATGGTGCTCAGTAAGATACTAGCCATCATGCAGGACAAAAACTTGATCAGTGTTACATTATCCAGAAAAATTGGGACATTATTTTGTAAGTTCATCACTAAACTTGTGAAATAACTTTGCAAGCCAAACTGAATCGAAAATCAAGACCACAAGAATTGTGTTTAGATCTTTATTTTCGAGGAAATCAACCTTGAAAATTTTGAAAGTATGTGTACACTAACGCTTTATTGGTAGTGCGAAGACTGGTAAAAATCCTATTTTACTGCACACGAGTACTTGCGTCACACTTGCAATGGACTCTTAAAATTAGTGTCCGCGTATTAAACAAATATTTAAAATCATTTTTCTCGCAGGCAAAGTGTCAAACGCAATTTTGTGATTCTTGATTTCTTCATTTTCTTAAGCCTGTAGATGTTCTTCAAATTTTCTTTGGAATTTCAATAATTATTAATATTTTTATTTTTAGCTTCTGTTGTTCCCATGATTTGTTTAATAGGAGTGTCATATGTTGGCTGTAATCGAACGCTAGCTGTTACGTTAATGACTATTGGAGTAACCTGTATTGGTGGCATGTATAGTGGATTTTTATCAAATCACATCGACATTGCACCAAATTTTGCAGGTACTCTTGTAGCCATTACAAACTGCGTTGCTACTATACCTGGGTTTGTAGTACCAATATTTGTTGGAAAATTAACACACGGAAACGTACGTATTTATAATGAAGTATTACAAACTGAATATTATATTATGTGATAACTATTGTTTCAAACTATATAGCACTTGTTTGTATTTGTAGCAAACTATAGAAGCGTGGAGGATCATATTTTTTGTGACTGTTAGTTTGTACATTGTCGAGATAATAGTATATACCATTTTCGGAAGCGGAGAAGAACAACCTTGGAACAAAACTAAATCGGGTGATGAAGAATCAAACAACCAAACGTTACCTCTACAAAATTCTAAAAATTAAATTATTCAAGCATATAATTTATGTCCTTTTCATTCATATCATTTTTGACACATAATTTTCAAATCAAACATAAGTAAATGTTAAGACTTTTTGACTTTATATTCTATAAGATGTATACTTTAAGAGTTCCTACATATAAGGATGATTATTTAAATATTTAATAACAGTAATGATGAAATAGTACTTGTACTGGATAATACTCAGTCATCACATAATGTTATTATCTTTTTATAGAAAGTTGTTTTCACTCTGTACATTATTTATTACAGCAAATAATAGTACAATTGCAAGTGTAGAAATGAAAATTAGGCAAATATTATATAAAATATTACTTTTTCGAAAGTAATATGTTATATATAATTACAGCAATATTTGCATTGTAAGTACACGTACAGTGATTTGATTTTAACTATTAAATGCACCTACAAACATAATAAAATATTGCTAACATATCCAGTACTAAAATATATGGCTGACAAATTGCAATAGGTGCAAACCTAAATACAATAAAAAGTGCATACACGTGCATACATACGTACACATTAAATGCACCCTCAGTCGTTCATCTTCACTGTACCCTTACTATTTTACAAAAATACATCGGGCCCCAGTTATTCTGGACAGTGGGAATAACAAGATGACCATACTTTAAACCAATGTTGCCAAATTCGTAAATACATCGTAACGGCTGCAATGCTTCTGTCATATCTCTAAAAAAGTCGTACAATATGTATCAATTGTCATTGTACATGTGTGATAAAAATAACAATATTGTTTGGTTAGAAAAATGTATAAAATATAGAAATATGTACTTCACGATGAAAATAGAATCACATTCCTCCCAGACTCTTTTGAGCGCTACGTGCACAACACCATCATTTTGTATAGGGCTAAGGGAGCATGTTGAATACACAACAGTACCCCCCTTTGCCACTAATTTTAAAGCATTGCTGCAAGAAGGAAATTCGATTAATTATTACCAAATTTAAAAAAAATATAATACCCAATGAAAAATCTTAAAAATATGATAATATTTTATATGTAGCATATGATCTACCAACGTTAAAATATCTGCTTGAGTTTCTGGTATTTTTAATCTTTCCTTGAGTCTAGTTGGTTTAAAAATATTGTTATCATCAGAATGTAAAATATGCCTATCTGTTGTACATGGTACATCGGCTAAAATCTAGAAAAATCGATAGCATATAAGTTTCATAAAATAATTACAAATCTAGGTTAAAATTTATACCTTATTATATATATCTTTTTCATCAATTGTTCTAGCATCTAGTTCTGTTACTAATAACATGTCTTTTGTGTTATATACATTTGAGACATATTCCTTTATAACATTTTTTATTCTCTTTACTCTAGACTGCATAATATCATTAGCAACCAACACACGAGGCATGAGGGTTTGCAGAATAGTTAAAGCTTTTCCTCCGGGTGCAGCACACATATCAAGTACAGTATCACCCAACTGTATATCCAAAGCCAACACGGGAAGTATAGATCCACCATCAAATAAGTAATAATCTAACAAAACAAAGCACTTGAACATTTATGACAGGTGTTGCTATTATTAACCCTGAAAGGGTATACAAGAATCATTCATGTTCAAGTTCATACTCAGATGTATTCAATAGTTTAATCAAAACAGATCATTTTTCATATTTTTATCCTAAATTTTTGTCCGAAATTTGTCTAAATCTAAAGACTACATATTGATGAAGAGCCGATGAAAATTATTCTATCTTGACTAAAATATACCATTTCATTCCTTATTAACTAGTAAACACCATTTAACTAGTGTTTTCACAAAATTATTATGATATCAAGAAACTAAATAGTCCTCAAAATAATGTTTAAAAAAGAAGAGATAGATATAAAATTTGCCATAAAAAACCTCAGACATACCATTTGCATATGACTTACTATTTGATAGTTCACATTCTGAAACGCATACATGCTTAACTCGTTACTCCTAGCAAAATTAAGAGAAAAAATGCAAACCTGATACACCAGTAGATCCTTTCTTAGGATTTGGAAATCTAGTATTATTACTTCTTTCAAAAGTATATACATGCAAATGCTCTGGAAATGGTAAAACACTTTCTTTTTCAACTTCTACTTGAAAATCATTTGTCTTAGTATAAAACTTATAGTGATCAGATTCCAGAACAAAATCATCCAAACCTGTAATACGTATTTACATTGAGATGCAATAATTAAATTTTTTTTAAAAAGATATAATGATTAAACGAACCCTTTATTTTTGTTGCAGGTACATATTCATGAAGCATAGATACATTTACAGATGGATCGATGATACGATTGGTGTCTAAACTGATTTCATTTAAATCTGCATCTATAGATTGTAATTTTATGGGTGCTGGTCCATCTTTCCTGACAAATTCATTCTCTTCAGATTTTAATGCATCCAACAAATTTGGATAATTGGCAGGATAAAGCGATTGAATTTCTGCTAAATGATCATTGGATGACTTGCATACTACTGAATTTTGCTTATTCCTTTCTAATTTTTCACGCTTAGCTTCTCTTTTAGCTTGAAAAAATTCGACGTTCTCTTTTTGAACTTCGTACAACCTTCTTAAATTTATCGCACCAAGTGACTGAAACAATTTTACTTGCGACACGTTTCCATTTTACGATTCTATTAGTTTTAATATTGTTAACGTTCTCGTACAATGTACCTCCAACTCGGATCGTATTCTTTCTGTGTCACTGAAATTATTAACCACAGCCACGTATTTAGACTCTTCTTTCAACAGAGCGCATCGTATAGCTATCCATCGGTCTCCGAAAACACTTCCATAGAAATCATTGAAATGTTCTAACGCTTTGTCTTTAGGTGTTCTCCTTTTCTTCACAATTGCCTATAAAAATAATCTTATGCATACAGAAAGAATACCCCTTAGTTGTACGTCAGAGGGTTATGAAGATACAAACCCAGTGATCCTTTCCATGCTTGCATCGTACAGGTATTTTAACGAGCTGTTTCAACCTTAACTTATTCAACAACAGCGCCATTCTTTTCGAACATGCAAACAATTCATTCACAGGTTCATAATATTTATTCGTAGTTTACGCTCGCAACGAGTTTTGCGGGCAGTAGGAAACGGAGGCGGCAAAATTCATTCCTCGGTAGAGCCACTCGATGGCGCTGGATGTGCATTCAATTTTCTTTCGAACGCAAGAAGTGGTCGACGTCGATTAACCGTTAGTGAGAGCGGTGTAAAAGAAGGGCGTGAACCGGCGTGAACTGCAGGCACAGGTGAAACAGGACAACCGACGAATCCACGAGTTACGGTACTATTGGTGCTACTTGACTAACGCTGGCTGTCACAATTTTTTTTTATCACCAATGCGTTTATTTCCACGTAAAACCCGCGTTCTTTCCCTACTTTGCCGACTTTCCTTATCGCGGAAACCTACGCGGCAGCGGGCAAACAAAGTCGAAACCCGCATAGGTATATGCATGTACGTGCACGCGTAATACGTATCGAACTATACATTATATTAGGATGCAGACGACAAGGAAGCGACGTATTTGTCGTGACATCGAGATGAGAAACGTGCCGAGCAAGATGGAGTGAATGGGGGTGGTGGGGATGGGGACGGACACATCTTTGTGCTCCCCTCTTGCGAAGGCGCTCGTGCGCCGTGAAACGTGGCTGTTTCGAAAGTTCCTACTCGAAGAACCTATTTTAGATGCTATAAACCATTTCGACCTGTAAATCGTTTTCGGGAGATGCACAAGTCCCGGTACCTGAATATTAGAATTGGAACGAATCCCGGGATCACCACGAAATCTTTCCCGTAATTTACGATGCATCATCGCTACGATTTCTCTCGTTTCCCGGAAAATATTCAAGCCTCTGGTATACGAGATCCGACTTGTAGAATCTTCGTTGAACGCGTACGCGTTCCCTGGTGACCGTGCGATGCAATAAACGAGTGGTTTTAAAAAAATTCCACCGTGCCTCCGGAGTGAGAAATGTAAATTGAGAATCGCGTGAGGCCGACACGATAATCTTGTTACCCTCGAAACGCGTACAACATGCCGGTGAAAGTCTCCACTGTAGACGGTGGACGCGAGTTCAGTGTTCTCGAGGGGAACGAAAGGAGAACGTCGTCGCGCAGGAGATCAGCTCTTTTGCTTCCAAGTGAAGATCAACTCTAGCCCAATGGGGTGCGGTATACCCTGTGTGTGCCCGGAGAGACGGAGACGCACACACCGTCGATACGTTCGTGTTCATTGTCACGCATACAGAAACTCTTCCTCTCGATGAATCTCGACGACCCGAATCGCTCGACGGCGGAGCTGGTTTCGTGGATCTCTTCATGAGAGACACGTCGTACGCGATTTGTCGGGGCACGGGGTGTGACGGGGACTCGAGGGATCGTAAAGGCAATGCACTGTAAGGAGCTCACGACGACTATACCCTCCCTCTACCCCTCGCGGACGTGCGCGCGCGCGCGCGCGAGCGCGCGTTGCGTTCTCCCTCTCGTTCTCTCGCCTCCGTCCCTTTCTCTCCCTTCTTTCTTCGTCCCCTCCCCCCCTCTCCCACCCTCTCACCCTGCCACCGTCTCTCTTTCTTTCCCTCGTCTCGTCTCTCTCCCGCCCTCTCGCTCTTTCTCTCTGTCGCTCTTATCAGGGAACCTCGACTGCGCGACCTCACTCATACTCTCTCATTCTATTGCTCGCTCGGCTGATCTCTCGAGGAGGGCGCGTTGGGGCGCTCTCGCCAACCGCTACTCGTGCATCTTCTGATTCGTAACGCTTCGAAATTTCCTCGATACCGAAGGAACGGCTGCCGCCCCCTGAAACGTGGCGTCGTGCCGCGTACGATGGGCACGCTCGCACGGTCGTGTGTGTCGCGCGAAGGGAAACAGCGAGGCCAAAGGACTCGGAAGTTACGACATCCGGTACACAATACTACCGTTTCCTGCCTCTCGTGACCCTTGGTCCCGCTTGGTCTAGCCCACGTGACCCCGCCGCTTCGCCTCGCGCAGTTCCGATTTAACACGCGCGCCTATAACTGCCGTTGCGCGCGCAACTTCACAACGAACGCCGGCGGGACTTTTCGAACTCATCCCCGAACCCTTTCTCTCGCGGTCCGCTACTTCCAACCTCCTCTCTACGGGTCTACACGCGTCGAATAAAGCCTCGCGTAACTCTTTTCCTACTATTGTAAGGGCTTGATTTATCCCCGTGAGAATTTCGAGACCTATGCGTCCGCACTCGGCACCACGCGTCCGCACAATACGTTCCCCACAATGGGTGGTTGATTCCTTTCTAAATCTCCGCGTTTCCTCGCGCGGTTGATGGCTGAAGCGCGGATACATTCACCGCGGTCGCGGCCGATTGTTGCTGGAGAGGAGCATGCGTGGCGCCTCGCGCCTCGAAAACGGCCGTATAAAAGAGGCGAAATCACTCCGATTCGGACTTTTTCGTTGTCGCACCGTCCTACGCGTGCTTCTCCCGGCCCGGCGTAGACTCCCGTCGTCACGTGCATGCATGCGTGCACGCGTACACCGCGCCGCGGCGAGTGCGTGCATGCGGGGTCGTTGAACGAGCAGGGGGTACCGAGGACAACAGTAACGACTGCACCAACCCACTTGTCTCGACCCTATACAAGTCACGTGCAACGTACAGTGCTCGGCAATAATGGTCCCCAGAGGGTGTGACCTATTCTATATGCTGGATTCTCGCGCGAGCGCGATCGGTTGCCTTGCTGGTACCAACATGCTCCGGTACCACGGCTCCCCGTGGAAAACTCCATGCGTTAACACATTGCTCCCTTCTCCATTTGCGAGAACCTAATTTTTTCAAGAAATCGGAAAAACAGTTTGACCTCGCACACGAAGTCCGCTTTAATCCGAATATCGAACGTATGTGTTTTGGACTCGTTGAAATTATAATGTCGAAAGTTTAGCAGAAAAAAAACTACGATACGCGTGTGCTTCAATTTATTTTAGTATCTACTAGGTACGTTATCTACATAGAAATACGGTTGGGAATTTTGTAACAATTTCTATCGCAATCTGTCGCAACTGGCACTGCTAATACCTCGCATTTTTTGGTTAGATCGTACATTTTATGCGATAGAGCGCGGTAAATTAATCTCCTCCGGTAAACAAGCGTGAATTATGCGTATATACGCGTGCAAACAAAATTTTTTACTAGACCATAAATTTCTCGCAAACCGTATAATAATTCAATGGGGACTCATTTTTCGCGGCTGTTAAACGTCGAGCTGCAAATTTTAAACAGCCATATCGACGTGAATTATTCGCGATTAGAAGCGTGAAAACGGCATAATTTATTGATAATGGTGGCCTACGAGAGGCCGTAAACCATTCTCAAGCTCGTACCGGTAATGCATTGTTGCAAAGACAGCCACCTCTCTCTTTCCCTCTCCCTTTTTTCTCTCCGTCTTCTCTACCCGTTTTCTCGTACGAATTTAGCGTGGCGAGGACCCACTCGTTCAAATATTTTGAGCCCCTGACTCGAGATATTCTCTCACTTGGTGAATTGCGAAATACGCGGCTCGGACGGTGCCGGACGATGTACGAGGACGAAAGTAGGTAGGTAGGTAGGTAGGTGGGCAGACGGAAGTCAGTTTAACGGTATCACCTGAGAGCTCAGTCAGGCTTCGATCCTTAAGCGTGGAACGGGGTTTCACGAAATTCGTAGTTTTCTCGAGGCCTCGGTTCTTCTTCGCGGCGCTCGGTATCATTTTTTTCCCCCCTTTTTTCATTCCTCTCTTTTTTTCTTTTCCTCACGATCCATACGCCCACCTGCGAGCATGCTCGCTCGGTGAAAGACCAGGGAATTTTCGAGCTGCTCCAGGGACTACCACTGCAACCGCCTTGGTCGTTACACGCCCACCGTTGGAATCGGACTTAGAAAAGACCATTGGATGCATTCCTTCTTCCCTTTCGAGGGCTAGCTTGTATTCTTTTTATGGCGACGTTTAGGTATAGGCACAGGCAGGAAGAAAATTTACACGCACGGTATTGAAGTTGAAAAACCGACGAACACTCGACCCACTTAGGCCGTACTCGGATCTTTTCAATATACCCGATGGTGTAATTTTTACGTTTACTTGGAAAGTTGTGAAAATCAATTCACCTCGACGACTTTCGTTCAACGGAATTTTCAGTCGACGTACGAACCGTGCAAGAAATTGGGTGAATAGCTTTCCGCTTCCTTCTTCGTTCAATCTTTTTCCATCGTTGTCTCCTCATCTTCCTCTCGATCTCCTAAAGCCAGCGTAGGGGGGCACTTAAAATACTTGGACGCAATTAAATCCGTACGTACGAATTACAACGGAATTCGACCACGTGACAGGGTGAAGTCAGGTTTTCCCAGGAACGGTCCCGGGCTCTTTCGTTTGCACGGGGTTGTTGGGGAACAGCGATCGTCGTGGACGGGGGCATTGACCCGCACTGCTACGCCGCTCCCACACTACGTTACGTCAGGCTACGTCCACTGCATCCTGCTCATCTTCTCGACGTTTTATGGGGGGGCTTCGCTATCCGCGAGTGTTCACGGCTGCGGGGTTGCGGTTCGCGCGATCCTTCCGTGTTCCCTGAGCTTATCATTCTCAGGGAACGAGAGAAAAAGAGGGGGGCGGGGGGAGGGAAGACGGAGTCTAAAAGTCGAGCAAATAGGAGAGGAGTTAGGTTGATTAGGAGCTTTCCTCGAAACGGCTGCCATTTCGAACGGAGCGGATCAAGCGGCTCCGGGTACAGCGGGAAAAGGCGCCGCGCACGTGTTTTGTGGAGGCGATGCCCTCCTTTAAGGGCGATAATACCAGATAAAGAGATATTTTCCTTATCACGTCGGACGTGTTTCGACTAAAGTGGAACAGTATCGGTATTTTCAAGCTGGACGCACACGTACGCGCGTCGGCCAGAGATTCCGGCGAATATATTAATTGGTGAGGCGGCACCGTGTCCCACACGATCACCTTCGACTTTGGCCCTCCGGAGAAAGTATTGCAACAATCGCGGAGATCCCCTAAGTGTCGTCCCGAAACGGATCGTCTATGGTATAGCTAGTCGGATTACTTGGTGGACCAAAGGGAGCCGCTGGTGGTATAGTGGTGATGGTGCTGCTACAGCAACAACCTGTTGCAACCACCCCGACACGCCATAGCCAGCGGGAGACGTCCGACTGGTCCGCGGCGAACTAAGAACCCACAGAACCGCTGCCAGTCGAGTTTCTCGTTCGTTTCGGTGAACTTGCGCCGCGTTTAACGGTAATAAACGGAGTAATAATTAATCATGGATTTTTCCGATTCTCGTCTGATCTGTAAAAGACGTATTTGCCAAGGGCAGAGATCACGGATCGGCACAGCTTTACGGATGTAGGTCATCTTGTTGACAAACAAGGCAATTTCCTGCTTAAAAAATGTACACGTTTCAATGGCGCGAGAAAAACAGGTGTATGGGCGTCGCATTGTCAGGTTTAAGCGTCCTCGGTAATCCCGTTTCGAATAATCCCCAGCTGTCGCGCAGTATCCACGCGGGCACAATGCGAGTTTAGGTCTTTTCGAATCGAATTGAAATTGACTTTGCTGCTGCTACCTGTCTACCTGGTTTACCTGCGGCCTCTTAGGGCGGCGGAGAGGGACGGTGGAATAAAAAGGGGGAACCGGGTGGGACAGAGAAGCAGGGACGAACAAAGGGCGTATTCACGCGTCAAAAGTCACCACAGCGTAACGATAGGGTGGTCCATGGTGAGACCTGTAGGACCTACTTTGGTATTTCTGCGGCATAGCACTTGTCGCGCATTTATTCTTCCCGCTTTACGGGCCTTGCCGCTCGTCTACGTGACTGTTAGCCTGTGACCGATGTAACTTTCAAAGAAAACGATGCTCTCTCGAAGATTTCAACGCTTTCACGCTCGCATGAAAATTAATCTAGAAGCGAAGGAGGAAAAAATATCGCGCGCGATACTTACGGTATCGACCGAAGGCGCGTGAATTACTTCACGACGGTGAATTCTGGCTGTCGGGACGTCGTGTACGAAGTGGTATGTCGAGAGAAGTCGAAAAAAAGATAGGGCTGAAAGAGAACGAAAGAAAAGTCAGGTCTTTAGTAGGTCAACGGCGATGTTGTTCCTTCCCTTCGAACATTACGTCATCGCGCCTCCCAACTCGCGCCCGCACAGCCAACGCTGCACGTATCGCGCGGCTCGCTGGTGTGCGTGAAGATATGTCGTACATGTGTACCGACTCTGTTCCTACGTGTGTACTTGACCACCCACCCGTCCACCCACTTAGAGAACCGTGCTTGTGTTTTAACATACCAGGTATCCGTCACGTTCGAATTCGAGCTCGGGTAATCGCTTTTGCCGCGTTACCAGCGTTCTCTAAATCATCGTGTCGGCGAGCGGTAGATAAAAACGAGAAAGGAAGGGAAAAAGAAATTAGGCCAGTCCACGTTTGTTTCGTGCAGGGGAAGAAGCGGGCAGCTCCGGTGCTCGCGTCTTGTGTACCCGTTGGGTCGTTACCCGGCGGGAGCTTCACGCGCGCTTTCGAAACGTGCCGCTTTTTCGGCGTGTCGACGGGCACGCGAGACCGACGCGCCACCAGCGCGAGGGTTTACGAACGTTTCTATGCGCGAGGCTGGTGAAAAGGAAGAACAGGGGGAGGACGGTGGGAGAGGTATGCGGGTCGGGGTCGAGTCATGCATATCGATGACGGCTCGTATGAATTTTTCATACTATTCTACAATTTGAAAAGGTGGCTCGGAGAGCGTCGTTTATGATTCTATAAACCCAGTGACCCCGGCCGGGGGGATCTGCCTCGCGCGATCTCGCCGTTGCCGCGCCACGCCGCGTCTCATCCGCGGCGCGGACTAACTAACTGTTTACGGTCGGTTCGACTGGTTTCAAACGGTTTGGCACGGAGGACGATTCCGCGGGTCCAAGGGGATACGCGCGCCGCGTAGCTTCCTCTCCATTCTCGGTTACGGCCGTAGCCGATACGCCATTGATGCCGGGCCCGATAGAAGGAGAAAAGAAACGAGCACGTTCATTCGTAACGCGGAGTAACGTGGAAAGAAAACAGAAAGGAAAACGAAAGGAGACGGTCGCGACGACGGTTCCGTCCGCCGTGTGGACGGAGGGAGGCTGGCTGGCGGGAGGTGGATGGGGTGTGGTGTAGGGAGGGGGGTGAAGGAAAGGGAAGAAGGTTGGGGTGTAAGAATGGGTTGGGAGGAAAGAGAGAAGCGAGAAGTGAAAGATATTGGTAATCGAGGAATCCGGGAACCCAGAACCGTTCGAACGGTTGGCTGCCGCAGACGCAAGGTCGTTGTCCTTGGGGGATCAACGACCCCTCGATGAGGGATGCCGTGGTGGGGATATATATACACCTCCCCATCCGTGACGCCGCCGTCTGGGTATAAGGGCGCCTCCAGGTTAGGTTAGACCTAGGGTTAGATTTAGAAGTCAGGAATAGGGATGCGGATAGTCACGTAGGTACATGGATAGATAGCCGGGTAGGCGGGATGGTGAGGACGAAGGGGGGACGGGTGAAGGAGGGAACGGGCAGAGGGAAAAAAGCTGAAAGGCAGCCCGGGGATAGAAAGTCCATGTTGGGTGGTAAGGCGGGAGGGCGTCGTGTGTGCGCGCGAGAAAGAGAGAGAGAGAGAGAGAGAGAGAGAGCGGGCGAGGGAAGAAGAGAGGCGTAGGGATAGAAAACGCGTTGGCAGGTTCGTAACCGAAAACGTGGTACCCAGGACCAGCGGGGTTCGATCGTTGGGGTAGAAAGTTGTTATCTTTCGGCCGGGGAGCGCCGTAACCACCTGTTGGGGTGGTGAGTCCGCTCGGGAGCCGCTCGAGATGCTCCACGAGCCCTTTATTTTCGGCTGCGAGTTAATTTCGAATATCCTGCGGTTTCGCCGCGGCCTGATAGCCCGCCTCCGAGCTTCTCGAATGACACACAGAGGAAAATGTATATATAGACACTGTGCGGAAAACGTATATATAGACACTATTATTTGGAATGATCGACGGGGGTGGAGGGGTAGAGAGTACAGTTTTGAGGTAGAGGATGTTTGAAAACGTTAAAAATTCTCCAATTCTTGTCTCGCCCCCTCCCCGTGAAAGATGTTTTAAAATTGCGTCCCAGTGATCGAAGTAAATCATGGAATCGACGGATATCCCACTTAACTCCTGGCTACTTATTTCGTCCTTCCGTTTTTACACTTTCTTCCCGCGGCAACTGAACAGGAAGCGTTTCTTGCGAGGTACCTGTCGCCGGAAGGATCCGAACTGGAGGTGTCACGGTCCGTAAGGGCCGTGAGAGTGCAGGACGATAGGTGGATCCTTTCTGGACACAGCGGAACAGAGCAGGGCAGGCGAGGCCAGGGAGCAATGTCCCTTCGAGTCATCCCCTTCCTAACGTATATGTATGGTATGCACGCCGTTACTCGCCTCCACGGTTACCGACTCTTTTTATCGAACGACGGAATCTTCTACGATTCCTTTCCAACTTCCCTTTTTGAAACATTAACCCTCCTTCGCTGGACGCGCGGTCCCGCGCTCCCCTACGTTTCCCCCCTTTTTCTTGAAAACGCAGGCCATCGTCTCGATTTACCCTCGTCGCCGCGTTACGCGTTCGAGAATCAAGCGTAAATCGTTCGTGGCGACGATCGAACGACGACGATTAGTGCCGTTATTCGTTAATTACAGTTTAAGTATTCCTCTTGCTAATCGCGTAGTTGTCACGGGAATTCAAGTAAGACGGAGTAAAATAAAGTAACGATCGAAACGGTCGGAAGAAAGAACTTAGCCAGGCTGTTTCCTTCTGCTCGTGGTTTCTCGGAATATCCTTTGCGGTTGCAAATGGATAAGGATATCTGTTTTGAATTCCTGACAACTGTCCGTCCGGCCAACTCATCCTGGCACCGAGCACAGGGAACTCGGGTGAAATCCCATCGGCGTATCGCGCCCTTTCTGTTTGCGTTGACCTCAAAAACTCCGACGCTGACCTCAGAAGGGTCGCTTGGCAATCGGGGACGGGGAACCACTGTACTTTCCGGAGCAAATAGGAAAAATATCGTTTACGCCTCTCTCAGGGTGTAGCTGGCTTTGATAAGATAGCCACTGCTGTGGCAGCGCGTGTATGTATACGTGATATTAAGAAAGGAGATAGAGTAGGAGACGTGGTCTCGTTCTCTCTCGTCTACACCTATCGCGTCGTTTTTCTACGCCACCTTCGTTGCATTTCCAAAGCAACGGTTTCACTCGACACGACAAACAGCAGAAATTCGTTTCGAACGAGTGAAACAATCAAGTCCCCCGAAGAACGTGCGACATCGTATCGAGTGACGAAATAAAGAGGAACAGGGGACGCCCTATATTCAACATCTCTGTCTGTCTTTCCTTCTCTTCAATGGTCCTAATTAGGTACATACAGTGTACACATAAGGCTGGTATTGCGACATACCAGTACCGTTCCAACTGGAAACCATATGCGACGGGGGGTTAAGTGTCGTCTTAACCTCCTTTCGGTGTTTGGATTCCTAAATCGACTACGATACCGACTACCTAAAAATTAACTCCTTCTCTATTCGATCGGACTGTTTTCGTTAATGTCGAATTGACAATTCGAACATCGTTTCATTCACTTCCATTATTCCATGAAACTGATAACGTAGCGCGATACAACGCAACCATGTGCCCATTGACTATCAACAAAGCCCAGTAGTTACGCATGTTGCACGTTCTACATTTAGTTTTTGCCACAAATCATAATGTTTTTTCGTTTTCTCTTCTTTTTTCTGTCTTTTTTTTTTTTTTGTTGTAATGCCATTAGAATGTGTTGCAACCCTGATACGATCGTACCGTAACCTGTCACCCTTGACCATGTGATTAGCTGTTCTCCGTCTTCGACGTCACGAAGATAAAGTGTATGTAAATTATAATGCAAATTCACATACGGTCGTCTAATTATAAACAACCGAGCGGCCAGACGTCAAATTTCCGCGTTCACGAATCGTACAAAATTGCTACGATTGATAACTCTGGTCTTGGAATAATTTGAGCGGTAAATTTCCACTTATTAGCGATGCGAGAATAATTAATTCTTTTTTACTCCCGAAGATGCAAATTAATCATAAAATCTGAATAGAACTCTACTACACCATATTGCGTGCAAAGATATATCTGTTTCGATCAACGAATAAGTACTGTACGCGTGTTTACGATAAAAAAAGGAAAAGAACTTGTGGGTAATTAATTAATTAATTAATTGTACAACGTTTCGCAGCCATCAACTTTATTCCGCTTCAGTTCCACCGTAGAATGTGGCTAAATGTAGCGAAGCGTGGACTGAGATCTACAGAAATCGAGAGCACATCCCTGATCTTAATTATAACATTGTGGTCATAGTGGCGGCGGGCAGAGAACCGCGCAAGTGGCTTTTCGAGTATGAAAGGATCGTTGTGCCATACATCTAACGGGGAGCCACACGAGGCTTAAAGGCGAGGCAAGGGCTTGGCTTTAGCTAAGAAGTCGGTTGGCCGTCGAACGACGTTGCTAGCCGTTTCTCAACCCTTTCGTGGTTACGTCACGTTAAAAAAGCTATTTGGGGTCAACACCCCGCTGCAGCGACACGTGTAGTACTCCTCGACTCTGTCTCTCCGCGTCCTCCCTCGACCCTCTCCGCCGTCCTCTTTTCCCTGGTATATGAAGGCAAACCGTCTCCTCTCTGCCTACCTCCTCGCGGCTCGAGACGGCCATTGCTGCCACCTCCTCCGATAGTATCCCTTCTACTCGCCTTAGTTTCCACTGGATTTCTAAGTTCCCTAGAGAGAGATACTAGCCGGGCCCTGCTCTAGCCGCGAATGAAGGAACGCCGTCCCACAGCCGTTTCACGGACCGAATGTCGCGGCTATTAACGGCCGGAGACGGTTCAAGGCTGCCGAAAATCGAGAGATTACGGGTCGGCACCCCGTTTATTCACGATCTCTACGCTACGACGGAGAGATAGCGCCATGTCGCGTTTTATAATTAAAAGTGAAGAAAAAAAGAGAAATTACTTAAAAGAATATCGGCAACTTTATCGTGTCTCGCGTAGAGACACTCCTGGTGCTGTAAATTCGGAAAAACCGTGATTTCTGATAAGATAAGTATATCGGATGAGAATAGATCGCAAGAAAAAAACAGAGTTATGCGATAGGTGTAATTTGTATAATACGTGGGCTGTTGTTTCGAGAGATAACCAAAATCGATCGTAGATCTCTCTTTCTCTCTCCCTCTCTCTCTCTCTCTCTGTGGAGAAAGAAGCTCGTTTTCGGGACGTAGCATGGAGGAGGTATGGCAGGGAGGCCATGAGATTAGAATGGACGAACGCAGCCCCAAGCGATACAGCCCTGGCCGTGGGCGCGCGAGGCAGTAGGAGAGCCAACCGAGTTTCTCTAAACGCGCGAGTCGACGTAGTAGAACTAGCACG
Organism: Xylocopa violacea; assembly: GCA_963969225.1. Classification (NCBI taxonomy): domain Eukaryota; kingdom Metazoa; phylum Arthropoda; class Insecta; order Hymenoptera; family Apidae; genus Xylocopa; species Xylocopa violacea. Next base: position 20,736,220 of record CAXAJV010000008.1, read on the forward strand.
CTAGTCTTGCTAAAGCGAAACCAAGGACACTAGAGGAACAGCCAGCGAGAAGCAAGCAGCAGGCAGCAGGCGGTGGCGTGGCTACGGTGGTGGTGACAGCGGCTGGTAGCGGTGGCGGCGGCAGCGGCAGCTAACAGAGAAATCGAATCGTAGCTGCGGCGTCGGTCACTAGTGGTAGCGAGCAGAATCAAATCATCGTGGCAGCATCGACGACGACGACGACGACGACGGCAGCAACGACGACGAGGACGAGGACGAAGACGACGACGACGACGACGACGACGACGACGACGGCGGCGGCGGTGGCGGCGGCGGCGGTGGCGGTGGTGGTGGCGGTGACGGCGGCGATATAACTCCCCTTTACCCCGACCCACGTTGTCTACGTGTATGTCTGTACCTCTTCACCCCGTCGCCGCCAGTATCGTCCCCGCCGTACCTACCGCCCCCACCCCAGCTCCGCCACCGACAGACGATCCCTCCGTTCCCGCGTGCTCCGTTCTCCCCTGCCCGACTCTGAGACTCTCCGGAGCTTCCCCTTCCAGCGACTTTTTTTTGTCCGTATACGCCTCGTCCATCGCGACAAGGCAGCTTCCAAGCCTTTTTATCAGTCGACCGAAAAGATCCGTGGGGATCCTTCCGCGGCAGCGCCCCGCGCATCGCTACCAACCAACCCTCATGTTGGAAACGCGTTACCTCGTGGACGCACAACATATTGCACGTTTAAAGTACCAGCCGAATTTACCTCGTACAGGTTTTACTTAGTTTCTGTGGGTAGCTACGCTTAAAAGGGGAGTAGAAATGTAAAAAGCGCGGGAAACTTTGTGGCTCGATCTTTTTCGTTCGTTAGAAATCGATCGTATCGATTAAGTTAAGTGGGTGTCGCGTAACAAGAGTACCGGTAATAAAGCCGTTTCGACATTATTGCGATTGTATAGAATCCGCGTGTCGGGGTAAACGTGTCAAGGTGCCGTCAGCGTAGCGCAACGATTCCGGTGACGACACGCAATCCGACACACGTTGATTCAACAACGAGGAAATCGGACGAAGGTGCGTTTATTTCCATGGCAACGTGACGACGCACGGATTCTTGCCACGGATACGCGACAAGGCTCGAGGAACGAAGCGGAAGCTGAAGCGGCGACAAACTACTACCAGGATACGCAAATGTGGTTGGTACTTGTACATTTGCAGCTCAGAAGTTGAGAAACAGCCTCGTGGCGGAGAGGCAGGCTGTCTCGCTCTATCCTGCGCCGCAGCTTGGCGAGTCTGCACGTAAAAAAGTGCGCAGACGCAAATCGCGGTTGCGTGTGTAACTCGCAACGCACCTCCTCCGCAGGCGTCTCGACACATTCGTGAACTTCTTTCCAGACTCTTATGTTCAACCCCTCGAATTTCTCTATTCGATCATCCCTAAAATCAAACGTAATCGTTTCGTATTTCCCGCTCTTCGTTCGACGAGGATGTATTACGACTATCGTTACTCTGTTATTACCGATAGCGTACATAATCGTTCTTGTATTTTCCTTTTCAAATTTCTATAGTATCGCTTACGTGTAGCGCTCGGGGAAAAGGTGCGATAAAAAAAATATTAAAAAGGATGAACTCGCGATAATCGCATCGCATGTCGGTAACGTAATCCGCTCGACTCTATTTTAAAAACTTTAACGCGGAGACTCGCTGCCCCTTTAACCCGCATTTTCCTTTATCGAAATAATACGAGAAGCGATAAGCGACTGTCGCAACCGCTGGAACCGCGCATGACGTCGTCAATGGGTAACAACTTTGCGAGCAGTTGCACGAGCTCGTGGCGACTTTGGCAGAACGAGTGCGCAGTAACACGACGTAAGAAGTAGCTAGGAAGGAGGTAGAGAGGGAGAGGGTGTGTTCGAGAAAGAAGCTCGAAGAACGAGGGCGTATAGGCAGGGGGAGGTGGCAGGTTTAAGGAAAGGTAAAGAGAGGGAGAAGTTGGTCACAAGCGTGAGAACAAAGGGGCGAAAATAAGTGCCCTTTTTGGAGGGTGATCGAGGGTGAAGAGCAAGAAAGAGGAAGACGAATCAAGGGAATGCGTTTGTGTGGGTTTCGGAGAGGAGATAAAAAGAGAGAAGATGACCGTTAGAAGGAAAGAGGAAGAAGTCAGGCGATTCGTTTCTTGCGGGCTAAGGAAAGAGTGGGAGAATCGGTGCGAGAGTGATAGAGAGTATAGAGTGAACAAATGAGCAAAAGAGAGAGAGAGAGAGAGAGAGAGAGAGACGAGATACAAGAGAGGAAAATGGACGGGGAGAGAGAGATAGACTAGAGTAGCGTGCGAGTGCGAAAGAGGGGAAACGAGAAGGACGAACGCGCAGGATGGCGTGAGGGAGTTGAGGGTGGGAAGCGAGGGAAGAGAGGAGTGCGTGACGAGAAGGGTGGGAAGGTGGGGGATATATGGAGAGGGTGAAGGGTGTAGTGGGGACTATCGGGTAGGTGGCGGTGGTAGGATTGCGGGAGGTTGTGCGCGGCTCGACTTCGGTGGTTCGGTTGAACGAGGGCGCGCAAACGGGCGGGTGTCGCGAGCGTTGCAAAGCGGTGAAGGGTACCACGAACGGAAAGCACGGTCGTGGCGCTAGGCGGGCGTAGGCGAGGTTCCGTGACGGCCGTTCGGTGGCGCAGCAGGAATTCCCAGCCACGGCAGGCACCGGGTTGGTCAGCTACGTGGTGTTCGTGCGCCTCTCTCTCTATCGGTGTGTATATGCGCGATTTGCCCCGAGTCCGCGCCTCGACTTGATGACATGGCGTCCTAGCGCTGCACGGGCAAAGTCGCACGTCCTCGGTGGAGAGGCTCTCACCCCGTCGTCGAATCAGCTGCATCCCAGGATGCCAAGGTAAGTCGACGTGGTGTATAGTGTAAATTTCCCGACGTATCGTGTATCGAATAGTATCGTGATGTTCCGGAACTCGGGTGTCATCGGGAAAAACCGGGCGGTGTCGATAAGCTGAAAAATGTACCGTGCGCCTGGAGCTCGTTTCGTCAAAACCAGGTAGGGTCGTTGCCATCGTGCCTACCCTACGAATCGATATTACCAGTGCGGAGGAGAGGAGGCTTCTTTCTCTCTCACACTTTCTCACCGCTTTCTCCCTCTTTATTTGTGCACCTATCTTTCACCTCTCGCCGTCTCGTTCTATTCGCCCCTCGCTTCCCTTAGTTTCACAATTCGTTCGTGTCGTGTGTTCGTCGTCATCGTCGTTACCATCGTTGTAGTTGTCATCGTCATCGTCATCCTGGTTGCTGTGTGGTGTACATTGGAATCAGGAGTGTTTCCTAGTGCTTCGTATGTTTATGCGTTCATGGTTATGTATGCGTGCGTTTCTCTGTGTGGGTATGCCTGCGTACACGCCACGGTGCGATGTTATGCGTGTGTACGTAGGAAGGGTTAACGCAGTGTGAGAGTAACGGAGAAAGAAAACGTTCAGCGGGGTAAAAAGAGAGAGGTTAGTTTCACCGTTTCTTGGAAAAACATGGACAAAAAGTGAAGCGCGTGTAAAGAGGATACTACGTGGCTTATCGACGCATCGACGACAGCGTACCTCTCGACGTGGATTTTCGCTCGGCGAGAGAGGGTTGCGTAAATCTTCTCTCCCTCCTCTTTCCCTCGTCTCTTGGAATCATTCTGTCCTCCTCGTGCGCTTCGTCTCTCTCTTTCTTCCCCCCTCTCGGTCTCTTTCTTTCTCTATCTCCTTCTCTCTCGGACGTGTGTCGCGGTCGGGTATGGCGCTGCCCATAGGCGCCGATACGCCCCGGGGTGTCGAGGCTGACTCGACTCGAGTCGAGTCGTTCGTTCGTCCATCCGCCGACCATCCTCCCCCTTGTTGTGTTCATTGAGCCGCTTGCTCCCCAGTATGCCTCTGCAGTCGCTTCCCTCGTGAGGGAGCGTCATTGTTACTGTCGATCGTGTTCACTTCCTCTTCGTAATTTTCTATTCGGCTAATACAACCTTTGACTCGCATTGCAATCGTTACCACGTACCATAACAGGTGAGTCGTGTACGCATACCTTAACTCTCGTCTTTACAAACTTGTGAGTTCGGATCAGTGCCATAGCCTCGAGTTCGAGCACGTGTCAGAACGTGCTTTTCGGTCGGCAGTGTCACCGCGCGCGCGGTTAATTAATTTCTTCGTTCCTACATTATAGTGGAAAATTATGTAACCTGTGCTACATCGGGGTGCATAAAAAAATAGAAAGGAACAAGAAAACAGTGCTCGGTTGTGCAAAATGTTTGTAATCGATAAAAGAAGGTCTTGTGATTGAGCAAGTGTGTGAATGGAAGTGGAGTAGATGGTGCCGTACACGTATAATGGTGTATTAACGGGTGCGTTGTGCATAATTGTGATGTATTTATAACGTACCCGGTTTTCTGCCATTTTTATATTTGCATTTCGATGCAATATGGTTTCATCGTTTTTGTGAGAAGTTACGTAAAAGGATTCATAGTCTGATTTTCTTTTAAAGGTAAATACATTTATTTTCATCCCTTTAAATACATTTGCGTCGTTTCTATACTAGCTGGTGTCCTATATCTGTTTTTACGTGTATCTTCCATTGAATCGAAAAATTCATTTCCCTACCTTTGTTTCGATCGTTTCGAATTTTCTGTACGTCGTGTAAGAACTCAAAGTGCACATTTACCGTTAGTCGTCGAGTCTAGTTATCTCAAACTGGGATTCGTTGTTATCTTTGAGATATAGACATACTTGAACAAAGATTGAACTTAGCTTATAACTTTGTACGTCGTATAATTTTTTCGCGTATTCCTCCCTAACGCGAACTGTAGATATAAACTTGTATCGTAATGCGAATTCGTTAAAATAGGAAGTATTCTATTAACTGTTAATCTTTTGCACTATTGCAGTTGTTGACCTGATTTTTAAGTATATCGCACATCTAAAATTTTCGTCAAAAAACGCGTTCCTCTATCGACCTCCCGCCAAGTGAAATAACCTAACAACCACGTGGTTGGAACACGTGGTACTTTTACTGGTCTATAACTACTCCATTTTTCTTCAGATTTCTACCCGTTAGCACATTGGTTACTTCAGCCTCGAATTATACATAAATTTTTATTTCGAACATTGCAAAAAATTATTCTTAACGTGTGTCATAAAAAATATTACGTTGAATATTGACATGCATTGGCCACGTGTTATCCAACAATATTGTATTTACCTTTTGTTATCGAGATAAAGTATCAAGTGTATTGACAGTATTTCGCAATTGAATGTTATTTAGGATTTGATAAACGATATATGTATATGTACTCCATGAAATAAGATTTATACATTTTTTAACTCATTACGATAATCTTACGATAATGTGTTGAATTCTACATTGTAAATCACGGGTGCATATGAAAAACATGATGTAATCTATGCGCTAGCGACAAGTGTTAGGTTGTGCACTGAAGCTCAACATATTCATACCCACGTATGTTTCGATGAGAACTTACATAGGACTTCCTGCGGGTTCCTGATTAAAGTAGCGTGACGATTTTATCATGGTACCCGCGAGGGGTTGGAGCGTCGATTATAGTAGTGATGATGGTGGTCGTATGAATGTTATAGGGAGGGTAACACTAAATAGCTTTAGACGTAGGGTCTACCCCTTTGTCATGATAATAGTTCGCTAATTTATTAGTGTGACAAGTATCATTTGTTGATTCATCCTGGTGAATGGGCCGGAGTTGTTATTCGCCTTTATTCGAACTTCCCGCGCGTCTAGACGTTGGCCGATAATATAGATTTCTACTATTGCGACCTACTGTCAGCTCTGCCATACGAAGCGTTAAGTCAGCGTTTTACCCGTAAGGAACGATCAAAACGAGATATCTTTTTGTAAACAGGCAAACCTTTTCTGATATCTGATTAGTGCGAACAGAAATTCGTATCGTATATGTTCGTAATCGATGAATTAATAATGCCCGTCGTGCATAAGGTTGAGATGTAGTGGCAACTTGTTAATTGTCGACTGTGATTGGTTAGAACTCGTAGACGCACGACCTTATACAAAAATATATTTCCATTTTACGCATTGTATTTTTAAATTATTGATAATTTTCACGCGGTGGGGCAAGTTCAGAGATCGCTTTGATAAAGTAATATGAGTTGTCGATTTTTTATTTATGGGTAAAAAACGTGTGTGCGATCTAAACTGCGCGCGCCTGCGCATTGAAGTAACGGTGATGACTGTGCAACGTGTTGCCTCTCCCTGTACTCCCCATCCGTTATTCCTTTTATTACGTGTGTGGATTACGACTGCGTGGTCGTCAGGATATATCCATTACAAGAATGTCGGACTCCGACAGCAGTTTGCACTTTTGCCAACTCGTTGCAGTTTTGATTTTCGTGCAGATATAGCGTGACGCATTCGCGAATTCGTTAATTGTCCGAGAACCCCAAATCCGTTTAAAACCGTACCATGACGCTGTTGTTCCCTCGGTGACGTTAAGATAATGTATTTTAAACGAGTAGTTTTCCATTCGCATCGCTAATCATTTCTTCCAATCGACGATCGGGAACGGGTAACGGAAAAAAATAAGGAGGGACTTCACTTCACGGGGGATTATTTAAGTCGCCTGGTTTACTCAGCAATGACGAATTTTTCGTCCTCCGCGCGTTCTATTGTTTCTCGTTACACGTCACGTTATTTATAGGGTGCCGATTTCTCGACAATGCTTTGCAATAGCACATTCCGAGGGTAACGTTTCGATGGATGTTTTCGGTTGGCTGTTCTTTTGTCTGGATCTCTTTTATCCTTGGAATGATTCACCGGGGATGGTGTGTCAACAACAGGCCCGGTCGGTGTAACGTGGCCGTAGAACAGGAATCGGGTATACCTGCACCTGTTTTCATAACACCATACAACTAAATCGCGAAATGGGTGTTCAGCTTCGCGCCCTAGTTACACCTGTGTCTAGTATCGTGGAGGTACGTAACACGTTTGCACGACACTGTACGTCAACCGAGGTTGCCACGTTTCTCGTGACGGCTTGCTTGAAAAACTGAGGTCGCATTGAATAACAAGTTACCGGCAAATTATTGGTCAATCTTTTAAAGTGCGACTACCGATCTAGCGAAACGATGTTTTCTTTCCCACGCCGATTCCGTAACCAACAATACGGTGTCACTCGTGAATTAAATAATGCCTACATTTAGATGACCTTGATACGCTACATAAAAAAAAGATATAAAATAAGGTGTGTTACAAATTAATTAGTTATCGTCTCATCAAAATTACTATAGTTACGCGCGACTGTAATTGATGTTTTGATATCAATTACAATTTATTAACAGCATCCTTGTGGTGTAGTGTATAATATATTCGTGGCATTGGGTACGACTAAACACAATAATCGTTGCCATTTGAATTATGGAAAGCCATTTTGCGCCTGGAAATATTATCCTTTGGAATGGAGCGGGTTTTTTCATGAGAACTGGGAGAAAAAATTTAGTGAAAACAGAGGGGTGATCGCCGGAGCAATGCGCATCGAGGGGCGATCGCGTTTAACGGAGGGTCGGCAACGGTGCATAGATTTAATCGCTCTATGGGAACGGAACGTTGCGTAGGAAATCGCTGAAAAGCCACGCAGCGGGCGTTGCAGGGTCGACCACTTTTGTACGCACGTGAAGTCCGAAAAAAAAAAAGGGGAAACACAATATTAGATTAACGCGTGATGCTTGTTAAAAGTAAGCCGAAATGCGCGTGAAACGTTTAATATCCTGTTCGAAAATTGCGTCGGTGCTCGGACGCGGTCACTTTTTCTAAGCGTCGTCACCGTTCCCCGCTATCGGTCGTAAATCTTTATTTTTCCCGTCGTAAACTGTTTCGTTATTCTGCCGTCCGCGGCGACGTTTGCACAACTATCCGCGAGGACCTTTGCGCGTACGCGCGGAGGGGACGATTTGTTTAAAAAAGTTTTCGAGGATCGAGAACGTTCGACTGTGAAAAAATGTAGGGTGGACGCCAATGCGCGCGGCGAGGTCGGCCGTCGTCGTTGTCGGCGGAAGGGTGGTGGTCGTGAGGGCGAGGAGCGTCAGAGAGGGGTAGGTACGAGGTTGAGGAGGTGTAGGAGGGCGCGATGCCGGGATAGGAGGGGTAGGGTGCCAGACTAACAGAAAGAAAGATAGCCGACCTGTCTGTGAGTGCACGCGCGAGTGCGTGAGAGTGGCTCAGACTCGTCTGTGTGCACGTTGGACTCGTGTCTGTAGTGGTCACATGTCTGAGAGGGGCAAAAGAGCAAGCTCTTCAGAGATGAGATTCAACGTCTCGGAATCCTGTGACGACGAAGGCACGATATTCTTTTAGGGTTGACGGCGCTGCTCGACCCGCCGAAACGGGTTGAAACCCGTTCTCAATTTCAATTGCCCGATCGACGATTTCAACGTGGAAATTTTTCGATATCGCCGATGCACGCGATTATAGGTTTTCGTGACGTAAGGTTCCGAATTAGACCGATAGTTTTGAAACGTTTGAGCCTCCAATTATGTAAATAGGGCCGGGCATTGTTCATTAAACGTTTCCTATTTATACACGCATATTTTAGCGTGTATGTAGGGCGGGGGAGTAGCGGGGCCTATCGATCGTTAATAATTTTCGCTACGAACGGGGCGAATCTCTTCGAATATGCAAAACTAGGCGTGACTTTCCAATTCGCTCGGAGGACAAACCCAAAAACGTATGTGCTCGGCTCGCTCGTTGGGCAAACGAACGAACGAACGAATCAGAAATGTTGCGGGTATGTGTTTCTCCGCGAAGGCTCTAAAATGTGGGACACGTTCCTCAGTAGCCAATCCCTCTTCCCCTTTGCCGCAAAATTCTCCGTTAACTTCGTACCTGGTGCTTCCACTACACCTAACGGGGAATGAGCCGTACCTGTGCCTCGATGCCGACGCAAACTCTATCACGCGTGTACGCGTGCCTCATGCACGCGCTCGCACACTCTGCCAGCGCGCCGCGCGTTCGGGAATGTGTGAACTGTGAGCGCGTTCATCGTTCCAAGCACATCCTGGCACTCCCCCAGTGGGAGGGAGGAGGCGCGACAAGGGACAGATATCCGAGCGCACGCTTGCCTCACTCGATTTGAAACACTCCCGAATTATATCACCACCGTGCGAGGAAAATCTGTTTGTCGAAAAGATTACCCCGTGGTCGTTCAAGGAAGAGCGCGGACACCGGCCGCCATTTTCACTCGAACGACGGAAATACCATGAGCGGTAATTTTGAATTTTTAAATCCGCATCTATATGTGCATATCGTTGCGATTACGATCCGAGTGCCACGGTTACGTCCATAATTCATTATTTCAGTGATAATTAGTAATTCACACGTGCTATATTCTTTAATTTATTCAATGTTAATTCGGATATTCTTAATGCAACATAAACGTAATACGAGGTGGCAGATATTACATTTTACTTAATTGAAGTACATTTCTACCCGCAACGAAGATACAGGAACGAAACAGTCTGTATAATATTTGTGGACTTAACATTTTGCACCTGCACAAGTACCACGTCCGCTAAGTCTGGTCGTTATACTGAAACTGAAATAGAGTTATGTATTGAAGTATAATCTATATTATATTTAATATACATTAGAGATATCGGTAATATTTAACAGACTATTATAGAGAATTATTTTAACAACAGTTTACAAGTCCGATCAACAATCGATAATTGGTATATGCAAACTCTTCCTTGAACTCTAGATCACCCTAAATAGTTCTCTATCTTGCTTTTTTTCCCTCTATCACTGTCTTTGATACGGCGAGTACGACTCGATTCGCCTCGAGCGTTTATTTCGTTGCTAGCGATATTGATTATCGTAAACCTAACCTAGTCGGTCACACCATTTTTTTCCTCGCTCTTCTATTAACGATGCTTGAGGGGATGTGCCAAGAGACATTCCGCTGATCTTTTTCGCCTCGAATCCTGCGAAGCTTTCAATCGACTAGCGGTTGCCACAGATTTTATTCCTCCTCGTCCATTTTCCTCCGCGCCAATAGGGATTCGTACCTTTTCCACGTCTACCTATTCCTGTATCCGTTTATCTAACCGTTTCACATGTCCGTTGCACACTCGGTTGGCTTCGACCTCGATCCACCGTTAAAATTCGGTCGATCGATGAAGCAACCCTTATTCTAGACCGACTAACGCCTCCGGATGTTCCTATTACCTTCCTCCCACCCCCGCTCTCTTGCTCTATCTCTCTCTTTCTCTCTCTATTCGCCACTTTCTGATTTTCTTTCTGCTCCGTTTCACGGTGCTTCCTTGACCGTACTCACGAACACGACGAAGTTCGAACGAAGTGAGAGCGTGCGTTCGCGATGGAAACTCGGCTGAATGTTGAAATCGCGCGAGGACGGGTCCCCTTAAGAATCGGTTTCGAGGTGTGGTGCGGTGTGGTACGTCATTGTCGCGATGCCCGTGTGTCGGTTTTCGCGCGCGGCCGAGAAAAACGGAAAAATATCGAACGCCGTGACGGCGGTGCATGGCGTGACGGGCCGCAGAATTCCTGCAGAAATGATTTTGTCGACCGACACGTACATCCTTGAGCGATGACTCAGCGGAATGTTTCTCTATCGATACGTATCTCTCGGCTGACCGCGGTAAGAATAATCCTAGGATAAAAACCAGCGACTTTAAACGCTATTAATGGATCCCGGTGTACTTAGTAGACACACAGAACCACCACCAGCAGCAGCACCACCCCACCGCCAGCACCACCACCATCGTCTTCGCTACGGCCACCGCCAAGCTCCGGCTAGGCGTGCATGCGATGTGTGTACGTACCCGTATCCTCTATACGCGGAAGCGTCGAAACAGTAAAAGGTAGGAGGCGCACAGGCCGGCCAGCACGGGGAGGGTACATATAAGCGGTGAAACAAAAAGAGAAAGAGGAACGGAGTCACGGCAGAGGGAGGAAAAGAGAGATTGATAATGGTGTGCACGGGTGAAAGAGAGGGAGACAGGGAGGACGAGCGAGGATTTCAGGCTCTCGAAACGCAGCGGTATTTGCCGCGCTTTGTCGTTCGTTTTGTACCTCGGCGTGACTCTGCCGCTGGTGCTGATTACGCAATGCGTGGCCATGAGAGGAGCGAGTCGCGTACGCTCACGTACGGACGCACACACGCTGTCCCCGCTTTAAGGACGTGTGCGCGTCACAAACGAGAATGTAGTCGCCGCGGGCGTGTGCGTGACACGTACACACACGGCCACGGTGCACGCACGTGCGTGAGCAACAGGCGTTTCTGCGTGAGAGCGCGCGCACACACGCTCGCGGCCCTCTTGATTCGATTAGTCGTCGCTGGGTGTGCGTGTACGCGTGCCGACGAGCGCGCGCGGATCGCCCAACGTGGCTACCGGCGCATCATCATCTCTCGGTGTCATCGATGGTGGCCCACATCCCGTTCTGTTTACAACACAAATCGCGATCGAGTAAACGCCGCGGCGGAGACGCGCGTCGAACCCGCGAAATCGTTTGAGGATTTTAGGTCCCGTCTCTTCTATTCCGTTTCCGTTCTGCTAGCAGTCGCTCGCGTCGGGAAGGCCGCGAGATATACGGCTGTTCTCTATTCATCGCGAAAACCTCGTTTTCGGGGTCAGCCGCGTCGGGATGCGTGCTTGTTCCCTACGACGTGCCGCGCTGGTAAATGTGTGCGTATGCATGCGACTCTCGTAGCGGCCGTAGCGCGCGCGCTATGTTTTCGTGTGCATCGGTTGCCTCGTAGATACGATGAATATACATAGGCGTGTAGCCTAGGAACAATGGGGTCGGTTACGATGACGATCATATTAGAACCGAGAACTGAATGGTGGCGGTGGTAATATGGGTGGTGACCATGATGGCTAACCCCCTCGCTCTACGATCTTTCAAACTATTTCGACGCGGATGCGTGCTTGTTTCTTCGAGTTCTTTCGAAATCATTTCGTTCAAAATGAATGTGCGAATTGTGTGATCTTTTTAGAGTTAAGTTAATTTACGAGGCTGGTTATTTCGGGTGTAACGGTATAATCTTTTATCTAGGAAACTGCGTTTATCTTTACACTTATTTGATATCGTGAAATTTTCGTTGATAAAAATATCCTTTGTTGCAACTGTTTAACTGCGTAGATATTCTTCAGTTCGACAAACCTATTTAGATAACGCAAAATTAATACGTCCTTCCATTTAAAAAAGAAATAAGGGGAACCCCGCTTCCGATGGAGGACAGTCCTCGTAGCAACCGCCCCTGGAAAATCTGTCGCGTACCGAGCGATTAGTGCGATTAGCCCCTCCGTCCCAATTAATTGAAAAAATATATCCGAGTCGATCTGCGCAGCGGTTTCGCGCAAACCACATGTGACACTTTATACGACCTTGTGTAAATTACGATACAAAAATTATGGACACCTTTTAGCATTTGTCTCGAAACTAGGAAGTTGTTCGAGGAAAAAGGAGTCCTAGAGACTGGGTCGAATACGATCCGAAGGCCGCCAGTGGTGTTAAGTGTTAAGGGAATATAACGGGACGAAGTTCGTAGCGAGATGGCCGAGTAGTGGAGGCTCTACGTCCCCTCTCTCGCGCACCGTTCCTCGCTCGTTTATTGTGCAACATTTCGCCGATTCGTAATCGTCGTTCGTTCGAACGTCGTTATCTATCGGGTGAAAACGTTTCAACGGCATGGGAGGCGCGGCTGTATCCGAGCGCGTTGGCACGCTCTACAGGCTCCCGCTGGTGTAACTCGATTCGATAGAGAATGTCGTAAATATCGTTTAATCGGTTTTTATCGTCCCGGAATGGTGCATGGTCGCACGCGTGATCGAACGAGTCGTACATGGCCGTTCGAGTTGCCGTGATTCGCTTTCCTGCCTTCCTGTTTAACGAAATTTCTCGATTTCCCGTTATTAGAGCGAGGAACGCGTATTCGCCGATCGGCGTTAGAGGCCACCTTCTCGCGGCACACGTCGGAACGTCATGATAACCTTAATGAGAGAAGAATGATACGGGGCCGTAGGAAGTAATTAACGGCTTAATTATACCGCGAGGAGTGTGTTCATCGCTAATGCTTGAATATAGACGGGCGGTGTTCGTCACGCGCTGCCGTTGTTGATAGCCTGAATAGTATTCGAGAGTCGACGATGACGTCCCGCGATCGGGCCGAGACACCGGGGGCCACTTTTACATTTCGTCTGGTTAACGGCTCGGTTGGCGCAGAAGCGTCAGGTTTTTTCGCGTTCGCTCGAAAACTGGTCGAGCACGGTCGTCCGGCTTGTATGCGCGGCTAAACAAATATAACTTGCGAAGCGGTGCCACGGCGCGTCCGCTGTACGTGTGCATCCTTCGCGGAACGCAATTGTGTACACTGTCACGGTCTTCGTTCGCGTCTGTTCCTATTCGGCTGGTTTCCTACTTCGATCAACTTTCGTGCACGGTTCATTGGGCGCGCGTTCGCCAATCTCCCGGGATCCGTGGCGACACCTTAATTTCCATTCGATCGAAAATATTCCTCGAAACGTTGCGAAACGGGCCGACCAAAAAATCGTTCGTACTCCAGCTGATCCAATAATTTCTGACGTAATCGCGTTAGATAATGCCCGCAGAACAAACACGAGTACCTCGCGGAACCTTTTTAATGAACCCCGAGTCTTTTCTTGCGAACCTCCGCGTCTGAAACCGTGCAGGCCCGTGTCTCCCAAACTAGGTTGCGCGACAGACGGTGTTCTCTAATTCGATTTGGTACATTCGTTTCAACAACGTTTACCACTTTCAGAGTAACAACAAACGGTAGCCTCGTTTAATGACTTAATGAAATTAGGATGGCAGCGGTCGTCGGTAGTGCACAGGTCTTTTCGAACAGTCCCGAATGAAGTCCGCGTCGAAATCGATTTGAGAACCGCTGATCTAAACTACTTTTGCGGCTGTCATCGAGGACAAAAATTCAAACTAGACGGTTCCTGCGCGGCGATTGCAACCGTTCTTCTTAATTCTATCCCCGCCTGTATTTTTACCCAATTCCCAGTCGATCGCCAGAAAACGACCACCGCTCTTTCGTCGATCTCGATACACGAAAGGGGGCGTTGTGGGGGGGGGGGGGGTCAGAAGAAAAAAAAGGCTCGAATAGCGCGGACCAATCGATACAACGCGGCATCATCCGGTTTTCACGGGTCCGTTGGTCCGCGCGACGCGGCCTCCACGTTTGCGCGGCCGATTCAATAAAGCGGCCGCGATTTCGCACGATTTTATTACGTAATCCATTTATCAGGAAGTCGAGATTGCGCGACGACGGGCGTCGAAAGAAGTAGGAAGCGACCGAGGCGCTCGCGCCGCGACATTTCAGAAATCCCTCGATCAGCGGCGATCGTTAATCGCGCCGCGCACAGCGTGCACGGCACCATGATGACGTGCCATTCACCGTGAAAACCATTCACTCAAGGTATTAACAAGGTCGTGCAAGGTCGTGCACGGCTATCCTGCATTTATATCGAACACACAACGAAACCCGTCGTGGAACGACGGATAGCGAGGCGACGCGCGCGGCTTACACGGTGCCCGCGATCGGGTGTGCGTGTGCACGTGTGCACAGGTGCTGCACACGTATATGTCGAGGTTTGCGCGCGAAAGCAACGGGAACCCGGTATCGATCCGAATGCGTAGAAAATGCTATTGATTCTCTCGGCCGACCCGTCGACCTCTTCTCCGCGTTATGTAGCCGCGAGGACCGAGGAGGAGGCGGACGCCAGGATCCTCTCTCTTTTCCTCCCGCCTTCGCTTTCCCTTCGCGTAATTCGCTGAAAAATATATTCCTTCCTGCTTCCCCGGACGTTTTCTCCTTCTTTCCGTTGCGATCGGAGTTTCCTTAGAGACGGTGGTTCTATCTTTGTTGCTAGTTAAAGCGTACGAAGCAGGTACTCGAAGATACGCGATGTCGTTCAGAAGTCAGTCGTTTAACGAGAGGTAAACGCAGTTACGATTTAAGAAAGCGTTGGTCGTTCGAGTACCGTTTGAAATGCGCTTCGATGGTCACAGGGCTTGTACGAGATTGGGAATATTTGAGGAAAGGCTTTTAGCGAGCCTGCAAATACCTAACTTATCGACGCAGCGAGAAGACATTTTGAATTTGTTCCCAAGTTTTATCCAAGCTTCGATCTTTTCAAGAATATTGATAGACGAGCAGTTAATTGTTTCTAAATGAAAGGAAACTGTGCAATATCTTCCAACAAGAAGAACAAGTACGTTACTCGGTCTTAAATTTAGAGGTTTCGAAGTATCACGTACAAATACTGTTCTTTTTTCACTTCCTTTGCCACTGCAATAAAAAGTAAATACCGATCCACGTAAAACAACCGATCGTACGCGCGCGTTCCTATTTCCGATTTCGCTGAGGTTGCAGTTTCGCGAAACGACCGCGAAACAACGCGTCCTGTCTTTGTTCGAAACGCGCGGTATCCTTTCACCTCCCTGCTTTCGGTTCCCTATCACGATTCGTAACTTAATATTAATAAATTGCATCATCGCGAGAGTTCGCTGCGAAAGCAACGAAACGGGTGGCACCAACAACCTTCCTTTGGTTCCTTTTGCCCGTGGGCGAGCTCGCGGTTTGCTCGCCTAGCTATTTTTATCCTTTTTCCCGATGACACGTAACGAATTCCGCCCTTTGACCGACCGAGGAAAGCCGTTTCTGCCACATCTTCGCGGTCTCGGCGAAACAAACGTTGCGTACGTGACCGTGATTGGGCTGGCGAAGGGGTGAGGAGAGAATTACATAAAAGGCACGAACCGAGCGAGTCGCCTATTCGTCCAACCTACGTCCTCCAGGGTCGTACACCCACGTCCATACGCTCGTGCGTATCGTCTCGCGGGCTTATATGGACGATTATGCATGCAGGCGTTATCGTGTATATACGTATATATATATGTATGTACACACGTACGCGGAAAGTTTAGAGGACTCGTCTCAGGACTATGTGCACATAATTTTCAAGAAATTTTCCATATGTAGGAATTCTGGTGGCCGCGCGGCGCTATCGTCTCTCGTTTCCGCACACGTACATCGCGAGGAGGAATCAGTGATTCACGTTGACATGAATCATTTATGTAGAAACGAGTTCGATGCTGGTGCAAGTGATCGAGCACCACTTTGCATATTAAGCTCCGACTTAATTGTCGGAGAGGCGAGATGCGTTGGATACCCTCTATTTTCTTGCGCGTAAAAAAAAGAGGCCGCGAGTAATAAAGTTATAATAGTAGTAATATGTTTCGTTTTCTGTCTGTGGCTGTAGATCACGAGAAGGAAGGATATGATAAACTGTGGCCGATGAAGAAGAGAGCACGAGCACGAGTACGAGCAGGAGCACGAACAAGAGCAAGCGGCTTCGTCGAGGAAAGCGAGAAGAAGCGACGACGAGGCGGCAGCAGGAATACCAATAAAAAGATCAACACTAGATCTGATGTTAGCGGACATTAACGGTAACTTGGCGGATCTGAGAAGCGAAGCGATGGCGTCGCAGAGGTTTTGTCTGCGCTGGAATAATCATCAAAGTAATCTACTCTCCGTTTTCGACCAACTACTTCATGACGAATCGTTCGTCGACGTTACGCTGGCCGTCGAGGGTCAACTACTCAGGGCGCATAAAATGGTGCTGTCGGCGTGTAGCCCCTACTTTCAGGTAAGAACGCAAGCCCAACTTCGTCTGAACCAAAACAAAAAAAAAAAAAAAAAAAAAAAAAAAAGAAAAAGGAAAAAAGAGGAACGAAAGAAAAGAAAAGAAAAGCAAAGATAAAAAACGAAAACACTTCGTCCGCGAATGCCGGAGGAAGTGTATTTTCTTTTTGAACACCGACGATTCGCTCGCTCCTAGGACATTTATTAATAATTCATAACGGTAGATTAATTCGTGACGCGTATTAATAATTCATAACGTTCTCTCTTTCTCTCGTCGGATCCATACGCCGACCCGTTGCGGTTTTTTCTTCCTATCCCGTTACGCTTTGCAGGCCCTTTTCGTCGGCCACCCCGACAAGCACCCGATAGTCATTCTGAAAGATGTCCCGTACGTGGACATGCGCAGCCTTCTGGACTTCATGTACCGGGGAGAGGTCAGCGTCGACCAGGACAGGCTGACCGCCTTCCTGAGAGTCGCCGAGTCCCTCAGGATAAAGGGCCTGACCGAGGTAAACGAGGACAAGTGCGACTTGCCCAGTATTACCTCCTCGTTACTTGGCAATCAAAACACAGTACCTCCGCCGCCGCCGAACCTGCATAGAATAAACCAAATCGGGCCTCACCACCATGTCTCGCAGAAGAGGATGCACCACGTGTCCAGCCATCCTCTGCTTGGCTCGGCCTTATCCGCGCCAAAGAGGAAGAGGGGCAGGCCGAGGAAGCTGAGCGGCTCGTCGGACACGCCGATCGGCGAGATCTCCGGCCAGGAGCTGCAGTCCTGCTCCGGGGCTGACCTAGTCCAGGGCTCGCCGGAGATGATGGAGATGAAGATGAGTATCGACTTTCAGAGCGAGAGCAGCACCGGGAACACCGGCAGGGGCGGGAACGGCGCCTCAGCCGGCAGCAACAACGTCAGCAGCAATAACGTCGGTAACGCGGCCACGACGGGGACCAGCCTGGCCGCCTCCTCGTTGTCGTCGTCGAGGAAGGACGAGCCAACGGAGAACGGCACCGACACGCCCGAGTCTCTGACGCCTCGCGTCAAACGGGAACCCGAACCAACGCCTAGCACCTCTGCCCAAGGTAAAAAAACAAAACAAACTTGCCTCTTTCCGCAGCTCGGATCGGTTGTTTGTAGGAGGACGTAACGAGCAAAGATCGCGCGCCGTCACTTTCCTGTTGACGGTGCAGGGTGCTCGTCGAGATGCCCACCCATTCGCAGTGGTTCTCCCGGTTTTCGATAAGCACGAAACGAAGAACGCCTCTGTCAGAATAATTATTACCATTTTCTTTGGGAACCTCGAATAATCATTACTATTTTATTGGGATTCGATTTCTGGAACGATGTTACTTAAACCACGCATATGCTTCGAGAAGTAATAAGGAATTTTAAATGGACGTGCTTTTAAGTACATGTGCATACGTTAGCATACGAGTTAAAGTTGAGTTACTGGATTCTAGGAGTTGATTATTAATGTATCTACAAACCTCGTAGTGGTCAACTGTCTCGCTGAATATGCTTACAGGCATTTCAGGTGTGATTTTTCGAATCGCTTACGTAATACGTCTACGAAGGCTTGCGGTATACCTCGGGTTTGATCAAACCCCACGCAGCAAGTCTAAAGCAGTTTTGAGTCATTCAAGTATACAGAAACAACGTTATATTTTATTTATCGCAATTGTTTTTTTTTTAAATAGATGAATTAAAATTAGCACGCTCTGCGTATCGAATCCTTGTCTCCAGAAAAATTGGTAAACAATTAATTGATAGAAATTTCACTCTCATCGGAATAGAAAGTGATCAGGTTACGCAGTTTCTCTTCAATTTCTTAGCGAAATGGTTTTTGGCTTTACTTCCTTCTTCGAACTGCCGATTCAATTAACCCTTGGACACAAACGGTCTTCGAACATAAATAATTGATGACGAATTACCAATCTCTTAAAATTCTCAAGGTCTCGCACAGCTTTTCTCGCGACTCTGTTGATGTAAATTAATCGTAAACAATACACGATATCGTAAGGCGTGCCACTCGTAAAACTGACGAATCCTTTGTGTTCCAGGGTTGAACGAAAAATGTGCGTACATGTAATATTTGTAATTTATCGGAGATTTCTTGATAGTCGATAATCTAATTGGTCCCCATTTGTCCGTTAGCCTCTGACGAGACATTCGCGCGGCCGCACAGTAGACAAGGGAGCGAGGGTTTCAAGCAAGGTAAGAAATACCATTGTCAGCTTACACGGTTAACAATTTGCGTCACCATTTAATAATCATCATCCGTAACTCGAGTGATCGAAGTAACAAAACGTCATTCCGCACATTCGATATCCTTTGATACGAATCTACTAGCTTAAGCAATTTTAACATCTCATTAATCGAAGACAGCGGTATCAAACGATCCGGTTCTCCATTCTGAAGTTAAGCATAAATACTTGTAAATAGTTGCGCGTACTAATCTATGCCTATTACTAAAACCAGGAGCAAGCTTTATTGTCGGGTAATTATAAATCTCATTTGGAACTTGAACGCTGTAACCACGTTCGTTTGGTCGTGATTTTCTATCCAATAATATATTTTTTATATTCGCATTTCAAAATATACATATGTATAATTATATATTTTTACGCAACTAACGAATAGACTAATTCGTGTTTCGAAGCGAATAGTTAGAAATGTATTTATTCACGCAGGTTGTATTTATTTATATTTTATCGAGTCGAAAAAGGCGACGTTATCGTCGCTTTTGTTTAAGAAACCGTGGGTTTATCGGTGTTCCAATCACACGTTAAATGTTGCGTTTGAATTGCGTGATAGTCAATTCAAATTTTTCACACGATTCGTCGAGATCGATCGACGGTAAATTACACGATATTCTGTTTGCAAGCTTTTTCTAAGCGACATTGTATTCTAATGTTTTTTTAACAAATGCTCTATCACTTGTTTAGCTGTTGCTCGTTCCATCAAGGCGGTCAGAATCGCCTTGGCAAATTTCGACGGGCGAGATACACGTATAAAAGAAAAGAGGAACAGAATAATGAACCTGCTTTACGATGTGCTAATGAATTTGATTTTTCAGAATTTTCGTCCGTTAATCTTACACCTTGCTCGTCGTTGCGCGACTGCGAACTAATTTCGCGAACGCAGTATCGCAGCAACGTTTCCGGGGAGGCTATTTTTCGATCGTAGACTCAAGTACACTAGAAAAGAAAAAAATAAAAAACAAAGAAACAATTTGTGAGACTCAAGTCGGTGAATTTGTTGACGAGTGCGATTCGTTAAGATGTTAACTCGTGGACGCCGCCAGAGTTAGCATCCTTACATGAAATTAAGGTCAACAAATCTCGCGGGGTATTTGAATAAAATAAAAAATTGTGCGATTTGCGCCTGGTACAGGCGAATAGACTCCCAGGAGTCTATGCGTGTCACGGTTTTCTAAAGTCGGCCTGTTAGAAACGTATACCAAAAAATAGAGAAAAAAAAAGCAATTGATAAGAATCGTTTCCTTTTTTCGTGCAACCTGAAACGAGTCGTCCGGCACAGTTAAGCCGTAGTGTAGGCGAAAATGTATCGAAACACGATGCGCACCGTGTTTTACGGGCTTTTAGAAAACGACACCTCTACTTGAGTCACGCGTGTTGACCTGTGACAACTCGAAATAGAAAAAAAAATATAAAAACCATACCAGAAAATATGTATACATATGCGTAACATATACATATGTATATGCATATACATATACATATATATACGAAAGAAACAGAGTGTACGAGAGAGAAAGGAAGCCGTCGTCTCGTTGAGCCCCGTGCAGGCGTTTGTGTAAGCTCCTCTGAAACGACGAGACGTTCGAGCGGAATAAAAAAAAAAAAAAAAAAAAAAAAAACGTGCCAACAAATACACAAAGATATAATATATACTCCCTTTTGAATGCTGTAGCCTCCAAAAATCTAACCTACCACCCACCGATTGTCGTTAAAGGACATATGTATTTATGTATAGATACATATAAAATATACATACCCATGTAACTTATACTCGGCCAATGCGCAGCGCCTCGTTCCTTCTTCTTTTACGCTCGTTCTCCAAGTTCTCGTCTCTCTAGATACTTCTATTTACTATCACTCTTACTTACCCCTTTCCATCCCGTTTTACATATTATAGATACGTACGTATACTTATACGCGTATATGTATATATACGTATATGTATTATACAACTGTCTGTACGTGCATATATATATATGTATATATATACATATACATCTATATACCTTTTTAAAATATATTCCCGCACGAATGAGAAACGCTTCGCTGCCATTGGCCACTTGGTAAAAGGAGGGGGTGGAGCCAGCTTTTAGCGGTGCTTACTTTTTTTCTGATTTTTATTTAAAACGCTGGTTTACTTTCTTTTTTCACGTTCGTTCGTCGCAAGGAAGTTGAAACGGCAATCAATGTCGCGCCGAGATGTGACAGACCGCGCGTATATGTACGAAACGGATAGAGATATCGGTTACTAAACATAAAGAAAAAAAAAAAAAAAAAAGAAAAGAAAAGTGTGCGTAGCTTCTTTTGTTTTTTTTTTTTTTCTTCAACTTTTTTTAATCATTTCTTCCATTTCTTTATTCGAACGGACAACGAACGTCGGCAGGTTATCGCTTCCGCCTTCTCTTGCGTTCTTCTCGTTGCCTAGTTTGAGTTTTCACGACGGAGAGAGGGATGAAAAGAACGGAGAGAACAGATATTCGGGGAAAAGAACCGAGGAAAATCGAACAAAACGGAGAAGGAGAGAGATAGAGAGAGAGAGAGAAAAGCAGATGAAAGAAACGACAGGACGGAAAAAGATAGAGAGATACAAAGAGAGAAAGAGAGAGACATACTTCCATATAGACACGGAAAAGAAAGAGCGAGAGATAGATAGAGACGGACAGACAGAAAGATTGACAGCGAGAGAGAAAGAGAGATGAGAGAGAGAGTGTGAGAGAGACAGAGAGAGATCAATGTTAACGGAAAAACCAAAGAAAACCAAAACCAAGAAAACAATATTCAGAGTGTGACGTACGTTCTTTTCCATACGAGGTATTCGAGAAAGAGAGAAAGAAAGAGTAAGAGAGCGAGAGAGAGAGAAAGAGAGAGAGAGAGAGAAAGAGAGAAAGATAAAAAAGAAATTACCTTACTAACGTACGCACGCACGCGCGCGCGCGCGCGCGTGACAAAGTGCTCTTCGAAGATGTCGAACATGATGATCGTTCGGTAGTGACCGTGAAACGTGTTGTTTTGTTCTCTTTGCGCAGGTGAGTTGAGATTATCTGAGTCACCATTCGATCTCTGAGAGATTACCTTTGCGCGGGGGAAGCGAGGGAACTAGGGGAGGCCAGCCGCTCAAAAAAACAAAAACGAAAGTATACATACATTTCATATACTACATATATGAAATCGTTCCGAAAAATGCCAGAACCTAAATAAGAGAAAGTAATCGAATAAAAGCATCTGATGTACAGTGAAGCCGAAAACGGATTAAATATATCTAAATAAAGTATATAACTATTATATACAGTTGCATCGAAGAAGAGAGAACGTTGCTTCTTCTCGAGCGTCCTCGATCTCGATGGATCGTCTTCCCGTAGAGAAAATGGATATGTGTTGTAATATACGGTTCAGACTGACGGGACGCACGGACGATTTATAAAAAAAAAAAAAAAAAAAAAAAAACAAGTATATAAAATATGCGGGGATGGGGGTTGGTTTTCGAGTGTGTACGTGATGACGATCATTAACATTCCCATAC
Source organism: Xylocopa violacea (assembly GCA_963969225.1). Taxonomy (NCBI): domain Eukaryota; kingdom Metazoa; phylum Arthropoda; class Insecta; order Hymenoptera; family Apidae; genus Xylocopa; species Xylocopa violacea. The sequence goes on from CAXAJV010000008.1 coordinate 20,758,675, forward strand.
GCGTGCGTGACGCACGCGTGCGTGTCCATGTGTGAATGCGCGCGTGTACATTTGCATGCCTCCGATGATAGCGATTGATACGAGAGCGAGTCCAGGTGAACGGTAGAGGGAAACGAGGAAGGTTAAATGGTGCAAGAGTGGCGAACGCGAGAAGGTGTGCGAATGTTGGCGCGGATTGGTGAGCAGGGGGTGCGTGCGAGAGTAAAAGGTGAAGAAACGACTGAGATAAGAGAATGAGCCGGGAGAGCGAGTAGTACTTGTGCGTATGCCCGCGTGTATGGATGTGCGTGTGTGTGTGTGTGTGTGTGTGTGTGTGTGTGTGTGTGTGTGTGTGTGTGTGTGTGTGTGTGTGTGTGTGTGTGTGTGTGTGTGTGTGTGTGTGTGTGCGTGCGTGCGCGTGTGCTTGACTGCGCGTATGAGCGGTACGAGTGGATGGCTCGTATCCATTTGGAAGAAAGGAAGAAAGAGAGGCTTCGTTGAGTCGCTGAAATGCTTTTCGTGGTATGGCAAACAGGACCGTAACGGTCCTCTTCGCAGCCGTACGGGATCGAGGCAAAGCCGCGATCAACGGCGAGCAGTGGCGAAAGCGTGCGTGAGAGCGAAAGAATCTGAAGAGGGAATGACGACGAACACACAAAGAGGGTGGGGGACACGGAAAAGCGGGTGCGGCATAAAACACTTAAAACATGGGACAGAGTTGACGGACAGCCGGTTCGAATACGGTGACTCTTTTTTGCTGGCTCTACCCTTCCTCTTGCTTCCCCCCACAAATATAGAAATACGTTACATAGTTATTTAAATAAATATATATCTATCTATATACATATATATATATCTATCTATATATATCAATACATTATTATACACGATTATATATTAATAATTCAGTCAATAATGCATCGAGATATATTTAAGTTTGAATTAGAGAGTATTACTTATAACATAGACGTAATTAATTACTACTTAAACAAAGTAACAGGCGTCGAGAATTGTTTAAAGGAGTGAGCTTTCTTCGTTTCAGACTCGGAGGAGACGTCGAGTGGCGGTGGCTCCCAGTCACCGACTCACATTCGCATCAACTTCGAGCGATGCTTTCGCAAGGAGTACAGCGCGTCGTCCCTTCAGGGGAAAACAACAACAACAACAACAACAACAACAACTACGTCGGCGGCCACCGGGTCGATGGAGGACTCGCAGCAGTACTCCGACTCCGAGTCGGAGCAGAAGGTGTCGAAAGACAATTTGAGCAGTGCCATATTTAATCTGGTCGCCGGTGAGTCGGAGATCAGCCAGAGCGACTTCGAGGGATCGTTTAAGGTCGAGAACGAGAGAACGGAGGGCTCGGTGCGGGACTTCTGCGTGAAAGAGGGCGACGTGTACAGATGCACCGTATGCCATCGTACCTACACACACATCAGCAATTTCTGCCGGCACTACGTCACCTCACACAAGCCTAACGTCAAGTACTATCCTTGCCCGGTTTGTTTTAAGGAATTCACGCGGAAAGACAACATGGTCGCCCACGTTAAGATCATACACAGCCTTAAGCCGCACATGAGCCTCAGCAGCAGTGGCAGCAGTAGTATGGGCCAGCAGCGGTAGACCGCTGTCGGCGCATCCTCTCTTCTCAGGCTGCGTTCCTTGGCTCTTTCCCTTCGTTCTGTCTATTGAGAGTAAACCGTGGCCGCAGCCGTGCGATCGTCGACAAATCGTTGATCGATTTCTCCGTCGCGGCGAGAGTCGGGGAACGTTGGGCGATGAGGAGGCAGCAGCGAAAGGGAAACGAACAAAAATTTATTGGAAACCGTGTGAGAAAGCTCGAACGAGATGCGAGCGTACGTGTCAGTGGTTTTCCGGACAGATCCGTGGCTGTACAAAAAATGGGGGAAAAAAAAGCAAAGCGAATGGATAAATATCGCAGCGTTTCGAACGAACGAAGAGAAAACGAGTAGCGAGCAGGGTTGTCGTTTAAACGATAAGATATATTAGCTGGGGGTTGGTCTTGAAGACGATGGTAGCGAGGCGAATCGTGGAAGGATCGCGTAGGGATTGGACGAACGGATTGAACGGTCGAGTGTACAAGTTTTAACCCTTGGAGCGCTTACTTACTGGGTTAAGTATAACGTCGCGCTTTCGAGAGACAAAGACTGCCGACGTGAACATTATTCGAGACTCGAAACGCAAAGGAAACATTCTAAAAAAGAGGATTTGTCGTCATACGTAGGCGCAAGTGCCAACAATAGTACCACGTGTGAATTCATAGCGCTCGAAGGGTGCAAGACCAAATTATCGTTGACACGTAGATAGTTGTATATTCGTTTTTTTTTATACCACATTTAACGAACGTTCGATAAACAGCAAACGCGAACTCTAAAGACGTATCCGTGAAACACGGGGGAAATTTAATCGCGGACCAATCCGTCTGCTGCAGCTCAATACGATTTCTCCGTTTCAACGGGTCGGCGGTGAACAGAGAGTAGGGGAGGGGAATTTTAAACGAACCGATACATGATATTATACGTAGCAGCTAGCAAAGTCAAATATACCTCGTATCACTCGCGATCAGTTATTTTAAACCTCGAACTTAATCCATTTGTACTGTATCGAATCGAAACGGCTGCAGATTTTCTCTTGGTTCGTTCGGAGGGCTCGCTCTTTTGGGGACGAAATCCGTGCGGGGCTTAAAAAATCCCGACCGCGTTTCGTTGGCCGAGAGTTCCCTCTCTCAGAGTATGATTTTTCGTACGCGTAAACGCGCAATGGGCATTAAAAGTTACAAAACGAAACGAGCTTTACCGCGTTCCATCCCACCCATGGGAGTCGCGGATATTATACAAATGAAAGAAAAAGAAGAAATATACGCATACAAAGAGTTTATATACGATTGAACCGGTGTACCCGTTCGGTCGTCGCGACGTAGTTCCGCGACGACGGGGATCAATTATAAAAAAAAAAAAAGAAAGAAAGAAAGAAAGAAAGAAAGCAAGAGGATAAGAAAAGCGAAGAGGAGAATGGAAAAGAAAAAAGCGAAGTAAGCAAAGTAATCGCAGAAGAAACGTGAGTCCAAATCAACAAAGAGTATATTTACTATTGTGTGACTATTATATTACGGAGAGAATCAAACGTGTCGCATGTAGCATCCGAAGATATATCGCATACGTTTATTGAAGCAAAACGGCGGTACATGCACACACACGGTATAAATAAGGGAACCACGTAGACTGAGTAAATGCAATATATATGTACGATGACCGTTCGCCATGTTGTTGAGCCGTTGAGCTGTTGTGTCGAGCTGTCGAGCCTGATTCGAGGTTTATATAGGTAGCCAAGTAAATGGGGAGCCAAGGTGGTTAGAGAGAAGTCCGCGCGCGGGTGTTCTTTTGGGGCTGGGACAAAGGACGGGAGATAGTTTAATGGGGGAATTAACGGAACGGGACATGCAATTCTTGAAAGACTGCAGAGGGACGGTTTTAACGACACCAAATACAAGATAGTACTGACATTGGATAGACTGAAGGCACTTTAGTAGTAACTTAACGCCATATCGTACTGTACCGTACTCGATTGAACGAAGCATAATGTGCTTTAGCCAGTACAACTGGTCACAGTTTTACTGCTATATATTCTATATATTCTGTATATTATATATATTTTATTAGAGCCCATGAATTTTATCACTACCCGCGTAAAAGCTGATACGTTCTTCGTTTTATTTCTTGTTCAACTTGAAATGGAAAATCGTGGGTATAGAAATCTATATATATATATAAATAAATATATATATACATATATATATATATATATACGTCGCTTTGAAAGCCAATAAGAAAGTACGCTTTCGGTGCGATCATCGTGGATTTGTTACATAAATTCCTAATCAACCGAAGCTAATCGTTATAATCGTAGATTTCTCTTTTTGTAAATATTAAATTCTAAATAACGTAAGACAGGGATGTGTGTATGTCCAGGGTCGTAGAAATTATCGTTGTTAAAAGTATATATCCTTGTCTTACTTGTTACGAGTTTTACGCAATCTATCTGACACATGATTTCTTTGTGTATTTCGTTCAGAAAGGTCACGTTAAAAAAAAAAAAGAAACGAAACAAACGAAGGTAAAGAAACAGGCAAAACAGACAAGCAAACAAACAAGCATAAAGTTTTCTATGAGAATTCTTTTTGGTCTCCAAAGACTATAGTTGTGCACAGAGGCGATACAGTCGAGTCGATTCGATACGACCCGATTCGATTGCCGTTCAAAAGGGATACGGCTACAGTGATGGTATATAGGCTTAGTCGTGAAGAGACAGCACTAAAATACGATCGTAGCTTACTATATTTTGCACTTTACACTTTGTCGAATCCTCTCTAGTCGGACCTTCGTTCATAGATCGATTGTTTAGGGTTATGAACGGACACGCATGAATCGGAGAGGAAGCGAGACGATTTATATACAAATTTTTTCACTAGTTGGGCATAGACATTAGACGACTAGAGGCTATATAATAATAATTATAAATATTATCACTGCTACTATTAATTAATTATAAATCGTGTAACGGAGACCTTCGTTGTTATTTAAATGCGTGGGATTTCGAGATGCGACGGGAATGAAGAAGCAGAGGGAAGTGTAATAATGAGGGGGAAGATCGAGATCGAAGGAGAGGGAGAGAGTGAGAGAGAGAAAGAGAGGACACGATGTGATTTATATACGATCTCGTGTCCGATCGCCCACGATTGACCAGTGTTGTTCGTTCGTTATTCAAGAGATATCTAGCGTTGCAAAGATAAAAAATTTTAGTTGTAAGAATTCACGGAGCGTGCTGATCGAGATCAGCCGCGACCGGACGCAATTACGCATACTTTTTAGGAAGATAGAGGGATATAATAATTAGTTAGAAAGGCAGCAATGATTTAGAGGAGTAGGGAAACGGAAAAAAAAGAAAATAATAAGAAACAAGGTAGAAAGAGAGAGAGAGAGAGAGAGAGAAAGAGAAACTAAAAGCATACGTTTTAGTATTTCTGGCCGTGATGGGACCGTGCCGCTGACTCGCAGATTCATGTGCTCTCAGGTCAATTATCTTCAAAATTTTTAAACCCTCATGGACCAAAGAGTATCCGCCGTCTCTGGTGGATTATTTTCGGCTAGAAAAATGATGCTTTTTTGAATGTAAAAAAGGGGAAAAAGGAACAAATTTTATAGAGGAGAGGCGGTCGCTGGCCGGTCTTGGTGAAATCGTTGTGTTCGCGATGGGTTAACTCGAAGCCCGTCCAAAGAAAAAGAAAAACAAAAAAAACAAAAAAAAAACCACGAAAAAAAAGCAAAAATACGGAAACAAGTTGAGATAAGGGTGGGACGTGTAAAACTGATAGTTGATATATAATAAGTATATATGTTAAAAGGAAAAAAAAATACAAGTGCAAAGAGGCAGCGGCTAAACAGCTTATATCGATATAAAGTAAAGAAGAAACAGAATAATAATTAAAGTAATACACTCACATTTGATAATCACTGAGAGGCTAAGACTAACTCAATTTTAGATGGCAGGCAAAGTGAACGATTAGTAGAAGCGGTTGCGAGGCGTGTCGATGCGAAATGGAAAGTACATCAGAACAGAGCTCTCGGATTGCCTAAGACAAAGATCAATTTGCCAAATTCGAACAGACACAGTTATATTGAACCAGTTAGGAAGTTAGGTTGACGATCAAGTTTTTTTTTTATCTTATTCTCTTTCGTTTTCAACCACACATTGTGTTCTCCTTAGTTGAAATGTTGCCGTTCAATCAGTTGCCGGATCGAGGCTACGTTTGCAAGTTGGGTACGGATAGAAGTTGCTGCGAAACACGGATAAAATAAAATTTTGATATTCAAAATAGCAATAACGTAAGAACGATACAAAAATATCGATAGAGAAGCTCACTTTCGTCGTCAAAAATTGTTTGGACAATTTACCTAAGGAGGGCTAGAATAGGTCGTGAAGGTAGCTTTTATTAATCAGGGGCTTTCCGTAGTAGCTCGTTTCGGAAATCCAATTTTATTCGTCCGTAAGGAAAAGGAGCGTTAGTTTACCCTAGTCGACTTTTACGTGAGAAATCGCTCGGAAGACGTGAAACTCTTGGTGAGACGATCCTTGTTAACCACGTTTATTTCTTTCTTGTTTTTTTTTTTTTTTGTTTTATTTTTCTTTTCTTTAAATTTTATTTCTCCAGCATAATATATATTATTCCGTGAAATATTTTATTCGTCGCGGTAGCCGTGGTCATCGTCAGAGGACGCGCGTCGTTTCAAAGTCTGAGGGAAGACAGTTGCAGAGCATTTGGCGGTTTGTGGGAACTAAAAGTAAGAGTGAATCGTATTAAACGACGCGTACGCGAGTCGAGCCCGATATCTCTGCTTACATCGAATTCCTTAATGGTATCTTAAGGCTCGTGATCAGGGTAAACTGATACCTTTAATGAAGCTGTTGAAATTTAGCGACCGATCTTGAAGATTGCTACGAAAATTTTATCGTACAACATTCGCTCACGTTCGTTGCCTTTAAATGTTGTTAAACTTTTTAGAATTAAGGTTGTAAAAATGGGGTGGAAATTCACGTTGCCAATCAGTAAAACTTAGTAGAGGGTTCGTGGTGGTTGGGTGGTTCTTTAAGGATTAAGGACGTAACGATACGAGATCCTTATATTCGTACAAAATTAGTGTTCAAATTGTAAAAAGTGTTCATAGCGCGGAAAAGTGAAAATACACGTTAAAGTGTTATGGGGAATCGTTTGTAAGGGGGCTGCTCACCTTGTACTTGCATCACGCGGTTACGTGTTTCTCGGCCATTCGGAAGATCGCGAAATTAAATTACAAATTAGTTAGGTCACATTGAATCGAGCCAAGGAAATTGGACGAACGAAATTTTTTCAATGAAATTCTGCAACTGTCTTGCATACATCCCCCCCCCCTACACCCCATGTTTTAAATGAATTCTATGCTCCAAGTACAGGCGAATTTCTCACGCTAATCGCGCGGTTAGGATCGCAGAGGTCTCGTTGATGAGTTTCGTGTTAAACAATATTTTAATTAATTTATAAGTCTACGGACATTGCGGGTGGGTTATCGGGGAGAGAATATGAAAAACAAAAAAAATGAAGGGATAAGAAAAATTTTACATAGATTATATTATATTTATGGTGTGGCTCTTGCAATGGTGACGGGCCAGCGCGGTTCTCGTCTCTTTTTATTCGTCCCTCGTTTTGATGGGGACCACCAGTCAATACCGATTATTCTAAGTTTCTTTTTCACGTGTCACTGGTATCGGTCGCGTTTGCAAGTAGCCACCGCGAAAACGGAACAGAAAGAAAGAGAGGGAGAGAGAGAGAGAGAAAGAGAGATAGCGAACGAGAGAGAGAGAGAGAGAGAGAGAGAGAGTGAGGTAAATTACGAGGCTTAAAAAGCAGACTGTACTATCGGATAGATTTTAATATATATATATTAAATATAAATATATATATACATAAACATATATATATATATATATTAAAAAAAAAAGAAAAGAATCATAGTTTATTATCGCAAATAAATTACACGCATATGTACACAGACACGTATACAGAGAGAGACACATATACAAATTACGCGACTGGCGTAAAAATGGTACATATAAATATATATATATATGAAAAATTATATATATATATACATATTATTATTATTACGCGATTATTATTATTAATATTATTATTGCGATTATTATTATTATTAATATTATTGCGATTATTATTATTATCATTATTATTATTATTATTATATATTATATATATAAACAAAAGTTATATATATATATCGAATATATTTTAGCGCTAGTTGGTAATACCTATTAACGTCGTTGCAGTTTTTGAAATGATGCGTCAGAAAATGAGAGTTAAAAGGGAAAAAAAACGATGGAAAGAGGGAAGCAATGAAGATATGCGGTTGACTTTTAACTTTATATATTATACGTTGAATTAACGTACTTCAGTGGGATCCAATAATATGTAGCGGTGTAATCCCCGATTTGGTGCCTTTTTAAGCGACATAAATAATGATGACGATGATGAGGAGAGATGAAGAGCGAAAGCGAGCGAGCGAGCGAGAGAGAGATGAACAAAGAAAAAAAAAAAATAAGTAAAAAACAAAAAAATGAAGTAATAAGTAAATAAATTGTTATCGAAACCCGCGATCGTAGGTGCGCGCGCGCGCGCGTGTGTGTATAATCCCCCCCTGCCCCCCTTTTTATAAAAAGGCGCGCCCGATGATCGCAATCTAGTGCCAAATAAGTGAGACCTTGTCGTGAAACGAGCGTAAAAGAATAATAAGAAAGAAAAAGAGAAAAAAAAACAGAGTAATAATAATGACGAAACAAGAAGAAATTTTATAGGGAACTTTTTAGAGAAGACGAGTCTTTTCTGACGCTGGGTAGACTTAGTATATTTTATATGCACTGATTGTTTGATTATGACCTATCGATAATAAAAAGAACGGTGTTCAATAGATTGTAACTGAGGGGTTTTTGAGTCTCGCTGTACCGACTTCTCGTCACATAACATTCACGTATCCGTTTTCTTTTTTCTTTATGCGCGCGTGCAATGGCATATACTCACACATTAGGAACCACTCTTTTCGAATCGTGCGTGCCTGGTTGATTTTACGAGATCCGCCGACGACAATTCGGACGAGCGAACAGCTGAATTATAAAAAAAAAAGCAAAAAAACAAAAATGTAACGAGAAAGAACCGTGTATACATGCGTACACGTTGTAATACACACATACACACACACACACGCTGTAATAAGATTTTGATTAGAGGCGATCGTTCGAAGCGCATCTCGAAAAGTCGTTCAATGTGTATTCAACGTACAAAAATCAGAGCATCGAAAGAAACGGAAATGAAAGGAAACCAATATGTGTCGACGAATGAAAGAGAAGGGAAAGTTTGATGTTCGATCGTGTTCTTTTTTAAGGGCTAGCGCATCTCATTGTTCAAACGTTGAAAAACCGATCAAATTGTTTCTCAATTGTGATAATTAATTGCGTGAAAGACACGAGCTTTATCTCTACCAGCGCGAGAGCCGAGCGAGTTTCCTGTACGAAGCTTCATCCATTAACTGCAATAACACTTTAGTAAATTTCAGCTGTTACGTCACTCTTAATTTTATCTATGCGTACATTTACCAACAATTGATTTCTTTTTTTCTTTTACGTTACAATCTCTCAACGAGCAACGTCCCACGTAGCTTGTCGTACCCCCCCCTTTTTTTTTTCTTTGAATCGTCGCATTTCGCGTTTCCAGAATTTTTTACGAGAGAGAAAAAAAAAAGAAAATAGAGAACAGTGACAGAAAAACGAACGAGCGAGAGCGTTCGATGCTGAATACCTTTTCTTCAGCGATGGTTTCATTCTCAAGTACAGTGAAAACGTAGAGATCGTCGCGCGAATTTGTGCGTTGCGATTAAATATCGATTACGAATTAGTGACCTGGATTGTCCATTAATATGCACACGTATACATGCTTGTCGAGGAATGTAGCGGACTAATTGAAACTCGAGAAATAAGGTAATTACCATAACGCGTAACAGCGACAGTTACACACAGTAGAACATTATTATTTTACTTCTTTTCGTTGCGTTTTTTCGTCGTTTTCCGTTATATATGTACACATATATATATATATTATGCGTTGTTAATACCCGCACGTATGTGGAACGTGAGTGTGAGTGGTCAGAGAGTCTTGCGTAGATATTTTCAAAGCGACGAATCATCATCAAAGTGCCATAAGTTATTTCGAAACGAAAGATTTGTCATGTACACGATTTGTTTGCAAACGTCGGATTATTCCTCCCTCTTCTTCTTCTTCTTCTTTTTCACCCGTTTTTCGAAAAAGAATTTGTTTCCCCCGCCCCCCTTTTTTTTGTTTCTCTCGATTGTCTTTCTCCAATCTTGTTACTACGTTCCACAGCCGTGTTCTCACTGTAGAGATTTCTCGTTAGTCACCGCGAAACAGAAATCGCATCGATCCCCTGTATAATCTCGATATGCCCACACAACCACGTACCACACACCAAATTCGAGAATTCCCGCACTCACCACGAAGCACCGTTACTCTTAGCCAAAAATTACTTTTATTTAGTTTCGTTTTAGCGATCGTGGACGCGTCCAACCGGTCGATCGCGATCGTCGCTGTACTCGTCGCCTCGACGAGGAGGACTCCTCGTCGAGGAGGAAATAAGAGACAAAGGGACACGCCTCCAGTGAAATTGTTATATTTAAACGGCTATCGTTGAAAACGAACCTTCGTCGAAGGAAATCATCGGCGTGATCGACGAGACGCGATCGCGGAGACCGATCGGACGATCCTTAGATATTAAGACTCCTTCGAGATGGCTTGCTTGAGTGAAAAGGAACTGTTCGACTCGATTCGGCTCGTTCGATGAACCGTTCCGCAAACGCGAGCCCCTCGGAAGCCAAGATCGATCGACTCTATTTTCTGTAAATTTCGCAAATTTAACAAACGAGCGCACACGGCTCGATCGATCGAGTTGGTCGACTCAGGCTTCCGAGCAACCCCAAACGATACCAGCGTAGAGAGCGAATGGCGATCGACGTTCTAGCCACTCAAGAAGCCAATCGCGACAGGAAGTAAGCGATTATTATTTTTTATGGACTTTTGTTTTGCATGTTGCGTACCGCGTATTGTTGATTTATTATTTTTACTGTCCAGACAATGAAGCAAAGTGAAACATTTGGAGAACAAGATAAAAAAAAAAGATAAATATATATATGTACATGGTTTGTTCGTTGCATTTAACTTTTGATTTTTGCGAGCCCGCCGGCTGTTCGACTCGTTGTTCTTTCTTTTTAATTTCCGTTTTCATTACAGCCGCATTAGCGGCGCGAGGAACGATTCGCAACCATGTTACGACGATAAACGAGACTTTATCTGTTAAATGAAACGTCGAAATTTATTAGCACTTTAACCGACCATCGATTACTTATAAAACGCGTAATCGAATGTATTGAATTTGTCAACAGGAAACAATCTGATGTGTGCGTAAAAAGTATTGGCACAGTATCGTGTTTATCTTAACATTCGCATCACTAATCAATTGTAGCCAAGTATATTAAATTTCTGAATGTTTAATGTACTGGAAAAAGTGTTCATTTAAATTGACAGATATTTATCAAAGTGGCGTTAATATTATATTAAATGTTGACACCAACTTCTTTGAAAATTTAAACTCTAATTTCTTGGACCGAATAAAAACATCTGTTCGACTCGTTTCTGGATGCAATGTTCGCTGCGAAACGTTTATGTGCCAATTCACTTTTTACGATCGCCACACACATTGGTTTTTAAATTTAAGCGCGTCGTTTCTCGCGTCGATCGAATTCTGTGTACAATGCGTAACACAGGGTCCGTTGCACAACAGATTTGATACACGACTGCGCGTTATGCCATTTATCAACATTCTCCACGGACTCGTCCGACGTTTTCACTTGGACAGTTTCCAGTGCATCTCGCAGCCGTGTACCAAAATTACTCATGTCATTAACTTACACAAAAACAACGTTGGTCGAATTCATCCTCGGTTACTATAATCAGTCTGTGCCCCCTTTCCTTTCTTTTTTACGTGTTACGTTCGTTAAGAATTTTCAGCGTGGTTCGTCTGTACGATACGAAAGAACCCTCGCCACGCAACTCGTTAAAAAAGAAAGAAGATGGTACGACTTGGTTTTGTTTTTGTTCAACGAACGCGAGATTTTTATTATTTTCGTCGAAAATACCTCAACTTCCTGATCCTTCGCACACTTCCCTTACGCCTCATCAAGTAGACAACTGTTTATTTTGTTACATTATTGTATTATACTTTCAGGTGTTATTTTATAGCGAACTTATATTTAGCTTACGGTTCCACCACGAGCCGTAAATTACAAGTCGTTGCTCCGTACACATTTCTATTTTGCACGTATCAAAAAGCGTACAATGACTAGCATTGAGTATTTATTTTCAATTCGAACCAGCTTGCAGTTACTGCATGCAACGTACACAGCCTTTATCGTAGCCAGAGAGTAAATCGACGCATCCGAAGTTCTGTTTTATTTTTTCATTACGCTAGCTGTTGTAAAATTGTCGTAGTTGAGAGCAGATCGTGAGAAACGATCGCAGTGGCTGCTTTTACTAACGTCGTTCTTTTCGCAGAGTTCTCATCGGGGAACGTGAAATCGGACGGCGAGACATGGAAGGAGAAAGGACGGAACCACGGCTCCTCGTCCAATCAGTCCGGGACGGAGACATCGAACTCGCGATCGAACACGACCAGCTCGTCGACCACCACCACCAGTGCAGCGTCCAGCACGGCGTCCAACTCCGGGACGACGACGACCACCACGTCGACGCGAAGCTCGTCCGTGTCGCCGGCGACCGGCCGGAACAACGCGCAGAACAGCGGCGGCAGCAGCAGTAGCAGCAGCCCGGCGCCTACGACCAACTCCTCGTCGACCAGCGGCCACCAGATCGGGACAATGTCCGCGCCGCCAGGCCGACAGGTGCCCAAGAGGCGCATGAGACGCCGCGCCACGTCCCACTCCCAGGATCCCGCCGAACAGCTCACGGAGATGTCCGTGCGCGGGTTGAATCTCTTTCGTTACGCCTCGATCTCCGAGGGCGTCTACCAGTGCACGGAGTGCGCGAAGCTCGACATCCAGAAGACGTTCAAGAACAAGTACAGCTTCCAACGGCACGCGTTCCTCTACCACGAGGGCCACCAGAGGAAGGTCTTCCCGTGCCCCGTCTGCGGCAAAGAGTTCTCCAGGCCGGACAAGATGAAGAACCACATGAAGACGGTGCACGACTGCTTCATGCCGAAGGACTGCGTGATGCCGTTCGGCTTTTTTCTCTCGCCTTAGCGGGCGGTGCGAGGGCGAGGTGGGGTGGCGATCGGTCCAGCGGAACGGAGAACGACGACGACGACGACGACGACGACGACGACGACGACTGCAACAACGACCACTGTGCCAGGGGACAGGAGCGTTGGACGTGGACAGGGGACGACCGCGGCTAGCGGCGTCCAAAGGAACGCTAGGGGCACCGCCTCCAGGACGACGCTGAGACACGCGGCCGCTTCGAGGATGCTCTCCTTGATCAGACGAGGACGCGCCTGAGATAGGGAGAGAGAAAGAGAAAGAGAGAGACTATTATTCCCGAGTTCTCAACCGTTTTCCTCAGCATCGCCCTAGTCTAGTCACCCGTCACGCCAGTCGTTGGGATAAATGTTTTGTGGTCGTACGGGGAGATACCGACGAAGAGAAGTGTCCCCGGTCGAAAGTGAATGTTGTACGAGGTGTCCGAGAGGTTCTCGCGCTATTTTCGTCACCGTGTTCCACGGCTAAAAATGTCGCCAAGAAAAAAGAGTCCGTGTGAATGCTTTGTTGGGAAGGTGGGACCTTTGTCTGAAACGTGGAAGCCCCTTTTATCGTTACGTATAGATGAAGCAGGGAATTTGCCGAAAAATTTCAAATTTTATCGTGATATTCTTAATCTATTCATATCTTTTTCTATTAATCCCTCGCGTTTCGTCATTAGAGATACGCTATCCGTTAGCTGAAAGAAAAAATAACGTACACATTGATTTATTATATTTTTTATAAACTTTTATAAACTTCTCGATCGCAATCTCTGAGTCGTTAATTCAATCGACGCAGTTTAAAGTTTTATGCTTAGCGTTTCCATTTCTCCGTAGTGGATAGTTAAAAAGAAATTCCACTCTTTTTTAACGAATCCTTGTAAATTTACATACATTCATAGAAATTCATCGCGTTTTCACTTTTATACTCTCGTCTGAACATCTTGGCGAGGCATTTTCGCGGACCTTTTTCAATTTTAATTCCAAAAAGCGACGCCAGAGCGCGCGCGGAAACCTCTAGCACATCTTGTGCATTTCTAACCTGTGTGTCGTGGACCGATCGCATAGCCTATCTCACCCCCGCGGTGACCAAGCTGCTCGTTATGTTAGAAACGCGATCGTGTTTCAATAGTCGTTTCAACGGGAGCCCAGCGAGTGTTGTTGTCTGTCCGAGAAGAAGGGCGATCACAGTGCGCGTCCGTCGACCAGTGGAGGAGACCAACACGACAGAGATCGGATGCAAACACTGCTAGAGCGGGACGTCGAGTGATCGCGAGGTATTTTCCTTTGAACGACGAACGAGAAGAGAAAAAAAGAGATATCTGTACGCTCGTAACGCAACTACTCGGGTAGTGCTGCTGTGTACTTTAGTATTATATGATCTTTGAACTGTGCAATAGCGCGCAATGCTTGTGGCCGATCGCAAAACGCTCGAACGTCTCCTTCACTCGCGCGGCCGTCCTGCGGTTTCGCCATAGCTTTTACTTACACACGGAAACGTAAGCCGCGCGAAATTCACTGCGAACTCGACGGGCGAATTGGCCAAGAACGAAGACTCTCTTGGTGTACATTGGAGAAGGTACCCGTTAACAGTTTTTATCGCGCGAACAGCGCGCAGAGGGCGGTGTTACGTTTGCGTATGTACGATATATGGGAACCATTGTTTCACAGTGCTGAAAATGATGTTTTTTTTTTCTTTTTACCAATATGGTCGCAGTATTTTACGCGGGCGTAGTCTGCACGAAGAGTTCCAGTTTTCTCATTACGTTTTGGAAATCGAAATTTAACGATATCGACGAATAATGCGGATATATATCGATCATTTATCGATCGTTCTCTTCTTTTCTATCGATAAGGGTGTAGATTTTTTGACACGCGTATCGCAGACGAGAGAATTATATAGAATATATATGCGAGAATGAGGTTCTACGATTTATTTTTTTTTTTTCTTGTTTTAGAAGCGTAACGGTGTAACATAAGCAATACAATTAATGGGACTGACAAAGTATCGTACGGATATGTTCTTTTTTTTTTCGAAAACGTAGATCATACCGTGATAGCTTTAAAAAGAAAGTGTTTTTTCGATGCTTTAACGCGCGCGATTCTTTTCGATTCTTTTTCACCGCTCGAATCTTTCAGTCGACCTCTCGATTTCAGCAGTTTACATGTGAAACGTTGGTTGAGGTTACGTTCTCTCTTCTTCTCAGATACTTTCCAACTTTGCACCTCACACAGTTCCCCTTTACATCTGCGTGAAGCTCTACATATATATATATATATATATACACTATCACAATGAAACGAGATATTTTTATATTTGTCGAGAAAATGAAATTACATCTTCGAAAAGAGTATTCGCCTTCGTCCGTGAAAAATTCACGGACACGTACGCGTGCATATCAATATACTCGTACAGTAACAACGTTTGGGCAAGATTTGTCGAACGAATTTCAGAGCAAAACGGACAGAAGGGAGAGCAGATGAATTGTTAATGAACGTGCAGAGTTCCGTAGTCAGGATTCTTCTTGTTATTATGTTTTTTTTTTTTTCTTTTTAACGTTTTCCAAGCCTTCCAACAGATTTGAATTCCAATGGTGCGTAGCAGAACACGAGTTAGCGAAATGTTAAAAAAAAAAAAAAAGAAAAAAAGAAAGAGAGAAGATGAAAATGTATATTTATCGCAGAGTTTTTAACGTATTAACGGTTCGCTCTGAGCGCAGGAGCCTCGTAGAGTACATTAGATAGTGCCTAAAATAGAGAGAGAACGAGAGAGAGAAGAAGGAACACGAATTATACTGCATAGCAGCCTCCGTATATGTACAGGTTTTCTGGGAAAGTGTATTATAGTTATTACTAATTATTATTATTATTATTAATATTATTATTATTATTACTATTATCATTATCGATTTACCATTACTCGCACTACTATTAATACAGCAAAAAACAATATTATTTTTATTATCACCGTTACTATTATTTCTATTAATATTATTGTTTGATAAGAATTATTAACTTTTTAGCTATGGACAAGCACCGATAAAATTGGTTATTATTGCTAGGTATATAAGTTAATGCACAGGCAAGCACAGACAAGTTATAGAGAAAGTTATATATGTATACAGACATAGTATATATTCTAATGACCCCCAAGTTAGTTTCGGGTCTGGACCGTTTGTTTTTTCTCTTTGATTTATTATTATTATTATATTATATTATTATATTATATTATATTATACTTTTTTCGTTCATTCGTTCGTTTAAAAATCTGAAAGAAATCTATTATTTGATACATTGTTAACACGTTTTCTTTTCTTTTTTTTTTTTTTTTTCTTTTTCGGTGTTGGGACACCGCAGAGTAGAAATAGTTGTGAACGAAATAGAAATTTACACGCGCGCACAGACACGAACATACGTATCCCTGGTCTCTTCTCGAGGGAAAATATTCAAACACCGTTCACGCAGTCGAGCAGAACCAATGCAAAACGAAGTTAGACGATTCGTAGGAACAACAAGCGCTACTATCTCTCCCTAATCTAAAACACGAAGCAACAAGAAGAGGAAGATGGTTCTTGTCGTCTTCCTGTTCGACGTAAATTCTCGTTTTCATCTTTTCACTCTGTTTCAAGCCAAGCTAATAGAAAGATCTGTACGATAATCAGCAATAACCTAACGAATGCGTCGTTATTAAGTACTCGCAAGGAGATACACACACTGTTCGCATCGAGTAACAAACACTACCGTCGTCTTGCAATCCGAATCACCTCGTTTCACGAATTTACTAGAAATAGTGCTCGCCACTGACAATATGGACGCTACAATACGGATGGTTTACAATAGGAATATTGCACCCGTGTCCACCTTTTATCTATCAGATTTCATCTACGTATACGAACAGCTTTTAATGTCTCATAATTATATAATGTCTCATAATCAATGTCTGTGGATATTTGTGCATTTATGGGAAATTAAAGTGTCCGTAGAACGATGCAAGCAATGAGTCAATGGGAGCAAATTTTTCCGTTTAAGCTAAGCTACTCGACCACGATCGAGTCATTAAATTTATTTCTCGCAAAACACTGCAATCGAGCGTACAATATTTGTATTATAAACTATCTGTTCATTGGACGTCCGTCAGGAAGATCAGCGAATCCGTATTTTTCTCATCTTCCTCAGAGATCCCCTTGTTTCTTCTCTTTTAAATATAATCCCACAATTCGTTGCGAGAGCTTCCGAACGAATACCGAACGGAAAGCAGTATTTTGGTCTTCCGAATCGGTGTTATATACGTGTAAGAGAAAATGAGCGTGGATGTAGATGTATGTTGTGGATGTCAGTATGATAATGATGATGATGATGATGATTGTCAGAGAGCTATTTAAAAAAAAAAGAAAACATATATATGTATATGTAAAGAGAGATATATTACGTGAGAGGGAGTGTGCACCCGCGTATGATTTCTTCGCCGTGACTCGAGAGAGCTCGTCGAGCTTCTCTCTTGCAGACCAAGCTCGTACTCGTAGTCGGTATTTAGAAGAAGATAAAAAAAGAAAAGGGGAAAAAATATATGTACACGTATAACGAAAACGCACAAGTGTAATAATGGGGAAAAAAAAAAAACACAACGACACCTTTCAGCTTTCCATAAGCCGTCGAAAATGCGAAATTTGTATTTCTCGCGCAGCCTTGTTTCTTGCGTCCAATTTAAATCGTCGTTATCTGTGGAGAGCGTAAACGCTTCACTTTGATATTATGCGTACGTGAAAGGCACACAGACAGACAGACACAAACACGCACGCGCGTACACACGTTCGAGGTGTCACGATCGGAATGGTTCTCAGTGTGAATTAAGGATCGACGACGAAAGCATCATTAGTTTACGCTGCTCCATTTCTGAGGGAGAATTGCGCGCGAATCTGGCGATTCGCATTGCGGTGATCGATGTAGATGTGATCGATACATAGGTATACGTTTGGAAAAAAAGCAAAAAAAAAAAATGGGCGTGGTATGCAATTTCGATCGATTTGTGCTAACAAAAAATGATTCGCCATTCGAAAAGACAACGCGTCGCGTCGATCGATTAACACGAGAGACTCCGACGAGTCGTGGAAATGAGAAATAATTATTTCCTAATTCTATCACGTGCGCAAAAGCAATCGAGGACGATCGCGTTACACTTGGTTTCCTTTTTTTTTTCTTTTTTTTCTCCACTTTCCGTGCATTGTGACTACCTTACTTCTTGCGTTTTAGTTTTATACCATTATTGTAATAGTTCTATTATTATTATTATTATTATATATTATGTTATTATTATTTTATTATTATTATTACACTATCGCTATTGTCATCGTAAAAAAAATAACGTTTATTGTTTTATTTTTAATTTTAAGCGTAACATCGGGTAATTAGTTAGCACGATAAAGTTAGCAGCACGTGGTGTAGCTTAAAAGAGGCCACGCGAGTGAAACGCGGCGAACGAAAGCACCAAGTTATTTGCATCTCCCGTAGTGCAAATATTTTATTTCACCGTCAAGTGCTTGAACAGCTTGCGACATTAACGCGACACCTTCCAATACGTTTCCACATTTATTCGTTCAGATAAAATGCAAGATATAAATAACGTGCAGGATGCTTCGTTGCAATCTTCGCGCACGCTTATTCTCTTGACTTATTCGTTGTTTGAGAAAATGTTCTCGATGAAACTTACTCCGCTTCGAGCAAGTCGAGCTTCTGTTTGTATTTCATTCCAACTGGATACGAGTGAACTTACCTTCGAATAGGCTGTACGTTCAGTATTAAAACAAATTAACTCTTTGCACTTGCAAGCAAAAGTAACAGTTTCTTTTGCAGTTACATAACAAAACTTTTCTGAACAGGTTTCATTTGTAACTTGCTGACAGAGTGAATGAAGCTATTACGATTTCATTTTGCCCTTATGTTGTGAGCTGAAAATTATTTGCATTCTCTCCATTGAGGAGCCTTCTTATTTGAAGAGAAATTTTAAATGGCTCCGCTCCAGAGCCCTCGAGTGCAAAGGGTTAATAATCACCACTTCCAACTCCCACGGGTGCCTCCACCTGACAGTAAATTTCATTTGAAACATATTTATTCGAATAAACGATAACCTGGAGAAACTCGCCCGGAAGAATTGCAACTGAGCATCCTGCGCGCGTATATACATGCATATTGTCACAGCGTTCTGGCGAGTAGACTTATTTATATGTTCACCATAGTTAAATCTGTAAATTTTATTCGCGTGTTAGCGTCGAGCAGAGGTCTCCTCCTCGCGCGATCAACAGAAGAAGCGTCGCGACGCATTTCTACGCCAGTCTGTCGCCAGAACGCCGTCGACGTCGAACCGTTCTGTCCACCGCGAATGAAATTCGCGGTTCGTTGGCCCGTCCGTATATTCGACAGAAGGAGAACGCGCGGATGAGGCGTGTTGAATAAAAACGGAGTAAAAAAAACCAGAAAGGAAGTACACACGTGTCCATCTGCATTGTCATTATTATTCTAACTTACACTTTTTATCGACACTTCGTTAAGGCGGCGATGAAAACGCGTCGAAGGCGTGAGTTTTAGCGAACTCACGTCGACGCGTGGTAAATATTATAGCGCATATACGATACACATATATGGGTACCAATACCGGCACTTTTATTTGCACTCGAGCATCGTGGAAGCATCGCACAGCACTCTATCTCGGTAGAAGAAAGAAGCGGTACATACGATTCTGCAATTATGCATACACTATTGTCACTGAATGTCACGAAACACGCATTCTAGCAGGAAAGCTACGGACGTTTCGTTCACGATTAAGGATATAATCGTAGGTATCCGATTATACGGGGGGACGAAATTTTTGCGAGATCTATTCAGAGGTATAGACGAGTTGCGAGTACAGAGAAGAAACAAAAATCTATTATATATTATATATAAATACTATATTATATTATGTTATATTATATTGTACGCGGCCCCAGCCCTATTCGAGGGCGGTGGCGCGTTTAAAGAAACAAAACAAAAAAAAAAGTGTTATATACATATAACGGTAACAATAAAGAAAAGCAAAGCTGCACGTTCGCACATTAACGTTGCTCGTCGGCTGTACATTTGTTCCGATGTACGTACGTATGTACCTATTATTATTGGTGCCTGGTGGCGATGATTATGAATAACTATTATTATTTTTATTTGTTTTTATCTAATTGTAGTTTCTTTGTAACACTTTGTGATATACAATTGCAATAGTCTACCCGACCGTTTATTTCTTGTATCGATTAGCGCAGCCTTTCATTAAAGCAAGAGAGAAAAACCATAATTCTCACCTGTACTCGGCCGTTCTCTTTTTGGCGGCGACCATCCTTTCTTTCTCTTTTTTTCTTTCGCTCTTTGAAAAAGAGCAGTCGCGTTCGTTGAACTTCAAAACCGATCGAACGGATTACTTTCTTGCATTAAACCTGCGCTTAATTTAGTCTCGAATTAGGTGACCCCTCGCCGCGAACCAGCGGACATTTTCCATTCGCGGGACCGTGGAACTTATTAGTCTAACCATTTTTATGGAGAACCAATTTTCTGCTTCTTCAACCGTCCACTTTACACATTACAATGATTTATAATGTACATGGAAAACATTCTGCGTCTTGGAATTCACAAATGAATACTTTTCCAACTCGAAGTACACACCGTACGATACTTTATTCGTGTAAATCAAGACGTTCTTTGAATGAAGCTTGTGCAGTTGTTGCTGCATTGGTGGCTCCCAGGTGTAAGCTATGTATCTACGAGGAACTGCACATGTCCCAACGTATCTTGGGCGATGCAGCTTCAACAGGGATCAAGTGACACGCTGATAAAACGACACGGGTTATCAGTCGAGATGTAATACCTTGTAGACACTGCTTGCACTCGGAAGTCTCCAGTAGTAACAGCTGCACCCACGCTTGAACGTTATGTAAATTCGTATCATCCGTTGCTCGTAGTTCTTGAAGAACTTATATAAGGAAACCAGGACCGATTTAAGGAATTTTAGAGATTCTCTTTGTATGCTAACTAACTTGACTTTTACGAAACGAGTAAAGTGGGTACCATGACTAAACTTATGGCAAGGCTCTTTGCAATTGTAGTTGTACCAGCCTTGATAGGGATTTTAGAATATTTGTTCTTGAATTCTTCACACGATGCTTATACTATTTCAGCCAGAGAAGAATTTACTTCCTCCTTGAATATTAAATCGATCCTGGTTCACGCAATAGTACCACCCTCCCTAGCCTATGCACCAACATCTTCCAAAAAGTCACTGGCAAAACGATCAAGACAAACAAACTAAATTATATCTAAATTCCTCCAAACCATATACTACATTCTAACTCGATTCACCCACCCAAGTAGAAACAAGTGAAAACATCCTGTGGAAAGAAAGAACTTTGGCTAAGGAGGGCGAGGTAGACGCTAAGAACCCCTGAGAACCCTCCTTGATCCCACCCCAAGCCCAGCAGCGAACTAATCCACAAAGTCTCGACGCTACTAACACTCCCGCGCCTGTTTCTCTGTCCATGTCCAACCAGACCAGCTGCCCAGCCTGCCGAGCGACATCACGTTCGAGATCTGCACGTCGTCCTCCTCGTCGTCGCCGCCGCCAGCACCGACCGCGCCCTCGACGACGTCGACGAGGGGCGTCGAGGAGACGTTCAGCGAGGGTGACGGGAACGGCGCGTACATCAAGTCCGAGCGCGTGGTCAGCGGCATGCACTTCCTGACAGATCGCGAGGAGGAGCGCGGCGAGCTGCTGCTGCCCAAATCGGAGTCGGCTGAGGCGGAGCCGGAAGTGAAGAAACAGGTTGGTTGGTCCGCCGCTTTCGATACTGCCCGTGCCGGCGGTGCCACCACGGCTGTGCCACCTGGCCTCGTCCAGAGGACGAGCACGAGGAGTAGGCGCGCCTTGCCGCCGCGTCCTCGCGGATACGACACCAACAGAAACGGGCAGAGCACCAGGAGGCCGCTGCGAAAGTCTGTATCGCCGCGGATTTGATAGGGTGCTTTCCATTCGCGATGAGATAGAGGTTGGTCCGAACGCTCGTACGAGGGTGGTCGCAGTAGTTGGCGAAGACTGATCGAGCTCGACTTCGTTGGGCTTGATCGTTGCGTCCTCGGTGTCGTCCTAGTAAATTCCATAGTCCAAGTGTTCAACAGAGTATATATATTGTTGTAACCAAGTGGAACATTCGATTGTACATGCAGATCTGTTCCAGTCGAATTCAGTTAGGAGGTAATGTATAGGATAAGGGATGGTACCGTGTCGTTGCGGGCATTGTATGCATCGCACGAATAGAATGTAATGTTTATTCGGTCAGCGTGTTGGACGGTCAATCGTTAAGTATAATACGAATAGTACGAGCGAGTCGTGGATATTGGGTAGTGGCTACCATTTTGTCTTGCGATTAGACTCGCGCTTATGTCGATGTTCCGTGTAAGTAGGCACATCCTTCCGCTGTGTAACCTGTTCAGTTAGAAATCGTTAGTCACCAGCTTGGTCTCTGTGGTGGCCAACGAAAAGTACGCGCACAGGTCGTCGACCGGCGATAAACTCGGAGCTGTGTAGTTGGAATTCGTTGGCTCGTGGTGGCCGAATGGAAAGCACCCAGGAACGTTTGCCTTCGTCGTGCGCATCTCTTATCTCTGGTTTACCCTTCGTCGTATCTCTTTCGTTAGCGCGCCGCGCCGTTTGCTTTTGGCGCGGGGTTCGTTGAACCGCGCTTTCCCTACGCAATTGCGCGCGGGCAAGCGGATTTTTATTTCCGCGCCGCTTATCTCGGGTGACACCTTTTCTGTCGGTGCGTCGTCCGTCCGCAACACCGCGCCACAGAACCGGACGATTCAGCTTTCGCGTTCGAGTGAAATGCGGATAGATATTGGAAAGGTACAGAGGAGAACCTACGGATCCTCCCTTCCGAGATCGAACGAATTTAGAACGCTGAAAACGAATTCCATACTGTCCCCTACAGCTGAACTGTCCTATCCGTCGAAAGAAACTTTCCTCTTGTCAGAATGTTTAAAAGTAAAGCTATGTACGTTTCCGTGGCATAAATTCAAATACCAATTAGGGCAGTTAAGCCATGGAGGATAGTATCTACGATGAAAAGAAGAAAAATAGGTAGGAAGAAAGCAGTCGAAGCGATTTACCGAGGCGAGAAAAGATAATTACTCTTTTATGAACGGCGAAGCTGGTTAAAAAGCGTAAAAACCGCTGCACGCCATCTTGAATTGCAAGTGTGCGCTCTTCCGTATCCAAATGAGAGAAAGATTCGAGTGTAGGGTTAACAAAATTTTATTAGTCGTCGCTAGAGTTCGTTTCACGCCTGTTATAGAAAAAAAAAAAAAAAAGAAAAAGTAACTGAGGATTTTAACGATGGACGGACCATTAGCGCGCGACCCACTATAGTGGCCATTCGTGCACAGAGGAGAGCGTCGCGCGCGGCCACTATAGTGGCGGTTATCGTGGCGAAAAGGTTCAAAGTAAAGAGCGTGGGCGAGAGGGAGAGAAAAAACCAAATAAACGTTGTTTTACAAGCTGCTGGAATACCTCATTCAAAACGACGGTTCCGTAGTCTGCAAGTGGTGCGGCGAGGTGCTACCGTCTCGAACCCGTTGGTACAGGCACAAGTACAAACTGCACGTCTCCACCCAGGTCACCCAGCCGGCGCCGCTGTTCAAGTGTCACAGCTGTAACGCTTACTTCAAGTCCCGTAAGGGTTACATCGGCCACCTGAGCTCCCGCCACTCCGACAACGAGAACGACGAGAACAGGGAGGAGCCGGCCAACAAGAAGACCAGGAAGACCACGGACGTAAGTATTCAGCCACCCCGTCTGCGTCCGTGCGAACGCATCGTTTCAAATTTGCCACCCTCCCTCGCACCCTGCTTGACGCATCCGCCAACAATTTCCGCCACGCATGCGAAAGCCTTCTGTCAGAAAATGTGGCCATCAAAAGATACGACCCCAGAAATAAGACTCTAATGGACTGTATAAAGGCCAGTGATCTTGTATATAAATTGCCAGTTGCTACTGTTAGTAGATTGCCAAGTTCGTTCGCTAGAAATTGTATTATTATAAAGGAAAAGGTATAGAGGCGTACTGTTAATCCTTTGCACTCTGGATTCACTTCTGTTGGGTATAGAAATGGAATAGGATGTAGGATGAGGAAAGTGAATTATCCGATGTGAGAACGAGAGTGTGTGAAGTAGGATGAGAAAAGTGATTGTAAATTATAAGTATTGCAAAGTGAAAGATGGGAAGTGAAAAAAGTATATTATGGTATTGAAATATAGGATAGAACATGCAATGTAGAAAGTAGGGTATTTGTTGCCAAAAGTGGAATAGAATATTAGATGTGAAGAATGGAGTATTTTATAAACGTACTTGTTTAACAGACCAACTAACATACAGTACTTTTCACACCTAGGCTACTGAAACAAAGAAAGAAGTAAATCAGAGTGCAAGGGGTCTAAAAAAATAGTATAATCATAGTACAGAGCATTAATATTACCAGCAAAATTAGAAACCACGTAACACATTCGTAAAATACAATTTCCCAGCAACGTCCACTAAAACAACGCCCAACCTAAAGTCATCTGTACCTTAATTGCCTGTTCAGTTACCTGTACACCTACTTAGTAGAGCATCGAAAATTAACCAGAGCATGCACCAAGCATGCAAAGTCCACAAAGAAAGCAGCTTTCGGTGTCGCTTCCATCCTTTTACCCCGTTCATAAGTTCCGTTCGATCGTTGGATCGTTCACGGTCGAGAGAGTAAGGACGAAAATTGTGAAACGTGCTCCGACAGATCGGAAAAGGGCCGGACTGGGAGCAGCAGAGGGAGAAAGAGGAGAAGCTTGTGGCGGACATAATCGATCGGGTGAAAAGGGAGTGCGAGGCTCAGGGTGAGACGGTGACGAGACGAGGCTACTCCAGGCGATCCACCGTGATGAACAGCTAAGGAATGGATAAAGGGACGGATGAAAGGGAATCTTGTGCCATATCATCGTCGTACGATGCCCCCCACGTGACACGCCGCGGAGAGCCTCGATCGATTGCGCGCGTATCGATCCCCGCCGACGTTCGATCTCCGCGCGTCTTTTAGTCGGCTAAGGGCAGCCCTGCAGCTTGGTCAACGCGTCCCCTGCCAAACCTTTGTTGGCCACACCACGTGTGGCAGAGGACGCGTCGAGCGTCCAAGACGCCCGAGTTTTGGGTCACTATTAAGATCAAATTAGGGTTAGTTTGGACACGTGTTTACGGCGGCGTTTTATGCTCAATCGTACGTTAGTGGAACCTTGCGAATCGATCTGTACTGTAACGATCGAACGCGATGCCTGATCAATTTATAGGAGAGATGACTCGGTAGGTAATACGGGTGGCTGCGTTACCACGCGTAACAAGGGTAGATTAATGATCTACGATTCTTGTCAGAAATAACGATTCTGAGGATTCGTTTTAATTCTTTATACGTTCGAACTGATTATAGAAGATGCCACAACTTGAATTGTTTAAGAGATATCAATGGGCTAAGTAGGATTGATTATTTGTCAGTCATCCCTCGTATCTATCAATGATTCAGGTAATCGACGTTCGCGGAGTTGTCGTACGATCGATTTAAACTTCGCTGCGTGTATATACGTGAATGATTAATGAACACAGTGCGAACGCGTGCGACGCACAGAGCGGCGAGCGTCGACGGGACGATGGCGATGGTCTCCGATCGCCGAAACGGGGACTGTGAAGCTGAAGTCTAGTCATAATGCACGCGCGCGCGGCCGCGTATATTTTTTTCGTATCCTAAACGGCCGCGCGTCTGCACGCGATAAAGGAGAGAGAAGGAGAAAGAAGGAAACAGATGAAAAATTGTATTTGCCAGTTCGTACGCGCGTCTCGAAACTATTTAAAACACGGGCCTGGGAATCGCGTCCACGGCTGAAACCCACGGGTGCGGAATGAACGGGGCGTATATGCTGTTCTCCTCGTTAAAGTTCTCGATCGTTGGTCGATATCGTTCCTTTGATCTCGCTAGGTTCCGCGGATCTTAATCGCAGCGATACGCGAACGAAAACGCGAAAGTATAGCCGATAGGTATTATAGCAAGAGAAAATGGCGATATTTTACGCGGCTGACCGCCGCGACGGTGTGGCTGTTGCTTTAAGTCGACCCTAAGTCAGTATTGTCGATTGTAACAATCGGTACTTAGCGTTTCAGTGGAACGTTCTCGCACACTGATTTTATTTTTTATACTCATTTATTTACATACAATTTATATTTATTTACATTCCTTTTATATTCAGTAGAGATATTAGGAATTAGGAAATTATTTGTTTCGCGATATTCATATCAAATTAATTACACACATGATTTATATAAATATTTATGTTCGGTCAATTCAAGTTTTTTTTTTAAAAGTAACAATCTGAGAAAGATACGTTTAAAGTCTGCAGATCAATTTAATGCAGATGAATGAGGAGATCGTACAATCAAATACAACAAAATATTGAATAGTGTAAACCGAGATACGTAACTGTTCTTTCCTGTCGAGGAGGTGAGAAAACGGCATTACTGGTCTAAGGTCGACACGGTTGTAATTAATGAACGCGAGACGAATTGCGACTCGCGAGCCTGAGAGGCTCCGTCGGAGGGAATCCAGTGCCAAATATGTATCTTCCCAGGCGTACGACATCTTGTTGCGTATAAAAAAAAAAAAATACGAAATGTTCACTACGATACGCGATGAGAGCGATCGTTTGCTCAAAAGTGCAACCGTACTATTAATTTCC
Organism: Xylocopa violacea; assembly: GCA_963969225.1. Classification (NCBI taxonomy): domain Eukaryota; kingdom Metazoa; phylum Arthropoda; class Insecta; order Hymenoptera; family Apidae; genus Xylocopa; species Xylocopa violacea. The sequence goes on from CAXAJV010000008.1 coordinate 20,785,419, forward strand.
TTCGATTTCGTTCGTTACACACTTTTCGTTACAAATTCGACGTGTGTCAGGTGGTCACGTGTTGTGTCGTGATCCGCGTAGTCAAGTGCCCACTCTTCTTTTTTTTCCTGGAACTTCGTCACCCAATGGCCAGGTGCGTTGAACGTTACGCGTGAAGTTCATAGAAATTATATCGGTATACGGGTATTGATACGTATAGGTCTCGTGGGTGACGTTCACGAAACTACCACTTGGAACCCATTGAGTGCACGTTTCGAAACAAAACTGATCTACACCCAAACTTTGCAGCACGAGTAACACGAAATTTTCTAACATCTGTACTTATAATTTGCCACTGTTTTGGGCGAGACTTTATGGTGCTTGAATTACAAACGACAGAACAATCACCCACCCCTTTTACAAAAGTCATATGTAACGAATAGCTTACAAATTTACGTTTCAAAACAAAACTGATCTACATCCAAACTTTGCAGCACGACTAACACGAAATTTTCTAACATCTGTACTTATAATTTGCCACTATTTTGGGCGAGACTTTATGGTGCTTGAATTACAAACGACAGAACAATCTCTCACCCCTTTTACAAAAATTATATATAACGAATAGCTTACAGATTACTTTTTAAAAAGTATCTACAAATTTTTAATCGAAGAAACGTTGAACGTAAAACAATTTCGAACGTAAAAGATTTCCAGTAATTTTAAGGAAATTCAGAGAGTACTAATTTTAAATCAATCTGCCGGTGATACGGTTTAAAGACAGGCCCAGTAACTGCTGCCACCATCAAATTTTATTGCTGAAGTGCTTTATTGCGGTATAACGGATACCATATAATGTAGCGCTAATTTCTTTGTAGCAACAACTTTAAGGATGTCACTTTAATTCTTTGGATAAAGGAGTATTGTGTTCTTTGACGTGACGAAGCTCTTTAGGCAATTACAAAGACTGTGTAACAAGGTTCAATTTGATTGAACAACGTGGTAACTTCAAATTGAAGCACATTGAAGCAACAGTTCGTTTTACATGGTTGGATTTGTTTCAATTTACCAAGTTGTTAGAACAAATTGAACCGTGTATTTCAGGCTTAATGGAATTTCGAACGGCCTTACAGTCAGACGCCCTTGCATTCGTCTAAAAAAATTTGTCCACGTATCGTATTGCCAGTGAACAATTTATAACGCTATATAGTTTGCTTGTAAATCAAAGATCACGTCGACTTTTAAGAAAATGTAGATATACTAGGCGGCAATAGTTACCAGGCCATTTAATGTTTATAAATACAATCTTTTTATCTAAACTAAAATTTTATCTAAAGTGAATATCACATTTACACGTAAACGCTTTATTTATTATTCGTGTCAACTATATCGCCTAAACTTTACGATAATTATGCCCTCCTGCGGGCGTAAGCGTTGCAAGCCTAACGTTGGCTTAAAGTTTAATTGTAAAATCTAGTTATAAATTAACACCCGTGGCATCCATTTAAAGAGCCAGCAAATTATCAACTGTAAATAGAAACATTTTATGGGGTACGTTATCCCTGCACGTAAATTCGTTTTTTTCATCGCGTGCGAGGTTATGCGAGGCGATACACAGAGGGCACCTGGCACACTCGGAAGAAGTTAGTTGGGCACGAATTAGTGTCGCTAGAAGGACGGTAGATAGATCGACAAATAGATGGAAATATATCTACACGTACGCGAGGTACGAATGAAATAATATTACAATATAATGCGCATTGGCGGTAATTTTACGTGAGAGCATTATATATACTAATCTTGCTGAATATTCCAAGAAAGTCTGTCCATTTTTTCGAATGTCTCGAAAGTATTTTAATCTCTATTTAATTGTTGCGTGCGCCACGCGGCGCAACGGCAGAAGAATGAAGTGCGTGTTTCAAACTCGGGATTTTAAATCACACGATTACGATTTAGGGTAGACCGCGCGTGGACACTGTTAATACAGACACGAGCGTGTACGTAAACTGACTAGTGATTAAGTTCGGTGCTAATCAAAAAAAGGTGTATATAAATTGTACACGCCTTTTTGCGACGAATACGATTGCATCAGTTATGTTTTTCGGAACGAGCGGAACAGGCTTAACTCTTTGGAGAAATTCTTTTGGACGACCGAATCGCATCGAGATCAAAGATACCGAGACTTAAATCGAGTCGACTACCTTATACATTTCTATATTTTATCTCGCGCAGCATTTTATCTCCAATTTTTAACAAATTAGGATCGTGACGAAAAATACGCGCGAGCATCATTGAGACGTCACGTGACTCGAAACGCTAACCTCACCCGACAACTTAACCTCCAAAGGGCTAACCGCAAAATAAAAAGGGCAACTCTCTTCTGACATTGCGCGACGGATTTTCGCACGTAATTATGTACAGGCGCGTATTTGAAAGCGCACCTCTGTACGTATACCACATTTCTAATCCTATATGTGCATAGTGAGACTCACGTGCACATTCTGACATGATTGTGTACGAGCAGAGGATGCTAATCGACTAATGTCGAGATAAAGTGACGAGCCACTCTTCTCGTTTTCTATTTACGTTCAAAATAATGAACTCGAATTCTTGCAGACACTTTTACTGAACGCATCCTAAAGTAAACGCCTGCTTTAAGAAGATTGTGTAAGTTAAATGATTTAACGAACGCTTCTAATTTATTTGATAAGGTTATACACTTTTAATTGACGTTAACGTTGAACGAGTTGACGGATCAGCTAGGTTATGTGCAACACGTAAAAGTAAGCATAAATTGCGGGTACACTCGAGAAGAAAGACTTAAAGTGTTACAAAAGTACTAATAGTGATTTCGCATACGTATTTGGGACGTTTTAAGATAAAGAGCGCGCAGGTCGCGCCACGCTACGAGAAACATTTTTTTTTCAAGCTTAACGCGTCCCATCGCAAGTGAGAAGCGCGAGCAAACGGATCATTTTCCGGGGGAAAGTCGAGCTGGCAGACATCTCGCGGTATATTGCGACGCTCCTCGTATATTGTGCCAATCATAACATTTTAAGCCGCCCAGAGATCTCAAGATCTTCTCGCTTATACATGTTATTCTTTTTCAGCAAGAGAAAACAAGGGGAAAGAGATGAATAATAGGTCCAACGAAAGTATACGAATCATTTAAGGATTAATCTCGGATAATAAAATTTGAAAGACGATAGCATTTAATGTATCTACGTGTATGATAATGTTGCGTGAACCAGTTGTCGTATACTAAACGATCTTCTCTTGTCAGTCTCCACTACGAAAAATGTTCAACCTTCCATTATCAATCGTCTTCCTCGTTATTGTATTGTTTTATGCGCGACCATTGGTGTCGCTGACGTAGACGTATATATTACGATACAGGCATATTTTGTATATAAATGATTTTCAGCTGATCCCCTCGAGCGGAGGATAAGCGACGACTAATGCGTCCTTTTTCTTCTCGTTGCGACGCGAGTTAGAAGAAGGAACGTTGATATCAATCGGCAGGTGCGACAGGTAAAAAAAACACGTAGCTCATCCGATCGTTCTGTCGGGTCGTGTTTTCTTTAATAACGTACTTCCCTCGTTTTACGACGGCAGAATGGTCGTTGATACCGTTGAAATTACAGGGAGAGACGGGAGAATACGAAAGAGTGGCTCGCTCGACATGTTTCAATCTTCCGTATTGAATCTTAAGTGTTACTAATCGTAAGATCGTAAGGCTGACCTCCTATGTCTAATGTGACGATTCAAGTTGAGAGTATTCCGAGGAGATAAATTATTTATTTGTTTACGATAATAACGAGGCCGTTTGTGAATCGTATTTCGGGCGACTCGCGTATACAATATACATAACTCGAAAGACTATCGTTGTCGTATGCGATGACGATGACCGCCCGAAGGTGCGACCCCGTCTAAAAAAGTGCACGAACTCCGCGAGCACCGTATGTACTATACGATTGAAACGAGAGATGTGACAGTGAGAATCGTAGTACTTGCGATCGCGCTAATCATCAGCGACGAATAAACATTACAACTAACGAAATCGAACGTATTGTGCATTATATGTCGGGAAAGAAATAAAATCAAAATGAATCAATCGATAGCGTGCCTCGTCATTTATTGCTCAACGATTTCTGTGCATCTCAGCGTGCAGCGATGACTACAGGGACGTCGAGGGTTTATGCTGAAATTTATTACAAGTTTTACCGTTCGCTGCTCGCTCACGCAATGTGTCTTCGTCAAGGAAATCACGTGACGCTAGAGGAATGCTGGGCTAAGAAAAATCGTAGATGAGGTACGGCGTAGGTATAGATCTATCATCTTGTGGAACTTTGTCTCTGATGTACCGATCGTACATCTTTTGGTAGAATGAAGGAGTTTGAGAATTATATTCAATCCAGTCACAGGTATTGATGAGTTCAGTACATGAAATTGAGTAAGTAAGTAACTTTATTCGCTTTTATCGATTTTGTTTCCTCATTCAACTTCCATCACGTCTATAATAATTATTAATGTGTTCGATTCTGTGCGCAACTTCTTTGCATTTTGTGTTTATGTAGATGCGCAGATTTTTATGGGAAACGGATAATAAATTAATTTAAACAAGGAACGCAAGAGATACAGTATCGCTGGACGAGAGATTGATTAGGATAAGGACAAGCTTCTAGTGGAATGGTCATTAAAATTTCTAAACCAAGGACAAAGAAGAACTTAAAGAAATAGTTCAATGACGATCTTGAAGCAACGACGTAACGGAGAGACGAATACAAGACGCATGCAAGGCTTCAGTGAAATTACATGTAGTCCTTTGTATGGCATTTTAAAAAGATCTGTGTCTCGAAAACATTAAGTGCTCAAGCTCACCAACGAGCAGGCAAGTACGAGAGACGCTACCCTACGAACCAAACCTAATTAACCCTTCATTATATGCAGAATTCGCACAGAAGGATATCAAACTCAAAGATTTATTTAATCCCAAAGTCAAAAACTTATCACAAATTCGTCAAAGAATTGATTTGTGCATCTACCTACATTCATAGAATGAATACATTGAATTACGTTGATTAGGAAATCAGTACTTCCTTCTGTTATAGGTGTCCTAGCACTGAAGATGGAAGGAGGACTTTAAAAATCAATCTTCAATCAATTAACTGCAGTTTATTTTACATTTAAGAAGAGCTGAGGGAAGAGGGAAGAAAAGAAAAGCGAAGAATGAAGAGAGCATGACATTACTCGTTTTTTATTGTATATTTTTAAGTATATGATTATATATTTATTATACATTACACAATTTGATTAAATAAATGAATTATTTAAGGTGAATATTACAAATCTTATCATTTACCTTTACTTCCTCCTACACATGCCTCCTGTCACATCATGTTCTCCTGATACAATGTCCAAAAATCGGGTTCTCGCTTGGCAAAAGTCCGAAAAACTGGGATTTCCAGGAAAATGACGTCACTTCTCAGAATCGCCAGAATTCTTGGAATTTCGAGGATTCCTGGAAATGACGTCATTTTCCAAGAAGTGGCACTTGGGATACCTCCTCACATATCATGTTCTCCTAATACAAAGTCGCAAAATCGGACTTTTCGATCGAGAAATTGCACTTTGTATCAGGAGAACATGATATGCGAGGAGGTATTCCAACGTGCCATTTCTTGGAAATGACGTCATCGAGAATTCCTGGAAATTCGGCGATTCTTGGAAATGACGTCATTTCCCAGGAAATCCCAGTTTCTGGTGTTCACTCAAGCGTAAACCTCGATTTTTGGGATTTTGTATCAGGAGAACATGATATGCGAGGAGGTATCCCAAGTGCCACTTCTTGGAAATGACGTCATCGAGAATTCCTGGAATTTCGGCTATTCTTGGAAGTGACGTCATTTTCCAGGAAATCCCAGTTTCTGGTGTTCACTCAAGCGTAAACCTCGATTTTTGGGATTTTGTATCAGGAGAACATGATATGCGAGGAGGTATCCCAAGTGCCACTTCTTGGAAATGACGTCATCGAGAATTCCTGGAATTTCGGCTATTCTTGGAAGTGACGTCATTTTCCAGGAAATCCCAGTTTCTGGTGCTCACTCAAGCGTAAACCTCGATTTTTGGGATTTTGTATCAGGAGAACATGATATGCGAGGAGGTATTCCAAGTGCCACTTCTTGGAAAATGACGTCATTTCCAGGAACCCTCTAAATTCCAAGAATTCTGGTGATTCTGAGAAGTGACGTCATTTTCCAGGAAATCCCAGGTTTTCGGGCTCATTCAAGCGTGACACCCCGATTTTGGAACTTTGTATTAGGAGAACATGATATGCGAGGAGGTATCCCAAGTGCCACTTCTTGGAAAATGACGTCATTTCCAAGAATCCTCGAAATTCCAAGAATTCTGGCGATTCTGAGAAGTGACGTCATTTTCCAGGAAATCCCAGTTTCTCGGACTTCTCGATCGAGAAACCCAATTTTTCGACTTTGTATCAGGAGAACATGATAGGCGAGGAGGTATCGGGAGAAAAAAGGATCGGAGCGTAGTAGATTGAAAGGTTAGTAATAAAACTTGTGTATCCTTTTTAAATAATTTATTTATTTAATCAAATTTGTTAGTTTGATACGAGTCGTAATACAATATCTCTTATTTTTGCTATTACAATTAATTACACTGTGTCATGTTATGCTAAAAAACATAACAATTTGATCAAGAACAATGTATAATGATAAAAAATAAATAATACAATGCACTATGATTATTCTTCTCCCTGTTTCCTTCTCTGTTCTATTCTTGAAGGTATAATTTTCAACTTGTGACCATTGAACGAAGGGATTCTTCATTGATTCCATTGATTTTTCAAAGTTCATCTCTCTTCCTTTCTCTGCGGTATCTATAACAGAAAGAAAAGCACAATTACCTAATCAATATTCTTTAAAATGAACAGAATTAAATGTACATGTATTCGTACCAAGCGCGCCTTCGCTCTATGGTAACCGCGAGTGTAGTCGAGCCAGCGTTTGGCTTCGTGGATCCAACTTTGCCCACCGTTGGGAGAACTGTGCAACGTTTTCATCTTTTTCTGCAGATGGCGGTATCTCGCGTGCTACAAACTCCAGAAGCGTTTCCTCTCTACAGGAACACCTTCGCCATGTTCTGTTTACAGTACTGCGGTCGCGTCCATCATCATCCCTAGGTAGTAGGTACGTTTCCCCGCTCCTTCCGTTTAGTATTATTATGTCCCGCACGATCCGTTGGTGATGTTCGGAGGCGTGGTGCGTTCGCATGTTCTCGAAGGCTGTTTCGCGTGACGATTGATCTGGATAGTGGCGGTCGTGCCGACGTTACGCAGCGATGACTCCGTGTTACGCGACGATCTGTGTCCTCTCGGTGGCCGCCGTGCTCGGCGTAAACGCTCTCCACGCGAAGGACCCGCTGGCGCATCACGGACGATGCGAGCCGATCACGATCAACTTGTGCATGAACATCCCGTACAACGAGACGATCATGCCGAATCTGATGAACCACCAGAAGCAAGAGGACGCCGGCCAGGAGGTGCACCAGTTCGCGCCCCTGGTTAAAATGAAGTGCAGCCCCGACCTGCGCTTCTTTCTCTGCACCGTCTACGCGCCTGTCTGCACGATCCTCGACAGGGCCATACCCCCGTGCAGGTCGCTCTGCGAGAGTGCACGCGCCGGCTGCGAGCATCTGATGAACAGTTTCGGATTCGACTGGCCGGAGAATCTCGATTGTTCCAAGTTGCCCGAGAACGGTGGCACGGACCTCTGCGTGGGTCACAACGAGACCACGCCGCCGGAGCCGTCGCCATCGGAATACCCGCCACCGCGTATGCCAGTGGCCGAGTTTCAACCCTCGTGGACGGGAGGGCCGAAACCGTACGGCAGCGGGTTCATGCTGGGCGCCAGGGACTTTGGCTTCGTCTGCCCGATGCAGTTCAAGGTCCCGCACGAGCTCGGCTACTCGCTGAAGGTCGGCGACAAAGTCGAGTCGAATTGCGGTGCGCCCTGCGACGGGATGTTCTTCACCGAGATGGAGCGACGATTCTCGAGGATCTGGGTCGGCACCTGGGCGTCCGTTTGCGCGGCCTCCTGCTTCTTCACGTTCTTGACGTTTCTCATTGACACCGATAGATTCAGGTAAAAACAATGATCATTGTATTCGCGCCGATGCATACGATAGACGTATTAGCATAATGTAGGAGGATTAGGAGGAGTCGTGGACTGGTACACAACCATGTACGGGGTGTCCGTTTCGACGCTGTCCTAGTTAGACGGAGAGGAATTTCGCAAACTTCAAGTCTCTGCCTCCTTCTTCTGCAGGAGAACTACTACACCTTGTACTATTTGTATTATTTGTATTATTCGGTATCTTTAGTTTCTTGGGAGAGTCATGATGTACTACTAAAACGGACACCCTGTATATAACTCTAAACTTCAAATTAGAACAATGAATTTAATTAGTTTTAATAACCAAGTGTATGTGCATATAACATAGAATTACAAATTTATTTTACAACACAAGTATTAATTGCTATATTATATGCACAATTCCTTTGGTATGTTGAATATTTATATAAATAATCATTTAGAATTCATTGCACACGTGTTATTTTGCATTTAGGTATCCTGAAAGGCCAATCATCTTTTTGTCAGTGTGTTATCTGATGGTTGCATTGGCATACGTAATTGGATGGGCTGCTGGCAATTCTATTGCGTGCAGAGAACCTTTCCCACCTCCTTTAGATATGAGAATTCAAATGGCATCAACGATAACCCAAGGTACCAAGCACGAACTGTGCACGGTGCTTTTTATGATACTCTACTTCTTCGGGATGGCATCCAGTATCTGGTGGGTCATCCTAACATTGACATGGTTCCTAGCTGCCGGGCTAAAATGGGGCCACGAAGCGATAGAAGCTAATTCACAGTATTTTCATTTAGCCGCTTGGGCTGCCCCGGCAATAAAAACTGTCACAATCCTTGCTATGGGGAAAGTCGAAGGTAAACTATCAAAAAGTTCTATGACAGTCATGGTAGGAGAGTGCAATATTTGTTATGGATTCTTGATTAAATACTTTACATTTACGTTCTTTAATTAACGCGTTTTGAACAGGATTACTCCGCAAGATAATCCGTTCTGCTGATTTCTAAAAATATCCATCAAAATATTTGCACTCGCCCGATACGCAGTACCGAGAAGGTGCGTGACGTAATTTATGACATTGATAATTAATGCTTTACATTGTTCTCGTAGGAGATATATTGTCTGGTGTTTGTTACGTGGGTCTGTGGAACGTTGAAGCCCTGCGCGGATTCGTTCTGGCGCCGTTATGCGTGTATCTTATCCTTGGAACTGCCTTCTTGTTAGCCGGCTTCGTATCTCTTTTCCGTATACGTACAGTTATGAAGCACGACGGCACAAAGACTGACAAACTAGAAAAGTTGATGATACGTATCGGCATATTTTCTGTATTATACATAGTTCCTGCACTGATCGTAATCGCTTGCCTGTTTTACGAGCAAGCCTATTTCGACCAATGGATGTTGACTTGGAATATGGAGATGTGCTCCAGACCCGGACCACAGTCTTTATATTCCATGCCGTGTCCCGTTGGCGAGCGCACGCGCGACGTCGGTAGGCGACCTGAATTCGAAGTTTTTATGATAAAGTACGTAATGGCTATGATCGTCGGTATAACGAGCAGCTTTTGGGTATGGTCGAGCAAAACGTTGACCAGTTGGCGGCAGTTTTTCAATCATATACAAGGACGCCGGACCGAGGCGTACGTTTGAAGATTTACAATTCTATTGCAACAAAAAGTAGAAAAGTTCTGCCTTCCTTAACTGCTACGTTTGATCATTAAATATATCGCTCAACTAATACCTAATCGAATTGACGCGCAAAGATAATGCATTTTATTGCATCTAATGAAAATACTCATGACTCGTATAAAGTAACGTTACTAGATTTGATTTATATCGGAAAGAGATTTGTATAGCAGGATATGCATTTCTGTATTATTTTTCTATCTGATCAGTGCATTATAAAGAGTGACGAGATTTATACAAATGTACTGTGCCAAAATATTTTTTTATGACAATTTTACGTTTGTTCAAAGTATTTGTGATTTTTCCGTCGTGTTTGTATGAAAGTTTCATAAGGACTGTATAAAATGTTAGCACTAATCATTGACTAGTTTTCAAGTATTATTAGACGATGTTCGCACTATATTTCAACTAATAAATTCTTCCTCCTTCGCATTAACTGAATTCACAAACTACTCATTGTTTAACGTGTAAGTTGTGAACGCTCAAACTGTCCGCAAACAATGTGTTCAATGTTTATAAGTGTACTTTTTCTACTAGGCAGACAAAAAGAATAATGGGTACTATTGTACATCTCGCTGTAACTTCAAACCTTCTGTTTTTGGGTTTGATCGATAGATCGAGAACAATTACGCTTACACTAATCTCGCGAACTTTGATACTTTTACAAAGCAACTTTAGAAATATCTCACAGTATTCGATTAAGACTTCAAGAATGATTCGGAACATCTTTCTTTATCTAAGCACTTTTCACCTTTTTACTTAATCTTTAAGGAACTAATCCAAGATCTTTCTAATATTTCCCTTTCTTTAAAGCGTTTGTAAAACACCTTGCCTTTGTAGATTAAGATTGGAGGCAAGTATATCTTCGAAAGATGTAAAATTTTATTATAAGACATGTACTCTACTCTAGGCTAATCGAACTGTATATATATATACTTACGCACGTTAATTTTACTATGTACTATAATATATTTTTTAAAAGTTATGTACATATACATGTTTGCCAAGTAGTTTGGCATTTTCGTATGTTTCCTATGCGTAATCGAATCAAAAAAATCGGAAAATAGTTTGTAAGACTGGATGCAGACGACACGTGTTTTATACGTGCATTTTTTTACCGCTGCACGTTTCGGTTGTACGTTGAATTTTATGAAGACATGCAGACGAGATCGACCTAACACGGACGAGCAATGTAAACTCGTTTGTACGTCCTCATATGTACTGGTGTTTATGAAAGTAATCTAGGTTATATGATCTTTGTCTCGCAGTGTTTAAACTTTTGTTTTTGAGTATACGAACGTTTCATTGCGATGTCTTTTGTATATAAAACGTTGCCACCAAACAGCAATGAAATAACAGTACGCACATTGCCTTTCTATGCTCTCGTGATCACAGAAAGCGCAAAATTGACAAAAATCGTGCAATGGAAGGTTAAAAATTATTTTCTCTTGTAATATAAATCTTTTCCACGAGTGTAACATATTTTGCGAGTAGCTAGTAAGAAAATGTATTTTTAAAAATCTCAAATGGATTACAATTGGACCGTTCGTGAAATTATTGGTGTATTTTTGCCTTAGAAATGACTTACAACAACAAAAGAAAGTTCAATTAATTTTCATCAGTATTCTAGTTCTTTCTAGTCTTTTTCCCCAATAGTTTCGATTATTCATATCTTGAATATTTTAATAATATTTTTCTTCCTCTGTTACTGTTCTAGTTGTAGCGTGCATAATGTATATAATTTACGACTACTTCGCAAAAATACTTTCATGTAATTACAAATCGACGTAGCACAAAGTAAATGAGTTGCATTTTTTAAAATTTCCGGTAAACTACTTTCATAATCATTGACATATATATGAAACGCTTGGAGGCAAAAAAATGGTCGTTAAAACCCGCTCATCCGCATCGAGCCTAGACATTTGCGTGTTGAACGCGATGATTATTGTTCCAACATTACTGATATCAATTCGTCCATTGAAACTGTCGAGCTTTTGTGTATGTCATGTATTTACGGCGATTATGTAACAAAAGAGCCGTACTTACATCATAGTACTTATATCATAGTAAATGCGCAAAGTATCATATAATGAAATATACGTGACGTTGTGTAAAATAATTATAACTATTATATTCTTTATATAATAAATCGAAATATATACCTAAAAACGAACCGTGTATATTTGCATGTTTATTACAACAAGTCAAAACAAATTACAGGTACATAATTGCAAAATATACATAAATATGTGTAAAGAGAGGTCGATTAACAATCGTAATCGATCACTTAACCATTTGTTTAGTTACGATTATTTTTCTAGTCGGGACTTTAATGATTCCAACTTTTCGTAAATATCTTACAAGGATCGGTGTCACGGTTAGCGTAATCGCAAGTCGAATTGGGGCCAGTAACTTGTGAATGCTATACGCAATCAAGAAAGTTGACGAAGTGTCAATGATAGATTTTAGATGTTCGTTACTTACATCCAACATAGACTTAATGAAAGGTTGTAAATCTAACCCACTGAAATCAATATTTCTACAATGACTATACTTAAATATTTAAACACTGTAATTAGTAGAAAAATACAATCCTCGCGATACTTATTTATTTTCTAGTGAATCTAATATATACTATTTATCAGGCGAAAGATATTTCATCGATAATTCGGGGAAGAGAATTGTGCGTAAAATAATTAAACATAATCGCAAAAACTAACCTAATTACTGCTGCATAACAAGCACCAAGAGATATCAGAGAAATTCCGGTGTGAAACACGATAACAGTACTTCCGTAATCCTTTATTATTTTCTTAAATCTTTGTTTCTTGGATTGAATTAACATTTTCACCATTTCTTGCTTTTCCTTTTCGGAATCTACCCCATTTAACGGTGGTGATACATTCGATGAGTATTCCATGGTGCACATGTACTTTGGCACGTACATTGTTTGGAAAAGTGTATTCGTTGCGACGTGACTTGTCAGACCTAAGTGATAAACTACAATTTCCACACCGTTTTATCATATTGGTTAGGTGGAGAATATGTTCATTATGCTCTGATTACTTTATAATTGATTGACATATTTTGTCGTTCATTGAAAGGAGACTAACCAGTTCCAGTACAGACCTCCCGTATGAATATTTAAATTGTGCGCAATATATAAAATATGCGCAACAGCGTGATAAACATATATATACCTTTAGAGAAGTAACGTGACGAAAAGGCTAAAAAATCTATCGGTAAGGTAAATAATCGAGTAATCGAAACAATTTCCCTCCCCAATGCGCAGAATGTGTTTATGTACGTATTGTCAGAAATCGTATTTTACCATGAATATCATAGAGAGTCAAGGTTCTACTTCGCCTTATTCTTACTAACCACTTTTACTCAGCTTCAAGGGAGGCAAACGAACGCTTCGATAGTGCGATTTCTGCATGTCCTCGGCGATGTATTTTCCGTCTCTGGCCCACTGACCGCCTGGCATGTTCAAATGCGTCGATTTCCCGTTAGAACAGAACGGTTTCGGCACGTTGGTCTGCATCGTGCCGTTTAAACTGACCGCTCCAAAACAATCGTACGAGTCGACATGCGTGTCGCTGCAATTCTGCATGACGCTTGCGCGCTGCGTCGGTTTCGTCATTTCTTTGGCGAAAAATGACCTGCAATCACTGCTTCCATAGAGCAGTACCGGAGCAGCGATGTCTCGCGCCCTTTCCGGTGTGAATCGACCAGTCTCATTTGCGAATATCTCAGAGACGTTTGTCGGAAGCGGCAGAGTAGGAGGCTCAGGATAACGACGGACGCTCGTTACATGCAGATTTTTCATGCGATTGTGATGCACCACCGTGTAGCGCGTACACCGCATTTCGGCTAGCGATGTACTCGCTGAAAAAAATTATAATCATTTTATTCAGACGAATGTTCATGTATATAATACAATTCGACATGAAACAAGACATGCAAGGAATTTGCTTAAATAATTAAGATAATCATTCATCGGTGCATACTGTACGCATACTCCTTGTGTGGACTTAACCCTTTGCACTTGAAATTATTTTTTAATTTTGTTGTCGACAACTCTTTGCTCTTTGAAGTGTTTTATTTGAAATATACTTCAAAGGACGGTTCCTCGATTGCTACTTGTAAACTATTTCGTTTACTAATTACCTTAAATATAGCTCTCAAACTTTGTTGTAATTTATATTTATGGAACTTATAATTTGTTTTTTCTATCTACTGATGTCGAGTCATACTCGACAAAGGAGTGTAAAGGGTTAATAGTTTGTACGCATAACTCAATTCATCAACGCTGACTGTGTTATACAACTGACTAAAAGATACAATCATCGTCCCATTAGAAAAAATATATATTTTATGCATTGATTTACCAGCGATATATAATAAACTGATGAGTAGTTGTCTTAATATTCGCATACAAATTAGCTCTGCGACACTCGTTGACTTAAATACCTTAAATTTATTTAAATTAATTTGAAAGTAATAAAATCAATGCACATATATAAATTTCAGCCTGTCACTTTGTTACCATCCGAAATTAGGATGCGCGATTTAACTTAATGAATGAATAATTTATGAATAATATTAGCAGATACAAACTTGTACGCAAAAGTGTGTTATAAATTTCATACCTGTGTGCGAGACCCGTGACAAAGCTGTTAATAAATCAGACGAGTTACTGACACGAAATAATGCCATTCTAAAACTTTGATGGTGATTACAACCAACTGTTTCGTTGATGCGCGTTACAGATGGGATACACTACTTATTTATAAAAATCTATTAAATAAAATGGGTATACAGGCGTCCAAAAATATAAATACCACTCTTATACCGCGTTCTCCATAAAACAGCCTAACCTAAGAAAACTCCAGTATTTATATTCTCCACGATTTTACCGTATAACCTGTACGTGTGCTTCTCGAATATTCACATGTCTCTTGAGAAGCTGTAACAGTGTAACACGTCATACAAACCGGTTAACGCTTCGTATATACATATAAGAACTTTGAAGGATATATTATAAAATTATTGACATGTATATACACCTGAATGAGTTGCTTGGAATCTGTCCTGCGCCGCACTAACACAAACGCGTGTGGCCACTGATTTACATGACGTATCGTAAGCTGCGCGACAACATGCGCAGAACTCGTTTTTATTGTGGTATAATATTCGTAATATGTATGAATTCGATATTTCAATTACTTTTATTTAAAGAAACGAATAAATCATATTTCACTTTCGTAACAAAAATATCTGAGAATGTTGTTCGAAGGGTGACAGTGCGATAACTATATAAAAAACTATACAGAAAGAGAACATACAAATAATGTCACACACAAGATGCAAATAAATTACGTGTTGTATTGTTATATTTTCATGTATTATATCATTTTTTACCTCTTGAACGCGACAATGAAGTCCAGCTTCTAAAACTCCTAAGCGACGAACTTTATAATTGTAAACGCTTTACTGTTTCACTGTGTTTCTCTTTGCTTTGTAACTCTAATTGACTAATCGTGTTAATCGATAAATCATCCCCATCTGTGAATCTCGCGTATAAATTAAACGTTGCACTTGCACTTCAGTATTTTTTTTAACAGGTTTCAAAAATGACGCGTCGAGCCGTGCTGAAGTTTTTTAATCATAGTTATTATTATCGTTAATATCCATATAATTATCAATAACTACAGTAAAACACAAAACAAAAATGGTGATATCTGTACATTTCTTTCTCTTAAGTAAGTAGTAACATAAATTTTTTGTATACCAGTAGCCTATAATAGGAAGAAACTAAATCATAATATTCACAGATATTTTACAAGATAGATAAGACACGACGCAGACACTCACGCCACGGGAACTTGAACTCTCTCTCTATACATACAAAACGATCTCTCGGAAAGGAGGAGGGGCTGGAAAGTATCGAGGGGAACAAAAGATGAGGATGAGAGACAGAGAAAAATAGAAGAAACGGAACAAGCGGTTATTGCTATAAAAATGAACGAAATACCGGGACGTGAGCGTCTTGTTCGCGTCCTATTATGTATACTTAACCGTAGCTGTAATATATATGCTTTCTTTAAACTCATCATCTCGCTCGCTCACTTATACTTCTACACTGTACATATGCACAACGCATCTTTTACACTGTACATGCATACGCTCCACGAGTATCCGCGCTGCCTTAAATTAATCGCGTTCTTCTTAAGGATCGTCAAAACATGGTGCACGTACGGTATGGACGATGCGTATACACTTTGTATCGTTCGCATTACGAGCATATTAACAATCGAAGAACTCCTCACTCTGTCACACGTAACGTAATATAGTTTCGATGCACGGTCGTGCGTTACAATGCTCGTCTCGACATTCAAAACGAGGAAAAAGAAAAGAACAAAACGTTAAATTATTAAATTGTTGATCGATCACGCGCTCAAACCGAAAAGAAAACAAAATAAAAACGAGAGAAGTCGTGTATGAGAATATTCTTTTTAACCGATTTAAAACGATCGATCGTTCGAGTCGGTTGAACACGGTAACAAGGAATATAACATGTTTTGACCATCCCTAATACTTTTACATAAGGTTATTCTCTAGAGGCATGCGCTCTATGCGCAGCAGCGATAATATCGTAAATAGGTAAGTTTCTTTATATTACTTAATAATGTTTTTTTTCTTCTCCACGGCTCCGTGTGATATAGTATAACTTCTGGTCTATACACGTAAGCGCATTATTATCCTCGACACGATTGCTAAAGAGTCTATGACACATCGCGCAGAAGGCGACAAAGGATAAGAGAAAAATGGGGATGGAAGTGTACAGAACGGGGCGACGTCAATGGTCAATGAGATCGGTCATACTGCGTATCCTGTGCTCGTCCAGTACGACATACTTTTTTAAGCCCCTGCCCTTTCTTTTCTTTTAATGTGCGGATTGGTACGTTCTAACTAGCCTGATGTAATAACGTTAATAATAATTGATAGCAGCGATAATTAGTAGTAGTAGAGTAGTGGTAATAATAATAGTAGTAGTAGTGGTGATAATAGTATAGTAGTAATAGTAGTAGTAGCAGTTGTGGTAGTAGTAATTACTAATAAAATTAATAACATAGTAATAATAATAAAATAATGATAATATAATAATAATAATAATAATAATAATAATAATAATAATAATAATAATAATAATAATAATAATAATAATAATAATAATGATAGCCACATACTAATGATGATGATGACAGTAATAATAATAATAATATAATAATAATAATAATAAAGAATCGAAATAAAGATATTAAAAATTTTTTTATAATGTACATATAGTGCTAAGATGATAATGATAATAATATGTTACATCCTGCTATGGGAAAATTATATTACACTAAGGATAAACACTATTTTAGGTAGTCCTTTCGCACTTTTTTTGTTCACTAGAGTTCTAGATCGTAACTTTACTTTCTAGTTCGACACGAGCGGCAGCAGCAACAGCGGCAGCAGCAACTATTGTTACAGTTAATATAATACATAGGTATTTATATAGAGCAGTATTATACAAAAAACACATCACATACCGCGCGGACCAGAATCCGGTCACCGTTTTATAATGTTTTTATTTTTTGTTTTCTTCGTCTTTACGCAGATATATATCGTTAAATAATTAAAATCACAGTAGTTATGCCCTCGCTGGCTCGCTTATAATTTATACAGTATCATTAATAATCCTAAGCCTTACTTAAAATAGCTCGTGTATTATAGTGGTAGGGTACGTTAATTTTTTTTTTCTTTTAATCTTCTTCTCTATTCTTCTTACTTACGAAATCGACTGTCCATCTAGAGCAACGGTAGGTAATATGTGTTTACTGTTTTCCTAGAGGAGGGACGAGTGTGTGTGAACTTTTATGTTAACTTCTTATTCTTTCTCTCTCTGTTTTCCCCCTTAAATCTTCTCTCACAGTGAGGACTTCGCGTGGTTTTGCTTTTATTTATTTATTTTTTTTTTTTCTAAATCAATCGAAGGTCTTCACTAAGGGCTGGGGTTGCGCCTGACCCGCTTGTCAGAAAGACCAAGAGTGACGTCGGTCGATCTCACAAACGTCGTCAGTGACGGGCGAGCCGCGAGTTTATTCTTCGTCGGGAATGGAACTCGTGTAACCGCGAGTTTACGCTGTGGAAGAAAGGCACGCTCGGTGATGTCCATGCATTGACCGTGCTAGCCTCCCTACGATACGCAACCCCGTACCTCCGTTTTAGGCCTACGATCTAGAAATAATCGGCACGAGTCGCCGACGAATCCGTTTGATTGTCACTGATATAACCCCCGGGGGGAGACCTCTCTCTTTCCCTTGGGAATACTCTCATCGTTTGTTGTACGATACTGCACTTCGTCGGTCGGGACACTCCAGGCTTCATGCCACATGCGAAGCGTCCTATAAGTGCTTGAAGGCGAGAAGTATAGGTAGATTGTAATCCAGTAGACCACTGGCTGGCCTCAAACCGTGGCAATTACGATGAGCAAATGGGCGATTTTTGCGACGCGTTGCAACAGGTCCGGCGCGATCCGCGCCAAACTATCGTTCGCGAAGTCGCAAGATGGGAAAATGTGGACTACGTACGCAGGCTGCAAACAAAATTAATTGCATTCTTTAGAAGCGTTTTCCTGCTTTTTAAATATCATTTCGTTACAGTGCTCGGTGTTGTCAGTATCATGAACATTTACAGAGTAAACTATGAAGTTATAATATCAGAGAATCAATCAAGACCAATGGTATTACCGATTCACTAATGCTGTTAATTTGTAGATTATTGTGCAAGAAACATCTGGCGTAAATAACTGGATATTTGGGACTAATTACTGAACTGACGGATATCGATATTGGACTGACTTAGACATACCTGTTGTGATCCTGGCGCAGCGATGTTGACAATTCCAGCTGCCTGTTTCTGTTGTAGATACATTATAAATCCGGTCTGAAGATTTTTACTCTGTTGTAATACGTCTACTTCGTCTCGACCGCAAGGAAGCGCGAGAAGCATACAGTGTTCATTGTCCATCTGTAAAAACAAAATAATGTACTTGTTTTACTAATTTTATTAAACTTACACTTTGTACGCTGAATAAAAAGTAATCCTTTCACGACTAAATCGCACGACATTTTACGTCCATTACGATGATACAAAAATATATTCTCTTTACACGTACTTGCATCTTTCTCGCCACTCCTTCGACCTGAGTTTGTTCCAGTCGCATTCTCTGGGCGATTCTCAACGGTGGAGTAGAGCCGTCGCTGTTGCAAGGTAGACTGTCCCTCGCCACGTTAGGATTGCCGAAAACGAAATGCATTTGTACTGCCGCTTGGTCGTTCTTGAGCGCCAATAGTCCCTGCCACATAACCGGATAACGTTGCAACAACATCTGGAAGGAGTCTGCTTGCGGTGGCACTTGAGAGGCATGAGGTGGCGTGACCACTTGGTGTTTCCTAGGCCTGTCTGGAGTGATAGCCCTGTCGCTTGGCGCCTCGCTTGCCGCGATGGGATACGGAGAACGCAAATGCGCTGGTGGAGGTTCGTAGAAACCACCTCTGGTGGCTGCTGGCGCGCCAGTCAAGGATGGATTGCTTCCTGCGTTGTACTGCGGTGGTGGTGGCGGCAGTCTCACTGCACCGTGCATCATATATACTTGAGCCACTTGGGGACTGTCCGTGGTACGGTCTTGCGGCGTTCTTGTGCCACGTCTCAACTCCAACGGAGGACTGTGGCTGTCCTCGATGCCTGTTTCGAGTTTGGGATCCAATGGTAGATGTGGTGATCGAGTTTCTTGAATGTGGTAAGCTATACGCGGGGCTGTCAAAGCCTCCTGTTGTGCGCGTAGGTACTGATATTGCAACATTTGTGGGTGCATGTAATGCGCCGGTAGTTCTCCGCCTCTTGTCAGTCCTCCATAATGGTTCACAACGTCACCCTGAGCGTGAAAAGTGGTAAGAATGAAATTATTTCAGGAACGTATAAGTTCGTATCTTTGCTGTACTAAATTAAGATACGAGTAACGATAATAATAAACTTATTACGTAATTAAAATAGAAACGTCGAAAGAACATTTATCCTGGTTTAGATATAAACGAACGGTACTTAATAACAAGAGACACATTTTACGGGTGAATTTTTCTGTTACATTAGTTTAAACAAAATAGAAGAGTTAGTAAAAAAAACTCAACTCAATTTCTTTATGCATTATCACTTCGTTCTCATACTGACGCGTTGTAACAAAATTGAAAATAGTTAGCGTAAGTACCTGAGAAGCATTAGCATGATGATGGGCAGGTGGGGGCAATGGAGGACTCTGGGATCGATGTGGGGGGACAAGTCCATATTGGCCCCCTGGTGACGGAGCAGCACCCGCACTCCCATGCTAGCCAAAACCAAGCCAAGTTAGTTCGTGTAACGAATTATTTAAAAAAAAAAAGATAAAAAACAAAAATATATATCAATTTATATTAATGGTATTTTAATATAATAATTACACACAATACAACGTATTAAACGGGGTGAATTAGATTAATTTGTTTCGAGTTAAAATAAGCGTGTGGATCAAGAATGTGTATTATGTAACTGTCGTATTTTTGGTATGTAGTTTGAAATGATGAAACGCAACACGTTGTGAACACTGTGCTTACCAGTGGTCCTTCGTAACTTGATATTGGTACCCCTCGTGCTTGAGGACTCGCGCTTGGAACGATAATGCAACCGGACATCGATACCTCTACTTTCGGTGGTTCCATTGTTCCCGTTACCTAAAATCATAATGGAGAGTCAGTCTTTTTTTCTACAAAATTTGATTGCACGAATATCGAAAGAAAAATGACGTTCCAAAACTCAGTCAGGGATTAAATGCATTACATCCTGCATACAAGAGGAAACCATACTCACCGGTGGCTTTGGCGCTGGAGGTCTTGAACAGCCCACGCCAGCAGGCTGAGGCGTCATCAGATGGGGTTGGGTAGGTGGACTGGCCACCGCCCCCGCGCCTATCGGCACCACTGCCTGTAACAAGTGAGCCTTTGGGTTCAAGGGATGCGGTTGGCCGTTGATAGCCTTCAGCGTTGTTGGTTGCGTGACCGGTTGATGGATTCTTGGCGTTGGCGCCGTAGTCACGCTGGCTGGATGGACGTTCATGGGCAGTTTCTGAGGAAGGTTCACTATCGTGGACGCCTGTTGCTTGGCGGCTTGCAGAAGGTGCTGTTTGGGATTTGGTGGGACGCCTGTGTTGTTCAGAACCGGTGACATCGGCTGCCCTTGGCCTTTTCCGTTCGCAGCGTTGATCTGAGGTGTTTGCTTGGCACGGGGACTCAAACTGGGCGACACCACCCTGTTACTGGAGACCTGTAGATGGAGACCTTGCATCGGCGGCGTCGGCTTCACGATATTCTGCACCACTGACTGGCTGGGCACGCTAGGAGCCACAGGTTTTGTAATGACCACCTGTTGCTGCACCGGAGTAGCCAGTTTGCTGGCGTTCAAGACGTGGGCCTTGAGGCTGGTAGGTTTCGATTGGGTCGCGCAAGTCGGCGTTGTCTGCGGGATTGCTGCTGTTGTTGTGGCTATAGAAGTAACCGCGGTGGATGTTGTCGCCGATTGAACCATGCTGATCGCGGTGGTAACTTGGATAGCTGGAGATTGTGGCTTTGTGATGACGCTGGTCTGTGGTAGAATAGGTTGACTTTGAACTGGTTCCGGTGGTTGCTCCTTCTTGGGCTCTTCAGAAATCGTTAAGTTCTCAGGCTGAGGCGGTTTTGGTCTTAACACCTCGGTGGTATTAGGATTGGCATTGCCAACAACAGTTGGAGTGTTGCGGGAGTCGCACGTGACTCTACTGACCGCTTGCAATTGTCCAGACGCTGTAGAGACCGGAATGTATTGTCCTTCCTCCGACTCCCTCATCGGTATCAACATTCCTGTGACTGGATCTATCAAAGTCATCGGTTCGTGGGAGACTGGTTTCTGTGCAGGCGACGGTGCAGGTTGATTCGTCTCCTCAGTCTTCGGAGCTTCTTCTCGCACTGGAACGGTCTCTTCCTTGTTCTGGAGTTCTTGCGTCACCTGCGGTGTCTCTTTCACCTTTTCCTCGCTACTATCGTCGTTATTCTCGGACGTTCTTCGCACCGATTTTGCACGCGCACCTCTTGGCGACTTTCTCGGCTCCGTCAGCTGCACCGTAGTCTGTACATTGCGAGGAGAGTTGTTGTGTCTGGTGCTCCTTCTGGTAGCGTGCACGCTTCCTGCAGATCCACCAACCACACCCTTGTTCGCAGCCGAACCACGGACCACGTCTTCGATGACATCGTCGACGGTGTTCCTGCTACCATCTCTTTCGGCCAGTCTCCTGGACTTTCTCGTGTTCGCGGCTGGAGAGACGAACTCCTCCGGTGGCACTTCTTTCACTGCAGCTATAGGTGTCGCTGGCTGCGCGTTGGGACCGGTTAAGTTTGGTACCGGGGATTTGATCGTAAGAATCAGTCGTGGACGTCCAGCATTGTCCTCCTCGCTGTCGTCGTGGAACTCGTACACATCCGCTGGTAGTTTGTTCTTCTCCACGTGGTGCTTGCTACCTCTGGGTGTTCTGCTTCCACGCTTGTACACAGCGGATGTCGTGTTCCTGCTACTTCGCCTGGTGGTAACTCCTCCGCGACTACCCATGCCGCGTCTGCTCTTCGTCCTACCACGACGACTCTTCGTCGACTCGCTCTCGCACGTCTCTACGCCTTCGTCCTGTTCATCGTTCACCGTGAAGTTCTTTTTATTCTCGGCTTCCGTCGCCTCAGCATTGAACCACTCCGATTCGTTTGCCTTGGGTTGCTCCTGCGTCTCGCTGCCGACGTTTTGACCGTGCTGCGTTTCCTCGTCGCCGTCGTTAACCTCGCCATCGCACAAAGCGTCCACCTTCTTTATCACGCTCTCGATGTTCACTTCCTTAGCCGACCAGTAATCGCTGTCCTCTTTGCTGTCGGCTGGATCCTCCTTGGTCACGTCAATGGCGAGCGGATCCGTGCTCGGTTCTTTCAGTGGATCCTCCGCTGGTTCCTCCTCCATGTCCACTTCTTCGTTCTCCTTCGCGACTTCCTCTTCTTTCACCTCGGTATTAACCGGCTCCGATTTAATTGGCGACTCGATTTCCAGCTTAGGGACAAGGTTACCATCCACAGGCTCAGATTTTATCACTTGACACGGTGGCTTCTCCGGCTCGACAGGATCTTGTTGCTCCATCTTTGGCGGTTTCACGTCCACATTGGTGCACGGTTGGTTCAACGAGTGTTCCGGCTCGCTCTTCGGGAGTTCCTCTTTCACGGTGGTGTCCTCGTGCTTGACAATATCTAAAGGCTCGTCTTTTATGATGTCCATCGGCTGCGTGGGCTGGATAGGTGGAGTGAGTTGCATAGGCTGGGCTGTCTGAGCAATTTGCGCGTCAGGGTCTACCTCTAACTCTTGCTCTGGTGGTACACGCGACTCTAGACACTCGGTAGTGCTCTGTTCGTTGATCGGCGACGCTGACACGGACGAAATTGTCGACGGCATCGCTCTGGTGATGATTGCTTGCGAGACGGTGGCCACCAAAGGAATACGAGGAGGCTTCGATAACTGGCTGGTTTGAGAAACTGGCGAGTGTCTTTGGTTGCTGTTTAGAGGCAGCGACGATTGGGAGATGATGGACTTCTCTTCAGGCACGGAGACCGTCACCGTGGACGTAATTTGCTGGGAAACTATCGGTACAACTGTCTTGATTAACGGTTGGTTAGCTGAGGAAACAGTGGACGCTCCAATACTGTGCACCACGGACTTGTGGACCAGATGGGACTGCCCGTGCGCGACTATTACAGGACTTGGCGTCGAAGAACGCGGCACGTGGGTGGTCAGAAGCTGAAGGCTCGATATCTCTTGTTTCTGTCGTGGCGACAGTAGATTGTTGTCCGTTGCGATGGAGCCGGCGATCTGTTTCTGGCCTCTGGACGACAAAGTGCAGGTGTCCGAGATGTTGGCCGGTTTCCCGAACACAGGACTGGACGTGCTGGCGTTAATTTCGATCTTCGCTGTCTCGGGGATGTACGTGGGCGGCTGGTTGGGCGAAGGAACTTTCGGCGAAGTGGAAGCTTTGTTCGTGGGCTCTGGAATAACAGCTGGCGATAACTTAGGCTCTTCTAGCCGCTGCGGTGGTTCGTTGGGGTTAACCGGAAGCAAGGTTTCGATCACGGATTTGCCGCCCAAGGCGGAGTCCCTCGAGCTCTTCACTTGTACACCCAGGGCCAACGGTGGTACCGGCATGTAAGGACGGTGTGGAATATTCAAGGTCAACGGTGGTAAGCCTCCCCTGGCATGACTCGGGGCCAGAGCTCTCATTCCAGGCGCGTGTTGGATGACCGGCTGTTGCGTGGCGGCTGTGGAATAAATCTGTTGCGTTGGTGTCTCTGGTCTGTGAGCGGAAACGGAGACGCTCACTGCGATTCTGGCCGGCGGTGGAGACGGTTTGCCGACGCTTGGCACGTGAGGACTGACAGCAGAATTTCGAGACCATTGGCCGTTAGGCGACAACGGTTGCAAAATTCTGGGTGACAATTGCGATGGAACCAAGGGCGGCATTCTGGATGGAACCAACGGCGGCAGAGGAGTCTGGTTCGACGAGGCAGAGGTGGAAACGGCGGAGATGCTTTGCATTCTGGGCGAGGTCTGTCGCATGGGTACGATCTGAGACTGCGGCGAGACGGGTAGCTTCTGATATAACGACTGGACGTTGATGGGCGGTGGTCTGGGACTGGCTGCCGTTATTCTGGGCGTTTCGCTGGTGATAGGTACGCTACACGGACCTAGGACTGGCTGTTTGTACTGTGGAGGCGGAGGTGTGGAAGCACGATGCGTTTGAGATGTAATCCTCTCCGGACTGGCAGCAGTAACGTTGGTCTCGACGGTGTCAACCGTCTGTTGCACAGTTTTAACCACCTCCCGCGGTTTCTCGTTCAAGTTCCACGAATGAGCGATCACGGTGGTCGGTGGACTCGGCGGTTTCGCTGATATAGACGATATACGCGTCTCGATGGCAGTCTTCTCTGTCGCAGCCAGGGAAGGTGCGACTGTGTTGACGGTCTTTGTGGGTGATTTGTAGAACGATGGAATGTCTGGAGTTTTTGGAGGCTGCGTCAGGTCGAACGTCTCGTAGTTCGGGTCCTCTTCCGTATCCGTGTCTATCTGCAGATCGTGCTCGCTCTGAGGCGTGTCTGGTTTCATGTCCGCCTCACCCTCTCCCGTGGAAGCGTTCAGACTCTCCACAGCTTGCTGCATCTCCTCGACGTCCTCCTGGGGCGCCTCGGCAGGTGCACCGACTGCGTCCTCCGCTTCCGCGTCTTCCTCCTCGCCCTCGTACGAGAAATCTTCCGTGGACCCACCGAAGGTTTCTTCCAATAGCGCCGCGACAGCATCCTCGGTCTCCTCTTGAGAAATAGCGACTCGAGGCTTGTCCTCGGTCTGCGCAGGTGGTGTTGTTGGCGCAGTTACTTCCGGATCTTCCCTACCACTGCGCGACTGACAGCTGTTCTCGCGTTCCTCCGGTTCAGAGATGCTCTTCACAGCGTTCTCGTGAATGGTTTCGTCGATCTCGATTCCAAAGCCCGGGATGAACTTGTCTTTCTTCTTCTCCGTTTTGGTTGGCTGAATACTGCCGCTGACCACCGGAGGAGTCATCGACGGTACTGTCGCTACGGTGGACACAACTTTCGGAATGGGACTCAGCAGAGTTTCTCTGGACGTAGGCAGAGTGGGTGACATTGTCTTGGGGATCAATGGACTGCTCGCTCTTGGGGGACTAGGATCCGCGCCCAAATAGGGTAATTCGCCGCTTTTTTCATGGTGATGGTGGTGGTGATGGTGATGGTGATGATAATCCTTTCGACTGCGCTCCTCCTTCGACTTTTTCCTCTTCTTCTTTTTCTCCTTCACCTTCTCTGGAATGGTCGAAGGCGTGGATGGCTCCACGCTGTCGTTGTCGTCGGTGAACCGGAACACGTCATGATCGTTGCTCTCCGTGCACGCCACCGCCGATTTCGGTGAGTTCGGTAGTCCCAAGAGCTTCGCCTCGATTTCTCGTCCAGCCTCGGCCAAGTCCACGCTATTTTCGTCCTCGGGTTGGTGACGTCGTTTCTTCTCCGCTTTTCGTCTGACTCGATCCACGTCCAACACCGGGCTGTGGCCGCCATCGCTGTCAGAAGCATAGGTGTTATTCGCGAACTCAATCTTGAACAAAGTGTTACACGGGCTGTCGTCAACGTCGTCGGACAAAGGACCAAAGATGTCCTCCATTCGTTGGGAGTCCCTGGTCTCTTGCCTGTTCAGCCTCTTTCTCTTAGTCTTGGTTTTGTCGTCCCCGTTCCTGTCTCTCCTCTTGTCCTTTTTGTTCCGTTGTTTCTTATCCGATCGTATCCTCTCTTCCGTGTTCTCCAACACCGTCGTCCCAGACGTCGCGGTTGTAGCCGAACTGATAGGTTCCGAGGTGTGATTAGGTCGGCAATCCACGTTGCTCGCCACGGTGTTCGACTTGTTCTTGTGCTCCACGTTCTCGGACGACTCGGTTTTCAGGTTGTCGTCGTTCGATATCGAGTTCTTCTGTCGCTTCTGCTTCTTTTTATGCGACTTCTTGCGCGAGTCTCTGTCGTGGTTATTCACGACGATCGCCGGATGGTTGCCACGGAAGGGAACGCTAATACGCTCGTCGTCGTCCGATGTACGCGGCTCCTCCTTCACGGTCGCATGGACGCTGTTCACGACCACGTTCGAGGTCTCCAAGGAATTGTGCTTCTCCTCGGTATCAGCGAATCCAAGATCGACGTCGCTCTCCAGGAACCTTTCGGTCTTCACGACTTTCCGAATCTTGTTGTTGAACGACTCCTCCTCCTCGCTGGTATCCGAGTGAATTCGAGATCTGGAGCTCTTCCTGGACAGAGACTTCGCTCTGGCTGAATCGGATTCGGAGGTTGCCTCGTCCTCAGTCAGAGCTTTGCTGGACACCGAATCTCCGTCCCAAGAGGTGCTCTGTTTCTTCTCCTCCCGTCTTGCTCGACTCTGCTTCAGTTGCGAGAACTTGTCCTTCAGCCGCACCTGTCGCTTCTCTTCCTCGAGCTTCTGCATGTTCTTCGTCGAGCGCGCCTTCACCTTGTCGTACATGCTGATGTAGGCGGGCTCGTCTTCCACGATGTCGAAAATCGAGTGTTTCTTGGGCTCGTCGCTGTCAGTGTCGGTAGCAGACGGATGTCTGGCCACCTGGATGTCGTGAGTGGACAGCGGGCCATCGTCCACGTCGCTGTGCAGGTTCAAGGAAGACTGTTGCTGGTGGTGTTGTTGAATCTCGCGCGAATGGTTCGAACTGATCGTGGTTTGTTCGCTCGGTGAGTTCGAATCGTTGCGCTTCGAAAGGTCCAGCCTCGACAGGAATTCCTTGTCAGACTCGTGGGACACCCTCGGACTTCGTTCCCTGGATTCCTTCTCGGAGCGGTTCCTTTTGCTCCTCTGTTTCTCCTTGCCGCTCTCACGATTGTTCTCCCGGCTCTCCCTGCTCGATTCTCTGTTCAACTCGCCGTGAGCTTGTTCCCTGCTGTCCTGAGCCTGCGCGGACCCACTGCTCTCCTTGCTGTCGCGACTCTCTCTGCTCTCGCGACTGGATCTATGGGAATCGTTACGGTGTTTGCGATCTTCGGACTTTCGATAATAGGCTAGCCTAGGCCGGTCTTTGCTGTCTCTTCTGTGGTCGGAAATCTTCATGCGTTTGGCTTCGTCCTCGGTTGGCCCGTCTTGCGACGAACATCGTCGCTTGATCGACACCGGCGCGAGAGAAATTTGATTCTGAGACTGAGAAACAGACTGATGAAGATGATTTTCGGTGGGCTGTCGTCTACTCTCATCGCGGTCCCTCTTTTCTTTGTCTTTCTCCTCGCGATCTCTCCTTTTGTCGCGTTCAGATTTCTCTTTGTCGCGTCTCTCTTGGTCTTCGCGTTCTCGCCTTTTCTCTCGATCGTGCTTCTCTCGTTCGAGCCTCTCCCTCTCTTCCTTATCGCGTTTTTCCTTCTCAGCCCGTTCTCGTTCCTCCTTCTCTTTTCTCCGCTCCCGTTCGAGCCGTTCCTTCTCTTCCCTCTCGCGCTTCCTCTCTCTTTCAATCCGTTCTTTCTCCTCCCGTCGCCTCTCGCGTTCCTGCCTGTCGCGTTCCTCCTTTTCTCGCCTCTCTTGCTCCTCCCTTTCCTTCCTGAGACGCTCTTTTTCCTGCTTCTCTCGTTCCAGACGAAGTTCTCGTTCCTTCCTCTCGCGATCTTCTCGTTCTCGCCTCTCCCGCTCCTCCCTTTCTCTACGCTCTTGACGTTCCTTCTCTTCCCTCTCTCTTTTCTCGCGTTCCACCCGTTCTTTTTCTTTCCTTTCTTTCTCTTTAGCTTCGCTTTCCTCGCGCTCTTTCCTCTCGCGTTCTCTCTCCTCCCTTTCGCGTTTATCCTTTTCCTGACGTTCCTTATCCAATCTCTCCCTCTCTCGTCTCTCCTCGTCCTTTTCCCGCCTCTCCTCCCGTTCTTTCCTCTCTTGCCTGTCACGATCCTCCTTCTCTCTTCGTTCTTGCCTCTCACGATCGTCCTTCTCCCTTCTCTCCTTCTCCTCCCTCTCCTTCCTCTCGTATCGCATCTCTTTGTCTTTGAATTCTCTCGCATGACCATCGTTGTCACCGACGTCGTTCGCCATAGAGGAGCTGTCCTTCTCCTCTCGGTCTTTACGGCTCCTCTCAACATCCGCGTCTTCTTTCCGCGATTTCCTCTGGCAGTCCTTACTCTTGCTACTGTACTTCGATTCTCTGCCGTCTTTACTATCTCTAGACTCTCTACTTTCCCGACTGCCGCTGCTGACCTCTTTTCTCAGACGAGGTCGCGAAGTATCCGCGGACGTGGATACTAGCAACGACGACGACGACGACGAAGACGAGGACGACGACGACGACGATGACGACGATGACGACGAAGAAGAAGAGGTGACGCAGGAGGAAGAGGGATTCGTGGTAGCGGACGTCGTAGTGGGCGGTAGCGCGGAGGTCGCGGTTTGCATGGAAGTTTGGTACTGACCGCTCGACAACGTGGACGACAATGACGACGAGCTCGTGCTGGACATTGTCGTGGTCGCTGGTTGCGTGGTCGCGGTTGTCGTCAATGTTGTCGTGGTCGTCGCTGTGGTGGCCACGGGCGTCGGTATCGACGCGGAGAACGCGATCGACGACGCGGTCGTAACAGGCACAGACGAGGTCGCCGAGGAGACGGCACTGCTGCTGCTACTGTTACCGCTGCTGCTACTGGTCAATCCTCGAGCGGTAGAAGCTCCAAGAGCGTGAATACTACTTACACTACCGTTGCTGCTAAGAATACTATTAGCTAACGCTAAACCGCTACTATTGCCGCTAACGGCTGCCGTTCCGCTACCAAGACCGATCGGTAGGGAAACCGGTGGTAATTCGGGGCTAACAGTCTTGATCGACGTGCCTGGGGTGATCGGTGTCGCCGGCGTCGGGTGTACGCAGTTGTGCTGCGCCGTCGACCGCGGGTCTGTCGTCTTCAACGCGGGCGACACGATAGTCGTGAACGTCAAACTGGATGTCAGCGACGTGCTCATGCCGATTTGACTGGCCGCGGAGCCGCTGCTGGTCAGCTGTACCGGCGGATGACTAGGAAATGGATACTGCAGGCAGACCTTGCTGGTGCAGCCGGCGCTCGACGCGAGGCCGCTCCCGCTGCCGATCATCGAACTGACACCGATCACGCCGGTGAACTCTCTCGGCTCGTACTTCTCGCTGAAGTTCTCCAAACGCTTCGAGTCCTCGTCGAACACGCTCCTCTTGGCAAGAACCGACTTGACGATGTCGCTCGGCTGCACCTCGTGCAGGTCCAGGTCGAGCAGCTTGAACTGCCGAAACCTGAACCGTTCGGACGCGGTCGCGTCGAGTTTCGCCAGTGCATCGCCACCGGCGGCGCTCAGCGCTCTGGACCCGGACCACTTCTCGTACTTCTCGTCCAGAGAGCGTATCCTTTCTTCGAGACTAGGTGACTGGGGCGCCGCCTCGCTGTCGGAGCTGGTGGGACTCGGGCTTGGGTGACGAGGCGGCGGCGAGGCTGGCGGTTGAGGGGCGGTTCGCGGACTCGGTGCCGTGGCCAGGTTAGCGCACGGCGGACTGGCCACTTTAGCGAGACTCGAGTTCCCTGATCGTCCGCTGCTGTTGCTGTTATTGCTGCTGCTGGTGTTGTTACCGCTGCTGTTGTTGTTATTATTATTGTTGTTGTTGTTCAGCATCTGAGTGGCGAACCTTGGCAGCGGTAGCGACAGAGGGCCGTCGTGGCTCCTCTCGCGAAACCGCCTTGGCTCGCTAGGCACCAAGTTCTCCGGCCTCTCGTCCACCAGCGGCGTACCTGGCCGCGATCCGTCGTGATGTTCGTGATGCCTGTAACGGAACACATCATCAGTATTTGATATTACAAACACCAAGGACTATATGCAGTTTCGCATATCGATTTTTTCAATTTTGTAACAGTTTCAAAACAGTGGTCATTCGCTTTTCTCGTTACTTTGGTTGATCTGTTATTTCGTTTACTCTCTCCACATTTTTTGAAAATTTACATATTTAAAATTACATATTTATTACTGTGTTTGCTTATTGTATTATATTTTATAGTTACTGTTAGAATTTTATAAGCGAGCCAGACGTTAGGTCAGTTAGCAACCATGCATGCGAATACCATCTTACATCCAACAATTATATACTAAAATAAGCTTCTTTTAGCGTAACGCAGAAACCGACGGTCTCCCTACCATCGTTCCCCGCCGCGTCAAGTCCCCGGTATCTTCTACTCTCGCGCCAACATCAGACACAGTTGAGCAAAGCAAACACCCGCCGAAAACCCGCTCCTCAAACAAACCTCGACCGCCGCACTCCGTCAGAAATCCCAAGCATAAAAACCGTGTGTACCTGCTGGTAACGTCGCGGCGACGCTTGCAAGGTCCTGGTCCTCTTCCCTCGCAGCTCCCCCTCCTCGTGCTGTGATGCACGACCACCTTGCTGTCGCTGACTCTTCTTATGTCCATACCTTTCCTGCTCGAGTGCGACGTGACCAGCAACGAGGCGATCTCCGGCTCGTCGTCCTCGCAGAGTATCGCGGCGGACGCGCCGTCCAGTTTCGCGCGTTTCTTCGGCGCGAAACCGACCTCGTCGCCGCTGCTGTGGCACTCCTCGAGCTGCTCGAGCAGGTGCACCCTCTCCTTCTGAAGGTGCCTGATATCGGGCGGAGGAAGCAGCGGCGGCGGCGGCGCGGGCGGGTCCACGCTCGTCACCACGCTCTGCACCGCGTGCCGCCGCGACGGCGGCGGGCAGTCGTCGTCGTTCAGCTTCCCGTCGCCGAGCACGCTGCTTTGGTAGTCGTCGTGGCTGGCCCCGCTGCCCTGGCTGAACTCGTCGTAGCTGCGGAACCGCCTTGGCGCCGGCTCGGTGTAGTCGCCGTCGTAGTAGGTTTCCTGGTAGGAGCGCCTGCTGCTGCGCGACATGGCCGTTGGATGGGCAGGACTGGCGCCCGGCGTGCTACCGCCGCCGGAGGCGCGCGAGTAACTCGCGGTCCTGGACCGCGGCGGCGTCTCGTAGCGGGTGAACCGGCTGCTCGAGTTCGACACGGTCACCCCGGAGTCGAAACTGCTGCGATCCCGCCTGGAAGGAATCCTTCAAATAACGGGTGTGTACTATATTTCGTGCTCTCCTCTGCTGCTACTGCGTAACGCGGAACTGTTCAGGAGACTCAGTAAACAAGCGGTGCTTATTTTTGATTTTGCTTTCCAAGACATACGCTTTCAGCTTACAGATCTTCTCATGATTACCCACTTGTCACCTGAGCCCCACAAAATAATACGCAAACCAATGATTGTCGTGTTTCTCTCAAGATCTTAAATATCATCCACGTCTAAATGTAAGGACAAAGTAATGGCCGTATTGTAGTCGAGTCGAGGGTAATTTAAAATTGAAGGAGTGATAAGAAACGCATACCGTGCTACCCACGGAATAGAGACGTTCATTGCGAAATCGGCCACTACATTTGTACGCAGCGAGTAGTGTTATTTTAGACGGACGCAATTTTTGGTCGCACAAAAGCATACGTACGAGACATCGAAGGTCGCCGCCGGTGAGGGCCTCGTGTCCCAAGGTTTCTCACCGGCGATACCCTGCCGCTCGAGGTGCTCGTAAAACGTTTCCTGGCACTCTCTGGAGGCGAAGTCGACTTGAAGACGGCGCCCACGGAGAGCCGCCCCCCTCATCTCCTTCACCGCGGCCTGCGCGCAGCTGATCTGCTCGAAGAAGACCAAAGCGTGCCCGCGTTCGCGGTCCACGACCACCTGATTTATCGGCCCGAACGAGTGGAACTGTATGTTCAGGTACTTCTCCGACATACAATCTGAAAGAACGTCGAAAATAATTTCGTTTATAACTTGGTCCATTCGTTCGAAGGGTTTAAAAATTGCGAAAAAAGAATGTTTTGAATTTCGAAAGACAAAGAGATCTCGTTGTCGCCCCTGCTAAACCGACGACTTTTGGACAGTACTTGGCGAATCTTCACCTTTCGCTCGCTTGTTATTCGCAATTGATACGTTCAATTGTTTCGTGTTCAATGTAAATCTAAGCCAGTAGAACCTGATGGTAAAAAATGGGCGCTGCGGTTGAAAATTCATTTAATTCAGGGTCACACTTGCGACACGAGTTTTTCACAAAGTCAGTTCTTGATACCATCTAATTTTATGGTCAGTACCTTTGGACACGAAATTTAACAAATCTATCGCACAAAGCAGTCAGCAATTGCATTCGAATTGTTGCATGCATGTTACTCGAGAGGCTGGGAGAGTTATTCGATGGTTCGGTAATGTAAACTGTGCAGCTTTATAGACGATTCGCGGGGAAATCGATATGGCTCTTTACGATAATTACCTCCAATGCCGTCAACCCATACACAGGACGTGGGCATCGACTTTCCAAATCCGAGTTTTATTCGATTCGCGCCCAGGTGTTCGCCGTCCATTGATCGCATAGCTTTGACGACGCTACCAATGTCGGAGTATTGGCAGAAGGCATAGCTTGACACCGCGCCTTGTTTCTTAATATCTATCTCCTGTAACATTCGAAAATGATGTTTACCCGTCTGCAAACGTCATTGACGACTTTACGCAAGTTATTCTACCCAGCGACACTCTGTCGGGATCCTCGCTTGTCGAAGCACCCCATTGTTTAATGCGAACAGATTAAAAGTTGAATATTCTACACGGTGTTTCCAACCGATTAAGAAATTTATTGTGTTTTATTTCGTAATTTCGAAGCAAACAAAGTATCGTAAACTCTATTACAAAGAAATGATCAAAATATAAACGTCGAGTTTGAAATACGAAACGAATCTCTTAATTAAAGGCAACGTTTATAATGCATATCGCGATACGTGTTCGTTCAAAAGCATCACCTCCTTTCAAAATTTTAATAAAATACATTAATATATTTTAATATTAAATAACGTTAATTATATAAATTTACAAGTAAAACGACTGTTACATCGCAATAAACCAGGACGATTATCATCGAACAAGCAAAAAATAAAAGAAACACGTGTGGAATATTCTTCTGAGAACCGTCTCTCCCATAAAAGTTTCACCAGAATCAGCGTATGCGGGTTCGACGCGTTCCCCTGTGAACTCGTCAAACTAACCCACGAGATTCGTCCAATGTATCGTGACTGCCGCGAAGATAGAGAAAGCAAAGACAAAGGAAACGAAGAGAGAGAGAGAGAGAGAGAGAGAGAGAGAGAGAAAGAAACGATACAAAGGAAAAGAAAGACCGGAAAAAGGGGGATCCAACTCACTATTATCTCCCCGAAAGGCTCGAAGTGCTTCCTAAGCTCGGACGCGGTGACGTCCTTCTCGAGGTTCCCGATGAAGAGGGTCCGCGTCGCCTTCGGATGGTACTCGTCGAGCTCCGCCTCGTACGGCCTGAACTCGTTGTCCTCGACATCGTACCCCTGGTACGGTGCGACCTCGATCTTACAGCCGAAGAACAGCTTGTCGTGGGACACCTCGAGCGCCTTCTCCACGTCCTCGGGCTTCTTGAAGCAGACCAGGGCGTAACGGTCGCCGGCGGCGCCGACGACCTTCACCCACGTCACTTTCCCGTGCTTTTTGTACTCGTGGAAGAGGCCGTCCTTGAGGGATGTGTCGCTGCTGCGTGCCGGCAGATTACGGACGCAGATAGCGAGCGGCCTGCGGTCCTCGGTGACGGCGGCATTTCCGGTGCGGTGCGGCGAACTACCGGGCGACGTGCTGGCCCCGGAAGTGCTCCCGGCGGAGCTGCCGCTGCGGCTGCTGCTGCTGCTGCCGGAACGGCTACTGCCGCTCGGCGAGCTGCTTCCGCTTCGCGATTTTCTGCGCTGTTTTTTGTGCTGTCGTAGCGCGCCGCTGCTACCGCTGCCGCCACCTCCGCCGCCGCCTAGTGGAACAACACGACGAATGTAATCTACGCACGTATAGATATTGTTTACATTATTTCCTCTGTACGACTGCCTCTCTCTGATGAGTGTTAAATGCTAGTAGCCTCTGATTTTTAGCTGCTCGATTAGAGGGCAAGCGAGTATCGCTGATAACGTGTGTGTATGTTTTGTGTAGCCTGCGTAGAACTGGACAGGTGAATTCGGACGGAGAGCCTTCTTTTTGTTTGCTGCGGTAGAGACGTCTTGAGACATTCGCGACTGGCAAATTTGTTACGCTTCTAATGCTAAGTAATGAAATTCTGAAGCTGGTTGCTCGGAGAACTTGTAGAGCTACTGCGAGGATAGAAATTGGAAAATTTGTTTTGAAATGTCGGTGTTGTACATATGCGTTGTTTAATGAGAAGATTTTCGCAACTTGTATACTTGATTTTTAGACAGATAATATATAGAATTTGAAGTGACGTGAATTCACATCAGCAGTCGCGAATGTGTTAATTATTACAAAAATTCATGAACTCATGCTGGTGAAGTGTCTCCTATGTTACGTGTTCGAATATACCGTCAAATACTGCAGTTTGTAAGTGAAATGTATGCAAAAATCTGTTCTAATTTTTCATAAGCAAAGTTGCAATCTATTTGCTCCAAATTAGTTCATTTTGGATGTTGGAAATTAAGTCAAAGCAGAGCATTATTTATCAGATTCGAATGTAAGAGAGTCTTTATCCGAAAACCTTTGTCCAGTCCTCCAAATATGGCGCGCTGGCAAATTCTGTACGCCAATGGAACTGCTTTGATCTTCCTTTGGTCTTATATATGTTACATATCTCAATATTCATGGTACAACCGAAACCAGAGTGGCTCTGCGTGAAATAATAAATGGAAAATGTAAAGCGACACGTTTTTTTCGTCTAAGAATAAAAAGGAATTAATCGAATCAATTGAATCGATCAAATAAGTAAATTGAATCTTCAACTTTGATTTGCTCGAAAACGAAGTCTCGTACGTAACAATGTCGCTCTACATTTTCCACTTCCTTTTTAATGCGGAATGACCTCCTGTCAATTGTACTACCCGCATTACATCCATCAGCCACTTGGTCGAATGCATTAGTCGAATTTTAAAACTCGAGTTTCTCCAAAACTGGGTCTCGAATAAAAAACGAAAAAGTTATTCTTCATTCTCATTTTATGTTGTTCACACAGATTCAATCTCTTTGCAGTTGTACCATCAAATTGGAAACATCCTATATAAATTCATCTTTGAAAAAATAGGTATATGCACACATACATCGACATCGTAGTTAAAAATATATAATATACTATTATCCCATTCGAGACGGATTGCACACCGTGTGCACAGGTCGCTCCTCAAAATGTTCTTATTACGAGGAGCGAATGAACACCATGTGTGCAATGCGAAATGAAATAAAATGACAATAAAAATAAAAATAAAAATGAAAACGAGCCGTCTCAAATGGGTTAAGAATCAATACTGGACGATATTAATTAACAGAAAAGTAATAAAAATATTTCTTTAAATGCTTTTTATATTGACATACTTCACGTGCCAGGCGCGCGTGTAATTATAGGTTAAAGTCTAGGTTATACAAGTAATTAAAATCGCGCGCTTATGCATCCCCCGCCCGCCACCCGTGGTACCACCTTTTCGTTGCCTTTGTCGCTTGTAGAGCTTTTGTCACTCGTAAGCGTTCTCCTCTCTCAAGCTAAGATTATCAGGGCGATTGTCACGCTTTAGATCTGATCGCCGTGCCATTAACGAACGGTCACGTCTCTGGATTCCCCGACACGGAACCGAGACGATGTGCAAGCGTAACCTCGTTTCAGGTGGATCGCGATTTCCGCGCGAAAGACGTTTACGAAGCGTGTATCGAAAGATTAGGCGATAGGTTAGCCATGCATGACGCATGCTCAGGAGAGAGCACCGATCACCTGTGGAACATAAATCATGGAAACGAAACGTTTAGAACGGACTTGCTCGCAAGTCTGCATTAAGTTCGAATTAGACGCTGCGAGAGATGCTGAATAAAACGCATTTCCATGATCTATAAATACGTTCTTACGCGATCGTGACAAGGATCGTTCAGGTTTCAATGGAAAATTATTAACTCTAAATGAATATCGAATGAGTGTCAATTCGTTCACATCCACACTGGCGAATCGATACACTTGCAGACATTGTTATTCACAAGTCACCAGACACTTGCTAATTTTAAATAAATCAAGGCGGGCTTCTATTAGAATTTCTGAAGGAAATTTATACTGCAAATAACTAGCGAATGCAAAGTTTATTCTGCGACTGTATTATCAGAGTTCGTTCTCGTTCCAAATGTAAATCACGTATCCTTCTTTAGTGTTTTTTGTTTCTTGAACAATTCTTTCATTTAATCTACATACATCTAAAAATTATAAAAAAAAAGAAAACAAGTTTAACAAGTTCCAATTATTATTTTCTCCATTGTAAAAATGT
Source organism: Xylocopa violacea (assembly GCA_963969225.1). Classification (NCBI taxonomy): domain Eukaryota; kingdom Metazoa; phylum Arthropoda; class Insecta; order Hymenoptera; family Apidae; genus Xylocopa; species Xylocopa violacea. The sequence goes on from CAXAJV010000008.1 coordinate 20,822,314, forward strand.
CTAGTCACGTACAGACAGGATTGTACGTAGCAATATGAAAGCGAGCACATGATTGATTGCAATCATCAACAAGTACACGAATCAACGTATTCCTTTCATCCGAATACGGTAATATAATTTACGAACGAGCATCAAACCAAGATTGTACGATTCATTGGCAAACATCTGACGTCAAAGCGAGCATGTGATCAGTCATGATTATCGTGATACTTCTACCTGAACAAAAAAAAAAAAAAAAAAAAAAAAGAGAGAACCAAATCCCAATGCAATGGATTGTAATAGGTCGTCGAATTGAAAAATGAAAAATTCGCGAGAATTATAAAATCTTTAACGACCGCAACGACGATGCATCATCCGGCAATGGTAGTGTTCCGGAGTCGCATGGAAAGCGCGCGCTTCCGGAACACGGAACAGGGTGAAGAAACGCGATAGCGGGGCAAAAACGAAGAAAAAGCCATGGTACACTCTGTGCGCTGCGTCCACCTGCGAAGAGAAAGATCCACGGAGGTGAACGCCGTGGACGCAGACGCGGACGCAGACGCAAAGGTGGAAGCGAGCGTTTGCACGCGAACGTGATGGTATATAAGAGGATGCGAGGGGTGGTGCTGGTGCATTTGTATCTACAGTAGAGTGCAAAAGTCTTAGATCACCTGTCCGAGAAATGATTTACCGTTCTAAAAATGAATTTAAAGATAGTCACTTGAATAATTGGATTTTTTTTCCTCACTTTTTTGCATTAAAGTTAACACACGTCCACTGTCTAGTGAATCATAGACTGATTTTAATTAGTGTTCATGGATTGTGTCACTCTGAAGCATTTATAGTATTGTTTTTGCAGTAATAATTTATGAGATTATAGTTTTTATCGAGATAATCTTTTATTCAATATGCAAAAGGATTTTAATATGCATGAAATTCCAAAGAGGATAGCGTTATAACAATATTTTTTACTGTTGTTTTATATGTTACGTTTGTATGTCGTTGAGTATAATCTTAGTGGATTAACTTGAGAAGGTAAAAGGTTATTTAAAAGAAAAGAAAAAGTAAGTATTGTCAACGTTACTTTGCAGAATGTGTGGCTGAAAACTACAGTGAACACCTGGGCAGTGAACGTGCTAATTGCGTCTAGAAGTATTGATTAATTTAGAGTAATCAATATTTTCTAGAACCTTTGAAAAATTCATTTGCCATTTCCTACCAGTCTGTCTTCAACAACATTCAACTTCCGTTCGATCGTCTGTTTGAGATCATTTTACTGAACATTAGTGTTAAACAAAAATAAAATAAATAACGTTTTGATAATCGAGCTTCCACGGTGTTTAAATCTACCACCTATTCGTTCCTAAAAAACCAGACCAAACAACAAATAACACTAAACACAACAAAGACACCATCGAACAGTTCACTTCCACAACACGTCTAACAACGTCCAGAGACCATCGTCCGATCGGCAGCAACATTTAAACCATTCCATCCAGGTGATCCGAGACTTTCGCGAAACGCTGTATGTATACTATAAAGGGCAATTACCTTGCTCGTCCTGGTAAGCGTCGTTGTTCGCAGGCGAGGGTGGCGGCGGCGCGTTCCCGTACCTCGAGGTCGTCGACTCGTAGGCCGACCAGGAGGACGGCGGCAGGCCGCTCCGATGACGATCTAAGTGGGGCGGGGGCGGCGGCCCGGAGGCGTAGGGGCCGGTCCTCGAGTAGAGCCGATCCCTCGCCCTGGTCGATGTCACGTGGTAAGAGCCGGCCGGAGGTGGACGTCCGCGGGGTATGTAGCCGCCAGGATCACCGGGTGAAGGGTCGGCCGGGTGGCCGCCGACGACGACGACGCCGCTGCCTCCGCCGCCGCTGACGCCGCCGACGCCGCCCCCGGAGCCGACCCCGCGGCTGCCTCGCTCGCCGCCGTAGAAACTGCCGTGTGAGCCACGCGACTCGAAGCCCTCGCCGCCTCTGTCGCGGTCTCTGTCCCTCTCGCGCTCCCTCTCCCGGTCTCTCTCCCTCTCCCTCTCCCTGTCCCTCTCTCTCTCCCTGTCCCTATCCCGGTCCCTGTCCCGGTCCCTGTCGCGCTCTCTGTCCCTCTCCCTCTCTCTGTCCCTCTCTCTGTCGCCAACGCCGCCACCGCCGCCGCCACCGCTGCCACCGCCGCCGACACCGCCGCCGACGCCGCCGACGATACCGCTGCCGACGACGCTCCCGACTCCAGCGGATCCTCCGCTGACGCCGCCGCCGCTGCTGCCGCCGCCGCCACCGCTGCCACCGCCGCCGCTGACTCCGCCGCCGACGCTGCCGCTGACGATGCCGGGACCAACGCCGGCGACGCCGCCTCCGACGACGCCGACTCCGGGACCGCTACCCCCGCTGGATCCGTGATCCTCCGAACTTCTGGAACACGCGAGCAGTCGCGGTTAGTCGTTTATTCGCTGCTCGTAATTTCGTTGGATCTTCGCTTTCGCTTTGGTGGTGCGTTCGTTAAGTGTCGCGTACGGGAACGTTTAGTGCGACTGACCGATAAGATCGCGATCGAGTTTGAAATAATTGTGTAGGTCGAATAAAAGCTAATGTGTATACGGAAAACTGTAAATCGATGCCGCACCACAAATTGATTCTGATGTTATGAGTCAGACATAGACGGGGAACTTGAATTGAAATTTCGTATAGATCTCTCAACATCAATCGTACCTCTGACGCTCTCGCACCAGGTTAATATTATACCATAAAGTTCTCGCGGCCGTTCGTCGTTTCGTTGGCTGAACTCAACTTTCTTGAAACTTGGGAACTGAATATCAATCTTGCGCTATTAAATTTAGGTGAAACGTGCGCGACGGATAAAACATCATCTAACGATCCGTACAAGACTCAGCACGATTTTCTCAATGAAAATCATGCAGCTACATTTAATTCGTTAAACAGATGATTATACCTGAAAGTATATTTATATGTATTTTACGCCCATACAAATTCATAAACGTTTGCAATTTATTCATTATGTTAACCCAAAGAGTTAATGGCTGACCGAGCAATTCCTGCCCAGCAATGCCAGTTCCTTCAACCGCTCAGTCCCAAGCGCTCGCGATTTTTCCTGCAGTCTGAACGTTAACACTGCTCTTCCTGCATCTTTATCGGGCGCTGGTCATACCAGTTGGGGTCAAAGTTCGAAAACGTGGGCTCGTTATCACGATGCTGCGTCGAAGTTCGCCATGTATCCTGTGCTCGTTTCTGAACGTGTGCAACGCTCCGTGCGCGCGAGTACGCGCGCACACAGGCGTGCCGTTCCGAGGCGTTCGAGAGACGTTAACGACATGCACGGGGCCCGTAATCGCGGCGAAGAATCAGCGGCCTTTCTCCCGACGCCTCCTCGCGTTCATTCCGTTACCATACGGTCACCACGCTTATCTCCCACCTTCGCGAGAAACTTCGACCTGAATCTCTTTAAAGGCTAGATTACGCGTGGCCGTTTTGCGTTTCTCAAACGATCTTGTTTGCCAGAAAGGGGAACCGGGACGTTTCGCCGTGCGAGAGCCCCCCACGCCTACCGCGCTGGTGAAATTTTCCGTTACTCGGACGACACCGTTTTTCTTTTTCTCGTTTTGGGTTTTTCATCCTTGTTTGTTTCTGCAGCTTTAGTCGATGTAATATACCTTTTGATCTGCTGATCGGATAACCTAATAAAACGCGTAGACTATGGTTAAATTCTTACGGTTTTGATTCCGCCATTTTTTATTCGGGTATGTTAAAGACATTAATTATATCTTTAAAAATTTCGACCTGTCGTTGTTACTTAAAATATAATACAAAGCTGTTGTTTAATCAACGTTTACAATACTGTTGTAATGATAACAATATTAATATGTGACTGATGTACGTTGGTAATCGTCCACGAAAAAAAACAGTTCGAACACAAAGCACCTGAGCCACCTTGAGTAACCTAACCTTAATACGTTTCACAAGATTTCTTGCAAAATCGATACGATGCCATGCAGTGATGAAATTATGGAATTGAGATCGCACTGTTCAATATGGCCAATAAAATACAAAAATTAAATTAAACGGTTTCCCCCTAAACATAATAATTCTTCTTTCATAATTCACTAACCTCAGTGCTTTAAAATTTTCTTCGTGTTGAAGTATATATTATGAACGTCCAATCAAACGTTGCATTAACATTATATTATTACAGAACAGCATCGTGTAAAATGAACAAGTAATTAAACTCTGGAAGCGGAAAGAAACAAACGCAAACCTTCTGTCCCCTGCAAACAGCATACATATTCAGACATATCTATAAAAACGTATAAAATATCAGATTATTATGGATCCTAAAAAGACGTCAGACGCGCGTCCCTTGTTGATTGGAAGTAGACACATTTTTAGCAAACACTCGTGATGACAACAGATAAAACAATTCCGCGACAATCGTTTAATTACCGCGTAATCTCGATTGTCTGCAACACAGTTCGTCGCACTTTTGTAACGACATTTTCCGATGACGTACGACACGCTTCGTGCCCTTTCGTTCATTTTCGGCTATCTTCGTTTCATCTGGAAAACGCGATAAATTTTATTTGTCTACGAGTACGAACAAGAAGAACGAAAGAAAAAAATATGTACGAGTTAAAAAAACATGTGTAAGCAAACACGGGTGATCGGTTGGCGTATCAAGGACAAAACGATACATGATATCAGTCACGCGAATGATAGCAATTCAATATCGTTGACGTGGATCGCGCGGGGCAGACCCGCGTCTTCTAAAAAGTGTTCGCTCCCGCGTACTGTCTGAACGTTGTCCAGGATCGCTACGGATTATCGATTCGACCTCGTTATTTCGAGGTTCGTACTCGGAACAGTTTCAGCTAAAACGGACGAAAAAAGAAGACGAGAAATCACGCATCGCCATAAACGTGTTACGAGACTTATTAAGATAAACGTTTACGTCGTGCGTGATAATGCCACTGGTATCGATTTGAGTGGAGCTTATCGTAGATAAGGGACTTGAAAAAATTCGAATATCGTAATTTTCATCCCTGGCGCTATTAAGCCTTTATACGTGATATAAAAGTTATTTGTTTCCAGAATACAACATGGGTAGTCTGTATACAGGCAACTGCAATTAAGCTGTACCTTTACCTTTTTCCACTAAATGTGGCTTTTGGAAGATAAGAATATTTCTTCGTAATGTCGACACGAAGTTGATACGAGGTGCTCTTTCGTAAAACATCTTGTTTCGCTTAGTTGTAGGTTAAGTTCGCATTGTTACCCTGCGTAATATGTTCTTATACAGAATATTGTTCAACTTTATTTACAATTTCTTAAAATACCATATTCAGGGTTGTCATATGAAATACTTATAGTTGGCATGTCGCGATATCGCAACCGATAAGATATTTTCGAGATAGTAATGTGTTTGCACACATTCGTTGATAATGGAACTACTGATTCTACAGCAAATTTGTGTTCGTTTTACGCGACTCGCTGTTAAATTTACACTTCGTCATTGGAGTATGTATTATTAATTAACAAACGACATACACCGATCAATGAAAAGCAATATTGAAATTATTAATATAAATACTGTAGTCGAAGCTACAACTGGGTCAACAGAATTTTTGCAATGTAACGATCACCTCATTAAAGAGAGCCAGATGAAAAAGTAATTACATCACGCACTTGGTACCTATCCATATGGATGATTCATATGCAAATCACAAATTTTAAACAATGATGTTAAGACGATAGTGTGGTCACCTCTGTTCGTCAATTTACCATTATCATAATGAACTGACTATGTTATTAAACAGCTATTTGACAAACATCGAAAGACGTGCATAACAGTTTTCGCTCATGATTCGACGTTGATTATTAATTTTCCTATCCACTCATATCTTAAAAATTTCAAGCCTACCATGACGTTTCTTATTTTTGAACGATGCAAACAGGGAGCTTAGGTTAGGATTAACGTTTAAACATTCGATGTAAACGTAATACAGTTCCTGGAAAAAATAAAATGGAACTGTAATCATAGTAATATATTATTTTTCTTAGATGTTTTCGTAGGTTTCCAAATACTTTGATTACCTTTATCGACGACTGAATGGTGATAATGACGATCAATTGTTACAACATATTATTGCAACACTCTATGTACCTACATCTTTCCTAAAAGAACTAGCACGCTGATATTTGAACTCTTGTCATAACAGATTTAATTCTACAGTATTTCACTCTACATCTTGCGCATCAAAATAAAATTGAACAAAGGTTTCATCAGATATCGATATTCCAGCCTATACTTTACCACAAATAGAATGAGAATCATCATGTTAAAGATTCGTACGTACAAATTCTTGTTCCTAAAGTATCACGCCTCGAAGGATACAGCTCGCGATTAATCTAACTACGTTCCTGGAGATAGCCAAAGCGGTCTCCCCTCCGTCTCGGTTCACAGCCGATCGCGCGCTAATGTGCGCGCGCAGCTCCACGGACGTGGCAACATCGCCAACGACCACGTCGTCACGGTCACCTGACTTTTCGTGGAAACACGACGCTGCTGTACGCACGGATAAGGTATGCGACGAATGCTGGTAGAGTGCATTGCCTGTATATTTTGTTCTCGAGGTCCTCGATGGAACGGTGAATTCGAGAGTACAGAGAGAGGTTCAATGAAAGAAGCGAACGGGGACATAAAGGGCTGTGTTTCATTCTCTCCCTCTTTTTGTTCACGGTCGACCGGCGGGGAAAGTATGGAATATCTTTTTCTTTTCTTTGTAATGCATGTAAGGTGATTCTACGACAGCTCGAATGCGCGCGTACGGAGACCGGAATAGCCGGGGCCACGCCGTGTACACGTATCATGTGGCCTGGTAAAACAAGTGCGTGGCAGAAACGTTCCGACGAGTGGCACCATCGTGAATATGGATTATGCTACGGTTTCAGTGGACACGTGTTCCGGGGAACTGCGTATTGTTAAGAAATCGATCAGGACGTATATCGATGTGCCTTGGAACAATAATACGATAACCGGCCACCGTTGATCGATTATCGGCTGGTTTATTTCCACGAACAGCGATATTTCGTGGCGCGCGCGCACGACTCCATGTGACTCGTGACGAGCGATATCTAATTGTATTATACATTGCATGCTGGTCGCTGAGAATACACGAACACAATCGGCTATTCTGAAAAACAAGCAGAAAATACGGCTTCGTCGGTGTTACATCAAAGCGTTAAATTAGGTTATGGCTGCGACGTCGATAAATTAATCTCCTTATAGGTGACAAAAATTGATCGAGCGAGTTCGTTGCACAGTTTTTTCAAGGTGAACTGTACGTATAGAGAATGTGACTGGATTGGAAAATTAAATTCCTTCGAATGATATGCGACAATTTTGGGCATACTCCCTGCATATAAGTATACATTTCCATCTGTTATTCATAGATTCATAGATTCATCATAAATTTGAAATCTAATGATAGATTTATGTTACAGTTTCGAAACAAAAATACTCATCAATTAATTATGTTGTAGAAAAAATGAAGTTTTATATTTTCATCGTTAATCCTTACTGAAAGCCTAATCCATCAAATATTTTTTTACAGAAGTTACGAATAACTCACGAAGGAAGCATATGCATAGAGAAGTGTAAAGTCATTTCAAAGGTTCCGCTGATTTATGAAACTTATTACTGTACAAACAATTCAAATGCGACGATAAATTTTACCATGCTATTTCTTTGTACGCGGTGCGTTCAACGCGTGTCCATAAAGGTTGTTTCAATTTCGTTCCGATCTATTCAGGATGCGCTCGAATATATCTTCGAAACAGTTTCAGAGTCGACGGAACATTTTATTAAATTATTGAAAACGTTCGATTAGTCCCGCTTCGCGACACGATGGGTGAAGTCGTTCCACGTTGGAAAACGAATGCACGGACAATTCAATAAATTAGTCTCTTATCGATTGTAGATGTTTAGCGATAGTAGTCGTATCGAACTATGAAAGTGTTTCGTTCAAAACTTTTCGAACTTTTTGCACGCTTGTTACTAAAATGATTCTTATTTAGAAATTGCGTCACTCTTTTTGTTTTATAAAACACCTATTCTGATTCTTATTTGAATACAACTTTCATTAACCCTCTATAATAATATGCGACTTAAATTTTATACATACATATATCATATTGACAATAATTTACGACTTAATCCAATATAATAATAGGAATAAACCAATATCTTCATGTTTAGAAACAAAATTCCAATTAGAAGAGGTTAAGAGTTGACAAAATGGAGGAACGATGATAATGCATTAAATATAATTGTTTTCCCAGTTTGACGACTACAAAAGTTCACGAAATACGTCAGTAACGTTCGAACCGAAATAAAAGCGAGCATTATGAAACGCAAAACGTGGCATCAACCTTGACCGTAACACTGCAAGAGGTTAAGATATAACCGACAATATTCACAATGCTGAATCATGACTACTTTATCATTACCACCGAGTCTTTATACAAATCTATAAATGGCGAGGAAATGGAATAATGTTATGGCTACGTTCTAGGTCTGAAAAAATCGACGCAGAAAACTCTCCCATTGGCTAAGTTCAGTTAGGTTAAGTTGGCAAAACGGGTACACGTAGGTATGTGGCAAGATTAAAGATACCATTTTAGAATATGGAGAATACCATATTTAGAGATATAATCAAATTATATGGTATTATAGTATTTGTGATACTCTCGATGACACTTCCTTTTCTCTTTCTATGCTACTCCATATTGTGAGAATACAGTATACAATTCCTGCATATAACAGGCAAAATATGTGTTAATCGACTGTGTATGCGTGTTATCGGTAAGACTTCCGGCCAACAGTAGGCTATTAGTAGTTAGGTTCAAAAGTTATGCGAAAACTTTCGACTACGGGTCAGTATGGTCGAGGGTCAACTGTATATTACTATGTGGGGAGACAGTCTCTTTGTTATCTTCTTTATACAATGAACCACACAGAACCAAACTGATCGACTCCATTTAAAGAAGTCGATCGCTTAGTTACTGCGAAATTAAGCTTGAGTAGTTATGATTAGTATCTTGATAGTAAATGAAAAAGATCTATCAAATTATATACGTCAGTTTGAGAAACGTACTTCTCTTAAGATTGCTAAAGAATTAAATTTGAATATATGTTAACCTTTTGCACTTGGATGTCGCCTCTGAAAGAATTGATTGCTTGAAACTTATTCCATTGCAACTTTTTGAAGAACGCGTATTTTCCCAAAGTTTTCTATTGAAATGGAAATTGTCTGTTACTGGTAAATTGCTTGGTAATCGTTTCTGTTGCTAATTCTACCAGCAATAGAAAATTGCTAGGAAAGCGTCGAGTGCGAAGGGTTAAAAGTATAGCTAATATTTCACACCTTCGTTTTTAAATATGTTATTCTAGAATACTAGGCGTTGATGCATTATTCAGTGCGTTACATAAAGGCGTGTACACGTGAAAGGTGATTGTACGTATTGATAAATGGACGAGGCAACAACGCATAAATCCAACAATAGTTCCGCGCCGCGAAATGAAGGGATGCGGCGCGATATTAGAATGGACAGAGAATCGTAATGAATGCACGTAGACTGTACGTGAATTTTGTTAGGAGAAAGAGATAATGGGACGGCCGTTCGTCCGTAACGACGTTTCAATGTCGTTTTACCTGCTTCCTGTGACGTGCGATTTAATTAATTCCCGCGACGTGACTCGCCGCAAAAACGACGTTTATACGTGCCATTTTAATGGTCAAAATGTTCGACCGTCTTAACTTTGCGCTTCAGTTTTGCGATTCACAGAAGGAATGATTTAAAAACAGCACCCACAACTGCCCAGAGAAAACCCAATATACATAACACCAGCTCGATCATCTATATACATTGCGGTCCCGTCGTTGCGTTTACTTATTCAATCAGCCTCGCCAAAAAGTTCGTATTTTTCCAACGCAGCGTTTGCCGTACACGAGCAAAGTATGCCAATAACTCCACGAATGAACATAGAATCCGAACGTAGACGCTTCAGTGAGTCATTCGAAAATAAAACATAAACATTGGTCGCGCGTATTTATCGTATGTGTACAGCTTCGAACCTTATATATTCTTTCGTTACTCCTCAAGTCGAAAATTAGCCAATTTCTACCACTGCCCTTTTACGAAACGAAACTGGCCATCGTTTGACTTGTGCGAGAAAAAGAACTTGCGTGAGACAACGACATTCTCGAATTTGGTTAAAAAAGGTGAGAAAAAAACAGAATTTTTTTTTCAGGATCAATATGCGAGACGTTGTGAAGCTTACCCGTGCGAGGGAAACCTGTGCTGTAGATGCTGTGGCTCGTAGTACTGTGTTGTAAGGGCTCGCTCCTCCAAGGTATGCTCAGTCGCGTGGGCCTTCGCTGCGGACTTGATATCCATGAACGCCACCGTCGCGGAGACACCCCCTGTGCTACCTGAGGCACCACCACCCCCGCCACTACCGCCGCCGCCAGAACTGGAACCGGAACCACCCTCGTTGCCTTCTCCGAGGGAACCACCGGAACTTCCGTCCACGGGGCACTCTTCGCCCCGCGGCAGCAACTTGACGCTCTGCACGCGTCCATATCTGGAAAAAGAAAGTTTCCGTTCAATCGGGGGGAATCGTTTCGATTATCAAGTTTAAGGATAACGCGGTGCACATCGAGGGTTAAGAGGAAATAGAAAATAGATTCTATTTGGTTGGATTTGGGACGCGATAAGTTTAGCCAAATCGAGGCTTAGACCTTAACAGCTGATTGCAGTTTATATTGAGATTCTAAGTTTAATGCACTCCAAGTAATAGATTGGAATCGTTTCCATTGTCAAGTTTAAGGAAATGCGGTACACAGGGTTAAGGGGAAATCGAAAATAGAAAATAGATTCTATTTGGTTGGATTTGGAACGCGATAAGTTTAGCTAAATCGAGACTTAGATCTTAACAGTTAAGTGTAGTTTATATTGAGGTTCTAGGTTTAATAACACTTCAAATACAGAAGACTAATAATGGAAATCACATTGGCGTCACAGGATCAAGGTAAACGTAGAAGATTGATATGGTACTATCATAGGTGATATCTCTAGAGCCTACTGTAAATGACTTGTGCAAACACAGCTATGTATGATGAAATGATCTCGTGACCTTTTGATTTCAATTTCACTGCACTGCATAGAAAATAGGAAATTATAAAAAATTCAAGTTATTGCATAAAGTTTGCTGGCAAGCGCAATTTGTATGATTCAATTCGCTTAAATATATCGCTACGATATCATCCAACCATGTACTTTCAACTGAAGTTACTTTAGCCAAGAGCTTAAAAGTGCACCGCCTACGCAGAAAGTTCGAAGCCATGGGTACGACTTTTGAAAGTATAGGTCGGCAAAGAAATAAGCAAGATGATCATTTATGGTTCGTTTTCTGTAGTAGGTAATTGAAACAATGAAGTACGATAGAGTGAACTCAATTTGAGCACGCTTATATAGTACTGCAATATGCAGTTGGAGCAATGAAATACGATAGAGTGAACTCAATTTGAGTACGTCCTGCCTTTTATTAGCTGCCGTTAGCAATAAATTTGTAAAGGGAAATAGATGTAGTTAAAAAGTCATCAGAGTTATTGCTTATGACATTGCCATCAATAATGCACCATGTCAGCAATAATATAAGTAAAGTGTTGGGTCTTGTTTGAAATTTTCTATTAGCAGCTGGATCCATTAACAATTCGCCCTTCTTACATTCGATAATCTTTTGCTGAATCTCTTGCTTTATAGTTTACAGTAATTAAACTACCTGCTTGAACTGCTCCACCCCTTGAAATAGCCTATCTAAAAACCAACGTGCACCAATTAAGGAAACTAATAAAAATATTACTGCATTGGAGTTAATATTTCATGTCTACGCTCTAATACTCATATTTCTGCCCCTAATTATTATGTAGAGTATACTTGATTTAATTATCTTAATTTAAAATTCAACTCGTTTCCTATTTATTTGGAACAGTAACTTGTTTCCAATAATCGTCCATTATACGTACAATATATGCATTCCGTAGCAAGTGCAAGTGACGTAAAAGTGTAGTTAAAGTTTGTGCACTTTACAACCATGAGAGCTATCAAAGAAAAGTTGATAAGGTCAAGTATGAACGTAAAACTGCACAAAACTGTTTTATGCTTTGATATTAGCCTACAACTTGAATGTACATGGAACACAAACAGCACAGGTTTCTGTGAACGCTACCGTTACTACGATACGACAACACCGCGATAATCGGGACAACAGGTCAAAAGGGATCGTTTAGGATCTCGAAGAAGAAAAGATGCGAGCACTCGTAATCCTCTGCCTCTGGAAAGCTTCTCTCCTCTTTCCCCTCCGATACCTGACACGGGCACAGGAAATTAAGTCGGGAAAAGAGAAAGGAAGATAGATATGATAAGAGTGGTGAGATGGAAAGAAACTTCGATCGAAGTCGTCCCTCGCTACGCTTGGATCCGCACGGATAAAAAACTCGTGCGAATGTTTTGGCGAATAATGTTCGGACAGCTGAACTTATAAGGCGGTAGTTTGTTCTGTACCGATCAACTGACTAATTTCTACAATTGCTCGTTTTAACGAATCAAGCAGGCGGATATGTTTATCTCGGAGAATAACAAACTGCGCACCTTGTATCGTGCTCGATCGCAATTTGGATTCGATAGACTTAAAGAAATCGCGCGTTGTTTTCACCCTGTAGAAAACGGAGATATTGAATTTCGGTGAAATTAAAGAAAACAAAGAGCCAAAGTTGTTTCTGGCACACCCTATGGACAGAAAAGCTCGACTCGGTAGTAGAAACGGACTTTACTACAAGGTGAGGTAGGGTGACCGACTGGTAGTGGGGAGCCGGCCATCTTGATAGGTCGATCGAGAGAAGAATATTACGCGCAAGCGCAAAGACTCGAACGGTTTCGGAGTATCTCGGGGAGTTGTTCGTCTAATCTCGCGTGAGTCGCACGTATTTCCTTGTGCGTTCTTCCGAAGAAAGCCTTTGTTTTTTACTCCCGGACCATATACGCAGCCACTAATACTTATATCAACGGAAAATGCACATCACAATAATCCGTTGTTTGTTCTTCACGCTCACAGGCGACAGTAGTAACGCGAAAGATGGAATTATGCGCGAGAATTGGGCGGCACACCTTGGATACACTATAGTTCGCTCGGATTAACTGCGCAAAGTATTTGCTAGGCCTTTACGTAACCGAGAAAAACGGTGGATATATATTTTTTTGAACGGAAATACCAGAGGACGTATTTATCGCGATACTCGAGCGATTTTTATATCGTGATACGTCGGGATCGTTTCGAATGGGGCGTGGTCGGTCGCTCTCTTCCATATGCGTGTGATTCGATGGCGGAGAAAAGGGCACGCGAACTTTCTGTATAACGGGTTTACGCGTCTTTCTCGTTGTTCCTTGTCTTGCTCGAAGGTTTCAAAAATTTGTTCGGCGTGCTGGAACAGGTTGGATCGTGTGTAACAAGAAAGGTTACTTCGTTTCAAGAACTCGTTCTAAAAATGACCTCCCAGTCGACAGGAGTTAATTTTCGGACTTGTTTCGATTTCCCTACAAAAAGAAAGGAGAAATGGAGGACAAACGAGTTTTAACATCGCAGCGTATACACCTTTTGAAGATTGTTCTCACAAAATGGCAGCCGCAGCAGCGACGTACCCGTTTACGAGCGACTCCTTAGCCGACTCATTTCTATCCTCTAAATTGCGTGTTTATCCTTCGTAAATGCGATAACGATCGATAGCACGAGTTTCTCGCAATGGATACTCACGGATCGTTTCACGGTGTGATGTGTGGAGTGTTATTTCGAAATTCCGTTTCCTCGCTACGGTATCGAGTAATTATAAAATTGTTGTAGGTGCGCACGGAATGCTTGAATCGAGAATAAAGTGGACAACAGCAAAGAGGAAAGGAATCAGTGAAAACAAGGGAGAGAGTTGGATCGATACGTTAATTCGCAATATCATTATCGGGCGTTATTCTGCGTGACATTTTACGAAAGAGAACCGATCACGGTCTGTGCGTCGTGCCTGCAAGACTTCCATCCCACCCATCCGCTTTCTGCCACCCCTCCTCGTTTCCTCTCTTATACATCCTCGCGCGAGAAGCGGGTGTGCGCGCGCATACACGATCGTGAGAGGCAGCACTGAAAAGTCTTTCGCGCGCGCGCACACGCATACACGTCCGCTGCGAGCGTCCCTTTTCTCTGACACACATGAGTGAAAGCGGGTGAGAGAGGAGTGACGAGAGGAGAAGAAATTAGAAGGCCAGAAGAAGGAAGGGGAAGAGAGAGAGAGAGAGAGAGAAAAGCAAGTGCCACGGTGGCTGGCTGGCTGGCTGGCTGGCGAGCGAGCCGCAAACCGTATCCATATTCCCCTCCAAAGTCCCCGCTCTCGCGCTGTGCTTGTCGAGGAATTTTACTTCGGCAGACTCGCTCCCAGACTCGATTCCTTCGTTTCTTCTCTCCGTCCGCCAGGCAAAGTATGGTATTCTATGTGAAAACATTAGCATGACTTTCCATAAATTTCAAGTCTCTAGGTCAGAATCATATTTTTTCCGCGACAGAGAGAAAAGGAAAAAGAAAAAAGAAAAATTGCAATAGAATGTCGAGAGCGCCGCGAACCGCGGCCATACTGATCATCGTCCTCTGTTTGTCCATGTCGATACCGAGTACATGAGGCTCTGCAAAACAACAGATAAACCGAGTCCGTATCTCACGCGTTTAAAAATATTCGAACAGGTCTACGAACGGAACGTACGTATCTACCGTGCTTAGGGAGAAGTACAGTGATAATTCCACAGAACGCCTGGAGTGTGTGACGTTCTTCGTATATGAGTTCCAATCTTTGAGTGATCCACTTCTAAGATTTCAGTATATCGCAATCGATTGCTCGATAGAAATAAAAATGTCTTATTTTTTTCTAGAATGGTGCTATTCCAATTATTCGATGTCGACATTTCCCTCCGCCGATAAAGGGCGTGAGACGAATAATATTATTATTCGTAGACGTAAAAGTGCTTTAACCACGTGTTTGATCAGAAACGAGGCCGCATTGGGAAACCGAATCTCATGTTCCAGCGTAGCGGCATCCACTCGGACGGCCGTTTGTCTTTCTACGTTTGAAATGGGAGACGTACAGGAAATCAATACATCGGCCCACGGTTAAGAGTTCCTAAGCTGTCACTGAGTGTGTGAGTGTAATGTATATATGTACACGTGTGAGCATGGAAGAGAGAAAGGGAGACGAAAAAAATTCCCTGGTTCTACAGATCAATTAACGTGTCACACAGAAAATTTTATTAGCCTAGCTATTTTCCTAGTTCGTTTAAATCCTGTGTAAAATTTATCCATCAAATTTTCGTCAATACACGTTTAATGTAAATATTCCGCATTACATTAGGAAAAGCATCAACGTAGCATAGGAAGTACGTTATAGAAGAAAAGGAGGTCTACGGGTAGGAATTCTGTATATTTCGCTGGATCTCGGAATTCCAAGCTCCATGAGTGTGTCGATCTAACAATACACGGAGGTTCTACGATTCCGCGAAGAACGGCACGAATAAAAAGGAATACAATGCAGAACGACCACTGCAGGATAACAACAAAGAAAGAAGGCTTTTGTTCCTCGACTTTTTCCCGTTCCCTTCTTGCCCCCTCGTGATTCCGCCTTGATTCTCACTGAATCGAATAAAAAAAAAGTTGCCTGCTGCTACGAGTACGTTAGTATCGTCGGAAATTTCCCTGGGTAGTTGAAATCTGCTAAATGCTATAAATTCAATACTCGATCGATGTATACGTAGGTTTCCTATGATTCTAACATGTTTTCTATTTTTCCGGATTTTCCAGACGATTATTTGTCTTTCTGTGCCTACACAAGCAGACATAAAAGTGCTTCCCAACGACACTACTACAATTTCGTATGAAACGTACTAAACATGCTAATGGCTTAAGTGTTAAGAAGACGAAAGAGACAACGTGGGCCAGCGGTATTGGGCGCAGCCCACGACTAAACTCTTACGAGTCCGCCGAGTTTGCCACGTCTATCGGACGTATGTGTAGAATGCACGAAAGGTCTCTTCCAACAGTGCCATTCTAGGCAGACGACACTGACATAAGCCGCAACGTCGCAAGCAGCGGAGGCAGGCGTTGGGACGCCTCAACGAGGCCGGTGAGGACGTGGCAACAGCGCTATGACTCAGCTCTCCTCGTTCCAACCGCTTCCCTTGCCCCCTGGCCCCACTTCGGCTTCCTCTACGCAGCTGACGCCCTTCTCCTCCCGCCGAGAATTCCCCACCATGCGCACCACTCGATTCTATCCTTCCTCGTGTCGTGTCCGAGGGTTCCCCTTGCCCCGTAAACCCGACCCATTCCATTCCCCTATCGGCTTACCGCTCTATCCTTCCCCCTTCTACGCTATCGCCGCCGCCACCACGACCCCGACTCTCTCGGGGTACCGACAACTCGTTTGTCCCCACTCCAGAAGCGTGTGCGCAGGCCGATTCCTACACGAAGTCGTGCCGCTAGCGAGACGAGCGTGCAAAGTCCCCTTTGGAAGAAAAACACCTCTCTCCTAACCCCCGCGCGCTCTTCCCAGCTTTTTCTCCCGCTCTCTATCTTCGTCCGACTGCATGCTCCATCCTCCTTTTTCCTCTGTCTCTCTTTCTCGCGCGTTGCGCACACCCTCTCGCCCCCGTCACCACCCCTCCGGCCCACGTCCATCTCCGTTGCCTCCCGGCGTGTTCGTTTTTCCTCGTTCAACGGCTCTCGTTCCTTCTTGCTCCTTTTCTTCTGGATCTTCTTTTCTTTCGGGGGTTCTCCCGCTGCCATTTCGCTTCTGTATATCCGCTGCCGGGCCGAACAATGCAACGTGATCCAGGTGCAGGGAAAAAAGGAGGATAGGGAGAGAAGCACACGCGAGGCCGAGGCGAGGAGCTGGGACGAATGAAACGCGGAGGGGCACACAGCCACGGGGGAAGGGGAGGAACGAAAGGGCACCGGGTACGCGACACGACTCGCCAACGAAATTGTGCAGTTACGGCGCGGCGAATTTACGCGCAACCGTGTCCCTCTTTCCCTCTGTTCCTCGCGACGTGTCAGGCCTAGTCCCACTCTTTTTCTTTCTTTCGATTGTTTTTACACGCGCCTCGATATCGGCGTGACGTGTCTCTCTACCAGCCGATAATCGTGAATTATTTCTTAGAACGATTAGATAATTCCACGTCGTTCAACGGATTGGTCGAGGAGCGGTATTTTCTTTCATACTCGCTTCATTACAGCCTTCGATGAAAGACGCGATTACCATGCGAGCGAAAGGACTTTGTTTTCCGTACTTTTCGTACCTTTCGCGCGTTACGCACAATATACAATTAAATTAGTAAGAATTTAGTTTAATATTATCATGAAAAGTTTATACGTATATTACTGTTTCAGGTGCGGACAATATTACGTTCGACTAGGCAGCCATCTTTTAACACGTTCAACCACTCGACAAACAATCGGAACGACTTTAACCGGTTAGTTTAGTCGCAGGAATAAGATCCGGGATTGAAGTTTGAGCCTGCGTTCTAAATCGAAGCAGAACTTCTAAACACATTCTCCATTTTAAACAATATAACTCATCATAAGCAGAACTTCCAAACACATCCCTCATTTTAAATAATACAATTTATCTCGCTTGAGATAGATTGGGAACGGTTCATTAAAAAATGTGATCAGAAACTAGCTATTCGCACATCGAATGGAACGAAACAATTCGGGCATTAACCTTTACCAGGGTTATTGTATAAATACTTCGCCCCTCTCCTCTTCGAACGGATATCTGCACATCGAAAGGGCTCGCGCGCGCGAGTTCGTCTATCAGGT
Source organism: Xylocopa violacea (assembly GCA_963969225.1). Lineage (NCBI taxonomy): Eukaryota > Metazoa > Arthropoda > Insecta > Hymenoptera > Apidae > Xylocopa > Xylocopa violacea. Next base: position 20,840,260 of record CAXAJV010000008.1, read on the forward strand.
TGAAACCGTCGCGGGCGATGTCAGCGTCGGCGATAGTACACCACGAGCTTTGGTTATTTACGCGCCTCCATGAGCGAAGGTTATCAGCATCGGTTATTACAATGGTACGCGCCGTTCTATTATTGTCGTCGGTCGAACGCGTTCGGGAGCGCCACCAAGTTCCTTGGCACACAAATGGCGGGATGAGAACGAACGCACCAACTGGCGCGGAAAATTCGCCTTTTTTTCTTTAACGTTCTCCATCGAGCGACCGGGGTTACGCGCGGATAGTTTATGAAACCGGCAGCAGAGAGACGAAGGAAGACGAGACGCGCGAGGATCAGCGCGGATGCAATCGCGGCAATAATTCACGCGTTATCTGTTCTCCTATTCTAATATAAGCGAGAGGAGGCAGGCCGTCGACTACGAGGCCGCGTGGGTTCGAGGTCGAAGCCGTAGAGTCACGTTAGGCGACTGCCGTCTGTGTCGTAGTCGAGGTGCCGTTATTTTAATGCAGATACGCAGCCCAGACGAGAATGAAAGGCTGAAGGAGACACATTTGCACGTACAGTGCACGACTGCGATGTATCTAGTCGCTGACGTAGTACCAACCTCTGCCGCGTAAGGCACGAGACTCGATGCGTTCGCAGGCATGAAGGCGCGTTTACATTTTCATAGTTTTTAATCTTTTTAATTACGTATTCGTTATTGAATTGTAAACCAGTCATAAATCTAGGTTATTGTACAGATATATAATTAAGTTATTTGTAGCTAGTATGCATTTATATGTCTTCTAATGTTGTTTGATAATAAAATATTTTTTTTTTCGTGGTTTATAATATGATGTGTTGCTAAAGGAACGCAGACTATTTATTATCAAGCAATGATAACAAATTGTGATCATCGTGTGTTATCATTTGATACATGTAAACACACCTTTATTGAATCGGCTGAACGAAGGCTACACGTTTGGAATGAATACCTTGTGGTAAAGATACGTGGAACGTGTCAGACATTTCAAACAAAAATTGTAGTGAATCTTGAAGTAAATTTTTTAATTGAAATAATTAGAATATCGCCCAGTTATATTCTAGTATAGCATCCAGTATCAAAAATATGACGAATGATCATGTACTTCTTCCCAGGCGCAAACAAATTATATCTTTTTCTTGACTACAAGTCAACAACCGCTAAAAGAAAGAAACCATTGTACTCTTATCGCAAACGAACAACAATAGAAGATAAAAATGTATCGTATTTTATATCAAAACATTTACACTTCGTTTCGCTTTAAAAAATTAAACTAATTAGCAACAATTGACAAGAAAAACAATATTATTGTATTTTCAGCACGTTCAGTAACTTCGCATGCGAACAAATTGCCAAGAATTAATCTGAAGCGAAGACGCAGTCCAAGCGTCGACAGGAAAAACCGTTTCTCGCACGTTGAAGTTTAGAAGAGTGGAGGAACCGCAGACGAATAGGGGAACGCGGAAGAGGGTGAAACGAAAGGGAGAGTACGGTCGAACGAATGAACGAGAAAGGGTTGAAGAGCATATGTGCGAAAATACACCACCGGTAGAAAGTTTTCGAATCATTAGCATTTATCAAGATCACCGTTGTTTCTCACACTGAAATGTCGTCGACATAAAGTAATTTGTCCTTCTTTTCTTCTTTCTATAATAGAAAGTACCGCGCAGTTTAACTTATTTTACAGCAACAAAAGCGTCAGATATTTGCACCAAGTAATTTGCCCTTTTTTTCTATTTTCTATAATAGAAAGTAGCACGGAGTTTAATTTATTTTAGAACAAGAATGTCAGATAGTTGCACCAAGTTATACTGCGTCTTACTATATTGTTTCTATTTTAGAAAACCTTTCTTCGTTTCTTTTTTTGCTACGAATACCCACATTTTAATAATTCTACCAATAATTCTAGCATTAAAAATCTCACGCATCTTCTAAACTTTCTATCGTCAGTGTACGTGCGCGCGAGTTGGGTCTTTGAGAGTTCTCTGTCACCGAAGAAAGAAGCCTCCTTCAGCCTAGACGGACCAAGAGCTGGAACAGGCGAGAAATGATAATGTTCCCTCCCGTGGCGACTGGAAGGGAAGAAAAATGCGAAAAAAAAAAGGAAGAGGAAAAGAACACGTTGTACGCAGAGTCACGTGGGTTGGAAAGAGAGACGCGGAGAGAAGAGAGAGGAGAGGGAGAGACGGCGGAATAGAAGACGGAGAGAAAAGTGGAGGTGGCGGGAGCAGTGGCGTAACAACGCGGAACGATTGCAGGTGCAGCCGTTTCAAAAGATGCGTGAAGAAACTCCCATTTTTCCCGTCTACGCGTCTCGCGCATTGCGCGGTGCGCGACGACTCTTTTGCGTCAGGACCATTGTTCGATTCGCGCGCGGTTTCCCGGCTGGTTTCTTGCCGCTTTTATGCGCGGATGGCGTACAGGTGTCCTGGGAACCAGGGAATAATTAACGATATGACAAATAGACGACAGCCGTCGGATTGGACGGGCGTCGCGACGGCTAATGAAACGAATACGTGTGTGGCCGGGTAGCGGAAGGGACATTGTCGACTTCCGGAAATAGGCGATAATTGGAGACACTGCTGGCAGGAAGAGAATTCCGCGGATGCATTAGTTCTTGTAAAATTCACAGCGGCTGTGTCGTCAGAAATTGGAATGGATTTTTTAAATTTTAACCCTTTGCACTAGTATGTCTCCTCTCTGAGGGAACTGAGAATTGAGTAGTGATTAAACTTATTCCACCGCAGCTTTTTGAGAAATGCATGTTTCTCTCGAGTTTTCTATTGAAATGGAAATTTTTTATTGCCAGCAGATGTTGGCAATAGAAACCATTGCTAAATATTGTTATTTTAGCAATGTTTCTAGCTTCTATTTCCGCCATCCAGGAAGGAGCAGAGTGCAAAGAGTTAAAAATAGTAACTATAAATGTTAAATAAAAACACGTGATACGTATTAATAAATAATAACGTATCACGAAACATCAGTTCATATCCTATACACCAACGCGTTCCACGCCTTAGAAAACTTCTAACGAAACAGAATTGGTAATAACAACGACAAACAAAATTCCAAACGCACGTGTGTTTACTCAATGACGAAACATCCTCGGAATTCCCTAAAACTGGCACCAATCTACTTAGGAAAGTTTTTCCACTTAACGCTACCTATAACCTGATTTCAGTGAATTATGCAACTGCCTCCTCTCGTACAGCAGAGCCCTCATAACATACCGTCCGCGTTATCATACTGCAGCGCATTACATTAATTAAAAACATACATTTCTAACATATACGCGCTTCAAGTAAGAAATCTAATTTTCTAATAAAAGGGAACAATGCGTGCTAAGAATTCCATGCTCCCCAGCGTACGTCCCATTAATGCCTCTGCGTCGTTCTTGCAGCAACGCAAAACAAGAAAATGGAAGGAAAGAATACGCAGGTACAACGACCACTGGACGATAGTATCGCAATGTAATCGCAACGACAGGCGCAACAACATTTCAGACGAGGGATTTAATTACGCCGTCGGGGAAAATTTTTCACGCTGTTACACGTGGTGGCAGCGACGGCGCAAACTTGACGCGTTTCGAAACCCGACGAAACCATCCTTGAAGCACGCGGAACGAGCCTAGACAGGGGAGAGAGAGGGCAGAGGGGCAGGGATAGAGAATGGCAATTAAAACGTAAACGTGTAACAACAACGGCGAATCTCTCTGCGGTGAATGTAACCAAAGTTGAGGCTCGACGCATCGCGCGGATAGGCAACACGATTTCGAGTCATTCAGCCGACCGGTGAGAGATTCATTTGCTTCTCCCGGTTACGTCAACGCGGAAGAACGTTCAAAAGCTAAAATCCAACGCCGCTGGCGATCCTATCGAGCCGTTTCGAAGACTCGATTTCCATGTTTTGTAAAAAAAAAGATACGTTCGCGTTTTAATTTATATCGCGATGCATTGGTGTACGTTAATTGGACCGCGTTACGCAGGATAAAAAATAAACTGGGAAAATTAAACTTGGAGTACGATCGTAATCTGATGCATTTTAGTATGAAAATCAGATCGATCCTTTTACTGTAGTTTCTGTCCCCTGAGAACGATGGTTCCTATTGGATTTATGTAATTATACGAATAGTTTCCGGAAAATTATGTTTAACCCATTCGAGATGGATTGCATACTGCGTATGCAATGCATCTAAGCCAAAAAGATTTATTGGGGTTATAAAAGGTTTATTGGAAATAGAAGAAGGGAAATGGTTAACCCTTTGAGATGGGTTTAGAGAAAATATGGGCTCTCGAATTTGAGAACTACCCTTATAGCAAAACCTTCATCTCTGCAACTATTAACCCATTCGAAACCACCATGGCAAGAGACCACATTTTGCATTGAACACCATGCGCGCAATGCAAAATGGAATAAAGACATGAAAAAGAGAAATAAAAATGAACCTTCTCGAATGGGTTCAATGTCTACCGCACACGTTATCCTGCAGTATCGATCATTCTCAAAACTCTTCGAAAGAAACGCTAGAGACATTCGATCAGAAAACTACCATTCATTCCATCTTCCACACGAAACGCTTCTAAACGAGTACCGCGTACGCGCTCCGCCCACGTTCGACCGATTATAAAATCGCGCCGTTTCCGTCGCGCTCTCTCTCGAACGCGACGGTTGCGAAAACACACGGTTACAGTTAGCCGACGGAGCTCTCGCAGGGAAATCTCCGCTCGCTCCGTTGGCACGGCCAGGCAGCGTTTCAGCAACGGTCGCGAGAAAAGTCGTCGGCTCTTTTTTCCCTTCCCGTGGACGAGAAGGGAGAGGAGAGCAGCTCGACGCGACCCAAGCGCGTTACGCCATTGCGTGGCGTTGCGGATCGCGCAACGAACAGCCTCTCGACGCGACGGTGGTTCACACCACCTTTTTCCACGGCTCCCTCTCCTCGAACCGCGACGGATTCGCCGTCACGCGTCTTGGACGCGAGTCCTCACCCACCCCTGTGCGCGAGGCTAGAGAGAAGGGTGACTATTCGAACGCGTCGGTTTTCCACCGGTTTTTCTCACGCAGCGCGCGAAAAATCGCGGCAATAACGATCCAACGATGGAGGGGCAGGCTAGACGAGCGCTCGAATGCGGACGCGTGAACGTTGTCTAGCTGCGTCGCGCTTCGAGATCGTTTAGAAATTGAATCGAGCGGAATGGGAGACGCTGGTTTCGCGCATTTGAATAGGCAGAGGAAATATGTGGGAATCGTGATTGCGACTGATTCTGCGATTAGAGGCAGACGTGTTGCGAGCGAAACTTTGCGTGAATGCGTAGGATGGAAAAGAGGATGATAAATAAGTTCTTGCGTGATGTAATGGATTTGTTTTAAGCGATGGATAAAAGTGGTGTGAAAGCTTTGAGAAGATTATATTTTTGGTTTGTTTATATATAAGGAGGAAGTAAAGGAATTTTTTTAATATTTTAACTCGTTCAAGACGGATTGCACAGCGTGTGTGCAATGGTATTGAATTGTAATTATGAGTCAGTATGGAAACAGTAAGCGTCGAAATTAAAAATTAATATTCCAGCTTCTGGGGTCGGATTTTGGAGTAAGTTTGGACCGATAAAGTTAAATACTTTTGGTATTTCTGTGCATTTAAACTAATGGAACGTTAAAACGTAAATAATATGAAAAATACAGGAAAAGTGGAGGATAAGTAAAAGTAGGAAAAGTAGAGGTTTGCATAATGTTTTTTAGAGCTCGACTGCGAGTAATTCGACGGGTGCAGTTGAATATTTTTGTATGCATCGGGAGTACTTGGTAGAGTAGAAACAGCTACACGAGTGTACGTGTAGCGTGCAGGAAAAACAGACCAGGGAGGTATGTAAAACTTTTTATAAATTCTCGTAATTTTTTCGAGTGAAAGTTTAACTTATCTTGACCCGTGGAACTGGATATCTTTGAATACAGTTGAAGTGGTTCAAAGGGCAAAAGAGGAAGAGCACACGTATGAATGAATGTTGTATATAAACTAAAAAAAGTTTGAAAAATGTGAAAGTTGTCTGAATGGCAATTAAAAGAAGGTAACTTTGTATGGTGCAGTTCTGTTTAGAAGTTCGCAACGCAGTTTTTAGTCAAACTGAATATCTATTCAATATACCATTCCTTAGAAAGAATGCAAATAGAAAAATTTATACATAGAACAATTACAATACTGTGTGCAGAAATATTATTGAAAAATTATTAAAAAATTATTGGAAATAGTGCAGCAAAATATTCCAGATGTTCATCAAAAAGCAATTCTGCAAACTGACTTTTCAGAGCCGCAAAAAAATGATCCTGAGTCACTCAATATCTTGAAAATAAAATTAACAACATTCGTCGAGACTTTTTCCCGCAAAGAAACAAAATATTTTCTTGGTAGTTAATTCCTAAGACTCTCTGGCGGAATGCGCGTGTAGGTGGAAGCAAGGAGAAAGTTTGTATAATTTCTGCAACGTTCGCGATTCGATTTTGAGTGACTTTGGAGGCTGAAACGAGAATGTTTCGCGCTTCGACGTTCAAAATACTGGGAATGATAAAAGTGGAACCGTGTACGTGGACGTAATACATAAAAAGCTGCATGTAAGGAAAGCGTGGGCGGAAACAAACAGAGGAGAAAGTCGACGCGATTTTTCCTCTTTTTTTTTTTGTTTTAAGTCGTTCGTGAGACAATATTTACAGGCGAAGAGTAACGTCTGCACAATTTTTTCATTACTTGGACACAGCTATATTAGGACAGATTTCTGTTTTTACTTAGTTTTTGTTGTATTAAATTTTATTATTATTAAAGAGCTCCCTCTAACTAAATTTTTAGTTTATAATCACAGTGCAATTAAAACGAAATTTGGATATGAATCTAAGACCATTCTTTACTACTTTGACGTATTAAATAAAATAAAATAAAATACACAATATATACTAAAATTCATGAATAATACCGTCTTCTGCTTATTGTTAAGTAAATGTGTCCCACTGCTATCAAATGTAAATATATGTGCTTCGTATCTACGCAATTTTTAGTCTTTAAACTAAAGCGTATAAATATTAATACAACACGAACGAAGGAAAACAGGAAACGTGCAACCAACATTTTTCTACACAATAGTTTATGCGACAGAACAAACACTCGCTGGCTGTTCCACATGAGCTTTATCGTTAGAACGGAATTAGTGCTCGAAGTGTATCGTTGGACTTGTGAAACATTCGAAACAATAATGCAAAATAGCGGAATACAAGCGCGCGGCTGGGAATAAAATGGAAGTGAAAGCTGTCGAATTTTTCTCAAATGAAATCATTGCGGTTGTTGGCGGGACAACTCGCGAGAGCACCTATTTCTGGCTTTGACACAAACAGACTTGGGAGGCAGAAATATCAGGAATAGAAAAAATGTTTATATAAACACGAGTTCAAGACTGCGACACTTGAAAAGCCACGATGAAGTCGTCCCAGCTTGCTTTTCTCCAGACATCTTTCTCACATCATTTTTACACATTTCTTACGATTTAAAAAATGATAACGATCTAGCTTTACGTTTGTACCTACTTCTTGTACCAGTAGGAGAAGCAAGGATCGAAACACGCTAATAAAATAATGACATATAATTGGACTTTCGCACCTCTCGCAAAAATCGTGAAATTATTCACGCGTTGGGTACAATCGAGTTATTTCGTAATAAGGATACGAGTGGTTACGTAAACAATTTTTTATTTTAATTTGTGCGGACGATTAGCATCGATCGCGATGGCTGTTTACAGGATAAAGATGGCTGATACAAGGTACGCACAATACGTGTAAAGATATATGCAAACTACACGAAATGCGTCACACTTGAATATGTAATTTCTTCAACGCTGAGTTCAGTTCCGAAATAAAAAGGAACGTACATAAAGATAACGTATCCTGTTGCTACGAAATCAGGAAGAACTGGAATTTCAGTCTGGTACGAAGTTGGAAGTGCGACCTCGACATGTTACGTATCATTAATATTAACCTAAATAGATATCGTACTCTCTATGTCCAATGATTTTATACGATAAAAATGTACGTACAAATTACAGAATTTAATAGTATGTAGTCTTGTTCCCTTACTTTTACAAAAAGTTCTTGTAATTGATTTGTATATTTGTTTTTAAATACGTATCATTTCTAATTAATAGAGCAACATTTATGCAGAACATAGACCAAATAGTCTAATATTTTCCCATTTACTGTGCAGAATCCTGGCCTTTTCTTCCATTTCGCCATACTTTTTTATTTCTCCTCAAAAATGAAACATCCAGAATAAAATGCACAATTATTTACGCTACTAGCTTTTTCGCATAACATTTCTGTTCAAACTTACAAAGTTTTCGAGTACGCGAAAGCAAAGAACATGACTGGTACCAAAATGGCTGAATTGGATCGCCCAAAAATTGACCTTTTCTTCGATTTTATCATACTCTTTTATTTCCCCTCAAAAATATCAAGGATAAATTGCAAAATTATTCATGCTAGCTCTTTCGCACACATTTCTGTTCAAACGGAAACCAAATCATTTCCGTTCAACCAAAATGGCTGAAACGAATCGCCCAAAAACTGGCCTTTTCTTCGATTTCAAACTAGCATGTTTTTCGAGTATGCAACAGCAGAGACCGTGACTGGCTCCAAAATGGCTGAAGGATAACGAGAGGGTCAATTAAACGACGCGATAAAGATTATTACACTGATTAAAGTAAAAAAAACGTGTGCGAGCGAGCAAGTGCATTCTCCATAAATGTATGTACACTCGAATCGAAATGGCTCGCCCAAAATCTGGCCTTGTCTTCGATTTCCCCTCAAAAATGAAACATCGCGAATAAAATGCAAAATTATTCACGCCACTAGCTCTTTCGCATACATCCTTGCTCAAACTAGCAAGTTTTTCGAGTACGCGAAAGCAAAGAACGTGACTGGCTCCAAAATGGCTGAAGGATGGCGAGAGGATCAATTAAACGACGCGATAAAGATTATTACAATTATCACCACTAAGTCTATCATGAGTTTCCTCCTCATTCTTTAATTAGAAAAAAATATAAACTGACCTATCAATTATGAAGTTAAAGTAGAAAAACGAACCTCAATAAAATTACATCAGTTGTAATAATTGGTTCTTATCACTTTTTATTTTTCATACTTTAATCTGAAGTTGAACGAAAAGTCAAAATTACCTTTTGGTAAAGCCAGTGTTAAAGTAAAAGAAACGCGTGCGAGCGAGCAAGTGCACTTTCCGTAAGCGTGCGTGCACTCGAGCCGAAATGGATCGTCCAGAAACGAAACGCGGTCGAGAACGGGCACGTTTTCGGTCGCGCGAAAATTTTCCACGCCTCATTAAGCAAGCGCGTACCAAATACAGCGCGGCGAGGGACAAGCCCAGGCCGCAGCCGGTTTCTTTTGATCGGGGTCGATGAACCGCGAACGTGACGGGCCCGCGTTAAACTTTCACGTGGACGTGGTCGAATTCCGCGGATTAAAAATCGCCACGGAGGGCAGAGCGGCGAGCACGCGGTCGTATGCCAGCGAAATTTAATTGGCGCGGAACCGCGCCGCCACGTGTGCCGCGTGTCCTCGCTTTCTACGCGCCCCATCGAATTGCGACACTTCTGGGGAGTATCGACCAACGATCTGTCCCCTGTACACGCAAATAATGTCCTTTTTTCGTTTCCTCGAAACGTATTATTTCCAACGATTTGGCGTTGCCAAAAAACCATTGCAAATGCAGACGATGCGTTTTTTTAAGTTACTGTAAGTCCTCGAATTACGGGATTAATAGGTTTCGAAGGTTTTCGAGAGAGTCCAAAAATCGCGTAAATCGAGAAAAGTAGAAAATTTATTTCAAAGTAGATCTATGTACCGATGAAACTATTACTGTTTCGATTCTGTAATGGAATGGGTACTAAACTGACCGTTTAATATTTTTATACTGACCATTTTCACAATAAAATACTGACCAAAAGTTGATTTAAATACTGACCATTGGTTGCCATAAATTTATTTCCACATGAAATTATTAATCAAAATCCCAAATTTTACTGCGATTTTTCTAATGACAAAGCATGAAATTATGTGTTATTTTTTTGCACATATTTGTATTATATTTTTTTGCAAGAAAGTGTAATGCTATTATTACATAATATTTGTCCACCAAGTCGTATTTCCGAGTATTCTTTTTCAATTTTAAAAATAACAAAGTAATTACTGGTTACGTTCGATAAAATGTTTACCAAAGAACGTGGAACAGAGTAATTAAAAATTGTCCCGAAGAAACTAGCAAAAATTTGTTTATATAACGGGATTATATAAGAGAATGGTAAACAATGGGTGCATTTAATCAAACAGGATGTATTTGGCGCAAACGGAGAACAATATCCGACTGTAAACAGTGGGTAATCAATATTCGTAATTAATATTCGTTTTCAAACCGTGCGTACGTTGAATAAAGCACAGATCCAGAAATATTTTAGGGCGCCTTCTCTGTAACGCGTTTAATCGTAACAAACGCGGTATGAAACTTTGATCCTCGAGCAGATAAATTACCCGCGCAAAGGTTAATCGAATTGTTGCTAACGTTTGTTAGCATTTCTTGTGCATTCAATCGCTTATTTGTACAACTGTTTATTCTGTAGGTGAAACGATAAATTTTTTAAATAATTCTCGTAATAAAACTACAGATTGCTATATAAAAATTTGATAAAAAACATTCAAATTGAAAACACATGGCACAAAAGGAGAATACAGAATAAAATGGAACAGTCTTGGATCTTTGATAATCCAAAAATATTTAGAAACAACACGCGTGTCCCTAAATTATTCCATTAAAATATTAAAAATGATTCTCATCATTACAAACCCTAACTTTCCCTACGTTCAGTATCATCTTGAATAATAAAATTAACCCTTTGCACTCGACGATCTTTTCATCTCCATTCGAGCTAATTTCACCTCCCAAAGCCACTTTTGTAGGGCTTCAAAACTTCAAATCAGTCGATGAGAAACTCGAGTTGTCGTATGAGACACCATGGCGACTGAGAGTCACCTCTCGAGCGCAAAGGGTTAAAATTTGGCATCACTTATGTAAGAACGCAAGAAGAAAATTGTCTTCACCCAAACTGAACAGAAAGGATAATAAATATGTAAAATACTAAATTGGAGACAGTGGAGAATGAACAGAATTAAAAAAAAATACTCATTGGTAACGTACTGCATTGGTAACGTGGCCAGGAAGAAATTTGGCAAATGACAACCGCAGGATCGATCGATTCGACGCGGAAGCTGTCACCCTCGCGAAATGGAACAATGTCCGCCAGGAGGAACTGTGTACGTACAGTCCTCCGCGTCTCTCGACACGTGGAGCCCGTCTGAGCTCCGCAAGGTCGACCGTTGAATCCCTATCGTTCATACGAAACGCGGGAATAGCGTCGAACACGACGACTGTCGTCGTTTGACACGCGATTTTTTTCCATCGAGGGAAAGTTAACAGACGCACCGACTGTTCCAACAACCGTTTCGTGTGTCACAGCATTCCAGTCGATTTTGTCAATGTCGACGCTATGTCTGCGATCAACGTACCATACGTGTGCCTAATCCACGATGAGTAATTTTTTCCCCCTTCTTTTTGTTTGTTAAACGAAAAATGAAATAGGAAATTAAATATACTTAAATGTATATCTTATTTTAATATAATTAAATATACTTAAATGTATGTCTGAATGAGATGTGAATAATATTGTAATAAAATATTAGTGCAAAGAACACTATATTTAATTTTATTTGTAACTTAGATTTTGGGACTGTGATCTTTTATGTGGATTAGTTTGTGTTCTATGAAAAGGTCATGCTAAAATTGTATTTTAGAAATTGCTTTCATTGAATTTATGCTACACGAATTACGTGCAAGTAATTAAATTTTTCTGTTGCAGTGGAATAATTTTATTTGCGTGAATAAAGCGGCGATGTTTCATGCAGCTTTAAACTCGTACCAATCGATCGACTTTAAGGTCCAACAACGATTCCAAACAATATCACGTAACGAATAAACGAACAAAAGGAAACGCAAAAATATCCGCTGGTTAATCATTTCTATTTCGATTTTATTACTTAATTTTATTATTGCGTGCTACCTTTAGACGATCGAGTAAATTGTTGGAGGGAACTTGTTTCTAACGTCTATTTGCGTAACAACGTAAACATGGTTACGTATGAAAAAAATAGCCATTAACAACACACGATCTGGCTAACAATTCAACAGTTTCCTAGCTAGCTGAGGAAATTATTATAATCCAAACAGTTCCAGCTAAATAGAATAATACTGTTGCCTCTATGACACAATTTTGGACAAGGCAGAGAAATATTTGATTATGGTTTTGTTTGAAAAACAAAATTCCCTCTTTGTTCAACACAAAGATAACACGAGAGATCATGATTTCCATAAAAATACCTTGTATTTTCTATGAGCGATTGTTTTGTTAAATACTACAATGGTTCGCCATATTTAATTTACCGTCCACGTACAGAAAAAAATGGTAGAAAATTGGATATATTAATAGTACTCTTACGTAACTTGTGCTTTTGAATATTTAAAAAAAATATATGGATTACACTGAGACTCACATCTAGCAATAAATAATATAATAGAATAAGGAAAGACGTAGAGTGCCATTTTAGGAAATAACGTCCCGCCACATTATTTAATAATAACCATCTCAAATCAAAGACCTATTTAACTGAGAAAGCTAACTGGAACGAATGGACGAAACCGCACGAAGGCTTATACTTAAATCTTGACCCGAAAATTAAATCAATACCTTCATTTAATAAGGGAAAGCGAATCGAGAGGTGCTCCACAGCGACGAGTATCGTTCAACTGTACCTTGGAAAATTGATTAATCACGTGCAACGTTTAATGGCGATTAATGCGTCCAGACGTACAACTTTGGTCGACTGAAAATTCATTTTTGGAATAATGGTACTCTTTCTGGGACTGTATTTAAAGACCTTCTTCCAATCAGACACTTATTGTTAGTTGTGAAATATTGTTAAGGACACGTTAAATTTCTGCTTCAAGATTTCTAAATTAACCATCATACTACCAAATCTATTTTTTTCTTTCATTTATGTGCCCATACAATAATTTAGTTTGCATTCATTTGCGAACTTCCCTCTTTTTTCATTCACACACCACAATTATTGAAAACTAAATGTTTAAAGTTGGTTAAATTCGAGTGAACAGAGCAAAAGGGTTAAAACTTTGTCTCAAAGGTTCCCTTTGAATCATACCAAAAGACTCGTGTCACTAAATTTCACGTTTTCCTTATTCGGTTTAAAAATTCTTGCTGCGTGGAAACCCGAAGCATCCAGAAGAAGCATTTACTTAGAAACAGAGCTCGATTCAGGAGAACCCAATGTCTCACAGAACGTACGCCTCGACGTGCCGATATCTCTCATAATTACCGACCATTCAAAGAACCGAACGACAGTCTTCTGCGTAACAGATTGCATAAGATACGAGACGAAGGTAAACAGGAGGCACGGATAAAGAGAAACTTGAACGCGAACGGATCGAGGGGGATGGGGATGTACGTGAAAATTTTTCAAAAGGCGTTACGTAACCCGTTTGACGCGAATCAGCGCGAATGACCAGCGCCTTGACTGCGGATCTCCGCTGGTTAACAATAACGATTCGCTTCTGCTTTTTGTACGGGCACACGAATAAGTGGATTGCCTGTTGACGAGCCACGTTTCCTGTACGGATAGCGCTCGCTCGTCAGACTAGTTACATAAAAACCAGAAGAATACTCGGCTCCAGGAGATTCGATCGTACAAAAGAGGCGCAGATATTAATATTGCATGCGTGGACTGCACGTGAGCCGCACCTGTCGTATCCTCGATGAATCATTACAGGTTGCGAAGCCAACAGGATAACGAGTTGTTATTTTTTGCCGTTACAAATTCATTTCGACGACCGCGCACATTTTTTTCTTTCCTTTTTTCTGGCGTCGAGTAAAAAATTAAATATTTCGGACTTTCGCAGACTGGCTGAGCGCATTTGGGGCACAGCCCAGTTTCCCCAGGGGGTTTCTCAAAAAGATGGCGTCGCGCGAGGTAGTAAAGATGGACACTGTATGGACGAATTCCGCGCATACTATGCAAGCTATGGTTGTAATACTACGCTGCGTTATCTACTGCACTACACTATCTACAGTAAGTGATCTAGCGTAATATATACTACCATAGTAGTATTGTATTATCTTGCGACCTCCCCTGCTACCTGTGAATTTCCCTAGACGGCCATATTTCTTTTTTCTACTTCTGACAGCATTCTACATCTGACATTGCGGCTAGACTTCTTCAGGGGTTAGTCGACGCGCTGATATAGCAGATATGATAGCCACGCGCTATCTTGGCGGTGTACGCCTACGTAAAATAAATGTTTATGCATCGAAAGTTGTAATCCCTTTGTCACGCTGTTAATACCTCTGGACGAGCGTATATTCTTTCTATCTTGAACAACATCGACCACTTAAAAGTTCGCCAACGTTGCGACTGGCTTGTTCAGTAGTTTGACGCGTTGATACACCAGATATGATAGGCATGTGCTATCTTGGCAGTGCATAAAATAAATGTTTATGTACTTGGAATTGCAACTTCGTCGAGGCACGTGATTCGGCTCGATGGCATCACGTAGCGCAAATATTTGTTATTTAAACACTTATCGATATACTTCGACACTTAGCTAATTCCAGTTTTAACTTTAATTTCGTGACTTGAACGTCAAATACTTGTGCAATTATATTACACGTTTTGCCTCTTTTCTATTGTTTTATCGCTGTGCTATGTTATTCTACCATTTTGTCGTTACATTATTGTCAGAAATATCGGGTCAGGGTGCACGAGTGGTCGAAGAGGGCCATGTGCATTTCCTTGTGACATCATCGGATGGGCCATGGCATTGGGGGTGTCTTCCAGGCTAATACGAGTGGCCTAAAAGGTATTCTTGCCCGAAACTCTGGGTGGAAAGCAAGTCTAAATAAAACATTTGAGTACGCCGATGAATTACCGAGCTATTCCATTTTTAATCTATTTTTTTACTCTCCTACATTATTAATCGTTTGCACTTTGCCCCTTCCCGGAAGAAGAATAGAAATTATTGCTAAAATAGCAATGTTTTAGCAATATCTTAGTTAAAAGCTGCGATGGAATAAGTTTAACCTCCGCAATCGCTATTCAATGCAGAGGGGACATTTGAGTATAAAGGATTCGCTTAAAATTTCGCAGAGATTGTCGACAGCAATGCCGCTCCCGGTTACGCCACTTACTGTACCATTAGAATACATTTATCAGACTCTAGTGTTCGCAACGAACAAGAAACAGCGATCAATGAACTATGAACGTCCGCGGAAATTCATATTCTCGCGAACGCGTCCGAGGAAACGGAACCTAAACAAACATTCGTTTCGCTCTCCAAACAGCGAACCGTAAACCCTACCCTACTTTACATATCTTTGTGTATCCTCGCATACTATACCACCCCGCCCCATTCAACTCGCCCGCGAACGCATAAACATCCGCAGTCCGGCGATCGATCAAAAATTCCCCCCGCCCCCGCAGGACGAATCGAATTCCATTTACGGACGGTTAACCTACTCGCGCGTCACCGTTCCGGCCGCGTTTCAACGGAGGAACACCAACACCCTCGCGCGGTTTCGTCGTCGCGCTAATTCCTTGAACTCGCGCTTGTTAGAGGCTCGAGAAAGGAAGAGTGCCGCTCCGCCGCTGCCGCTGGCACACAGGGAGTGGTAATAAAGGGGTTGAAGAGGGATCGGGGCGAGGGGGTGGAGAGAGACGGGGCGCGCCAGGGAACTCGCAAAGAAAGGGGGTTGGAACGACGGGATGGAGGGAGAGAAAACGGGGGTAAGGGGAAAAGGATCAAAGCCGCGAAGGGGTGGCGGTGGCGCCCCTGGTGGAAGGATCGTTGGTAAGCGAGATAACGGCGGTGCGCGAGAGACGAAGAAGCGAGGGTCGGGGATGTTGATAGGGATGAGGGATGAAGGAAGCAGAAGAGAAATGGGCCGGAGGGAGAGGAGAATCCCGCGTGCGCCCGAGCCACCTAGCCTGGCTGGCCGCGTCACTCTTCGAATCCATTCGGGTTGAGCTGGGTTGGGTTGAACCCTCGGCTAGGGTTGGTCGGGTCGGACGATAGCGGGTAGTAAGCGCGGCGGTGGTGGGCGCCGGGGTCGCGAATCTCTCCTCGTTCGTTCCATCCCGACATCCGTCGAAATAGAACGCGGATATCGTGTTCGATTTGCAGTTTTAAGTATTAACGGGAGAAAGTATAGCTGGGGCCGTTTCCTCTGGCTGCTACGCTCGGCTCGCGGAAATGTTCGTGCCCCGACGTAGCAAAAATGGGAGGAGGTTTTAGTTATCGCGCGGATATTTCGTTGCTGGTATCCTTTCGTGCTTCCTTTTTTAAATCTTTCACCAACTTTTTGGTCCAGTTTGTACCTGTAAAATGATCTTCTCGACGAATAAACGCTAACAGTTGCGCATCAACGTTTGTAATTTTCCTTTTACCGCAGTATTCGTTGTTCTAGTAACATTAGAACATATTTTGGTAAAAGAATGGAAATTTTCGACTCGTGACCGTTTTTCTGTTGATACACGATACGCATCAGTGTCCCTGCAAAAGTAGACGCTGAACAAAAAAGACGCTGTACTAAACGCAACCAGGAAACTTTCCAAAAATGTTAATTTTACCATCACTCGTTCGAAAACCGCGTGCAAAACAAATTTCTCGATACCCCGCGATATATATGCACATAAAGATGCCCAATTACCGTTGATTGGCGAATACGCGCGTCTATATATATAACAGATCGATCGATAAACAGAGAGCGCGCGGTTCCCCCTCGGCTTGGAAGCGTCTTCCAGCTCGGAACGGTAACGAAAGAGTTAAATTTCGTGGATATCGAGCCCGTGCCCCGGTCTTGTTCCCTACAGCGACAGCTGGATCGATATATGGCGACGTTGCCGAGCGTGAACCCCGAAGCGCTCCGCACACGCTTCGTCCGCCCAGCCGGGGAAGTTTAGTCCGTGGCGCGGGTCGTCGGCACGCGGACGTTCGCATAGCTGTGCGGTCAATACTTGTCCCACGCCAATTATGCACAGCAGTTTCCAAGCCCTTTATATCCCAGAAACGTTTGCCGGTCGACCTTGTATTTATTTACGTATCGAAATATGTATATCGCGGACAGCCTTCTCTCCTCTCCTCTCTTTTTCACCCTTAACCACCCCCACTCCTCCCTCGCCGCGTCTACTGCTCTCTAGCTCGCGCACCATCTCTCTCGCCGCGCTCCTGCACAGGCAGGGATTCCGGTTTTGTATGCACGCTGTTGGAGGAGCGCTCGAAGTCAAGTACCGGTACTTGAGATTGCGTGAATTTTCCACAGGCGGGTTGATGAAACGAAAATAGACGGCGCGCGCTTGATTTTTCCAGCGGCGGCCTGGCCAACGCTTATACGGTAATCCTGCGGGACCGAGAGCCCTCCTCCTCTTCCTTCCATCTTCGCGTTATTTCGATTATACCGTTCGCTCGTCCGCTCGTGTGTTCGTTTCGAAGGACGGTCCCTGGTGAGGTATGTACCGGGTGCTCCGGATACCCCGACTAGCTGAACCCTTGATGAGGTTGCACAGGAGGGTTCCGGCCGTAACGCACTTCGTGACCTAGCTTCAGTTGACCAGTTGAGTCGCAAACAATTTTTTATAAGATCGAGTAGTGGCTAAACAGTTCAACGTAATACGCATTTTACGTTTCATTGATACAAATTAGGTATGTAGTTACTGTTTTAACATAGTCGTTGAAGAAGTGAAGTGTGGTATAACATGAGTGTGGTGGGGTAATCTGGAAGAGAAGACAAAATAAGACGATGATGAAGAATAATAAAATTGCGATTGTCTGTTTTGTAGAGAACAGGGTTTTGAAACAACGTAAAATACTTATGCATGCGTTCTTGGATCAACACGCAACGGAGGAATACATTGTATATCTTCCTTTCGATGTTGTTATTGTCGACTTCCTTCTTATTGTGGTTTGTAAAATCGCTTCTGAAAATATCCAATCATGATTATTGAACGCTCGATACGTTCTCTCAGATTCGAATAATTTCGACGATTGCGGTTCATTGGAAACAAGCTTGTAACATCAACCATCGCGATCTCTGTCTCGAATGAGGCGCGCCATTCTGCAAGACCGGTTGCGCAATTCACGCGAGAGGCAATTTACTTAAAGTTAGGTGAACCATGGCAAGGACAACTGAAGAATCAAGCTCAAAAACCAGACGGTTTTTCTTTATGGCTGTGAATTATTATAGGAAAATTACTTCATTTAATGCTGTATGAGAGTGAGAGAGTAAGATATTTTCAGAGAGAGAAAGAGGGAAAGAGAGAGGGAGAGAAAGTTTACATATATTGTATGGAAGGTTTTTAAAATAATTATGAAGGGAAACTGAGGAATCGGTATACTATTCATAGTCCTAAAACCAAGTTTCCACTAGTAATAACACAATAACATTAATAGCGAGAAATCTTAGTTTACATATTATATGGAAGTTTTTTAAAATAAGTATGAAGGAAAACTGAGGGATTAGTATACTATTCATAGTCCTAAAACCAAGTTTCCACTAGTAATGATACAATGATATTAATAGTGAGTAATCTTAGCTAATTTTTTGTACAGTTACAACTTTTAGTACCAAAAGTTGAGGGATTAATATTAGGAATTAGTAAGAGGAATAAGTATACTGTTCATAGTCGTAAAACCAAGATTCCACTAGTAATAATACAACAACATTACTGTTGAATAATCTTAGTTAACTTTTTGTACAGTTACAACTTTTAGTCTTAAAAGTTTTAGTATTAAAAGTCATATATGATGTGTAACGTGCATCGTTTCTTACACTTATTCATATTATGTACACGTATACCATTAAAATATACTTCACGTAGAGCATTTTATTATACGCAGTCAATTTTCTGCCCTTCAAGCAATCGCAAAGAATTTTTGGACGCACACATATACATACTCCTATTAACCTTCAAACCTCACTTTATGCCAGCACCCTATTTCAGTACACATGAGTTAGCCTAACCTAAAATTCGCTCTCGCTTGTATCTGGACATGCACTGCATCGATTTTTCAAATATTCTTTCCAGTCGATGCGTCAGACAGTAGAAAAAAATATATAACATTCCTGATATTCACCATAAATCTGGAAAAAAATATTTTTCTTCAAACAGAACGTGTTGCCGCAAAAACCAGCAATATGGCGTTACTGATATAAACGTAACAACAACCTTTGATGTCGTTTCACTACCGAAATTTCTCTATCACACTTCGTGTCTCTTCTTAAAAGTTAGATAACGATATAGTTTACCTGGCTCTCGTCGATTCTGAAGTGCAACCAACAGCAGCGTTGACCAAGGAAATCCAGACCACCAATATCGTGCACTTTTATTTATCGACGTTGTTGCGCAGATGCCTCCACCGGCGTTTGCCCGTGAAGTTTGCAAGGGCAGATATGCGATAAATAAATAGCCGTTGAATATATATATATACATATATATATATATATGGTGAATGCAGCCGGTTAGACGCGTGTATACGCGAACCGTATATGTCCGATACGTACGACCCAGTTTCGTCGAGGAAACTATGTGGAAAACATTTTCCAGCAGCAGAGACTCCGCGCGTTGCCACAGAACTGTACACTGCGTGGGCACATTATGGCCGTCGTATTACTAGAGGAGCGGCGTGTGTGCGTGCGCGCATCTGTATGCGCAGAAACAACTGTGTAGAGGTTAGGCGTCGTTCGATTTCCATTATGGTTAAATCCCGCTAACTGTCGTGACGCGACGGATACACAATCAGACGTCCTTTACGATCGCCTGTCTATGTATGTATATATCCGGACCGGGCCGCCGTATATACACAAATCGTACGCGTTTCAATGCTGCCGTCTTTTCGCAGAGAAATAATGGCGCAAAGGGCGCTCCAGAGGAACGAAATAAAGAACGCTCGTGCCTATGCACAGTGGACTAGAGAATTTTTTCTTCTCTCCCACCTCCTACTTTTCTTTTTCCTTCTTAGATTTATAAGTACGCGGTTGTGCGCCAGCATTCGTAGGCTTGAATTGGGAGCGTTATCGATGAGGAAGCTTTTTATTCTTTCTTTTTATGGTAATTGAGAATATTCAGAGCAATGACTCTCTACTTATAGTTTGTAGACACCATTATGTGATATATTAGTTATTTTAATTATTGCGAGTTACGTTGTATCGTAATTATTGTTGGTACGAATGATTATCGCGTATTGCGAAGTGGTTCTATTTCGAAAATAGATAGAAGCAAATGCAAGTTTTATAAAATCGCCATTTCCGCGTTTCGATCGATTATTCCTGGAAAGATATACGACGCAAGAAATACCAAGGGTCTATTACTTCACCCCGATACACGGAGGAAACTTTTCTACGCCTTTGCCGGTTCACTAAAGGTTCCCGCATTTTTTCCTTTCCACTTTCCTTCCCCTTCACCGTTCCCGATTGGAATCTCATCGATGGCCACCGTTCCGTTTACAAACCCTCTTGTATTCCTTCTGAACCAACGTTAAGCGTCGGGCTTCCATTTCTACGTTCTTCCCTTTCCGATTCTGAGAATATCGACAACGGTAATTTTCGAACCATCGTTATTCGTAGCCGTCGCACTAATCGACGTCAAAATCATCCATTTGTTTAATTTATATCGCCATACTTCAAAATTTTAATGCAGCACGTGCAACTTTTTGTTAAAAGTTAAAAGTATATTGGTTGGTATTTATTAAATGAATCCTATGACCGGATGACTAAGCAGTTCGATTGACCAATGTTTTAAAATGTCAAGGATGAGTCACCGGACTTGGGACCGTAGTTTCTTGACAGCTCATGTAATATTCACCTGTTGCTGATTTAATTCCTGCTGCACTTATCGAAATACGAGGACACCATTGTTTCCTGTTTTTGCATCGTAAGCGGTCAAATTTCAGCTTACTTTCTACTCTTACAACATCGCACGCGTATCATTCGCTATTTTAATTACGCGTGGCAAAGAAAAATTATCATCACTTTCTCATTACATACCATATGGTCGAATAATAACGTCTTCTATTAAAATACATTATCACAGTGTATCATAGATACATTTTCTATGAAACTGAGTGCAATAATGTATTTTAATAGAAAGATTAAAAAAAGATCAAACATAAAAGTGATTTTTCAATATTGTTTCATCAATCAAATCAAGTTCATGTTTGCGCAGAATATTAACAAACGTTATAGACACAAATAACTTTCCACAGCCTTGGTCATATATGTATACCCAATATTTGCATACCGTGAAAAAGCATTTTAAAATCTCCGGTTCGATTTATATGAATTATTCGGTGAAACGTTAAATATGAACATCCGAAAATATTTGCACGATCATGATTCTTCACCATCGCGAAGAAATATGGGATTTCCTATAAACGCGTGGACGTTCGCAGCTATTTGTAAACGTGTAAATCAAAAAAATGCGAACCTTTGCACTCGACACCTTTTTTCAGTTGTACAGCCTCTTCTCTATCGCTAATTTCTTCGCGAATACAATTGATTTCATCTTTACTCGAGCTAATTTCACTTTTGAAATCCATTTTCGTGGGGCTTCGAAATTTAAAATCAGTCAGACGAGGAACTCGAGTCGTATGAAACGCAATGGCCCAAAGGGTTAAACAGTGGAGTATTCGTAATTTCGACCACTTTTTGAAGTCCTATCCGAGGGGTCATTTGAATATACAAATTAAACGTCCAGAAGAAAATTATTCCATCAAATGGTACCATCTCGATATTCGATTTACCTTCCCGAACCATCCCATTGCGCGATCAACGTACTATTTTATACTTCCGACCATCGCTACATATTCATGCACGCTCGATACTTTCATATAAATTCGTACAAACATCGGACACGCATACTTCTAGCGTTGATTTCTAAAGAGCGCGTATTACCATTAAATATTCCGACGGAATAATTATTCCGACCGTATAAAGCTAGATATAAATGTGGAAAATTATAGCCACGGCATAATGTTGCCGCGTATTTGCATAGACGCAAACTTTGTAATTTATGCGATGGATAATAACGAATCAGGGAGCTGATATTGATGACACGCGTGGTACCTCGATCAGTGTAACCTGAAATCATCGAGCAACGTTTCATGCGGTACTCGGCATAAAGAGCAGCAATGCACAGAATGGTAATTGAACTCTGTTACGTATAAAAAAAGTCTCGTGAACGCACAGTTGTGTGGTTTGGCAAAAATCGATTAAATGAAAATATGTGAAATTGATTATTTAATTTTGCATCACACGATGAAAATCTCTGCTGTGTTTGATATTAATTTAATATCAATAATTGCAGTTGGGAAGAAGGTGAACTTAAAAAAAGCTAAAAGAGAAGGAAGGAACTTTTGAAGGAACTGAATTTTGAAGTGAGTACCATCTATGGGTCAATTGACTTCAGTTTTATCACCGTTCATTGGAGTCTTCCTTCAACGAAATGCGAGAACCAGTTACATAATTAACATTCAGGTTTTTCACCAATTAATTTGCTGCATACTCCTCATATTCGCCCAGATTCTTACTGAACAAATTTTACACACTTCTATCGTGCTATTGTCTTTTACAATGAACAGTGATGAACTGTCGCAAAGGGGATGAAAAAATTGTTCATCCCTAATGAATTATAATTATGTAAACCAAATAGGGGCGAGACTCATGTTGTACATAATGAAATATTTATCATCAATAATTAATAAGTATACAGCATTAATAAACGATCAAATATTAACACGGTAAATATAATAAAATATGTAAATAGGCAACATTAATACGCGAATAATTCCGGCGTTAAATAACAATGGGAATCGCGCGCCGTATAATTGATTGACGGTTCAAAAATTTTAAACGAACTGCTCGTTAATCGGGGATTAACTGAGATATCGCGATATCGTCTCGTTCGCGATCATGGGATTATATGGGAAATTTGGATCACCGGCAATTCCACGGGAAACCCGCGGTGAGAATTCAATTTGCGGTGCAGAATTTCGTTCCAAGTACGACCTGGCTAACTTTCGTTGGAATATCGATTTGGAAAGTTTATGCCTCGAGAATGGCTTGTGTAAAAAAGACACAGGCAGGCGGGTAGTTTGAAAACAAATAAGAACTACAGGTTTCTGTTAAAAAATTTAAACGCGACCTTCGCGGAGCTTCCCAAGGCCATTGCAGCCGTGCATAAGCATCCATTCTTTTCGATATTCCGTACTGTCCTTCTTGGCTAAAACGTTTTACGTATCAATTATTGTTGTTATTGTTTACCCTAACCGTTCGATACAGGATTCCATTATTTTATACTGTACTCTTTTCTTGCATGTTTAAAATGTGTAAATTAAAAACTGCAATCCGTCTCGCATGAATTAGTAACTGCAAAAATTAAGATTTTACTGTAAAGGTAATTTTCGTGACGTATTGTACAATCCCCCCATTTCACACCGTTCAAAATTCCTGTCTAAACCATCTTTTCGCACTTCGCGTGTGTTGCTCAATTATACAACTGGACGCGCCAATGAACTGCGTAGAATGCTGACGTCGACGCGTTTTGACCTGTCCGGTAACGGGAGGACACGAATCGTTAAGTCGATGGCCGGTGTCGTTTCCCGTATGCGCGCGCGTGATTTGTACATTTCCAGAGCGGCGGCTCGTAGGTGGTTGCAGTCGAGGACGCGACAGGGGTTTCTCGGTTACGTAACATCGAGGACACCAAGCGAACGGGCTTCCTCTTATTCGACTCGAATGGTCGTTGCCATCCGAGACGCCAGAACGATCTTCGAACGAAAAGGTTGCGCCTCCTCGCCCTGCTGAACGATCGGTTTTACGCTCCAAGAACCGAGAGATATTTTGCTCCCTTTCTTTGGTCGCGTACGATTGCTTCCAGCTAGACTGCTGATGTCCAGGCCAGTGATCGACGAACTTAAGTTAAGTGCAACGATCGAGATTTATTTTGAGACTCAATTATTTAAAATTTTTTAAGTTGCCCTCTTGGGCACGTTTGAATTTTTCGTGGAGCTGTTTCTCTGTACGGCAGAGTTCTACGCGAAAACGATAGAGCATTGTGTGGTGAACAATGCTGTTCAGAAAGATGGCATTCTTCAGGGCAACTATAGTGGCGCGTAAACTTTAATTTCAGTTTTAAGTCTTAATTAAACTGTAGGTGAAACTGAGTAAAACTTGATGTTATACTTAATAATTTTCTAATACTTAAGATCTTATTTATGGACATAAATTAAGATATCCAAAATCATGACAATCATCATTCGTAAATGCAGATTCGTCATGCAGACCCCTGATCTGTGTATATTTATGGAAAATAAAGAAAGACGAGACATGTCTCATAGACATGTCTGGACTGGAAAAAGCAAAGTATGGTTTGGGATAATATTTTGTATCGTAGATAAGAAAGAAATGTCTGTTGAAGATTAGTATAAATCCAATGGATCGAATCTGATCGATCGGTATATAAATAGTGAATGCAATCAAAATTATGAACAAATACTTTTTGGCGCCATTACACGTGTGTATATATTATGACTTAAATGTTAAGATACTAATTGATTTGAGGCAACGGATTACACGAATCATGTTAGCACGTGGAAATTTATAAAAATGTTTGTTATCTTTTTACAATTATAACTTATATTTGTTAAAAAAAAGCTGCTGCTATCGTTGCAATAAAAATAAACAGATGATTCATCGATGTATCTACAAATTTAGATACCATTATCTGAATTAATCGCGGTGGTATCGCTATCGATAAAGGAAAATCTGTTTCATCGAAAACACACGTATGGAGGTCAGAAATTGAGCAATTTCAAAATAAAAAGTTTCTTCGATATCGAATCAATTTTCAATGATTTGTCAACTTAAACAGACGCCAGTTTTCTTGTTGCGTGCAAGCTTACTTCAAACTTTCAGTGGTAGCTCGTGACTAAAATTAGTGTGAGTGTTGCACAGTTCCCTACAAAGAGTTTTGTACTTTTTTTTGTCATAAACTTGAGGATGACTATTGACATTAATTCTTTCCTTATATTTCTTCAATATATAATCCTTAAGTTTAAAGAAAACGAGACTCATAACATTAAATGTTGTCGAGGATATGAAGCAGAAATAGGGGGTGCTGCAGTTCCACAGTGCCTATTCGCGGGCCGCCACTGGATTCTATTAATTATTAATTGCTTCATAATAAAATTACGTTCCATAGGAAATACTGTGTTGTATGTGTGCATTTATAATTCACATACATGTATGAATTAACATTTTCCATCATTTCTTATAAAATTAAATAAAATACATTAACAGGTGACAGGCTAATTAATCCAACTAAAAAACAGTTGCCTTGGAATGATTAATTGCTGACACGGCACTTATGCTTCACATCTATCTAACGTTTCGCGCAAATCAATCAATGCTTTATCAAAAGAAACATTAATTCGAATAAAAGGTGTAACAAATTGCGAGGAGCTGAACGCGATACAATGCGAACAAAATTATTTCACTGATCATTAAAGAAATAAGTTATCTGAATAAGAATGCATTGAAAAATTTAAAAATCAATAAAGTTGCTGACAACGAAAATATTCTGTTCGATAATAATAGCGAAATAGAATAACGTTATTGGTTTTACGTAACAATCGATAGTGTATCGTTCGCGGCTACGAGATTGGCATCGAAAGGAATTGCGGCGAGATGGAATCATTTTTTTGATAAAAGATTATCTCTTTGTTGCAAAGCTGCAATTTTCCCCCCCTTTTATGGCTTCTATTGCCGTCCTCCGCGCGTGTTCAGATTATCTTTGATAAGTCGTCGCACAACGTTCGTCGTTAGCCTCCATAAAGGTCCGGCCTATTATACGCGACGAAGTGCTATTGGATCTATTTTCAGGGCTAATTTAACAAGAATAATGCCAGATACGTGATCTCCTGGCTGTCACACTTCGATTTTAATCGATCTGAACGATTCCTGCGCGAATACTTTCAATCCTTTGTTTGAATTAATTGTGGAAGTTAAAAACTTATTCCATTACAATCTTTTGAAGAATGCATATTTTTCCAAAGTTTCCTATTGGAATGGAAACTGTTAGAAACTATTGCTAAATATTGCTAAAATATTGCTATTTCAGCAATATTTCTAGCTTCTATTGCCTACGTCCAGGAAGGAGCAGAGTGCAAAGTGTTAAATTAAATCATGGCAGAGCCGCACTCATTAATAGTAATACAATACATTAATAATCTAAGTACACGAAACATGATACAGCACCGTATAATTCCAAATTATACGCAGCGTTAACATCTCGCATCCTATGCTAGAAAAGTGGCAAAAGAATACACGCAACCAAAATAAAATAAAAATTTAATAAATTATTTTTTAGAAAATCGTTCAAACTGCATTAGATTGTATATTTTCCATCTAATATAGCTGTGTGTCTGTACATGTATATATGTATAAGGAGCACTGAATGCTACGCGGTTGCCCACGATGCTCTGATTGTGAGAGCAATCCGCGCGCGGGCAACTGAGCGTCTGAAATCCAACACCTCGGTGCTCGCACCGCTCTGAAAGAGGCCTTCAACATATCCATGCTACTGTGGGTGACTGTATCTACACGTACTAACGATAGAAAGGGTTAAATTAATATGAAATATAAAAGAGAGAGAGAGAGAGAGAGAGAGAGAGAGCTGCTCTATATTCCCTGTAACATCTTTCAGAATAAATTGTAATATAAAAATTGGAACGAAAAAATATTTCTATGAAAGTTGAGTGAACATTTATTCTCTTATAGAAGTGAAGTGAAATTTTGTCAGAACGCAATGAATTGAAAATTAATTAAATATAGTTTTGGTTAATGGAAGCTTTTGCCTTTGTATTGCATACAGTTGGAATGTTAGCCCTTTGCACTCGGCTTTTTTCTGGACGTTAGTAATGTTTTCTATTACTCAAATATTTCTATTTTAGCAATAGTTTCTATTGCCAACGTCTCCCAGCAATAGAAAATTTCCACTTCCACTGAAAACTGAACGCATTTCTCAAAAAACTGCGACTGGAACAAGCTCAACTTCCGCAATCACTAATCAATGTCCCCTCAGAGAGGACATCCGATTGCAAAGGGTTAATATTTATCGAAAACGCGTATTTACTTTGTGACTTATTCTGTGCCATAACTTTTGCCACCAACATTATCAATAAATCACTCCCTACAGTATCAGCGTTTAACGATTTCAAACGAGTTCGCGATAAAAATGGCCGAAACGGTGTGTATCGAACGTATCTTTAACGTATCGCAATTAAATCTGATTCGAGAGCAGCCGGTTCGCCTAGAATCACAATAAACGTGTGCAACTTGTAACCAGACACGAAATCCAAGATGTAATCCAAAACCTGGCGTCTTGCACTGTAACCAGGTATTTCGTTACCTTGATCTACGTGGATACAAGAAAACCGGACAGAAGCGCGTTGGATTGGTTCGCTGGTGTAAAATTGTACGTTTATTATTTAACAGTTATGGCAGATAGATATATTACGTTCGACTGCCATTGCAATTTCTTGCGGCGAAGATTTAATTGCTACACTTCGTTTCATAATCGTTTTCATCGATTCTTCTTCTTCATTTCGTTGCAATTTTCAGGCACTGTGCGATGAACAGCCGCAAAATAAATACGCGGCTAGTAAGCATTATAATTTAAATATTAAAATTATAATATTAATATTAATATATAATATTATAATATTAAAATTAAAATATTAACATTCCTACTCTGTGCAATATGAAAACAAAAACTGTCATTGACTAAAAATATACTTAATTTGTTTTCAATTCATCGTTCGAATTCCATACAAATTTAAAAATAAAATCAAGGTACTAAGAATTAGCATTTGACTTGGAGATGTTTAGACGACATTTTAATTATCATTGGTAGTTATTCCAGCAGAAGAAAAGATGGAATTGACGTTAATGCGCTTCGATTGCTCCAGCGATCCCGTATAAAATATTTTTTGCATATTCATTTTGTTTTCAAAGACCACTATGCATCGGATGACGTTCATTCTAAAGATACCACTGGTACGTTCCATAGCAGACGCTGCTAGCAGAGACTTTGCGCCTACTTGACTGACCTTACGGTTAAAAGGACGAAAAAGGATTAGACTTGAAAGGAGAAAGTCTTGATATTTTAACCGTGACTTTAGGAGGGCACATTTATCTTCTGTCAGGTCTCGTGAAAAGCCGTTCGTGTTATTAGAGATCCAGGCTTGAAAAGAAGGCAACAATATCCTATGTTTCATACAGATAGCGTCTTTGAAATAACAAGGCGAATGCGCACGTAATAATTTCACGTTTGCCATTTAACTGGCAGACTTCGAAACGTGATTTAATATATATCGGTTTCGTCGACAAAAATAATAATATAAATACACTGACACAGTTCTATCCAAGGATTCCATTCTCCATTCAGTCAGAAATCTTCACAAATTTCCAGTAAGACAAAGTCTCCGCCATTTTAGATTCGCCGACAGAACTCGAAGTCAAGTCATTCGAACCATGAAACACCAACTCGTACAACTAATCTAAACATCGTTTTATATAAATTACCAACAGTCCCTAATCATTCACGTCTTTCAAGGAAACCCATAAATCTAAAAAACACAAAGAAAAAAAACCGTTCATCTCCCTCGAGTCGATAACTCCCAGAGGAATAGCGAAGTTCCCTCGCGGAGGGGTGAAAAATTCGAGCTTGGCTGTATATCACTCCAAAAATAACGTTCACCTGTATCGCATTCGCGGAACAGAAACCGTTCGTCGTCGCTCGGTGTTCCTGCAGTTGGGATTTTACGAGTCCTCGTAAACGCGCTCGATCTAATTCCCGCGCGTCACGTGTGCACTTTGTCTGGTGTCTTCGTAGAAAGGAACGAGACGCGGGAAGGAGAAGAGATAAAGAGAGGGAGGGCAGGAAAATAGGAAAACAAGAAAGGAGAGGAGAGGAAAAACGGCTGGCTGGTACGAAACGGTCCGTAAACCGACTTTAGTTTTCGTTTCGAGTCACCATCACGGTGGGTGGCTCGTGCGACCGCCAGAGTCGAGGTCCGACGGGGTGGGGCGGCGAGCGTCGGAGGAACCTGTACGAGCTTCTGTTTTAATGATGATCTATTTCGGTCGATGGCATTCGAACTCTCGCCCCGCGCTTTGTCAGTCAACAGGAAGCAATAGAATTTAATTTTCCACGGAGCACGTTTCCTCTTCCTACAAGCCCGTAGCAGCGATTCGATTAAAAATAAGGCACTCGTGAGCGGAAAATTGAACAGCCGCTCACCGCGCCTTCCAGCCGCGCGCTCGTCTTTCTCTCGCGTCTCTGGCCTGACAGTGGAAGCCGGCGTGCCTTCGTCGAGACGCGGTTCAATGTCGTGGGTAAACTTGCGATTCAGAAATACAGGACGCTCCGCGTCAATGGAAAGTTCGGCGAAAAGAGTCTCTGGTTTACGAAATTCCTTCTAATTAATTTAACGATAATTCTGCATCGTAGAAAATTAGAGTTAACGGAGATACGGTTATTCAAACGTCGAAGATGCTACTGAAGGCAGAAAATGTAGCATTTTTGGTAAAAGATGTTTCAGACTCAAAGCATAAATGAAAGTAAAATAGATCTGTATAAACTGAGGGGACGTCAGCATTGTTTTCAGAAATGCATGTTTCCCTCAAGTTTTCTGTTGAAATCGAAATTTTCTATTGCTGATGGACGCTAGCGATAGAAACTGTTGCTTGATACTATCTTGTCGCAATATTATTTCTTGTTTCTATTGCCAACGTTTGGAAAAGCGCCGAGTGCGAGGGGTTAATTTTTGCCACGGCTGCGACGAGCTAGAAAGGAGGATCGCGAGCGGGGAGGTCGCTCGACGCGAGCGACGGTTGTGTGAGAGCGACGGGAGCGAAGTGAGTCACTTCAACGCGACCGATCGACCGGGTACCAGGTACCCCGCGGCACGTTCGCCACTTTTATCGCGGAGGCATCGGGGCAATTTTCTTGGTGCGCCATTGCCGCGCCACGGCGCGCCTTCGAACGAGCAAAAATTAACCGTAATGCGGACGTGCAGGCGGCGTGCGAGCCCGTCGAGCGAACCCGCCTCGCCGACTTGGTCGAAAACGCAGACGATTCGGGCAATAAAAGGCGGTCGGCCGGGACGAACGAGCCTCGTCCGGCTTGGATTGATACTTATGCAGATACGAATGGATAGATCGTACGCGATGCTGAACCGAATCTGTGAAACTGCACACAGATGGCGAAAATAATTGTTCGTTACTTATCTATTCGAAATACGAGATTTTATCTACATTTTTTGTAATTTAATTGGAACGTAAGAAGGCACGATTTCTGAATTATATGCTAATTTTTAAAATAGATAAATAAGAATAATCATTTTATGTTCGAATTAAGTTACGAATATGTAGATGAAATAAAATAAAATATAAAAATTCCACATTTTTGTAAATAGAACTAAAGAATAATTTGCTTCAACATTTTTGTACTCTTGTATACTTCTGCGTGCATTCTATACTTCTGTTATGCAGTTACATTTCTCATAAATGAAAAATGCAGCTCTGTAACGACTTTTAGAAGTATACAAAGCGAATTTGGCATTAGAAAACTACAAACGATATGAGTATAAATGAACGCATTGATTTTAAATAGTATTTGAAGGCGTTCGTGGTGCAAAATAATTCTTACATCTTTGCCAGCTGTTTCTAGCTATATTGTTCGATATAATTTGACACGATTGCATTCTGAACACATTTAAAGCACGCAAAATAACAGTAATAAAAACTGTAAGGCTTGATTAGTACTGTAGGAAGGAACTTTTTTTTAGAACCGAGTAAATTACTACTGCATAGCAAAGTGGATGATCCCCCCGGTTATTTACAGCAGTGCACCGTGTTTTGCAATGAATTTTTAATCCCGCGAGCCTTGGTATTGATTTGACACACTTTTGATTTCGTCTTGACACGTAAATGTCAATAACTTTGTTACTGCGAAAAATATGATAGAATACGTCACAAAATTGTAATAAAACGCGAATCGATAACACTGAATCGCGTTGATTCATCGTTGGAGCACGACAAAATTAATATTTCCAAACTGTATTCGCATCGTTCGACTTTGTCTCGCGTTTCTGACAAATTATTGTACGATCATCATCAGAAACGCAAGATAAATTTGAAAGACAAAAATATTGTAATTTTTACAAAATATAGTAATTGATAAAACAGTATAATGGCTCAGAGAAACGGTAATAATGCGTGCGATACGAATAAAGTCTTGCTGGTAAAACCAGCACGGATACGTCACGGTTGCAAAAAACAATGCTGAACGTTTAAACCGTCGAACTAGGTTAGCGATCGCTTATGTTAATAACGCTAACGTACTTTCAACAATCTCCAGCGAGGGAATGAGAAAAATTACAAACTATAATGTCAATCAAGCGTTCCCTTCAGCGACGTGTGCGCTTCGTACGTTGCACCTACGTAAACACCGAGTATGCAAATATTTATTTGCGAAAATCTAAAAATTCATAAACCACCGTCAAAAATATCCTTTCGTAAAAAATAAATATTGCGAGCTTTATTTCGTACGTTCGATTTATGTTTCGAAGAAGAAATCGTTTTTTTCCCAATTATATATGGCGTGCCTCGACTAAGCGACGTAAATTAGGACTTCGTACCAACGTTCGTTGGTAACTTTTTGCCAATTGCAAAAATCTGGCGGATTTCCTCGCAACCTTCCCGCGATTTAAACAATTCGCGCGTTAATTTCAATATTTGTATATCGTATTTGTTAACGCAGACGCTTGTTACAGCTGATTAAACGTATCGGACGTGGCGCGAGTCGTCAAAATTTGTTTGCGTAGTTGATGTAACGTGTCAACCAAGACTATAATTTATCGGTGACTCACGGTTAAGTGGCTGCGTTACGAATGATAATTAACCACGTCGTGGCGATATAAAGAGATCCTTGGGCGGTAAAAATTACTTCTCGCAGCGAAAAACGCTGGTCGACCTACATAGAAAAAAAAAACGCACTATGAAACACACTATGAATCACTTACGACGAAGCCTGTCAAAGTACATTAATGTAACGTGTGTATCTGGCGATTGGTGGAACGTACAGCTAAATCACGTGGACGAAAATTAATCGTTTCGTTGCGCACTGAGGTAAACGTAACGTGATATGAGGAAACATCTAGTCATTTTCCAATATAAATAATTTATACTCGTTCTGGTATTGAAACGAGCATTTTAAACGTCTATGCGTTACATTTTCTTAATTATTTATTAATTATTTGAATAACACATCATTCTGTTAAATTAAAAACTTTTTCCATAATTATTACACATTAGTACTCACACTTTATTTTATTACAATTAATTTACTTTGGCAATTTTTGCAAATTGCATCAAAGAGACACCCACAAATTCTCTTAGCGAAGAAAGGGTTAAAGGTGAGGGACTCTATTAACCTATTACGTAACTCGACCCGAACCGATGCATGGACACCAGCAAATATCGTTCGAATAACTCCAAGCCTTCAGTTTTCTTCGCTCTCTCTAACGAACAACAGATAATCCGTTCTTTCTCGCTATTGTCTCCCATACTTGAATCGCTCCTGGCCAACCACGAAGGGTCGAGGAACTTGCACGGTGGAATTTGATTTTTGAACAATTTTCCAGCCTCGTGCGACTCACTTTGGCAACCGGTTACGCAACGCGAACGTGTCGCGGGACGTTATCGACGCGAGATCGTTATCCGGACGGTAGTTTAAGGGTTGTGCAATACGTAACTAGCCGCGATGGCTGGTACCCAGCGTGAAACGTATCCACCGCGGGGAAAGGTAAATAAATGTCAAGCTCCCATTACGTAATCCATAGAAAATGCCGTTTCATGCGTTCCTGCGCCGCTGCCGGATCGCACAATCGAGGACAATCGGCGCGGATGGAAAGAAAATGGTCCGAGAGAACCGAGTCGGCTCGGCTCCCTTCCACGTCCCCGCCCCGTCCACGTTTATGTAACTTCTGCCAGGGCGTTATTTCATAAGTGGCAATTGATTCAATTTGGAACGAGCGCGCACCGTGTAACACCTATTCAGACTGCTCTTTCAAAATCTAAACGAGATCTTGCCACTGTGCGCCCAAGACGAGACCGCTAACTGCGTTTCACGCTCGTCATTCCATAAGAAACCATAAGTACGCGTCCTATTCGAGACGGGTCGCGCACCGTGCGTGCAATGATATCGAATTGAGACTGTGAGTCGGTACGAAAATTTCAGCTTCTGGGGTTGGTCTCCATAAAAATGAGCCGTCTCGAATGGAGGTAACGTTGACAAAGGGGAGTACGCGTGAAGGTAACTTGCAGATGTTTGTGAAAGGTTGCTGGTCGATGAGGAACTAAACGATGTTACTCCTGGGTTGCACGGAGGATATGTCGATCGTGTAATTATGTAATGTAAAGGTAGAGATATTCAACTATTTCAACAGTGTGCGTCATGATTAATTTGTCTGGAATAAGTTATGAATAGCGATGAATAGCTAATAAATTAACGAGAATGTAGATTTACAATTGATCCGAGGAGTTTCGTTGAAACCCAAGAAAAACACTTTAAGCGTTTTCCTCATCCACAGGGATTTCATCGTTACAGCAGCAGCGCAATTTTCCCAGCCTCCGCAAGATCATCCCCCTTTTCTTTCTCTCAACATACAAAGGGAGAAGTAAAAAGAAAAGCTGGATAGTCCGAGTGGAACATCGAAATCTCTAGTTCCCCGCGCGATTTCCAGCAGAATTTTAATGCGCGAAAACCGCCGGAGAATACCGCCGTGGAAAATGTCAAAGCGGTAGAATGCACGAGAGGGAATCGCGATAGAGGCGAAAGTGCGTTCCTGGAGGCCCCTTTGCCGCTCGTCTTTCAAAATAAAATCGGAGGCACCGGCAATAGTGCAATAGCTATCCGACGTTTTGATAAACGTGAATGAATATTATCTGAGAACCTGTTTGCTTGTTGTACGGCCTGTTATTGTATCGATCGCTCATATTTTATTGGGGAGATTGATTATGATTGATTGCGGAACTATCATTCACTTCATGTACAATTTGAAGTATCGTACGCGCTAAATTTTCATTTTCTTTCTTAGTTCTAAGAAAAGACTTGTTCTAAGAGGACTTAAAGTCTTAAAGTCATATTATGTTATTAAACACTCTAATTATGGTGCATAGTAATCATCAAAAAGCATAGAGAATGTTTTTTTTAAATCTTACGAATTATCTCTTATGCTTGTTGATTTTGAATCAATTTTCTGGTCGTGTAAGCTAGCATTGATTTTTTGTTCTCTTCCCAGAAGCTATCCATTCATATTTACACTGATACACTACTATATTCCTTCTCTATTGCGAGATGTGGTATTTTTCTTATTAGAAAGGTGACGATAACCTTAGATTCCCCGCCTGAGGTCTCGTAGTTGGCAGTCAACGTGTTAAAAAATGAAATAAATTGGAAACATTATGATTTTTCTCCCGTTGTAAAATAGAAAAAATAGTGTATTCTTTCTCTGGCACGAGATGTGGTATTTTTCTTATTAGAAAGGAGACGGTAACCTTAGACCCCGCCCTGGAAAGGCGTCCAGGTCCGGTTCCTTCCCCGAAGCAGGTGATCCGCGTCGCGACATCCGCGGCCCATGAAGCCAAGGCTGTTTTGCATTCCACCGCGAGTGAATTATGGGGGCGACCGTGGTGCCGTGCCACCTCGAGCGTAAAGAAAACACGATCTCTCGTTACGCGTCGCTAAAGAACGAGAATACAAGGAGAGGATCGGAGAACGGACGTGGAAAGGATCCCGGAGACTGGAAAGGAATCGCGGAGCGCGACGAAACGGCGAAAGAACGCGGCAACGACCGAGGCGTGGTAGGCGGGAATGATCGAGCGGACTTTTGCGCGAGGAAAGAAGCGTAGAAGGAAAAACGAGAAAGAACGAGGTTGTAGGAAAAATAGAGGAACTGGGAGGAGGATAAAAACGGCGGAAAAGAGGGGCGTAATCGTCGAAGGAACGCTCCAGCGAGGTTCAGACGGACAACCGACCGGTAGTTGGCTCTGTAATAATCGGCGATAACCGGCCAGTTTTGTAATCATCGCCCAGTTCGATCCGTCATTGCACGAGTTGCTATTTCAGCCGTAGCATCGGCTTTCGTGCCTCTGAAAACAGCGTTTAAGGAAACTATTTCGATGCGGACGCGTTTCTTGTCGAACAATGTCGTTTTGCCAAGTCCGATCGCCGTGTTCCTGGAACTGACCACTCGAAATGGATTCACGCCACTGTTTACGTCTCTTAGATCGACGCTATGTTCGTGGGACTTCCGAACGGTTGATTTACGCGGTTTAAATCTGCGCGCCGACAGACCACCTGATATAGCGTGGCACACGTGACGAGATTCGATATGATACGAAAAAGGCGCGCGGATTATCGTGACTCGCTCGTACAGATAACCTGGAAACGTGGCGCGCGTTCAAGTATTTAACAAAAGTACGATAAAAATAACGGTAACGACGAGTTCTAACGATTGTCTGTAATAAACAATAGAGCAAATGCGATACTAGACACGTACGGAAAGCAAATAACGATAGAGGATAAATTGAAGCAGATTATCGATAATTGCGAACGCGATAAATGTGATTTACGTCAGAAATCCAGTCTATTGCGATTCATCAGCGTACGTTACACGCGCACTGTCGTTCGAACACGAGTAAACAAGATGATAAGCAGAAATAGAAGAAACGTAGACTATACGAATATTGTTTCTTTTACAATTAATCGTAACTTTATGTTATAAATAGGAAATTTTTATGGTTGATCATGGTTACCTCATTCGCTGCACGAACCTCGATAACTGCACATGCTTTAATCTCGTTTTCGTGCAATTGTCGAGGCTCTTCTGTAGCGCAGAATCGAAGAGCATCGTAGATAATTGAAATAGGGAATATTATTGCTTTTCACCCTATCGAACGGTGATTTCAGGTGTCGCAAGTTACGAACGTTCTGACAAAGATAGTTATGGAAGGTCTATTGATTGTTTCAAAATATTTAGACAACTGTTACGTGGCTTGACGTCGCAATGACGTCTTGCGACACCGTGGCAGCTTTCAACGGAGACTCGTCGTATGAAAATCAATTTGTCGGATGGAAAGTTTCGCTCGTTTTCCATACCAAGAGCGATATGTATTTAAAAGTGGTATGAAATATCACCGTAACGCAAGATATTAAGAAATATTCTATTCATTTTTCGTAACGTTTTACACGCTGGAAATTACACGTACCCACGTGTTTTATATTTTAATTCGCATTTCACTTTCTTATCGCCGCGCTGTCGCATTAAGTTATATCATTGCGTCGGCGTCAAGTTATTTATAGCAGTTGTTAGAGTCTGGTTTTTAAGTGAAAGCGAAAAGTCGCGGTGAACTATAATTAATCACCATAGAAACAGATAAAATCCAATTGTTGGACGGTTAATGACACTTCCTGTTTCATAAGTAGACGAAACGAAAAGGAGGCATCGTTCGTTCGCGTTTGAGGTAAAAAAGATTCTTCGATTTCTTTTTTTTTTCTCGAGAATAGTTGCAAATATAAATTAACGCAGCTGTTACTGTTTGCAGATGATTAAAATCGAAAAGGTAAATATACGTCTTATTCATCATCGAAGATAAAAAGGCGTGAAAGAAAACGGTAAACAGTTCGACGGGCATTATGATCGATCACGTGGAATATGTTTTTTGTTCATTAAATTGCGTCATACAATGATAATTGGTTCTATAATAATAGTTAGGACAATCGAGTAATTCGGTTCAGAATTTATCCGGATCTTATCTCGCGACGATCACAGTGGAAACGTCGACAGTACGTTTTACATGTTTAATTGATATCTGTCATCAAAACCTGAGGCTGCATTAATAAGGATCGTGAAATAAATGATGTCATGGGAAACGAAAATTTGATCTTCAAACTTGTTAAACCGGTAGCGAGCAAACTTCTTTCGCAATCGTGAAAATATGATAATTTTCACGATAATTAGTGAAGTACATTCGACCAGTCTCTATCTAAATAAAAAATGGCGTCTTCATATCAATACGAATCGGGTCTCGTTAATCTATTTAAGTCTCAACAACTTCCCGTCACTTAGCGAACACGAATCTGTTATTTTGAGGCATACGAACGGTACTGCACAATCTGAACGTAAAACAGGCTAATGCAAGCGTGCATTAAGTGTGCCAAGTGACGTTATAACCATAAAGAGTGGATCAAAATCGACGCCACGTTAGGTAACCTCAACTTAAACTAACTTGACTTCTACGAACACAATCTTCGAGTCAAGTCGTCTGAATCAAGCGACATAAATTCATGTAACACGACTACCCTAAACGAGGCTTGAATCTATGCTTTCCACATAGCGTGCGAGCATCTAACGTTCTTTGAATAGACAAACATGAACAATACATCAAAATAAGTGGACACATGCATACTTCGAATCACGGAGAGGTCTCACAACACACACTTGCGAGAGATCTCGATCGCATTTAGGTCTCTAAACGGCGAAACACCTTGGGAAGGTGTTCGTTTCGGTGCGCTTGGGAAAAATCGCGGTGGAAACGGTCAACTCGAACATCGACAGGTTTACGGAGGAGCGTCGCACGCCAATGCGAAAAAGAGAACGCGCTTAGCATGCGAGCAACGTTGTAATTGGCACGTCTTGCCGGGACACCGAATGCTCTTTCGAGGTTAGAAGTGCAATGCACTGTTGCGTTCACTGTGCTCCGCTGCACCAGCAGAATGTTTATACCGATGTAACGGTGCCCAAGGAAACGTCTATGAATAGGTGGAGCGTATTTTTAAAACGCGTTGGGATACCAAGCGATCGGAACGACACGTTTCTCTTTAACAGACGATCCTGCCGCCCAAAATCTTCGATATATTAGCCCGCGCAGCGAACGACGATCGCGCAGAGTCGTGTATTTTCTTCACGCGTCTTCTGCGTTTACGTTTCGGGTCGCGATCGGAAACTCTGCGTCCTGCGAACGGTTCCCACGTCGCTGAATCCCTGCTGTATAAATTAACCGCGGTGATTTTAATAAGCCTTTGTTACGATGTGCAAAGAAGTACAATTAGAATTCAACGGAGCAGTGGTTGTACAGTCATGCGCTATATAAACGATGGCTCGCTTAGAGGAGAGGTAAGACCATGGACGATATCCATTATGTATTTTGAGTTGAAGGAATTTTGGAATTACTGCACGCAAAGGAATTGTAGCTACAAATTTGGATTGCAGAATTTCTTGTGAAATTTAGAGCTAGAATTTTCAAATTATTTACTCTTTTGGAGGAAATCAATAATAATTCTGTAATATATATATGGTATTGTGGCATTGTGGCATTGTGTAATAGCTTTTGAAATGAATTTTACTTTGGAAGAAATTCTTGAGTTCCAAAATTTATATTATGGTAGATGGTATTTACCATTCGCAGAACAGTAAATCAGGCAACGTGATTTCTTAATTCAAATTTTCGTATGTACGTCTTCCTCCTGCAAGGAAAGTCGAATGAACGTTGGACCACTTTGCAAGCAAATGCAGAAACCCAGAAGTGCTCTGTCTTCTCACAGAATATATAAATTGAAGAGATTTCGCAAAACGCGACGCAAGATCGCGTTTCATGTGTTAATTAAATTAATAAGATCGATAAAGCTTGCATGATTTCTTAAGTTTTTCCGCAATAGTCGTCGAGAAAATGATGACTCTTATTATATATAATAATTTTAGCGAACAATGATACGATATATATATATAAATCTTACCAAAGAGAGTGCAATTAATTATCTCCATACTATATATATTATATCCCTCAAATGAATAATTTTTTCATTTGGTACTAATTTTCTTTCAGTATAATTTTAAATGTACGTATGAAATTATAGTTCTAAAGAAAAATGCAATAAATTATACTGAATTTTACAAATAATTATTAAATTCATATTCTAGATCTATCTGATATAAAATTAGTACCTCTAAACGTCGCATTACGTATCTTAAAAATTATTATTTTGTAGCCTTACTACGTTCAACTAATTCCAAAGATAATATGTACATTCGTATATAAGCTGATTAAGTAATTACATAAACACAGTGTCACCAGCATCGCGAAACTGCTAATCTCATATTTGCTATGAGAAATTGCCCTTTAAAACACAAGAATTATCCAAATCACTTAGATACCTGCAACTATCGAAAGCTATTTATTCCAAACAGCAATCTAACCTAATTTGCCTTAAAAATACCTCCGCGTTGAATCTGCGAACCGACCAACGGGCTGAACTACTCAAACGAAAATACACATTTCATTTTGCCAGGCCTCGCACGAAACGATTCAACTTTCCCCTCGAGCGAAGTGTACCTCCAACAGCGATGCAGATAATCACGTGTTTCGTTTCTGTTCCCAGCGTGGTTCTATCTCGTAAATTACGCGGAAACAAAAGTAATAGAGAAAAAAGAAAAGCAGACGGAAAAAACGAAACGGACGAAAAAACTGCGCGCGTGCATAGATCAACAGTTCTCGTTCGTAAATCGTCAAAGTTTCGTATCAAGCGCGAGCATCGCCATAACTAAGGGCTCGTTTCGTGGATTCGAGCCAGTTTCATTCACTTGGCGCGATGTTCGCCGGCCGATTGCGTAACTCACCGCCACTCTCGTTCTACCCTAACCTGCTTTTTGCGGACCCCGCGTGTCCACATGCAAATCCAGCCTCGCCCGTCTTAAGATCGACCCTTTGGCCACTGCGATCGATTGCGGTGGTCATTTTTCTATATTACGGACGATACGCTTTTACAATACGGAACAAAATGCGATCACCAGATATAATGAAGTACGATGCTTCATATTTTTCCCTTCCTCCGCTTGATTATTCGATGCTTGTTAGGAATGATCGTAACCAATATCTTTCTTGCATAATTTCAATTATCCGTGAATTAACATCCTGCTGGCAATGCTTTGATAATTAAAAGGAACACATATATTTTACCTAAAAAAATATCGTACAACATTTCTGCAACTTTTATAAAAAGAAAGAGATTGCTTCCTACTGCCAACGCTTCCCAGCAATAGAAAATTTCCTTTTCAGTAAAAAACTTCACAGAAACATGCACTTTTGAAAAAGCTGTAGTAGATTAAATTTAACCATCGTAATCACTAATCAATGCTGATGTCCTCTTAGAGCAGACATCCGAGTGCAAAGGATTAATAAAACAGCGTAACTTCTCCAGATAAAAAGTATGAATATAATCATCCCTCTCTTCCACGCAACTTTAATGTTATAAATTCCCTCGTCTACCGAGATTACATAAATTCCACAATATCAAAAGGTTAATAGAGTGTGCGGCACCTGCATGAGTCTATGAAAATAACGCTTATCACCTATTTTTTTTGTTAAGTCACTTCTCGGAAAATAAGAATCGCGTGAAGCCGCGTCAACACTCGCGTCCCATGCTACCCACCGGAAGTGAACTTTTCTCTTTATTGCTCGCGGTGTATTAAAATAAAGCGATCCAATAAAATCGCGCCACAGTTATGCACGCATAGAAAATACATTGAAATGCAAGAGGGCAATGCAATGCTATTCTAAATAATTCTAAAAATTTTTAATGTTTCCTTCCTTTTAAATTCCCAAGTTTCTTGAAATGTTTTAGCAACCGCAAATTTTTGCCGATAATATATCTGAGACCATACGTTTCGAAGGACTCACGTTGCAAGTTAAGATTTGTAAAAAGTATTCTGTTATCCTCTTTGTTTATCTTTCGATTCTGATATCCAGCATTCTAAAATAATTAAAATCACATCGTAGCCAAATTTCTCATTTATCCGTCGTTCGATCGACGCCATCGTAGTTCTCAGTTCGTCGTTTCAAATTCCACGCTGGAAGTTAAATTTTCTACCGAACGTGTCGAGACTTCCGCAACGTAACGCGCAGACCTTGATGCACGGAATTCATTATACTTTGCCTTCATAAACACGAAAACATTCCTGCGTGTAAAGCGCTCGCCGGCTTCTGATTAACAATAAACGCGTCCGCGTTGAACACGGACGGATCTGGTTTAATAAAATATTCCCCGCGATCGCGCGGCCACGATTTCGTCATCAATCTACTCGCGTAATCCACTTAGCGTTGTCGCCCAACGGAAAGAGAAAAATCCGCGGGATAATCTCAGAGCTAATCGCGACGAGTCCCTCGTTGCTCGTACGTTTTACGTGTCGTCCCGTTTAAAAGCAACATTAACCGGAGGAGTGTTAATTTACGATCGTGGAACGACCAACTATGGAGCACGTTAATAAGCGATGATCGCTCGGAGGAACATAATCCTTCAGAACGATACAAAAATAGGAAAATCGTAATTACGAGGACATGTAATTATACGATGCAACGGTACTTATAGTCCGTGATGATAATGCTTGCTATCCCATCTACGTCGTATATTTTTAATGTCTACAAGGAATTAAAGTATGCTCGTACGTTGACTCTTTATTGTAATATATGTAATATATGTATGTGTATCTTCGTCTCGTATACGAGTAAAATTAAACGGCAAACATAAAACTAGACGAAATAAAATCTATCCAGTACTTGAACCACTTGAAGCATAAATACTTAAGTGTACAGAGACCACATATCAGGTAGCTTACGTTATCCTTTTCCTTAACTAAAATTCTTCTAATTTTCTTCTAATTTTCTACGTCTTCGTTACCTTCATTACCATCACCTTCCCCCTATTAGTCGCCTCTTACGACAAGCAGGGGATACTGTGGGTGTATTCTGATCCCCACCACACAGGGATGTAGCCATCTTTAAGGTTTAAGATTTAATATTTTCTACTGGATCTTTTAATTCCAGTAGAAGACGTTTAGAAGAGCTTAATGCTCTTATTTTGTCCAATGGAAAACTTCCTCTCTTATACTATTTTAAACAATCTTTTCCCTATGTACATTTTTTCCTTCCCCTCATACTTTTCTCATTGCATACTCACTTTATACATTCTCATTGCACACATTTTACACTTAATATCGTTGTTTGCGTTATCCTTTTCCTTAACTAAAATTCGTTACCCTTTTCTGTATCTTTGTTAACCTTTTCTTCCCCCTATTAGTCGCCTCTTACGATAAGCAGGAGATACTGTAGGTGCATTCTCATCTCCATCGCACAGATAAGTAGCCATCTGTAAATTGCAGACATTAGAAATTACACTATTGCGACGAGTCACATTTCGTGAACGTTCGACCGCGTTTCGAGATGGCTGCGCGCTCCCCGTGAGAAAAGAAGAGCGCCTACGAAATCAACCATGAGAACAGACTGCCTTTTGTTGCCAAGTGTAGCGATTCTGCCGACAGGATTACAGCGCTGTCGAATTAACCCGTCCAGTCGGCCTCTGATAGCCCGTTCGCTGACTTGAAAGCGTACCTTTCAGCGGAAACAAAGAAAACACGCTCAGCCGTACAATTAACTGCATCGTACTGCCTGTTCGGAAATTACACACGTATCTGCCGCGAAATTATACATTTCCAGCAGAAAGGAACTGTATGAAAAATATTATACACTATATTGCGAGAAATCGATTTAATCGGAGGTTAATTCGAAAAAAAACGTTGAAACCTTTACATTCGCTATACTTAATCCTTAAACGCCGGCACGGAATACAGCGGTGTAATTTTCGAGGTTATATCCGCAACATTCCGTATAATATTGATGCGTACAATTGTAATTAGTTGCATACACAAGATTTGTGATTAGCTGCTTTTTAGCGGACAGGGTTTAATTAGCTTAAATATGTCTAGAAGATATAAATACCGTTGTTTGCGGAGCTCTTGTAAAATCGTAGCTACTTCTCGTAACCTCAATGGAACATGGCTGACGCGCAACGAAGTGCTCGCGCGGTACGGAAATACTCGATCGAATCACCGATCTCGCTGCGAATCTGTATTGCGAAACGTTTCGTTCATCGAAACGGTCGTGTGTATGTATTTAGATTTCGCTGAACGCAGGAGAGGATAGACTTACGTATCACAGGACTGAAGTCGATACACGGATATGTAAGCGATAACAAGCACGGCCTTGTACATATGTGCTTACGCCGAACGATTAGGTCCGAGGACTCGTTACACGAATACATACGCGATAACGAACCACCGGCCTTGTCACTTACGTCTGGTCATGTGCGCGCAAGAGAAGATATGTTTTAGGTCAACGAAGGAATTCAATGAACTTTGACACCAGACGTACCAAAGTTTCCCTATTCTTAAACTATTACTTTATTTTATCCTCAATGCGACGTACGCGCGAACGAACTCGAGTCGCTTCGATTCAGCTAACCTCAACTCAGGTTCGTGTATTCGTACATATTATCGTGCACATGACTCGAAGCTATTCGAGTTCAACTAAACAGTGGATAATTGCGATAAGATGATATCGATTTTTAATCGTTCTTTATAGTTAGTAGCATTAACCTAGCTTGCTTGTAGTTCACATTAATAAATGCCCCAACAATGAGACGATATTCGAGCGAATTTCAGCTTTGTTAAATTATACAAGTTATTAACACATTGTTTGCGGATCACGTAAAATTATGTTTTTACACGACACATTTCAAATTG
The DNA here is from genome assembly GCA_963969225.1 of Xylocopa violacea. Classification (NCBI taxonomy): domain Eukaryota; kingdom Metazoa; phylum Arthropoda; class Insecta; order Hymenoptera; family Apidae; genus Xylocopa; species Xylocopa violacea. The sequence continues at coordinate 20,884,181 of CAXAJV010000008.1, forward strand.
CTTTCATTTTTGTATCCTAAGTAATCACTACCTTTGCTCCTTTTTTTGCAAAATATTACGTTCGCGCAGCGAAACTCCCGCATACAATGTGCCAACAAGAAATCTTCTGTTGTACAGACAACAGAAAAGCAGATCGGTCGTTAGCCTGTTATTATCGGATCAGTCGAACAAAAAATTTCTCCAGTACACACACTCTCATGTATATATACCAATGAATATTTCACGAACGACAAAACTGCGACGCCATTAACGACCACGCACTAGCGCCTAACCTAAAAACTGCATATTAACGCAGCAAGCCTGCGCGAAATGTTTCGCGTAAGTCGAGGAAATGTATCGCAGAGGAGGCGAACGCGAACAAAAGCAAACGTGCCGGTTACGTAAGCGGGTTATGCGAATGGTACCGTGTCGGAAACTAAAAATTATCACGGAGACCACGTCACTCCTAGAACCAACAATTTCGCGTTCCGCTGGCGAATGGCGGTCCGATCGCAGTCGGAGATCGACGCGCGGCGATTCTCCACGCGTTGGAACGCCCACTCGCTCCCGTGGCGGACGACGCGCTAATTTTGAAGGCGTCGTAATCGCGGCTGACGATGAACTTTGGAGCGAAAACAAAATTCGTCGACGCAATCGTTCTGCCTGTGACCACGACACCGTACTACGCTCCATCATTCCCGATGCGTGTAGAACACAGTGTAAAACGTCGCCTCTGCTCGTATGGGAATATTCAAGAGCGGTATGACGCTCGATTATTCATCGGTGTAGAATTGACGTTGTACACGGGTGATGCTCGTGTGGGAATATTCAAAAGTCATACGATGTTCGATTATGCATGTATATACGTATGCACAGTGGCGTGTGTAAGTCTTAGGCTTATTTCAAAAATGGTTTTGTCCGTATAGAAATGTACAAGTTCCTTTCCGCTCAGAAACATTTAATTTCTATATTAGCGAATGAAATGAACGATCGACTATTAATAATGTTGAAATCGTGCTACTTGAAATAAACAACTGGAATTTATGTAACTTGGATAATCTATAAACGATGCTTTGAATTATCAATCTATTACCAATATTCTAGATTTTACATTCATCAGTATTGAAAGAAAAGCTGTAAAATGTATTATTATAACTGGAGAATGCGAAATGATCCGTAGATGCGAGTGAGATTTTGGAAAATAAACGTACAAGGAAATGGTACGAACAGTAAAACCAAGGAATAATTCGATAAAATCGCCAAGGCCTCAAAACTATTAAACGTGAAGCTATTGAGCTCGTTCGCGATGTAGAATCATCCAATGGAAAGGTTTGAGTCAATTGAACAAGTTAAATAACAATTTAAGGATAACCTCTATGGTTATCATTATCAATAGTTTCGATATTACAATTTTGTAATTGTATGTACGTGTATCTGCTATCTAAGAATGTTATCTGCAGATGTAGATTTACATAAACTACATGCAAATTTTTAATTTGATTAAACACTTCATCGAACGCTTATTTATACTATTCATTTTAGTTTCAATTTTGTTCAATTATGCACGCCTTTACATGAAGTAAGATTGTTATATATTTCTATTTTATATATTATTTTATATTTATTTTTCATTTTATGAAAAAAAAATCGTAAGGTCAGAGACATTTGCATTTTGAAGAATTAACTCGAACAGCTCTCCGAGCAAATCAATCATCTTGTGCGATTTGAACTGTCGCAAAGAAACTGATAATAATTATAGATAATTATCGAGGATTGGATATCAAACAATCATGTGTTCGACGATCGCGACGTGCATGTACGAAAAAGAAAGTACGAAACAGAGGCAACGTTTCTCGTTCGCTGTTCGCCTTCGCATCTCGCGGTCGATGATCAACCGCCGCGTGTACACGCGTTAAAAGCGCTGTCGAATCCGTGTTCGGCGATCCCCTGGTTGATGCGTTTTGCGCGACCGCCAAAATTCCTCGGCCGGGGTTTATAAACGGTCTGTGCGTCAGATGACGTCTGAATGCAAGGAAACGATAGGCTCGAGCATTAATAGCTCTGAAAACGAGCTACAAAACCAGTGAACACCAGGTTCCGACTTAGATTTCGTGAAGGCTAGCAGTCGGCGATTACGTGTCGAGTAAAGCATCGCGCCATTACGAAACGAGATAAAACGTTGTTGAAAAACTATGAAGAGATTCGTTGATACCCATATGCATCGCGCAGAGGGAACCGAGGAACGTGTCCGCGTAAATTACGAAGCTATTATTAGAGACATAACGCGCAGTTTTCCTACCTTTTGCAATGGCTCAGTCTCGGCCCGATCGATCCGCGCGGAACGCCGCTTCAAAGCGTGTCTCCGCGCGGTAGGCCTTTAAAGTAAAGGGGAGATGCTCTTGAAAACAAGCGCATAGAGTCGCCTTTAAAACGCAATCGGTCCAAAAACGAAGCTATAACCCTCGAGTTATAACCGAACTTTCCGCGCTAAGTAGCAGCCCAACTTTTTAGCTGGTCCAACTTCCGTCGCGATATCCTGGTGAATAATTTACGATCGACGCGTCCCCTACCCGCGTCCCGCGCTTGTCCCCCTGTTTCAGAATACGGGATACGCTTCCGAAACGTTACCTCAGCCTTAAGGTCTATTAAAGAGCGCGACGCGCCGCTTATTTAGCAACTCGAAGCGATCTACCGTTAACTTTGAAAATCCACGCGCGCGTGCACGCTGCACGATACGCTGAGAGGCGCAATATACGTGTAGGTAAAACCGGAGCGTGAAACAGAAATGTCACGGTGCGACTGTGAAACGACGACGCCTTGAGAGCCGGATATGAACGCTTATTGGATACGATACGGCTCGCGAGGTCCGTTTGGTGCAGTTGGCTTTTGTGCAACTTAAACTTGCGCTGTTCCAATTAAGAGCAGCATTGGATAAATTTGTAAATGCCCGCTGCATTGATGGCAATTTCGAAGCAATTTTATGGCGTTACTGCTCGATAACGGAGGCTCCAAGTACATTCGCGAGTATATTAACGCGATATTAATGTTATATTCATAGAATACACGATTAGAAGTGTCACGACACTTATTATTTATATAATAAGCGTTACTTTTACTCCCAAAAATTCCTCTAATCGTCGAATCAACGATGAACAGACGACACTTAACCGCGTCGCGAAATAAATCACGATTTCCAGATGATTCGACGGTGGGCCTGAAAAGCGACGGTGAACCTGGTCGATTGAAAAACGGCGAGATTTTCGCGAGATGGCTGCCACTTTGCTCTCTTGCCGATGGAATAAGTGTGTCACGGCCAGCCGGTAGTAGGAACGACGCTCGTTCAGTCGAGCCAGGAAAGCTTCTGTACCGATATATACGACCAAAAGGTGAGTGTACAGCAAAATGCTGCCTTTGTACGTATACACCCAGTTTCCGAGCGCGCAAGAACGCTTATACGCGCGGGTGCGTGTATTTGGGCGCGCCTGTGTGTGCGACGCGCGCGACCAACTATTCTGTACAGAGGCAACACATAGCAAAAGTCGTTGCAGGTGGAGGAGGAGGTTATTACGATCATCGTCTTTCTGTCTCCTTTCCCCACCCGCGCTGTACAATCGCTCTGCCTCTCTTTATCGCTCGCATCGCGGCTCGCTCTCTCCGTGTGCCAGACTCATTTAACCTTTACGAGCCGAAGTATGATACAGACATAGACTGTGAGTGAGTGAGTGGAAGAGAGAGAGAAAGAGTATGTGTGTGTGAGTGTGAGAGAGAAAAAAGAGAGAGAAGAGAAGGCTGGTAGAGAGCACGAAAGGATTGGTCGTCGTCGAGAGTTGACCCTAGCCGTCGCACGAGCATAAAGCATTTCTAATTCAGCGAATTAGAAATCTGTATGCCGCTCCAGTGTTTGGTCAACTCGGGAAACCCGCGTGCGCGCGCGAGTCGCGGAAGTGGGCGAACAAAGAGAAACTTGGGTTATTTACGTTGGCGATACGTGATCGGAAACGCAGCGCAGGTATAGTGAACTTAACACATTATAAATGAAACTCGAAGGCGAGTACGTTACGTGTACGAACGAGGGTTAATTCGACCCGACTGCGTGCAAAATGTGAATTTTTATTCACTGCGGCATGTTTCAGACGCACACCAATTTCAGCTAGCTTTCAGTGTTACAACGATATCAATTATTCGTGCCTTTCTGTTACGGATTATTTAATGCTGATGCATCCGCCAGCGGAACCTATACTTAAGATCGCCATTCAGGGACGAGTCCCTGCAGTTTATATCAATTTTTCAACATAACTCCTGCATGTAAGTACGGCAAAAAGATAGCACGATCGCTGTCACGCAGAAAATCGTAAACAGTTTGCGTGGAGAATGTTTCGACAGCGGCAACGAACGTGACAAACTTGGTACGCATTAATCAAGTTATTCGAATCGCATCCTTCGATTCTATTTTTACACCTCGATGTTATTCAAATATTTGAAATATGTGGAAAAAGTGTGTCCAGACTTTCGTAACAATCCCTCTACATTTACAATAAAATTATCAACGTTTCCCCGAGCAAATGTCGAGGCTGTTCGACGAAGAATTCCGGTTGGTATGCGCTCTGTACGCGGAAAACTCAGGCGACGTTTAATTCACCTTTATCATTTAACAATCGGCTTCCTACACGCGTCAGCCTTTTCCACCTCGGAACAAGGATACCACGCTGAGAGTTTCTCTCGTTAAAGGCGTACAGGCCGCTCTTAGCGACACGGTAGTCCCACACCGTCGTTCCTTATGAATATTTATTGTTCCAGGGCCCGGTTGTACACTTTCTTCCGTATCGGCGACGGTTATTCTGCGCGGCAGGCCACTCGATCATACGCGCACGCCTCCGTTCTATTTGTCGGTTTCCACGGCGCGCAAAGAGACCCCGACGGACGAGGAGGTGGTGAACGACGACGGTGACTGCGCGCGGCGGAGGTGGGGCGGCGGGCACTGGCAAAAGGAGTCGTTGAACTACAAAACAACAGACGTGGACGACCGGCCTAAAAACGCTGCAGGAAGAGCCGGCCTCTCGATTTGTCTCGCTTCGTGCTTGCTAATTGCCGCTTGCTTTTCTTAACCTCGAATCTCTTTCTTCCTCGCAGGACGAAGCCGGCAGCCATCGGAGTCGATGCCGCGCTCGCGTTCGTAAATTAACTCTATCGCGACTAAACATGAGAACGACTCGGATAACCTCCCGCGCGCTTGTTAAATATTATAATTTCCTTATCTCGATCCTTATACAAGTACAAGATTTTTTCGAAAGTAATAATGCAGCTGGATATCGCTTATTTACGTTCCAGAAAGTCGTAAATAATGATCATGCGGATACCATTAAAATTTGTTAAAAATAAATAATAAAAATAACGATTGAAGCGAAAAAATGTTAGAATAAAAGAAAGAAATATTTGTTTCGTACTGTTCATTCAGTACTCTTGTGGACACCATGAAGAGGGAGTAGAAACTAAAACGGATGAGAAATTTCTGTTGCACGATGTACATAAAATAACATAAATAGTAACAAAACTCACATTTCAGTCAGAAATTCAGATTTCAGTCGTATTCTCTTCAAGGTACATACATACTCTCTTTCTGCTCGTAGATATACCTACGCTGCTACATTCGCCATTTTCATTGGTTGAAGCAACACTGCAGCTCGCCTTCAGTGGGGTTTTCAATAAGGCTCACATTTTCTCTTTTACCGGATCAACGAACCAAAAATAGATTTTTGATCGACGAATAAACTATACTACTACTCCAACGCCCAGTCTAAAATTGCAAAAATCTACCTCCAGTATTATTTTTTATATTGCCATAAATAAATGTAATATACAATATATTTTTTATTTAAAAGGTGGCTGTCACACTCCAACGAGCTTCAATACTACGGAAGCAATGAAAATTGCTTTATTGCTACTTTCGATTGTTCGACGAAAAAAGTTCGTAGTGTTTCCCACAGTAATGGGTATATCAATTAAGATACTCCTTTTATAGAGTTCTCGAGTAATTGTCGATTTCCGTGGTACACTCATCCAGAGGATATACCTGGACGTTATGTAACTCGAACAGAGGGTCAAAGAGATTGCATTGGAAATAGAATTAAGGACTAATTGGAAGATATACACCGTGTCCTATATAAGTATTTCTTGCGACAGATTCTCAGTACTTTCCTTGAGCTGAATGAAAGATCGTGTTAGACATAAGCTCAACTATATATTTCCCATTCAATATAGATGTACGTAATTCAAATTTAGTCCACCACATGACAATGTAAATTTGTAAACTGCAAGAAGGTTTGAACAATTGATTATTTCTGTATGACGCCAAGTTAGAAGTTAGATACAACCTTAATTACATTTTGATTGAAAGCCAAACCTATCATTGATCATCTTGGTACAAACGAAGTTTTTCCTTTAATATTACTTCAAAGAATTTGTATTTAAAAAGAAAATCAAAAGTATGCACTGTGCAACTACACACTTCTGAATGAAGCCAATGTAAGGCGTGTCCCGTCCTCTCCTTATAAATCTTTCCACAAGCAATTACATCAGTGTAACATTTTTCCACGCTAGAACATCGGTACAAACATAATAAATTATCCTTCTTCGTTGTACGCAATCCTATCTTCGCATGTGACATTGCTGTATGCAAATTACAGAGACAGAAATAAATTAGAGAAAACATTGGCAAGGAGAACCGTAAGTTGTGAACAGCCAAGCACGGAACTATGCGCGTTCCGTCAACTTCTTGTACGTTTGATTGCATTTTTATTTTAAGCATCGTTACTTGTGAATGACAGCCGAGCAACAATCGAGTATCCACCGCGACCGGTACCACCTCGTCGAGACGCGTGGGCCGTGTCTTGCCACGCTTTCTCTGAGAGCATGCAAACGCACGCTTCTAATTGCGAAACTTCTGAATGAATCCAGATTCCTTGGCGAAATTGTGTAACCCCGCGTGCGAAGCCGTGAAAACAAATCGATCCCCAGGCGCAGAAAGACACTGGCCGAGCTTAGAACGTATCGAACGGTACGTTTCCGCGTCCTCGAAGCGGAATATTACCTTTCCGCGTGTGTTAAACATGGATGATAAACAATAACCGAGTATCACGGTTCGTACGTACGTACGTGTGCCAGTTTAAATCGTGCCACAAGGCTAACGATCGACGACGCGTTCGAGCGGGCAGTAAAAAGAGAGAAGAAAAAAAAGAACAGTCCGCACGAACGGGAACGCCGCTACTTTTGGTCGATGGAGGAAAGCAACGTCTCTAGACCATTGTCCCATTAATATGCGAGGAAAACGTGACGTAGCCCTGGCGTCCTCGATAGAAAATCGATGCCTCGAAAATCTATGTTTAAACGGGACAATTTCGAGCGCGCCTGCAAAACTAGCTACGTTTCCGTTGCATAATTTTAACCTTTAACCGGTTGCTGACGCTCTTGCTATCGTCTCGATTTCTCGCGTTTCAAATAGAAACGGGAACGCAGCTTTTCCGTGCAGTTACCATGCCCCGTCTTTTCATCGCGTTTCTCTGCATTTCCTAATACCAATTTTGTTACTGAATTTTCTTACGGATACTACGCGTGTAACCATTTGCATATATTTAGTATCTCGAGACGTTACTTTCTCTGAACATGATAAAACATTATTGGACAAAAGTATTGTACGTGACACTGTGCTTTGTCGAGTATTTCCTCGACGCGTTTGAATAGATATTTCAACTCTCCCAGATGCAAGTATTATATTTAATCCTGTTGTTCCCTTCGAGGCTATATAATTCAGAACAATGATTATGTTCATTTATAGAAGATATATACGACGAGTATTAAAACGCATCTACGCTCTTTCAATCAGCTTTTACCTACTTCCACGATATTAAATTTTTGCCTTCACGTGAAAGTGCTATTATACGATAAGAAATTTAATCTACTTGGAACTGATTAATCGATACCTAAATGCCGCATTAAATATAAAGATACGATTTTGTAGCTACTGTACGTGAGATCGCTCAGCGCACATATATCTTCGTCTTTCTTCTGGTAATTTCTAGTTACCATCCAATCTCTAACAGAATACTAATTCTTTCTCTTTGTTAGCAACGTTTTCCTCCTTTTTGCACGCTTTCTCCCGCTGCAGATTGTTCCACTTCGGCACAGCATCTTTTATTTGCATAGACGAATTATGCGAAAAACTTTCCAAGCGACAAAACGCACACTGGGTGGAAAAGAAAAAATGAGGAATCAAAAAATCGACGCTGACTCACTCATTGATTATGGGCGGCCAATGAAAACGACGTAACCTCTCGATTTAACCCGGGTTTCGTTCAGACATTATAGTAAGTACAGAATCGTGCTCTCTCGAAACGAAACGCAACGTGATTTTCTCCGTCCTAGAAACGGTCCTGATTAGAATAATGACGTAACTAGCGTGTGTGCATCGCAAATGACCCATTAGATTATTTCTATTCCGTTCCCCCGCTGTCATCCGTGTCTGTGGCGCTTTTACTCCCGCAATGAAATCCCATTTTTACCATGTTTCGTTCCACGATTTCACCTACCAGTGGAAAAAATTGTTTTCATTTCAGAAAAGTTCTACAGGAGCGATTATAATACAATTTTCACCTATTTTCAGAATCCTTAATATGAACATAACACAATTCTCCTCGAATGTCCAGTATTTTAAGGTTAATCCTCAATTTCATTCGTTTATATGAGTAGAGATACATGGACACCACACTGAAAAAATCATAAAAACATATATTTCAGAGAATGGACGTTAAAGAAACTTGCAGCAGTAATAAAACTGATAATGAAATATTAATTTTCAGAAAATTCTTAAGTTTCCTCCAACCATGCTACTAATTACGAATTAAATTAATGCAGAGAATAATTACGATTCGTTTCTCCAAACTACGAACCGCGGAGTACTCTCCTTCTATTAACTCCAACTCGGCATTACGCGTATTTTCAAGAGAGGAAAAAGGTCGCGGAAAGCTTTTCCTACTTTTTTCTTTTTCTATATTATTTATATCTCTATTAACTCCCCGGTCGTGCCAATAATTTTGTGACTCACTGTACGTGTGTATACGCTATACGGACAAGGGGTTGCAATGCCTCGTGTGACGCAGCGGCGAACCGAAGGGTGGGGATCCTGGCGTGTATGTACGCCTTCTCCCTACCGTATATAATGCTCTGCGCCCCTCTAACCCCCTCTATCCCGCCACCCGCCCTTCCGTTCGCCCTCTAGCCCGACCGCCCACCTTCTCACTCTCCCCACCGATATTCAACTCCCGGCGCCCCTCGGTATATCCCAGCGACGTTGCCGGGTGTTACATAATAGCCGTGCACCGTTGCCAGCTTTCTACGGGTGGCATGCGACGTTGCCAGCTCGAACCGGTGTACCATGTCGAGTCCGCCTGCCTGTGCCTTGCTTTCCTTGCCTGTTTGCCTGCCTGCCTGCCTTGCCTGCTTGTCTGTCTGTCTGCTTGCCTGCTTGCTTGCCTGCCTGCCTACCTACCTACCCACCAGAGTCTGGCTAAACTCAAGCCAAACCCGTATCCAGGATCTTGGGAACACGGGCTCTTTGGGGCTTGTAATTAAATGGGGGCTTGGTAGAATTAGGAAGAATAAAGTAACGCGGAATAACTTCCTCCTATGATGTGCGACTTTAATATCGTTGCATCTTGGTATTAATAGCGGTTCTACGTTCTAAGGAATTTTACTGTAGAAAGGATGGCCGCGTTAGGAAGAGCCTTAAGGGGCGGTTCGAATAGCGTATCGACGCCTAGATGCATCGAGCTTGAACTTATATGTACGCGTACCCGTGGTCGAAGTCGAGATTTCTTGAAGACAGTTTTTGTTATTGAATATTGTAGTTCATATATAGTTCCAGAGATAAGTGTGATAGTTATGGTTAGTTATGGGAATATTTGTTGCAGAGTTATAGGTTGTTGCGGAATTATACGCGTTTTATTGCGTCTCGATGGAATGCGTTAACTTCTGTTGGGTACGTTTAGGTTCGTTTATCGATCAGCTACTTATGTGTGTTTGTGAAAAGTCGATGTCGAGACGCATGCCTTTACCACGCTAGGAGGTGTTGCTTGTATTTGACCGATCTATTATGGCAATTCCCTTTGTCCATGAGAATCTGGGCCCTACCCTAGCGCGGATGTCTCGGGCTGGTTCCGGATCTCGGATTACCAGGCCCCTCGAGGCGTTTCAAACGGAGCCTCGCTCTACTTATTCCATGCTTGAAAAATATCAACTGAATGTGGTGAGAAAGATTCCTTTGTTCTTCGTATATTAATCTGCTGGCTCCGTTACGCATTAATTTTGCATTCGATGCGTTATGCGAGAAGCATAACTGTTCATTATTTTTAGTCCCATTTCTTATACTTCCAACCATAAAAAAGAAAATGTTCTTAATACAATATTTAAGAATACTGAAGGAGGCATGAAATTCAATTTCAAATGTGTATCTATTCCTTCAAAATGCATCATTTCTCATTTTAGTCTCAGAACATTGGATTTTTATAAAAGAAATATCATCCTGTAAACAAGGAAGCTATTAATTTCATTTCTACATAGTTCTAACACATCGAATAATATTTTAGACGACACATGTGACATTTTAATTAAACCAGAGCTTAATTATATTTAAAAAATTGTTACTGGTCATAGAAAATAACTGATTCAAACATATTCTTTTTAGAGGTACACACAAAACAGAAGACTGAAACTATGTTTGTAACGAAAATAACCAGAATATCCTGAACGCATGAAACGTGGTGCGATACAATTACGTCGGTGCGGGGCCCGTGAAGAGGGATTACTTTTGAATCCGAAAGGTAGGGCCTTGAAATCAACAAAAACGCGTGTTCTGACTGGCCCCAAGACGAGGCGTAGTTGCCAATTTCGTCTGGCCGCACACAACTGGCAACGTCGCTGCGAACTCTATCGATTCCAGATCTACAATTTCTCGTTAGCACTCTGGGTCACTCGAGCACGTTTCCGTGGCATGGTACGTGACTACAAAAACTATTACGTCCATCGCAAAAAAGAAAAAGGAATGACGAAAAATAAAGGTATTACCATCTATATCGGCTTGGGTATTTATCTCGTGAGAATGTCTGTTATTTTGCGTTGTAACCGCCAGCACCGCCTCGAACTTCATAAAGCATTCTATTAATATCAAACAACGGAACAAAACGCTCAGCATTCGGTAAAGGAAGAGGAAAAGAAAGTTCCGCGAGCAGGTGTTTCGACTACACGGACCACTTTTGGGGGAGCTACGATGGTATAGAGTCGTAAAAGATAAACACCAGTAGCCAGGAGGGAAGGAAAAAAGCGACAAAGAAGATGAAAAGAACTGTACGATGCAAATACATTACGGTAACTCAGGAAATTTTTAATTTCCTTCCCAATTTCCTAAATTTATTTATCACTATTTCATTATCGTTCATCCATCCGTTTCTCCCGCAGAAAGTAGTTCTAGAGGAAGCACAAGGCGGTACTAAAAATATTTTGTACCGTTATTTGTGAATGCTGCATGCTTTGAAGAAAAATGAGGGCACTCGCGTTTAACAACTATTAAACAGGGTCACTGAACGGTATACTCGTTCCATTCGATTTTATGCTACTGAACGACTCATGAACGAAGGAGAACGATTTATAGAATAATCTTGAAATTCAGTTTTCAAAATGGACAACGTACAATTAACCCAAGTTTTCTCGCCACTCTGACCTTTAAAAAAACGTATCAAATCAAAATCGTAATTCTAGTATACTTTTAAATATGTCATAAAAATACTTTGTACTTATCTATAAAATATTTAAGAATAACTAACATATATTTTAGATTTCCAATTTCGAATGCGATAATTGAATTCAGTTCTCCGTCTGAGAACAAAAACACCAATGAAAATTGTGAAAATGTAAGAACAAGAAAGCATCGACCATCGCTGCAGGTTTCAGCCAATGCTTTTCAAACGAGCAGTACGTCGTTCACCTCTTTCCTGAACTCGGCATCTTAGCCGGTGAAAGTCAGTCGTATGTTCTATGTGGCCAAGAGCCCTTGGAGAACATACGTCGAATCATATACATGTAAGATACATGTATCTATGTACAATCAACACATATAATATGTATATCCTGGCATTATGCAGGGGCATGCATCGACTGCATTATTGTATAAGTATCATGCACACTTGACGCATTATAACTATTCCAACTGGTAAAACTAGTACTGGGATGGTTCTGTTTCGCATCATACAGAACTCTGCACTACAGTTGTCAAGCTGTAACGTATATACATAATTAACGTAGAATATAAAGAGATATTGTTGAATATTCCATAATAAAACTTACACGTTAAACCGAAGTGATTTACAAGAAGGGAATAATATATGCGAATATAAAGATTACTATATACCATTCCTAAAATATTATTATAATTTTAATCCGATTTTATATCACGACCTTAGATTTCGAATAACGAATGCACTGTGTACGTCATAATTTTTGTCCTTCACTCGCGAATCAGCTAATCTTACGACAAAGCAATGGCGTATGGAACACTGTCGAAGATACGTGGATGACTGTGTCACGAGTTACCGTTGTTTCCTTAAAATGAACAAATTTCGCCGACACTGCGAAGCGGAAAAACTTTGTATCAAGATCGCCTGAACGGCGAACGAAGGAGCAACCAGTGTACGAGGAGTTCGCAGAACGATGATCGAGGCAAGTATAAGGAGTGCTCCGTTTACCAGGCTGCCAACTCAGTCGCTTTGCCGTGGCGAGAGGGCAAAAGATGCGACGTTGCCGGGCCGGGAGCGCGTAAATGATCGCCGTGAACGTTGCAACGCCGCGAAACGAGAGACACGCTGTGAGACATGAAGGAGAAGGCAACGTAATCGTTTCGGTTTGAAACGCAATGCCGGCCGCTTGCCAGATACCGTAACAGGGTCGACGGATGAAGAAATTTGGCGGTATCGACTTCTTCGTGCAGGTGTATTCGAGGAGACCTCGATGTCTGAAATCCCAAAACTCTTTTGCGGTGAAACGTCACGGATCCTGGGGGAATTACGTTGCGGTTATGTGCCCACAATGTCCTTAGCACGAATGCCTACTTATCGACACTCTGCGCTTGAATATTAAAGCGAATGTTGCCAACGAAACATCGTGTGTCTCTAATATTCGGAGGGAAACGATCTAAACGATTATTCCTTATTTCTAAATGGAACTAGAATACTAGAAACAAAGTTTAAGTAATACAAGGGAATGACAAAGATAATATGTAACGAGACCCATTTCAGACCAAAGTATCCGTAGCGTTTTCACAATTATTGTTTTATGCAGCTCACAACGCCACAATTAACTGCATCCCAAAGGCGCAATGCGTCAAAAGAACGATCTGATTAATCGCATGATCTTCAACCTCGTGTCTTCATTCACATGGAGCTGATACGATCTCTCGTATTGCTTTTCAGAAGAAAACTGCAATTAAAATTTTGAAGTTATTCAAAAAATATCATTACCAACATATTTTAAATTTATATCGATTCTATCAAACTGCATACCCCGCAAATCGTTTTCCGTACATTTCACGAAATACAAGTCGTTTTCGGGTATCATGTAAAATACACGATTCACTTAAGTTAAGGCACCCTCCGTCGAAGAAACAAGGAATTCGATTGCCGCTATAAGAAAGGAACACCCACACAAGGGAATAGAGTCCCCGTGAACATGGAGGGTATGTAACTCGGATACATATTTGTGACAGCTCGTATATCATCGTAGGTGCACCAACACACGAAAATACGTGTGACTGGAGGTTGTTCGGAGAGTCGAAGGTTTTCGGATGGGTGACGTCGAGTGGAACACGAGGACGAGGTGCGGAGGAAAGGTGGGGTGAGCATGGGGTGTAGGGGCGCGGTAGAGTATGGGGTGGGGAGAGATGGGGCAGAGTTGGGCTGGAGAAGGGGAGGGTGGTCGACCACGCGCGATCAATATAACAAAATACGCCGGCAACCCGGCACATACATACATGACGCGTGCGCGCACACATGTACATTCTCAAGCATTCTGTCAATATACCGACCTGTACACACGCTCACGCACACACATACGTACGCACAAATTGTAAATATAATCTAGACGTGCATACAATCTCGCTGGTTGGATCTGTATGTGTGAAAGCTCTACTCTTATCTTCGTGTGACCATAAATTGCAAACGCGATACGTGTGCATATTACTTGTGCACAGCCATATATACGTATGCACACTCGATGGATACAGTTATATGTCGTGTGTGGCGAAACGCAGAGAAATTCGGAGGTACATCATGTGCCATGCGTGTATATGCAAGGGAAACGTACGTTTCGATAAGTGGACAGAACGCATTGCACGGATACGATGCACATGCCGTACGCATAAGAATGTAGCGGACGTGCGTTTCAAGACACATCTGAATCGGATTCTTGGACTTCATGCATCGTCCGCGCGAGAAAATGGATCAGGGTATATGCAAGATTTGGCAGATTTCTTATCTTTCTGTGTCATGTATCGAATCTGCATTGTAGAGTACAATCGAAGTAACCTTTAAAAAGCTTTCTTTGTGAAGATTGGATACGATAGTTTACAGTATTGTATACATGCAGGTAGTTATGTATATACAAAAGTATATGTATATATTCGTATGTACATCAACATTAATAATTACGAAGAAAGTGCTTCTACTTTCTTATGGACATGTAAAACATGGACATAAGAATGTTACATTACTTAATATAACATACAAACTATTTCGTGTTTCTGTAAAATATAAATAACTGAAGATAATACTACGTGGTACATATAGCTCAAAATAAAATTATAATTTATTTTTACAGAAAACTGATTTGTTCGAATAACTTGAGTATGTAAATGTTTTGGATTTGTATTATTGCTTATACATTCGTAAAAAACTATTTTATGAATTATTAATCTAACCTAACCTAACCTTTGCGAATAAATATTTTATCTTCATACGTAGAATACATAATTATCTTTCGTAATCCAAAACTTTAAAAAAACCAAATAATTAGAATTATTATTCATTTTGTTTCCTACAAACACATTTATCTGTATGTTCTGTCAATGTAGCTTTCGTAATCACTGTAAAAAAAGAAAAAACAACCGAATAGAGTTCTTGAATAATTAGTGAATACATATTTTACCACTAAAACGTACCTATTTTACACAATTCCTCGAAAAACAAAAAATAATTGTTACACGAAACTGATTCTCAATGAATCGAACAACTTCTGAAGACAGCCCGAAGAATATTCTGTTACCTACCGCGCGTTTCGAGAAACGAGAGGTCAACGGCGTAACGACGCCACCCGCCATTTTAAGGACGAACCTTTAAGGCTATAACACACGGTAGACGACCGTAAGAACAGAGCTAGTATACAAACGAAGTATCGCCAGCTGGCACGTAAAATGTAGCACCGCTGGCAATGCGAATATTCACCGATGTGTGCATTTAGAGAAGAAAAATTAATGCTACAATGAAAATTGGAATCCATACTGAAAACATCGGAAACTTATTTCCTCGTTGAAATGAACTTTTTTCTATAGCTAAGAACATAATATAAAACACGTTTAAATTTTACGTTCCAAAATACATCCAGGCTCAAAAGAACCTACGGAAACGTCTTCAATGTTTCATTTTCAGTATTTTACAAGAATCTTATCTGCATTCGAACGAAGCTGCAATCTTTAAATGTAAAGAGAATTGCGATGTATCAGAGTATTATGGTGATTTTCAAAGTTTACGTAACTGATAGATTAGACTCTTAGTGAAAAAATGCACGAATGAAAGCAAACGAAATACGTAATATAATTATATATCATACTACGTGATATAACGAAACTATTACATAAAACACAATACAACGTAAATTTTTGTAAATCATTTAAATATATAGTTGAAAATCAACGTTAGCTTGTAACAGTTTCATTGATTTTTTAGAATTATTTGTGACAAAATATCCTATAGCATGTAGTCACCTTATAATTGCGAGTATCCGCAGGTTGAGCGCCACTGCGCCACGTCACCGTTAGTTTTCACTTCTGTTTTCCTGCTTCGATCTCTACTCTTTAACAATTTTACTTGTATTTTGGATATTTTTCTATATTGTAGACCATATAATCCTGTTCTATACATGCAAATGTGCGCAGAGAATGTAATGTGGGTATTTTTAACGCATATCAATGTAAATGCATTCTTTCAAAGATACAGCTGGTATAACCTATAAACATAATATTATTCGTGTGTATCGCCAATTTCTGATGCATTTTACAAATATACATAAAAATATAAGGAAAATATTTTAATCAAAGTATAAAACAAAATAATACACGCAAATACTTTTTTTAGTCATTATTATCTTGTTTTATAATATTCGGTTTCAATTAGTAAATAAAGTGTTTCCAGATTCACACAAGAATTCATTGTTAATAAAAATAAGAAAATGGAAATAAATATCCTAATAACATATTAAAATATGTATGAATTTTAGTTTTTACGTAATGAACTAATAACGACTAAACAATTATTTATCAAAATGTTAAAACTGAAATTTGCTTCGTACGATTGGCACAACTTTTTAACACTTTACTTGCTTCGTAAACACCTGGTAAAGGACAAAATAAATATTATAAATCAATAATATGGGATAATAATAATAAAATTATTGCGATAACGAAAGAATTCTATGCACTACATTGTTGTTACTCGATGCTTTCTTCTAAGGCGAACAAAAGGCGTGCCCAGCTCGAGGATCCGCGATTTGAGCGCCACTGTCGAACAATAACTTCGTGCCGCTGCGAGCTCTCAAAATGGCTGTCCTCAGCTATTATTACTTCGGGGAAAAAACAAATGACGGCGCGCTCACGCTACGAGGAGAGGAGAGACAGAGCCAAGGCTCTTCGTATACCGCACACGGTGTGCGTGTGTGTAGATGAGGTGTGGGCGTGTGTGTATATAAGCGTGCAGGATCCTCGATCTACGTACGAAGTCAAAAACATCGGCATACACCTTACGTGTGCTTCTGAATACCGATTTTATCAAACCGATAAATGCCGCTCCTTTGCTGCGCGAAAACATAAACAAACTGGCAACCAGCGAACAAAATTCGAGCGACATTCTTTCGCCTGTTCGTTTACTGGTCACGGAAAGATTGTATACATCGTTGCAGAGATTCCGGCTTGGCTAGAGCCGACGGTATAAAAGCCTGGCACAGACGCTGCGAAAGCACGACCGTGCAGTCGTAAAATTTTCGACGGATTTATCGTTGACCGTGCCCAGACTGCGGCAACAATAGAGACATTCTACTTCCTGCCCTTAAATGTATGCACGGTGTCTACGTGTTCCTTTTTTCGGCCGCTTCGACGTGAGAAGGCACGATCCACGGGTAAATTAGAAATGTTTCGACGGGGTACGGTCAGGTCCGTAAATCTTCTCGGTTGTCCGAAAGTTCGTGCCCTCTCACGTTAAGCGACACAGGTACCGAGGTGGTAAACGGAAAAGTGAGCGTAAAGTTCCGTGCACGCTATAATGCAAACTATATAGAAGGAGAACGAACATGACGGTATGCTTGAATTTTGTCGAAACCTCGATGTGCATGTGTACGTTACATAAGACTGCCTTTTGTTAGAAGGCACAGGAACGGTGTAAAAGTGTGTTACACTCACCGTTTGAAATGCTCTCGTATGCGATCCTCTCGGATGTTTTCCGGCAGATTTCCAACCCACAGGTGACGTGTCTCTCTAACCATTTTGCTCCGAACTCTTCATTTGGGATCGGATGTTGTGGTATCGTTTGGCGGCACTGTACAACGACACACAACTTCGCCCGACGTTGATCACGGCACACTCTCACCACACCACCGATATTCGATACCGACAGAGCGGGTCGGCTTAATGGAAACTCTCTTTCCGCTTGTTGCCGGATTTCTGCCGAAAAATCGGTTGGTTTGCTCGTTACGCGTCGTATCGACGATCAAGTAAATAATAGATTCGTTACGACCACAATAATTAGCTACTTTTCGTTTCACGGGAGAGGTGATCCCCCTCGTGTAAGGCTCGCGATGCACACACGCGACAAGAGACGAAGGAACCGTTACGTGTATTCCACGACGTAAGAAGGAGTTTCCTCCCACTTTTCGACACTCCCAATTTAATCACTGGCAACAAACAGATAACACTAGTCACTAGCCGGAAGGTGGTGACCCCAAGCACGACGGGTGCTGTCGTCAGGGCAGCGCCGTGGAACGATCGGCCGGCAGAAGAGGGTGGCAACGGAGCTCTCGCGATAAAATTTTTGCGTCGCGACGCACGCCGACGACGACAACGACGACCACGAAGAAGAGGAGGAGGAGCCTCGATAGTGGACACCACTGATGGCAACGGCTACAAGGATCAGGACCGTCGCCGAACACCACATCGTACACCACTGAATCGCGTATGAAGAAAGACGGCTTTAATCACACGTCACACCAAGCACACCGGGCACAACGCGCGGGCGATACGCATCCCAACGCATATTTGCCAAGCATGATCACACTCGCGTCGATCCGGCCTTTCCGTTGATTCTCGAACGCCTCCCGTTTTCTTGCCGAGCACCGACAAAGAGGCCTACGGACGCGCTTTCAACTCTCGCAGAAAGCCCACTTGAAAAAAAAAAAAAAAGAAAAACAATCGATCTCTATGAACGGTAGAATCGTTGCTTTTTCTTGCTGCTAAAATATTACAAACGCGTAACTCTTTTTAAACGCGCACACGACACACTACTAATTTTCTCTTTCCTTCCTTTTTTTTCCCTTTTTTCTTTTACTACTTTATTCTCTTTCTCTTACTTCACTTGTACCGCGCGTAGTTGCTTCTTTTCACATCACTGTATTTATCATCACCGCTCGTACCTCGTTAATGGAATTATATACGACGGATGCATATTTTTCGGTAAAAGCGAGGCGCGGTTTCCCTCTATCTTTCTCGCGATCGAATAACTTCCCGTGTCACGTGACGTGCATTAACGGAAACAAATTAATGGTATATTCGTCAAACTCTCGACCGCTACAATGCACGCTTGTGTATGTACGTCTTAAACGCACTCGTTTCGTTCACTCGGGCCATGTAACGCGGATGGAGCTGGCTTCGCTCCTTCTCACTGCACTACACTACTCAGAGTGACGTCACCGTGGCGGGAGCGTAGTATGGCTCGCTGGCTAGTATCGCTGCCGGCGCGGTGGTGGGGGAGACCGCGTAGGGGAACGAAACGAGTCTACCTCGAAAAGCGGCGGCTCGCAATCGCGATCGTCGCCCGCCAGCCGGTGAAGTGTGCCTCCTGGTGGGGGGGAACTTTTCGTGCGTCCTCGGTGGGGTTAGAGAGAGTGGTGAGACTCGTTCGAATCGAAGCAAGGACAGGTAGGGAGAACTCGGGGCTCCGGGAGAGAAGGGATAACGGGTCGAACGAGCTAACCCGAACCCCCGAACCGCGCTCGTCCCTTCAGAGCCAGGTCTGTCTCTCTCCCGTTGCTACCTCTCCTCTCAGCTCTTCCCGTCTCTTCCCCAGCGATATCCCACTACGAACGCCACCTCTTCCCGTTCCCCCCTTCCCACTCTTAACGAATCGCCCCGCAACCATTTCGTCCCATCCTCTTTTCTCCTCTTCTCTTCCTACTCCGTAATCTCTTCGTCCTCTTCCTCGTACCTCGTGCCACCGTCGTCGCCG
The DNA here is from genome assembly GCA_963969225.1 of Xylocopa violacea. Taxonomy (NCBI): domain Eukaryota; kingdom Metazoa; phylum Arthropoda; class Insecta; order Hymenoptera; family Apidae; genus Xylocopa; species Xylocopa violacea. The sequence continues at coordinate 20,903,959 of CAXAJV010000008.1, forward strand.
CCACTCGTCCGCCATCTTTGTTGTACGCTCCCTCTCTCTCTTTCCATCCCGCTCTCTCCAGGGCCGGTTTAGGAGCAGCCAATTACCCGGGGCATCGGTACTTTCTACCCCGAGAATAAAGACGGAAAATCGGATTATTACGAAAATAAAAGTACTTAACTTTGTGACGTGCTCTCTAATCAACGGAGTAACGATCAAACAAACGTGTCGGTTCGATGCCGCGTATCGAGCTAATAAAAGATTTGCCAGCCCGCACGTTTTGCGTAGAGATACGGAATATTATTGTTCGATCTCGTGTGACACTGCGTGATACTGCATCTTTTTCCTGCGATGCAAACAAAATCTCTGTAGAAATTTAATAATTATGTCTAGTCTCTACTTTTTTGAGACGATCTTATGATCAATGGACTGAAACAATTAGTCCGTAATAGATTTTCATGTCTTAATACGAAAGATATATTACATTAACGTAGCGTATAATGTAAGTAGAGAAAAAAATAGTTAATATATCATTACGAATTGATTTCGGAAAGTTGTATTGTTTATTTCTCGTTTTTATCGGAATTGCATTTATATTTGTTATTATGGCATGCAAAGTTCAATCGAGATATGGGCATAAATAACTTTCAATCCGCGATAGGGTGCCAGAGTACATTGAGCCGGACCTGGCTTTGCTCCATCTTGTTTTCGCTAAAATCGCGTCAAAGTCGTAGATTCATGGTGACGATGTAGTACGAGATCTACCGTTCGTCTATCTTTTCCGTGCTGTACGTTCCTTTAATGGTTCACGACGGTTTGCTCATACGAAATTAACTCTATTGGCGACAATACCAAACATCCGTTTGTCGGTTACAGTACGTCATCGAGGCTAGAGAAAGCGATTTCCGTCGAACTCGAATTGCTTTGTCCGAAAACGAAGGCGGTTTCATGACTGTTTCGTGTTAAGAACGTTTCGAACGAGAACCGCCTATTGCGTGTTTTGTGCCGGTGATTTATAGACACTTCCTAATTTACAGCGTCCACGTATAAAGATGTTCGTTGTATTAAATTGTAGATTCCGTACATATTGTATATACTTGTATTGTTAAGTAAATATATGATTAATTAACCTTAGCATTTATCGCAAAATATTTCGAGAAGTTTTGATTAATGTACTCATTCTAAAACTTTATCAATGACTACATAGAATTCTAAATAGATGAATACTTAATTATATACATTTTATGAAAAACAATTATATATGAATGAATTTGTAATTATATTAACGCTATGAACGACACTGATCATGATGATTTTATACAACACACTTTTCACACATTTGTGTTGATAATGACAGAAATCAGAATTTCTAGAAGTCAGATTCAAGTTTTGTTTAAATGTGATATAAATACAGAATGTATGGTGTGTAATTACAAAACATAATTGTGTGTTTCTTAATTATACATAGATACATATTGATTAAATATAACATGATATATTAATAAGCAGTAAAAGGTTAATGATTTAAGCGTTATGTGCAGAAAACAAACTTTTTCTTACTCCATGAAAATAGTTGAAATATCAAAGTAAATGAAATGGATGTCATATCTACATAAATTAACGTTACACCAACGTTTCAAGTAAAACACATTTTTAGACCAGAAATGATTGTAATTTAATATTATGAAACAAAGATTAAGTTTATCAAATTTCTATTTATTTTGAACCTATCATGTAAACGTATATTAATAATACCCATAAACAATACCTTATCAATTTATATATTGTTTAAACATATTGTTTAACAAAATAGGCGATGGTGGCGACAGCTTCCAACAAAGAAACCTTAATAATCACTGCTTTACTTACGTCTAGTGCCACCTATAGGCCAAATAAATATCGAGAATTTCTTAGTTACCAACAGTAAACACAAACAGCAATTTCGTATCGAACAAACAAAGTTGTTTACTTTTCTTATGTATAAGTCCATAATTGTTACCCTTCATTGTCAGTTTTTACGGATGTATCTCTCTAATGTCTAACCTCTTGCATAGTGCTCACAATTCTTTATGCAATTTCCACCAAATATACGTACAAGTTAGGTCTTTTTATTCAATTCTTTAGTCTCAGTTATACAATTTATGACACATATTTCTATACATAAAAGATTACAAAAAACATGTCCTTGTACGATAAAAGTCCTGAGATTTCGGAGATTGTAGGTGAACCATCTATTATATCATCTGAACCAAGTGAACGGAAGTTGGCACGCAAACTTCGTATTCAACGACGTAGAGAAGCTCGAGAGAAGTATGGATAGGATGAAATTTTAATACAAGCATTTTTTAACGATAAACATTAAAGATATGAAGTTTTTTCAATGAAGAAATACTAAAAAAGTTATTTCTAATTGTTGTATTAAAAAACCATAAAATAGAATTTAGTTTGAACATAATTAACAAGTTTCTTGTGTATTAGGCAAATAAAAGCCAAAGATGAAGCAATTGACGAAATAACTCCTATCGAGAAGCAAATTCTTGATAGCATAGAAACTTTGGAAAAATTAGCATCAGAAGGATCTGAAGTGGTATGGACGTATAATTTAAGTTGCGATATAAGTTCTCTCAAATTAAGAAGTCGCTGTTAATTATGAATTTCGATAAAGATATAACTATTTTGCAATAAATCATAATATTTCATTACACAACTTGTACAGTACGATCATTGTGCTGATTGTAAATGCACTTATATATTCGAACAAAATGATTTATGTAATTTTAATTCTTCTAGCAATTGTAACATTGATAAAAAGATACTTTATATTATTAATTATTATAATAAAAAGTTAGACGATATGAATCGAAATTATTTTCAGGTCGCAGGTGTTAGAGTAGCGAACGATGCGAAGGAACTACAAAGGCGTAAGGAGATACAGCAGAAGAGGGAGAGATTATTGGAAATACTCGAGGAGGAAGACAAAAAATGCATGGAGAAGTACCGTGAAATTACGGAAAAGTGGCCTGGTATACTTGCCTCCAACGATCCGATAGATATTCACGACGAATTGAAAAGTCAAAATTCCAAGTGCCTGGAAATACTTGAGAAAAAGGATGCGCTGATCGCGGAACTGAAGGAAGAACTGGAGAATGCCGATTTGCAGTATGCTGAAGACGTGAAGAAACAAAACGAAGATATCGATTTACTTATCGAAAGAATGGAAAATCAAGTCCGTGTTCTCATTACACATTTTATTCTCCTTTCAGCCATAAATTACAAATCATACAATTTTTAACCGACTTTGTACAGATACAAACAATGACTAAAACTTATCGGCGCGAAGTGGAATTGATCGAGAGTGTAATTGATGCGGAACGTAAACTGCTTTTGGAATCTTCCATGGAAAAATGGGACGTATTGTACAAAAAGCTCCAAGATGATACCTTTGAAGGAAGAGAAAAAAGGAAGGAAGTAATGCGCGAATACGAGGAGCAAATGAGGAAAGCGATGATAGAGCATCAAGAGGAATTTCGTAAACAAAAGATTGCGTTCGAGTTGGAGATTCAGAACCTCCAGCAGGAGGTGCAAAACATGAAATCCTATTGCATGATGAACATTGAGAAATTAGATTACAATTATTCAGTGCTGAAGCGACGCGAAGAAGAAAATACGATCGTAAAGAACCAGCAGAAAAGGAGAATCAACAAGTGCGTGTATTAACAGATCAATTATTTATTTTATAACCATTGCTTCTCAATCAATCCAATAATCTGAAAGATATTACTTAATAATTGCAATACTTAATGCAATATTAATGAAAATTGAGAGATTTAATTAAATATATTTGCATTTCACAGATTGCAGGATATTATTAATGATTTAAAACAAACTTACACGCAGTTGGAAGAATCGTCGAAGGCAGAGATTCAAAAGCTGTCGAATCAAATACTGAAGTCGCACAAAGCTATACTGGAAGTGGAAGAAAAGTCAAACTATCTGGCGACCATCAATGATAGAAAGTACATGCAGATTTGGGATATGAATATTAAAACCGCGGATGAACTGGTCGACAAGGTATAGCGTCAATGTGTAATTAATGAGAGAAGAATTCCGTTTGATGAATGAATTACAGATTTTTACAGCGGATAGAATTATACATGAGCAATTGTTATTGATGGAATGGAAACCACCGGAACTGCAGCTATTGAAGAAAAGGGACTTACCCTCTTATTGTGGCGCGATGTGCGCCTTAAAAGCGGGTAAAATTTGTTTAAAGAACGTGCTCGCAAACAGATCAGCATAAAATCAATCAATGCTTTCATTTATATTTTCAGAAAAAGAGGAGGCCAAGAAAAGGAAAATGATAACTAAATCGTATAAACCAGCGGCTACTTTAGAAGAGATCAATTTAGAACGACGCTTGTTGAATCACATTCTTAAACTGATTTCCGATCAATGCGATTATCTTATCGAAGATACATTGACGAAACTACTTACTGATTACACGGAAGAAGATAAATTGGTGATTCGACTGGACAAAGTATTCGAGGTGATCTTAGTCAAATAAATAATTGAACTAGAAATGCCAATCTTGAATCGATTTTTAGAAAATGTATTCTTTTATACTAACAAAGATTTAAAAAAGAATAGTTATTATTTAAATCATTCTTTTAATGATTTAGAAGAAATCTTCTAAACAAAGTCAGCATTGCTAAATAGAGTTAGTGATATTACAAATTAAATGTAAATATAATTGAATTTATAGGCGCTAAAAATTACGTCGGAACAAGAACTTCAGTTTTTATTGAATTTCTTCTTGCCTTATGCGCGTTGTCCCACTTGCGACGCTAAAACTTCAAGCATACCAAGTGTTAGTGTTTGTGGAGAAATTACAGAAAGTTCTTCTTCTCTGTACGTGAAAAATATCGCTGGTATTACAAGAGAGCCATAAGTTTAAATTACAAAATAGTAAAAATATCAAAAATAAACTTATTTTAGAACTTTACCCAATGTTTGTGGAAGTGATACGCTCAATACGGAAGAAGCTGATTTAGTGGTGGCTATGAAAATGGCACTATGTTGCGAGAAGCTACATGACGATGAAAAGGAAGAAGACGAGGCTGTTGCTAGCACATCACAATCTTCTTCAACCGAAATACCACCCGTTCAAGTTGCCACGACTTGTATAGCTGAAGGAATCATTGAAACTACCGACAGTGCGTTAAAGCTGATATAGTCTTAGCTACTTTAATGGATCCATCAAATCAGTTCTTCTTTTTTCTATCATTTGTTTCTGTTACCATTAATTTTTATTTATATAGCGGATGGCGAGCCAAAACGGCTATTAACATGCGATAAAGGCCACTTGTTGCAAATTGAAACTGAATATGTTTCAAGCGCGCTAAAAGAATTCGTAGAGAAATACGAATTCGTTAAAATGGAAGAAGGTAGTAAAAAGACAGTGAAAGAAAAGATCACAGTATCGCGTAACATAACGAACGAAGACATAATTGAATTTTGGCAACGATATCGGAATATTTTCTCGGAAGATAGGGAAAGATTGTGGGACAATTTATTAGTTGGCCTTAAGAAGTATTATGAAGTATTAAAGGAGAGACACGAATTAAATGCCGAGACAGAATCGCTACGGAAACAAAATGCGGAAATGCGTCGTTTACTAAGAAGACATACGTCAGAGGTAATGTATGGGTAATAATTAGAATAATTTACAATTGCATTACGCATATATCTACATTTCAGGCTGAAATAGAGGAAGAAATAGATTTCTGATCTGGACTGTATGATCAATGGAAATTATAATTTATTATTACTTATAACATTTTATATAATCTTCCATTAATTTTTAAATGGACATATATATATATATACATTCATACAATACGTCAGTACTTTTTCTGCACTATTTCATCTAATATTAAAGACACACACTGTTATGATATCCAATACGCATGTCATTTCCTAATATAGTATTCCTGCTTTGTACAATTTATTTTTAAAATATTGATTTAATTAGTAACTACATCTAATATACAAAATTGTATTAGATATGGTTCCTGATTAAGCAAACTGTGATTTAATTACATATGTACACATTATACCTTCAAAAACAAGATGACAAGAAAGAGATACATATTTTAACCCTTAACAGCTCGTGATTTCAATGCTTCTATAATGTCTGTTATAACACAAGAATACGTGTGTATTTGAGAATAGAATTACCATTAGTTGCTCTTAGACATCAAATTTACCAATGTATATCCATCGCAATATCCGTATTTTCAACGAACTACAAACGTGGACCGGAAATTGCTCTAAATATAATTATATTGTCCAACGAACACGGCAAAGAAATGCTTGCATTTCTTGGTTGATTCAAAAAGAAGATACCTTCAATTTGGCCAAAAAAATAAAATTTATTCTCACAAAAATTTTTAAGTATAAACGTCGCGCACATAAATTCGTTTTTCACTGACCTTTCCGAGTTTTAGAGAATGTTTTGAAATCGTATCTGTATTGAATCTCGCAGCGATTAGTTAAATCCTTCATTGTTGACAACTTGGTGGATAAATTTCCCAAACAGCGAGTTATTAAATACTTAATACATTACGCGAGTGTGTATGTGCAACTAAATAACATGAATAATTAAGGGTTAAAACATAGTACAATTTCAGATACAACGAATCAGAGGTTATGTATGACGCAGTGTGTGCATTAATACTCTACATACGTATTGTTCGATCAAAATTGAAATATCAAAATGATTCTTTCATTCAAAATAACATAAGCCTAAACTTTCTTCCTTCAGAGAGTAAATATATATATGTTTATCTAAATAATTCATGTAATGTATTAAAATAGATGTATTCATTTGGTGGCATTACTTTCCTATGTCTGATTTGTGAAACCTCCTGGTACAAAGTTGTTTGACAGCGACTGAACGAGGTTCTGTGGATTTACACCAGACTTAATTTTCTTCCAATATGGGTAAAATCTTTTCTTTTTTTGAGTTTTGGCCTGATTCAATTTACTGGTATGCTTCTTTGACGTTATATGCTACAATATAATATAAATGGTATCATTAACTGATCAACAGTATTTATTTGTCTCTATTATTAATGTATTGTAATATACATACCACATTATATTGCGTTGGAGAATTGAAGATTTTATTACACATGCTGCACGAAAGTGTAACACCTTTAGATCCAGAGTTTTCTTGGACACGTTCCTGAACAGTAGCCTTTGTCACCGGACTGCTGTCATCTTTGTCATCCCACTCACCTAAGCATCAATGTGCGATCAACACTATCTATGTATCACAACCGCAATAGCGGTTAAATGTGATAATAAATCAGCTTGAACACTACATTCATGCTATGGAAGAAGCAACCATTAATAGAAATGTTTTCAACAGAAGACAAGATTAAAACATTTTAGAATCGTGCGGGTATATATAGTAAATTTTACCTTTTTACAATAAGTAATTATAAAAGAATGCATTTTTATTATGTTATTCTCCATATGCATTACTTCCTTATGAAATTTACATTTTTTGTCTGTATCAAATAATTAAGATAAAAGGTATTGAAGATATTATTATAGAAATATTTAATATACAATTTGTATATGGGAAACAATAATTGTTTCCAACAGACAATTATTGACTTTAATTTTGTAATGGTTTAGAGATTGTAGGTGCGTGTTAGCCGAAATTTTGTTGTAGAAGAAAGATAAGAATATTGGAAAATGCAATTATATGAAAATAAAAGAACGCATGCGCACATTGCCGGTCATTGAAAGGAAAACAGTGAAACTGAAGAAGGAGTCAAATTGTTTTTCGAGTTAGTTTTATTAATCATAACCTGCAATATTGTGCAACTCGCGATCGAGTTTTATTCCTTTCTTCGTTTTCAGTTCCGGGGCAAATCAATAATAAATAATAAATATACAATCTTGGTTTTACAGAAATAAATAATATAAACAATACATAATAAATAATAAATAAACAGTAAATAATGACACAAATTATAACAAACATGAAAATCTCACTATCAGTTCAGTAGCGATTGGCGTGTTAAAGCTTTTTAGGTAGGAGACAGTTAAATTCATTAGTTCATAACAACAAATGAAAAGCAAAAGTAAGCAATAGCGTCATGCATGCGAACGTGAACAATAGTAGGCAGTAAATTAGTACAACGACATTCTTTTCTATGATTTTATCCATACATATAGTGCGACTACATCTAAACCCATATGGTAGCGATTTTCGTACCATATAAGGTTTATTACCTCTCATAGCCTTCTTTTTGTGCCGGCTTCCTGCAGGAAAACAAAGTTCATTTAATAAATTAGAAATATAAAAAGAATAGAATAATACATGTTGACTCGTGAAATACCATTTAAATGTGTTTGAAGTTGTTGTATCGAGTTTAGACACACATTACATACATTGCACTTCAGTCCATTTGTTTCTTCGTCTTTTGTAAATGCTACTTTTGTTTCTTCAAGGGATGCCATTATATTTTTAGATCTAATCTGTAAACGATGTTTTAATTTATTCGCAAATGTGACTATATTATCTCATACTTTAATTTATTATTCCTATGTTTGATCGTTTACTACTTTCTGCTAATGTTTTACTTATTCCCGACCTGTTTAGCATGACGTGCTCCTTGTAAGTGTGTATCTAATACTGTTTGACTTGTAAACGAAAGGTCACAGTCATCACAGCGAACAAGAGGTTTTTTTGTAGGTAAATTTCCCATTATATTATCTACTACGGCTTTGGTTACAGGGTCATTGAGGGTTGGATTCATTACAGCTTCTGATGATACAGCCATTGTTGAAACTAAAAATTTAATATATATTAGTATCTATGCAATGTAACACGCTTCCTAACAATTAAACTTGCGTGAACTTCATTTTCAATAATACACAAATTGAAAATGATGAATTATAGTGGCGAAATTAAAATGATATAACTTTCAAAAATTATTTTGCACATGTTAATGTGCCTAAGAAATATATTAATCTCGATTAGAATGTAATTATTAATATTTCTGATCTGAAAATTAGTTACTTAATAATTATATATTTCCCCCCGAGAGAGCGTGTACCTACCTGTTGTATGTTGTACACCAAAATGAAATTTATTAATCGGTTGTCCGCGTAGTTAGCTTTATAGTTGTTCAATTAATCTCGGAAAGTATTTGGCGGACACTAATGTTTATAAATGGAGAGAGATTTTTTTCAATTCTTCAGACATATAAGTTTTCGGGTTGGTTGCCTGCTTTTTTTAGGAACATTATCTCAGGTATTAGCGGTTCGATTGTACATTTGATAGGTTCCGAAGATTCCTAGAATGTCGTCACTCAAGGCGCGTTCAGTTATTGTATCGCGAATCAAAATACTGCGCACAATTAATTTGATTGAGATTTGAAATCAACTATCAACGATACGTGTATTTATATAAATATTCTTTTTACAAAGTTAAACTAATTAGGCAACGGTGAAAGTGCAGGAAACATTCGTAAAAATGGTACTGTAAAGTAGTACTGTATAATATTTAAGTACTTTTTCTAAATGGGGTTATTTCTTTTTCATCAAATTTCAGTTATAAATATTCATTCGTATTTCTCAATATTGAACTTTCACTTTCAAATGCTTCGTGTCTATATCACTGTTTGTATATATTTTTACATCGTTGTTAATTGAATTTCAAATTCTTTAATTATATGGTTAATATTTCCACAAAATTGTAACTTTAACTCGTATCTTAGAGAATAAGGGATAAAAAAATTGATTTTATTAAAGTATTATGTTTATACATTTTAATAAAAATTCGCTGAGGATTTTGTTGCTGTTCGAAGCGTACAAAGTTGCTCGTATTAAGAAAGTTTGCCTATATTAAATATGCAATAAAATCAAACAGGTGAATAAAGCTTTGGGAAGGATCGATCCAATCAGCGGTTTTCGAAGTGCGATGTTGCCCGTGATAGAGCATAATATATAATCGTGACTTAAGAAGGGCAGCCAATTAGAAAAGTTAGCGAATATCGTCGGTCGGTACTTAGGCGCGTGTGTTCGTACGAGTGCATATGTATAGGTGACGGTCGCGAAATATAGTAGCAGCCATCTTATATTTTGTGTCGGAGAAAAACAATTTGGCCGTATAAATGTTTCGTGATTGTCCGTGAAGCCGCTCGAGAACGGGAGGCGTGCGCTCGATGAGGCGTGACGTTTTTCGACCCTAGCCCGGACCACTACATTAGCAAAGGTTCGTAAAATGCTGGTTTCTTCCTCGGCTACGGCAAAAGCGACCCCCCACTTGCGAAGCGCTTACGAGGAATCCGGTTTCGCAGTCAAAATATTCCGCCGTTTCTGTCGTCGCTTTTTTAAAAATAGAGTTACCCGTGTTGCTCGCTGCTGGGTTACGTTCTGTTGACGACGGCACCGTGCCGTCTTCGAGTGGTTCGCGTAAAAGTTATGCAATCAGCTGATCGTCCAGCTGCCTTCTGTCACTTGTCAAAGATAAATGTCAAAGCGATTGGTCTAACCTGGACACGCGTACGTATGAGTCGTGGGCATGCATGATACCGGGATTACGAATGTACCCTGCGTCGACGTAAATATTTGCGCCACAACGAGCGTCATAAATGGCCATTTATAGAGGTTCCCTGTCATGCAGGTGGATTGGTACGTAGGATATGAGCAGCTTGTCAAGCGCAACCTGACTCTGCTCCCCCATCAAGAAGCAGTGCAGCAGCAGGAGCCGCAGCCACAACAGCTGGCTCAGCAGCAACAGACTGATATAATGACGTCCATGTTCGAACAACAAATCAAAAGCGAACCCATGGGGTTCTATTCTGTTGCATCGAGCCGCTCAGATGGTTCAAATTCTATGGTGAATCTATCGGATGATCGCGAAGAACTTTCGCAACAAGAGGGTCATCTACAACCCCAACAACAACCAACGCTACAGTTAAGTCAACAACAGGGTCAACAACAGACTCAGCAACAGGGTCAGCAACAAACGCAACAGGGTCAACAACAGCAGAGTCAGACTGTGCAACAAGAAGTTCCGACTCGTCAGTCGACGGGGCAGCAAACAGTTAAAGAGGGTTCACGGTCGAAACCACAGCCCTGTAAGGTATGCGGCAAGGTGCTATCTTCTGCTTCATCGTACTATGTACATATGAAACTTCATTCGGGCAACAAACCATATCATTGTACAGTATGCGAAGCAAGTTTTTGCCGGAAGCCATACTTGGAAGTGCACATGAGGACGCACACGGGGGAGCGACCTTTCCAATGTGAGCTGTGCTTAAAAAGGTTTACCCAGAAGAGCAGTCTTAATACTCATAAGCGGGTGCACACAGGAGAAAGGCCGTACGCATGCGACATTTGTCAAAAACGTTTTGCAGTGAAAAGCTATGTGACAGCACACCGTTGGAGTCACGTCGCTGAAAAGCCTTTGGTATGCGACAGATGTTCTCTCACATTCACGTCCAAGAGTCAATTCGCAATACACATCCGTACCCATACTGCGAGTACCACGTACGAGTGTAACATTTGCGGGCGTACGTTTGTACGCGACAGTTACCTTATACGACATCAAAATCGAGTACATCGTGATATAAATCAAAGCAGTACGAATCACAATCCACCTACGCCGCAAAGCACCGGTGGTGGTACACCAGGTACAGGCTTCGAGAGTCCAGTTTGTGATTTACGCTACAGCGAGGGACCCTCTTCGTTGGACGGCCTGCCGGGTTCTAAAGGTGGCATCGCAGCTGAAATTGCAAGTTTAGCCAAGCAAAATAATCTTCAACTTCCTCTACCGTTGCTACATCCGCAGTCTACCAACTAGTGTTTAGACGACAGCGTGTCCGAGACTCTACCGCAACACCAGTCACCGCAGCAAGTAGTATGTCCCACCTCGGCGTCTTCGCCATTCACACTTAATTCACCTGTGTCTCACGAGCACACCACACCGCAGAGTGTCTACCAAACGACAGGCTCTTCCAGTTCACTGGACAGCCTCAACTCCCAACTCTATCCGCAAATGTCATCCCCCATAGATTCATCGGAGTCGCATCATCAAACGCATCAAGTGCATCGCGGCATACCTCCGCCAGGGCTTCACCCTGCGCTCTATCTATACGCTCAGTACTCGAATACGAGTCCACCTATCTCGTTCCCCGAATACATTCAACGCAACAATGAATAGTCAGTTTATGCCAGCAATGACGATTCTTACCACGAACGGAGCGTGACGATTCGCGCAACGCGAGCGCCCCGACACACATACACACACGGACTCTTCGATCGCGTGTCATTTAATGGTGCTGGTTAAACAAAGTGCCTAAAGAGCATCCGCTTTCTGGATCACACGACGGATGCTTTACACAATCGTGGATTAACGATACTAAAGAATTTTTACGCACCGATCTTATTTGGGATTTCTTTTAAAAACGGAAATGAGTGGATCAATTGTAAATTGATTGACCGTTTTTTGCACGCGTCTCACCGATACTTCTCGGTCCATTTAATGGATTCCACGTTGTAAAATACAGAGCGTATTTTAACGAGAATTAAATAGCATCGTTCGAAGGTACGTGCACAATAAGAAACGGCGATCGACGTTTCCTCGATCGTCGGATTTTCCTCGTTTTACCAGTCTGTCGTCGTGGTATATCGATGTTAGCATAAACTAACGCGCGAACGTTTCTACACGGGTTCTCCAAGTTTCCGCACTTCTTGATTTACCTGTTTTTCAAAGACATCAGCGAGTACATATACATATATATATATCTATGTGTGTATATATATTATGCGCGAACCATTACACATACACATATTTATATTATATTTTTAAAGGAGTTTAGTCACTTGGATCTGTGATATAGATAGTAATTATTATCTACAACGTTTAAACTATTGGTTTACTATTTTGATGATATCAAAACGAGGAAACAAAAAAAAGAAAGCAATGTCACGGAGCGATGTAGCTATCAGAATTTAATGGACATTGGTCTCTACCGAAGGTGTTTGGTAGACACCCTACTATTACTTTTACAGAAAACAAACAAACAAAAAACAAGAACATTACTATTACTAATGCTACTACTAGTAATACTATTACTATTATTACACTGTTAGTACTACTACTCTTACTAATATTATCACCCTCACACCATTACTACTACCACCACCGCCGCTACCACTACCACCACCACCACTGACATCTCCCTAACTATATATTACTCTCTCGCTATTATTACTATTACTACTACTACTACTACCACCGCTGCTACTGCTATTATTATTATTATTATTAGAAACACGCAAACGTTACTTCATTTTTGCAACATGCATAGCGCGTGTACCGATAGGACCTATATCCCAATCGTCACGATTTTTCTTTAGCGTTAAACCTTCACATTTTATTTTATCCATCCCCTTCCCGCTCTTCCTCGCCCACCTCTCTTCTTTTCTTTTTTTTTCTATCCTTTGCTCTTATCTTACCCCTTCGTACTAATCGTTCCCTAAACGTTACGTACCTCATCTTAGGTGCGCGTCTAAACGATAGAAACGTATCGAGGTGCCGGTATTCTTTTTATCACGTAGGACTACTTGTACAGCTTTCGAGAATCAGTTCCATAGGTGTACTTACTTTTCACATATCGAAGTGTATTGTACACACAAGATACATATATTGTACATACGTATACATATACATATGGATGTATTATAAGACGACGAGCGGATGTGCAGATCGTAAGTTTTAAGTACTAGGAGTGTAATAGCAGGGCTGTTGATTTTTCTTTTTTTTCTTTCTTCTTTTTCGACTACCGTTAGATGATTAGTTTTTTAGCGCGGTTACGATTATTATTATTACCATTATTATTACTACGATTACGATTATCGATTACGATTATTCTTACTGTTATAACGTTCTGGTTATTATGATTGTATCACGGTTGTCGCCGATCGTTTCGATCGCTAACGCCATGAGGCGTAGTCAGGAGGAGGCAGAGGGGAGGTGGGGGGGAAACCATGACACAGCCGCGAGTCGTGTGAAACGTCAGGGAAGGAGTTTTTCGTTTTTCCTTGGGAATTCACGCGCACGGTCCAGTGCGCGGTGCGTCCGTTTTATTTTGATGATAACACGAAAATAGATGATCGCGGCCGCGCGCGCGCCTGCACGCGCCAAGCGATTTCGAATCGACAGCGGTGAAAAAAGGTGCGCGTATATAATACCGCGTATATATAGATGTATATGCACGCGCGAGTTTTTTAGCCGATCGGAGCAAATCAAAAGAGCAGGAATTATACGCGGTGGAACGCGAACGGGAAAGAGAAAACTGAACGAAACGGGAAAGCGAAACGAGTGTACGGAACAAAAAGGAAAAGGGAAACCAGGCAGAAAGGGAGAATGGATATTCGCGTTAGCGTGTCTCGAACCTCCTTGTGTATCGTAGGTCTGTCTCGACGATCTTTTTAGTCTTCACGCTAAACAAAAGGAAGAACAATTCTCTGCGCGCGTATGCCCGAGGCTTTTGATTTAAACGAGACGCGAAGTCACCGGGCAAGACTGATTCTACTCGCAAAGGATTGCGATCAAAGAAAGAACGGAAAAAAAGAAGGGAGGGCAAAGAAAGAATGGAAAAGGAAACGTTCTTTTTTTTCGCCTTACATTTCCTCTTTTTTCGTTGGGTTTCTAGGGTTGTTTGAACGTGTCGCGTATGATATTATACATTTGTATCCGCGCGGGTGAAATAACACAGCGTTCTCTCGATTCTTTCTCGCGAGTAGGAAAGAGAGAACGTTTTCGCGTGTTTCGATGGAGAGGGAGGGGGAGCAGGGGCATAAGGTCAAAATACGTGGTTCACTTTATACGAACAGTGCGATGGATTCGACGAAATTGGAAACAAAATGTTGAGCAGCGTAAATTACCATTCAATCAAAATGTCCAACTCTGTTGCAACCTATACTGTTCACCTCCTGCTCGTCCGCATTGCTTTGGGATCTAGATCGAGAAAATTGACGAGAAGAAATCGAATAATTCGATCGGTTATTAGAAAAAAATACACTTGATGCCGTACATTTCAAATTTACTCTACAAATTGTAAATCAAAGGAAGAAAAACAAATGTGTTTCTTCAAATAATCGATTCGATTCTATCTTAGCAAGGAAATCGATTCGTAATAAAGTCTATTAAAAAGAGATCGATGTAAAGAAAGAAACGATCGATGTAAAAACCATCGATTCGCGATCGCAGTCTCCACACCGCTCGATCGAAAGTGAACCAAAGTATTTTCGCTGTTATCGCCTTTATTGTTAGGTGCAATGGGGAACGAGGGAAGAAAAAAGCGATGATCTTCATGCTGGCTAGTCATTGTACAGCTCTATGGGATACTAATCGTACTACTAAAGCTGTGATTAATAAAGCCTCCGTGCATATGTTCGCGCAGCTCCTAATTATTATAGTGATATACATATTTTGTAGCTTATTATGACTGTAAGGTACAGTAAGTAGCTCGTAGGTATACCTAATTAGAGAAGAGTTGCAGTTCCGAATTGATCGGTCGGTTCTTCATTCCGATCTCTTTTCTTTCTTTCTCTTCTTCTTTTCTCATCCCCCGCCACTGCTCCCTTCTCCTTCTTTTTTGTTCTCTTCATCTTTCCGCATTGATCTCTTCTAGCTCTTGTTTTTCCTCCATTTTTACCGCCCCTTTTCCTTTCCACCATTATTCTCTCATCTTCCTTTCTTCGACTTCGCGTGGTTTTATGGTGCTGGATGAGCTGACGTATCATCCGCGGGGATGAGAGCACAAGTTTCTACGAAATGATAGAATAACGACGCCCGGTTCAGGTAGCTTGTAAATTGTTGCTTCACCACTCGGAGCAGAGTGATACGCGAGCTTATTTTTATTTTACACTTTTTAGCGCCCCAATTATGTTATTGCATCGGTCGTTTCCTGTCGATTGTCATATCGTTCAACAACGCGGAACACGCGAGGGTAGATTTTATGCGCGACGATCGTTTCCGTGTTTTTTTTTTCCTTTTTGTTTTTTGTTTTCTTTTAGAGAATTTTTCGTCTCAGACAAGTATTTATACGAGCTTTGCCGCTTAGGTTTAAGAAATTATTTTAGTAAAAACTTTTGTAGGATAATGGAGCGGAGATTAAGAGTTTAAAAATAAACGTTGTGCGTGGTTTTGAAAAAGTGATAAGGCACGAACAGATACCGATGAAATCTCATATTGAAGTTTTACGAAAATACTCGCTTGTTGTATGCAACGGATACGACATTTCGGCTGAATATCGCTTTAAACGGCTTTACTTTTGAGGTAATTTTAATATCTTCCATTAGATCTTAAACGTCTCATTAACATTTATTTCGACGCGACGTGTAAATAGGCGTGTAAATAAAAGTTTCGAGGAATGTAGATTTTTATTTATAGACCGTTAAATGTATCATACTGAAAAATTTATTTCGTTCTTGTACTTTTGTAGATAGCTATGTACGTATATAAGTTTAACGATAATTAAACTAATTAAAAACAAGCGAACCGAGGTTTAATTTGAGAATGTCAGTTTGTCCTACGTGTATTTATTCTAAATTGTTTCGTCGACGAACAAAAGGCCTGATAGAATGTAATTGATCGTCTTAGGAGGGTGTGCTTGTAGTTAAGCTTCTGCGTTTTCATACACCATTAATCCATTCCCTGCAACCGATATTAACGATGAGCGATTATTTTTGCAAATAATCATACGCGGCACGATGTTAACGTTATCGATCGATCGAGGAAAACGATGAATGATTAAATTACCCACTCGATGGTCACGCGACTTCCTCCACGACGACGTGCCGCCGCTTTGTACAAGCGTGATGCACGCGTTTTACACGTATCGGTGAGAATGCAAATGAGACCTATTCGAAGTAACGGTGTCCAGAATATCCACGATACGCCAGACGCGTTGTCCAGCACCGAAACCTCACACACCTCGTACAACCCGGATCAATTTAACGATCTCAATAATTTCGACCGCCATTCCGCGGACGTACACGACGCGAGAGGGTTCTCCATTTTCGTTCCGTGCCGCGTGTATCAAAGATCGGTGTATTTTTCATAATAAACCGGAGTTTAAGGGGGGAAGGCCAGGTCATTTATCTGAAAGAGCACACGTCGGACCAATATATATATGAAAATTAGGGAAAAAAAGAAGAAAAACCGAAAAAAAAACATTGAAAAGAAGAAGATCGATAGAAAAATGTAGCCAAGGAAGAATTGAAGGGACGAAATGTGAAATGGTAGGGAAACGAGGAAACAGAAGAAACCTGCAAAGAAAGAATGAATTAACCCTTTGGATCTGAGAATTTTTTATTTTTCTAACATTTCTTCGTGAATTGTGTCGACTCAATCTAGTTGAGCAACGCGTGTGCGTTTGAAACGTTTCTCCTTTACTTGCTTCTTTTACCTCGAGTGCAGCTTATTTTATCGCATTCTTATTTGTTGTCTGGTGTATCGATTGAAAATGGAATATCTAAAATTGGTGCATCGGATGCTGTAGCTATACAAACGGAAGAGAATCGTGAGTCAGGCTAATCTATATATGGCGAAATCAGATGACTGGTGTTTATGCAGTTTGTTTAAAATGCAAATGCTGATAATATATTCTTACCACTTTAGCAACCGATGACGCTGCATTGGCATCATTTATGTATCAAACGTTCCATCGTGCTCGATCATTTCGTATTGAACCTACTTAAATGCTACATCCATTTCCTTATTTCTCAGATACATCAGAATGTTCATCTTCATAACGCAGGTTACGAAAATCATTTCATATTTTAATCCTCGACCAAACTAATTGGTTTTTTATTGGCAGTTATTCACACAACTAGCCAGCCATTAAAGTGTTAATATCGCTGGTGTATATAGGGCACTACCGTGCAGAGGTTGAGTAGTGGTGATTTTATTGGGAGATCGCCATTTGCGGAGCTGTAATACCGCTCGAACAGGCACAATCCTAGTACGAAACTTTGCTTCGAAGGGTTAATCGACTACCAGCGTGTCGCGTCCGCCATTGACGGCGATTTCTTTTTCACGCATCGCGTACCAAACAGGAACACGTAATTGGACGTTGTTTCGTTCCAATTTCCAGAAATTCACTTTCTTCTTCTTCTTTTGCTTTCATTCTTGTCGCGCTCTTTCCGTGCTTCCCTTCGTCCACCGCGTGTCACGGTCAGAACACGAGAAACACGCGATCGGATTGCTAACGCTCCGCAGAGACGTTTCTGTCGAACTTTCTTGCACGTACGTGCACCTCGAGTTGTACGCAGAGTTGAAATTGTAGGAAAATCAAAAAATGGGGGAAAGGGGTGAAAAGAGAAGGGATGTAGCTTATATCGTGTATCGCAAAAGATCGTCCATCGTCGAGAGAAGCACGAGAAGCATCGACTCTAGGAACACGGTCGCGTTGTTGAGCAACCACACGTAGCGGGCAGCTATTTTCTAATCGAACCTCTTCAGTCGTCGCTTGACAATTTTCTTCGTTGGTAGACTCGAAGCTTTCGCGACGATTTGTCTGCGCAGGGGTGACTGGGACACGATTCTTCACATCTTTGCTATCACTTAGACCAATCGGGGAAATAAAACAATAAACAATCATATTGGCTTTTAAGGACCAATTATGAATAATGAATATAGTATATATTTATCGCTACGCATGTACATGCTATAAGTTTAAAAGTCATTAGGAAATTATCCTCCAAAGAAATGGTTCAAGTGACTGTGTTCAATATTTGTCCACTTGTGCTCAGGTCTTGCTTGATCATGGTTTCTCAGGACGCTTACGTTTGGTGAATGTTGTGGCGCACTTCTTTGGGGCTGACATGTTTTCATGACATCTTCAGATCCGTCCTCAAGAAGTAAGCTGTAACGTTCACGAAAAGTTGGCGGAAAGTAAAAATCGAAACCCAAACCAGCATTCTCCGAGCTTCTCCCGTAAGCCTTTCTTCTAACGGAAGTCTCTTCCCTCAGCGTCGATCACTCTCGTCGTCTTTCTCGCTCGTCGAAGGGAATCATCAAGTAATCTCAAACGTAAAGTATTACTCGTTTAAAAGTGTTCCGTATTTTGTACGTCGCGTATAGTTTTTAAATCTTGTTTTTGTCGTTCTTCTTCTTTTCTTCCGTTCCAATTGGACGTGACGACAGAGCTTTGGGGATGGGATGCCACTTGTTTTAAAGTAAATAATGGCTGCACCAAATTATAGGATACTTTAGGAATTTTTATATTAATATCTGGGAACTAATTATCCATTGTAGGAGAGAATCTCTTTTTTAATGAATCTAAAATGAAGAAGGAGTTTAAATATAACAAAAAGCAAGGTTTTAGCATATATTAATATGAAGATACGTTGCAATGATGCGTTTCAAATATGATCAATAATTAAAAAAAAAGGGGGAAATGTACCATCTTTTCCGTTCGCTGCAAAATATCGAATTTTCCACAGAAAACGGTGGCAGCCCATCCCAGAAGGTGGTAGCCTCTGTCGAACGGAAAGTAGGCCATTGTAATTTCATCGTTCTCCAACGAAAGAGTACACGGAAGCTTGGATCGTTGGTGCTCGTGCTTTTCCTTTCTTTGTTTATTCGTGTTCCTCCACTTTTCCTCTTTTTTTTTTCTTTTTTTACATGTACATATAAAAAATGAGTACGTCGTTCGAAGATCGAGAGAAAATAGCGAAGTAACTGGGCGTGTCCTTCTCTTCATCTACTTTTTCTTCTTTTGTAGAAACGGGAAACGATTTTTAAACTGCGATCGAGCGCGCCACTTTGCCGCGAATACGCGCGTTGGTGAACGCGTCGACGAAAGGGGTGGACGCGCGACATTTTGTATACGAGAATCATTCGAGACGCGAATTAGTTCCTTACTGGAACGAGGATCGAAAAAGTGGAAGGTGACGGATAATTTTTATTCGGGTCAGATTGTCGGGGATGAGTATGGCTTCGAGAATAGCGATATTCCGTGCAATGTGATTGTTGTGTTTATCGAACCACGATATTTTTTACATGACCGTTTGAGAGAAAAAAGTGATTATAATTTATATATGTCTCTATATATGTATCTATACGCCTGTATGTACATATATACATATATTTATCCCTTTATATATACTTATATATATATATATATGTATTTGTTGGATACATAATTTCGTTCATATCCGATTAAATTTACGTTCTTCTTTGACAATTTAAATGTATATTGTACATTATTACGATAATTAATTACTCTAATTATTATTATTATTATTAATTATAATTATTATTACTATTACTATTATTATTATTATTATTACTGTTATTATGTTGTGCTCGCCCGTGTCAGTATTATGTTTCTCATTCGAAATCTCAGTGCATGCAATGAACAAACAATACATGATGCCGTTTGCGCTGTTCGATTCTCGACCTGTTTCGTTGTAAAATAAATCGTGCGTTTTCTAATCATTTCTTGGCGACAATCGGCTGTCATTCTTGAAAAGGAGACCTCCATCCATTCCTAAAGTCACCTGTGTAACGAATATCTCAATAGCCTTGGCTCCAATTGGAACGTATCTGGTTAATCCTTCCAAGAGTTTCACACTTTTGTCCAAAATCCATTTGTCAATAGTGGGCGTCACTAATAAAAACTAATGTTGTGCAATGAAATCTAATGGTATCGTTAAAAATAAAAATTATCCGTTTCAGTGTCCACTAACATTTGTAATTTTTACAATTATCGAGCGAATAGTACCATATAGAAAAAAATAGATGTTGTTGGATCTTTTTCTATCGAAAACAATTTATGTATGTACGATTCGTTACTCTAACGACTTCACTCTAGATCTATGGATCTTGAATACTTTTTTCCCCACCAACAGCTTCTTTCATCTCGCGTTTGTCGCCAAGAAAGATTAGTTCAGCCGAGGATTCGCGTGTCTCGAGAATCCATCGCGAGCAATACTCACGAGCCGCGTGGAGATTTCTTAAAACCGCACCGCGTCGCGCTGTTAATCGGTGGATTTCATCAACTTCCGATTAACGTAAGCAACCGTAATGCACAGGGAAACCTTCCGATATCGCGTTACGACGTTACGTGAAGGCATCGCTCGATGGGGGCAGTTATTCGATCCATCCACTGAGGATACACAGCCAGTGATTCAGTCGAAGCGATCGGAGATCGTTCGTGAAAATTTACTGATTTGAATCGCCTTTCAACCCCTAATTGCTCGTCACGCGTAACACGTGCACAGTAGTACCAATTGTCAATTGCTCTGGCAAGAAAATTATACTGAAAAACAATTTCTACTTCGCATGATACCGTATAGCAGCGATTCTTAAACTTTTTACGTCGTGGCACCCTTGTCAGGTTAAAAAGATTTCGTAGCACAGTTATTCCTCACCCATTCGAGACGGATTGCACATCGCGTGTGTAATGCATCTCTAGGAGCGAAAAAAATGGATTGCACACCGTGTGTGGAATGGTATTGAATTTAAATTATGAGTCAGTATAGAAACTTTAAAATTAATTCTAAAATTTCAGATTCTGGGGTTGGTCTCCAAAAAACTGAGCCGTCTCGAATGGGTTAAAGCGGTTTGGATACTTAGGTCTATGCTAAATCTCAGAGAAAATTAAACATTATTGCCGTGGCACCCAGTTTGAGAACCCCTGCCGTGTAGAATTTGATATTATTAATTTAATCAGCGTCAGACATGTGTAATCGTACAATTATAGGGCCCGATCTAATTACGTATTGTCGAGGCACTCGACATCTGTTTGAAAGCAGAGTCGTAATTATGGGTACCGTGGGATGCTGCGTTAAGGGTTAATTAACGGAAGAAGCGATTTTTGGACGCTAGAATCGGGGTCAACCACACACACATACACACATACGCGTATACATGTGCTGTCTAGAAATTATATTAATATATATAGAAAATATAATAAAAAAAGAAGGAGAATAATATATCAAAATAAAGAGTGTGTCGGGTTATTATGCGACCTGATGTGGAATAATTGATATTAAATATTTTTTAAGTTTTCCGATCAAACTTAAGTCCTCTCTTCTATTTACGTTGCGCCTTTTGTTTTTACTAATTTCGATATTATATTCGTACTCATTGTTCCAGGATTCCATCTGGTATTGTAAACTGCATAACAGTTCATAGCATTGGTTGTGATTGTTATTTAATATCGACGACGGCAGCTTACTATTAAATGTATTGATCTGTATATTTGATTGTTTTACGTGGAAGGAAATGGACGAAATGTGATATGAAACTATTTTAATAAATACCCGCAGTATGCAATACGAGGATATCGTGCAATAGCGTTTTATATAGAATGAGAACGAGTTTAGAGAACGGAAATTCGGTTTTAATGTATAAATAATTTATATATTTATGTTTTGTTTAGGACTAGGAGAGATTATTCAATCTACTATCGCAAGTTTGCAATTAATACTTTTAATCCATATTATTAAGAGCTAGAAATTAAATTACGCTATTTATGCACAGTAAAATTAACATAATCAGCAGGATATAATTGTACAAATTTTAGTGCTAACTTGGTTTTATAATACTAACTGAAATGAACGAGTAACAGAGTAACAAAATTATGTTTCCTTTTTGTTCTGTAGAAACATAGTATTATGGGAGCAAGAAAATGGTGTTCGAACAGATAACGATGCAAAGAACGATTCAAATCAGTAAATATATTTCGAAACACTCGACGAACTTATTTAATTCGCCTCGATCGTGAATCACTCGAGTCTCGTTACTTCGATCCCAGCTCGCACCGAATTTCCGAGCACGAATCTAGAACCGCAAAACAATGCGATGATATTGCAATTTTTCAACAGCGGAATTACAGAATTCTGAAAAAAAGGCACCTATGTAAAATCTAAATTTGCGATATCGTAGAGATAAGCTCATTCGAAAACGTAACTCAGACAACACTTTTCATAATTAATACGCAATTTTACTAGTCACACCCCTAAATGCCAGTATTAACAAAGAACAACGTTCGAATCACAAGCAAAGTAATAATACCGAGTACAACGACTATCGATATCTTCGTGTCGTTATATTCAACCTCAGTTACATCGTATCAACTCTAGTCTCTGTACAAAAAAGAGAAAAAAAAAGTAACAAACACAATTCCATAGATCCACGAAATGCACGAAGGAGCGCTTCGAATACTCGCATGCGATTCGCGTACCTTTCATTCCTGCAAAACCGTTTCGAAACGAAAGAAATTATTTTTCGCCTCTGTAAAAAATCATGAAACATCGAATGGCTGGGCAAAAAATTGCATAATTATCGCATTCCAGCACGAGAGAGCCCCCGCGTTCTCCTATCGTGCCGGTCGATTCGGTGCGAGCTCCCAGAGACTCGAAACAGTTCCCGGTCCGACTTTGAACCCTCTGGGTGCTTTATCGTGCCGGTTGATCGGCTCTACACACTTGTGATACTCCTCTCTGTACTTTCGTACAGCCCTGACTCGGACGTTTAATACTCCCGCTCGTCTCCTGGTACGAGCAGCGCGTGATGTAATTAAATCGACTTTCGCGAGTCGACGGGCGCGGGTGGTGGGCGAGGGTTGAATTAATCAGCGAAGACCAGAGGTTGAGGGGGGGCCTGGTGCATAAGGGCCGCGTGAATCGAGGCTGGTACACGAATTTAACCCTCTATAATGGGGAATTCCGTTCGATCATAAGTACGGGGCAAGGAATCACAATTAATCATAGGTTTTTACATTGATCCAAAAATTAGCCGAGCTATGCGACAACCGATGTAAACGTAATACCCCTGGTGCTAGTATAAAGTACTTGTGTCTCGATTTACACGTGGTACTCGCTGCGAGCGTTCTTCTTTTGCGTGGCACGATTTTTGTCGAGTACTGTTTATCGAATTGATTAAACGATTAGTCGATGCTTCGACTGTTCTACTTTCCTGAACTTTCGTTATTATTATTTTTGTAGAAACATCGTGAAACAAATATTTTTGTAATGCACTATTCTGTGGCGGTTCTATTCACTATTATGATGTTTCCAGTCACGCAAGAGGAAGAGTCTCACGTAAATCGAGAGACCTGTTCGTAGTCATAAACGACAATGACGGACAACTAAACTAAGAGTAAAAAAATCTAGAGTTATGAGCGCGTAATTTGCGTGCACGTGAGTGTGTTACTTGTAAGTTTCGTAGCGTTATAGAGGGTTAAATAAGAACGAAATCGATCTCGATTTCTGATGGTGGTTGGTCTACCTTTTTACGATAACGAGAGACGGTTTTGTACCGAGTACCGAGGAAAAAGCAAACGGAAAAATGCGAAGACAGTCGCGTGGGAGGGGAAAGAGGAATCGAAGGAGTTCGAGGCGGAAGGAAACGAGGCAGAAAGGGTTGAAGGATGATAAAAAAACGATGTTCGCGTCGCTCGACATTGCGCCTGTACCATTTTGCTTCTTTAGCAGAGTACAATGCCATTTATTTTTGTAATACGTTTACGTAGGATAGCGATTATTTTTATAGAGGTTTACCGTGCTACCAGTAAGTCTTATAGAGGCCTGCGAAGTAAAATAGTGTAGGATTTTTCATAGGAGCCGCGGATTCCACGATACAAGTATATAACGGGTGGTCTGGGTTTCTAACGTGACGATGTGAACAGAAGAAAGACACGCACTTCTAGTACTGGCTTTTACTTTTAACATATTCTTCTCCTGTAACAGTGGTTCTTAACACGCTTCGTAGTGAACTCTAAAAATGGCTCGCATCGTTGGAGGAATTTTACTAATCTCAAATAAATCTCGAACTTTTTATCCTGCTTCTCTTTATGCAGGGTATTTGGCTAAAGAAGGATCCGAGTGGAATAAAATAAGATTAAAGTCATAAGTAACAAAATTACATTCGAGGCTTCGACGTTGAAGGGGTTAAAATTCATAAGCCATTGCTGCTTGGTGAATTTTAAAATTATTTTTCTTGAAAACGAAGCCTCTGAATATTTAGAGAAATCTCGTTAGCTTCTGAAATCAACCATTAAAATTTCATTGCGTTTCAGCGCTCGAATAATTACGTGTTTCAACTTTTGACCAATTAGATGGACGAATAATGCTTTAACCCTTTGCACTCGGATGTCCTCTCTGAGGGAACATCAGCATTGCGGAGGGTAGACTTATTCCATCGTAGCTTTTCGATAAATGCATGTTTCCCTCAAGTTTTCTGTTGAAATGGAAATTTTTTATTGCTGGGAGACATTAGTAATAAAAACTATTGCTAAAATTTCCATTTGAACAGAAAACTATTGCTAAAATTTCCATTTTAACAGAAAACTTCAAGCAATAGAAACTATTGCTGAAATATTGCTATTTTAGTAATGGTTTTTATTGCTAACATCCGTGAAGGAGCCAAGTGCAAAGGGTTAATAATAATCAAGGTCTTCACGATGTTATATGACATCGTCAGTACTCAGACTATTAATTTTCTATCATTTTATGCTGTGCCCCTTCCTCTTTTCTGATATTAGTTTTGCGTAGCCTTTTCTCAGTATTTTCAGTATTTTATGAGCTTTTAAAATTGTGATGGAGCACGCGTTAGTTCTTTTGTTGTACTTTAGAGGAAGATCATGGAGTCGTAGAGTCCAAGGACTTCAGTTTAAGAGCCACTGTTCTATAATATTATATCTGAATATCGAAAAATCGGAGCATTGCTTCTTTCGATGCGATGCGATGCAGCAACAAGTAAGTAATCGGTATAAAATCTCGTTAGAACGGACTCCTAGCTAGGTTGTTGCGCTTTTTAGGAAAGGAGGAAAGCATAGCAATAAAAAACAAAAAGAAGAAACAAATAACGAAACGATTCTTCTCGAGAGTACGGCGTTCGTGGCCGCCTCGACAATTTTGAGGGTCTCGAATTTAATTTTATTTGGAGTTTTCTTTTTCTTTATACGATCGATTATGGCGATGTGATTGTGACTCTAATTTGGCCTCCAGATATTGCATGTTTTGAGTTACTGCAGGTTTTTTAACACAGTGAAAGCACTCCTGATTATTGGAGAAATAAATTTCTGAAGCAACAAAACTGTTCAAGTGTGGATCAGCTCTCAGTTTGCAAAGATAGCTTCCACGAATGAAACCAATTCATACGAGATTCGAAACCAATTAACTTCTCGACAAAGTTGATGTCTTATAAGATTTTTCACAATGGTTATTTGATAAAAAGTGAAACGAAACATATATTCGAATATTAACCACAAATTGTTAAACGTATCCATTTTTTTTTTTCACGTGAATATACACGTTAAATACTCTCTTGCATCAAGAGCCTGGTCACGAACAAACAATGCAATCTTCTACACAAACAGCTGCTAAAACCAATATATACTCGGTATACAACTCGACGCCATTGCGATGTATAAATAGTTAACGCAAAGCTATCGAACGCTAGAGAAATGTGATATCCGCGAATGACGCTGAAAACGAAGCAAACATCTCCGTCGAACAATATTGCAAAACGGTATTTCGTTCGAAGTGCATATTTTTCTAAACGGGACCGGAAGTCCGCTACTTCTCGCGCGTTTCGACCTACGACGATTCAAAGATTTCCGTTCCGAACGTCTTCCCCGATCATTCAACGTATTCCACATGTCTTTGTTTACGTGGCAGAATTTAAATCGACCAGAACAAAAATCGGACACGTTCGACTTATCACGTATGCATAAAAAAAACACACGAAACACACGTATACATACGTAGTCGACAAGCCCAAAAAACTGGTGTAGTCTGCAATAATTCTGGGGATGTTAAACCAAACATAGAAGGAGAATTAAAAAGGGGAAATATCGATTAGC
Source organism: Xylocopa violacea (assembly GCA_963969225.1). Taxonomy (NCBI): domain Eukaryota; kingdom Metazoa; phylum Arthropoda; class Insecta; order Hymenoptera; family Apidae; genus Xylocopa; species Xylocopa violacea. The sequence continues at coordinate 20,930,853 of CAXAJV010000008.1, forward strand.
TTGATTAGGTCGTATGTCTGTAGAAGCGTAAGGATTCGTGTCCATTAGGGTGGGTCGAAATTAATTTCTTCCTTACTCTTTTATTTTCGATTTGGAACAACCAAGTTAAAGATTTGTTACCCTTTGCTGTTTTATGGCACATTTTTATTTTATCATCTTAACAATGGGCTGAAATTTATGAAAAAATTCTTAATGCTATTGGTTTAGTTTAAATATCAATGATTCGTTTCGTGTATATTGTTTTATGCAGAGAAAACTGAAAATAAACATTGTTATTAAGATGATAGAAGGCCATTTTTGTGCACCATTGCAAATAGAAATTAGTAATTTTTATTTCTCGACCTGTCTGGGGGTAAAAGTATATATCGTGAATTGTTTTCTATGTTTGAGAAGAATAACATCTTTCTTTGACAAACTTATGTTTGAGGAATTAATATTACATAGCTCGTCCACCCTCGAAACTAATGATCGAGCATTCTGAAAGTTGGGTAACCATCATGGAATAAAATCTCATTGCTTTTCGAGAACAATTCGCGACAATGTTTATCCTCAAGTGGACACGAACCTAACAATTTTTTATTGCTAACATTTTTCCTCAGGTCGAGTCTCGAACGGTGCCTAAAAAGCTTTGATTAAGGAACGAGCGAGAGAGAAAAGCGAGTTCTGAATTGCGTGTCGATGAACTTTTTCGGAAACACACAGTAAGAAAGAAAGAACAAAAAATAACACACACACACATACACGTACACACTAAAACGGGGGTTGTTTATCGAATTCTCGCGGTGTGTTGTTTCGTGTTGTCCTCGAAAGAGAGAGAGAGAGAAAGAGAGAGCAAAATTGAACGATCTGAAGAGAAAGGGAGAGAGTTAAGAAATGAAAGAGAAAGCAAAAAATTAATTAAGAAAAAACGAACGGATGATCGATTCATCGGAGGAATAAAAGATTCTGATACGACACGACGATAAAGATAAGATATACCTATATACATACCGTCGATGCGTAGAAAGTACCGTGTCATATAAATATACATATATATAAATATATATATATATATTATTATACAATACACAAAAAATAATGCGTGCGTGTACGTGCGTTTCTGAATGGGTTCGTATAAGTGAGAAATGTGTGTGCCTATGCGCGTCTGTGTGAGATGTTAAATAAGAGGAAAACTGTAGTGCTCCGTTTAAGGAAAGCGTGCGGACTGCGGCGAAAATTGTGCTGCAACCGGTTGCAGGGTTATTTTTCCGTGAAAAACTGGGACGACTATCGTAGACTAAGTTCCGTTCAGTTCTAAAGCCTACCATTACAGACGAAGCAAGAAATTTAAAGAATTCGACATTTTATTCAAAAGAAGTAAGATTTAGGTGGGAATAAAAAATATTTATTTGTAAATACCTCTGTTGGAAACATGTATAAAAGAACATTGTTGATTGTCGAGTGCATGAAATGTAGGAGATTATATTTCAGCGCTCCGTGTCTTATCCATCGTGGCTATCATTATTCCGCTAAAAGCGAAGTGCGTGTTGGAACACCTCGCTGTCTCCCGTTGCTGTTACATAATTTTGAATTGGACAAGAAGTTACGGCTACCATCATGCAAATGATACAGCTACTTGTGCTTGACGATCAACGTGTTCAACGATGTTTATGGATAAATAAATCGACTCGCGATTTATTTCGATTTTATGCAAGTAGAGTACTGTCCACGACAGTGCGAATTTTCGCGGCACCGTTTTCGACGCGTCCCGTTTAATCGAAGAAGGATAATTTAAAACTACAGATCTAATATAAAGGACAATGAACAAGTAGATAGGATACGCCGATACATATATGTACCTATAAAAAAAACGTAAGACGAGAGTACGCACTTTTGTAATAGTAGTTTTGAGAGGAAAAAAAAAAAAACGAAAAAAGCGATAAATAATAGTAAATGATATGTATATATGATATACAGCGTATATATCGTATATATATTGTGTATATAAGTATAAAGAAAACAAAAAAGAAGTTGACGCTTGATACACCATAGTTTTCACCGACATATCCTGGTTAAACACATCCTCTTTACGTACATACTGCATACTAGTTCTTATTACGATGCCACCGTACGGTAACTACACGAGAGTATAGGATATTTTATGGGCAAAACGAGAGGAACGACGATAATATTATTAACGACGTAATTATTAATTGTCACGGATTATTATTGGTTATCGAAGTTTTTGATTATTGTCGTACGATTACGATTATCGAGAGAATAGATACGTATAAAAGTAACGATGGTACAACTAAGGCAAGTATGTACTGTACATAGCTCTGTCACTTACCCTCTACCCCACCATGCGACTATATAAATATATAAATATATAAATAAATTTATATATATATAAAGCCATTATATTGCAGAACATTAATCATTGTTGTACTAATGATTATTTTGAAATACTATTGTCCTTATTATTATTTTATCGCAAATCATCATTATTATTATTATTATTATTATTATTATTATTATGATTATTATTATTATTGCTACTTTATATAATTACCACAATAAGAACATGTTAAAGCCGCGTGTAATTTTAATAGCGTAACGATATTATCATTGGCGAAAGTAGATCCTCACTCTTAGCTAGGGCAGATAGAGAAACTGTATTCTTACTTTATTCACGGATTGGACTCTACCTCACTTTTATCGTTATCGTCAATGGACGACGACAAAAAGCGTGAGAAGGCGAGGAAAAACGAAATGGAAACGCGAATTGCAGGCGTACTTCGACACATATTCCGCTGTCCGCTAGACCCGCTGAACGAAAAATATTTTCCAATTGGGATCTAAGTACCGCTAACTAAATACTATTACCAGTTGTTATTAATTAGCAAGAGTTGTTGAAACTGCAGCGACCTCAGCCTGTGATAGTTACAAAGGATATTATTTAAATTAAGAGTTCGCTTGTATTACGTGAAACGTAGAGCATAGATCGGCGATAGTATGCGCGTTGCGATTGCATTTTTTGTTAGGCGAGGCCCACGTGTCTAGAATGGAGTTCATTACAATGATTTAATGTTCTTGATCGAGTAAAAGAGAGAAATTAAAGTATCCTTCTTAATTCGATTATCGTAAGTGTATACAATATTTCGAATATCTAAAAAAGAAACATAAGATTATAAACTAATAAAACTTTATACGAAACAGTTACGTGAAATGAACTGGACTGTTTTTACAACTTAATCTTAGAGAAAGTACAGGATATTTAAGTACTGAAGAAATAAAAAAATGATCAAACGGCGTATTTTAGCTAAGAAGGGTAGTATTATCGTCGATATAGATTTTTGAGAATTTCGATATTGTAATGAGCTCTTTGCTACGTAACGCAATATGGTACTAGTAGATGTCTAACCTGAAATATTGCTTTCACAATAACTTGCTGCGAAAGATCCATGAACTTCGGTTTCGTTTCCTCTCGATGGATTATTATGAGAACCGATATTTTTCCTCAATTCGTACATGTGTTATGTAATATACTATTATTTTGTAATTTTATCTGTTAATTGCATGTGATAAAAGGCAACAGAGTAGCCAGAGGGATAGGTAAGAGTAGATAACATATGTAACGAGTGTCATCGAGTGCTTTAAGATACATGTAACAAACGCTGTGCGCTTGTGATCTTTTAGATTTACTTTTTCCGTTTTCCATCTTTAAAAGAAAATGAAAAAGCTAATCTAACTTGTTTCTTCTTTTCTTACGCGTGCTGCGACATGCGAAGGACTCGAAACGAACGAGTTTCCGTACGGTATGTTCCTTTATTAGATGAGACATGCAAGGATCATTTGTAATTAGCTGTAATATATTCGCCTGTATGGCTTCGTAATGTTTCTTTCAATGTATGTGTATATTACATTATATTAACTTTATTGTGATGTTAACTTAAGCCATGAACAGAGATGTGGGAGAGTCTCTCGAGGTCGCTGTAGTAAATCCTGTCGCTGAGGTGAGGGGATCACTTTCTCAGTTTTTTTAGCTTGCTCGAGGAGCGCCAATAAATAAGCGGATGTCGACTATTCTCGATGAATAAGGAACACAAAATAAAGCCAGAATGTATCCGCATAATTGTCTTTGAATGATGAAAAATGACGATGATTGGGAACTGTACATTGTGATCAGCAAACAGACTACAATGTAGTTTGTTCGTAACTGAATGAACAAACAGGAACACTTGTGTAATAAAGTAGATATCCATAAAAGAGATCTTTTACACTTTGCTTACCTATTTTTATCGAATCAATCGAATGTGAATATTATTTAACAAATCAATACGTTCATTTCTTTTTCAGTGTGGTTTATTTCAACGTAATGTTTAATATAAAAAGATTGTGTCTATATTTTTTATTCCATTTCAACGTCAACGACAGCATCCTCTATCACAACCTGCTCCGACGTCACTGGAGCTTGTACTGTAGGCAGTGGATCAGGAGATCGAGTGTAAGTATTACTGGTCGAGTGTTCCTTAAAATATTCACCACCCTTTTCCTCGTACTCTTTTCTGCTCACTAAAAATTCAGGAAGATTTCCGTTTAAGCCAAAGTCTCTTGCGCCATACCACGCGTCTATACTGGTATTCTTGGCAATGTTTATTTGGAAATTTGAACCAAATGGTCGCATTTCTCGAAGTTCACGATTCAATCTCTCCAATAAACCGGGAAACGACGCTGGTCCTCCTGTGAGAAATATATTTCCTACGAGCCGTGACTGCTGCTCGGGCGGATAAAGTTTTAGAACGAATTCAATCGTTTCCGCAATGCCTGCTTCCACGGAACTTATCATTGATGGTTGAAATAGTATTTCTGGGGCTCTGAAACGCTCCACTCCCACGTGTAATTGATGAGTCTCTCCGGGGACCATAGGAACGTTCGATCCAGCGCCGTCAAATTCTGGATCGTGATGCCGCAATACATCTTCCAGTTCCAAAAGTTTTTCTTGTTCTACTTCCGAGTCTGAATCTCCACCTTCCTATACAGCAATATATATGCGAATTAAAAGAGTAATAGTAATTTTTTACTGTAATTTGGCCTTCAGCTTTGAACCGAGGAAAGGCAAAATTAAAGTCTGTACGAACCCTGTTTATAACTTTGTAAACATCCCAATCTTCGTCCCTCATACCGAAGTCGTCGTCACGTTTCTCCTTCCTTGCTAACTGGCTTATTATACGCATTCTTTCTTGTGCGGCAGCTGTTCTACGCTTTGCCATGTCTTGTCTACGTTGCCTTTTTGCCATTCGTCTTTCCAATATTTCTTGTCTAAAATTAAAAACATAATTCAATGTCACTGTAAAAGTAGGGGAAAGAGAAATGTTTTGACTACCTCTTCTTTCGTACACCAGCAATCCATTCGTCAAAATCTTGTTGATCCTTAGGCTGCAAACTAGATTTGATTTTTGGCTTCTGTTCTTCCATCGCTATATTTTCTTCCTGCGAATTAGCCGCTACTATTTTTTGTCTGGTTCTTTCTACTTTTGCTTGAAGATTATTAATCATTTTTATTAAATCTGCTACGTTCGCGAGGGAATAAGTTTTCAATGCTTGGTCGAATTCATCCGTTTCACCTTCTTCCAATAAATCTTGAACGGCTAATAACTGATTCAACTGTTCTTCATCTTCTGCTAACTATAAACAATAATTAATTCAGTCCATCAAGTACATAGTCTCTCCCTCTCCAGAACTATCCGATACTAACTCTTTCTTCCCGTTTCCTTGCATTAATTTCCATTAATCTTCTAGCCAATTCGCGTTTCCTCTCTTTTTGTTGTTCTACTGTTAATCCAGGTGCATTTGCGGGTGCAACATAAGGTAACTGTACCCTGAGTACGTTCATGTCATAATAATCTGGATCTGCCCATTTAGAAATTTCTTCTTGATAATTTAATGCTATCATTGAATGTTCATGTATTAATTCCTATTATGAGAGAGTACACAAATCAGTTTTTTAACTTGTTATTATGAATATAAAGTAAGACAAGTACAGAATGTAGATGTTTATCTAAGGTTGTAGTTTTACATAAATATTCTTAGTTATAGTCTGGTCATATATGTACCTCTGCTCGGCTAGGTGTAATAGCATTCACGTGAACTGGATATTTAAGTTGGAGTAACCTATGCATATAAGATGTAATATGATATCCACCAACATTGATTCTTCTGGAGTTCACTGGATCCGCTTTACCATCTAATATAGGTATTATATGTGTGGTGTGGTATCCGATACTAATTATTAAACCATCTGGTGGACAATTATTGTGCTGATAAGAAAATAAGCAGTCGACTCCATACGATATCGCAGGTACATTGTAACATTCGAATAAAAGTTCAGCCATCACTGAAAGAAGTAGATATACGATTATTGACCTTAATACTTATATTAACCTCAAATTTCTGTACGTATATATTACTATACTTACAATTTCGTGAATAATTGGGATTCAGAAATGCTTCTGTCAAGATAATAGGATGATTTACTGCACCTTCTGTATCTATCCCCATATGAGCAAAAGTATAGTCGAATATCTGTTCTTGCGCTTCGAAATGGGTTACTACATTTCGATCGAACTGGGTTTTCAGTTGGAATCTAACCGCTTCAATATTAGCTATGTCGTTTCCAACTTGAGGTTCGCCATCCTTTTTGCCACGCTCTTTTCGTGGCTTTGCAATAAGATTTTTAAATATTAGTTGAGGTTCCTTCTCCGTGGCCCAACCAACTCTGCAGCTGTATGATCCTAAAAACGATTTGCTAGTTCATGTTACAATTATAATACATTATGTAATTTATTAATTTATACGTGTATTTTTATAGTTTTTTTTATAGTTTATCGCTCACCATTGTCAATAACAAGTGGCGTGGCTTCGGATTTTACTCTGTCTGGATAAGGATGAATAATATCAGGTACAGCTTTTACATCTTTTAGTTCGAGAACTTCCATTTTATACAGTTATGCTGTTTGTATTGCTTTCAAACAGGGAGAACACAGCATGAGGAATATTTGTATTCAACGTTGCTGTCAGGCATAATACAAACAATTGAAGAATTGCAGTAATCGCACAGTGTAACTTGCACTTTCGAGATGGCGTGTAAATGCCAATCATTATCTATTTCCTAAATTTTTCTATTTAATCGTGCGGTGATCTTTAATTTATTCAAATTTTAATCGTATTGATCAATATCTTTAATTTTTTCATGTCTGCGCTCCAAATTATTTATTTATTCGCAATTTTTTAATAAAACTTTATTTTGGTACTCGTGGCGCCATCTCTCAACAAACTGCTCAAACTGGTCGCACATAGTTATCGACAGTGAAGCGAACTACCGACGGACTGGTGGCGCCATCTCTCCACAAAGCGCTGAAACTGGTCGCGCATAGTTACCGACAGCAACGTGAACTACTTACCGACTAGTGGCGCCATCTCTCCACAAAGTGCTGAAACTGCTCGCACACAGTTATCGACAGCGAAGCGAACTACTTACCGACTAGTAGCGCCATCTAGCGGAGGATAGGCGGAACTATTCGGCGTTTAGTTTCAGCCGTCTCCACAGAGATGGCGCCACTAGTCCGTCGGTAGTTCACTTCGCTGTCGATAACGATGTGCGACCAGTTTGAGCACTTTGTGGAGAGATGGCGCCACGGGTAAATTAATAATCAGTGTGACGTTTGATTGTGTGAGTAACGTGTAATGCGCATGTGTGTGTAATCACCGAGAAATGATGGTACTCGTGATTTAAAAGGTTGGCTTGAATTATTAATTGTACAGAGAGATTTCAGAAGTCAACAAGTAAAGTTAATAATGTCAGGAGATGCAGACTGAATACTTTCTTTCTTTTATTTGTATTATTTAATATACTTTTGATTAGCGACATGAGATCAGATTTACAATTAGTCATACAGTTCGTAATCATGATGTTAGAAATGAAGAAATAAATTAGTTTTGACCAGGAATCGAGGAAATATAATACTGACAAACGAGGGATCCATTTTTTGGCTGTTACTATGGTGTAAACTACTCACAAAATGTATAATTTAAGGAGGAATTAAGACAAGAAGGGTTAATAGTTCCTGCAACAGTGAAGAACAAAGAAGAACATCGAAAAATAGATTAATCCACGTGTATTTTTTACAAATTTACATAAGTTATACATGTATTTATAAGAATTAGCTTGTAAGAACACTTCTGTTGCTTGTAAATTGTTTAAAAGTTATAATAAATGGTTCAATTATTGTTAATTAATTGTTTAATCACTTAAAATCCTGTCCAGCACTTCCAGAATGACCAATTCCAATCCTTGAACGAGAAAAAACTCGTAAAAATAGTCCTGAACCCAATTAAACTATTTGGAGATTCGAGAATTGGCTTTCAGAAAGTCGGAATTTCCTGGAAAATGACGTCACTTCTCAGAATCGCCAGAATTCTTGGAATTTCGAGGATTCCTGGAAATGACGTCATTTTCCAAGAAGTGGCACTTGGGATACCTCCTCACATATCATGTTCTCCTAATACAAAGTCCCAAAAATCGGGGTTTACGCTTGAGTGAGCACCAGAAACTGGGATTTCCTGGAAAATGACGTCACTTCTCAGAATCGCCAAAATTCTTGGAAAATGACGTCATTTTCCAGGAAATCCCAGTTTCTGGTGCTCACTCAAGCGTAAACCTCGATTTTTGGGACTTTGTATCAGGAGAACATGATATGCGAGGAGGTATCCCAACGTGCCACTTCTTGGAAATGACGTCATCGAGAATTCCTGGAATTTCGGCGATTCTTGGAATTGACGTCATTTTCCAGGAAATCCGACTTTCTGGTGCTCATTCAAGCGTGACGGCCGATTTTTGGGACTTTGTATTAGGAGAACATGATATGCGAGGAGGTATCCCAAGTGCCACTTCTTGGAAAATGACGTCATTTCCAGGAACCCCCGAAATTCCAAGAATTCTGGCGATTCTGAGAAGTGACGTCATTTTCCAGGAAATCCCAGGTTTTCGGACTTCTTCCAAGCGAGAATCCGATTTTTGGACATTATATCAGGAGAACATGATGTGTGAGGAGGTATCCAAAGTGCCACTTCTTGGAAAATGACGTCACTTCCAGGAACCCTCGAAATTCCAAGAATTCTAGCGATTCTGAGAAGTGACGTCATTTTCCAGGAAACTCCGAGGTTTTTGGACTTATTCAAGCGAGAATCCTGATTTTCGGACTTGGAATGATAAGGAAAAAGGATCAGAGCGGGATAGATTTAAAGGTAAGTTAAAAAACTTGTGTATCCTTTTTAAATAACTTATTTATTTAATCAAATTAATAAATTACAATTAAATGTTAGTTCGATACGAGTTGTAATACAATATTTCTTATTTTTGCTGTTACAATTAATTCTACTAAGTCATGTTATACTAAAAAACATAACAATTTGGTTGAGAGTAATGCATAACGATACATAAAATAATACAAGATAATACAATGCACTATGATTATTCTTCTCTCTATTTCCTTCTCTGTTCTATTCTTGGAGGTATAATTTTTCAACTTGTGACCATTGATTGAAGAGATTCCTTAAGTTTTATCCATTTTTCAAAGTCCATCTCTCTTCCTTTCTCTGTAGCATCTATAACAGAAAGAAAAAACCAATTAGACAATCAATAGTCTTTAAAATACTAGTTATACGAAGCACTCTGACACATATGCTCCTAGATCTGCGTGTCTTTGCTCTATGATAACGACGAATGCTAGCGAAGCCTGCGTTTGGTCTCTTAGATCCAACTCTGTCCACCATTGACAGAAATCTGCAACGTTTTCATCTATTTTTCTAGGTGGCAGTGTCTTGTGTACTTCTAATTCTAGAAGAGCTTTCCTTCTACAGGAATTTCTTCACTATATTCAGTTTACAGTACTGTTGGTCGCGTCCATCATCATCCTTAAGTAGCACGTTCATTTCTCTGCTTCTTTCGTTCAGTATTATAATGTCCTGCACGATCCTTTGGTAATGCTCGAAGGAGTGGTACGTTCGCACGTTCTCGAAGGCTGTTTCGCGTGTCGATTGATCTCGAAAGTGGCGAATTGTCGAACTGTATACTTGTGATCAAAATTAAAGTAAAAGAAGAAATATCTGGAGAAGAACAAGTGTACATTCTTGATAAAATTCATACAGCTGTACATAATATTTCACATATTTCTAATATGTATTTCACATGTATTTTCTATATTTCACATACGTGTAAAATCAAAGATATTTCAGTCTTCCTTTTGCTATTAATAATAAGATATTTTTAATTACATACAACTGTAACAAATGTTGATCAGACGCAACGATTAGCTGGTAAAATATTACAATTAACCATAAGATAGTTGATTCTTAATTTGCATGTCACATGTGTTTTCCATATTTCACATATATTTAAAATCAAAAATATTTCAGTCTTACTTTTGCTACCAATAATAAGATACTTTTAATTACATACAACTGTAACAAATTTACAATAATTAGCTGGGAAAATATATCGATTAACCATAAGATCGTTGCGACACAGCAAACAGTAGCAAACAATTTTATACGTCGCATTTCACATGTATTTTCCATATTTCACATATGTTTAAAATCAAAGATATTTCAGTCTTACTGTTGCTACCAATAATAAGATACTTTTAATTACATACAACTGTAACAAATTTGCAATAATTAGCTGGGAAAATATATCGATTAACCATAAGATCGTTGCGACACAGCAAACAGTAGCAAACAATTTCATACATCACATTTCACATATTTTTAATATGAATTTTACATGTATTTTCCATATCTCACAAATGTTTAAAACCAAAGATATTCCAATCTCGTTTGCTCCTAATAATAAGATACTTTTAATTACATACAACTGTAACAAATTTGCAATAATTATCTGGGAAAATATATCAATTAACCATAAGATCGTTGCGACACAGCAAACAATAGCAAACAATTTCATACATCACATTATGTCATTTTTTCACATATTTTTAATATGCATTTTACATGTATTTTCCATATCTCACATATGTTTAAAATCAAAGATATTTCAGTCTTACTGTTGCTACCAATAATAAGATACTTTTAATTACATACAACTGTAACAAATTTGCAATAATTATCTGGGAAAATATATCAATTAACCATAAGATCGTTGCGACACAGCAAACAATAGCAAACAATTTCATACATCACATTATGTCATTTTTTCACATATTTTTAATATGCATTTTACATGTATTTTCCATATCTCACATATGTTTAAAATCAAAGATATTTCAGTCTTACTGTTGCTACCAATAATAAGATACTTTTAATTACATACAACTGTAACAAATTTGCAATAATTAGCTGGGAAAATATATCGATTAACCATAAGATCGTTGCGACACAGCAAACAGTAGCAAACAATTTCATACATCACATTTCACATATTTTTAATATGAATTTTACATGTATTTTCCATATCTCACAAATGTTTAAAATCAAAGATATTCCAATCTCGTTTGCTACTAATAATAAGATACTTTTAATTACATACAACTGTAACAAATTTGCAATAATTATCTGGGAAAATATATCAATTAACCATAAGATCGTTGCGACACAGCAAACAGTAGCAAACAATTTTATACGTCGCATTTCACATGTATTTTCCATATTTCACATATGTTTAAAATCAAAGATATTTCAGTCTTACTGTTGCTACCAATAATAAGATACTTTTAATTACATACAACTGTAACAAATTTGCAATAATTAGCTGGGAAAATATATCGATTAACCATAAGATCGTTGCGACACAGCAAACAGTAGCAAACAATTTCATACATCACATTTCACATATTTTTAATATGAATTTTACATGTATTTTCCATATCTCACAAATGTTTAAAATCAAAGATATTCCAATCTCGTTTGCTACCAATAATAAGATACTTTTAATTACATACAACTGTAACAAATTTGCAATAATTATCTGGGAAAATATATCAATTAACCATAAGATCGTTGCGACACAGCAAACAGTAGCAAACAATTTAATACGTCGCATTACATTCTTATTGCTCGCCAAGTGCAGACACGCGCCTTGGTATCCGCAGTCGATCGCAGAAATTGTTCTGCTTTCCCAGACACCGTTTAAGAAGCGATCGTCCCATGAAAGAAGAAAGTTGAATCGCGGTTTTATTCGTACCATTGAAAGTCCCCGATCATTTCGTCTCGTTTCACAATCGACGTGCACAACACGTTCGCAGCACGTAGCAGTGCGTACGTGATTCTACAATCGCAAAAAACGCGCGCGACGAATCTGTTGCCTCAGCCATGAAACGTGAGGCTCGTGGAACAATCGGAGAAAGTGTCAGAGGATTAGAGGGATGCGTCGCGTGGGCGATCGTACGTTTAACGCGTCTCGCAATCGCTTTGCTCGGATTATCCTATTGTTATTCAAAGTAGACGTTGCTATTTGACGCTAAACCTAGCAGAACGGTCGAATGACTTTGATTGCTAAATTCCAGGTTTTTATTTATATAACTTATTTTTTACAATGTAGGGTGTGCATGATTTTGCAACGCGTGGCTTTGTGTGTGCAGGAATAAAATGTAATTTGGAATGTTCTCGAATATTTATTATTCGAGAATATTCCTAAAGAATGTGTAAATATTACGTGTGACTTTGTGTGCGTGAAAACATAAGACGAAATTGAGAATATTCTAGAATATTAATTATTCGAGAATATTCCAAAGTTTGTGCAAAAGAATATGAGTGTGCGTGTATGTGAGTGCCTGGAAAAACAAGGGAATTAATGGAAAAGAATGTAGAATGTTCGATGATTGAATATATATAAGGATGTGTGTACGCAGCGTCATGGTCAGAGTTAGGCAGAGTTGAAGAAGACATCAGCGTGGTACGCGTCATCTATTAAACCTAATAAATTTACTTTCTATAATTAGCTACTTAACACTAGGTTACCATGAGTTTTTTCGACATTTAATTAGAAAAGAATATAAATTGACCTATCAATTATGAAGTTAAAATAAATTACATCAGCTACAATAATTAGTTCTTATTTTTTTTTATTTTTGATATTTTAATGTAAAGTTTAACGAAAAGTTTCCTCAGAGGGGTCGAAATGACCTCTTGGTAAACCTAGTGTTAAGTAGCTATAAAAGTCTAGCTACAAAATAAACTAGCTATAATTTATAGCTTGTAAATAGCTATAAAAGTGCAGTGAGTTCAGGAAAACTGAAAACTTGGAATTCAATAATCTTGATTCAAGTCTCAAAAGTTGTCGTTTGATCGCTCTGGTATTGAGCATGAAATATTAACAAACAAACGTATATATAAAATATAAAAAATACACGTGACAGAGAAGGAATAGAGAAGTAAATCTATTTTTGTATTTTTGATTTCACGGACGCAGAAATCAGTTCGCATGCGAATGAAAAAGTCGAACGAAAGCGTATTCGTCTAGAATTTATAATTTACAAGATTTCACTGGAATTTACAAGAATTGGAGCAAGAAGTATGAAGGCGTATACGCAGATTCGAAGAAAAAATCTGCGTGAAAGAGCGAAAGAAGGATCGCGAGGACAGGAGGCCACGTAAGAATGTTACGCGAGGACATCGAGCGCCAGGCGTATTCGAACCCCTCCCGGAAGAGGAAAGCGCGCAACAAGTAACGATATTAATATTGACGGGCACTTTCGAAGCGTGGAGCAAATGGAATTTCTGAAACGCGCGTGAAATCGTTGCGATTGACGAAGCAACGTCACCGTTTCTCGCATTGGCCGTCTCGACGTAAACATCGTGTTGAAAAATCCGCGTGAAAGAGCGAAAGAAGGATCGCGAGGACAGGAGGCCACGTAAGAATGTTACGCGAGGACATCGAGCGTTCTGAATGAACGGTGATGAAGCTGAAACGTGCACGTTTATCCTCCTCGTCTCCTCGTCGACGCGCTTTTTATATGCGCGTACCGGTTCGATTTAATAAAAAGCCGCGAAGGTATGCGTGAAACGCTGTCCAGCATTTTTTATTGTGCAGTGGCTAGGAAAATTGGGTGGGACCACTTTCACTTTTTAAAAATATTTTTCACCGCTTTTGAAAGGCCTGCCTCGATCCGACACGCTGGGCCACGTTGACCTACTCCGTTCGAGCAACGCGTGCGACAGTTTTTTATTCGAGTTGTTTGAAATTATGCGTCTCAGAGCTCGAGTGAATTTTGTACACGTAAATCTCTTTCTCTCTACATTATTAAACATAGATTTACGTAGTTACAACACGATATTAATCTCCAGAACCGGTTACGATTTTAAAATGACCAAACCAAGCTTCCACGCTAACACCAAGAGGCAAATAAACTTCCTTACCATTGCGATCGATACTTTCTTAATTATCTTGTCGGTCTCTTCACTGTACATTACTGCTTGTGTGTACGTACATCTTCTGACAAGTTAAGAAAGTATTTTAAATAGTTATTTACGTACCAGTACACCATAGGTACCATAAACTTTAATTTTCTCAACTACAACAAAATGTAATTTTTATTAAAATATGTATAGTAAATGCATCCTAAACATTTGACTGAAAAGTAGTGTTTATAATTCCATTTAAAAAAATCACTTTTAAACGAGGAGAAAACGAGAAAAAGTTTCTTAACTTGAATAGAAAGCAAATCTATTTATATGTATCATATATAATAAATAGGCTTCTATTTTATTGGTCAGTATTTAAATAAGAAGGGTCAGTATTCTAATTCCTTTTGGTCAGTATTTAAATATGAAAAGCCTTTGAAAATATGTGAAGCCCCTACTGGCAGATAAACAAATACCAACTGGTCAAAACCATAATTACTTTTCGATTTACAATAAATCTATAATGGAACGCTTTTAATACTGTGCCTTTTCTGCTTTACATTCTCCGTTTATTAACTTTATACTGACCGCAACGATACTAATCAGTACTTAATTCCACACTGACCATTTTTCATTTATACTGACCATTCGCCATCTATGTTCTACCTATTTAGTATATTTCTATTACCCTTTTTGGTAACAAAATACTGACCAAAAGTTAATTTAAACACTCTAATATTCTCCGTTTATTAATTTTATACTGACTGCAACGATACTAATCAGTAATTAATTCCATACTGACCATTTTTCATTTATACTGACCATTCGCCATTTATGTTCCATCTATTTAGTACATTTCTATTACCCTTTTTGGTAACAAAATACTGACCAAAAGTTAATTTAAACACTCTTATATTCTCTGTTTATTAACTTTATACTGACTGCAACGATACTAATCAGTACTTAATTCCACACTGACCATTTTTCATTTATACTGACCATTCGTCATTTATGTTCTATCTATTTAGTACATTTCTATTAACCTTTTTGGTAACAAAATAGTGACCAAAAGTTAATTTAAACACTCTAATATTCTCCGTTTATTAGCTTTATACTGACTGCAACGATACTAATCAGTAATTAATTCCACACTGACCATTTGTCATTTATGTTCCATCTATTTAGTACATTTCTATTACCCTTTTTGGTAACAAAATAGTGACCAAAAGTTAATTTAAACACCGACCAAAGGTAGATTTAAATAACGACCAATCAGTTCGCTGGCCAATAAATATCTCGACCGTCGTCAGGACAGTAGGGTGACGAGGTGTGGGTGGCGCGCACCCGGAAGACGCCGCCAGACGGGAACACGTATCGGTACCAATAATCCGCGGGTGGCGCGGACCAGCAGAAACGATTCGCGAACGAGCCACGCCAAAGTCGAGCATAGGGAACGTACGGCCACGGTTTACGTACCTACGTGTGGCGACGTGTGCGTGGAAGAAAACTGGCGATAGGAGAGCAAGCGAGAAAGGTGTTTCGGCGAAAGGGGGGTGGGGGTTGTGAAATGCAAGAAAGGATGCAGAGCTGGCGTGGCGGGCAGGCGAATCAGGACCAGTTTCAGGCCTGCGTTCAACGTCATACCCACGTTGCTACGTGCTGTCGACGGATCGTTAGGGAAAGAGGAACGGAAACAGAGGAGGAGGAACGAGAAGGAAGAAGAAGAAGAAGAAGGAACGTAGCGTAGCGTGTTCTTATTTCTTTCGTTGGCCGCGTCCTCGTGGTTTTAGATTAACTGTTTCGGGAGGAAAAAGAGCGAGGGACCATGTATCTTCGAGTGTTCTTCGTCTTGTTGGTCAGTGCGGTGACCTTGAGCAGGGCGCAGTTTCGGTGTCCGGAGTCGAAGGGTTTCTTCCCGGATCCGGAACAGTGCGATCTTTACTACGTCTGCGTGGATGGCAAGCCGGAAGAGAAGCTCTGCAAGGATGGCCTCGTCTTCAGGGACGACAATCCTAAGAAGGAGCTCTGCGACTTACCCGCGAACGTCCCCTGCGGCGACAGACATCTTCTTCGTAAGTTACGTATTCTTTACCATTGTTCACGATCGTTTCGACGTAGAAATCTATTTCGCGTAGTTAGAACGTGCGCATGTGTGTGCATAGGTAACACGTTTCAATTCGTTTATTCGTTCTGTGTAATTTGAAATTGGATGGAGAAATGGGGGTGGTGCGCGTGGACTTTGAAATCCTTTGAAACAATTATTTTTAAGTAGACAGGTTGACGTAAGAATACAGTTATTTTACGCTATTTTAACTAAACGTTTCGCGAACGTTTATCGATAGGAATTATACCTTGAACTTTCGATTAAGTATCAATCATTTGGATCCATCGAAGAACGTAACGCTAAAGAAGAAGACCATAAAAAGCAATATTCTTAATCTTAATCTAAGCAAGCCTTCCGATACGAACAGTACAAAAAGTAATATCGAGTTCACCTAAATTCCCTTCAATCACTTCGCGGATTACCACGTAACCATTCATCCGCGATCAATTCTCGCGTGCATAAGTTTGACCAGCGTTACGTGGAAGACGTAAGAATGAAGTAAACGTCGATTCGAAAGTAACACGTATCGCAGATAAAATGCTTATCCGCGGCTGAACGAACCGAGATGCAATCGCGGATAGGCATCGACCGAGCGTTACGCCAAGAATTTCCAGAAGCGAGGTTATGAGAAATCAAAGGTGAAAGTTGCGCTCGCGACGATATTCCGTTCGCATCGCCCTCCGCGTTTTCGCGAAATCCCATTCGCGCGGCTCGAGTCCCAGAACGGGCGAAAATTCGTGCCGATTTTCCGCGTGTCGAAACCAGCCGTCCGCTCGGCGGGACGGGAGCGTATTTTTCTCTTCTGGTCTCTAAAAATGGAATTCAGGTTCCGCGCGACCGTGCGCCATTGGATACGAACGCGACGTGAGAACAGACTACGATTAGAACGGGTCGCGAAGTCGCGAAACACGGGATAAATTCGGATGGACCGGTTCCGTCGCGGATCCTTCGTCGAATTCCCTCCCTTTCGAACGCGAGTCGCTCTCTTCTCGCGAGCTGGCGATCCTTACTTTTTTTTTTTTCATTTGTCGCGCGGATAAATCTGCGTGCTAACCTTTCACATTTCTGCGGGCGCATAAGAATCTCGGCGAAAGGACATAAGTCTGTGGTTTTTTTTAGCGAACGCGGCTGATTGTAGAAACTGGTATTGTCGGTTTTTTTCTGTATCCAGTAATCAATTTAATAAATTTGTTTGTCTCGCTGGTTAGCTCGACTCGATTTCCTCATTACGCTCTAAACGAAAGCGTTTTAATGTCTACTTTTATCTACGTTCCCTAAATGCATGGATGAATATTTAGAAGAAGTTAGGTTCGGTAAAAGGTACGATGTAACGAAGCTTGTTATCACGATTAAGAAGCGTATAATGATAGCAATATGTGGTGAAAAACAACTCTAAAAAATATTGATTAAAATTGCAATAAGTACTAGCCAAGAACTCCTCACTCAAACCGTGAACTATTTTAAAATATACTCTGGTACTTATTAAAACTATTAAAAGAATTATTTATCCTTTCTATAATACTAAAAAAGACCTCAAAAAATATTTTAATTGATTAGAATTGTAATAATTACTAAGCAGCTACTACAAGCTGCCAATACCTCTACTTATTAAAACTATTAAAACTATTAAAAGAATTATTTATCCTTTCTATAACATTAAAAAAGACCTCAAAAAACATTTTAATTGATTAGAATTGTAATAATTACTAAGCAATTACTACAAGCTGCCAATACCTCTCACTCAAACCATGAACTATTTTAAAATAGACTCTGGTACTTATTAAAACTATTAAAAGAATTATTTATCCTTTCTATAACACCAAAAAAAGATCTCAAAAAACATTTTAATTGATTAGAATTGCAATATTACTAAGCAGCTACTACAAGCTGCCAATACCTCTCACTCAAACCATGAACTATTTTAAAATAGACTCTGGTACTTATTAAAACTATTAAAAGAATTATTTATCCTTTCCATAACACTAAAAAGAGACTCCAAAAAGCATTTTAATTAAATAGAATTGCAATAATTACTAAGAAGCTACTACAAGCTACCAACAACCTCTCACTCAGACCACTAAAATACACTAACACACACCAAGAAATCGAACGTACAATTTCCAAGCTAAAAAATTAATTTCCCTACATAAAGACTGTTATCTTCGCGCAAAATGAGGCCCTCACAAACGGCACCTACACATTTCACACCTTCGCGATATAAAAAGTAAAAAAAATGAACCAAGACCAACTTCCCAACAGACTATAATTTAAGACGAGTCGACGCTGAAATCTGTGATGAAATTCCGACATTGATTATTCAGAGGAGCCCCAGCCGAGCAGAGGATGTCCACGCGCGAACGGCTACTTCAAACACGAGGACCCAACCGCTTGCGACCGTTTCGTGAACTGCATCGATGGCGTCGCGCAGACGATGCCTTGCCCACCAGGCCTGATCTACGAGGACAAGATGTCCAGCTGCGTCTGGCCAGCGGACGCCAGCAGGCTGTGCGAGAACGTGAAGAGGGACGTGCTCGACGACGGATTCGTTTGCCCTGACGGCGACGTGGCTGGGCCACTGGGCAGGATTCTGCCCCATCCCACGTACCCGCACCCAGACGACTGTGCCAAGTTCTACATCTGCAAAAACGGCGTGGTCCCGCAGAAAGGGCAGTGCGAGCCTGGTACCGTTTATAGCGAGGACAGCTTCAAGTGTACCGACCCAGAGAACGTCCCAGGATGGTAAGACTTGCTGCGATTTTCGTGGCTACCAGAGAGATCGATGGAATTTTAACCGCTCGCGTTGGGAACGCGTTCGCAGATGCGCTTTCCATTTTAGAATACTGGTTGAATGTCGATAACCGTGCGCGACGCAGTGCGATCAGAGAATCTGTGCTGTGTCAAGCATGTTATTTTTATTTTTGTGATTATTGCTTTTGGGGTAAAAGAGTCTCGACGTGTGTGGCACGTCTTCCCAGCGCGAGTGGTTAAATGGTCAATTGTGTAAGGGATAAAGTCGTTGGACTTAACTTTGGGGTTTTAGAAGTTCTTGAATTATCTCAATTAATCTATTCGAGATGGATCGTCTGTTAAAATTGCAAGAATTATTAAGAAGCTATTATAAGTAATTGGAATGTACAATTTTCGAGATAAAATATTAATTTTCCAGCAGACTATAATTTAAGATCGTGTGTAACACTTAAGCATCGTGAGTGCAATGTATTTCCGAGGCAAAAAAATGGATTGCACACCGCGGGCGCAATGATATTGAATTGTAATTATGAGTCAGTACGGGTCAGTACTGGTTTCAAATATAATTAATCCTTTGCACTCGGATGTCCTATTTGAGGGGACATCAGCATTGATTAGTGATTACGGAAGTCAAACTTATTCCATCGCAACTTTTTTAGAAATGCGTTTCCTTTGAAATGATAATTTTCTACTGCTGGAAGACGTTAGCAATACAAACTATTGCTCAAATATTGCTATTTTAACGATAGTTTCTATTGCTAAAATATTGGTCAAAGATTGCTATTTTAATGATAGTTTCTATTGTTAAAATATTGGTCAAAGATTGCTATTTTGACGATAGTTTCTATTGCTAAAATATTGGTCAAAGATTGCTATTTTGACGATAATTTCTATTGCTAAAATATTGGTCAAAGATTGCTATTTTGACGATAGTTTCTATTGCGAAAATATCGATCAAAGATTGCTATTTTAGCTATAGTTTTTATTGCTAAATTGTTGGTCAAAGATTGCTATTTTAGCTATAGTTTCTATTGCTAAAATATCGATCAAAGATTGCTATTTTAGCTATAGTTTCTATTGCTAACATGCGCGAGGAGTCGAGTGCAAAGGGTTAAAATTTAAGCTTCTTCAAGTTGGTCTTCAAAAAAATCAGCCATCTCGAATGGGTTAACTGTGTTTAACGATCGTGAATAACGTAGGTTATCATAATTACGGTCAAGGTAACTTAACCATGAGTAATAAACGTACATAGTTGATCGAAGATATGCGAAGCTTCGTGTAATAATGTACCAGTTTAATGTTTTATTTGATTACTTTCTGTAATTAGTTAATGTGTTGTGAGATATCCACGAAGTTCTAATGTTTGTCGTCTAATTGTTGTTTCAGCGAGGATTACTACAAAAGCAGGAACTGAATAAAGACACAAGGTGCCAGTTACTCAGCGATACGTCTGTAACGCTTAATTTTTTACACTTAGGAACAATAAACCCGTGATACACTTACGTAAATGAGTGGCCTTTGCATATGCTACCTTCCACGATAATTACACCTTTCTCCTTATATAAACGGATATTACGGTACGGAAATTTTCAGTATCGGCTACTTTGTTGCGGCTCGTTATAATGGAGAGATCGGTAACCGCGACTTAATACGATTACAGTCGACAAGAAGAAATTTACAGCAACAAAGCAGAAAAAGAGAAACGTTGTAAATTGCGCTAGAAATTTTTTTTCACAAACGAAAATCTACTATTCTAAATTTATATATTCGCGATATCGTTTAATCTATGTAAATAATTTGTATCGTATAAGCGCCATTAACCGAATTATTTTTCCTAAAAGGAAACTATGCAGATTGATTATGTTTTGTGCGAGAAAAAAACGACACAGATATAAATAATTATTCGTCCCCTCTCTCAAGGATTGTTCAGTACTAAATACATCATTCAACGAGTTTCTCCGCGATTTGATTTGAAAGGAAGGAACGTCAGATGATAAACAATTACAGCTGTTAGCATAAATTTTTGAAGATTGATCCTGTTTGAATACAATAAGCGGTGGATAATGGTTTCTTGGGCTGGCGGACAATTTCACTTAATTCACCTGATTGCAACCTTTCTCCTTACGTAATTCGCGATGTGCTCGATGATACACATTTTTCTTGCGAGTCGATCGAACGATTTACATTCGCGCAGACTCCATTTTCTGCTATTAAAAGCTTGCAATAGCTTTTATATTTTAACATAATTGTATCTTATGATTATTATAAAACATAATAAATTGGCACGTTGCATTCTACAAGAATGATTTAATGTATAGAAGTAATTCATCATCAGTTTCATCAATCACGCGAAAAGTACCATAAGTTCAGAAATCTATGGTATTAGAAAAATTGATGAATCAACAGATTCCTCAATATAAAATCACAACCATCTTAATAAATAATAAATTTGCTCGTTGCATGCTGCAAAAATGATTTAATGTATAAAAGTAATTCATCATCAGTTTCACCAATCACGCAAAAAGTACCATAAGCTCAGAGATCTACGGTATTAGAAAAATTGATGAATCAACAGATTCCTTGATATAAAAATCACGATCATCTTAATAACTAATAAATTTGCTCGTTGCATGCTGCAAAAATGATTTAATGTATAAAAGTAATTCATCATCAGTTTCATCAATCACGCAAAAAGTACCATAAATCCAGAAATCTATGGTCTTAGAAAAAATCACAACCATCTTTCATATTTACTGATGTGCACTAATATCAATCATTACTTGCACCAATACCACGCAAACGTTGCATAAAAAAAGTTAATATTGCTATCCACATAATGCACACATAATAAATAAAATATTAATATCCACTAATGATGCTCAAGTATTATTATTAAAATTTTAATTCTAATCCCAACAAGACTCTCTACGTCGACCAGAACGAACCAAATACCCATCGTTTCATCGCCATAAAAATTGTGCGTTGCTCGGAAAAATCGAAGTGCGACGCAACGAATTATTTCCAGCGGACTTAAGGTGATCCAGCGTGGCAGACGAAGGATCGAGGTAGCTCAATTAGCCATCGATCAGAGACATGACCGTGACGTATTCGTTTCGTTCATCTGACCGGTTCACCGCCAACGCTGATCGTGAGTAGCGTGATCGCGAGCGGTATTCGATGGCTTTCACTATCCATGCCAGGAGATCTGGTTCCCCCTTCGGGAGCCATTGCTCCAAGTAGTGATGACTGTTGCGTAAGGCCCGTTAAGACCTCGAGGGCCTAACCGTGCATGCATCGGACAAACGTGTTCCCGTCTACTTACAGGGTGTTCCCGAAATTTAGCCTCAGAAACTCTGCTGCCTCCTCACAGATTTCGTTCGTTGAAATGTCGTCTAACTTATGAGCAGCCTCGACTGGAGCTTTCGTAATGACCTTTCGAACGAAACTTTCTCTACGAATTGTCTCTGATTTTTGTACACTTTTATGTTACCACACGATATGTTGCAATATGTTAACGCTTAGCTAATCGAATGGGGAGATCTCTCCATTTTAATGACAGTCGCTGGGTGACCGATCAGGGAGATCTTCCACTTCCGTCACTGTGCTTGCTTTCTTTTATTATTAATCATTCGTTTTGGTGTTATTCAATGTGGAATTCATGATCGTCATGGCCAAATGTAATTGTCTGTTTAATCCTTTGCACTGGGATGTCTTCTTTAAGGGAACATTAGCATATCGCTGCTTTTTTTATAAATGCGTGTTTTCCGATGTTTTCTATTGAAATGGAAATTTTCTATTGCTGAGAGATATTAGCAATAGAAACTATTGCTCAAATATTGTTATACATGGAAAACTTCAGGGAAACGTCTCTCAGCAATAGAAAATGGCAATATTTTAGCAGTAGCTTCTATTGCTAGCGTCCAATAGCAATATTTTAGCGATAGATTCTATTGCTAAGGTCCGAGAAGGAGCTGTGTGCAAAGAGTTAAATAATTTTTAGATGTTCTTTGTTTGTTTTTCTTTGCTTTTCTCCCAAACTGCGAATACTTCCCAAAAATATCTGCAATATTAGAGATACTGAAGTATAGACAGCGACTTTTGGCTTTGCATTGCTCAAAATTCGAAGCAGACCAACTAAATTTGCATCCTTATTTAGTGTTCCTCAAAAGTATCCCCAATATTAGGAATACTGAAGTGTAGACAGCAACTTTTGGGTCAGTCTATGTAATAAAAAGGTGTATTATCATTTATCTTTGGTTTGCATTGCTCAAAATTCGAAGCAGACCAACTAAATTTGCATCCTTATTTAATGTTTCTCAAAAGTATCCCCAATATTAGGAATACTGAAGTGTAGACAGCAACTTTTGGGTCAGTCTATGTAATAACAAGGTGTATTATCATTTATCTTTGGTTTGCATTGCTCAAAATTCGAAGCAGACCAACTAAATTTGCATCCTTATTTAATATTTCTCAAAAGTATCCCCAATATTAGGAATACTGAAGTGTAGACAGCAACTTTTGGGTCAGTCTATGTAATAAAAAGGTGTATTATCATTTATCTTTGGTTTGCATTGCTCAAAATTCGAAGCAGACCAACTAAATTTGCATCCTTATTTAGTGTTTCTCAAAAGTATCCCCAATATTAGGAATACTGAAGTGTAGACAGCAACTTTTGGATCATTCTACGCAATAAAATTCATTCTTTAATGAAGCTATAGCTAAAATAACAATCTTTGACCAATATTTTAGCAATAGAAACTATCATTAAAATAGCAATCTTTGATTTATTCTTGGTTCGCATAGTTTTGCATAAAAAATCCCTTCGTTTCCGGCTGCATCGCGATTTTGCAAGCACCCTGTACATTCTTCTGTCGCAATGGACTTTTGAAGTGTGCTTCGCGTCGACATTAGCGTGCATCAGCGTTGTACAAACGAATGGCTGATGAGCGCGGTCGATCTCGGAAGATCGAGTGGATCCTGGCACGAGATGTTTGTTTCAGGTAGTTCAAAGCTTGCAGAGTTCTCTAGAGCTGCCTTAAGTTTAATTTTAACTCCGTCTGTAGCGCGAGTACGAATTATATCTCATCTGTTATCGTTTTGCTGATGTAGTTGCTTGGAAAAAATTCGAATGGCGCATCCTTAAGTTTAATCGACTCCAATTAAGATTAACTCGTTCTATCGTATAATTGGGACGATAAAATGATAAAAGATACCTCAATGATTAACGCGAGTCGTTCGTCTGTAAAATTTAAGCATCATGTTTAAACATAAGGCACTGCTTCACGGACCTAATTAATTTAATCACAGTCGCGATACAGATTAGACGTTCCGACATGCAATTCTGGATGCACTGATTATCCGAACGATGGTTTTTTTGTCGAATAACAAGCGTGCGCACTCGCCTCGCTGTAAATACGAAAGGTAAGTACGTTAAAATGCTAACAAGGGTGAAACGTTTATCCGCGTTATGAAACGTCGTTTACCGGTTTTGCGTGTAATCGTGATGCTTGGCTGTAATCAATTTTATTTTACTGGCTTCGATCAGTTGAGACGTTCACACAATTATCAGTTATTATAATACGACACTAAACTATGACTGAGAAATATTTTTTTATAATTCCCTTAAAATGGTTAATTTTAATTTTAATTTTCCAAAATGTCATTATTTGCTCAAATAATACCTGCGCAATGCGAATTGCAATGTAAATTTTATTTCGTTTCGTGTTAAACAACTGGAATGTTTTTCTTCTACGCGTTTGGTCCGAGAGACGTAATGATTCACAAATTTATTCACACGGTGTAAAGCGGTAATTACAGCTGGCAATTACGCCGTCAATTTCGTTTCCTTCACACTTGAGAAACAAACATTGATTGCATTCCATTCGCGTAGTATTGCGCCACTTTATTTGCACACTGCATTCTGCTGTTTTTCTATGTTTATCGTGTGCATTGTACTGTTTTACATTTTTACTATTAAGATCAATGTAGGTAACTGTATACAACGCTTCGTGAATGAATATATAAATTTATAATTAGAGAAAAGTCACATTGGGAAACGTAAAATAAAATAAAAAAAAAATTGCATCACAAAGCATTGCATATCTTCGATTTTACAGCGGAAATTGACACATGCCGTGCTTCAAATCCACTCTTTTCCATCGCCACAAATGGTACCTGTTACTTTCCATGACAAATCAATCGAACATGCTCGGTTTTCTAGAGAACGTACCACGTCTCACGTTTAACCATTCGAACGTACTACTTTTCGCGGACAGAAAAAGATATTTTTCGAAACGACAAAGATAGACAGCTCGATTAAAGCAAATAGAAGGTTAAAAATCAGATGCACAACATTCTGACACAAGACAAACCCCCTTTCTAAGCCTGAAAGGCTAACGAGCAAACATCTATCACCACCGTTGGCCGCCGCCATCGCTTCTAAAAACATTCCTCGCTCGATCCACCAAATTCCACCGATTTTTCTCCCCAATTCCCCACCCTCCACCCGAATTCCTGCCGATTCTCTCGATCGAGCGATCCGAGTTTCGGGTCCGCTCGCTTGGCCGAGGCCGCACGATCGCCGCGCGATCGCCGCGCGATCGCCGCGCGATCGCCGCTTGGAAATCGAATCGCGGGGCCCAGCGTCTGGTGGGGTGAACGAGAGAGCAAGTGTGCGCAGAGTGCCGAGCAGGTGAAGGGAGAAGCTCTCTGTCCCGAGGTCGATAACGAAGTGGCAGTAGTCAGAGTCGACCCGAGTGGCGGATCAGACCGAGCGAGCACTATGATCGAGGACCGGAGGAGCATGACCTTATTGGCCCTGGTGGCTTTTCTGGCCTCCGGTGAGTTTCTTCGCTTCTTTTCTCTTCACCCGTCCGTTTCCACCAGACGTTTCGATCGGTCGAGCCGATCGAGCGCCTCCAGCCGCGCTTCCTAGACGCCTGGCCCCCCTCGAGGGGCGCGCAGCTCCTTCGCCGCGTGCATGCTCGATGACCCGCGCGATGCGTCTCGCGGGGCGCATCGAACGGCTCCCCCAGGCACGCGCATTCCAGCAGGCGTATCCGCGTCTGGTCCCGGTCGTTCCCCGCGTTACGACACCCACACGTCGTACAATTTCAATAGCTTTCACCGTTCGTTCTCGCGGCCGCCTCTCCTCTCGCCATATGGTTACGTCGCGGCGACCTATGATATAATGGCGGAGAGTCCGTCTAGCGGCCGCGGAACCGCCTTCTGCGTTACGCTACTCCGAAATCCATCCGCCTTGTCGACGGCCACGACACGTCCAGCCTAGCTGCATTATTCATGCACGCGCTACCGAGACGGTGCGCCGCGTGCCTCCGTCTGCTTCTTCGCTTCCTCTCGAGCGTGTTGCTTCTTCGCGAGGTACGCGTCGCGTGCCTTCGTCTGCTTCTTCGCTTCCTCTCGAGCGCGTTGCTTCTTCGCGAGGTACGCGCCGCGTGTTCGAGTCGAGCGCGTTGCTTCTTCGCGAGGTACGCGCCGCGTGTTCGAGTCGAGCGCGGGTTTTCGAGTCCTTTGTCTTTCGCGCGGATTCGAGGGCGCGGGAGGTTCGAGAGGGTTCGATTCGAGAGGACGTTGAGGACCACTGCTGACGCTCTTCTTATGGAGTCATTCAATGTTATAGATATTCATGTGTGGGTTATTGGTTTTTAAACGACTTCCTGCTTTAGAGGCGATAATATCGCGATAATAATTTTATTACATCTTTGTTGCGGTTGCATGGCGTCCAATGCGCAGTGAACTGTATGCGCGTTTGCTGCGGAACTGCAGTTCAGAATATGCAAGGACGACGTGTAGCTAGGAGTTGTTTTAACCTAATTCTTGAACCGACTTTTATTTTAAATCTGTTATATAGATATATTCTCGAGATTGA
This sequence comes from Xylocopa violacea, assembly GCA_963969225.1. NCBI lineage: Eukaryota > Metazoa > Arthropoda > Insecta > Hymenoptera > Apidae > Xylocopa > Xylocopa violacea. The sequence continues at coordinate 20,957,990 of CAXAJV010000008.1, forward strand.
GGATTGCAGCAGTGTTAACACTTGGTCGAATATCGGTCTTGCGATTTCTAGTTACGTTGGGTCCATTTCTCGTGTCTCTTTCTTTCAGCAGCAACGAATACTTTGGACTCACGTGATCAATTCTACTGTTAAAATATGCAAGTTTCTCTTTATAGTCGGAGCTGGTTTATTTCTTGCCTCCAGGTTCTTGTCCTTAGTCCGCGTATCCTTTCTATCGTGACTGTCGCCGACGTTAGAAACCTTCTTGCACTGCCAGCTATTTTCAATCTTTTCCGCGTCTCTCCCGATTATTTCTTCGCGCAAAGGAGTCCTCGCTTTCCATTCGTCGATGCGGGAATATTTTCACTCCGCAATACGCTCGTGCGAACGTGATTCTTTTTTTCATTACTGTGCTCCGCCACGCGGATCGAAGCCACGAAACTTTGGCTTTCTGATTGATCGCCCGTTTACGATTCAAGATCCACTATCTGTGACCTTGATTCGTTTTCTCCATCGTTCCTTTCTTTAAGGATGACCATTGCGATTGCGACTCTATACTTTCTCACGGTGATTTGTAAATTTCTTCTTTCCTTCTTTGCTTCGTATTTTAAGGTCAATTGTTTGTCTATAATTTTGGTATATTCTTGTTTCATAAGCTTACAACTTAATTCTTTGTATTTGGCACCTTTCTGGACGTTAGTGATAGAAACTATTGCTAAAATATTGTTATTTTAGCAAAATATTACTATTTTAGCAATAGTTGCTACTTTAGCAGTAAACAGATAACATTGCTATTAATTGCTAATTAGCCCTATTACTTAGAAATATTGCTAATGTCCCTCAGAAATAGAAAATTTCATTTTCAATAGAAAACTTGAGGGAAACATGCACTTCTCAAAAAGCTAAACACGTTGAATTAAAGATGGTAGAAGGCGTATAGTAATTTATACAAATACTAACATTTATATAATAGCAAAATTTAGTCATTGTATTGATTTATTATTGAGTAGCATTTATCCATGATTTCTATGCAAAAGGAATATAAGAACGACTAAGTATTCTGGCCCTATTCGCTTCGTTAATAGAAACGTATAGCGTGGCTGACCAGTTGGAGGATGTATCTACTGCGCTGCTGTCCAAATGAAACTGGCTTTATCCAGTATTATTTTTTTAAACATTTGTACTACGCGTTTATATTATCGAGAACGACGAGAACTCTGTGCTTTGATTAATCTTTTGCACTCAGACATCCCCTCTGAGGGGACATCAGCATTGATTAGTGATTACGAAGGTTAAACTTATTCCACCGCAGCCTTTTGAGAAGTGCATATTTTCCTCAAGTTTTCTGTTGAAATGGAAATTTTCTATTGGTGAGAGACGTTAGTAATAGAAACTATTGCTAAAATTTTACTAAAATATTGCTATTTTAGCAATAGAAACCACTGCTAAAATTTTGCTATTTTAGCAATAGAAACCACTGCTAAAATTTTGCTATTTTAATAATAGAAACTATTGCTAAAATTTAACTGAAATATTGCCATTTTAGCAATAGAAACTATTGACAAACTTTGGTACAATATTGCTATTCTAGTAATGGAAACTATTGCTAAAATTTTGCTATTTTAGCAGTAGAAACTATTGCTAAAATTTTGCTATTTTAGCAGTAGAAACTATTACTAAAATTTAGCTAAAATATAGCTACTTTAGCAATAGAAACTATTGCCAAAACTTTGCTAAAACATTACCATTTTACCAATAGCTTCTATTACACCCAAGAAGAATCCCAGTAAAAAGACTTAAAACACTTTCGCCACAAATGTCCTCTGCCATCTTTGCAACAACTGAAACGCACAATCATGAAGCATACAGACTACTATGTAAAACTGATCGACGATTAAAGTTAATCCTCAACTTTTTACTCGCAGTCGAGGCAGCCGCACTGTTGGGTGCGCCACCCTGCCCGGATCCACATGGCGTCCACGCCTACGCCCACCCTGAAAGCTGCAACGCCTTCTTCCTCTGCACGAACGGCACCCTGACCCTCGAATACTGCGAGAACGGATTGCTCTTCGACGGCCACGGCGCCGTTTACCACCATTGCAACTATTACTGGGCCGTCCATTGCGGAGATCGCAAGGCTGAGCGTAAGTATCGCGTTGCGCTCCCAATAATCGCGGCAATGTCATAACGATACGCGTGTATCGAGCTACGCGTGAAGGTTTGTCCTTCCAGCTGAGTCTATTATTAATTTCTTGCGAATACACATCGCACGGATATTGGATGGATTGGTTGGTCGACGAAAACAGTTCCGTGTAATCGAAAGTCTGAAGTGTTTCTTAAAATTGAAGGGAGCTTGCCATCTGCAACCCTTTGCATTCTGTTCCTTCTTGGACGTTGGCAATAGAAGCTAGAAATATTGCTAAAATAGTAATATTATAACAGTTTCTATTGCTGACGTCTTCTGGCAATAGAAAGTCTCCATTTCAGTAGAAAACTATTGCTACAGCAATAGAGACTATTGCTAAAATATTGCAAATATTGTAAATTGAAATTTTCTATTGCTAGGAGACGTTAATAAAAACTATTGCTATAATATTTCTCAATTATTGCTGTTTTAGCAATAGTTTCTATTGCTAAAGTCGCCCAGCAATAGAAAATTCCAATTTCAATAGAAAATTATTGCTATAGCAATAGAATTTTGCTAGAAGAAGCTTAAAATAGCAATATTTAGCAATAGTTTTTAACGCTAACGACTCTCAGTAATAGAAAATTTCAGAGAAATATGCATTTCTCAAAAAGCTGCGATGGAACAAGATTAATCGCTAATCGATTTTTAATGTCCCCTCAGAGGGGACATCCGAGTGCAAAGGGTTAATGTTTGCAGATTGAGCTTTTGTAATTTTTTTTTTATGCGTGCTATAATATAAACTTTTTCTACGTACACACATTCACGTAACGTTTCTGAGGAGAAACGGGAGGTGTAGAAAATATTCGCGCAAGAAGAAGTAAACGTTGCGTAACACCACGGTTTGGGTAACGATATATTACGTTTTACTGGGTCACGTCAATGCCATTCATCATAAGGACCTGCCAGCAAATTATCTCGAACGTTGCAACATCTTTTTGTGGGCCCGTCCTTAAGATCGGTAAAAGTCGAGCAATTTACCCCACTCGAATCGCTGTTTGATCCAGCCATCAATTCTGTTTTTACCAATCCGCCTTTGATTGTAATTATTTGTCATCAAATCGTGTGTAAAGGCATTTGATGAGGTATATGAAATAAAGAATGTTCGAAAACATTAATTGTAAAGTTATTATGAGAGACGAGTGTGCAATATTAGTCTTTAATTAATAAATTTGGTTTTCTATAAGTCGTAACAAGTTCTAGATAGCAATAGTCAGAGATTAGAGAAGAATTCAAGAATTTAGAATTCTTCGAAGCAAAATTGAAGAATGTCTATTTGCCATGAATGCTATACGAAAAGTGAGAACAATCAACAGAAAATTCGAGGTCCTCTCGTTTAAGAAAAAGACGACGCAAAGTCTGCGCGCGTTTTTCTTTCAGATTCTTAGGTATAAACAGTTGGAGGTCCGCTCTAATCGATAGATCTTTTTTATTTACTCCTAGGATTCTATTTCCTAACGCAAGATTCATTTTTGTTTCTGCGTTCACATGTTGAAATAATTCAATGTACGCAACATTATTGGAGCATCATTGCAAATTGCAGATAATTGAGCAGTCGTTGTTAGAGGATCTCGGATATTTTATTATACATTAACCCTTTGCACTTGGAAGTTCCCTTTGAGGGGACATCAGTATTGATTACGGAGGCTGAAACTATTCCACCGCAGTCCTTCATGTTTTCTATTGTGAAATGGGAATTTTCTATTGCTGAGAGACCTTAGCAATATTTTAGTAATAGTCTCTATTTCCATAGCAATAGTTTTCTATTGAAATGGAAATTTTCTATTGCTGAGAGATCTTAGCAATATTTTAGCAATACTTTAGCAATAGTCTCTATTTCCATAGCAATAGTTTTCTATTGAAATGGAAATTTTCTATTGCTGGAAGACGTTAGCAATATTTTAGCAATACTTTAGCAATAGTCTCTATTTCCATAGCAATAGTTTTCTATTGAAATGGAAATTTCCTATTGTTGGGAGACCTTAGCAATATTTTAGCAATATTTTGGCAGTAGTATCTATTTCCATAGCAATAGTTTTCTATTGAAATGGAAATTTTCTATTGCTGAGAGACCTTAGCAATATTTTAACAATATTTTGGCAATAGTCTCTATTTCCATAGCAATAGTTTTCTATTGAAATGGAAATTTTCTATTGTTGGGAGACCTTAGCAATATTTTAGCAATACTTTAGCAATAGTCTCTATTTCCATAGCAATAGTTTTCTATTGAAATGGAAATTTTCTATTGTTGGGAGACCTTAGCAATATTTTAGCAATACTTTAGCAATAGTCTCTATTTCCATAGCAATAGTTTTCTATTGAAATGGAAATTTTCTATTGCTGAGAGACCTTAGCAATATTTTAGCAATACTTTAGCAATAGTCTCTATTTCCATAACAATAGTTTTTTATTGAAATGGAAATTTTCTATTGTTGGGAGACCTTAGCAATATTTTAGCAATACTTTAGCAATAGTCTCTATTTCCATAGCAATAGTTTTCTATTGAAATGGAAATTTCCTATTGTTGGGAGACCTTAGCAATATTTTAGCAATACTTTAGCAATAGTCTCTATTCCCATAACAATAGTTTTCTATTGAAATGGAAATTTTCTATTGCTGAGAGACGTCTGCAATAGAAACTATTGCCAAAATAGCAATATTTCAGCGATATTTTAGCAATAGTTTCTATCGCTAACATCTTCCAGCATTAGAAAACTTCTACTTCAACAAAAAACCACTGCTAAAATAGTTTCTATTGCCAACACCTGAGACCACCCAAGCGCAAAGGACTAAGTATCCAAAACTTCGCTAAGAAAATACCACGTGGCTACAAATTCCATAGAAACCATTGAAACGTGGATGAAAACTTTCAGTGGAACCCGTAAGCAGCCCTGGATGCGAATACCAATTTGGCCTCTACCCTGCGACAGACGCGTGCAGCACCACTTACATCAGATGCGCCCACGGACATCCGGAGGAAGCGCACTGCGACCCAGGTTTGGTCTACGAGGCGAAGAGCCGCAACTGCGTCTGGCCTGATCAATTGCTGCCCTACTGTAACCCCGAGGAAATAGTCGGTTTCAAGTGCCCCCACAAAGTGCCTTCCCACAGCGCGGCTGCTAAATTCTGGCCCTACCCGCGGTAAGTGCCCACCCCCTGTTGTTCTTCAAACGATCCTTTCGATTGTTTCGCGTTATTTATAGACGCCTCGTAAATTTATTCGACACGCGATAGACACGCATGGGCGTTCGTTGGATACGAACAATGGCTGGGTCATTGCATGGTAGACAATACGGGTTCACGCGAGCCACATTATTTAGATTGACACGTGAGAGAAGTATTTTGGGCCCCCGTTGGAAATGGGTCTGGAAATAGCTGACGTCGATTTATAATACACGATATTCTTTATTGTCGCGCATTAAACGTGGTTTGTTTAGCCTTGCATTCTCGAGAGGGAGAACTGAAACTGAACGCTAACCCTTTAGGCTTGATGATGAAACTATTGCCAAGCGACTTTCCAGCAACAGAAAATTTCCATTTCAATAGAAAACTTTGGGGATTGCGTTCTTCAAGAATTTGCAACGGAATGAGTTTTTAACCTTTGTAATTAATTCCCTCGGAGGTGATATCCGAGTGCAAAGGGTTAAAATTCATACAGGATGACTTAAAGCATGTGAAGCATGAATCACAGAAAGAAATGGCACCTTCTCTAACTCGAGAATAAGAGATAAATTTTTGCAAAGAATTTGATTTTCAAAGAAGATCTAACAGTCTCGATTGTTTTCTAACAATGATGGCATTAAATTATTATTTATTATTTATTTTATATCACTTTGCATATAGTTAAAGATGTCTGCGCATTCGATTTGGAATTTCAAAAATCTTCACTTTCTCGTCACTGAATTTCTCCAAACAATCATGGCAGACTCTTAATTCATGTTCGTAGAACAAGACCAAATAAACGACAATTTCGAAAGCCATTGTTCCATAAAAACTAATCGCGTATTCTCGCCCCAGGGAAAAAAAGTAAATGTCACTGTTCGCTCGTAAAGAACGAGCAACTAAAAAAAGAAAAACTCCGCGAGAGCTGGGAGACCTTTCTCCTTAAGCTTTTAGTATCGCCTGAGGAGGATTTGCTGATTAAAAGAAATTATTGCACCGCTGGCTAGGCCCTTAAAAGTGAAAGAAGCCCAAGTTCTTAAATATCCGCTGGTAAATTGGCAGTAAATTAAAAAACCGGTCCACCTTCTTGCTTTCGAAGGTACGAGTCAAAGGATACCCGCTGCGGGGTAACACGTGTTTCCCGGTTATTCACTTTTACCATTATCCACGTTAACCGAGATTATGTCGTCATTTCTTTCGGTTACATTACAACCGCGACGAGAATCGAGATAAAATGTTATTTTCGCGAGCCACTGTGAACGAACGCGATAATGGCGCGGCTAAAACACAAACGACATCAAGTTTTTGTTTGCTATACAACTCTGTTTGTTCAGTCTTCTTTTTCAGTCGACAATTTTAGAATGAAAGCAAACGCCTTAAAAAGTTGCAAGCTTGCAAAAGTCGCGTTGTAAAATTTCATGCGATGGTATGACATTATTTTCGACTTGTTTTTATGAAACAGTGATAAGTTTGTTCAACTATGAATAAAATTTAAATTTAATTTGATGCGAGTTTAATTGTAAAGTTGAGTTGTGTTAAGTTAATCTCTTAGTATGGCTGTTTTCTACGCGAACTCATTGGAATAAGTCTTTGATAACTAAATTATAATTTTTCTTAAAGATACGATGTAAAAACTTCAACTTTAATAATTTACTTTAATTAATAATACAAGATGTTATCTGCGAAAGCAATTATAGTGTCGCATCGTACCTAAAAGGTTAACCCTTTGCACTCGACGCTTTCTCAGCAATTTTCTATCGCTGCTAAAAGTTAGCAATAAAAACTATTACCAAGTAATTCTCTACTATTCTTCAACTTTAATAATTTGCTTTAATTAACAATACAAGATGTTATCTGCGAAAGCAACTATAGTGTCGCATCGTACCTAAGAGGTTAACCCTTTGCACTCGACGCTTTCCCAGCAATTTTCCATTGCTGCTAAAAGTTAGCAATAAAAACTATTACCAAGCAATTCTCTACTATTCTTCAACTTTAATAATTTTCTTTAATTAATAATACAAGATGTTATCTGCGAATGCAATTATAGTGTCGCATCGTACCTAAGAGGTTAACCCTTTGCACTCGACGCTTTCCCAGCAATTGTCTATCACTGCTAAAAGTTAGCAATAAAAACTATTACCAAATAATTCTCTATTATTCTTCAACTTTAATAATTTGCTTTAATTAATAATACAAGATGTTATCTGCGAAAGCAATTATAGTGTCGCATCGTACCTAAAAGGTTAACCTTTTGCATTCGACGCTTTCTCAGCAATTTTCTATCGCTGCTAAAAGTTAGCAATAAAAAATATTACCAAGCAATTCTCTACTATTCTTCAACTTTAATAATTTTCTTTAATTAATAATACAAGATGTTATCTGCGAATGCAATTATAGTGTCGCATCGTACCTAAGAGGTTAACCCTTTGCACTCGACGCTTTCCCAGCAATTGTCTATCACTGCTAAAAGTTAGCAATAAAAACTATTACCAAATAATTCTCTATTATTCTTCAACTTTAATAATTTGCTTTAATTAATAATACAAGATGTTATCTGCGAAAGCAATTATAGTGTCGCATCGTACCTAAAAGGTTAACCTTTTGCATTCGACGCTTTCTCAGCAATTTTCTATCGCTGCTAAAAGTTAGCAATAAAAAATATTACCAAGAAATTCTCTACTATTCTTCAGCTTTAATAATTTTCTTTAATTAACAATACAAGATGTTATCTGCGAAAGCAACTATAGTGTCGCATCGTACTTAAAAGGTTAACCCTTTGCACTCGACGCTTTCCCAGCAATTTTCTATCACTGCTAAAAGTTAGCAATAAAAAATATTACCAAGAAATTCTCTACTATTCTTCAACTTTAATAATTTTCTTTAATTAATAATACAAGATGTTATCTGCGAAAGCAACTATAGTGTCGCATCGTACCTAAGAGGTTAACCCTTTGCACTCGACGCTTTCCCAGCAATTTTCTATCGCTGCTAAAAGTTAGCAATAAAAACTATTACCAAGTAATTCTCTACTATTCTTCAACTTTAATAATTTGCTTTAATTAACAATACAAGATGTTATCTGCGAAAGCAATTATAGTGTCGCATCGTACCTAAAAGGTTAACCCTTTGCACTCGACGCTTTCTCAGCAATTTTCCATTGCTGCTAAAAGTTAGCAATAAAAACGATTACCAAGAAATTCTCTACTATTCTTCAGCTTTAATAATTTGCTTTAATTAACAATACAAGATGTTATCTGCGAAAGCAATTATAGTGTCGCATCGTACCTAAGAGGTTAACCCTTTGCACTCGACGCTTTCTCAGCAATTTTCCATTGCTGCTAAAAGTTAGCAATAAAAACGATTACCAAGCAATTCTCTACTATTCTTCAACTTTAATAATTTTCTTTAATTAATAATACAAGATGTTATCTGTGAAAGCCACTATAGTGTCGCATCGTAATATAAAATTGGACCCTCCAAACCACTATAATGGCTCTAAGAGGCTAAGTAAAGAGTTAAATTTAAAAATTGACTCGCAAGTTTACAGACGAGTGCATATTTCTTTTAGATTCCCTGTTCCTGGAGACTGCGGTCGACTGATTACCTGCGTCGATGGCCACCCACGATTGCTTACGTGTGGCGATGGAAAACTATTCGATTCCGCCAGTTTGAGCTGCTTGGATCCAGACGAACTGCCTCACTGGTACGTTTAACAATTGAAAATCGTTGCACGCATCGACTTTCGTTTCATCGATCCACTCGAAAATCGTAAAACAAGCGGAGCAAAAGTAACGCGTTACGTTTCCTGTTCTGTTTCAGCGCCAATAATCTCTGAATTGTGTAGGAACGTCAGTGATCACGAGAATCGAATTTCCAAGAGCCCATCAATCGCTTTCGAATTTTCAAATCTAAAATCTTCAGCAGTTCGCGAAGCAACACGTCTTCTACGATCGATTATTTAATTGTTAATTGAGAGAATTAGGATGCAACATTAGTGAAACGATAGCGAGAAATGCTTTCCTATCGACGCGAAAAATATGATACTGATTGTTCTGTACGGTTCTATAAATATGATATATTATAATTAGAAACAAATAGAGCCATCGGTATTTATTCTAAAATAAAAACGTTTTCAATTTTATCGTCTGTCCAATCCGTTGTCCAATTAATTCATCTGCTGTCGGATAAATCCCTGTAGTTCTAGCAAATTGCTTTATCCCTGCTTCGAATTATATCAAATTTAGTACGACTGTTTGTATTTAATCTTAGGAGACTAATACAATAAGATACAATTTTGTTACTCTTAATTGTCATCTGTTATTCTATTAGAATATTTTATAGTATAACTTCTATTAGAATTATTATAGAATAACTCCTTACAATTCCTATCAATTGTAGGTGGACACATCTCTGTATTCATGTAAAATATTTCTAAAAATTATTATATAAAATTGATCAAACCCAGATAAATGAAAAACTTCTGATAAACATTATAGAGAATAGAATAAATAGTTAATGGAATTTTCTGGTCGAGCAAAAGCGAGTACTGGCATTTTCAAGATTGACGACGAAGGAAAGATTAATTAAATCACACACACGACGAGTAAAACGGTTTACACAAGCCTCTGAATAAAATCTGCTCGTGCGTACAAAAAATATACATCGTACACTTTATTTCAACGAGTCTACATTCGTACAAGTGTGAACGTATCGATAGACATTTACAAATTAAGTCAAGAGGAGGGGGAGGGTGAGGGAGAATGGCTGGAAGAAAATATTTACACTTCGACTATAAGAATGACAGAGAACGGATGGTGAGGGTAGCTTAATAGTAATTAAGGGCGTACAATCAAATGGTGTTCTTTACCTATATCCTTTCAACTTATAATTAGACGTACGTGCGTGAAGAATCATCGACGAACGATTACCTCGATCACGAAAGAGAAAAAAAGAAGAAATTGAAGATAACAACGGATTAGAAGAGATGAATAAGAATGTCTAACACTTCTAATACAAAGTGGTAGCTGCATACTCTGTGACGAAGCGGTGAATACACATAGAGAAATTTGATTTAACCCCTTGCCTCGTTTGCTACTGTCTACTTGAAATATTGCAATACTGTGCAACACTAAACCTACCAACATTTTGTATATATTTATTTCTATTTCCACCAGTGGTGGTTAAATAGCTGCTTCTCAAATAAACTTCATCTAATCATCTAGAAAAAAACATAATTATAAATAATACAGAATTTAGCGTAGACAATAAAACATTTTCATATAACAATTAGACGAGAAGTCTCATTAAAGTCTAAAAAGCGATCGTTCGACCGCTGTGGTAGGTTTAGCGTTAATTATCCTCAGTCTTGACACTGAACGTACGATTATAGTTAAAAGTTGAACTGTATTAGAAATATATATAATATATACGCGATGTATATGTTTATTTAAATCGAGTCACTGGCGTGATTAGAAGGCAAGGGGTTAAGAACGCTGCTTGCTTCTGTTGCGATTCGTTCCATCGAGGAGAGCCGCGCAACCGATTGCAAAACCGGCGAATTCACGTCTGTTGGCCGCAACAGCGACCCAGATTTCCATGCGGCTCGAAACTTGGGGATTTTCGCTCCATGCGAATCATTTTGACCCAATCGTGGCCCTCAGGCTGCGTTCCCGTTTGTGTTACGTGTAACGTGCGAACATTTTTGCGAAACCTTCGTTGCGTGCGACCTGCAATTTACTCGAGCAGGTTTAATCTCTTTTTTCTCGAACGTTTTTAAATACACGAAGCATTTATGACGATCATCTTTGAGCTTCGATTTTTGGAGTTCAAAATTATTTCTCGAGCAGCCAGAGCGTGGTAAATTATAGCAAAGGCGATTTTAATAGTCGAAGAACTTTTTTTTTTAAGGACGAGTTATATTAAAGTTGATGGTTCAGTAAAATTTGAAATTTTTAGCGGCAAAGTTTAAAAACGTTAAATATTGAAACTTGCTTTTGCAATATTTATACATAAGAAGATTATATTTGCGACATTGCTGTCTAAAACCTGCTCGATGCTTCTAACTTTCTAAAAACGAAACGAAATGGACTAAAACAATGCAGTCATACTTATCTCAAATTTGACAAACCAACCAGCTCACTTACTAAAAATCTGCGCCTCAAAATGGCGTAAGAACACCCTACAAACGTACACCAGAAAACAAAGAATTCATCCACCTACTCAGACCAAACGAAACAACCCAAAGAACAACGATTCTTCTAAAAATCTTTCGTTGCACGTCTTGGAAATGTTCTCGAACCTGTTGCACGTTACAAGTCTCACACTGACGGACGTGGTCGAAGGCCTTACGATTTGCGACGGACGATAGGGTCCGAGGATCTAATTTCTGGGGCGAGCTCGAAGCGGAATTGGGAGTGCGCCTGCTGGCAATGGCGGAACTCCTGGCGGGAGGTTCTCCTCCTCCGGTTCCTGTTCGTTTCGACCCTCTGGAAGTTCACCCTCGAGATTTGGAGGCGTCGTGGGCACGTCGCAGTCCTCTGTGGGCGGCACCACGCACCTCAGCGACCTTCGATCGAAGACCAGCATCGCGGGGCATCGCTGTAGCCGCGGATATCCGCCCTGGCACTGCCAGTAGCGGTTGCAGGACTTGCCAAGGGGCACGTTTCCGTTCGCGTCGTCGTTGCACAGAGCTGGCGAGGATTTAATTTGCGCGTTATAGCAGATTCTGGTTCGACATTTGTTCCAGTGGGCTCGTGGATCAAGGGTTGTTTAAAATGGTAGCGTCTAGCGTTTCGAGTGTTAATTTTTTGCGTGCAATGGGCTCGAGTGCTTCGTTATCATTGTCGAAGCACGTGCGATGTCTTGCTGGATTGTGGATTGCAATGGTGGGACAGAATCTTGCGATATTCTTATGCACTTATTTGCTAATGGCTAAAGCTGCGTTTCGAGTTTTAATTTTTGCGTCCAATGGACTTGAGTGTTTTGTTATTATTGTTCAAGCACGTGCGATGTCTTGCTGGATTGTGGATTGCAATGGTGGGACAGAATCTTGCGATATTCTCGTGCACTTATTTTTTAATGGTTAGAGCTGCGTTTTGTTGTGTTTAAAAACGAAATTGATAGAGAAATGTTAATTTTTGCATGGAAATCGAGCGTTTCGTTATCATTGTCGAAGCACATGCGATGTCTTGCTGGATTGTGGATTGCAATGGTGGGACAGAATCTTGCGATATTCTCGTGCACTTATTTGCTAATGGCTAAAGCTGCGTTTCGAGTTTTAATTTTTGCGTCCAATGGACTTGAGTGTTTTGTTATCATTGTCGAAGCATGTGCGATGTCTTGCTGGATTGTGGATTGCAATGGTGGGACAGAATCTTGCGATATTCTCGTGCACTTATTTCTTAATAGTTAGAGTTGTGTTTAAAAACGAAGTTGGTAGAGAAATGTTAATTTTTGCGTGCAATGGGCTCGAGCGTTTCATTATCATTGTCAAAGCACGTGCGATGTCTTGCTGGATTGTGGATTGTTGGGAAAGAGTCTTGCGATATTCTCGTGCACTTATTTCTTAATGGTTAGATCTGTATTTCAGATCTGCGTTTAAAAACGAGATTGGTAGGGAAAGGATTAAGAAGTTTTGTAAACGCATGCTGTTTTTGATGTTTCCAAGCTGATGGTTTTTAAATATTAGTAAACGAAGAGGTTTAAGCTCGTATTACTTAATTTATAAAGTTGTTAAAGGTATTCAGGTTACTTTAACGCATTTGAGACCAACTCCAGAAGCTGCAACTTGTTTCTCTTTTTACACACTTCTAAGATACTTTTTATTTTAAACATCCAAGTCATGCGATATTAAAAAAAATTTAACCCTTTGCATTCGACGACTTTGTCGATCGCACATCATTTTTTTCTATCACTAATTCCATAGTTCATGCAACTGATTTCGTTTTCCAACAATTGAAAATCAATTTCACCTTCACTTGAGCTAATTTCACCTCCCAAATTCATTTCTGTAGCGCTTCGAAACTTAAAATCGGTCTATGGAAAACTCCAGTTGCTGTATGAAACATCGTGGGCGACTAAGAGTCGCCTCTCGAGCACAAAGGGTTAAAATCGTGTTGCAGCCCCAGCTGATAGCAATGCTAAAGTAGCAATGCTTGAACAATATTTCAGCAGCAGCTTCTATTTCTAACGTTTCCTAGCAATAGAAAATTTCCATTTCAATAGAAATGTTCATGGAAACATGCATATCTGAAAAAGTTGCGCTGAAATAAGTTCAACCACCGCAATCACTAATCAATGCTGATGTTCCCTCGGAGGACAAAGGTTTAAAATCGAGTTGTATCTTTGCTAGCACCGAATTCCGTCTCCACTGCATTATTGACCAGCCCCAGCTGATGGCAATGCTAAAGTAGCAATGCTTGAGCAATATTTCAGCAGCAGCTTCTATTTCTAACGTTGCCTAGCAATAGAAAATTTCCATTTCAATAGAAATGTTCATGGAAACATGCATTTCTGAATAAGTTGCGCTGAAATAAGTTCAACCACCGCAATCACTAATCAATGCTGATGTTCCCTCGGAGGACAAAGGTTTAAAATCGAGTTGTATCTTTGCTAGCACCGAATTCCGTCTCTGTTGAGTCATTGACCAGCCCCAACTGATAGTTAACCCGTCCAAGGCGAAAATTACGTAAATCTGCAGGAGAAGCCAGCAGGGAAGTCTCGAGTCAAAGTGCGGGGGTGGAAATAAAAACGCTCGAACGTCTCAGCCGGCTTTTTCGCGACTGCTTTACGATGTTTGCCTCGATGAATGGGACTTTTCGCCCGTCAACTTGCCAGGCAGCGCGGTTACCGTCGAGACGACGCGTGGGGCAGACGAAGGCGCGACGAGTGCTCACTTCGAATGCTAATTAACCGACTGCCTCTTTTTCCTCGAGGAGGCCACTGACATCGACCTCCGCGTGGCGATTGGAGAAGGAGAGAGGCAGCCAGGAGCATATCGCACAGCCACACGCGTTTGCGTTCTCAGCCGCTTTCGAAAGTGAGAATAATCGCGAACGTTGCTCCTGGCGATACGCGACAAGCTGTGCTAGTGAGGAGCTGAGGAGGACGCGAGAGAAGCGGCGGAGGACCTAAGGCGATTCCACGAACAGGAAATTTCGTGTCCCCAAGCGGATTTCGTAATGAGCGACGAGAAATTTAGCATTCGATTGTAGCGTTTCGTGAATGCTTATGTGAGATTAGAATGATGATCGAGGTGCAGTGTAGGCGGTTAGGTTAAGTTGGGTTAGGGTGTTTAACCCATTCGAGACGGATTTTGTCGGAGACCAACTCCAGAAGTTGAAATTTTTTATTTTATTTTGAACCAGTCTTATTTCGACGTCCACCTTTTCTGTATTGACTTGTAATTTCAATTCGATATCATTGTATACACGAGGTATGATTGGTCTCGAATGGGTTAAGATGCAAAGCCATTAACAAGCAAAGTAGTCCACGGATGATCATTCTCAGAGGAGACTGTAGAAGAAATTCTTATATTCATAAATTAAAACCGTGGATGGTCTTGAGCTTCCTATTGTTAACATCTCTCAACAATAGAAAGCTTGAGAGAAGCATGCATTTGTCAAAAATCTGCGGTGTAATAAGTATATCCCCTGCAATCATTAACCAATGCTGATGTCCCCTTAGAGGAGACATCCAAGTGCAAAGAGTTAAATTTGTAAAAGAACAATGAAGCTTCCAGAGCTCTATTAAAAGTGCAAACCAAAGCACTACCCATGCAACTAAGAAAGCATAAAGTTTCACCACCAATCTATTCACAATACTAATTCACAACGAAAAGATGGAATTATTGTAAAACAAAATCGTTCATAAATCCATCGAGGTGAAACCCGCGGTTGCATTATCACAGACATGCAGAATTTACTCACGGTGCTTCTGGCATCCTTCGACGTTCTCTGGCCAATCGCAGGACCTAGCCCTCTCGTTGTACAAAAGCCCACCGATGCAGAGCTGTTCAGTGGCTGTGCCGTTCCAGCAGGTCCAATACCTCGTGCAGGACGTCTCGTGGCCAAAAATGCCGTAAAGCCAGTCACAGTGCTCAGCTGGGATCGGTGGATTAGCTTGACGCTTTCCGTCGCAGTAGTTCGCCCTCCACGGGTAATCGCAGCCCTCGGTCACGCCACGATGTTTGCCAGCGAAAACGAGACCGTTTGGACAGTCGAACAACTCTGGACGTCCGTTCACGCACTCCCAATAGCGGTCACAGTACTCTATGTCGCCGACGACTCTGGATTTTGTCTGGCAGGGGTCCTCTTGCTGCTGTTTCTGGCCGTGCGATCCTGTAACAGAACGAAGAAGTGAGTAGAGCGCGCTGCGAGTCCGAAAGTCTGCGGTAGGCGCGTGCAATGCTTATTGCCTAGTGGTAGGCGCAGCTATGTGTACTTAGCTATGCTAGTACTTTAGTTGTCCAGTGCTTTTGTTGTCTAGTAGTTTAGTTGTCCAGTGCTTTTGTTGTCTAGCACTTTAGTTGTCTAGTACTTTTGTATTTAACTTCAGAAAATTGTGGTCTTGGAGAATAAAAGATTGTTAGAAAGGACAACTTAACTAAGGAGTATAGGATATTTAAAGTTGTCGATAAAAGTAGGTGGAGTACATTGGATTTGTGTAATAGAAATCATCTGTTTAATTGGGTTTTAGCTATTCCTATTTGCAAACTTATTTTTTATGGGGGATAACGACCAGTTGGTATACTTGTTAAAGAATGCGTGATTCCATTTAAAGGCATTAAAACTATTTCTGGCATTTGTTGTCTATATGCAAAAGGCGACTCGAAGCAAGGTATTCTTCCCTCCTTCCTCTCCAAAACCTATAATTCACAGTCGAGAAAAGATCGAACAAGAGTTACCTTGCAAAACGTCTGCAGTACGAGGAGAATGATAACTATTAGCCGCTAATGAATACCAATTACGAAACGTTTGGCGGCGAGTCAAACATTCCCAGCCCGTTATCGATCGTTAACATTGTCCGCTGTTGCATTCTTTTCCAGGCGAGCAGGAAATTACGCGTGATTTCCATTGAGAAGGCCAAGCGGCTCGCAGCTAAATATCAAGTTGCGCGACAGCACGTTTGTGTTCTCTTCTTTCGATTCAGGAACACGTTCCCGCCGACCGTGAGGCATAGTAACACGATTTCTTGCCCGATCTGATCGAACGCTCGTGACTCATCGCTCGATGGTACATCGATTCCCCTTTTTCTCACCGCGATCGTGCTTTCCGTTTGCATTTTACACGAGTACATTTAAATGTGAACGAAATTCGGAAACATTGTGAATCACAAGAACTGTCGATGACAAAAATTCAATTACTACGATTTAACTTGTCAATAATCGAAATTCTTATTATTTTCCTTCTTCGACGTCGAATCGCAAAAATTGCAAATCACAAGAACTGACGATGACAAAATTTCAATTACTACTATTTAACTTGTCAATAATCGAAATGCTTGTTATTCCTTCTTGTTCGACGTCGAATCGCAAAATGGGAGTTCGCAAAAATAGAAAATTTCACTTGCGCAACATGGATGGCTATTCTCTTATTATTTATACCGCAATAATTCCTTTTCAAATGTCAGCGCCACAATGTGTTTATTACGTCGCATCCATGCCATGGGAGACTTTTAATCAAAGATAAAGCCGGCTAATGCGCGGTACGTGTTGTTGAATGCAATCCGCCGTGTGATACTTTCCCAGATGCCCACTGTGGACTGAAAGGTGTTAATGTTTGTTCTAAGCGTTCCGCATAGCCGTGTGAAAACTGCGATGTAACCAGCTCGAGTTATCCAGTAGCCAGTAGTGCGTAAGATAGGAAACACTCGACTAATAATTCCTTCTACAAACAACATTTCCATATCCACAATACCACAGACACCCAAGACTCTTTGCACTCTAAGTAATTTTTCAATTTCGTTGCTAACAACTCTCTACTATCTAAAATGTTCTATTTGAAATTCACTTCAAAGGACAGCTCCTCGACTGCTATTTGCAACAATTTCGTTTACTAATTATATTAAACATAGCTCTCAAATTTTGTTGTAATTCATACATATGGAACTTTTCTTCTTTTTTTATTTACTGATGTCGAGTCACACTCGACAAACCAGTGCAAAGGGTTTTAAGACAGTCGTGCTCAAGCGCAAGTATAATAAATAATATTCTTTGCTACGCCAGCGTGACGTAAAATTCATTTACATCTCAAGTCCGAGTCGCACTCTTCCTCCCTTGTTTTCTGCGATGGTACCAACCGCGCGATCGTTCAGCCACAGGGGGCGACACGCAGCGGTGGTTGTATCTTCGTTTAATGGGCGTAATTCGGTGCCCGTTGCACGAAGAGGCCAGCTAAGTAGAAAAGTAAATAGTAAAATAAGGTGGGAAGGCAGCTCGTAGCTCGCTCCCAAGACGGCACGGTCCAAGCGCGAGTGAAAGTGCCTAGCCTTGACTTGCAACCTTCAGCCAGCCCCCGTCCCGTGCTCCATAAAATCCAACATTCGATTCACCGCCATCCTCCATCTAATATCGTTCTCATTCTTCATCGAGGATCTTGATTAGCGAGCAATAAAAAAAGGGAGTCACACGATCGAACGTTTCAGTACGTTTCGTAAGAACAGCAGTTTTTCTTGCTTTTATAGAAGAGATTTCTTCTTCTTCTTCTTCTTCTTAGAGGATTTTGATCAGTGAGAAATAAAAAAAGGGAAGACAGAATCACACGATCGAACGTTTCAGTACGTTTCGTAAGAACAGCAATTTTTCTTGCTGTTATAGAAAAGAGAATTCTTCTTCTTCTTCTTCTTAGAGGATTTTGATCAGTGAGTAATAAAAAAGGGAAGACAGAGTCACACGATCGAACGTTTCAGTACGTTTCATAAGAACAGCAGTTTTTCTTGCTTTTATAGAAGAGATTTCTTCTTCTTCTTCTTCTTCTTAGAGGATTTTAATCAGTGAGCAATAAAAAAAGGGAAGACAGAATCACACAATCGAACGTTTTAGTACGTTTTACAAGAGTAGCAATTTTTCTTGCTGTTATAGAAAAGAGAATTCTTCTTCTTCTTCTTCTTCTTAGAGGATTTTGATCAGCGAGCAATAAAAAAGGGAAGATAGAATCACACGATCGAACGTTTTAGTACGTTTTACAAGAGTAGCAATTTTTCTTGCTGTTATAGAAAAGAGAATTCTTCTTCTTCTTCTTCTTCTTAGAGGATTTTGATCAGTGAGCAATAAAAAAAAGGAAGACAGAGTCACACGATCGAACGTTTCAGTACGTTTCATAAGAACAGCAGTTTTTCTTGCTTTTATAAAAGAGATTTCTTCTTCTTCTTCTTCTTCTTAGAGGATTTTGATCAGCGAGCAATAAAAAAGGGAAGACAGAATCACACGATCGAACGTTTCAGTAGATTTCGTAAGAGTAGCATTTCTTCTTGATCTTATAGAAAAGAGAATTATTCTTCTTCGAAACCCAAAACGAAACGTTCTTCCCTCTCTTTTTCCTCCCTACCCTCTATCAAATTCTCTTTACAGCGCAACAATTGAAGCGACGTTCAGCACATCATCTTCACCAAGATGTCAGTTTCCTGCGAGCACTCCACGTGCTACACAGTTTCTATATAATAGAAATTGTCTATGCCTATGCCTACCATCCCAGAGTCTAAGGGAGGGTCTGCTAGCTGATGAGTCCACTAGCAGGCCCAGGACCAAACGTTCTTCTCGTGCCTTCTCTTTTTTTATTGCTCGCTGATCAAAATCCTCGAAGAAGAAGAAGAAGAAATCTCTTTTCCATAACGTTCTTCCCTCTTTTTTCCTTCCTACCCTCTCTCAAATTCTCTTTACAGCTTCAACAATTGAAGCTGCGTTCAGCACGCTTCACCAAGATGCAATTGTGACGAGTAACGCGCCATGCTAATTAAAGTCGACCATCCCAAGTCTCATCGCTATTAACAGTCGCTTTCTCGAGTCGCGAATCGAACGCGAAAGGATGTGAGCTGGATCCTCATCGCCCATCATCTTCCATCCCCATTTCGTTCCCGTTTCGTCCTGCTCGATTTTCGGTGGATCGTTTCATTGAGCGTGGATCGCCGAGTCGGTGTCCCTTTCACTTTTTCACGGAATGCAAAGCGACCAGAGGAAGATCGTATCGTCGTCCCGTATTAAACCGTGATCACCAACGGTGATTATGGCCTGGGAGGGCAGAGGAGATACGTTTGAATAAGCCTCGAGGCGCGGCTCTCTTGGAATGGAACCAGCGGATTTGGAAACGGTTGCTTTTCTCTCGTTTTCGGCTTTAAACGTGTTCCACAGAGGGGCGACGGTGGACCTAAAATGGGCGGCTGAATGTCAAGGATACGCGCGCGCGCCCACGAGCTACAAAACACGATTATTATTCCTGTAACATCTTATATACTTGTCCGTGGATTACGGGGATAGGGATTTATTATTACCGCGTTTTAAAATACCAAGCCACTTGCGATGCTATTTATGGCTGGTCAAGCGGGTTGCACGTTGCCCACTTTTGTGGACCGTGGTTAGGTTGTGGAAGAATGATTATGTGTTGTTCCAGAGAGATGTTCTGTGGATGAGGATGTTGTTGGAGATAATGAATGTGTTGGATAAGGATTATTATAAGGATAAGGATAAGGATTATTATAAGGATTACTACAAAGGAAAGGATAATTATTCAGACTCTAATATAAGGATTCTTATAGGGATAAGGGTAAGAAAAAGGATAAGGATTATTATAAGGATTACTACAAGGGAAAGGATAGTTATTCAGACTTTAATATAAAGATTATTATAGGGAAAAGAATAATTATCTAGACTTTAATGTAATTATTATTATAGGGAAAAGAATAATTATTCAGACTTTAATATACGGATTATTATAGGGAAAAGAATAATTATTCAGACTTTAATATACGGATTATTATAGGAATAAGGCTAAGGAAAAGGATAAGGATTATTATAAGGATTATTATAAGGATAAGGATAAGGATTATTATAAGGATTACTACAAGGGAAAGATTAGTTATTCAGACTTTAATATAAGGATTATTATAGGGAACTATTTTGAATATTGGAAATTATTTTATCGTTTTGGCGCGTGCATGTTCATTTGCGACTAATAAATCGTTTAC
This sequence comes from Xylocopa violacea, assembly GCA_963969225.1. Classification (NCBI taxonomy): domain Eukaryota; kingdom Metazoa; phylum Arthropoda; class Insecta; order Hymenoptera; family Apidae; genus Xylocopa; species Xylocopa violacea. Next base: position 20,978,493 of record CAXAJV010000008.1, read on the forward strand.
TCTAATCGCTATGTATAAGATTTTATATAGATTAACGAGAATGTGGTAGCGTCTCTTATTGAAATAAATGATACGAAACCCAAAGTATTTCAAATATTTCAGCTTCATAGATAAAACATGAAATAAATTAATTAAACACATTAGAATTCCAGCATTTTATAATTAGCTTCAATTCATGCTGGATGATGATAATAATATTGCAATAAATCAAACATGAACAACGCAACTTTCAAAGAATTTAGAATTCGCGAATAAAAATCATTCATACTATTAATTAATTAATTTATATAGATTCATTGTAATTTGTGCAGCGTAATCGCAATTAACGAGAACGAGATAATTTCTCTATTAGAACAAATGGTACGATACCCAAAGTATTTCAAATATTTCAATTTCATAGATAAAACATGAAATAAAATAATTAAACATAGTAGATTTCCAGCATTTTGTAATTAGCTTCAATTTACGCTGGATGATGATAATAATATTGCAATAAATCAAACACGAACAACGCAACTTTCAAAGAATTTAGAATCTACAAACAAAATCTATTTACACTATTAATTTACACCGAATGGAGATCATTAATCGCTTTCAGATTCGACTAAAAAGCACCTGCCCAGTTTGCTGTTAAAAGCGTTAAAGAAACATTATCGTAATGGCGTGAAAGAATTAGCCAGCCGAGTCAACGATCGTTAAATCGTTTCATGTTCCGATGCGCGCACAGGATCGAGTGAAAATGGAAAATTGTTCGATCGCAGATAAACGAGTCTCACGATTAACACCAGTATGGCTATCGCGAGATCTCGCTTTCCATCTTTATCTATCCACCACGATCCATGGCGAATATTAAGCGGCGTTTATGCACGTTGCAGTAACGCTGCAAGATTTTTCGAGTAACGGGGATCGCATAGCTGAGGAAAAACGAGCGCAGCACGCCTCCGAGTGTCTCGCGCGCCTTTCCAAACGAGCCGCAGCCTTTCAGAACTCTAGAACGCTCGATAGAATGTTGCCCCTCGCGAATACGGCAGAATGCAACAATGCGAGCCTATTTGTCGACGAGCAGATCGAAAATTGCACGCTTGCTAAAATTTTAGCGCACTTTTTCTTTGTACATTTGCTATTTTTTATACATCTTGATTCTTCGTGCAGACGTGGAGGTATACTGAATGCTTTTAACTTGAAAGTAGTCAAGAGATAACAGACTTATGCCTTTGCACTCGGATGTCGCCTCTGAAGGAATTAATTGTGAAAGTTAAAAAGTTATTCCATTGATACTTTTTGAAGAACGCATATTTCTTCAAAGTTTCCTATTGAAATGGAAATTTTCTATTGCTGGAAAATTGCTTGGTAATAGTTAGCATTGCTAACTTTTACCAGCAATAAAAAATTGCTGGGAAAGCGTCGAGTGCAAAGGTTTAAAAGTAGATATTCCGTGTACTACGTCTGAGCTGTCTGTCTGAATTCACTGTGACGATACTGATAATTTTTCGAATATCTCGTAAACTAAAAGAGTTTAGTGGTCACATGTATAGGAAAAAGTTGTTCAAAACCGTGTCCCTGATAACATATTAAAAAATCGTCGAAATCAGAAGGAAGCGTATTGTTCTAAACAATTATTTAGACTTCCTTTCCAAGAAAATTATAAGAACTGTGTTACTTTTCTTATCTTCCTCGACTGATTCATTTTTCTAGTAACAAAACAAGGTATACAGAAGAAGAAGAAAACGGAAATCAAATACTAGAAATTGGTAAAAGTCATTAAAATGCAGTTTTACCAAATTTTTAACTCTTTGCATTCGCTCCAGAGCGGCGCCATTTAAAACTTTTCTTCAAATACGAAGGCTCCTCAATGGAGAGAATGCAAATAATTTTTAACTCACAACATGAGGGCAAAAATAAATCGTAATAACTTCATTCATTCTGTTAGCAAATTACAAATGAAATCTGTTCAGGAAAGTTTTGTTATGTAACTGCAAAAAAAGACTTACTTTTTCTTTCGAGTGCATAGGGTTAAATAACTTGGGTAATTTAGCATCAGTTAACTTTAGACTGAACGTGAGCAGTCTGATCATAGAAATTATACGATGGAATATGTACAAACATTTTACTAGCGCAGAAGCTGTTCAAACATCGTCGCCTGTTTGCTTTGTAGGTGGACACATCCCTGGTTAGGCAGCTCGGTTATGCAACCCAGAACTCTTATTAGTAGTGTCGAGGCACTGAGGTACTTTCCCTTCCTTTACGACTCCTTGTAGAGAAGTAAGTGTTCACTGCAGGACAGTTTGCGCTTAACAATAACAATCGAAAGCGTTCCTACCGTGAAACCTGTAATTGTTTATGTTGCACAGACGACACGTGCAACTCTGCCATGAGCCATTAAGCTCATTTTTCTTCCTTTTAACGATCTGATCCTCTTCTGATACCCAACTCTCTCTATTTCATAGTCAGCTGCTCGTCGTTGGAAAAATTCATGTTTTCTTTTTCATTACATGAATACAGTTTCTGTAACGCCTCATTTAAGTCTTGTTTTTAATGCTTTGTACTTGTTCCCTCGTGTCTTCTTTGTAGGTAGGATCTTTTTCATGAAGTAGCTTTTGTTATCTCTTCTTTTGATTTTTAAATGATACTTTTATTTTCACGAAAGAGTAACGTGATAATTTAGAAAGCTAAAACTTTGTCTTTTAAACTTAAAAAGTTCTTCTTTCAATACTTATTCGTTGCTCTATCTTTCTTCTTAAATTATATTAGAAGCTGTTCTTCTTTTAATCCTTATTCCTTGCTCTATCTTTCTTCTTAAATTACATTAAAAGTTATTCTTCTTTCAATACTTAATCGTAGCTCTATCTTTCTTCTTAAATTACATTAAAAGTTATTCTTCTTTTAATACTTAATCGTAGCTCTATCTTTCTTCTTAAATTACATTAAAAGTTATTCTTCTTTTAATACTTAATCATAGCTCTATCTTTCTTCTCAAATTACATTAAAAGTTATTCTTCTTTCAATACTTAATCGTAGCTCTATCTTTCTTCTTAAATTATATTAGAAGCTGTTCTTCTTTTAATCCTTATTCCTTGCTCTATCCTTCTTCTTAAATTATAGTAAAAGCTGTTCTTCTTTCAATACTTACTTGTTGCTTTATCTTTCTTCTTAACTTACATCAAAAGCTGTTCTTCTTTCAGTATTTATTCGTTGCTCTATCCTTCTTCTTAAATTATAGTAAAAGCTATTCTTCTTTCAATACTTAATCGTTTCTCTATCCTTCTTCTTAAATTATACTAAGAGAAGACAATCTCTTCTTCTAAATCGTTTCAGCACTTATTTTGAGTAGAAAATATTTGATATCGAATATTGTGCCTTAAATTACACGTATAAGAAATACAGAAGCCATTATTAAAAGTCGAATCCCACCGCACAGGCATTCGCAAGCAGTGTTTATAAAACGAACATTTTACTGCCGCTTCTGCGTCATACTTTCCGCCAGTGTAATTATAAGGGCAAAATATGCAAATCTCGCGTTTCGCAACGCATCCACGTATAAATGTCTCTCGCGTCCGCTCCATAAAAATCGTTTCTTCGGAATTTTCGTCCGCGCTGAAATGTCACAGATCTGGCTCGAAAACACGCGCGCATCGACGCGCGTACCCGTTTCAGAAGCTCGTCGAGACCAGCGAAGAACGTCGAGGAAGAAGCTGTCGTCCCACAATCGAACAGAAACAGCTCGGAAAATTAGTCATGCATAGGCTCTCTGGACGCATGCACGTACGCTCGTCCAACAGCGAAGGCATGCAACATCGGCGCAACGTTGCATCGTGCGGGATAGTCGAGGAGAAAGGTCGATCCGTGTGCTTTTCCACGCGAATTCTCTAAATCACCGCGGCTCGAGAGACTGGAGCACATCGCGATTTCAAAACGAGCGAAATTTCCTTCGAGTAAATCGAGTTTTTACACGAGAGCGTTATTACCTCGCTATAACGCGAAGCTGTGCAGCCACGGTAATTGAAAACGAAAGTTACATATAATCTGACTCGTTCCTCTACCTACTGCACGTATTTGCCTAACCGAGCGCGCTATTATTCTCACATGGAGTCGACTTTCCACTCGCGAAGGACCATGCCTATTCTGTATGTAGAAAATCGAGTTTTAACACATTCCAGGCATTCATAGGCGAGCCAATAGGACTTCGTATAATTTAAATGGGACCTCGCGCACCGACTCCCTTCTCTTAGTCGATATTCCTTTACATATTTTCGAACAAGGACAGGTTAACGTCCGGCTGAAAAATGCGACGAGTTTGGTTATGCATGTAATCCTGACGCGTGCCAAACTCGGTCGAGAAAATTCGCTGCTGGTGGTAAGACTCGTTTCACATTGGCGATTTCCAAGTGGTTGTATCGTTGAAAATTGGAATTTTATATTATCTAGGAACGAAGTTAATTTTCGAAGACGAAGCCAGATTTGCGTATGAATTTGAATAGAGTGAAAAATGGCAGCGACGCCACGAGATAAAGTAATCGAGTAAGTACGATGCTGAAGAAGTAAAACTCGTTTCATACTGGCAAATTCCAAGCGGTTGATTCGATAATCTGCATCGTAGCTAATTTTCGAAGGCGCATCAGATTTATATTTGAATTTGTATCGAGTGAAAGATGATAACGATGCAATTGCCACGAAATAAAATGAACGAAGTACGTGCGACGCTGTAGAAGTAGAACTCTTTCATATTGGTATTTTCCAAGCGGTTCTATCATTGAAAACCAGAATTCCATATTATAGAATTCGAATAGAGATGAAAAATGGCAGCGATGCTACGTGATAAAATAATAAAAAAGAAAGGAACGAAGACTATTGTTATCTGTATTATCGTCTTCTTTTCGAAGAGTGTTGGAATGCATTTGAAGCAATGCATATATGTACACGTGTGTGTGTCTATGTGAGCTCTAGGGGAAGCTAAAGGGGTCTTTCATCTTTTATCTTGTGCCTGCGCGATTTTTCAGTTGTCACAGTCGATAGTCGTAATTTGCTTAATTCACCTAGTCTTTTTCCTTTCCTCTTAAATCATGATCTTCGTTGTTTGCTTAATTATCCATTTCTCTCTAAATGAAATATCCAAAACCGTAGTTTTCCAGAAACAAAGTTCTCCAAAGAGAAACAACAACGCGAAGAGGGTCGAAGAAGAAATGGTGGCTGACGCGACCGAGAAATGGCGCCTGAAATCGGCTGAAAGTCGTCAACGCGAAATCGCAACGATCGTGAACGTTGCTGAACGTTTCACCAGGCTCCTTCCTGATCGTGGAAATAAACGAACATCGACGCGGCCTTCCAGGGACCGCTAGAGAGCTACGCGGTCGCGAACGGTTCGCCAGCCACAGGCCCCACCTTTTAACGTTCCTTCCGTAAAGTGCAACGTTCCATGTCAAAAGCCAGCCCGTGTAATAAACGTGCCGCAATGCAGACGCCGTCTACGAGATACGCGACACTTCCCCTTTCTTCTGTTACGTCGTCGTGTCGCCTTTTTCATATTCAGCCTCCCTTTCCAGCTTTTTCATTCGCCCCAACGCTCGACCGCGCGATGCTTTTTAAGGCGACGGTTTTATTCCACTTAAATTTTTGTTAAATACGCGACAAACGTGTAATTCACGGTTAAATGAAGTTAATTTGTATGTATGATTCTTTTCGTACGTGTTTTACGACTCTTCTTATCGCATACCTCTTCGTTCTGCCTTCTGTCGTGTAAAAGCAGCATTTGTGTCTTTCTTATTATTATTATGGACATTTATGGCTGTTTACAAATGTGTTTCTTATTTTGAGGAGATAGTTTTCGCGAGCAAGAGATCAGTGGAAGCTAATTTTAGTTTATTAACACATTTTACAATTTTATCATAGCAAAGCTAACTACAATATTTGCCTTGCTATTTTCTGCAAAAACATACTATCATAATAAAGTTGCAAGATCTCAGGATACTGCGTACAACTATTTCCTCTTACTTTCCCTTCGTCTCGAAAATTTCACGTTGCCTTTACGTTCCACAACCTGATCGCGTTCTCGTTATTATTTTTATTAATCACCAGTGGTGCAACTTCCTCGCCAACACAGTAACGTAAACGTAATACATAAAACCAACAATAATTCGCAGAATGACCAGTTTCTCTGCAACAATTTTCCCACTCCTTTCCCTCGATCCGTTTTCCAGTAGCCTCCTTTTACTTCTTTTCCACACACATATATAATTTACTCTTTTTTTCCCCGTCTCGAGGTTACGTTGTCCCGTGGAACGTTTTCTCCCTCCCGTATCTATCGTTTTCCCACTTAATCGACTGTCTAATGGCGGTTTTTCTTTGGTCCGCGTCGGAACTTCCGGATCCTGGGTGTAATGTCGAGGCGCGCATGCGTCGCGAGACGATTTCCGGGAGAACGCGGCTGCGGACGGCCAGGTGAATTATTCAGGATCGTGGTCGGAGAATTTCGTACGCGAGGAAGGAAATCGAGAGTGGAAACCGGAATAAATAAGTAATTGGAGGACTGCGCGGGACAAGAGCGGCCTCTCGAGAATAATTTCTATAATAAAACTGCACGCCACTGTAGAAAGTAGAGTCTCTTATGTAAAACGCTGTTTCTGCGGATCGAAGCGAAATCGATGCGAGAGAAGATTAATCCTTTTTACGTGTACAGCCTCGATAAACGCGATTGCAAGATCGAGGATCCATCGCGATCTCCGATTTATTACGTCGATCATTTTCCTCAAATATATTCTGCTGCACTTGCATGGAAGGTTTCCAATTTTTGTCCACCTTTATCCCCACGAATTTAACAATAAATAAAGCGATAGGAAAATTGGAAAATATTATTCGTGAATGTGGTTTTATTTCTGTCAGCAACTCGGCTGACTTATGGCTGATGCTTTTCACTATATTAAATTGCAGTGACTGTTTTTGGCTCGTTGGAATTACTCGTTCGATCGTTTCACGTTTTCTGGTGGGAAACAGTTTCTTGAAATACCAAGGTTGAAGAAACATTAATACGAGAAATTTTCACGGATTGGCACATTCTGCAGTTTCGAAAGCACTGTTTAAAAACTGAAAGCGACACCTCGTTCCACGGAAGATAAATAGTGGCATGAGAATCGATGGTTTGCAATTACGGTGGAAACTGTTTTGTATCGTCGCAAGAAGTGGCTTGTATCTAATAGAATTTTCGCTGGACAGCAATTATAGGAGAAAAAGATGTCCGCTCGGTTCTCAACGAGCAGAGTCGAAGCCACAGGTGTTCCATTATAAGAATCGAATTGATGAGCAGCCTGTATCTTTGGCGCAAAGTGAAAGTATCGAAAAGCGTTTACCGTTCAAATATTCAAACAGTGGTCAAGTATTTATTTAGAAAGAATTACGAAACGGGAAGTAGTTTTACTCGTGTTTCGCAACTGAAGACGCTAGACGCGCAAGTGACATTTTGCCGCACAATTCTCGAATTGATTTCTATCGCTTTGTGCGCTCCTTACAATGCGAAATCAAATATTTTCATATCGCAAATGTTTTTTCAACGATCGTAGAATCAATCATCGATAATCCACGCTCTTTGAATAAACGAATAACTGAATTTTCATATAAGTCAGAGTGTTTTTCAATTATGTACGAAAATATTAACGTCAAACTAAAAGAGAAATCTCAATTTTCTTTTGTCGATTCGTGATTTAATCTCCAAATGTGAACTTTCTTTGAAAGAGATCGAAATCGACGAAAAGATCGCAATCTTATGTTACAAAAATATTAATATTAAACAGAAACACAAATTATCATCCAAAGGTTTCAATTTTCTTTTGTCGATCCATGATCTATTCTCGAAACGCGAACTTTCTTCGAAACAGATCGAAATCATCGAAAAGATCGCAATCTTATATTACGAAAATATTAATATTCAACAAAAACAGAAATTATCATCCAAAGGTTTCAATTTTCTTTTGTCGATCCATGATCTAATCCTGAAACGCGAACTTTCTTCGAAACAGATCGAAATCATCGAAAAGATCGCAATCTTATGTTACGAAAATATTAATATTCAACAAAAACAGAAATTATCATCCAAAGGTTTCAATTTTCTTTTGTCGATCCATGATCTAATCCTGAAACGCGAACTTTCTTCGAAACAGATCGAAATCATCGAAAAGATCGCAATCTTATGTTACGAAAATATTAATATTCAACAAAAACAGAAATTATCATTTAAAGGTTTCAATTTTCTTTTGTCGATCCATGATCTAATCCTGAAACGCGAACTTTCTTCGAAACAGATCGAAATCATCGAAAAGATCGCAATCTTATGTTACGAAAATATTAATATTCAACAAAAACAGAAATTATCATTCAAAGGTTTCAATTTTCTTTTGTCGATCCATGATCTAATCCTGAAACGCGAACTTTCTTCGAAACAGATCGAAATCATCGAAAGGATCGCAATCTTATGTTACGAAAATATTAATATTCAACAAGAACAGAAATTATCATTCAAAGGTTTCAATTTTCTTTTGTCGATCCATGATCTAATCCTGAAACGCGAACTTTCTTCGAAACGGATCGAGATCGTCGAAAAGATCGCAATCGTCGGTAATCTAACGATCTGCAGATGCAAAATGATCGAACGAGAGAGAGAGAAACATAATGAGAAAGAAAGAGAGAGAGATATTTGTCTGGCTGAGCTACTTTCATATTTTCACTCCCGAGAAGCGAGAGAAAGTTCTCGAGATGCGTGAAACCCGGTGAATGGCCATCATTGTCTTACGAAGATGTGTGTAATAATTGCTAGAAGAGGGAGCATTCCTCCAAGTTACGGATACCGCGTTAAACGACCAGTGGAGGTTGTGTAACGAAGAAGAAAAACGTATATCGCGCGCAAGGATCAACAATGCAACAAGTAGCGATCGAACGAATAACTGGTTGTCTCGTGCTCGTTTCTTCTCTTTATATTAAAATAACGAATAAAAAGGCGACGCTAAACAGCTCGAGTAAATGGTTTCACTGAAATTACGATCGTTACGATCGTTGCTGCCATCGACGAATTAATTCGACGCAGCGTAATTCTGCGCGAAGCTAACGCGAAAGCGTCTCCCGAGGGTTCGATATGAAGTACGTGTTTGGCGCGAGCTAATTGCACGAAGCCAATTAATCGAGTTGTGCAAATCTGAGGCGACTCGACGCTCGTGGAGGACGTAACAGCGGACCTCGTTCGATCCATCATCATTTAAACGGGAGAGCGATCAGGAGGATCGTCGCCGCGCGAAAGTAGGCCGACGCGTACTTTTTAGATCCAGCGGCTGCGAGAAACGCGCTCTCGTCTGATCACAGAAAGTCCGTTTTCACTTGCACTCGCGGCGTACCAGAGCTACCGCTTAATATCGACGCGTGCGTGCATGATTTCTTTTTTACGATTTCCAATGCTACTTCTATTTTTTATTTCTATTTTCTTGTTCGTTCCTACGTCAGACTATAGGTATTAATTAATTACACTGTTACGTGTATTCAAGCCAGCGAATGGATACGAAATATAACAATAAATAGATCCTACAATATTCGCATTCACAGCTAACTAAATTAATTTCCTCGCTCACGTCTCAAGCTCCATTTATACGCGTCACTGTCACCTATAAACAGCCCCACGAAAGCATCTAAATTCCGTTCACGTGGCCACGAAATCGACACCGAATAACGCGGAAGCGTGACGATCGCGGACACCTCTCGCTCGACGTTCGTCACCCACGTTAGTATCCATCCCCAGCGTAAAATCCTCCGATTTCTACAACCACCATACCTTTAACGACGCAATAAAAATTGCGCAACGTTGAAGATCCGCGCGACTGGACCTCCAGCGAGAAGAACACCCGTCGTAAAATCGAAACTGTGGGGTGCTCGCGAGGGGGCCCACCACCGTAGGGCGCGTAGGTGGCGCGCGAAGGGGCTGGGACGAGGGAAGAAGGGACCGTGCGAAGAGCAAGAACAGCTGAGGGACTCACCGTGCGCAGCCAGGAACAACAGGAGCAACGAGAGTGCCTGCGACGATACCATTGCAGCGTGTACGGCCTTCGAGACCATCGATTCGATCGGTTCTGGTGAGAAATTGGCGGTCAGAGGGCGGCTGGTGGCATCCAAAAGTAGGGGCTCTCGTGCGGTGGATGAGCAAAGCGGCTGTTATGGGGACCGAAGAAGCTCGGCTGATGAGTTTTCGTGTCGAGACTGGTCACTGGGAGAGGCGTTTGGCTTCGTGTCTTATATGAGCTCCCCACTCTTCCGGCAGGTCCGATCTCTGCCGCATAGGAAGGCCTCCCAGGAGAACACACCTGGTTTCTTCTATCGGGGACTCCGGCGGCGGGCGCACTGCCGGCTATCCTCGGCGACGATACTCGGGATAGATCGTTATCGGGCGTAGGGAAACGAAACGGCTGCATCGCGGCTGATCGATCGACCGACGAGGAACGCTGTCCTTCGTCCCGGTTTTTGCGCGCCCGCCATTTCCTTGGGTGGATAGGTCTCGATACCTGTGGGCAGAAGGTGGTTGTCGTTAGTAATGGAGAATTTGGGGGATCGATCGATGGAATTGTGAAAACAATTTTTTTATTCGATGTTGGTTCGAAGAATGGTTGTTGTATTGTATCTTTTCTTTGATAACGTTATTGGATAAATGGATGGAGCTGACGTTTTGGTATTTAGCTGGTATGTTGCAAAGATTACAAGTAAAAGAACAATTTTTTTGGTGGATGTTGGTTTGAAGAATAGCTGTTGTATTGTATTGTCTTTGCTTTGGATCCAAGATTGGTCATCCAATATCTGGTATATTGCAAAAATAATTAAAGAAACAATTTTTTTGGTCGATATTGGTTCGAAGAATGGTTGTTGTATTGTATTTTTTCTTTGATAACGTTATTGGATAAATGGATGGAGCTGACGTTTTGGTATTTAGCTGGTATGTTGCAAAAATTACAAGTAAAAGAACAATTTTTTTGGTTGATGTTGGTTTGAAGAATAGCTGTTGTATTGTATCTTTGCTTTGGACCCAAGATTGATCATCCAATATCTGGTATATTGCAAAAATAATTAAAGAAACAATTTTTTTGGTTGATGTCGGGTCAAAGGATAGCTGTTGTATTGTATCTTTCTTTTGGTCTCAAGATTGATCATCCAATGTCTGGTATATTGCAAAAATAATTAAAGAAACAATTTTTTTGTTCGATGTTGATTCGAAGAATAGCTGTTGTATCGTATCTTCCCTTTGATAACGTAATTAGATAAATGGAAGGAACTGACATTTTGGTATTTCTTTGGTATATTGCAATTGGGTTGGTAAAATATGGGTGGCATTGAAAGAATTTTAAGAACTGATATTCTATTCTGTGTTGAATTGATTTGTACTTGAAGTGCAGGATTTATATTATACTATATTATATATATATATATTTTAATTGCATAATTTAAAAATTGATATTTGTTGTTACAAGTCGTATTTGGCTTGTATCTGTACTATGTTTAAAAGAGGAAAATTTGAGAAGGACGTTATTGGGTTGTTCTACTAGCAATGGGTCGAGGACCAACTGAGTCGCTTCAAGTCTAAGTTACAAGTTTCAAAATTATTCTAAGTAAAATATTTTAATTAGAGCAACTATTCTGAATCTTGTTAAATTATTTTTATACCTGAGAAGATTTCATTTACGTATCCTATGCACTTAGTAGATATTTACTTAAACAAGATACATGAGAAAAAGTTATTTTCTCCAACCAACTGAAATTAGATTAATTAATTAAATTAAAATAAATTATAACACGTGAATGGTTCGATTTAGGGTTGTGAATATTTAAAAATATCGGAAATAGATAAATTTAAAATGGCTACAGCATAGTGCTGTAAATAAATTGCTCAATGGTAACGCCATGGCACAAGGCTAGATATAATAATGCAATGATGAGTAAAAACGATAAAATCTGTAAAGTATAAACACGTCGGTACGTGTAACTTTGAAATTACGTGGCGCTATAAAGGGTTAAGGACACCAGTGGGTAAAAGATGGCAAACAGATTCAATGAAACGATTGATTAATCGCATACAAGAAAACCTTATGAAACGTCTCGTTTCTTTCCAAGAATTTCCGCCTTTTTCAATACCTACTATCCAACGATTATCGTTAAAACATTTCACTTTATAATTTTCCACGCGAAGCATTATTCATGGCCAATCGATCAGAATTAAAAACCATCGAACAGAGGTGTTAAAAATTATTTTTCTCCATTATTTAATTAATCGATATAAATAAAATCAATGGTTTCAAAATGCAATTATTATCTGGGAAACTCTTTTACTTTATTTTACTGTGTGGCAACGTCTTTCAATTATTGAATTCCCAAATAATCTAAAATTGCAAAGATCAATTATTGAATTTCCAAATAATCTAAAATTGCAAGATCAATTATTGAATTTCCAAATAATCTAAAATTGCAAGATCAATTATTGAATTTCCAAATAATCTAAAATTGCAAAGAGTTCGAAATAAAACAGGATATTGCGCATAGAAAAATTGTTTTCAGTACGTTCAATGGCACGAATAATCGGAACCGATTTAAATAATTGAGAATCGCGTTTCTTAATCGAGTCTTCGCAAAAATCGCGTTTCAGCAGCGTCGAAAAAAGACCTTCATGGTCTCTTTGACGGGTTCGAGCCGCTTCACGCGGTTCAACTCGGTGAAAATAGTGGTGAAACAGCGTTCGGATTACTGGATGGATTTTTCATCATTTTTTTCCAACCAGCGTTCTTTGTTGTCACGCTCGTTACTCTCTCAGATGGGCGCAGAAAAACGGCCTCGCGATGCGAAGGGGATTGAAAGTGACTTGATGAGATCCACCGTGTGTGACTCATACTATAGCGTCTTGTAATTATCGGTACAATTTATTTACGCGTTTACCTTTCTTTACCAACCACTAATTACTATACTATTATTATATTCTTTACCAGTATATAATTATTTCAAATGTATAATTATCTTTTAGTCTATGTTTTGTAATAACAGCCTCCATGATCATCCTTTAATATATTTTTATACTCCTCAGATTATTCCTTTGTAAAATTCGAGGCGCAATTACGCAATAAAAGAAATTTAAGTTTCACGATTCATTATTTTGATCATCGAAAGATGTATTTGTAATAATATTGTCCATGATGATCCTGCAATATATTTTTCTATTCCTCAGATTATTCTAAAATTCAAGGCGCAATTACGCAATAAAAGAAATTAAAGTTTCACGATTCGTTATTTTGATCATCGAAAGATGTATTTGTAATAATATTGTCCATGATGATCCTGCAATATATTTTTCTATTCCTCAGATTATTCTAAAATTCGAGGCGCAATTACGCAATAAAAGAAATTTAAGTTTCACGATTCATTATTTTGATTATCGAAGGATTTGTAATAATATTGTCCATGATGATCCTGCAATATATTTTTATACCCCTCAGATTATTCCTTTGTAAAATTCAAGGCGCAATTACACAATAAAAGAAATTAAAGTTTGACGATTCATTATTTTGATCATCGAAGGATGTATTCATAATAATGTTGCTCTATAAAATTCTATAAATAATACTCCAATTGCCACGTTAAATTATCAGATCGTAAAGTTAATTGCACGCTCCTTTATTTTATTTAACCCTTTGCATTCAAATTTGGCCTCTGAAGGAATTAACTGCGAAGGTTAAAAACTTATTCCATTGCAATTTTCTGAAGAACGCGTATTTCTCCAAAGTTTCCTATTGAAATGGAAATTTTCTATTGCTGAAAAATTGCTTGATAATAGTTTCCATTGCTAACTTTTACCAGCAATAAAAAATTGCTCGAAAAGCGTCGAATGAAAAGGGTTAATCATATTCTGAAATCCACGGTTTTACGCAATTAAACAAACAGAATCGAGCAAGTAATCTCAGTATTAATTAACACATTTCTAGCGTCCAATTTCTAGTCCCATATTATGCTATTGAAAAAGAACTCATTAAGTGTATCACAATCGTCCACGATCGTCAACCTAGTTCTCATTTGCGTCGTCAGAGTTTGTTTACAAACAGCAGAAAAGAAAGGACTTTCTACAACTTAATATCTCTTCTTAAGACGACTTACAGCGATCCTCGAAGCCTGTCGTCTCTTCTGAGGAGCTCGTTGTGCAACTAACTGGATCGCAGTGTTCAACGTTATTATCAATTCCACGCGAATGAATAATAAAGCAGTTTCTCCTTCCTCGAATTTCTGTTCCTGTCCTTTGTCCCTTTCACTCTGATTTTCTGTCGATCGATTCCACATCGAATTTTACGAGGCGCGAGAACATCTTTTACTTTCGAGTGATTTCACCCCTTTTACGCTTGAAAATTCTCCAGCGTGGTTCGAATCGATGATTAAGGGTGGTCTCTTGGGTGCAGACAGTCAAACGCACCCATCTCTCGATTTAAACCACGCTTTTTGCGATTACAAACGTATAAAAACCAATTTCCTTCCTGTTTGTTACTCGAAACGTCGAGATCGAAGTCGCTCGAAATCGAAAATAGTTTATTAGTTTATTAGTCGTAATTAGAAAGCGAACGAATGCGTAGCTCGAGAGATTACTCGTCTTCAACGCTTTCGTGCGATCGAAACGTTTGTGTTTCGTCGAATTCATTTCAAAGCGATCATCGTAGTCTGGATTGGAAAATGAATTAAAATATGAAACCTCTCGCGATTATTTTATTCAATGACAGCAAAAAGATGTGCGAAATATTGAAGCAAGTATCAGAAAAAACAGTAGCGTTGTTGTTTTTTATGAGAAAGTTTTTGGAGTTCGTGTATGCTGGTCGTAACGTGTCGTAGAATTGTTTAATTAAGGAATTAACCGGGTGGATATGTAATAATAGGTCGTAGAAATCATCCTAGATGTGTTCAAGCGTTAACAAGCGCTAGCATGATTTCTAATTGACTCGTCTTCATGAATATTCAGGCGAAACTATCGTTTAACATCGTAAATACAATGATTCGGTTAATTATAGCAATTAATTCAGAGGGATATCGCGACACCGTTAACCGTGTTCTCTGTGCAGCTATTTTACGCTTTAATTAAATATAAAAGTTCGATGGATTACATAAATAAAAGGAAAACAAGCGGCGTTTCTATATAAAATTCAGCTATAAAAATGAAAGTATCCTAGTAATATAGTCATAAAAATGTACGTGCCACAAGAAATTCTCTTTTCCAACGTCCAAACTATTCTTTGTACAATTACTATAAATTATTTTCTACTTTTATTACTACTTAAAATAGTATGCTAACCAAAATAATTGATATTTAAATCTAATTAAAACAATGCCTGCTTATTCATAATTTACGATACCCAAAGTGATTTTATTTCTATAAAATAGAATCGTAATTAATATTTACTAAAAAAGATTACACGGTCTTGCGTTATTATATAAATCTCAAGAGTGTAATACACAAAAGACTAACTTTATTTTTTAATTACTGTACCAACGATAATATAAATGGTAACTGAGGATAAAGCGATGGCTGATGGTAAAATAGAACGTCCAAAAATATCGAAATCGTATCGAAGCAGGGTCTAAGAATGGGAGGCTGTCAACGACAGCAAATCCTGATGTCATAAGCGGCGATATCAGCAAGGATATCTGGAACTTTCTCGTGTTGGCCGAACGTGGCCGTTTTCAATCGGCGAATTTGCATGGAAAACAAAAAAGAGGAGGTTTCGCAAGCCGCCAAATCTACTTACTTCCCGGAAGAAGGAACACTCGATGCTCGACGAGGAGTTTAACAAGGGTTCTCACCTTGTTCCCTTATGTAAGAAAACAGGAGGAACTAAGGACAGCTTGTTACCAGACAAAGATTATCGCGATGCTCGGTGAGAATGGTCACAAGAGGAAACGAGACACCTAAGAATAAAACAATGCCCACAGCGTTTCGAAAGTCTCTCGCGGCGAACGTTACACACCCCCGTTCCTACCCTCGGTACAGAGTCTAACAATTACTCGTTACGCTCGTTAATTAATCGCGCTATCAATTGATCCACAGCAACGTGCACGAAGTTGAAACTGGAACTGGATATCCTTACCCTGTAACAATTACGTAATTGTCGATTTTAGGCAATTAGGGTTGAATGCTCTCGCCAACTATGCGAGGCATTTGCGAATCATTGCGTGTTGTTGTCATTTTTTTTTCACGTGGTATTTTTCTTTTGTGGAAGATATCTTGACTATTATATTTTTGTATAATATAAAATAGGAGAGAGTAATAAGTAGTTTGAAATGTTGACGAGAAGAAAGTTTGAAGATTTGTATAGACTTTCTTTTTTACTTACAATTTTCTAGAATTTCTTTTAATGAAAGATATCTTGACAATTAAACTTTTGTATTTGGATTTTTGTATAATATGAAATAGGAAAGAGCAATAATATTCGATAGAAGAGAGTAATGTTTTAAGTTGGAAATTTTGACGAGAAGAAAGTTTGAAAATTTGTATAGAAAGTTTCCTTTTTACTTATAATTTTTTTAGAATTTCTTTTAGTACCTTGACAATTAAACTTTTATATTTGAATTTCACACCTGTAAGTTGAGTATAATAAAAGATAAAAAAGGGTAATAATATTTAGTAGAATATGATAGAGTTACAATAATTTCTCAACACCTATAAACTACTTGTTTGGTACCCAAGAAATTACACCATCACACGTTTTCTTTCGTTAATATCACAAAATTATCCGTTTTTAAAATCAAAGTACATCAATATGCGCCTGGTGATAGGCAACTTTCATGCTTACACGTAAATCAGGTTCCATGGCATTGTAATTTACCAAAATTGTTGCAATAAATGTCCATCGTGTGCTATCTGAATATAATAATTTATGTTAACTTCGATATATAAATCCCTTTTCCAAGAAAAGTATATTTTCTGAAATTAAAATTTTTTACACTATTAAATTTATGCAAACTCCACGAGTCGATCGTTGAAAACGTCTCGTCACAGAAATTACGATTGGCGCAAATATACGGTGGCGATGGCTTATCCTGGATTTCATTACAAGGTCCAGCACGCGTTGACAGATAAATGGAGGGAACCCTGTTATCGGAACCGGTCTAAGAAGCGAATGATTTAAGAAGATGATCGCATTAAGAGGACATTTTAATTACATAGACGCACAGTATTGCATTTCGTTCCTGATTTTCATTATTTTTCTGAAAGAGTCGCGAAATTATGGTAATTTCCAAGCGCGATGGAAGATTTAATCGATACGCTGCTGCTTTTAATTACTTTGGTAATTGTAAACGCGTGAAGCCAAGAGAAATTCAAAATGAAGTCAAGAAAAGTTTTGTTACTTGAAGTTCGATGGAAGCAAGAATGGAAGTTGAATTCGATACGAATTCTTGTTAAATAGAATTTTTATGTTCGATGTTGAACAGCACAGAGTGGAAAAAATAAATAAGATAAAGAGTGGGTTGCTTTTCGATGTTGAACAGCACAGAGTGGAAAAAATAAATAGGATAAAGAGTGGGTTGTTATTCGATGTTGAACAACACAGAGTGGAGAAAATAAATAGGATAAAGAGTGAGTTGTTTTACAATGTTGAACAGCACAGAGTGGAAAAAATAAATAGGATAAAGAGTGAGTTGTTTTACAATGTTAAACAGCACAGAGTGGAAAAAATAAATAGGATAAAGAATGGGTTGTTTTTCGATGTTGAACAGCACAGAGTGGAAAAAATAAATAGGATAAAGAGTGGGTTGCTTTTCGATGTTGAACAGCACAGAGTAGAGAAAATAAATAGGATAAAGAGTGGGCTGTTTTTCGATGTTGAACAGCACAGAGTGGAAAAAATAAATAGGATAAAGAGTGGGTTGTTTTTCGATGTTGAACAGCACAGAGTGGAAAAAATAAATAGGATAAAGAGTGGGCTGTTAATCGATGTTGAACAGCACAGAGTGGAAAAAATAAATAGGATAAAGAGTGGGTTGTTTTTCGATGTTGAACAGCACAGAGTGGAAAAAATAAATAGGATAAAGAGTGAGTTGTTTTACAATGTTGAACAGCACAGAGTGGAAAAAATAAATAGGATAAAGAGTGGGTTGTTTTTCGATGTTGAACAGCACAGAGTGGAAAAAATAAATAGGATAAAGAGTGGGTTGTTTTTCGATGTTGAACAGCACAGAGTGGAAAAAATAATTAGGATAAAGAGTGCGTTGTTTTTCGATGTTGAACAGCACAGAGTGGAAAAAATAATTAGGATAAAGAGTGGGCTGTTAATCGATGTTGAACAGCACAGAGTGGAAAAAATAAATAGGATAAAGAGTGGGTTGCTTTTCGATGTTGAACAGCACAGAGTGGAAAAAATAAATAGGATAAAGAGTGGGTTGTTTTGCGATGTTGAACAGCACAGAGTGGAAAAAATAAATAGGATAAAGAATGAGTTGTTTTTCGATGTTGAACAGCACAGAGTGGAAAAAATAAATAGGATAAAGAGTGGGCTGTTAATCGATGTTGAACAGCACAGAGTGGAAAAAATAATTAGGATAAAGAGTGGGCTGTTTTTCGATTTTGAACAGCACAGAGTGAAAAAAATAAATAGGATAAAGAGTGGGTTGTTATTCGATGTTGAACAGCATAGAGTGGAGAAAATAAATAAGATAAAGAGTGGGTTGCTTTTCGATGTTGAACAGCACAGAGTGGAAAAAATAAATAGGATAAAGAGTTGGTTGTTTTTCGATATTGAACAGCACAGAGTGAAAAAAATAAATAGGATAAAGAGTGGGTTGTTTTTAGATGTTGAACAGCACAGAGTGGAAAAAATAAATAGAATAAAGAGTGGGCTGTTATTCGATATTGAACAGCACAGAGTGGAAAAAATAAATAGGATAAAGAGTGGGTTGCTTTTCGATGTTGAACAGCACAGAGTGGAAAAAATAAATAGGATAAAGAGTGGGCTGTGGGTTAGTCCGAAGTGAAGAAAGTGTTGTGAGTCTGTGGCTCGCTATGACCCGGAGAGCAAGGACCTCTGGTCCTTGACGAGTTCGAGTCCACTGCTTCTTCTCTTTTCTTATTTTCTCCTCTTATCTTTTATTTTCCCTCGTTGCCGGACCCTCCTGCGGCTCGTCTCATCCTGCTGGTCCTTTGGGTCCTTTTTAATTGTTTTATCCTCCCTCCATCTTCCTCCGCGCCGAAATATATTCGCGTCATTAAGATCGTCTAACCAAGCCCATGGGAAATCCCGTCCTCCCGTGTCGAAGATCACACCGATCCCCAAAATGGTCGAACACGATTAAGTACGCGAATAATTTTTTACTTAAGACAAAGTGCTTGGTTTACTTAGTTTAATTACTAAGTGAATTAAGCACTTTGTATTAAGTAGAGAGTTATTCGTGTTCTCAATCGTATTCTGTATAAACTAATTAAAATACTTAGTTTAATAATTAAGTAAGATAGGTACTTTGTCTTAAGTAGAGAATTATTCGTATTCTATAAAAAACTAGTTAAATAACTTACTTAGTTTAATAACTTAAGTAAAGTAGTTAGTAATTAAACTAAGTAAATGAAGTACTTTGTTTTAAGTAGAGAATTATTCTTGTTCTCAAACGTATTTGACCATTTTGGGGCTGGGTGTGTTAGTTACTTTTTTATTTAAGACGAAGTAATGTGGGGTGCGAGAAATTAAAGAATGAGTGCTTGAATTGTGAATGATTGTGAATATTCTCAAATATTGATTATTCGAGAATATTCCAAACTTGATGCAAAACAAAGTAACGCAAGAATCGAGAATATTCGATGCGCGAATATATAAAAGAACGTGTGTACACAGCGAGTTTAGTTTAAAAAGAGCAACGAAAAGTGTGCTTTCTACAATTATAAATAAATTTAACCCTTTTCACTCGAGACTTTCCAAAAATGCTTCAAATTGGTGACTGAGAATCACCTCTCGAGTGCAAAGGGTTAACTTTTCAATTCTAATCACCTACTTACGATTTCTTTTATATTAAAATTCCTATACCATTTAGCACACAAAATGTCCAAAGTGCTAAACAAACTGTCTGTTCAGATTTAATTTGTTTAGTTGTACGTATAAAAATCTGAATTTACATAAACATCCACTGTCGAGTTATCGATGCCAAGTACGATTACGGATGTTATGTGTACTCCTCGCAATGGAATAGGTACACACGCTGTATTACGCAACGTGCACGCAGTAACGGTACAGGCGTGCGTGACGATAGTGGTGAACCACGATCAAAGCGAGGAATCGGTGCAAGGAATAACTCGAGGTATGAAGTCATCCACGAGGAGGACCTTTCATCTTGTGCACGCGTTTCTAAGAACCTCCTGAGCGAAAACTACGACTGAGGTATGTTGCACGTCGAAACGAAGGAATGCAACCTCGCGCAGGTGGAATCGTTTCTTTGGAAGCGACGAATTTCTTGGTAATTTGCTGCTTCTGTCGCTGCTGCCGATTCCACAGTCGTTTCTGATTAAAAGTTGGTTATCAAATATAATAGAGAATAGATCTAATATCTTTGGATCCTCGCTTAAATTATTTAGAAGACGCTTTTACGCCACGAGTTTCAGAATACTTCGAAAATATTGGTGCGTTTTCTACCTTCTGCTAAATCCATGATGGACGCGTCGTACCTTCTTCTTCGCTGCTCTCGTCACACGCCTTGGAGGTTTTCTGATTGGCACAAACACGTCACTATCACTGGATCGTTGTCACTGCTTTCATTTAAAGCTTTTGCACTTCGCATTTTGTACGGGTTTATTAAATTTCTATAACTAAACTGCGTTGTAACAGAAATTTAAGAGCGAAATAAGAATCGCGACTGACTCTCGTGGCGTAGCGACACGAACTAACACTCAATTACAATCGTCGTATTACGATGTTTACGTTTTGCCCCGATTTTCTGTTCGCGAGCCTGGCGCGTAATGTTTATGTTTGACTCGACTATCTGTTCGCGAGCCTGCCTCGTGATATTCGTATTTGGCCTGATTAATCTATTCACGAGTCTTATATATAATATTCATGTTTGAGCCAAAATCTTCATCACGAGTCTTACTTGTAATATTAATGTTTGAGCCAAAATCTTCATCACGAGTCTTACTTGCAATATTCATATTTGAGCCAAAATCTTCATCACGAGTCTTACTTATAATATTCATGTTTGGACCAAAATCTTCATCACGAGTTTTACTTGTAATATTCATGTTTGGACCAAAATCTTCATCACGAGTCTTACTTGTAATATTAATGTTTGAGCCAAAATCTTCATCGCGAGTCTTACTTATAATATTCATGTTTGGACCAAAATCTTCATCACGAGTCTTACTTATAATATTCATATTTGAGCCAAAATCTTCATCGCGAGTCTTACTTGTAATATTCATTTTTGAGCCAAAATCTTCATCACGAGTCTTACTTGCAATATTCATGTTTGGACCAAAATCTTCTTGTAATATTCATGTTTGGACCAAAATCTTCTTGTAATATTCATGTTTGGACCAAAATCTTCTTGTAATATTCATGTTTGGACCAAAATCTTCATCACGAGTCTTACTTGCAATATTCATGTTTGGTCTAAAATCTTCATCGCGAGTCAGACTCGTTAAAGCACAGGAAGGGGTTAAGCTCGATTCTGAAGACCAGTACAAAGAAGCGCCAAGAATGACGCGATTAGCAACACTGGTTTCGAGTAATTTGCCGCGGAACCAGCGGGCAAAGAAAAGTATGGAGAACGTTTACTACGTTTCGAAGAAGAGGAAGAGGATCTCGTCTTCTCTGTGCATCGCGCTAGACAATTACAAGCTACGTACCCGAGTCGATGGACATTTAAAAAAGGAACGAGTTTCTCTCGTCAGAGAGGCGAGAAGTTCCCCTCCTCGCGATCCACGAGGAAAAATAACAGAACACCTCCCGTGTCTCTCGAAGAAAAATAAATTCAGCGTCTATAAATACTCGACAGTCCTCTTATTTATTAACGATTCTTTCTCTGCCGCGCGTCGCCTCGTATTTTTTACGCAAACCTCTGCGTCGTCCATTGAACTTGACGTAGTATTGTGAGCGGTCGTTATTTACGAATGTGCGAAGGAGTGGTCGTAAAAGAATTAAATATCGATGCCCTTCGTGAGACACATGAACTCTCGCTCCCTTCCCTTTGCTTTTTTCAACGCCACTCCGACGGTTTCTTTCGAAGCCTCGCGAGCGACTCTAAAGTCTTTTCGAGCACTCGAGAGAGGAGGCACGAGCAAATGAAAATGCGCGACCCGCGACTGGATACCGTAATGCTCGTTCAAATTCATCGGAGTGTCCCTCGTCGAGACTCGAACGAGCGTTGAAGTAGGTGGACCACCCTTCTGGTACTGTTCTCTCGCCACCACTAGTTGCGCAATTGCGAACTGGGTGTCGAACAGAATGGAATTAACCCTTTGCACTGGGCTCCTCTTCGAGCGATAGCAATAGAAACTATTGCTAAAGTAGCAATATTTCAATGTCTCTCTATTTCATTAGCAATAGAAACTATCGCTAAATATTGCTAAAGTATTGCTATTTTAGCAATGTTTCTAGCTTCTATTGTCAACGTCTCCTAATAATAGCAAATTTTCATTTTCCGTGAAGTTTTCTATTGCTGGGAGACGTTAGCAATAGAAACTATCGCTAAATATTGCTAAAGTATTGCTATGTTAGCAATGTTTCTAGCTTCTATTGTCAACGTCTCCCATTTTCCCTCAAGTTTTCTATTGAAAGATCCATTATGGAAATTTTCTATTGCTGGGAGACGTTAGCAATAGAAACTATTGCTAAAATATTGTTATATTAGCAGTATTTCTTGCTTCTATTACCAACGTCTCCCAGCAATAGAAAATCTCCATTTCAATAGAGAACCTCAGGCAACATAAATTTCTCAAAAAGCTACGGTGAAATAAGTTTAACTTCCGTAATCACTATCCCCTCAGAGTGGACATCCGAGTGCAAAGGGTTAAGTTGTAGAAGAGATTAGGTGCGGTTTACACGCGATTACGTGTAAGCACCATAGACACATATGAATAGACCATGCTAGCAATGAAAGTACCGTATAAGTGGATGCGAAAGAGGAATAAAAAGAGACATTTGTATACAGGAATTGCTATCCTTATCTTGAGCATAACTAACGTCGATGCGTAATTGTTGATGCACAATCATTAATGCTCGTTAATTTGCAATCGCAGCTAAACAGAAAGAGGAATACTTTTATACATCTTTCTCTTTTATTCCTCTAACACTCTTTACGTCCACTCCAGTGGTTCATTCTTATGCATCTATGAGAATAAATTACAGAAGAAATTAGGTGCAGTTTACGCGCGATTACGTGTAAGCACCATAGACACATATGAATAGACCACGCTAGCAATGAAAGTATCGTATAAGTGGATGCGATAGAGGAATAAAAAGAGACATTTGCATAAAGGTATTGCTATCCTTATCTTGAGCATAACTAACGTTGATGCACAATCATTAATGCTCGTTAATTTGCAATCGCAGCTAAACAGAAAGAGGAATACTTTTATACACCCTTCTTTTTTTTATTCCTCTAACACTCTTTACGTCCACTCCAGTCGTTCATTCTTATGCATCTATGAGAATAAATCACAGAAGAAATTAGGTGCAGTTTACGCGCGATTACACGTAAGCATCGTCGGTGGTTGCTTGAATTTTCAGTAATTGCTACTGGACGAGAGGATTGGACGAAAGAAGAGGCCTTCGATCGCAAATATTTTGATTCCAGGGGCTCCCTGCGAGTCGTTAAGTCGACTGCGCTTCGAACGTGAAACAAAAGGAACGTCGAGGCGAATTTATTGCTTTGCTTTTTGTTTTATTTAATTATACGTGGCTGGTATATGGCGGCGAATTTTTCTCAGGTATAATTGAGACGGACGAACAGAATGCGCTATGAAAGTTTTAAATGGAAGCGGAGATCGGAGAGATGATGATGTTCAACTGGGAGACCGGATGTTGGGTGTGCGAGAGCTTCGATATGGATAACGATCGAGTCTTTGATTACAAATCATGTTGAAAATGTAGATTGAAGTATGTTAATGAAGTAGATAGAGTAAGAAATAAAAATATTCAGACATTACAGTGTATATAATATGATCTGTATGATAGTGAAATTATATGTTTGTTAATTAGAGTAAATGTATACGTTAAAGTAAATCTATATTGTTTGGTACTAATTCTTGCAAAATAATAATTTATATTGTAATTTGAGTGGTAAATAATTTTGTATATTTTGCCAAAAAATAGAGGGACTATGAAAAACTCCTTACTCTATCAAAAATTCGATTACGTCTATTAGTTAATTACTAAATTTGTTATAACACGTATCCTTACGTTTTCTCTAAGTTTCTCTACGTAACATATGTTAAATATACTTTGGTTTTTTAAATACAATTTTTTGCACATATTTTTCTAAGTATGTATCACCTTAATTTTATTATTACAAACAGCTGTAGTTCGATCGTGGATACCTGTACTTTCAGCGTCAGGAACTCAACTTCCTTACGTTTTATCGATACGCAATGGTGTTTTAATATATGCAAAATGACTGATATTCGTTCAAGAGTGACCATTCGAGTTTTCACGTAAACTCTGGTTCTCGCCTGTGCGAGGAAAGTTGCAGTTGTCGGAGCATAATTTTACTTTCTCCCAACTAGTATCAATTAAACATGGAAAAAATCGTTTGTACTATTTTTCGGTTACAGCATACGTGGGCCGTGTTATACCTAATCGACCAGTAGAAAGTAGTCCAATTACACCTGTCTCAGCTCTCTCGCTTGGCCATAATGCTGGGAAGAGTAGTTCCTAGCGATGAGGCTTGCATTCCATTCGATGTATCGCAAATGTATAATTGTTTCGTTTTCTATGGTAAATATATAACTTTCTACAGAAGTTATATCGAGTTCTCTGAATTAGAACATTAGAAATATCATTTTCGTATAATTTAAACAATCTTAATAATGCAAGAATTATTATGATTGTTTAGACTTTCCTTTGTACTGTTAAAAATTAATATTTTGTATAAAAGTTTAAGTGGATTTTCTGAAAATTGTATAAAAAGGTAAACTTATAATAAAGGTCTTATATCGAAGACCTTAAGAACGCCATGACTAGAAAAGCATCACAATAATCCCACAGGTAATAATCTTAATTACCACTGCCGACTACAATTCCTGATTACACACATGGATCATCGAATCGCTATTATTCCATGCAGCTAAGCATGTCATCACGTTTAATTCAAGTAAAACATAGTAATTACCGCGCACTCCACCAGCACCAATAAAATAAAAAATAAAAAAAACATCCTCCTTTCTGTCCCTCGCACCACGAGTAACAATAGAAAACAGAAATGAAAAAACGAAGTCCTGTTATTACAGAAAATATGCATTTCGATGTACGACATTCCACCCCCTTCCATTCGTATCGACGAAGAGTACAAAGACGCTGAAGAGAGACACGCGAGAAAGATCTGGAGATGATTGCAGGGTCCCAGAAACGGCGAGAGGCCACGCGAAAGGCCAGTTCTCTGTCCATCAGGGTCTACCACGGAAATTGAAATGTCCCAGGATGCGTTTCTCGCTGGAAGACAGCGAACGAACGCCACTCTAAGCGCTGGTTGAATATACGTCCTCGAGGCGCACCCCCTCGAGAGATATCGCCGTCGTACTTCGACCTAAGTGGTGTCCCGTGCAAGTCCTGTCGAATTTATAGGCCGATTCGACACCGTGCGCCTTCTTATCCGGTTGAGCCATTCGAATTATCAGCGAACGAAATTAATTGCGCTAATGGACGTATCTGTCCATTGCTTCTTCAATATTTCTTCCCTCGCGGCTCGAGGTTCTCTCCTTACTTTTATCAGTACTTCTTTATGCGATTAAATGATTTGCATTTAAACAATTTTTATTCTTCCAAGAATCATCTAAATAATTTGCATTTCTTTAAATAATCATTTAAATAATTTCTATTTCTTCGCGAATACGTATATTTCTAGAGTGCACCAGAATTGCTTTTATAAAATGCATTCTGTTCCACTTAAGAATTTGATTTGCAGAAATTTCGTTCCATTTATTTCTTTATTTTCGTCAACCTTATTTCGCGCGTCCGTATTTCATTTTAAAATTCTATTTCCAGCAACTCCAGGTTGCCTATTTGTTCCCTACCCCTTTTCTCATGCATTCTATTATATTTTCGTCCGTTCACATCGTATATCTTGCACTTCGTCTGGCTGGCCACTCTCGGCTATATTTCTCGTGGTTTTCGCAACGTGTTTCTCTGTTCCTTTCGTTTTGGGTGGCACGCCACGGGTCCTTTCCGATTATCCGGCCTCTCTCGTGGCCGTCCTTTGCATATCTTCTCCCTTTGTAACGAAACTCGACCGAAACAGGAGCAAAACGAGGCGGAGGCTCAACAGCGCGAAGATTGATACCTGGCTGGCGAAATGGAGAGGATCGAAGCGATTAATCGTATCGCAGAATAAACGATATTGGTGAGCAGGCTTCTCGAGTCGGATTAAAATCAACTACCAGTCTTAACCCTTTGCACTCGGCTCCCTCGAACGTTGGCAGCAGAAACCATTGCAAAAATAACAATATTTTAGCAATAGTTTCTATTGCTTAAAGTTTTCTATTAAAATGACAATTTTCTATTGCTGGGTAGACGTTAGCGATAGAAACTATCGCTAAATATTGCTAAAGTATTGGTATTTTAGCAATATTTCTTGCTTCTATTGCCAACGTCTCCCATTTTCCTTCAAGTTTTCTATTGAAATGGAAATTTTCTATTGCTGGGAGACGTTAACAATAGGAACTATTGTTAAATATTGCTAAAGTATTGCTATTTTAGCAATATTTCTTGCTTCTATTGTCAACGTCACACCAATAATAGAAAATTACCATTTTCCCTCAAGTTTTCTATTGCTGGGAGACGTTAGCAGTAGAAACTATCACTAAAATATTGCTAAACATTGCTAAACATTACTAAAACATTGCTATATTAGCAATATTTCTTGCTTCTATTGCCAGTGTCTACCAGCAATAGAAAATTTCCATTTTCCCTCAAGTTTTCTATTGAAATGGAAATTTTCTATTGCTGAGAAATATTAGCAATAGAAACTATCGCTAAAATATTGTTAAAGTATTGCTATATTAACAATATTTCTTGCTTCTATTGCCAACATCTCCCAGTAATAGAAAATTTCCATTTTCCCTCAAGTTTTCTATTGAAATGGAAATTTTCTATTACTGAGAAACATTAGCAATAGAAACTATCGCTAAAATATTGTTAAAGCAATGCTATATTAGCAAAATTTCTTGCTTCTATTGCCAACATCTCCCAGTAATAGAAAATTTCCATTTTCCTCAAGTTTTCTATTGAAATGGAAATTTTCTATTGCTGAGAGACGTTAGCAATAAAAACTATTATTAAAATAGCAATATTTTCTATTGCTAATGTTTCCCAGCAATAGAAAGTTTCCATTTCAATAGAAAACTTGAGAGAAACATGCATTTCTCAAGAAGCTGAGGTGGAATGAGTTTATCCACCTTCATCACCAATAATGTCCCCTCAGAGGGGACATCCGAGCGCAAAGGGTTAATATTTTCCGTACGATTCTCAGTCCCCAACTGCGTAGATCGATTTCCAGAAATTTCTAACGCGGAACGCTTTGCATACAAATATTTTTTTATTCCAGGAGCAAAGTGTTTTCGCGAGCGCACAGTGGAGTCGAGAGAAGATCCCAGAGGAGTAAAATGGGATCGGAAATTCGACGCACGGACGCCTGCGGTGTCCACTGATGCTTTCATAAAGATGTCCTCCATGCACATCGACTCATAATTGCATGCATTATAAGAATCAGAAATAAAAAATTGATACGAAACGTACGCGATACGTGAACAGTTTAAACAAGCTTAAAGGAACACCTTCGAGCTTCTCGCTTGCATAAATTTCTCGCATGCATAATTAATTACTGCTCCTTCGAAGTAATTAGAGACAGACTTAACGTTTACGTCAACCTTTGAACCTGATATTGCAATAAATGAAAACGATACTTTTAATTGAAATAAAAAATTCTGGACGCACGAATATCTTTCTTAGTCACCATATTTTTGCGCGATTTTCATCAGTATTTTTAGAGCTACTTAGTAAACACTGCCTGATCCGTGACGATCCACACAGCTGTACGAAGTTACGAGACTTGAACGAGTCTAACGACTAACGAATTCTCGTCACGAATACGCACAGTGTCTCACATTTTATCTCTGCACGCCAGTGCTCGCAGATCTTCCCCGCCATTCCGCCAGCCGCTCTTCCTAGATGGACACGGTAATATCTCAACATTCATATTTTTTAAATTTCAAACAGTTTATGTACGATGCACGCGTTCGTATTATTTTTATCGTCGCAAAAGTCACGTACTGACTTCGTACAGGAAACACGAGGACGTGAACTCTGCAAATTCGCCAACAAGGAATTCCTTTGGCCAGCATTAATCGCGATTGCGAAACAGAATTTGGATCTCTATTCGATAATTAATTTCGCATTTCTATTTGATAATTAATTTTCAGCGTAAAAACACTTTGAATCTTCGATGAAAGGTGTGGATTATTTCGAATACAATTATTTTCGATATTTAATGCTGATAGAAGTCTTGAAGAGTACTGATAGTTTTGGAAGTGTTAGTGTTTGGATATGCTTCGAACGTACTGAACGTTTAGCAGGTCTTGAAATCCTTCAAGGATTGATCCGATTGATATCGGAGTTGAACCTTGGCGGCACGCTTTTTAGCGACAAGGACGAGGACTGAAAAAGAGGGGAGTTAAGCGTGGAGGTCGTCGGAAGGGATAAAAAGTAAGCTACTGTGGCGTAACTTTCAAAGTTAATGCGAAGATTGACTCCTCGAGAAGATTCCTCGATGCTTCCAGGACATTAAAAATTTTCAAAACCTTCAAAACCCATCATGATTTTCGAAAACATCAGCTCTCGACATCCAGCAAGACTTAGCGCCACGCGAGGCATCCAAATCCTAACTTAACTTATCCTATTTCACGTACATGCTGCAACCGTCGATTCACGTTCTAAGTAATTCGAATTACCGCAATAAAATGAACAGCCTCGTCGAATCCCCTCGAAATTAATTACATTTCGCAATATCGCGTTACGAAAGGTAAGGGAGTCTCTTAAAATCAGTTTTGGGGAGGTTAAATAACCCGCCAAGAGCGTAACACGAGCCAACCGCGGGAGTAACGAACCTTCGAATATCACGGATCTCGTAGATGCTCGAGGAACAAAAACAGCCAGCGTCATTTAACTGTTTCGAGTAAAATGTGAACCGTCGCTCGCATGGAAAAGCAAGTGCTGAGGTCACGCGTGACTCAGAGTGCGCGATGGTACGCGGCGGGGTTCAGCGATTCTTTGCCAAAACTCCTCGAGGGACCATCGAGCGCGGATATATGGATTTCAGGATTACGTGGATCCGTTCGTTTTGCTCGTTTTCTGCCCGCGGAATCTTCCTCATTGCCGGTTAATAAAAAATTCGACGGGAACCGGACGCTGGCCCACGGCAACCCGTGCCATAAAATCCGACGCAACCTCCTCCGTATGGAGCCAAAAGGGGGGAGGAAGCCGAGTTGCGGAATCATTCAACCGCTCTCGAACATCCGAATGCGTTTTGGTAACGAGGAACCCTCCCAAACAGCAATCTTGATGCCGATTCCACCTCTGCATTCCAACTTCCAGATTCAGGGGTTCAACGTACGGGCTCTCTGTGCTCTCGTCCTTCGAGGCGCCGCGAAATTTCATGGAAACGAGGGAACCGGAAGTGCCTCCGATAAAATCGCGCGTCCACGTCTTAACGCGGAATCGTTAAACGCGTGGCTATTGCTGTGACAGCAACATAATGTTTCTGAATCGAGTAGGAATGTAATGTGCTATTTCTAATGGATGTAATTTTTGTAATTATTTTGGTTTCGTTGCTTCTAACTTGGAAGAAATTGTGCGAACAGTAAACGATGCTACTAATTTCCAGACGAGATTGAAATCTGGGTGGTTAATTATAAATTACCAACGCTGTTTAGTGTGGAATTTGTATTAATTTAGATTTTCGTCTCGCAGAAGCTGATGACTAATCAACGACTGGCTTGGTAACTGAGTTTATATATACAGTATTTTGGAGACCCAAGGAAATCTGGAAGATAAGTGCTACTCGCTAATTGGAATACGTATCTTTAATTCCACATTAAATTGATTAAAATTAAATATTTTAAAAATATAGATATATGAGAGGATTCAGTAGATTAGGTAATAAGAGTCAGACAGAACCTCGATTAAGTCCAAACATGTCCCAAAATTTCAATCTAATGCTGATGAAACTGATGACTAATCAACGACTAGCTTGGTAACTGAGTTTATATATATTCTAGAAGACAAGTGCTCCTCGCTAATTGAAATACAAATCTTTAATTTCAAACTAAATTAACTAAAATAAAGAGCCAGACAGAACCTCAATTAAGTCCAAACATGTCCCAAAATTTCAATCTAATGCTGATGAAACTGATGACTAATCAACGACTAGCTTGGTAACTGAGTTTATATATACTCTGGAAGACAAGTGCTCCTCGCTAATCGAAATAAAAATCTTTAATTTCAAACTAAATTAACTAAAATTAAAAGTTTTGAACATATAGATATATACGAGAATTCAGTAGATTAGGTAATAAGAGTCAGACAGAACCTCAAGTATATCCAAACGTGTCCCAAAATTTCAATTTAATGGATTACTTCAGTTCTATCTTCGTGAAATCGATTCCAAGAATAGTCGACCAGCAAACTCCCTAACTTCCAGCATCTCACTGATGCGCTCACTGTATCAGCGTCACCCTTAGGTGACATCAGGGTGCCACGAACCTACATATGCACCCACATAAACGGAAAGTTGAACGCACAGAAAACGACTGTTGACAATACCGTTACAGACCACTGTGTTCGAAAGGCCGAAGTCGCCCAAGTACGTACATCCCGAGCGAGACCTTGACATCCTACGCGGTCGTCCACCACATGTGCCCACCACTCTGTCGACCCGCGGTACCTTTTTTCGCGGTGGATACGCGTCCACGGAACGAACGATCACCGCGTGGTGGAGGATCACACGGTCCTGACCGGTCATTCTAAATCTCCTCCAATAAGAATCGGCAAGACGCGCACCGAATCGCGTCCTTGCGACGTCTTCGACCCCGCGGCTGGCCAAGTGGAGGGGAAAATTCAGAGGGAACAAGACCCGACGCGGATGAGAAGAAGAAAGAAGCGTGCACTTCCTGAGCAAGAGTCCACCGCAGGGTCCTCCTGCGCCCGTGTAATTGGGGTCCTGCGAAGCTACTCCCTACGAAGCAGAATGGTGGGGGCTGCCCTATGTAAGCCCTCGAACCGACCAGGTCCAGACCATCCAGCATCAGGACATCGCACGCAAGGACTCGGACAAACGAGGTTCGCCAACGATCGAACCGCCGCGAGTTCAACCGTCGTCGTCGAGTTCAAACGTCCGCGAGGGTGTCCTCGTACCTCGTACCTGTCGTCGTCGATACACGCGGAGACATGTTCGTCACGAAATCGATGTTGGCGTTGGCGGCCCTTTTACTTGGGCTCAGCGACGCCGCTAGAAGAACGACAACTGTGGCGTCCACGGTGGATATCATCGGTGGAAGAGAAGCTGGCCATCCTCAGAGGCAGTTACAAGGTCGGTGGTTTTCGAATTTTTTGTTTTCGGGTGGTTTTAGAATTCAGATGCTACTTTTCGCGAGGTTCAAGTGAAACGTAAAGTGATAATTGTAGATCTTTTTTGTGAATTTGATTTTTTGTTCGTTAGATTTGAGTATTTTGTAGTCACGTTGATAGATTAAGTAATATCGAGTGCATTTTAGTTTACAAATGTTTTGCTGAAATGATCGTCAGCTGCAAAAAATATGTAAAATGGTTCAAGATGTTATATGAAAATGTGATTCTTTAAAAGTTTGACGTGCTACAATTCTTTGATAGCTTGAACCATGAAATATGACATTTTCATAGCTACTACATAATTAAATTTAACCCTTTGCACTCGAGAGGTGATTCTCAGTCACCAATTTGAACCATTTTTGGAAAGTCTCTCTTAGAAACTAAACTTTTATGAAAATTTCTCTTCTCCACTGTCAATTTAAGAAACTAACTAAAACTTAACACAATTTCCTACACTAGACGTAGAAAACGTATGGGATGTCGTGGAATTACAAAAGTTGGACAGCAACGCGAAGGCTTGGAACAAGGATCCGTCGTCTAACACCACAGAATCGAATGGTTCGGGAGTGCTGAACACGAGGCAGCTTTACCCAACGCTTCCTAGTCCTGGAGACACGAACGAGCTACCAGGACCCATAACAGGCCAGCCAATGCCACCCATCACACCGCCACCAGGGTGCTACGGTTTACGAGGACAGTTCCCGAGTCCAACAGGCTGCGCCAATTACTTAAATTGTTGGGACGACACGGTCACTGAGCAAACATGTCCCGATGGACTGCTCTTCAACGATCTTATTCTGATTTGTGACTTCGATTACAACGTGAATTGCGGCAGTCGACCCATGCCTTCGCCAAGTAAGTAAACAACCTTGTCGAAGTTAAAATCGTAATGCACATATTACGGATGAATTGGAAATTGCTTTTTTTTTGTCAAGTAAAGAAGATAATTGAAGCAATCGATAATTAAAATAATTGTGATAACATTATTAGTATCGTAGCAATTTTAGTCGATTCAACTAAATTTTAATTATCATTTTGCTATGCGTGTGGTATGGTTAAATAGTATAGTGATTTATGCTTTTTTCTGATTGCTAGAACCGTCTCTGCCCGATGGTTCGAGGCTGTGTCCAGAACCAAACGGTCGTTACAGAAGTGCGACGAACTGCTCGGAATTCTACGTGTGCGTTTACAGAAAGCCCATCAAATTCGGCTGTCCTCGAGGACTGGTCTATAATGACGTAAGAATCTTATTCCTGAGTTATCTCTAAAGCACTAGCGGAATTTTAAGTCGCAAAACGACAACGTGCGTCATGCGAGCGTGAGAAACTCTGCGCATGAACTCCCACTTGCTCTCCGCGTACGGTCAAAGGCCACGACGTGTCTGATGCTTCCGTGTCGCTACTTGAAGCTGAACTCGAAATAATTTTGCATTCCGTGTTTACGATTTATCCACGCGATCGTTTAAAAGAAACCCTCCGATATTTTCAAACACGCAACTATAACTCGAATCAGCGTATTTTGCTAAATAATGTCGATAAATTGGGTATAACAGAAGTGTATATATATATACACAGCTAGATTTCCTGTTTTTAGAAACGCAGAATAGGGAAAAAATTAGTATAAGAATGGCGACGCGATTCAGATATCACGTACATGTTTTTCTACGTGTCCTTCCTCGTACGCCGTCTTCCCCAGTCCTACACTATATCTTCGTAAGTTATAGCCTCAGCATTATTCACATCCTCCTATTTCACTCATAATTTATCATTCCACAGATGCTGAGCGTCTGCGACTACCCGTACAACGTCGACTGCAAAGGCGCAATAACTCCTCCGCTTCCACCTAGGCCTACCCCGCCACAGACACTGCCATCGCAACCTCCCACTGCGCCGCAACAGCCACCAACGTACGCACCACCGTCGTATATGCCATCACAGCCATCATATCCATCGCAACAGCCTCAACAACCACCTCAACAACCATCTTACGTTCCCTCGCAACCACCTCAACAACCACCTCAACAACCACCTTACGCACCCTCGCAACCACCTCAGCAACCACCTCAACAACCACCTTACGCACCCTCGCAACCACCTCAACAACCATCTTACGTTCCATCCTATGTGCCATCGCAACAACCCTCTTACGCGCCACCACCATCTTATCCCTCGAACCCTTGGCTAAGAACAGTCGATTCGAAACTCCCAAGTCAACAAAACGTGGCCACGCAGTCAGAGATTGAAAATCAGCAACAACAGGAACAGGAGATGCAACAAGAACAGCAGATACAACAGGAGCAGCAAATGCAACAGGAACAACAGATGCAACAGGAACAACAAGAGCAACAAGAGCAACAACCGCAACAGGAACAGCAATCGCAACAACAAGTCACGGTTAACAGTCCACAAGAGACGTCTGGAGATCTGTCGAATCCTTGGAACTTAGTACAAGAGATTCCCCCTAGTCTTACCACGGTCCCATGTAAAAATGGAGATGTACATAGGCTGAACAATTCTTGCACGACCGTGGTGGTCTGCAGAAATGGACGACCGCAGTTGTTGCAATGTCTGTTGGGACACGCGTACGACAAACCGTCGGACTCTTGTCGACCATTTACTATTGCCAAATGGTAGGTATTCTTTTTGAGTGTATGAGTGATGGGGAACAGAAAATTGGATAATCAGTTCAATATTAAAAGATTTCCATAGCGATACTTCTGATGAGCTTTGGCATTTAGAATTATGAGATGTGTGGTGAAGAGTATTACAAGTAAAAGAAATGAGAATTTGGTTTCCTAGGTTTTAGAAGGTAGATAAATCCCAATTGCCATTGTTCTTTTTCCCCAACACTTCATATAAAACTTTTCTTCGTCATTTTGGAAGAAATACAATTGGAAACATTATTGCACGTTTAATAAATTTCGTTGTTCTCTTTTTGTTTCAGCTAACCGAACTTACGCTTTGTATTAAATACGCTGACTACTTAAACTTAAATAAAGCATCGATTTTCTTTAAAACCTGGTGTTTTTATTATGCCTTGCCCAATATGTCCTGCATGGAAATAAAGTCACTTTGGTACCTTCTTTTAAATGTAAATTGAAGATATAGAATATGCAATAGTCAAGTATATCATTATTTATTATATATAATATACTTTCCTTGAGTGACAATAGCAAATGTTATTTTTTATTTAAATATGCGCGATTTTTATTTATTTGTGGCTGTTATTATTCAAATTATGAAACTTTACTATATAGTGACTGAAAAGAAACAAGGAACGAGAATTAAAAAGTACAAAAATTATTGAAAATATAAGTAAATTTGTAGATATTTTATCAACTAAGAGAATTCATGGATGGTAACTTTAGAAGGTAACAGAGCATGCAAGAAAACAAGTGGAGAATGTTCTGCTCTTCACTGCAAGAGCGCGGCACTGTATATTCCTGTTCTCCACAAGCATAAATTTGAAAATTAAAGTGGAAAGCCACGAGAAACATAAGAAAAACTAAGCATAAAATTTTAATACTTAACAGAAATTCAAAGTTGTTTAAATATTTAAAAAAACAGAAGTTGAAACAGAAATAGCGGATGTATTTCATTTCCGTTTCCTATAGAATATTCATGGACAATTATTTTCTATAAATACTATGATGCAAAAATGAAACAAAAATGCCTTCTGTCCTACACAAGAAAATTTCATGAGAAAAATTTTAAATAAGTCTGTAATTAATATTTTTAAGAAATATTGCTTGCTCCTAAAACAATTCTGAGAGATGCGTTTTAAGGTGGCATTTTTAGAGCGTGTTCCAATAACTAGAGCGTGTTTCACTTTAAAATGCACTTTCTTTGGCTTTAAAAACAATGCTAATGAAGAATAATATCGTGAACTAGAATGATAATAACCATTTATACAGTTATTATAAAATTACCGTTTACAAAAATTCTTCTTGTTTCTCCTTAATATCTGTGCGTGTCCATAGACTTTTTGAAAGAAAGAAACATGTTTTCTCAATATATACAATTCTTTTTCAATATTCATACAAATATTCGATCGCTATGGCGAACAAATCTATGGCAGATGCTCTTTACAACGCGTAGGCAGCATTTGTCGCGTGGGTTTCAAAAATGTCGTCCCCATTTCGCATTCAGCAAAAAATAAGAAAACTTATGCAGCAACCTAATAATTTCTGGGCTTGCGAATCATTGCTTAACCAGTGATTCACTCGTGGTCATTAAGTAATAGATACATCGGTTCGAGTCTGCGGAATATTAAAAGAAATGTTCCAAGATTGTTGCTTTCGAATTAAATTGATTTTATATATTGAATGTATTCTATAATATTGCATTGCATTCTATAATATTCTATAATATTCTATCTATAGTCTTGCATTTCCAATAATTTATTAGTTGAGCAACAATTAAAAATTGTGAAACAGTAGATCCAAGGATGACACGTGCATTCTCATAAATAATTAATTTATTCTCCTCGTCGTATTTCAGGTAAAAGCAAAGCATTATTAAGGACGCCATTACGTCTTGTTATCTTTTTATCTTTAGCTTTACAAGAGCTGCCCGACACGTTGTCCTTCAATTTCAATTCAGCTTTGAACGACTTTCATATTCTTTCGAACAGATATCACGGTTCACACATTTTTACGAGACACGATTTAAAGTAGATCGTTTGCAATATTAAATCTATTTAACGATATAATGCTTCAAAACATTCGATAAAATTCGAGGGAACATCGACAGCTTGTGCAATACTCGTATGACGTTAAGTCAAAGTTCAGAATCAATTAAAAAATTATCTGAATGAACTTTTGAAATATTGGATAACTAATAAAATTAGTGTTAATTCTATTCAGTTGAAATTTTGCTCATTTTTGCTTGAATTAATTGTCTGCACGCATGTAGACGCAAACAGTAGATTCTGATCGCACTAGTCAGACTCACCAACGCGTCTGCTCAACATTGACTAATTAACACGTAGACGTTTACTCTAATTTTGATGATGGACGACAAAAGCAAATTTTTTAAATTTGTTCATTCTTGGGAAGTGCGATGAACTTTAAACTTACAGAATAAAATTATTATTTTTTCTAACAAATTTTTTTAAAGTTTAGTGGACGTCTATAGCCATCATTTGCGTCTAGAATGCCAACAATTAGACGTCTATAAACAGCATTTACTAATTAACACGTTGATATTCACTCTGAATTCAATGATGGACGACAAAAGCAAATTTTTTAAATTTGTTCATTCTTGGGAAGTGCGATGAACTTTAAACTTACAGAATAAAATTATTATTTTTTCTAACAAATTTTTTTAAAGTTTAGTGGACGTCTATAGCCATCATTTGCGTCTAGAATGCCAACAATTAGACGTCTATAAACAGCATTTACTAATTAACACGTTGATATTCACTCTGAATTCAATGATGGACGACAAAAGCAAATTTTTTAAATTTGTTCATTCTTGGGAAGTGCGATGAACTTTAAACTTGCAGAATAAAATTATTACTTTTCTAACAAATTTTTCTCAAAATTGGCAAACATTGATCGTCTGTAGACAGCATTTACGTGTTAAATGTGGTTCTATCTATTTACTACTGCCATCATTCTTTCAACAGTACTCAATGGATTCAGTAGAATCGACCTCACTGCTCGTTTACACAGACATCGTACATGATTTATCCTAATAATTCCATTGATAACTCCATCAAATATAACTGCATATGAAATCTAATAAATCTGGACGCACGCATATCACAAAATGTATCTCACTCCCTACCATTTTATTTTATGAAACACGATGCATGTTGCAAACTAAACAAATTTCCTTTAAAAAAAATAAACGTTATATTTTTAACTTTTTAAACAAGTTTTATGCTCTTTAGTTTGTCTATTGTAAAATTACGAATAGAAGTTTTCAACCAGCAGTTGCTTTCTTTAAGCTTCCATGTAATCCCTCGCGAAACCTTTCTTTATCCTTGAACGATATACTTGCAAGAACAGCCAGCATCAACTTCCGGCCGCGTAACGCTTCGAGTGTACGTACACGCCTTTTTCTGAACGTCCTGTCTAATTAGAATCTCACGGTTGAACAATCCACCAGTCGAAAGAAGGCGCGCGGAAACAGAAAAATGTGGCCGCCGGGGAGAATTTTGAAAGTGTTTAGAAACGAAAGCAACGAAAGTCGGGGCGCTCGTTTCACCCATCGCTATCGTACAATTTCGAAATTACGTAATAAATGTTGTTTGAACGTTCCAGCGCTACGAGGCGCCATGTTGCACGAGTCTTTTTTATTTATATTGCAATTATTAATGCAATATTAATCAGTTAACCGCGGAATTTAGTTTGAAAAATCGCAGGTCGCGATTACGATTACTACTGAACGCAGTTAACTGGTTAACCCTTTGCACTCGGCTCCTTCCCGAGCATTAACAATAGAATCTATTCCTAAAATAGCTAAAATGGCAATATTTTAGCAATAATTCCTATTGCCAACGTCTCCCAGAGCAATAGAAAATTTCCATTTCCATTTCTTAAAAAGCTGCGATGGAATACGTTTAATCTCCGCAATTACTACTCAATACTGATGTCCCCTCAGAGAGGACATCCAAATGCAGAGGGTTAATGTATTTTAAAGGACAAAATAATTTCGTAGTAAATCAAAATTACTTTTAAAGTTACTCTTTTGGAAACTGAAGCTTCCTTGAATCTTAAAAATGGACTTAAGGCTAATTTTAGTATTTTTACGAGATCCTGGAAGGGACGAGGAAGAATTAAGATCTGAGCGTTTTCTTGGAAGCTGATTTAAAAGTCAGCAAATGTGCGGTGGAACGACAGGGGCAACAGGGACGTGAATCCGTTCCTGAATGGAACAGAGCACACCAACAGCAAAGAGATATCACTTTCCCGGCTTTCTTGGTGCCACGCCCGGCTACCGCACTTTTATGCGAACTTGAACGAAACACGAGTTCTCCGACGCATACTAATCGGCGAACGGGGAAAAAGTGGCTCGTTCTAAATTCCCATGAAATCACGAACGATGAGCAGAGACCGTAGCTTTTAGCCAACTTTTATGACGCTCGTCAAGGAGAAAATAGGAGTACAAAATCTGCATCGTTAAATGATTCCATCTTTTCGACTTGAGACTGACTAAGAAATCTGTTTAACAATATAATACTTCGAGTCCATTTTAAGTAATTGAAATAAATTGCTTTAAAATAGTTGAAGGTACTGAACTTAACCCTTTACATTTGGCTCCTCTTCAGATGTTAGCAATAGAAGCTATTGCTAAGATAACAGTCTTTGAACGATATTTTAGCCATAACATCTATTGCTAACAATAGAACTTCAGGAAAACATGCATTTCTCAAAAAGTTGCGCTGGAATAAGTTTAAGAATATAATACTTCGAGTCGATTTTGAGTAATTGAAATAAATTGCTTTAAAATAGTTGAAGGTACTGAACTTAACCCTTTTCACTGGGTTTCTCCTCAGACCTTAGCAATAGAAGCTGTTGCTAAGATAACAGTCTTTGAACGATATTTTAGCCATAACATCTATTGCTAACAATAGAAATTCAATAGAAAACTTCAGGAAAACGAATAAGTTTAAGAATATAATACTTCGAGTCGATTTCGAGTAATTGAAATAAATTGCTTTAAAATAGTTGAAGGTACTGAACTTAACCCTTTGCATTTGGCTCCTCTTCAGATGTTAGCAATAGAAGCTGTTGCTAAGATAGCAATGTTTGAGCGATATTTTAGCCATAACATCTATTGCTAGCAATAGAAATTCAATAGAAAACTTCAGGAAAACATGCATTTCTCAAAAAGTTGCGCTGGAATAGGTTTAATCCCTGATTTCCCCTCTGAGAGGACATCCGAGTGCAAAGGGTTGAATGTCTACAAATTACGCTGGTTGGATCTTTGGATATTATTTAATTTTATCGTTGCCTGCTATTGCAATGATCAAAATAATTAGTAATCTAACTTCTGCAGTAAAAAACAAATTTCTAATATAAAATAACCCTTTTTTAATATTAAAATTTGCTTCTGAATAATACTCTAAGAATTGGATTATACCAATTTGCTTTTATTTTTGCAACAATTTGACAAAACACGGAAACAGGAAATCTCAGACTCAATAAATCTCAGCAATCGTTAAATTTTCTACGAAAAACAAAATTAGATGACGGAAACAAAGGTGGATGAAGGATAATTCGTCCCATAATCACAGAAAAAAGCTTGGAAGAAGGAAAATTATCGCGAAAATTGCTCACTATTGGGGAAGATAAATAATTTACGACATTATCGTGCTGTTCTCTCGTTACATCGGATTCAAGTAGTGCATAGATGAGAAAGGATCGCACCGACCCATTCGACACCAGCAACAACCTCGACCTTTTCGGAACAGCCTGTAAACGATGGCAACCGAGTCTGGTTTTATTAGCAGCGAAATACCAACAAACAAACATTTTTACTGTTGCAATTTGCTCTATGCATCTGTAAAAATAACCGCTATCTGTGAATTTACGTTGCATTCTACCCATACAATGAAGAACCTAGAGGAAATAGAAAACTTTAAGTAAAAAATGGCGTGTTTTCCAGTTATTTAAACTTCTCCATGCACGCGACACTCCCTGCTAAGTAAACAACGCGTTAATGGTTTGTAAATTATGAATTACGTGGCGCATTTTCTCCAGAAATTCATAAACTGACCAGTTTTCCACTGACCCCAGTATTTTCTCCCCTGCTGAATCAAATTTCGAGAACGAACGTTTTTATCGCAGCATCGACGATCGAATAATAGTAGCGTCACACTTATTCGTAAATTTCTCGAACCGATTTTTACAGGAATCGCATTATAAAACTTTCAGCGTTTCTCTGCACCCAGATTACGTAACACTCCGCAAAATCGGAGGAGCGAAAATAGCCGCTCGTTACGTTAAAACTCGTAACACTTAATTGACGATTTTGCAACCGAGTTACGAAGATATGTACGATACGTATTCTTTCTCGTTGCATCGATTACAATCGGGACAGTCAAATAGCACGCGATTACCGTCGAATTAGAACGAGGAAGTTGACCGTCCAATTGCGTCACCGTATCGATTCGCGTGCCGCAAATTTCTGGTAATAATTTCATACACTCTCGTGCAAAAGTATCGCGAGATTTACCAGGCATTTCGAACAAACCTTTACTATAAAAATGATCAGCAAATAAATTTATTTTGCTAAGTTCTACCATGTAGAAAAAATCGAATGTCGAGTTAATTACGTCTCGTCTAATTTATGAAAGATTGCGGACAATGGAGAGGATCAATGAACTTGTATTATACTAATTGCTTCTTGAATTTGAAATATTTAGAAAGCAGTAATTGCAATTTTAAAACTTTCAATGTTTTGTCATTGCTTTTTAATATCAGTCATTCCAAAATACAAATACTTTTAAACGTGAATTGGTATCGAGAAAGAATGGTGGACGAAAGATTGCAAACAGCGAAGAGAATCGATGAACTTGTGCTATACTAATTGCTTTTTAAATTTTAAATATTTAGAAAGCAGTAACTGTAATTTTCAAACTTTCAGTTTTATAATTGCAATTTTCAAATTTTTAATGTTTTATAATTGCTTTTTAACCCTTTGCACTCGACGACTTTTTCTGTGTTCTCCATCGCCAATTTCTTTACAAATACAATCGATCTCGTTTTTCAACAGTTGGAAATCAAATGCGTCTTCACTCCAGCTAATTTCATCTTCCAAATTCATTTTTGTTGGGCTTCTGAACTTAAATTTAGTCGATGAAAACCTCAACTGGCGACTGAGAGTCGCTTCTCGAGCGCAGAGGGTTAATACTTATCGCAATTAAAATTGTTCGCGTCATTCTAAGGTGCAAATACTTTTAAACGTGAATGTATGAGAGAAAATCGACAGAACGCGTAAACGATCGTTCAGATTGCGCGCGTTCGTGAATTCAGAGGCGCAACAGACACGTGCTCGCATACCAGCGAAACAAGATTGACGCGTTACGGCTTGTTTCTCGTGTCACACGGCATACGTCGCCTCGAAGCAAATTAAACAAATTAAATTTATCACGAAACGCGACAAGACTAATTGACTGGACTTCCGATGTTCGAAACGAAACACTTACTCGATGAGAAAGAATTTTTTCCTCAACAGATCCAACATGGCGATCGAGTAGGAATAAACGGATATTGAAAATTAAATATTTACTACTTTCGTCGCAGCAATTTTAAATAGATCATTGCAAAGAAAAATCTGTGACTAAACAGATGATTTAAAAGAATTTTTACTTAGATCGTTTATAAAGTTGGAACGCACGCCTGCTCCAGTTGAAGCTCGAATCGACTTTCGAATAAACGGGGTATCGACGTGCAACACTTACAGACGGTTGTTTTAAGAGGAAATATAAGTTGTATCGTCGAATGTTACATAAATCTGAGCGCAGGGTGAAGGCAACGCGAAATCCATGAAAGTCGACACTAGAAAATGGCCAGTCTCGTTACCAATGCCATTTTCACGATGGTAACTGCCTTCCTGATATATTATAATGTGTTTTCCACCATCTAATAATGTCATCAATTAAAAAGCAACAGCGATCTTCACGCTTGAATTGATCTTTGCTTGTTTTATCTTACCGATCTTGTGATATTAGGGATCTCTTAATAGATCGTTTGAGAATCGCTGAAACATATTTACTGTTACGCAAACTCTCGTCCCGTTCCATTCAGTTATATCAGAGTACCCCATTCACAAAAAAAGATTCGCGAAATAAAAGTTCAGCGAAGCCTTTCTAGTAAACGAAAGTGAAATAAACATTAAAGAAGTACACATCGGTAAAAGTAAAATAGAATACGTTGTTACACCTTCGTATAATCGCGTTGTTGGTCTGATCTATTCCTATTTAGACCGCCATCACCGTATTACCTAATTACTGTTGCAAACGAACATTTGTAAACGAGGAAATTTACAATCGCTTTCGTGGCAGAGAAGAATGTAAATTTTTAGAAAACAGGAAACGTTAACGATTTGAAATATTCTAGATTTATTCCGGAAATTAAAAATCTTATTGTTGGAGCTTTATTGTTAGAGAAAGAGAGAAGGAGGGAAAGGAATTTATCTATTTCCCAACAGCTATCTGCATGATGGCTGCGAACCTATTTTAGATTTATTCCAGAAAGTAAAAATCTTAATTTCTGGTTTATTAGCTTGATTATTAGAGAAAGAGGGAGGGCAATTTATTTATCCCATCAGTTATCTGCACGATGGCTACGAACCTTTTTGAAATATTTTAGATTTATATTTATTTAGATTTTATTTTATATATAAAATAAATCTTATTGTCTAGTTTATCAGCTTGATTATTAGAGAAAGAGGGAGGGCAATTTATTTATCCCATCAGTTATCTGCACGATGGCTACGAACCTTTTTGAAATATTTTAGATTTATATTTATTTAGATTTTATTTTATATATAAAATAAATCTTATTGTCTAGTTTATCAGCTTGATTATTAGAGAGAAAGAGAGGGAGGAATTTATTTATCTACGCGATGGCTACGAAGCGCGTCCCGATCTTCCTGCAGTTCGCCAAGAGAACCAGAGATCCTGGCAACAAAAGTTTTCACGCTGCGTATTCCTGTCATAAGTTCGGGTCGTGCACCCCTCGCGGGTCGCATTGTTCCAGGACCGGGTTTCCGCGAAACCGCGTGGGCGGGCTAACTGCATTTCTCGTGCGTGACACACGCGATAACAGTCGAGCGTTGGGCCTCGCAGGGATCTCGAGCACGGACCCGTCCTCTCGTATGCGGCCCGCGGAGGGGCCTTAATCAGAGAAATGAAAGACAAACGGCGGAAGATTCCGTGGGTATCCTCGCCCACGTCCCGCCGTTGCGCTCCGCGATTTTTTACCCCCCATCCTCGAACGTGAATATCTCCTGGAACTCATTGTCTCTAGGTGTGACTCGAATTCCACGGATTCCCTCTTTCTCCGACCGTTCCCTTTCTTTCTACCTTTCCACGCCGCTATTTGTGTTACTCGTACAACCGGAGTCCCATTTAGAAACGCGTTCTGTTTGAACGAAAGGGAAAACCCACTTGCGATGCGACTTGCGCGGAAGGAATGCGTCTGTCGTGGGATTCTGCATGGGTTTTCGAACGCACGCTCGGTTTGTTACTTGCAACTCCGGATGTCGGACAAGTTTGCGAGATCGCAACGACAACGACAATGTATCCAGCTTCCTCTTTGCTGATTATTTAACCATTAATCATAGCGCGCGATGGCAGCAACGCGAGTTTCGATTCCGCTACTCCATCTCGAACGACTTCACTAGGAAACCATTGGATGGAAGGTTTAAAGAGGCAGTATGTTAATTTACTGCACTTTCGCTCGGCCGTTTCTTTGCCTCTTTTATTTCGATCACATTCTGCCCATTCGTCGTGTGTCGCGTTCGTGCTCTCACGCGCTGTTAACTTTGGGAAAACGATCTTTCGGATGAAGCGAGCCTGCGTTCGTCGACACACTCGCGGGAGGGAACAAAGAGAACGCGGAGAGCTTAACCGAATCTTGAGGTTCTCCAACCTACTTCGATCGAAGGTGCAACTAGGTCACCTTGCCGGAGGTTTCGTAACGCCGGTAGGCAGCCGTCTAACAATAAGAGAACCGTAGGTACAGATGGATAGAGGCGGGCCTTGGTGATACGTACGCGCGTAGTCGATTGAAAATCCGG
Source organism: Xylocopa violacea (assembly GCA_963969225.1). NCBI lineage: Eukaryota > Metazoa > Arthropoda > Insecta > Hymenoptera > Apidae > Xylocopa > Xylocopa violacea. The sequence continues at coordinate 21,023,089 of CAXAJV010000008.1, forward strand.
TTTTGGGAAAATAACGAGGGGGCCCCCGTTGCCCCCGAGGGACTGTCCCTCTTTCAGCTCCACAGGGTACGTACACGGACAAACTTTCATCGAATTCCTGGAACGCGTTAACCACGGCCCCTCCTAGTCACTCTTTGTCCAACAACCTTGTTCGAGCTAATTTAACCCCTTCAGACCTGACTTTTTTCTTTTAATTTCCTGCCACCTGATGCGTCACCAACAATGTCATGTGTTTCGAATCAAATCAAACGGATGGAGGTATTATACTGCTTTTTATCAAATAATATGCTTGAAGCTGGGGCATACATATAGTTCTGGTAACAATTTTAATATTCTAAGTTAGATATTGAAGTTCTGAGTCAATGTACAGTATAATGTGCTTCAGATCGTTCATTGACTTAGAGTTTACTCTTGTAAATCTCCCTCTTTGGATACATTTTTTAACGCATCCAAATACCAATATCAGCGCTACGAATTGGATTCGAGTAACGAAAATCGTTCGAATCCTCTCAAGAGCAGAAATGGAAAGAGAAAACGCAACGGCGAATGTCGTCATCGTTGAAGTTGCAACGTTCGTTAACGTCGATGATCCGTTTTTCTTCTAGAAAATAACGATCGGCATCTGGCAAGGTCGATGGCGTCAACGGCAGTCGGGAGACGCTTAAGAAATGGAAGGCCGCTTTCCCTTTCTCTTCGCTTTTCAACAATACATTCAGGTGTTCCCTGGTTCGACTTCCAGCAAAATAATACACGTTCGCTGACGAAAGTCGAGGAACAAAGAGGTTTTAAATGTTTCCCCACTGCGTAAGTATTGTCCTGCCGTTTCCTCGTGTATACAGGGTGTCCAACTGCGGACTAATTCTCAGTCGGAAGTCGGGTAATTAATCTAGGCTAAATAGAGTTCCACATTCGAGTCTCGGAATCGCGAACAATTAAATTCTATTCTACACTTTCGACGCATCTGTTTCGTGTCGTAGCATTTCCCTTTCCCTTTTATACCGTTGCAAGACACTCTTCCATTTGTCACAGTATAATTGAAGTAATTTTCATCGCTTCTCGATCCACCAAGTCCTCCAATTTTGTATATAAAGTATCGCGATAAAGTCTTGTTTAGCGAAAATCGCGCTAAAATGTGAAAGACCTCGTAAAAACAGCGCACCGTTGTGGAGTTAACTTCTTTGCATTGTTTCGTGGTAAGCGTTTACTAAATTATGCGAAATTGTTTCACTTTGTTTCACTCCTTGACTTTCGACGGCGAGTGCACTATACCGCGGAACAATGCCGTGCAAAAATGCCTTAAAACGTTGCACGCGGAAGTGTATGACTCGTTGGTTACCACCTAAACGTCTCCAACAGGTTTAAGACCGTTCGAAAAATATTTACATACGTTCGTCCCACTCTTTCTCTCCCTCGATGTAATTTCGCGCGCTTTACTTTCCACTGAAAGACCTTTCGATGTTTATGTAACTAATAATTCGCCGTTGTAAACGCGCGCGTTAATCAGTCGTTAATGAAACGAGCCACTGAAGCAGTCGGAGAAATGTCACAGACTCGTGCGCCTAATCTACCAGAGAATTCTTTCCTCAAAGAATTCCGCCGCGTATGATAACAAACAGGATGTGTCTGCTTACTTAATGGCGAGGTATTAGTAAGAGTTTCAGCGAGACAACTTCTAAACTTTACGTCACGTTCTACTACATTCTTTGCGTACATTAGGAAGGAGCGGTAGAAAATTAATGTCGGGTTATTTAACATCTTGATTGCACGTACGTGGAGAAATTGTGTTATTGTCGATTACGATTGAATTCGTACTTAGCGTCCACCGATCACAGAAGCGCATTAAATAAACATCGACCAAATTCCTGTCCAAAACGTATCCCCCACATTTCGCGTGCCCTTTTATATTTTATTACGTAACAGCTTTCGAGTTGACATTTAGAATCCACATCGATCCATCGAAGACGATCTCGCATAAAATCTGTGTATAATAACTGGAATATTAAAACAAAAAGCGACCGCCTCGTGCTTCAACAGTTTTAAGTTTCAAGACCATGCGAAGTTTCTGTGAAATAAGGTCTCGACCCGTCGACTCGATCCTCGAAATGTCACTTGACCACGCGTGGCTCCACGGAAATTGACCGCTCTTGTGGATCCATGCGCGTCACACGCGTGGGACCCCACCCCTGAGTGGTCCAATTCGGGTCCAGGGCCCTGGTTTCGCAAGAGGATCGAAAATTTCTACGCACATGACCTTAGAGTGAAACCGCGTACGTTTCTGCCGCTTCATCCCGATGTGTTCGCGATACCAGAAGGTGAATTACGCAACGCGCCATATTATACGTACCTCTCGCCTCGACAGGCGGCGAACGTCTCAGCTGTGCGTATGGTACACGTATTCGCGGTAAGGTTAAACTCCAGTGACATTTTGGACGACTTTCACCGATCGAGTCGACGAGGAACGCTGCTTTCTTCGTCTTTTCCTCTCTGCGACAGCGCCAGGATCGACGCCTGGCCCCCAAAAATAAGTTAAACGAACACAGGACGATCGTAGTCGCATAATTTGTGACTTAATTGGATTTAACCGACAATGGCGCACGCTGCACAGCCGTGACCCTAATTTTCTTCGAGTTAAGTTCGTGGACAAGGACTTTATTTGGATTTTGTTTGGGTTTCGAAAGGAGTCGTGGCGTTGTATGGATCAATTAGGTGGAGGAGCATTGATGGTGACCCTTTGCAGTTGGAACGAAGGTCGAACTTTCGATTTTCATGTTTGCATTGGGACTTTAAGTAATTCTTTTTTATTTCCTCGAGTTGAGTTCGTGGGCAAGGACTTTGTTTGGATTTTGTTTGAGTTTCGATAGGAGTCGTGGCGTTGTATTAGGTGGAATTAGGCAATTAAGGTGGAAGAGCATTGATGATGACCCTTTGCAGTCGGAACGAGGGTCGAACTTTCGATTTTCATGTCTGGATTGCGATTTTAAGTAATTCTTTTTTATTTCTTCGAGTTGAGTTCGTGGACAAGGACTTCATTTGGATTTTGTTTGGGTTTCGAGAGGAGTCGTGGCATTGCATGTATCAATTAGATGAAAGAGCATCAATGGTGGTCCTTTGCAGTCTGAACGAAGGACGAACTTTCGATTTTCACGTCTGGATTGCGATTTTAAGTAATTCTTCTTTTATTTCTTCGAGTTGAGTTCGTGGACAAGGACTTCGTTTGGATTTTGTTTGAGTTTCGAAAGGAGTCGTATCAATTAGTTGAACTTTCGATTTTCACGTTTGCATTGCGATTTTAAGTAATTTTTTTTTATTTTTCTTTCAAGTGAGCAGATAGTATGAGAAATGGATATTTTAGCTGACTGTTACGGAACTAATAATCGAGGAAGTGCGAAATGTCTGTTGCATGAATGTCCGATTAAGCAACGAAGGGTAGTGTAGGCTTCCTGTTGTCGAACAGCTCATAATCCTCCAATACGAGGAAAGCTGATTACGTTAAGTGATAACCCTATGCAACGCAGTGACTGCATGCTTGATTAATCGCGGGCGGATTCGACAGGATAATCCCCCACAAGCTACAACTAGGAATAACCATTATGTGAAATCGATTCTCAGAATGCAACGGGCGTTGATGCAAAACAGTTTCCTTTCATTCGCGTTTTCCATTGCCTCTTCCTTCTCCTCTTTCAAAGACAATTATAAAATACTTTAGTAAAGACGGTCTTTGAATCAAACAACGCAATTGAAATAACTTTATAAAGCAACAAATCAGGTCTCAGATATGTAATTCTAAAATTCTGCGAACTGTTGCTGCGAATAAACTGGAAGATCTCTCTATACCTGGAAGGTTTTATTAAAAAAAGATTTCACCGTATCGACAAGTTGACGATTGGAAAAAAAGATTAATTGAAATTGGATTGGATTAATGAAAATTAATTGAGATAGTAATTTACTGGAACTGCGAGAAGTGGGTTAGATGTCCTATTCAGGAAACTAACAATGATTAATGCACCTCGTCATGGTGCAATGTTCGAGCAAAAAGAGAAGAATTTCATTCGAATTCTTCACGGATAAACATCTAGAGATGTTTTTGCGCGTATATTGTGCACACACTATTTTCTTATGCGTCAACAGTTTTGAATGATGCATACCATGCACTGTACACTATACTGGTTCTACTGCTCTACTACTTCAATAAATTAACAAGTGATACATCGATAAAAAACGTAAAATATTGTAAAATATCATTCAGTAACAATTTTCACCCTATTTTAAATTTCAATCAGGTAAGCCACGACGTGTGGAATACCGTAACACGAATTACAATTCGAAAAACGCTAAAAGAGGCTAGTTCACACGCAACAATTGATATCGATATTATACAACTCACACAGAACAATTAACGTTATATAACCGAACAAACTCTGAACAGTAAACAATCGAAAAGAGACCAGATAATAGTAAGATAATAAGGCAAGATTTAAGCTAGCTAAAATGCAAGGCCTAATTACAAAATTGCGCTTTCACTGGAACTTCGTGCACACGTCGAAACATCTACGCTCCACGTTAAAAGCAACAATTTCGTAATTCGAGCTAGGCGCAGGAATTATACTCCTCGCTGGATGAAACATATGTCCAATTATATATAGAGAAGCAAGTCGTTCGCGTGCATAGAACCGTAGCAGAAAAACGGGGCCCAACCGCCCCGTGGCGTTCGAGCCGCAACAATTGCGTGCGATCATCATCATCGTTAACTCGTTAGACACACCATCCGCCACGGATTCTCGATACCCTCGAATCACGTCCAGGGGAAAGCGAGAATGCGCGGTCGTGCACGCACGTGCCAGAACGAGAGCAAACGAACGCGCTTCCAGCATATGCAAAAGAAACGGGCCCGTTTCTCTCGGTTTTTACGCGAGTTCACGCGTACAAAATTCCCGCGATCTCATTGTAAAACGCTATCGCTTTTAAGCGTTCCATTAACACGCTTAACACTGGAACCAACACTGGTTCTACAATTTCATTCGAAAATTGCTACTTCGCGTTGCATTCTTTTCCAGCAACGATGCGACTTGACTTTTGCAGGGATAACTAAAGTGTAAGTAAAGTTCGTAGGAAATATACTAGATGTATACTAGACTGTAAGGGCGTTTACTTGACTTGTTTGCAACCCGGAGGTTCGTACAAGAACGCATTCTTAGGCCACTCGAGGACACCCCCGACGCCATGGCCCATCCAAATGTTTAGGCAAGGCCCCAGAGAGGGGTGATAGCCGCGAGGAAATGTATATGGTCTTCTTCAACCCCTCGTGCACACTGATCTGATATTTCTTACAAAAGGTGCGATATCTTTTATTTATACAGAATCAGAATAATTCTGTATATGGCCAGTTATGCCAGTACCAGTCGTTTTGATTGGTACTTCTCAAAGTGGAAAAGTATCCTACGATCCATTTCTCAAACCCGAAATCGTTGATTAGATAGTTAGATAGATTTATCGATGCTTTGTTTAGAAACTATCAGCCCACGCCAAGTCTTATCTGACGATACAACTATAAAAACAGATGAACCTAACCGTGGTGTAACGTCATCGATGGCGTTTCACGTGGTTATTCTGTAGTCGTTGGAATAGGACCTAATTTTCTTTTATCTAACGTTATTTTATAGGCTCTAAAGATGGCGAACGATTGAAAGCCTCTGAATTGCTGCAAAAACTAAACAATATACTAATAGTTATTATAGATAATTACGTTATTATATTTATTATATAGTCACTATAATTCCACAACTTTAAATTCCTTTTGTAAGATAATATTAAAACCTATTTTATAGGCTCTAAAAATGGCGAACGATTGAAAGCCTCTGAATTGCTGCAAAAACTAAACAATATACTAATAGTTATTACAGATAATTACGTTATTATATTTATTATATAGTCACTATAATTCCACAACTTTAAATTCCTTTTGTAAGATAATATTAAAACCTATTTTATAGGCTCTAAAAATGGCGAACGATTGAAAGCCTCTGAATTGCTGCAAAAACTAAACAATATACTAATAGTTATTATAGATAATTACGTTATTATATTTATTATACAGTCATAATTCCACAACTTTAAATTCCTTTTCTAAGATAGTAACAAATTATTAAATATAAAAACATCCTATTATTACGTATTTTTTAAGAACCAGTCATTTTGACTGGCTTTGGTAGAAGTAGCTTCGTTCTTTTCTCAATAGTTCCAGCATTAATCTATACGAATACACCGTTATTAACCCCTCTTAAATCTCTGTCCATTTGTATTACCTACTAAGTAACGATCAGAATAAAATTGTAGCAAAAACAGACCAACAAAAGCTGTTCTGTACCTCCAACGATTGAGCCACTGGAGCTAACCGTAAGTAGATTCAGTCAGACGCGCACGGACGTTTGCTCGATCGCGCATTCTACGAATCTACTCTTCGACATCGCTCTTAAAGTCATTGGCTGCTGATTCCATTAAATAATGGCCTATTCAGAAAATCGATGTCGATTTCTTATACGCGTACACGCATATGCAACCTTTGAATAAATCGAAAAAAAAAAAAGTATGAGCAATCGAATACCATGCGAAGAGGAAGGGTTTGCGAAAACGCGAAGATAGTTATCGATACGTACAGACGTGTTAAGATCGTTGTACGGTTGGGGCGCGCGTGTGTTCGATAATTGTTCGTTTAAATAATCGTATGCATGCAAGAGTCGACGCCACAGCACACGTAAAGCAGTCGTAGACCGACGGATATCTGTGGAATATCTAGGGCGCAGCGTGAAGTAGTTCTCCTTGGACAGCCGATGCCGCATTCCGATCCATGCATCTGCTGCCAGTTCCTTTTTCCCCTGCGTTTCTCTGTCTTTTCCATGCATTTTCACTTTTCGCGCTTTTTCATTACGCTTTCTATGAATCAAACTCTATCTGCTAAATTGTTTCTTCCATTAATTGAACTCCATCCACTGGCAAACTGAGACCAACTATCGGTTGATGTAACTTAATTGTTTACCACCTCGAATTGTTTTTGTAATCTAAGATCGTTATGGCATCAACTTCTACCTTTACTTTGAAAAATTGTAACGATCTACTTCATGATGCAGTTAAGACTTTGCTGAGTCTTTAAATTGGTCTTTAAATTGGCTTGCTTTTCAATTGGTTCAGATTTTTTGAACCACTTAGTTAGAACAGTAACAAGATTGGAAAATGATTACTTTGAAAAGAGATATCAACCATTATGGCATCGACTTCTTTTACTCTAAAAAATTGTAACGATCTATTTGATGATACAGTTAAGACTGATAACCAATTACTAAATTGGTTCAGATTTTATTAAAGCTTAGAACAGTAACAAGATTGGAAAATGATTACTTTGAAAAGAGATATCAAATTTAATTTAAAAGCCATTCGACGAGTTGAGAAACCAATCGAACCTCGAGGCGACAAATTTGCGGTGATAACTAAATATAATATATCCTGAAGTTATGTATTCATTACGCCCTCGCTGGCCATAAATTTCATAACATTTTCACCAACAAACCGAGCCAGATTTCTGTATTCAATAAATATCCTCGCGAATCGAATATTTATTTCGCTTCGTGAAGTAATCGAATCGATAGCCTCGTTTAAGACAGAGCCAAACATAATATGAAGTGCTAAAAGTGTAAATACTAAGGATTGCAGTTCGAACTGTGGGAACTGCTGTCGATTGCTTCATACCTCTCATTCAGCATTGCGTTATTTTTTGCCCTTAATTACTTTCACCGAGTACAATGAGCAAAAGAAATTTATTCGTGATTTTATTCAGTCCACTTTCCAGCGAACAATACGTTATGTTACATATAACAATGTTTTAAAACGTCGGAAAATTCTAATCAAACATTGCATGCGTTTCCTGTTAATTTTCATCAGCTATGTCTCGCTTTTATCATATATATACAACATATATTATTATAATATCACATAATTTAATAGTATGTAATATATAAAGAAATCTCGAAATGGAAGCTCACGAAAACGATCTTAAAAGTTCCAAACATCTTTAAAAGCTCACCAAATTTTGAGAGCAGTCAAATGCTCGCCTTTGAGACTTTAATCAGAATTGTTAAATTCCAGATTTTCATTTTTATATAGCTACTTAAGTAGCTATGTATTATGAAACAAGTCGTGCAGTAAGTTTTAGAAAAATGGAAACTTGGAATTGAACAATTTTGATTGAAGTCTCAAATGCAAATAATGTCTACTATTGTGCAACACACGTGCACATGGAAAAAATAATTTGCTCCACTTACATATTATTATATGGTTACATGACTTCTAAGTCAAAACTACGTTTTCTATCTTCAAGAATTGAACGATCACGCTCGAATAGGGACATAAAGTCAACTGAGTTATCAGACATTAAGCTTGCTATTCTTTCACCATGCTATGCTTAAAGTATTACGTTCACGTATGCAGTGTATTACATTACACGTGGCATAACGACCACACTTCTAGCACGCCAAAATATGTTACGTTGTGTTTTATGATCGTCGATTAACACATTTCGTGTCATAAAGCCACACATGTTAACAAACATATGTACAAATAGTAACACACCGACTTTGTGCTCGTCAAAATCATAATTTAGAAACTACTTCACCGGAGAAACTCGTTTCATTCCATAAAATCGCGTATCAACTACATTTCAGATTTAATGAAAATGATTTTCCCTGAAAACTGAGTTGAACTTATTCCTCCATAACCTTTCGAGAAGTGTTGTTTTCTATTGAAATGGAAATTTTCTATCGCTGATTGACGTTAGCAATAACTTTCTATTGCTAACGTCCGAGAAGGTGCCGAGTGCAAACGATTAAAACATCACGTCGAGCTACATCTCTAAATTACGCGAGAGACCTCAAACTCCTCAAGCCCTAAAACTCGATTGCTAGAAACGCGATGCGATTCGACGATTGAAGAGCGACGAGGAGACGTCTCCAAGAAGAGGAACAAGAAGCGTGGTGGTATAGATAATGCTGGTATAGGCTTTCGTTATTCCGTCTGGAGATGCAATCGTGAAACAGGGACGAGGAGTCCTACAAAAGGAAGAGATACGAAGCTGCGTTCAGCCGTGGCACAGTGAAAACAAATCTCGAACAATCTCTGTTCCGTTCTAGATGCGTCTACCACCGACTTCACCGTAAGATAGCTCGCGGTTGCAACCGAGTGCAACCGCTGGTTGCATCGTCTTCGCTCGCAAGGATTCCCTCTTTCCATTCGACTGATCTGCGAGATCTAACGGTTTCCCATTAGAATAACGCTGGAACACGTGTTCGTACGCTCGTTCGTCTGCGTCGTGACGCACAGATGATGTAGAGCCGCGATGTATAAATTCGGAAGTTCGTTAACCCTTTCGACGCGTTCGAATAAATCATTTTCTCCGGGATAATAACTCGTTTCCTCTCTTTGCCTCGGAAGAAAGTTAAAATGTATAATAAACACGTGTAACGTAGAAAGTTCTCCTTTGTCCGGAGATTTCTGGCTGTTAAATTATGATTCTTAAGCTGTAATTTTATGCACAGATCATTAGATATCTGTTGGAAGATAATGATGCGTCGAACTGATCTTCGGTTATTGGTGAATTTCCAGTGGGAATTTGCACCTATTTAAGCGAGCAAGTGGCTGATTAACGCTTTATTAAGAAAAATTAAACTACCATTGCAAATTATGGGTAATAACAGTGTTACGATGCATCCTGTAAGATAGAATATGGCTACAGTTAAGCTAGCATGCGTGAGCATGGATCAATGAAGTGAAAATAAGTTTCTAATATTGAGGAAGAAATGAAAATTTGAGTAACAGAAGCATTGTCGAATATATCGTACTCTTTTGCGCAGAGTTGCTCGATTACGTGCGAATCGAAGTAAATGAGATGATTGCAGAGGACAAAATATGACGACGATCAAGAATAAAATGGTTCAGATTGAAACGTTATTACCAAGAACGACTTTGAGAATCCAGTACAACGCGTGACGAAATTCTCTGATTGCATGCGAGCACCCACTTGTGCATTAATGCTTCGCGTAAGATTTCGAATATCGTTTCTCTGAAAATGTAAAGCCGTACGTTTCATACTACTTTCGTTCGCTATTAATCTGCTCCGAACTACTTTTCTCAGCCATTATCTCAGATTATTCTATATAATAAAAACAAAATATCACATCATTAGCAAGCATCTGCATTTGAGTTACTCAAAAGCTATTTAAAAGCTACAACAAACCGATAACAACCTATACCAATCGCAATTAATTATTTTGTTCTATCAGACAAGCGTAGCAAACGAAACAGATCAACGTGCTGCTATCGATAATACATCAGAACGTTATCGAGCGCGAGAAAATAGCGAATCCATTAAATCGATTATCGCTTCTTCTCGACCGAAGCATCACTCGCCAGGACCTGTATAATTAACGATCGTGGCTTGCTTTCACCGTCGATTAAGCGTTTTAACCAGCCCGCGCACAACCTCTGATAAAGATCAGATTGATATTAACGCTTTTAATCTTCTTCAAAATTAATCCTGGATTCCTTGAAAAGTTAAGATGTCAGAATGATATATTTACTTCTTTTTCTTTGCTATTAGAAACAGAGACATCGTGCGCAGTTATACTTATTAACAATAAGAAAGGAGAGTCTAATAAGATATTACAATGCAATAGAATTTATTTTTTATAACTTATGTCGACAGCTTTATTTCTAAAACTTCGTCTATCAGTGAAGAAGTGAAATTCCAAGCTATAAATGAAAATTATCGTAAATATCAATCCTCCTCCTACGATACCTCAATCGTATACCAAACTAACTATTTTTCTACACTTTTTATCATCAATTTTAACAAGTGCCAGCATTGTCGATCGTGCGAGAGGCCTTTCGAGCGACAGAGGAAGATCTGGCAACAATCTCTTTCCCCGCAATTTTCACGGTTTATCGATTCGGTTGTCAGCGAGCGAGGCAGTTGCAAAAAAAAGGCGACCACGGTATCGCCGATTTGCCAATCGTTCGACGCAGCGCCCAGCGCGCGACGATGGGGAAAAGTCGACGACGGTGACGCGGCGATCGAAAACTGGGAGCCACTTAAAAGTCGCGGCGCGCAAAGGTGAGTAGGAGAAAACCGTTTGAATGCCTCGCGGAATAAAATAGCCGGATTCTCGCGAAAGGGAAAAGACGTGCCAGGCAGACGGGCTGACAGACGAACCGGCCGACGGAATATCTGGGCTGATTTCGAAATCGTTACGAGAACTTTCTTCCCCGACAAATCGCCTCGCGATGAGCCAGCTCGAACGTGGGAGTATGGCGACTTTTGCGGACGAAGCTGCGACGATTGGCTCGACGAGAGATTTTCAGAAGAAATAATTAAAGTTTGTTTAGATATTGGTTAATATTTAGATGCACTGAGTAATTTAATTGCGCTCTTAATTTCTGTTGTGGACGAAGCTGCGACGATTGGGTCGACGAGAGATTTTCAAAAGAAATAATTGAAGTTTGTTTAGATATTGGTTAATATTTAGATGCACTGAGTAATTTAATTGCGTTCTTAATTTCCCTTGTGGACGAAGCTGCGACGATTGGGTCGACGAGAGATTTTCAGAAGAAATAATTAAAGTTTGTTTAGATATTAGTTAATATTTAGATGCACTGAGTAATTTAATTGCGCTCTTAATTTCTGTTGTGGACGAAGCTGCGACGATTGGGTCGACGAGAGATTTTCAGAAGAAATAATTAGAGTTTGTTTAGGTATCAGTCGATATTTAAATGTACTGAGTAATTTAATTGCGTTTTTAATTCCTCTTGTGGACGAAGCTGCGACGATTGGGTCGACGAGAGATTTTCAGAAGAAATAATTAGAGTTTGTTTAGATATCAGTCGATATTTAAATGTACTGAGTAATTTAATTGCGTTTTTAATTTCTCTTGCGGACGAAACTGCAACGATTGGGTCGACGAGAGATTTTCAGAAGAAATAATTAGAGTTTGTTTAGATATCAATCGATATTTAGATGCACTGAGTAATTTAATTGCGTTCTTAATTTCTGTTGTGGACGAAGCTGCGACGATTGGGTCGACGAGAGATTTTCAGAAGAAATAATTGAAGTTTGTTTAGATATTGGTTAATATTTAGATGCACTGAGTAATTTAATTGCGCTCTTAATTTCTGTTGCGGACGAAGCTGCGACGATTGGGTCGACGAGAGATTTTCAGATGAAATAATTGAAGTTTGTTTAAGTATCGGTTGAAATTGTAATGCACTAATTTAATTGCTTTTTCGATTTCTCTCGTGGACGAAGTTGCGACGACTAACTGCGATTGACTAACGATAACATGGATCGTGTGCAAAAGGTAAAAGTTTTCTAATAATTGTATAGAAATTCAGTAGAAAAAGAAAACTGAATTTTTTGCATGAACAAAATACCTTATAGGTAATAAATTCGTTTAATAGGAAAATCGAGGACGAACTATTGAGTAGTCCTTTTGTATTCATTGTCAGAAGATCTTGAAATTTATACCTGCTATTTGTTCCTAGCAGACATATCCACTGTTTTGAAACCGTGGTTAGACGTATTGAATAATTGAAATTTTATCGTGCTAAGATATTTCCTTAGTTAAGCCAGCAATACCTCCTATGAAGCATCTGATTACATAAATAATTACTGCATCGATTCAAAAATGACTGAGTTTCATATTTTATACCTGCAATAATAATACATTGTTTTCCTCGAACTTGCAGTGGACGCTTATCGAGTGAGTATCGGATTTCCAACCCGATACACACACGATTTTTACTATCCGCTGGGTGCAGAGTGGTACCAATCTTCGAACGAGCACTCGCAACAACAAATTAAAAAACATCGCGACGAGCTACGTCTCTAAATTGCGCGAGAGGCCTCGGGTGGCCTCTCTCCAACGCAATAGCCCGATCTTCGCGTGCCAGCGCCTCATATCGGGCTATATCATCGCTGAGGAAACGCGAAATAAGAATGCAGACCGCGTTCAGGGAGGAGCTTCCTCGATCGGCATTCTCGTAGCGGCACCGACTTACACGGCCGCGACGTCGACGACGGAGACGTCGAAACGCGCCGCGAGGAACCTCCGGGTGTCAACAACCTCGTCATCCTCTTTCACCAGCGCCAAACCTAGCCGTGACGCTGGGCTTCGCGCTTCAGACGCCGCCCTCGTCGACGCGTCTGCCGGTTTTCGCTGGCAATGGCAGCCGATCGCGACATCCTAATGACTCTCAGAGACTCTACCTGCTAAGAACCGTTGCACTGTTCTGCGCGGAAAAAGTCTGACGTAAAACGCATTGCGTAACCGTTTCGCGATTAATGATATTCTCGTAGGTATTTACATTGGCGTCTGCCTTATTACCAACGCTGAACTCACGCTGGCTCGAGACTTAATTGTTAATGAGCTTTCCGGGAACGGAGCGACATGGAACGTCTGGTTAGTTTCTCTAACGCCCAGAAGTGACGATACGGTTAACATGCACGAAGCGTTGGGTGTAATGTGTGTCCCCCAGAGAGGGCAGAATTATATTGGTCTTTTATGAGGGATGTGAAACTTGCGTTCTTCGTGCGTTCATCACACGTCTTCGTATTGTAACAATTAGTAATTTATCATTAGAGGGAACAACTTTTTAAAGACCTAGCTGAGGTCTCTCGCGTAATTTAGAGATGTAGTTCGACGTGATGTTTTAATCGTTTGCACTCGGCACCTTCTCGGACGTTAGCGATAGAAAGTTATTGCTAACGTCAGTCAACGATAGAAAATTTCTATTTCAATAGAAAACAACACTTCTCAAAAAGTTATGGAGGAAGAAGTTTAACCTCCGCCATTACTAATCAATTCTGAATATCCCCTCAGAGGGAACATCCAAGTGATATGTTGGACTTGCGATGTCCTCTCAGAAGGGACATCCTATATAATCTTTTAAAATTCTATCTATCGCAGTACATGGTGATTAGAGATATTGGGAAATTTAGGGTGCAGAATGCGCAGATCTAATTAATCTCGACCCTCAATCTCACAAAATCCCTGACCGTGGTAGCAACAATGAACTCTTCTATACAGAGTCACGCTGCTCGATAATCGATGACACCATAAATCAGTCTAAATGAGACCAGAACAAGAGCAAACGACGCATTTTTCGGATGCTGAACCGTTCGTCGCAGCTGGCAGCCGCGACTTTCACCGTTGCAGCTAGGACGAACGATGCGCCAAGCCAGATAAAAGCATGCTTGGTCGCCTGCAAAACCAGAGATCCCCTCGACCGACCCGTTTCATCCTGTTCGTGTTAGCGCGTTCAACGACGCTTCCCTCGCAATTATGCAATTCGACAGACATCGCACAGCTCGACTTACCGCACTCGCGAGAGGAGCCACCGAACCGCAACGTCGCGTGCCAATCGCAGACGAACATGTGCTCCTGCACGTGTTACGTGTGTTTCTACGTACGATTCACCGTGTCATTGAGCTCAAAAATCGAAAGCAACGATGAACACGCAAATATTCCATGTACAAATTAACCCTCTGCACCCCCCTCTGAGGGGACATCACGATCGATCAGCGATTAAACTTATTCCACCGCAGCTTTTTGAGAATCGCATATTTCCCTCGAGTTTTCCATCGAACTGGAAATTTTGGATTGCTGAGAGACATTAGCAATAGAAACTACTGCTAAACATCATAACATAGAAATATTTCTAGCTTCTATTGTCAACGTCCAGGAAGGAGCAGAGTGCAAAGGGTTGGTTCCACCATTCCTTCCTTCGATAAACTGAATCTTCATATTATGAAAAAATGAACGATACACAGATAGTTGACCAAAGTCCACGATACGAGAATGAAATTTAACAAATTTGGAAATCAGATTTATGAACGATACGGATAATAATTTAATGCGGTTTGAATGGACGTTCTCAAGACTGGTTCGTGAATATGAATGGCGAAGTTTTACAAACGGAAGGCTAATTAGAAACCGCGGGGATAATGGTCCGCGTTCATCGAACCAACTGAACCCACGCCTATTCGTAACGAGATCTATCCACGTGCATAAAGGACAAAATAAAGGCTTCGCGTAGTACGCAATCTTTGGTGAGTTTCTAAGGCCTTTGGGAGGATGATTTATCGGGACTGAACTAACCGCGCCGATGACTATAAATTAAACACTGCAACGAGCCGTGCGGTTACGTCAATTACGAATATGATTATGCTGCACAGGGCGCATAATTCTTCGAATTCAGTCTGATATATCGTTCGGTTCCGGTGACGCGAACTGATACCACCGGCATATAAAAGACCTGGGAGTAACGGTAACTCAAAAAAAAACATGGTGCGTCGATGTCCTTTGCTCGTGAAAAATATCGTAAATCAATTGGAACGATAATTCTATCGATAAAATGCGACTATTTATGCATTTCTGAGAAAATGAGATATTTCAAAGAATACGAAAATATAGAAAGCAGAAGAAATGAAACATGTATTGTGATCTTATTATGATAATCGTGCGATAACTGTTGTGTAAATATCGGAAAACAAATACGTGTACACTGATTCAAGTAATACGCTTCCTTAAATTCGTCGCTCTTAATGCTCTGTTTGCTATTATTTCGACTGTCGATCTCGCAGCGAATTAATTATACGCCACGGCTCGTTACGGAACCGCTCGTTCAACGCTCGCGTTGAAAAATCGCTAAGGAAATCACTCAGAGGTCTTCAGCGGCTCCGTTTCTCATTAGAAACCATGAGAAACTCGCCGCGAATGCAAATGGCGATTAATCATACGAACTGTAACGCAGTAAAGCGACGTCCACCCCGTTCATCGCCTGATCCGGCATTCATATCTCCAGCTCTCCTTGGCTGGGGACTCTCGCATACCTCGCGCGACGTGTTTCCAAGCGTGTGTCGGTAACGAGCCTTCAATGTCCGGCGTTTTTCATCGGGGAAAAAAGATCTCGAACGAATTGACGCTCGCGACGGACAAAGGAAAATCACGCGAAAAGAAAAACAGGGTAAAAACAGGGGACAGACGAGGAGAAAGAAGGAGAGAAACGAGAAAACGTCGGCTGAAAACGCGTTCGGCCTATATGCATATGCATGCGCGCGGTTGACATCGACGAGGGAGAGATTCAGGGCAAGGTAACCGGAGAACTTCCAGGGAGAGGACGACCAGTTGTCCTGCTCGAATCGCTTGACTTAAGGAGACCAACGAGCCGAATATTAATCAACCAAGAGGCGCGGCACCTGCATCCTTGGCGCGTTGCGGCACGTAACGCTTGCTGCTACCGCAACGAACCATCGCGCGCGACGCAGTCTTACCGTTATCCGGAAGAGGTTTGTGCATTAGCCATCCGGTGCGATACGCGGGCCCCTCGTAGCCGTCGAGGTTCGTATTCGGGTGTCCTCGAGCGCGTTTTAGTCTCGTCACGTTAAAAGAGAGGTTCACCGGAGTTCATAAAAGTCTGCCTTTATAAAGGTGAAGCGTTTATGTAATGAATCGTTTTAAATGCTACCATTTACGGTAAGAGTCAACGGCGTCGCTCGTAAACTAGTCATATATGTATACGTAGCGGAGGAACGATAATGCGAAGCGTTGGATTGGTGGTATTCAACCCTTTGCACTCGGACGCCTCCTCTGAGGGGACATCTGAATTGGTTAGCGATTAAACTTATTCTGTCCACTGAAATGAGAGTACTGAGAGACATTAGTGATATAAACTATTGCTACTTTAGCAATATTTCTAGCTTCTATTGCTAACGTCCAGGAAGGAGCAGAGTCCAAAGGGTTAATGGCGAATTGTACGTTTGTAATGCTTCAAGATTCGTTTGGTTGTACAAATATTGCTGGACACAGAGACGGCTTTTGTTGGAAACGTAACTGATGAGCAAAGGGGAAGTTAGAATACACGTTCATTTAGAATAAAAATGATGTTTCGCCTCGTAGTCGTTACACGTGCGAACAGTGAAACTTCGTACACTGGCGTAAACGCGAATTAATTGATAAGACTGCTCGTGTGTTATCTATAAATTTTGATTTTTATCCATTTTCATGGCCGTAGCTGATTTGTACAACCAGATGTACAACCTTGATTGTGACCTTTTCGATGACCTTTACAATTTACTCCAATTTCGTTAAAACATGTTCATAGTTATCACAATGATCTTATCACAATTTCTGCATTATTACTCGAAAATTAACTAATTTTCTTTCACATTCCTGATATTCGAGTATCAACATTGGAACGTACCATATGATACACCTTGTATAATGTAGATGGTGTCCAAAAAATCGCTGCTAAATTTGGTAACGTGTACCACAGCACACGTTTATGGTACTTTCGTCTTCATTTACCTAGTTCGAATTGCAGCGCCAAGGTCGATCGACCCGCGATATCTCGACGGATTTTTTTGCTCTTCATCAAACCATTCGATCGCGAGCATGCGCGTAAACGCGAACAGCGGACTGGCCAATGCGATTTATTCGAGAAACTGGATTAAGCCGAGCGAGAAAGTTCCCGTTGTCGTCGAAAGCGTCCGGCATTAACATGCGCCTGTCCGCCCTGATTGAAATCGTATCCAGGAGGATACGTGGAATTAGAATACCACCGTGTATCCGTTTGTCCGCCAGAGTTTTTTAGAGCGTTGTGAAATTTCGAAAATTCCTTTCGACGAGAACGCTTTCGTCGCGGCGGTTAATTCGTGCGCGGTGTGTATGTGCTAACGTGACGCACAAGAAAAAATTCACACTTTTACTTGTTTCTTGGAAACTTTTTAAGTCCCTAGCGGGCTGATAGGTGTATCAATGTTCGCGTCGATCCGCATTTTCGTGGCCACAATGGAATTTAACCCTTTGCACTCGGATGTCGCCTCTGAGAGACTTGATTGCGAAGGTTAAAGACTTATTCCATTGCAACTTTTTGAAGGACGCGTATTTCCCAAAAGTTTTCTATTGAAATGGAAATTTTCTATTACTGGAAAATTGCTTGGTAATATTTTCTATTGCTAACTTTTATCAGCAATAGAAAATTGCTGGAGAAGCGTCGAGTGCAAAGGGTTACATAGAATTTTATGAAACGTAGAAAAGGTCCTCTAAATATCGTGAAGAGTCTACTTTCGATATTTTATATACTTGTGTACCTTATGTGTGGTCTATAGTTAAAAGAAAAGGAAAATTTGATATCAGAGAATAATAATAGTAAAATAACATATTTTAGAAAAGTTATTTAACTATTATTATTCTTTGATATCAAGTTTTTCTTTTTTTTTAAGTACAGAGTGCACGTAATGTACAAAAGTATAAAAAATATCGAAAATAAACTTCTCACGACGCTTAGAGGATAATAAATACTAAAACAAATTAGCACTTGGCGAGTAACGTTTTAAATTCGATACTCTTTCGATCTCGACGCGTCTTTCCGAGAAAAATTTGGTCAGCGATCGGCATCTTTCAAAATAAGCCGGACAGAACCAGGCCTCACCGCAAGTTGTAAGAGAAAAGTGGCGAAATGATTGCAAAATCTCTGGGACTTTCTTGTGAAAGAAGCATAACAAGTGCCAGAAATGCGAATGGATGATGTAAGGAAATAAATGTCAACGATTGCTCGAATCAGCTGCGCATAAAATCTCCGACAGCCAAAGTCGAGTAAACGTGAATCCGCGGCGAACCTCGAAAAGAAACGTGCACAGCTATCTCTAATTATCACTCGACGACATCCGGTTGGTAGGTGTTATACGAAACGTCGGTCCAGGCTTGGTATAATCGACTTTCTATCGCTTGAGCCCAAAAACGACCGTCCTAGACAGTAATTAATTTCAGAACTTCGCCTCGCGTCGTCGTGCAACGAATCACGATGAAACTCGTTTCAATTTTCATCCATGACGGTACAACGCGATCAAATCGTATTATCGAACAAGAACGTATGCTCGTAAACAAGCAGTACCAGTTTTTAAATTACGAAATCCTCCTTCGAACCATTAAGTAATTGGATATTTCACATATTTTCCGAGAGAACACGTTCTTCAATAAAAGAGGAAGCATTTCAAGACGCCGTGTAAAACTTTCTACAAAGCATCGACCAACTTAATTAAATATTTAAAAGAAGAGTTCAACGTATTCAATCGAGGGAAGCTGACGCTAAAACGCTTGAGTAACGAAGCCTTTTTTTCAATTAACACCATCCTCTGTTGAGAATAAGATACTATCCAATATAATTCCTAAATTACGATATCTCTTCTTCGAAGCGCCTAGTGTAATCGCAATTAAGATTGTATCTTTTGTTCCACAAATAAAAAATCGACGAAAAAACTATTTTAACTAGCAGTTAGTCGAATCTCGTTAGCGAATCTGACTCAGGGAACTATTTTCGGTCGGCTGTGAGCAAAGCTCTAAAGTAATAGCCATTAACGAGCCGCTGCTGGATAACCTCTATCGGAATGTCGACCAGGGTGGCGTGTCGGAGGCTGGGTGTCACGGTGAGTCACGTTGCTCGTGCTCGACCTTCGCCCCTTTTCAGCCTTCCCCGTTATTTTATAATACGCGTAGCCGCCACGCCGTCCTTACGATTATTGTTATTATAATCACGTTAGCGGTCAGTATTCTGCAAATCGTACGAGCATATCAGTACGCAGTCTGTATACGAAACCAGTCGCACCTGCACGAGTTCGACGAATTTCGATGCCTAGATGGGCCACGTACGCGCGAACAAATGGCTGTAACAACAGTACACAATAGACAGGACAGTGCGTTGACTTTTTGGGACTCCCCACTGTGGTTACTAAACATCGAACTTTACGAAGAGTTAATATTTCCAAGAAAGTTAACCCGTCTAGCTTGCGGTGCCAAAAAATGGCATTTCTTAAAGTTGGAGAGAAAGGATAAGGAGTAAAGCACTGATAAAATGGTCGACAGAAGCAGTGGTCCCAACTTTTAGACCCTTTCGAACGTCGCGGTCCGCGATTT
Source organism: Xylocopa violacea (assembly GCA_963969225.1). Lineage (NCBI taxonomy): Eukaryota > Metazoa > Arthropoda > Insecta > Hymenoptera > Apidae > Xylocopa > Xylocopa violacea. The sequence continues at coordinate 21,043,098 of CAXAJV010000008.1, forward strand.
CCTTCGATCGGAGTCACCTAATCGAAATATCCGCGATAAATTTCCGCGAAACGTCTCACCGTGCACGCGGCGGCCGAGAGGAACAAAGTGAGTCCTCACGATTTTTATCGCGAAACGAATTTTGAGGCGGATCCTGTGAAAGCCAGCCAGGCTCGGAACTGGTCCCGCGGGTATTCGAGCAAACGATCAGGAATAAGAGCCAAAAATAGGAACGGAGATGAAAAGGGAATGGAAATAGGATCCCGGGGCAGAGGATGCGGGGAATAAAAAATGATTTTAGCATTTAAGGCAGCGCAACGGGGCGAGACAACCGTTTGTCGCGTGTTGGAGGGACCGGGGATGTCGTATGGAGGAGAAAGAGGTGGAGGAGAGGAAGGAACGTGGTAGAACGTTATTACCGGGGCCTCTGTTAGGTCTTCGGATGGCATTTTCAGCTGGAGAAGAACAAAAGAAAAAGGAAGGGAGATAGGCAACGCTCGAAAGGGAAAGAGAGGCCTAGAGAGGGAGAGAAGAAACGTGGCAAGGTATATGGCACCTCTTCTTGAAGTTGACGAGGAGAAGAGAAGGAGGTTCTGCGAGGAGGTGGAAGAGGAACAACACGTGACCAATGACTTATATAAAGGTGGAGAACGACAGGGCGCAAATACAGAGTTCTCTCTGCGCGGTGAAGCCTGTGCTCGCAAAAGTGACCGTAGTTTTTTTTTTTTCCCTCCTCCCGAGCAACCAATTCGATTTCTCGTTACTGCCGCCTGCACCTCGAGGAAAGGAGTAACCCGATCGCTAGTACCACGCGGGAGAAAACACGCACATTAGTAACCATGAGGACGTACTACGTGATAGCCGCCATTCTGATCGCCGGTACGTACCCGAAATAAACGCGAAAATACGATCACGAGGACGGGATAATGGGCGGAGAATAGGGAGAAATGGGGGATGACGCGTAAACGGGATGAGGTATTTGTCCGTGAAGCGACCGAATTGGGGGATGAAAGTGTTCGTACGCGATCGTTTTGTCGGAAGTGGAGGACATAAGTGTGTGACATATGCGTGTGGATCACAAAGAGAGTGCAGTCTTCCGTTGTCGCGATTGCCGCGGTAGACCGTAATGGAGAACACATGAAACGGTTGAATGAGCCCCGTCTACGGAATTGTTCATTTCACCGCAATTGGTATCCCGTTTAACGTAAATGTTCGTGTTCACGCACAGCTGTTTCATTAATTTCGGTAAATCTGTTTTCGATTAAACCGAGCTCGCTCGGGACACCAGTTAATTTGCCACGAATACCGATTCTTCGATTAAACACGAACGTGTTTAATGTTGAAGCTTATCGAGACTCGGAAAGTGCTATATAAAGTGGCCTGCTGTAATCGTATTACGGTATCCTACAACGGAATACATAACTGCAACGATTAAAGAAAAACAGATTAATTCACGCATAATTTCGCTTAATAGCTATGGGAAAAACTATTCACACGTCGTTTAAATGCGTCGAGTAAACGCAATTCATGCATCTAACCAGCTTAAAGTATCGTATATTAAAATATCTCCACTCTAGTACCAAGGATTAAATATCTAGAAGCTTCTCTCCACTTCTCTGCTCTCTATCAATCTTTGCATAATGATCTACAAATCGGGGAACTTCTCTTGCCCGATCGATCCATCGACGAGTAGAAAATATTGATCGAGAAGGCCACGATCGGCTTTCTCGTTGTTCCGAACGAAATCCATCGATAAAACGAGATCGAAAGGCGTGTTCAGTTTCCGTGCGAAGAGAAACCTTCTCGACACGCGTTTCCATTCTTTTTCCTCCCCTTCCACGAGCTTCCCTAGCCGCAAACAGGATAACCTTGGCCCAGATCTTGACCCTTCTTTTTATCATCGACCACCATCACTCGATCGGCCGTAAAAAAAAAAATCCACCCCCTCCCATTCCCCTAAAAGCGAACGAAAAACTCGTAGAGCTGCAATCAAGATGCTCCTCGTTGCAGCTAATAAATCGCGAGGCTCTTTAAATTACCAGAGGCGACCATTCAACGAAGTCGTGATGCGACTTTCGGTAACCAGATTCGGCAGCCGGTTTTCAGAGAAACGAAAGTGAATATGCCCAACTCACACGAGCTTGAGAGGGTCGTGCGGTTGCAAATGCGAAATCGCGGAGGACGAATAGGTGTGCGCGTGTACGAACGAAAGAAAAAGAGAGAGAAAGAGAGAGAGAGAGGAGGAGGAGAAGTGTGTGCGTGCGTGTGTATGTGCGTGTGTGTGTGAGAGCGAAAGAGAGACAAAGAGACAGATAGCACACACGACGTGGAAACGTGTAGAGGAGAGTCGAGTGAACGGGATGCTGGGAGGGCCCAGTCACGAGCCGTGTTGGTGTTGCGGCTGCTGCCGCTGCTAGCCTGGGCCTGGCTCTAGGCCCAAAGTGAAAGCGCCTGGCGAAAGTCACTTTGTGTCCTTACATAAGACGTTTAGGTTATTCAGACATCATACGCCGCGAGAAAAGAATAACAGATTATTAGGCGTAATTGCTGGCCACGGGACGAGCAACGACGAGAATAGCTCTGCATTAGCATCGACGATAAAAGGCCGGAACGATATCGACGCTTCGTGCGATTGCTCGTCTCCTCTACGGCGTCTCTCCCGTTTTGCGCGAACGCGCATCGTGAAAGGGTTAACCGACGGGGGAAAGTGGGTGGAGGGGGAGGAAGATGCTCGAGGATAACGTTTTGCGGTCGACGATCAATTTTGTTGGTTAATTCCTCGACGAACGCAATATCCGTGGAGCGAGGTAAAATTGGACGCGATTACTTGGCACGATTAAGTGTTGTTGTATCGGGTGTAACCGCAGAAGGCGGATTTTTTTCGACTGATCGTTCCCATCTGGAAAACTCCAGCCGTGATTATTAAATAAGTTCGACGCAGAGATAGATGGTTTAGAATTATTTACAGGAACGAGTGATTATTTTAAAACGTCCTGAGATATCGAAATCCACAATGATAATGAAACTCGAAAGGACCAATACTTATATTAAGAATAAGAGAGACAATTACTTCAAAATCTTAGGACTCGGACATACTTTAACGAGATTATTAATAACTCTATTATCCTACAAATATAAAAATTAAATTATTTTTGTTCTCATTATGTTTCGATGATTGAATTTTTTTGTTATTACATAAATAAGCTCTGCTCGTAGTAACTTGGTTACTTTTCTGTGTAATTGTTCCTTTCGTTCGACATAAAAATCAGACACCTTTCACTACTCAAATATAACTCTATTTAGAATTAATTTGAATAGGAACAAACGTGAGCAACAGCTCTAACCTTACTTTCCACGTTACCACATGGCGCGGTTGTCTGACGAGTACTGTCTGTATTTACTTAAACAAGGAGACCAACTTCTCATATGATGAGCAATGCCACGCGTTCGTCTCTCTACCTCTTAAAACGAAAATATTGTTTTATTGTTCGAACAACGTGGCTAATTCGATAAAATTAAGAGCAAAGTGAACAATTAATAAATAATAATTTGATTAAACCCTCTCTGATCGAGGGTATACGTATCGTAATCTACACTGTTCACTTAAACGAATATTTTATTCGGTTAAAAATCGTTCTACTTGAGTTTAAATAAATAATTAGCTCCAAATTAGTGCATACTTCGACGCAATCGTCACGTTATTAACGACACGCTTTTACGATTACAGGCGTAGCTGGCCAAGAATCGTTCAAATGCCCAGACGACTTCGGTTTCTACCCTCATCACATTTCCTGCGACAAATATTGGAAGTGCGACAACAACGTCGCTGAATTGAAGACCTGCGGAAACGGGCTCGCATTCGACGCAAGCGACAGCAAGTTCCTCACTGAGAACTGTGACTACCTGCACAACGTGGATTGCGGCGACAGGACGCAGCTCGAGCCGGCGATTAGCACACCGCATTGTCCTCGTCTATACGGTATATTCGCCGACGAAAAGAAATGCGACGTGTTCTGGAACTGTTGGAACGGAGAGGCCTCGAGGTACCAGTGCAGCCCTGGACTCGCTTACGACCGTGAAGCCAGAGTCTGTATGTGGGCCGACCAAGTACCTGAGTGCAAGAACGAAGGTACGTCCCAAATGATCCTGTCTCTTCGATCGAATTTGTAAAAATGGATCTGTTTCATCTCCTCGTTGCCAGTTACAATTTTCTCGAGTCGTTTTAAGTTAGTCGATACATAAGTGATCGAATTTTAGAGGAATTTTATTGTCGCATCACTTTGGGGGAGTATCCTTCGTAAATTCCACTTTGCTTCTTTGTTAACTTCAATCTTTTCGTGATTTCCTCTGAGATTCTCAAACGATTATTCTTGTCATCATCCAAATCCATTTATATGGCTATGTCGTGTGAATTATGTTCCTTTTTAAACGAGAGACATATTATTCCTATACGATGAACGTTCAAAATAATTCCCAACCAGAACCAGAGTCTCAGACGTGATTTTATTATTCTTTATATCGTTTTGCCCTACTAGCAACAAAATTTACCAGTAGCACACGTAAATAGGAACAATGTCCAAACTCTTTCTCCTCCAAAGCGAAGTATCAAACGCGAATGTATCATCGCCTCGTTCGAATCCACAGAGTCGCCTCGATTTCTCGAAGACTCCGTTAATTCGTTAAAAATCGCTAACTCGACGACGATCGTCTCTCCTTGGACATTATTCATTCGACGCGTCGCTCGTCGTTCGTCGAACGATACGTGACAACTCGTTCCCACGCGCATCCTGCGTGCTCCATCGCGCGGAATCGTGTTGGTCCGCTTGGTACCATTCGAACCCTGTAGCCTTATTTTACCATTCACCGGGTCCCATCGGGGCGAACGATCGCGAATCGCCGTCACGGTGCGCCTCTCTCTTCCATCTCATCACGTTCCGTGTGCTTTATTCGCATCGCGCAGAGGTCGCAGGAGGTTTCGCGTGTCCAGCCGCGGGCGAAGTGAGCGGAGCATCCGGCAGCTTCAGCAGACACGCCCATCCCGACGACTGCAGAAAGTATTACATATGCCTCGAAGGTATCGCCAGGGAGTACGGATGCCCGATCGGCACCGTCTTCAAGATCGGCGACGCTGACGGCAGCGGCGCCTGCGAGGACCCCGAGGACGTTCCCGGATGGTGAGTCCCTTTTACGATCCTACTATGCATAATACACCGTTCGACTACCGAACACTCTCAGTTTAAACGACTTCTGTGATCACCACTAACGTGACCGCGATATTTATCCATATTTCCTTTCTATCAACTTTAAAGTGGATGATGCATACGTGGTCGTAGCGTAAGCTTCACTTAAAGAATAGGTGAGGAGCTTTACTTAAAAGTAACTTTGATTTCTTTCATCTGTTGTGCCTTTGTAGTTGAAAATTGTAATTTGTTTTTTATGGATTTCCTGAATTATTATGTGTTACTAGTTCAGTTGTAGATCTGGCTTTCTGGCCCGTTATTTATCGATTCTATCTTGGTAGATAGTTCATTTGAATGAATAATTGCATGTCTATAGATGAGAATTAATTCTAATTTTCAGTGGCCTTAATGTAACGTTGAACAAGAAGGAATTCTGAGTTTTCAGTTTTCTGTCTTTTCAATTTAGGTTTAGAGTTATATTAACACTAATATATATATAACATTATGATTGGGCTTATCTCTTCTTGAAACTGCTTCAACTACCATTTTGCCCAATGCGATCCCTCTAATACAGTTTCAGGAAGAAATCTATGCAACTATGAAACACGTTGCTGCATTCCTGAGTAATTATCGAAATGCAAACCCGTTTCATTGACGAAGTTTACAGGAAATTTTCCACTTGCGACCAAAAGGAAAACGTCCCTATTTTTACGACCGAATCTTCCACTTCCTCCTACGATTTTTTCCTCCTCTCGATGTTTAATTAACGCGAGCGTTGAAGCGAGAGCAATAAGAAGAGACTGCCGCGTAAATTTAAGCAGATCAGGAAGCTCTGCGACCAGCTCCGTTACGTAAAGGCGAATTCTGGACAAACCAGAATATCCCAAGTTTGATTATAGTATTTGAAATTCAGCTGCACGTCGATGCACAGTCTGAAAGTCCTTTAGATATTTCACCTTTTCCAAGTGACGTAATTAAACGGATATTCACGGTACACCTTGCTCTCATAACAGGTACATAGGTGTTGCGTAACAACCACCCCAAATGTTGGTAACATAAAATTTATATAATCTTCCTTGAGGACAGGAATAACGTGTGTGAAAGCCGTGTAATCAAAATATGTTGCTGATAACGCACAATTGGATCTTAATTTATGCATTTTAAATTTAATTATGAACAGTTTCAAGGCTCTTTGCTTGAAGTACAAACTGGAATATCAGATATTTCCAATCACTGTTCCCTTTTCCAATTTATACTTGTTCGATACTGCTATAAAACACAAGTGTATTTTGATCGAAGCTAATAATACACGTGATTCTTTTCGTTATTAGGATAACAACAAATGTTGATTAACAACAAAACCGTCTAACATATCATCATATCATCGATTAATATAATATTCACGGTTCAAAGCTATTTCTTCCATTAAAATTCTAGGAGAAATGAAATAGTTCGCCACGAAACGTTTCATCGCGAATACTTAAGTACTCCTCTGTACAGTATGTTTAATAAAAAAGCAACTCGTGCCAAAAAAAAACTACAAATTTCAGAATCAATTATTGCTGATACAATAAGTACGAAACATGGTTCACACTTGGATACGTAACTATCCAATCGATATCGTGTTCATAACACAAAGTCTCGGGGCGAACTATGCAACGTGTCTTCAAAGCACGCACGCACCTCGCGTACTAAACAAGTCTGCCCGCGTAATCACCCCTTCTCACGTGATTAACAGTTAGAAAAATAGAGAAAGAGAAACGAAAAAGAAAAGAGAAAAAGAATCACGAGGCCAGCACGCGAGACAGGTGGCACGTCACGCATGTCCTAAATCCCGGATTTTTCCCGGTGTTCTGCTTCACAGTGAGGATTACTACGGTGACCTGGACCTAAAGAGCATCAGGAAGAGCGAGCTGCTTGCTGGCATTCAGAATTCAGGCGAGACCAGGAAGCCTCCTCAAGGCAAACCGAGGCCCCCATCGGCACCTGCGAGGCCCAACGCACCCCTTCAAGAATAATTTCTAATCTATCTCCCCCTTCTTCTTCTCTACTACACCCCTTCCTGTCTCTCTCTCTCTCTCTTACACGCGTACAGAGATACACGAACAGACACAAAACTTCGTTTCCTAAACACCTCCACGTTTCCCTTCCCCCTTCCCCCCCCCCCTACTCTTTCCCTACAACAAACTCCTTTCCTCACGTGCACACGTACACGCACATACAGTGACACGAACACTCCTACTCATACAATCTCGAGCGAACGATCCTGATGTTCGATACCTCGGAATATGTAGCACCGAGAGGCCAAGAGTGGTGCTCGTGTCGGTTACCTTCGTTCCTCGCGTTCCCATTCGTGCCGAATGCTTCTAGATTTGTAGACTGAGAAGGGAATTCGCTTAGTTCGAGGGAGTACACGTCTGTTTTGGGGTCGATTTTGCTTGAATCGAGTAAAATCGCTTCGATGCTGGACAATTTCCTTTTCAGTGTACAAATCTGCGATAGTCGACGATCGTTTATGGCACGGGGCACGAGTTTGGTTCGTTCGAGGCCACCACCCTTGTCGCTTTCTCATCGAAAGTGTCCTTGACCGGTCTGAACTCGCGCTCCGTGCTGTAGTTTTGGTTTTGGCACGGATCTGGGATGAAGAGAGATCGCGATCAGAAATCCGCGAGTAGTTCCCTTGAATTGATTCGCGAATGTCTCGTGACTGAGTAGAGTAAATGTCAAATTCCTCGATCCGCGTTCGCGTATATATATCTTTGTGCACCGACGCGGACGATGATGGCCGCGGATAGCAATATCTCAATGGGCGTCCTTCTCGCGCGACTTTAATTCCTCCACGCATTGTTCTTTTTACGGTTCTCCTTTCCCGATCGTGTGATTATTTAAATGAGAAACTCGCGTCGATTAACACGAACGATTTCATTAAGAGACTGATTGCACCTTGTCAGCGCGTGGAAGAGCAATTAAAGTCGGCGACTATCGGCCCGAAAGGCATCCCCTTTTCTCGATTGATCCGTACTCGACGTTCGCTCGTATTCGCTGATTCGTCACATATTTCGATGATTAAAATTGAGACGCGAAATCAAAATATTGAAAGTCGAATCGATAACGATTCGAATTCTAATCGTATCGCCTTCTCGATGATGATCGAAGACTCTTTCATTCTTTCTTGCCTCTGTCATCGTTCAGCCCCTTTATTCTCTCTTCGTACTTGCACCCCCTCCCCCTCGCCCCTCGTAAACCCACGAAACCCTCCCCTTATTATCGTGAGACGCATACGATTTGAAACGGAAACAACGGGAAGCTCGATGAGCGTTCGCTAAATCCGATTCTCCCCTCCATCGAGAAATTTAAGAAAAGAATTTAGCGAACCGCAAGTTTCTTCAAATTTCCTCGATTCGAGCTGTGTGTCCTCCCACACTCTTGGCCTCGGTCAAGCATGCTTGCGTAAGCTAGACTCGTCCGTATATTTTTAAGTAATGTGAAAGATTCGTACAATAAAAGGAACAAAAATTCGTGAAAAAAAAGAAACAAGATTTGTGTGCTTTTGAAACTCTAACCCCCCTTCCCCCCCATTGCCCACTTTGTCACCTAAGCGTTCGTGTATGTACGTGTTCGCTTGTTTTATTGGAAATTTATTGTCGTGGATATCTAACTCTTGCATGCTCAGTGTATGTAACTATAACAAATCTCATATGGCGATTTTCGTGAATGTTTTTCAACACAATGGACACTGTGATGCACGTACTGCACCAGGTATTTATGGTAAACCCATGAAGGATTAAACGTTCTTGAAATTTTATTGTAAAATTTCAAAATGACTTCCTGTATTTTAGAGAAATTTATCTGAATAGATAAATAGTGTGGTACATACTATATCCTATTTTCTTTTACTTAAAGTAATTTAGAAAATATTTTACTTACTATATACAATATATAAATATAGTAAGTAAATATATACTTAAATTGAAATATGATATTAATCCGAGACTTGTCCTAACAATTGCTAAAGAACTTTTGGCTATATAAAACTATGTATAGCAATTTCAGGTTACGATGAGAATCTATTAATGAAAAACGTAAATTATAATGTTCTTAGTATAACGCTCTTTAAGAACAGAAATTACAGTCCACATAAAAATCATAAATATAAAAATGAACTATACAAATAGATGAAGATAACGAATCACCCAGTACATACTAGATACTTGAAGATAATCACATGAAAATTGAATCGAGATTGATTAAAAGTAGTAGAATTTTATTTTAAAAGAAGTTTCTGACCCAACCAAACAATTGAAGCTATAAACATTGGGTTGGCAAGAAAGTATTTTCGGTACAGAGAATAAAGTAACAGCTACAAACAAAATTACGGTTTAATATTTTCTACTGGATTTTTTAATGCCAGTAGATAACGTTCGAAAGAGCATGAATGCTCTTATTTTGCCCAATGGAAAACTTTCGCTCTTACACTATTTTAAACAATCTTTCTCCTATGTACATTTGTTCCTTCCTACCTCATACTTTACTCATTGCATACTCACTCTATGCAATATCTTTGCACACTCTTTGCATTTAATATCTTTGCATACATTATTCTTCTTCTTAACTGAAATTCGTTACTCTTCTCTACATCTTCGTTAACCCTTTCTTCCCCCTATTAGTCGCCTCTTACGACAAGCAGGGGATACTGTGGGTGTATTCTGATCCCCACCACACAGGGATCAAACAAAATTACGCATAACTTGCTTGTGAACAAACATAAATATGACTGATACTAAACGTCAACAGAAAAAGAATGAAAACACTAACAGCAGTCTTTCAGAACAATCGCGACGCTATCTATGCGTGAATATCGAAAACACTTCCTTGCCGACCCAATATATTTTATCGTCGGTAATGAAAATTTTAAATCAATGATAAGTTAGTTCCCTTCTTTTTTATCACTAAATTTCCCTCCTTAGAAATAACTACGAATAATTTCGAAACTATTTGTGAAGGCAATAAATCTCAACATTGTGAATAATAAATTCTATAGCGAAGACTACTATGGCGACGTGGATCTGAAGGCGCTGCGTAAATTGGGGTACAAGAAAAAGTGACAAGACGACGAGGATGCAAAGTTGACTAGTTATAATCAACACCACTGAAGATATTGGAATTCGTCGAAATCGTTCGACTTCCTACATCTTCCATCCAATCAAAATAACAAAGGACTTCGTGACGTTTAGGCTGTTGTCATTCTCGTCGCGCGTCCTTCTCATTTAAAGTCACCCATCGTTATCATTCACATTTCTTCATATTACGATAGATGACTGTAATATATAGGTTTCTATGTAAATAAATTACTATTAGAAAACAGTGATTCACGTTTACTTATTACCTCACAAAAATGTTCGTCTTATCCTACTTAATTCCCTATAATATTCTAATAATTGTATATATCATTGTATTAGTTTTGATACCATTATTGTAATTAATAGGGTTATTTGAGTTCATACTATACGTCACATGCTATACAAATAAAATAATTGTCATGTTTTTCAAATATTTCATATATTTATTTTACACATATTAAAATTGATAAATGCGAAGGATGAATGACATACCTTATAGAAGATCACCAAAGATGTTCAAATCCAGAAAAAGTTATCATCAGGCTGACACCAGCGAATCCCTAATGAAAGTGTAACACATTATGGTATTACGTTTCGCAAAACATATTATTAACAAAGAAGGGTTAATACTGTGATGTTGATTATTTAATAATTTTGACATTAAATTCTTAAACGTTCGATTCAATCTTAAATATTCGATTAATGTACAAAATCTAAAACTATTTAAGATACCATGATATAATACTTACATTAATTGTCCCCAGAAACGCAAGCAGATCCTTTTTGGACAGGCACTGACTCTAACACTGTAAACGAATGTTTGAAATTTACTTAACAGAACGTTTAGGAAGCAAACACCGACTCTGCGAAACACTCAAACAGTCAAACTTTCCTTCTTGTTACTTACAAAGTTATGTAAAACAAGATATTCATCGAGTGAGAAAGAAACAAACATTGATAAGTGCGTTGCCAATAATTACGAACGTAACCGCGTAAAACGTATTAATTCTCGATCCGACCGTAGCATGTTAACGTCGCACACGTAGCGGTCACACTCACACTGACGTAAACGTGCTACTGCGCTGTGTTCCGCGCATCCACTTCCCCCTCCCCATTCTGCCTGCGCGACGCATGTTGCGCGCGCACGAAATCAAATTTAAAACATTATCTGAACGATACGGTTATCAATAAAGATTAAACATTCTGATAACAATTTAACGATTACTTTATCGTCATAAAATTTCAATTTCAAAGAACTGCGTTAAAGTTTTCCCAATTCTGAAATAAAATTTTAAATGTTTGTTCTGGCGATTATAATCATTAATAAATGCATTACATATTTTTCTAACAGGTTGATTGGTGAAATATTTTTACAATATTTTAAAATATAATAAAAGAATAAAATCATTCGGAAAGTGAAATAAAATTTTCGAAATTCTTCCGCAAGTCGAGCCACACGAGTACCTATGTGTATAGATTGTATATTGGATTTACTCTATGTATATTTTATAGTTTGCGGTAGTGTTTTGATGGTGACTAATATTGATTTCTTTTATTATCGTTTGTTTATTAAGTACGCAAAAAATATCATACTTATTCTAATATTGTAAAAAAGGTGAGGAATAATCGCATCTGTTAAAAAAAAGAAGTCAGCCAAGGCAGTTGTATGAAAAAACTTAACCTGTTACAATCTCTGAAAGATAGCCAATTAGTCCTTACAAATATTTATTTTATTGCGTCACTAATTATATCTTAGCACTATGTGAAAAAGCCATGTAAATATACATAGTACTCTAATGTTACAATTAAATAATTGTTTTAACCAAAATAATAACAATGGACGTGACCGAAACAGATTTAGAGAAAAAACAGATATTGACAAATAACAATCCTTTGCACGAAAATCAGACAGAAGATGAATATATAAACAATTTATTTAAAAAGCGTTTCACAATCGTAAACAATGAATGCTATCAGCTACCTGAACCAACAGCAATGTTTAAAGATTCTCCGTGGACAGTTCCTATACTACAAAGGTTAAAGAATGAATTGAATTGTATAAAGAATCGTCTAAATGACTATGATTTAGATAAATGGCAAGTACACACAAACTTATGGAACAGTGCAAGAGACGTTATGTTACGTTTAAAAACTGATATTCAACCGGAACTTTTAACCCAAGCGTGGTGTAAATTCCATGAAATGGTGTCTTCCTTTCCTTTGGTACCAATTGATCACATTCGCAATAATGACAAATTCTTTAAATCTATTCATTTATGTGAAGCACCCGGTGCTTTTATTACCTCTTTGAATCATTGGTTAAAGACAAATGTACCAGATATTCAATGGAACTGGATTGCTATGACGTTAAATCCATATTACGAGGGTAACTCGGCTTCTGCAATGATCGACGATGATCGATTCATAAGGCACACATTGGATCATTGGTATTTTGGAGAAGATAGCACAGGAAATCTTATGAATATAGAAAACTTGAATAAACTTCTAAAAGTGGTGGAGCCTTATCACGATATATTCTTAATTACCGCTGATGGTAGTAGAGATTGTGTAGATGTCCCAGGAGAACAAGAAAGTATTTTAACACATTTGCATTATTGCGAGACTGTAACTGCGTTACAACTATTAGCTGCTGGAGGCAGTTTTGTATTGAAAATTTTTACTATTTTTGAATGCAACACAATATGTTTGATCTATCTGTTGTCTTGTTGTTTCGATAATGTCAACATAATAAAACCAGCAACAAGTAAAGGAGGGAATTCAGAAACATATGTTGTATGTACAAAATATAAAGGACCAACATTTATCATTCCTTATTTAGAGAAACTTAAAGAACATTATGAACATGGCCCTGAACAAGCAATTTTTAGTAAGCATGATATTCCAGATGCATTTATAGAAAAGATTATACGTTGCAGTGAGTTCTTTCAATCTCAACAGCATTTGGTTATAAAAAACAATATGTATACATTTCATTTTGGTAATGCTAAAATGTTACGAAACATGAAACAAATTCAACATTTAGTTGCTGATAAATACATAAGAGATTATAACATAAAACCGTTAGAATCAGGAGAAATTGTAGGAAATGCGGCCATATTAAAGAAAATTGCAAATTTTTACCAGCATAAGAGATCATTACAAGGATCTTATAATGAACGTTGCAAAAAGCAATATTTAGCACCTTTAGATAGAATAAAAAGTTTTTGCAATGATTTCAACAACATTGAAATACGTGTATCGCCCGGTAAAGTTATGAAAGTAAGCCATCTTTTTCACAATTTCTTATACTGTGTTATCTTTAATTAAAATTTCACACTATGAATTAAAGTCAAACTTTTTCTGTTTCTTTTTTTGTAGTACAAGTTCAAGGAATTACCAGAAAATTTAGAAATTCGTTCAGGAAAAACATTTGATAAAATATGTAGCTCTAAGTTCTGCAACAAAATTGCTTTAAGGGTACAAAATGGTGTTGACGACACTCTTAATAAAATAAATCGCGAAGTACAATTTCCTTCAGCCGAAAGTATAAGCAAATTATTGGATAAAATTCAACGTATGCAAAAACATAAAACTTTGATTTTTCGATATACAGACGCGTATGATAGTCACAGAATAATCAATGAAATTTATGATACGCTGCACAATCTTGAAGATGGAACAACATTAGTTTTAATTGGTTACTCGCTACTTACTCACCTCAGTATTGAACTTTTTTACCTTATAAGCTTTGCTTTTAATTCGCTGGAAATTATAGTTTGCAATGATGTAGGGTTGCAAATTAAACTGTTACATTATAAATATAATTTTAAAGTATTAAGATTTTTAAATGAAATTAAGGCTGCTTCTTCTGAAGCTCAAAGAAGTGGAAAAGCTATTTTGGGAATAATGTCTCCATTAGTTGTGTATGAAGGTAAAAAACTTATGTTAATATATTCCAATTTATAGTTCTATGCTTTTGTAATATTATATTTCACGTTATTTTCTTTTTTAGAACGTGATTTATATTACTCTACAGACTTTAACCATTGGATTATAAAAACATACGTACATTATGTATTAGATACATTACTAAAGTCAAATGTACCAAATTTTTAATACAATAAAGTATAACTGTACATGTGTAAATGGTGTGTATCTCCTTTTCCATGTTCATGTTTGCAATTGTTTATTATACAGTGGCGCCTAGATATTTAGAATCTAACATGTACATAAATATAAAAACTATACATCTGTAGGAAAAAAAATGAGGATACTTGGCTGTCTTCTTTTTACAAAATGTTATGATTTCAATGTATTTGCTAAATATACTTTTAATTTTTTATCTATTCTTTTAGATTAATACGTATAGCTACTATGAAATTTGGTACAATCTACAATTATGCTCGTTTATTTTCAACTGAACACATTGTACCAAAGGTGTGCATTATTGGTGCTGGACCAGCTGGATTTTATGCTGCGCAACAATTACTGAAGGTATGTATTAGTTAATTCAATACATTAAAATAATATTATACAAAAGTAATTTTGATACAGACAAGCTCTAACATAAGAGTGGATATATTGGAGAAATTGCCAGTACCATATGGTTTAGTACGTTTTGGTGTAGCTCCAGATCATCCAGAAGTGAAAAATGTTATTCATACTTTTGAGAAAACCGCATCTAATCCACGTTTTCAATTTATAGGAAATGTAAACGTAGGAAAAGATGTTACTATAAATGAATTGCAAGAAATTTATCATGCGGTTCTATTGGTGAGTTTAATAAACATCTAATTATTTTTGTTTCATTTAACATATCTTGCTATATTATAATAATTATTTGCTGATATTTCAGACATACGGTGCACAAGAAGATAGGATATTCAGCATACCTGGAGAAGATTTAAATAATGTAATATCAGGAAGACGATTCGTTGGTTGGTATAATGGGGTACCAGGAGATAGAAATTTAAATATTAATTTAGATGTGGAAGAAGCTGTGGTCTTAGGACAAGGTAATGTTGCTATAGATATTGCAAGAATTTTGTTAACACCCATAGACAAATTAAAGGTATGTTTTAAATTACTTTACAAAATATACTTTGTAACACGCTTATATATATATATTTTTAATTATACTGTTTTAGAATACTGATATAACATCGTTTGCATTGGAAAAATTGTCTCGAAGTAAAATACGTAAAGTATCGATAGTCGGAAGAAGAGGACCATTGCAAGCTGCATTCACAATCGCTGAACTACGGGAAATATTAAAGTTAGAGGGCTGTAGGACTTACTGGCGCGCAGACGATTTTATAAATGTAAAAGAAGTAGTCAGTACTTTCGCGAGACCACGAAAAAGGCTAACTGAACTTATGCTGAAACATTTAGAAGAATCGTCTTCAGACACAAGAACTACAGCAAAAGAGTTACATGTAATATTTTTAAGGAGTCCTGTAGAATTTTTGGGTTCTAATGACCTAAATGGTATTAAATTATCGATAAATAAGCTTGAAGGTGACGATATAGCTACGCAACGTGCAGTGCCTACTGGATTATTTGAAGAGATTTCGTGTGGCCTAGCATTTCGTAGTATCGGTTACAAATCAGTTCAAATAGATTCGTCGATACCATTCGACATCAAAAGTGGTCGTATTAAAACTTCCACAGGAAAAGTTGAAGGCAGACTTTATGCTGCGGGTTGGGTTGCAACAGGCCCCATAGGAGTTATATTAACGACAATGACAAACGCATTTCAAGTTGGTGCATTGATAAATAAAGAATTATCGATTACTGAAAATAAACCTGGATTTACAGAATTGTCTAAAATACTTAAACAAAAAGGAATACCCGTAGTATTATACAATGATTGGAAGAAGATCGATAAAATAGAATGCGAGAGGGGGCAAGAATTGGGAAAACCAAGAGAAAAAATAGTAGATATTAAGGAAATGTTAGAAATTGCTTCAAAATAATTGTATTAAAAATATTATTGATTAAAATGAAGGCGAACTTTTTCTACTTGACTGTTAAGCTATATGTTTTTTCTTTCCTTTTAGTTTAATTATGTAAATACATATATGAATGTAACATTAGAACTATGTAACAAATGATAATTTTTACTTTCCATGTCTGTAACAACCGTCATAAACGGTTGAAATGTAATATTAAGTAATAGAAATAAAAGAGAAAAAGATCTGTTCACATTTTTACAGAAAAAAACGTGTGCTCTTCTTGCACGATCGGTAATTCAGAAAATGAAACACGAAGCCCCACAATTGCGTGGTATCCATACCTAACCTCGTCGGTATCAATACGCAAACAATAAGTTTTACAAAATAATAGAATTATTTTGCACTTCTAATTTGATATCGTATAAACAGTAACCAAAAAAAAGACTAAAAATTTTTAATTGAACTAGGTGCAAAATATTAATTACTTGGAAATAAGAAAAACTTGGAAAGTGTTAATATTATTATGTAATTTTACATTATAAAATATAATTGTTAGAAAATGAATTTACGAGAACCAAAGAAAAAACGACGCGTAAAATTAAAAGAACAATTACCATTTCCAATTGTAATAGATAACAGGAATGAATGGAGTATCTATACAGCTCATCTTACAGATTTAGGATCCTGTATAGTTGATCCAAATGAAATTACTGCGGTACATTCTATGGTAATTATGATTCACAAGTACATTTTAATATATCGTTCGAGAAAGTAAATTTTTATGCGTTCATGACTTAAACACAAGTAGAATATGTAATTGCATTTTCTCTTTTGCTTATATTTTATTTCATTCATTCAGGGCTATTTTGGGAAAGGATCTTTATCGCGTGGTTTCCCATCATTTGGTAAACCACGGTACGGAGCACCTCCAATTATAAGAAACAGACAATGGGTTCGTAGACAAGAATGGTTAAAACAATTTAATGAAATCAGCATGGAATCTAATAGCATACACGTAAATTCGGAAGAGAACAAATCTGACGTATCTCCTTCCGAAAATCTTGATAATGATGATGTTGAACTTTTAAATGATTCAACAAAAGAGAGCACAATAGATATAATTGAAATCGATACAGATTCTGTTTCTTCGAACAAAAAACACGAAAAGAAACAAACTGATAAAGAGATAGAAGTAGAGTGCATAGATTCGAATTCCACACTAGAGGATGATATGTTGGTTATTATAGATAAAAGTATCGATGAAGAGTGCAGTAACACTGGCAATCAAAAAGAATCTGTTGAAAATGAAGAAAAAGAAATTTCAGAAATTTACTTTAAAGATTACAGTTTCAAAGATGACGATGTACAATTTGTTAACAGTAGCACAAGTATTCAAGATAAGCTACTTGTCTTACCAGACAGTGATTCTGAAACTGAAAATTATTTAAAAAAGATAAAACCTAAGATTGAGAATGAAAGTTTTCCAGTTCAAGAAACTCTTCATCTAACATTTGAAGAAACCTTTTTCCTCTTATATGGTTTAGGTTGTTTAAATGTAATAGACTTTGATGGTAATCTGTTAGATATTGATAGTGCTTGGCATATTTTCTGTAAAGCTGATAAAAATTTCATACCAAAATATGTTGTGTATCACTATTTTCGAAGCAAAGGATGGGTAGTAAAACCTGGACTTAAATATGGCGGTGATTTTCGTTAGTATTATTTTCTCGTATTCTATTATGAACTTAGTTAATCTAAATAGTTCTTCAGAACGTTATTGATATAAATAATTTTTTATGTTTTAGTACTGTATAAACAAGGTCCACCGTTCTATCATGCATCTTACATTGTACTAATAGATATTTTAGATGGTGATACATTAGTCAGAGATCAGTCTAAATCTATGCACAAATTCATGTGGAACAATCTACTAGGGTTGGAAAGATTATCAGAGACTGCTGCTAAGGTAATTCATACGAACAAGAAAAACTCATTTCTTTTTCACATCTAAAATATACCTATTTTTAATACATAGGAAATATTATTTGCACAAGTTCTATGGCCATCCTCAGCTTTACAAACATCTAATTTGTTAAACGTGGATGTACTATCCGAATTTTCTGTAAGAGAATTATTATGGAGAAGATGGAATCCAAAACATCATAATGATGTAGACGAAGAAGATGACGATTCCTGTTAATTTTACAACTCCATTTTTTATTTTATTTGTAAATAAAAGTTGTGAATAACAGTTTCTTTAATTTGAGATGTTTCTTTGTAATCAATATTTTATTAGGAAAAGTAAAATTCGAAAAAACGTATAATTAATGTGTGATTTCTGACTTCATTTGAACAGTATAATTAAACTTTTCTTAACTATATTTCTTTTACTACAAAGCAATAGATACTCTTATCCAATAAATAGCGGTACTAATATAGTGTAGATGTATATATACACTGTTAGTAACTGATAAAAAACGAACTTTAAGCTATTGATGATTTTACTCTCTGATATTTTGCTACCTTGGGTATACCAGTTCGTCGATATTCACTTCTTGCATCTAAATATTCCTGTGTACATTCTTCTCTGAAACCTGCATCATTGTACCATCTTGTTAAACAATCTATCAATGCTTTGTTCTGTTGTTTACATTTAAATGGCATCATAATATTAGAGTCTTTACAACATTCTGTAAATTCTACAAATATTGAACAATGACATAAGAAATAATAAATATATAAATATATTGCATGTATAATAAATAATATTTCATATATAAAAATGCATATACTAATAATATTATTACCTGCAACTTCTGCGACACATTTCTGCTCTCTTGCTTTGTCTCGCATTATTTGTGGTATGAGAACATCTTTTTCTACTTTCCTTAGACTCTTATCATCAGGATCACCTGGAAAACATGTACGTATTTATTTCGTTCACGAAAAATTTCCGTGTACAGGTGGAGCGACCATTTCCTTATTTTGCGAAGAAATAATGCAACATAAAAAACATTCATTATTCTATTTAATTGAAATCAATGTGATGCTTTTCAAGAAACCGTTCATTTTCGTCGAATGTCCATTCCAGTAAAAATACAAAACATTAGGTACATTATAACCTTATTTGGCCATCGGTTTAATTGAGAATATTACGCATTTATTGTTATACCAAATTAATAATTGTAAAGATAATTGTAAATTTACCTAAATTATGCGGTCCTCCTCTGATGGACCTGATAGGATTACTATTATCTTTCATTGTTTTTATTCTTTTGATGCGGTCATTGAAAATTTCATAAATGCTAACGACTCCAACAGACTGCGCTCGTGAGTATGCAGATTTGAGAGTTGTCAATGCGTTACTCCTAAAGGAACTGCTCGCCTAAATACTACGGATGATTAATAAATTGTAGTATTTTCTATCAGTGGTATAATTTGGTGAGTAAATAAGCGAATATATTCTTTTATCCATTCACTAAAATAATGTTATTCTTCTTTGCTATGTTATTCGCGATATTAACCTCATTTATGACTGGTTTATGTTGACCGTGAATAGACAATTTGGTAATTGAGACGTTTTACATTTCGAATTCCGAATGAAATATTTATATGAATGTTTCAGTTTGAGAAATAAATAAAATAAATAGAGATGGACCGATTACTAAGATTAGGAGGTGCTATGCCAGGTCTCAGTCAAGGACCTCCGCCTTCAGATGCTCCAGTTGTTGATACTGCAGAACAGGTTCAGTTTCACAATTTTACCTAAAATTTACAATTTTGCAATTTACAATTAAGTCTTTACGTTAATTTTTCATTACTTTTCAAGCCTTTCTGTATTGTTATAACGTTATCTTGTATTTTTGAATTATTAATTACAATCAACACACATAATATATAATATGTAATGGAATATATATATAAACCTATACATCTCTTTGTTTTATTCAAATGACTAAGTATTAATAACCTTCTATTATATTATTAGGTGTACATATCATCGTTAGCTCTTTTAAAAATGCTTAAACATGGGCGTGCTGGTGTTCCTATGGAAGTGATGGGTTTAATGCTTGGGGAATTTGTTGACGATTATACTGTTCGTGTTATCGATGTATTTGCTATGCCACAAACAGGAACGGTAAGAACAAAAACTTGTGGTTCATTTTCTACTTTCCTATTCCTTAAGATAATTTTTTAAAAGGATGTAATTCACATCTGGAAGTTTCAACAATGATAACTGAGCAATTAAAGCCTTAAATTTTTGATCTAGTATTGCATTACCATATATATTTGCAGGGAGTCAGCGTAGAGGCAGTAGATCCAGTATTTCAAGCAAAAATGTTGGATATGCTTAAACAAACTGGCCGGCCAGAAATGGTAGTAGGATGGTATCACTCTCATCCAGGGTTTGGTTGTTGGTTGTCTGGTGTAGATATTAACACGCAACAATCATTCGAAGCTCTTAGTGAAAGAGCAGTGGCTGTTGTTATCGATCCCATACAATCTGTAAAAGGAAAAGTCGTTATTGATGCATTTAGATTAATTACTCCTAACACTATGGTGAGTAACAGAATATAAGTAATAAATTTTTATTTAGAGATATGAATACAGGCTCATTGATGAAATTGCAGGTTTTAGGACAAGAACCCCGTCAAACAACATCTAACTTAGGTCATTTACAAAAACCATCTGTTCAAGCATTGATACATGGCTTGAATCGTCATTACTATAGCATTAGCATCAACTACCGCAAGAATGAACTAGAACAAAAAATGTTATTAAATTTGCATAAGAAAACATGGATGGATGGTCTTACACTTGCTGAATATTCGGAACATAGCAAGCTTAATGAAAACATTGTGTCTGAGATGCTCGAACTTGCTAAAAATTATAACAAGGTATAATATATCTTATTTTAAGAGAACAATGATACAAAAAAGTAATTATTCAGGCGATATTAGGGTCAAAGTAAAGTTGCTAAGTTGTATTAATCATATAGAGATTTCTATCAGTAAACGTATGTTGTACAAAATGTTCTAATTTTTTAAAATTAATATAATTCTATAATAAGTATATTAAATTGAGAATTCATTTTTATAGGCATTGGAAGATGAAGAAAAGATGACACCCGAACAACTAGCTATAAAAAATGTGGGCAAACAAGATCCAAAACGGCACTTAGAAGAGAAAGTGGACACGCTTATGTCTACAAACATTGTTCAGTGTCTGGGAGCTATGCTTGATACAGTTGTATTCAAATAACTATTTCTTAAAATACCATTTGCAATATATTACTAAAAAAAATATACATCTTTTTAAAATACACGTGTTTTTAATTAAAACCCAAAGAGTATATAATATGCGAACTTCTTTGCAGTTATTTTCATATTTTAAAAAACGTAAACGGTAGGTAAATATATAGACTTTGACATTTTTATTCGAAATGTACTTATAAATTTATGACAGCCATTCAGATAAATTATCTTCTGATATAATATATATTCAGCATGTGAGTGTTTGAACATAAAATATGAAATGACAGGTGACGTTTTTTCATGACATAAGTACTGCACATGACTGCACGGTATTAAATGCACAACACGTAATACATGCTATTACTAAAAATGAATCATAATGGAATTTTTTATATTTGCGAACTACTTTGGTAATTTGCAAATAGAACTCATTCACTATGTACACTTGTTAATACTATATATTGTATGAATATATACTTTCATTATATTTGCACAATTCATAAAACTCAACAGTGATATTTGTTTTACTCTTACTTGGCTAGTAATAAAAGCTGATGTAATATTACTGAATTTTTTAATATAATCTAAATAGATTACTAAATTTAATTGATTTGAATTACGACCTGTACATGTTTACAGAACACATAAAATATTCCTCTGAATTTGATAATATCCTGAATAATACATATATATGGGAAAAGATGGATATTTTTTTACAATTCTGATGCACTGTAAAATATTGACATACTTCTTGGAAATTGTCTTTAAGTAAAAAAACATTTGTTTCCTTTCGTGAAGTATCGTAACAATTTCCTTGCATTTATAAAAAAATGGTAGTACTTATATTTTAATGAGCATAGCTATTTCAGAAATTATTTCAACTTGGAACTGGCGCTTCTTGTTCTTGCTCTTGATCTTTATCCTTCTTCTTTTTCTTCTTCTTCTTTTCTTCTTTTACTGGTGTTTCCTATAAATATATAATATTAGAATAATTACGATTTCTTTTTTAGAATATTAAATATGGAAATTAAGTGCGCACGAATTATCTTACCTCAGTTGTACTTTCTATTACCATTGATTCATCAGCCTCTGATTCTGTTTTTTCTTTCTTCTTCTTCTTTTTCTTTTCTTTCTTCTCTTTCTTTTTCTCCTTTGGCGATGATAATTCTGGATCTTCAACTTGTTCTTGTTTTACTGAAACTTCTGCTACAGGTTGTGCAATTGTTTCTTCCCATTTACGTTTTTTAGCTGCTGCCGCATCAGTGACTCCATTTTCTTCAGTCTAATCCGTAAATAAAAATTGAATGAATTAATTTTACATTAAAGTATACATATAAAAAGATTGTAAAGACCAATAACCTTGATTGCAACCGTTGAGTAGTCTGAGAAACCTGCCAACCAGTCAGCAGGTGTATTCTCATTTGGTTTTCCATACTTATCTAATTTTCCCTCGATTATCATGCGTTTCTTCATTGAAGCTTTTGGACCAAGACCCCATTTTCTTGGGTATGCATCTCTTTCCATAATTACTCTTTTAATTTTAGCAGCCACTCCATGATCACAAGCTATCATTGTAGGGGATGTCATTAAAGCTATAGCTATAACAAAAAATTACAAATACAATAACTTCAAATAGCTTATTTACAAGTGAGAAAATTAAAAAAATATATTATATATTACTTTTCAGATATGCAAATAGTGTATAATACTTTTATACTACTTTAAAAAATGACTTACCAAGTGCTATAGCTTCTCCTTTAGTAGTCACTATTACAATTTCTTGATTTAGTTCTATACCATCGTCGTACATTAAAATACCAGGTAGCATAATTTTAGCTCCATAACAGATAGCATTCACCTATTAATATAGTTAAATATTATAACAAAAATTCACAAAAAACTGTGAACAAATATAGGTACTGAATACATACTGCACTATCCTTTACAATAATTCTCTTATGATTTACAAGAAGAGCCTCTAGAGGTTTGATTACTCTTCTCAAATAAGATTCATCTCCATGATTTTCGTACAACCATTGAGCATCAAGTATATCGTGCATAGTAACCATTCCGTCTTTCTCAGACTGTACACCCGAACGATTTCTACGTAATTCTTGCATTTGACAACCAGTGCCTAAGAAGAGGCCGAGGTGAACACAAATAGTTCTAATGTACGAGCCAGCCTCGCAACTAACTTTGAACACTCCCATATTGCGTTCTTCATCGTAATCGAGAAACCAGCTGTCGTAAACTGTTCTTACGCGAAGCTGACGTTTCACTGCAGATATAAGTGGAGGCCGTTGAAACAGCGCACCGCGTAATTTCTCTAATGCTTGACCTACCTACATTATATTGTTTTTAATAACAATATATTACATAATATCTAGTACATTTCAAAATATTCCGTGCAGAATTCTATATAGACACAAAGGACCACATATACATTGAGAATTATATATATGGTACCTAAATCATAAATTTTAACTAATCGTGTATTTGACTAGCTCTATATTAATCCCAGTTATCTTCTTGGTCTTCTAATTTCATGTGTACATAATTGTAATATATATCATGAGTCGTGTTTATCAACTTCAGCCTCTAATACTTATAAACCACGAATAGAACTTGTATTTGTTATTTTTCGTCCATAAATTATATCATAAATCTCACAAAATTATAGGGCAAGAGATTAAAATTTTTAAATAATTTTTCTACGATTAGATTCTTCTGTACATCTTTCTATAATCCGCAAAAACGTGTATTACTTGTTGAATAGCTCAATATCTCTTATAAAATAAGACAATACTTCTACATACTAAGTCACTTGCAGTGTCATATAATATCATCTGCACGGAAAGTGTTGATTCAAATGTATATGTTTACCTTCTGAAGGCTTTCTGGGGCAGAATGCAATTTAAAAACTGCAACATATTCTTTCCCTGCAGATTGCTGAGATTTAGCTAATCTAGTTGCTCTATCAATACAAACTATTAAACAGCCAGATACTTTGGGATCTAGAGTACCGGAATGTCCAGTTTTCTCTACTTTTAAAATTCTCTTTATCCACGCCACAACTTCGTGCGATGATGGATTACATGGTTTGTCAAGATTAATGCACCCAGATTTTATATATTCCGATAAACTACGATGTAATGGTGTCGAACCGCTAGTTAAAGGTGTGAAGTGTTTCGTACGTGTAAACATTTTGTTAAAATTCTGAAACAATATAACTTGTTTTCAATTGCATTATACATATACTTACTGAATGCTACCTTACAAACTATATTGTACATACCTTAAATAAGAGAGGCCAATCTTTGTATTCCAGTTTCACAATTTCATCTGAAGGTTCCAGTTGACATTTCATTGCCGTCTGAATCTCCCCAAGGGACTTCTTCTTACTTTTCTTCTTACTTTTATCTAAATAACGAAAATAAAAATTAACCTATGAAATTACGTTTATCTCATTTAACTCAACGTTACGTTGAGATGTAAACATACGCAAAGAAAGCGAATTCATTGTAACGTTAAATGTACACATATGGTCATACAACAGATCGTAATTGGTCTCATGTTTTCGATCTAACACATATTAAATACAAAAACACGTGTTTTGTGCGCCGCTAAACCTTAAATTTATATTTACAACAGAAGCCAACCATCTTCACGTATTTTTCAGTGTAAGACAAGGACATCGATTTAAAATATGAAATATAACGCAGTATATATCACGTGGGACAATATAATATTCGATAAAATTAATAACAATTACCGCTTTCTGCCATTTTTATGCAAGTAGAAACAACACGTGTATTTCGATGAACCAAAGCGACACCAAACACGCGCGCGGTAGTAACTGCGTCCAGCGCGGTAATTTCATAAACAATGTACATACTAGATGCGCAACATTAATTAATGTTTGAACACCAGAAATGAAACAAAAATATTTTTTAACATCAAGTATTTACCACACAAAAGTGGAGTTATATACATAAGAAATTGTATGAAAATAATATATAACGATAGAAATATAATTGAATTTTTGGTCAACACAAATTGCCTGATTGAAGTCCATCTATAGATACGCAACATTAGTTAATGTTTGAATACCAGAAATGAAATTTAAAAATCTTTTCTAACACCAAGTATTTACCACACAAAAGTGGAGTCATATACATAAGAAATTGTATGAGAATAATATATAACGATAGAAATATAATTGAATTTGTGGTCAACACAAGTTGCCTGATTGAAGTCCATCTTTAGTTTCCGCTCTGTATTAATTGAATATGAATTTGATTGTTACATTACCTATCTCTATAACAACTATATACTTTAAAACTGTGTGTACTTAACAATTTTACAAATTATGTAAAGGATTTTAATAAAAAGCAATTATTTATTTCAGAATATTTGTCGTACTTGTTGCTCGTATTTACTGTAGACCTGTTCACTATCGTGCATGTATTTATTTCGTACTGCGATCAGTTACCGTCGAGAGGAGCGTTTAGTTTTCGCGGCAAATCGGAGGAGGTTAAAACAGAGTAGAAAAAGAGCAGAAAATATAAAACATACTCCCATGCCGAGAATCACTGCATCATGTTTGTAGAGAATTTAGAAAGAGGATTTTACCGTTCAATAAAAGATGACGTGAGTTATGATTTTAACACTTTGCATTTTTCGAGATCGTTAATTAACCATCATTTACGTAGGTTAAAGAATTTTTTTACCAAAATGAATATGTTTTTAAATCATCGCACAGTTCACTTAATTTATTCATGAAAGAACGTTATGTTTTCTCGTTAATTTTCATTCATAATTTTTCGAAAATATAGAGAGAGTAACAGTCATGCATACAGTGAATTCTCTTACACTTGTTGCATGGTTGATTACCAAAACTGTAAATAAATTACGAAGATTGTCTAAGTCAATTGAAAACATTAAACTTATACTAAGTTTAAATTACATTGACTTTTAAGTATTAAAAATTCTTGGGATGTGTATAGCTTTTGACAATAACGTTAACTTATAAATGCAGAGAGCTATTACAGATCTAATATAAACTTTTTTATTACAGAGGTGCCTCTTGTTGGTCAATTTCGATGTTGATGCCATTTGTGCCTGCAGAATTTTACAACAACTTTTTAAAAATGATAACTTGATATACACGCTTGTACCTGTACAAGGTATTCAAGATATGGTTCGGGCCTTTGAAGAAAATTGCGAGGAGGTAATGGCAATGTCAAAAAGTATACATGTATATGCATTCATTTGTAAAAAGTTGTATTACTGATATTTCATATTTTTCTAGATAAAAAACGTCATATTTATAAATTGTGGGGGCACATTAGATTTAGTGGAATTACTACAACCTGTAGAATCTGTGATATTTTATATTCTTGATAGCCATAGACCTTATGACTTGTGTAATGTATACTCAGAAGATCAAGTACGTATACTTGGTAAACCCGACGAAGATGATGAAATTCCACAATACAATGATGTCTTTAGAGACGACTCGGTAATTAGTTATTCATTTCTACTCTCCAAAGTCCTTTCGTGTAAAATGTTATAAAAAGTGGAGAAATTATGATTTAAAATTTTTAGTCTGATGAGGATGAAGAAGATGAGGACTTAGATAGTGAAGAGTCTCAGAGAAAGAGGCGAAGGTTAAATGAAGAAGATATTATTAAAAGAGCTGAAAGAAGAAAGTGGTCAGAGAATAGAGCAACCATTTTGTTCAATTATACACAATACAGTTACTATGGAAAATCAGTATGAATTATTAACATCACATATAATAAGCAAAATACTATTAGGATAAGTTCAAAGTTTAAATATACTTTTAACTTTTTCAGAGTGCAATGCTTGTTTTTGAAATGGCATGGAACATGTCAAAAGATAATTTGGATATGGTTTGGTGGGCTATAGTTGGCTCTACAGAACAAGCTATTCTTGGTAAAGTGGAATCAAGATTAAGCGTACTTGATGAAGGTTCTCTTCAAGCTCATGTGTCCAGATTAACTCATAAACAGGGAGGTGATGTTGATAACCCACAACAACAAAGTACAGTCAGGATTACATATGATAAAGAGTATCCTTTTACAAAACTTATACGCTATATATCTTAAGAAGTAGTAATTGTTTTGACATTGCATCAGTATATGATAAATTACGAATTGTTTTTCTTTACATAAAAATATAGTCTTTTACTTGCACTGTATCGACACTGGACCGTAGAAGCTAGTCTAAGACATTCAATACCAACTGCAGTATCGTTGCGACTTTGGTCGGTTAGAGGGGAACAACGATTAAAAGAATTATTGGCAGAGATGGGTTTACCTCTAGCGCAGTCGAAGCAACGCTTTTCTGCGATGGATCTTGCGCTTAGACACGAATTTAGACAAATGATTGAAAAATTAGCAGGAAAGTTTAAAGTGGACTCTGTGATTGGAACAAGTTTTACACTTCAATACGGTTACAGATTTAAATACTGTGCATCAGATATAGTTTATGCTATGCTTGCTATAATAGAATCTTCTGTAAGTCATTGACATGTTTTTCTATTTCTTATTTTGAAGATTTAAACACATTAATCTGTTTCAATTTTTTTGCAGTCAAAGGAAAAATTACCACAATGCTGTTTTTTAGATGCATTGGACTGTTTGTCACGCACAAAGAAAGATATCTTAGAAAGTGGCATAGAAAAAGCAAAACTGATGCTTAATAGTATTTTTAAGACGGCACAGAGTATTTTACAAATGAAACAAGTTAGAAGCGCTGGTTCGTTTCTTTACATAATCATCTCTGAGGGTATTGCTGACAACTTTGTTTTCTCGCATCCGTATCCGTTGATGATGTTGGCTCAGTTTATCCTAAAAGCTTATGTAGACTCTTCGAGAAGCAGGCGTGCACCGGAATGGCCGCTTGTAGCTTCTTCGACGTATAATGCAGGAGATGGTACGTGTCTCGTAGTTGGTATACCACCGGTGTGCGAAGATCAACCAAGAAGGTAATTATAAATAATTAATTAAAAGTCAGTATGAAAATGTTTCAAGTGAATAGATCTAACGCTGTTTTATGTAATACATGTTATAGTTTGTTCGGAAGGGCCTTTGAACAAGCAGCAAAAAATACAAACTCTTTCATAGACACAGATTACTTCGACACTACAAGTAAGAATTTCGTAAAATTTTGTTGAACTTTCATCTCTGTCCTGTCTCATCCTTAATAGCTAATATTTTTTGTTTCAGTAATAAGACTGAAAATTGACGAAAGATCAAAATTTTTTGATGCTCTGGCAGCTCTGCTAGCTTAATAAATTTTAGCGATTTATATGACGTAATTTTCCTATCGTATTTATACATATATATATATTTTTAGAAAAATAGTACAAAATAACGATAACAATACCTTTTTTTAAAAACACGACGGTAAAAAATCAATTAAGTATACCTTATTTTTTTAGATACGCTATAACTGACGAGTGTGAGTTCGTAATATTTATTTTATAATTAATGACAAGTAGCTTTAATCGTATTGTAGATATTTGTACAAAGCAAAATGAACGTGATGTATATTATCATTTATATGTACGAAATAATCGATCGGAAACTTTTTTTCGACGTAAGTAGTGGTCTAATAATATTGATATATCAAACAGATAATTAAGTGTTATGTAAAAAACAAATTAATAATTCATAGGAGTACAATGTAAATGATAATAAATACAATTTTTATACGGAAACAAATATTAAATAAAAAGAAAAATGTCAATAAACTATCCCACCTATTTAATTTTTAATTCGTAAAATGATTTTAATTCACAGAATGAACTTTCCACGAAATCAGTAGAAACATTGCTTATATGGGGAACAGAATTAGAATGTTCTCGTAGTGACGATATCCACATGATAGTGATATTTATATTGAGGTGTAGTTGAGCATCTTTTTAATGCGAAACTACGTCTTTCTTTGTCCCAGCTGAAAAAGAATTACCATTCCATTTGCGAACGTGAAAACATGCGACATACTATGCACAAGTATCGAAAACAGCACGAGTTATGGTGAACGTATCAAGTACTTGTCAGTAACTCAAAAACGTTCAACGTGTTCATGTATATTTGGCGTTTATTAAGTAATATATTAAATATCAATATGTGCATGTGTACACTTAAAAATACAATTCGCTCAGTTTTTATTGACTATGATATATAATACATGTCTTTTGGTTATTTCCACAAAGGGGTGTGCGAATACAAGTGCCGTATCGCGCGAGATCCTTCCTACGAAAGGAGCAATGGTATCACAGAGACAGGATTTGAGAAGAGAGGATCGGGGTTTCTGTATTTTGTGGTTGTATAATGATCACTTGAAAACCTAACTGCTCCTTTCTCCACACAGTTCTCGATAATTTCGTATAAAATCGCCAGTTGTCTCTTAAAAAATTCAAGTAGAAGCGTGATCGCTTTTAGCCGTTTTGTGCACCGCGGCTGTTTTTCTTATGGGCAATTTGTCGTTACGAAACCCGTCGACAAATTGTTGTACAGAATCTACAGTTATCTCGGCACCGTCCTCCATTACCACGTATATTCCTCGAGGTATATCAATCGCTGTTAAAAGTGGTACAGCGTCGTCTAAACCGATAAATTCGCGTAGAATATCCGATGTTTGACACTGCGACAAGAATAACGACGAAACATCCTTTAGATTGCGGGCAATCGTCCGTGGCGTTTACGTTTAATCAATACTTACATCCAATGCTATATAAAAATGTAAAATATCATGTGGATCATCGAAATTTGGATCATAGTCGGGTCTATCTTTCCTGTACGCCTGTGCTGCTGGCGTTAACACGCTCTCCGCGAATTGAATCTCGCAGTCGTCACCTTCTGTAAATTAGCACGGTAACAAGGAAACGGTAATGCAAAGTCTAAACGCTACAAAATGTGCTTACCGACAAAGAGGATAACCGCTGGAGCATCGTGCAAGGAAGTAGCATATTTCTCAGTTAAAATGTTAACCAAACGGCTGGTCCATGGAAAATTCTGTGTAACGAGAACAGGAAGGAACACGTCAGGAAAGACGGAAAAACGGGCAAGTAATCAAAATTGAGCCAGGAAATCTTCACTTACCAGTCCCTCAGGATCCTCTATTAACTCACCTCGACCATCCAAAGTTATAATGTTATCTCGAGGATCAAGTATCGCTAAAGTAGGTATTGCTTGTACGTCGAGGGCTCTCTCTAATTTTCGTCGTCTCTCTTCCTGACTAAAAGGTATCCTCAACCAAGGCATCGTTTCAATATAAACGTTATACGATTCTTCACTCCTTGCAACAGGAAAAATTATGCTTCGATAAACAACTGTCCTTGCGACTAACTCGTCGAAAGGTTTCAAATGTACATTTCATTTAAAGATGCTTAAACAGAAATTCGATTTTCTTCAACGACTTACATATCCGAACTCACAAAGATCACCTCGAAGTCGTGGCCTCTCTCCCGAATCCGCTGATAGGTGTCCACGAGTAATGGAGTAAACGCTTTACAAGGTGGACACTAAACATAAAAATACAAAACTGTAAGTTTCAATTTCTTCCCTTTCGCTTTATACGAATTATGAATAAGATTTATAACATAAAAAAATCATAAAAATGTGTTTTTTCTAACATTACATGTTATACATATAGATACACACATGTAATACTGTACAAAACTCTTTAAGTTACATATCAAGAAACTATTTTGCAATTTAAAAATCAATTTAAGCTCTATAATTTAAAGCTAAATAAGTTTGCGGACAAGATTTTCTAACATTGCATGTTATATGCATAGATACACACATAGTACTGTAGAAAACTCTTTAGACTGCATATCAAGAAAATATTTAGCAATTTAAGAATCAATTTAAGCTGCACAATGTAAACCTCAGTTATTTTAAACAGTACAACGTTTAAAAAATAATAATTACATAAATATAACAAAATCTATACACAGGTATGCCTGTGGTGAGACCCACCAACGTTGGCTGGCAGCCCTAGTTCGAGGGCTGCAGATTATTGGTCTGGTGGACGCAGACACATGCAGAGTAACCTGGGCTACGAACCAACGCGTATACAACAAATACATATGTACCCAATGTGCGCTGAAGTAAACACCCTTAAAGCAATGGCGCAACTCTTCGTGCAGCATCGGTTCGTTGCTGTCCCGTGCCCCGCATGGCAATAAGGGTCCATCTTCGAGGGCAGCCTTCGGATGAGGCGGCTTCCAAGGGAATTCAGCACCGCTAGGATCGCTCACGATTCGCTCTGCGCCTCCTCTGGTTATCACCGAGCCGTTAGACCCGTCCAATAGGACCAAACTCGGCACACCGATCTTTATACAATACCTCTGAGCCAGTCTGATCTGTAACAAAAAAAAAAGAAAGGAATGAAAGGTATACTCGATCGCCTGTAAGAATATTTCAATCGTCGGACCGTGAGATCCTTAAAACTCCTTCATAAATATTCGCAGGTAGGGCCAACCTGTCCTTTGATTTCAGTCGCAAAAGGGATTTACATTCGACGAGTTGCAATAATCTCTGTCGCTTGGCCACTGATCAAAGTACGAAAGCGAGAGCGGAGGACCGATTATGTGTATCAACGCTCGAGGGTGCATTTGCGTATAAAAAGATTTGTACTTTGACGAAACGAAACTTGTTTCAATCAAATCATAAATATATATTCAATGTGAATGTGTGCGTGTATATTATATTTGGTGGTAGAAGCTAGTAAATGAAGTAACTACTTAGAGATCATTAGAAATTATTTAACTCTTTGAGACGTAGTGGTGTTAAAAGTGTCCCACCTTTTTTATGAGTAAATATGCATGGTGGAACATTTTTCCTACCACATTGGAACACTACAAGTACTACTTGCACAAAAGTTCAATTTTATTTTATTCCCTTATTAATAGAAAGAAATCAAGTTTGTTGAATTTGTTGTTTGAAAATTGTTGTTTTTCTGTAGAACAAATACATTTTGTATGAAACAGAGGATGTTTATTAAGTGAGAACAAAGTTGAGACAAAGCAAATTGCTTGATTAAGCAATTACAGAGTCATCCGCTTCAGTAACTTTATCATATACAAGAGGCATTGAAATTTAATGTAGTGTACTCTTCCTTCTGGTTAAATTTAAACACGAAGGGCAAAATATCCCCTTGGAAATTGCATTTATGTTACGTAAGTGGTAATTTATACTTTAATAAAGCTTGGGTATATTTTTAAACTGTTTCATATGTAAAGGGTAGCATGTGACTAAAACTTTTTTGTGATAATTTACACAAGTATCATTATAAAAGAACAGAAAAAGAACAATATTCTAAGCGAAAGTAAATCAATGTCTCCTACTTAAATTAACCCTTTAGACTCAGATGTTCCCCTTGAAGGGACCTCAGCATTGATTAGCGATGAAGGAGATTAAACTTATTCCACCACAGCTCTTTCAGAAATACATGTTTCCCTGAGGTTTTCTATTTAAATGGAAATTTTCTATTACTGGAAGACGTTCACAATAGAAATTGTTGCTAAAACATGCAAGTAGAAAATGTTAAATATTGGTAGCTTCCAATTCTAGCTACAATTTAAAGAAAAAACGATTCGCTCCTTCCCATACATTCCTGAATAGCACGAAACGAGAAAATAAAAAGGAACGTCCACCAAGGAACCTGCCTTTACATTCAATCACCCGAAGTTACGTCCATAAAAGCTGCAAGGCAGTACCCATAGACGTTTCGTGTAACACGATTTTGCGGAACTTCGTTCCTCGACGCGTGAACCGCGGTTTTGAATTCAGCCCGCGTTCCACGCTAGTATTGGCTGCAAAAAGAGGACGCGGGAGGGAAAAGGGGGTAGAGAAGGCGAAGAAAGAGAGAGAGAAAGATCGAACCCCATCAATTTCAGAAGGCGTGAGAGGAATACACGGCGATAAAGCGAACGGAGCATCGTGCGTGCACGAACGCGCCCGACAAATTCTGTACACGTACAGCTCCGCGCGCCTCTTCTTTCTTCCGTTATCCTTCCCAGCACGCAACGAAATTCAAGCACGGCGAAAAAGGGCGCAACGAGTGTCTACAGGGGAGCGTAATGTCTGCTGACAATGAGTGCTATCCCTCCTGTCTCCAGTTGCATGATTACAGTGCTACAAGAGGTAAAAAAAAAGAGGAACGTAAGAGCCAGAGAGTGGAAGGGAAGAGAAAAGCCTCGAGCGCGATTGCTGAAACTGGCCGAAACTTTTCCCAGCCGGAAGAGATAAGGAAAGATGGACGCGCGGTACAGGGTGATTCATCTAACTTGACGAATTGTAATTGCACTCGATTCTGTTTCCACGCGAACTTCTTTTACACGAGATTTAGAAAAAAGATTTAATGCTCTTTTTTACGCGACTCATTTTGATTTAGCACGAGCGACCTAAATTCTGAGAAGAAAATTTTGCTCTACTTTTATTTTGATAACTGCGACACTGGAGACGTGGAGCACGAAGACAATAACCAAAACACTTCCAGTGATAGCAGTAATATTGCAGTCTTATGCAAACGTATGCGTGACAACGAATAAAATCTTTTTATATGTAACTCGTATTACTTTGCCTAATTTTTGTGCTCATAAATTAGTGACATGGGGGTGCTGTACAGTTCCATACAAAGATTTTTGTATTTTTTTCATAAACTGGGGAACTAAAGAATTAAAGAAAAGAAGACTCATTATATTAAACGTTATCGATAATATCAAACAGAAATAGGGGGTGCTGCAGTTCCACAGTGCCTACACGCGAGCCGCCACTGGTATTGTTCGCTGTGTGAACGTTTGTGAAGCAAAAATTCCACGACTTCGAAAAGGAATTATTCTCTTTCTATATCGCTTTTACATAAAACCTTAAAGACACGTGTCTTTTGATTTTTTCACCAGTAGATCTTACATTTTGTTTACGCAATGGGTGCTATACAAATTTAGCGAATTGACAAGACTAACTCTAAATTATAGTATTCAGTAATGCACTATATTCGCTTAAATTCTACATTCAATTGCCCTCGCAATTGTGTTCCTCGAAATTGTGCAACTGTTGCTTCGTAACGTAAACAGTTCACGAGCAAACTCAACCTGCCAAGTTAGGTGAACCACCTTGTATACGAAAGTAGTACATGCTCGGATAACCCTGACAAGGCTAGATTTCCGTCTCTAGCCGGATAAGGAGTCAACCCCTTCAACGCCATATCTGTACCAGAGGAAGTATCGGTAATTTATTCTCCTCCCGTCTATTTTAAGGTAAAGGTTGCCTCCCTCTATTTCGGTGAGACCATAACAGCGAACGGCGTCCGTCGATAATAGGGATCGTCATCTCTTCTAGCAGTCTGCGCGATTACAGTGGCCGCAACCGTGAAAACGGAGATGATAAGGAAACGAGAAGCTTCTGTTCCGGCGGAGATAAAAGAAAATGGCAGTCTCGGGGGCCGCAGACATCTCGGAAATTCTTTCGTAAATTCTGGAATAACCGGGAGCCATGGTTCTTTTCTTCGGTTGTTTTTCTGTTACGAATTTCCCGCGGTTTGAAATGAACTTCTTATAATGGGGGCTGGTTGCCAGTGGAGTAGGATGCTGTTATCCGGTTTATGTAGGAATTTCAATTATTCCATTCAGCTCTGAGACTCTCTCATTGCTAAGGATTCCTTATATTATATTCTCTTCCTCTCTGAAGATTCCATCTGGCGTATTATTTTCTGTTAAAATATATCATGTTTGTCTATAATTTTGTACATTTAGTTGTTATACTTAATTATAATATTATCTACCAAGCAATACATATTTAGTACTTAAAAATATCTAGTATACTTAGATATGTATTGAGTTAAGTATCTATTGGAAAATTCACACTACACATATACAATGTAAAAAATACAAATGCCACTGTAAATAAAATTAATATTTTTATACCTGAACAGCAATAATAACCAACGCTGAAACAAAGAACCGTATCCCACCGAATGTATTTCATACGAAGCGAACCATTAATCAGTTCCAAACGGCAAATCAATTTTTGGGGCCATTAAGCGTGCATTAGCGATTTTTGCGGATCATACTACGAAGCATTTCTCCCGGGAAAATGGTCGACTATAGTGTTTGTTGGCGGTGAATACCGATTCCCGTTAAGCTGTCTGATTACAAGAGAACAAAAGGATTGGAGGAGATCGAAGCACAATGGACGTATTGCGGAAGGAGCATTTCATATCAGAGCAGATAATGAAGAAGAGCCTAAGAATCGAAATGGCGTTTCCTATTGTTTGAAATTTTCCAACGACAAATAATTCATCTGTACGACGCGTTATACCGTTCGCACCTTATTCAATATTTCAATATACTTTACAGAGATTCTAACAATTGTAATTTGAAAGAAGGAAATACAGCAGCGGCCACAAAAAGTATCAGCACGCTACTGTATTTACTTCAACGCTTATTTTCTGTTTCTAACAATCGAGATGACGATTCAAAATTATTATACACCGACTTTCGAGTGTTTCGTTTGAAACGAAGAATCAATCCACACAATCGAGTAGCTGTCGCGCAGTTCAAGCTTCCTCGAAGGACAGAACGACGTCCCTATCAGCGTACAAAAGAACCCGAAAGATTTCAATAAATCTTCGCAGCCGACACCTGTCGCGGGCTCCGTCGCTCAAAACAAATCGATTCTCCCGCGAAAATTTCGCCAGCTCGACGGCTTTCTTCCTCCCTCCTCCTCGCCCCCCAGCTGACATGAACTTTCTCGCTTGAAACGCGCCAATTTTCGCGGCGTCCCCCTCCGATCGGCTCGAAATCAAGATACAGTGCCTGGCACACGTACACGCGCGTAATAATACACGCAAAATTCTCCTGCGACGCGTCGCAGTCGAACACAAAAGGGGTGAGCGTCGGGATAAGGCAAGAAGGGTCTCTTCTAGGTAGCCGAACGTGCGACGCTGCACGTTATCGCGACCCTCCACGGGGAGACATTACCTCGTCCCTTCGTGTATTTCGTACGCGCGCTCCCTCGCACCCGTTCGTCCGCGCGGTCCGCGCGTATGCGACGCTCGTTCGCCATCTCCGTCTCGGCCGGTCGATAACGCGTACGTCCTCCCTTCGCGTTGCCACCGCTCGCTCGACGGTGCTATCGTTATTTCCCCCGGTGGTCTGTATGTCCCCTACCACCGCGCCACTTCCATCGGCTCCTGCTTGTTCGTTCCCCGTGTCGTCCTTGCTCCATCGCCCGCTTACCCTCGACGATTCTCCTTCTCCCTCGCGCGCAGCCGGCGCGGCTCGTATATCGGTACGAAAAATGTTCCGCGCGATGCCCACCGCTATTCCGCTTCAGCTTTTACCACCGATTAGTCGTGTACCATCGAATTTTTCTGATACGATTCCGACAAAGAATTCCCGCGATGACTACGTGTCGAATATTGGATGCTCGATGGGCACAGAGGAGGAAATCGATAACGCCGCGTTCCGGAGAGTTTTTCTTCTCTGCTCTCGGCTGTTCATTTGTCTCGTGACGGATGTCGGGAAGCGACGTTGTTCCTTGGTTTCGCGTTTCAGGAACGGGATAATCTAAAAAGTGACATTTTCTGCTCCTCACTTTCTGTCAGACACTCCGCTGGTTTTAGTCCCTCTTCGCCGAGGGGAACCCCTTGCCATACCGTGACATCGGGTAGAAGACGAGCGATGGAGGGGAAGGGATGAGATCACTGTTGACTCGTTCGCGCGTGTTCAATCGCCTCCTTCGTGACAGAGGTGCACAACGCTCGGCTTTGCTCTGGCAAATTTTGCGGAAAAGCTTCGTTAAACGGTTTAACTTCATGGACGTATATACTATATCTTTATTCTACTGTACCCATGTACTATAATTTTATTCATAGTATGAACAACTTTTCTACGTTATTGTTCTTGCGAAAATCGCCTTGTTTCGACTTTTAAAAGTTTCATATTTTTGAATCTTTTAAACGGCCAAAAACTAATTGAAGGGTTAAATATGATTTTGAATTCGTTTTCTTACAAATCTCGTAACAATCGTGAGAAATAAAGAACGTTCAAACGTATGCAAATGCTTAAATTATAGTACGAAGGTGTTATACTTTATTACGTGAAAATATACGTACGATATACATCATGGAAACGAGCCCAGTTCATCGCGTTAAAGCGTGACTCGACGTCATAAACGTAGCTACTATACTTAATAACAGAGAGGTCTTTTTCCTCTTTTCTTATTAGATTTTGTTGTACTAGTACATAAAAAAGCTCAATATTGAAAAGAGGTTCTTTACTCTACACCTACTTTCCATCTTTTAAATTGGAGGTTATAGTTCTTTCTGGAATCAGGTACCTTTTACACTCTCTTCAATTAAATACACTGAAATAAATGTAACTTGAATTATTAGTATATTATAACGTTTATGAACACTTTTAATCGATTTAATGCATGGTATGCTTCCTGATATCTGAAGTTGGGCACCCCTGATACATATAGATATCGCGGTCTCCCGACATTTCTCGTCCGACCGAGACTGACGAGACCACTGTGTTTCCATTGGTCAACCCCAGCAGCGTCTTAAAGCTACCGCGCTTTCAATTACACGCAAACGACTGCGCGTGTGTGTACGCCTTGAAAATGTTGCAGAACATGAAAGAACTGCTCGCATCCTGCTAAAGATTGATCTTGGAAGGGTTACGAGCGACAATGGAAATGTTTCAAAGTTCGCGTTACCGTTAAGATATCCACGAATGGAAAAAGGAAAACGTTATCTCCAATAAAAGCATGAAAAATTGAAAAAGGAAGTAACAAGATTTATATAGAGAAAAAGTTGGAGATTAAGATTCTACTTGTGATTTAACGGAGCGAATTAAACGGAGTAAAAAGATCAGTAGAGATCTCAACATTCGCGTTAACCGTCGAGGAACATTTAATTTTTTTCTCGCGCAACTTTCTACCACTTTTATCCGCGCGCGATACTGTCGGGCGCGCGCGCGGCGTCAAAGCATTCGTAGGGTTTTCACGCGAGTTTTTCGAGTCCTAGGCACTGAAATACTTTTATTCGGCCGATTCGCACGTATTTCACTCTTCCTTTGACCACTACCGAGTAGGTCGTGTATAATCTACACGATATGCCGGCTAAAGAGCAGACAGGAACGGCGGAGGGAAGTCGGGTAGGCGGGAAGTGGGTGGTAAGATGGTGGGGGGAGAAAGTGCACCGTGCACGGGCCACTCTGTGTACGAACTACATCAAAGTCTATCTAGATTCCAACGTTTCTCCCGTTCTTTTTTCCTCTCCTTTCTGTTTCAGGCGTTTTCGCGTGGGAAGGGACCTGCATCGCCACCGATTCACTCTCTACTTCCGATGCATGCGCGAACGTAAATATATATCTTCCTCCTCCCCTCGTCCGCTACCTTTCGTCGTTTTCTTGATCTCGCCGGTCGAATGAGAAGGCTATTTGCGGAAGATATGGGTCGGCCACCCCGAATAGGGAGGCTGCTCGGCCTGACTCTTTTTCTCGAGCGTTTCCCCGGCTTTGAAGGCGAACGCGTGCACCTTTATGAAACGGTTTACGTCGTACAAACGATGAGCAGCACGCCTCTATTAATCTACCCGTCCAAGCAACTGGACATCCTAACCCCGCATCGCGTGCTTTATACCGCTAACCGTTCAGTTTTGTCAAGTAAACTGGACGGTCCCCGGCCTTCCCCTCTGCCTTCGGGAAACCATGTAATATAATACCAGCCTCAGCTGCCACCAGAGGTCAATACGGACTACATTAACGATGCATGGTAACAGCGCAGTGGCTGCTGTTCTTAAAAGCACAATCTCTCCCAATTACGTT
Source organism: Xylocopa violacea (assembly GCA_963969225.1). NCBI lineage: Eukaryota > Metazoa > Arthropoda > Insecta > Hymenoptera > Apidae > Xylocopa > Xylocopa violacea. The sequence goes on from CAXAJV010000008.1 coordinate 21,082,461, forward strand.
AATCTTTCTCATTCATTAAAGTCATTTCATTCATTGGAGTATAATTTTAATAAATATCATCTCAAAGTTCAATGAAGATGAATCGAATTAAGAATTGAGGGTTACAGTATTTTTTTCTTTTTTTTTTCTACAGTTCCCCCATGGGGGCAATGAAAAAAAGGACAGTTTCCAGGCTTCTTTGTTTACTTTCAATACGAGCTGAGACATTGGACGAGCAAAGAAGACGGAAAATGAGAGAGGGAGAATTTGACTGCTTCTTTCTCGCAACGTTCCATAAATCAAAGTTGCTCTTCTCATTGTTAAATGAATGGAACGGTACACAAAGAAGCTACGATTTCAAGGGGATGATTCCCAACGTGGATCGGGCAGATAGGCGGAATAATGAGCGAGGAAGAATCACGAGGCTACTTGACGCTAATTGCGCAGGACGCTTATCGTTACATTTACTTAGGAAACAGTCTGTTCGGTGTATGTATATGCATCACAAACACTAACGACTCGAGTAGTTTGACTAATGATCGTGGAAAAAAGGACAGAGAATAATGACCTCCGATCGTCGCTTGCATTTACATTCCGCTAATCTGTACGGAACCAATAAACACCAACAAAACAATCATCTTACATAGAAGTTTTCAATCTTCTTCGTTGCCGTCCTGTACGCAAATCGATAACTCGAACCCCGATATAAAAACCACGCGTTACGTGCTTTCTTTTTCATTTCACCTCTTTTTTTCTTCCTTCTCTTCGCTCCTATTAATTCGTTACTCCGGTGCGATACGCTAGAAGCTCGTTAACTTCCACAAAAAAAAAAAATGTGGAAGGGAAACCGAATGTCCGCTACGCGTGTGCGAAGTACTGTAACGTAACGTAGAGTCACTCAAACTTTCGAGACAAGAGATACGTGCGTCATCGAGGTGCGAGGGTGATGAAAAGATCAATGCACGAAGCAGTCCTGCCGACTGCTTTTAATCGCTACAAATAACATTCTCGTCTCGATTCGACTTATTCACATATTCCTTTCTATGCGCATGTATATAAAATTAAAATATCTTCGAGGGATATATGAAAATTTTCTCACAGTACTCTCTGCAGAGAAACCAGGACATTACATTTTTCTGAATACTTGTTCGAATCCATTCATCCAATTATTTAATGATAGTAGCATTTACGTACAACCTTTTAACAGAGAAAAGATATTTTATTATTATATAGTATTAGAATATAGTATAAGAATGAATCATGCGAATGTTGATTAAAAAACAAAACTGATTCCAGATAAAAGCACGCACAGTACTGGTTGGAGAGTAGCGAGCGTTTTATGGAAAATATTACGAATGATTTTTAGTTAGAGAAAGTCGACTCTGCCTGGTGTGTCGGTGCAAATAAAATCGGACCCTAAATAGCACGTCTGGCGAGGGGTTAAAACACCCGTTGGAAATAAAAAAGGCGCTGCGCGCGCGGTCCTTCTGCATAACGGCATGTGTGCCCCCTCCCCTTCCCCCTATGTTTACATGTGTAACTTTATAATGGACATGTGTGTACAAATTTCGAATGATACGCACGCCTCGATTGACGATAGCCTGTATGACCGTAAAACTAGTTGCAACCCGTGAAAGGTCGCGTTGAAGCTTCGCGGACGCTGGTCGCTGAGAACGCACGAGAAATCCATCGAAAATTATTACCGCGAACGATACGAAATTAATGGGAACACGCTTTTGTTACTTTCAAGGGCTTACGAATTATCCAAATGACTGTTCTCGCGAACGCGACTGTTATCCGGTTTAAAAACGCGGGTCTAATTATTTAATTGAATTTAATTGAAACCGGTGCGTGTAGCTGCGCGATCGGAACGATAAAGAGTCGGTGACATCGGCTTGAAGCAGAAAAAGGGAGACGGAGAGCAGACCTCGAGTGCAATTATTCGAAATTGTTCTTTCGCCTACCGTGATCTCGATGGATGTAAAAAAGTCATCGAGTCGAAGCGATCAGAAAAATGGAGATATATCGAACGGTAAATATTACAGTACGACAGGATTTTAACGAAACCGAATCTGTTCGTCTCTTTTTTAAAAGCCTTGGAGAGACTGTTCTATTTTTATGATCGCTAATCAATGAAATTATTAATATCTTTAATAATAAATCTTAGCTCATACAGGGACTATATATTTACGATAAAATATGAACTTTAGTGTAATTTAATAACGAATATTAATGTATATTAAGAATTAAGAAATGGTAGCTTAATAAAGATAAGAAAGAATGTAATAAAATTACACTAAATGATATTTTAAATAACGACTGAACCGTTATTGTGAAAGTGATCGAATAAAACCAGTGCGACTTACGTTTCTTGTGTAATCTAAGTTCGGCACGGTCAGCCAAGGTAAATCGGATACGTATGCACGAAATTTCTCTTCAAAGTCGAGGACGTCGGCCGCGTCATACCAAAGTACCACGTGCACGACCTCGAACTTTTTCCTCCTTTCTACTCCTCGGCTGGTGCTCTCCGCGTCCCGGTCATTCTCCGCGTGCGACGTCGACGAGTTGACATTCGTGTACAAGTCGAGCAGCTGATGCGTAAAGTCATCGGAGGCAGTACTCGGGTTCATGAAACTAAAATACACACCGATCACCTCACAAGTCGGCCGGCCGTCCTCGTCGACGAGCATACCACTTTCATCGCACGGTTTTGTGTCCTGCTGATTAAGCTGACTGCACTGCGACAGGTGTTTACCGAACAGTTTATGCTGCCAGCAGACCGGTTTCGCGGCGCCCGCTGATGACCTTTTCGTTACGTTCTCCGAGCTGGATGATGCCTGCTCGCTATAGCACGCGGCCATCACACGTAACAATTAGCCCGTTTCATTCACCGGCGACACGCACCGACAAACCGTCCGTTTCCACCGCTTCGAATCGAACTCGCTGCTCCTTGCCGTCAACGCCGACTGATTGACGTTTCGTTGTCTCCGGAACCCTGCGACCAATCACGAACGGTTCGATCCGGTCGAACCCGAACCTGCCCGAATTGAGCCGATGAAAGCGCGCTTTTTCACTGTACCGATATACATTGAAATTATTCCCGTTTTCTTTCATTAAAATCCATTTACATGTACATCGCTCGAGTTGTAGAAAATTAGGAGATAAAATGCGCCAATATTTATCTTGTTCTACATGCATTCTAAGTATTTCTAGGTGCTCGCTTTGCTTTGCTACTGCGATTATTATCGTGCTACATTTTACATAAATCATAAAACAAATCAGTGTTTCATCGATCGCATTTGTTGTGCGTTACATGCGATATAATATATAAATTTTAAGCTAGAGAGAGCGAGAGAGCGAAAGAAAGAGAGAGAGAGAAAGATAAATAGATAAACAGGAAGCCAGAGAAAAAGAGAGAGAGAATACAATAAGCATGTCACAAACAAATAATATTACAAAAATCACTAATAACGTGCAATATAATTTGCAAATATTTTGTTAATTAATATGTATATGAAAAAATTATGAAATAAGATTGATTGTACTTTGATAATGCATAATATTGCACAGTAATATTTATTGCTAATAAATTTTTGTAATGAAACATAATTTATTAAAAATTGTAGTTATATCATTGCTTCATTAATTTTCAGCTAAGATTTAAGTTATTTGTTCTTTAAATTTCTAATATAAAGTCAATCAAAATGTACCAGTGGTCGATATTGAGGTTTTGTTACGAATTTAACTAATTTAAGTAGCACGCCAACGTGATACAACCTGGACGCAAGTAAAACCGGCAAACGTCAAAATATTTTTAATTTGCAATTTAAATTGAAAATTAATATACACAATTAAAACATGGATGCTGCAGTGATTAGAAATGTATTGAACTATTGCTATGTTACGTTTACTAATCCATCATTTATTCATAACCTCTATCGTAGATACTACCTATATGAGAAGAATGATAAAACCACAATTTCATACAATAACGTTAATCTTTTTTTATAGATGAAGGATTTTCAACTTCTGTTCAATCAAATGTCAGAAACATGCTTTAAAACGTGTGTGAGTACATTCCTGTCGAGAGATACTTCTACTGATGAGGTGTGTTTTCATAATTTGTTTCAATAAAATGATTTTGCTTAATGTGTATTTACTTATTATGATCATTGAAAATAAAGATATTTATATACTGCAAGATATGAAACGTTGCTGTTGCTATACAGTACATTTTTAATTTGCTACAGGCTCTATGTGTAGAAAATTGTTCGGGCAAACACATTAATGCTAATCACAAAATAATGGAAATATTTATGGAAGTGCAACCAGTTATTGCTCGCAAGAATATGGAAGAATACCAAAGGGCTCAAGCGGCCTTAGAAGCAACACAAAAAGAACAAAACCCTCAAAACACTACCTAGTTAATTTTGTACACTGTTTAAGTGTACATTTTTAGAAGTTACATTCTTGTACAATAAACTGTAAAATATTTTTTTAAACTAAAGTATACATATTTAAAAACGTATAACTATTTCTTATTTATTGGTATTTGTACCACTATTCAGATTAATGCTTATAATCTATAAAATATTTATGAAAAAAATTGATGTTAAGTAACTTTTTTATTCTTTCAATTACATTTTTCCTTCATTTTTAAATTGAAGCTCAATAATTAAGCAAATATAATATTAATTAACAAGAACTCTGTAAAAAGCAAGATATATAAGCATTCATTTATTATATGGAGTTTGTATACACAGAATATACACACATTAACGTCATGATTAGGAACATAATATAGTTAGCTACTATACGTTTTATAAATTAAAATGTGCTTCAACTGCATATTTCAAGTTATCCTTGGCCTTATTTCTAATTAATAAATATAAGATTTTATCTGTATTTCATTACAGTACTTGTTTTTGTCTAAACATTCTTTAAAAAAATGTTGCAAAATAACAAAACAGTTTTTGTAGAATCATAGCAAAATGTTAAAAAGAAAGTAACATTCTTCAGCAGTGATGTATTAAGTTTCTATATGACTTGCTTTAGAAAACAATAATTACTATTTTTATGCCATGTATTATATATAATTGTTGCTTTATCATATCATTATTATTCTAAACATAAATGCAGATTTACAATGAGAATCTGCAAAAATTTGAAAAGTATAGTAAACTGTATATTCAATATACAATTCACTCATACATATTATATATATATATATGTCTCTGAAAATTTGTATCATGATCACATTGGAAGGGTTGTTTTAAAACATATGATAAAATGCATTGATAATGTTATAATATTAATAGAGATTCATTTTTCTACCTTAAATTACTATCAATGTCGGTGTAAACTATGAGCACAAGCAACAAACAATAATGACAATGTACATACATTCATTATAACTATACTAAAAATTTTCTATTTATGAAGCGTAATGATTTGTAATGTCTCAATATACACAATATGTATGGCTGCTTGAAAATTAAATATATACAGGGTGCCTAAAAACCGTGGCACAATCGTTCAGGTGATGATTTTACATGCAAAAATAAATTGAAGAAGAAAAAGAAGAACATTTTCTTGTTTAATGTTCTATTTTCAAAAAAATTTAGTTTCAAACTTGATTTTCTCAAAAACAAACCACACATGAAAAACTTGTCTCCTTTTTTTGTTGACCTATTTTTGCATGCAGAATCACCATCCAGCTGGTTGCACCATGATTTTTTAGACACCCTGTATACATAAATAACGTCAATGTACCTATACGAAAGTATATAAAGTCATAATTTCAATTCATTTGATTTTTAAATATTCACTTTAAAAAATGACTAGTTTGAATCTGTCTTGCAACAGTTAAATATTTTTCTTTTGTTTAAATATAAATATCTTCAATCAAAAGTGATTGTGTTTAATGAAACAATACTATCGTATTAGTAAAAAGCAAAACAAGTCTCTTTGTTTATAAATACGTAAAAATATTTTAAAGATTAAATTTTATAATTATGCATTATTTCTTGTTTTTTATATGATAATATGCAATAAAAAAATAACTTATTCTGTACGGATTTAAATGTCCGTATGTAACAGTATGTAAATATATCAACTACTCAAGTAATTTTGTTAAAGAAAGTAACAAAATTAAGTAAACGCGATTATAAGCAACCTTGTTGATATCAATTGCACAAAAAAGTGTTGCTAATATAAAAATAAGTTTAGGCTAATTTTAAGTATGAGATATTTTCCATCCTTTCAAAAATTGTTGATTTTAGTGCAAAATCTAATAGATACAGAAAAAAATTATAAATAAAGTCGATATTTAAGTATAAAAACTAAGAAAATACTCAAAATTTAATCTATCGGATATTTAAAAATGATAGTATCAAATTTTAAAAGTATACAATACTCATTAAAATATAAGAAATTGTTTAGTAAACATTGATTGAAAAATTGTTTCCTAATTATAATATGAACGACTCATTTAGTTGAAAGTTATAATTTATTTCTTACACTAAATTGAGCATATCTCCTAGGAGATTAATGTACGTTTAAAAGTAGCACATTTTGTTTTGTTTCATTGTAAGCTATATATACGTTATGTATTGTTTTTATAGCTTTTGATTCATGTTTTAATTCCCGAATTGTATGAACTGAAATGTTATGTTTGTTTACGTTTATAAATAAAAATAAAAAATGTTTTATATGTAAGAAACACATGATCATTGGTCCTATGTTTATTAAACATTTTTTTTTATTTTAATGACTAATCATTCAGTAATACTTGTATACTCTTAAAATTTGGCAGAATCTGTTTTTAATATCCTCATATCGAAAGTACACGGAATTTTTATAGAGAGAACTCTCTTATTTTTTTTAAATTAGATTTAAGCGAATAAAAAATGTAAATAAAAAATACATTTTTACTATATAAAATGGAATGAGAAGTACCAAAATTATCTACTCCGTGAACTTGTTTTACTTCATTAAATTTACCTATTAGGAAAGATAAAATGTATTCCCTACATTGGTGCAAAATGTAATATAACTAACCAATCAATACTGTTTTATACATACTGTAAAATTCAAAGCTCAGTATATATCATGATATAGTTTATGTATTTACATTAGAACTTTTCTAAGTAGTCAGATATAAAAATTAAATATCTATTGCCTTTTTAAAGTTTTGTAAGTGATAGTAAGCGTTGCTATCGAATAAAGAGAACCTTCACCAAATCCTTCAACAGACATATTCTTGTCCATTAACTGTTGCATACAATTATTAGTTATATAACTAAGACTCACTGATATATACTATACCACCCGAATACTGGCCAATGTTCAAAGCATAAGTGAGAAAAATTTCAATCCGTTTTTACATCATTATCCATTCTTGTCACAGAAATTATTGAAATTTTATAGCAGTGTCCTTTAATACGTTTTCAAGAGTTTTTCTGAAAGTTGTTCTACCATGTCATTTCCTTTGCATTTAAAGAGAAATTCGTATGGACGAATGCGTTTGTATAATTCATGTTTCACACACAATTTGGATTTATTTCTTCTAACGTAACTACTGTTCAAGCCACGATGGTAAAGATGAATTCGGCGATTTAACTTTTATATTAAATTGTTTCAATGTTGCTTCCAATGCAGTTTGATTTCCAGAAAAATAAGCGGACACTGCATTGTGAAACAGTAATAACTGCTTATGCATTACTTTGATCTGTAATGAGAGTATTAAGAAGTTTCTTATAATACTTCTTCAATTTATATATAATCAAATAAGTAAAACAATTAAATAAAATAAGTAACATATAATGTAAAATAAACATACCCTGTTTTCATCTAAAAATTTAAGTTTAATCGAAACATCTGATCTTAGTTTTTCAAAGTTTTGTTTATGTTCTTCATAATTAGCTTGAGCTGCTTCTAGCCTTGCCGCATTACTGCTATCATTTTTTGTTACTTGAGCTAACGCTTCAAGATCTGTTCTATAGGCATCATATTCTATTCTGTAAGCAGATCATATTTTTTAATCTATAAATATTACAGATATTAGCACAAAATACAATAGTTCATGAAATTATTCAAACATTTACATTTGCAACAGAAGTTCTATCAAACGAAATATGTATCTCTCATTTACAACAATAACATATTATAATTTGAAAACGATTTTGTGAAAAACAAGTTTAGTTACTTAAGGCCCAAATATTGTAAAATTAAGAAATTACCTTGCCGTTTCATACTGTCGTACTGTAAATAATGTGTCTTCAATAGTTTTGTTGCATAGTGTGTTTACAGAAGAAACAAAAAAGTTTAAGGCCCCTAGTAAGGTTTCACCGTTTTTAGTCAAGTTTCTCTGAGTTTCTGAATTATATAGAAACTCCTCTTGTAACTCTGGTGATTTTTGTGCCAATTCAGAAAATGCTTCTCCTAAAGCATGTTGCGTCTGAACAACATGATGAAAATGAGAAGCTAATGCTCTAGATAATCGTAAAACATTACAATATTTTCTTTGAGTGTCTCTTAGTAATTCAATCTGTGTTTCAAGTTCTATAAATGTGAAGGTTATTTTACAAAGGTATATATTATGATTAATATCTATGACTAACAATTTTGTTATAGAGAATTTTTACCTGAGTCTACTGTACGCGATGTTTTTCCAAGTTTCTCATACATTAATTGTCTTGTACACTTGTACGTGGAAATACTCCAATTCTTAATACTCTCGATTTTACTCTGAGCTGTGCGCATTGTTTGCGTATCACCATTTTGAATAGGTGTATTTGGAGATACTGTTATCGCTATTGCATATAAAGACACATTGTTAGCTTTAAGATTGATTACTTACCATAGATTTGTTACATTGAAATAGCACAGGAATTACTTACACATTTGAGATGTAGGACTATTTAATGTTAAATTTATTGTGGCCGGTCTAGGTTGATTATCATTAGTGCAATTGTTTGGAACATGAGGTGGAGGAGTTCCGCTATGAACTGCGCCGTCGCTGTCATTTAAAGATGGAGCATCTTTTAACATTTCATGGATACTTCGCTCCATTCCACCTAATGTAACAGCTACATATAAAATAAATAAAAATTATACTTCAATATATTTAAAACAACAATGTGAAAAACATAGAAGTAATTATTCTTAAATAACTTATAACTAACGTTTAGATAAACACACTTCAAGATGGATATTGAATAATGAAATATATCCTGAAAACTGTGTCTTAACAAATCTAATTAACAAATGTTAAAAGGTGTTAATCAAAACATTACTTAAACTTAAATTTTAGAAGGTTGAAATTATGTCAAGAATAGTTACAGAATTTTCGTAAGAATATTTGATAATGAAAATAATGATTTATTCTGAGAAACGAGTTAAAGATTTTGTAAAAAAAAGGAAATGTTTACGCGAAACCGCCATTTTTTTATAATACATATCTTAAAAATTGTTATATATAAACAGAAAAACCTTGAAATATGACAAACGGTTGCAAGTATTATGGTTTATTATGGCATATTAATCTTTGTTTGATTAACAGAATGATTTTATTCATTGAACGGATCGCATAAATAAAAGGTAAATGAAGAACTGTCATTTGACACCTGTTTTAAAAGCAAATATGGTTAAGCTAATCTTTATTCGTGTATATTAACGTTACGTCGAAAGAATGAAGAATTAGCGTCTCTATAAAGTGAACTGGACATTATTTTAAGATAATACTTACTACAAATTCAGAAGATGAGAGTAATTTCTACTATGCTTAAAACTTCAGAACGAATCTTTATAATGCTTCATGAGAGATGCGATATACGAAGCTAGGTGGCGTACATTACAAATGATTTTTGGAAACACCCGAAAAATCAAATTTATCACATAATTTCGTTCTATTTATTTTGTACTGTATGGAACTACTTCTTATACTTTTTTAAATATATAGTACAATCAAAATATAGTCATTTATAATTGAAGAATAATATAGATCGTTAACAATTGTATGATACAATTACAAATATTATACTTTACAGATATTTTACAAATTTATTTCTTAAAAATCAATTCGAAACTTAATGCACAAATATTTGAGGATTTTAAAATTCTTACGTATTAGTAATATCAATATTTTATTACTTGCGAAGGTTTTATAACTGTTGTAATAATTATATATTATTGACAATAATTAAAATGGTCAGTTTATCAACTTTTGGTCAGTATATTCTAGGGACATTTTAGCTTAGGTTATTTTAAACGACAAATTTAGGTTGGATTAGTTAAATTAATAAACGAACAATATAAAGCAGAAAAAACACAGTATTTTACACTCATTGTAAGTTAAAATACAAGCCTATATCTTTTCTAAACTATTTGTATTTTAGATCGAGTACGCGTACTGTGTTGTTGCATATTCTATGATCAAAGTCAGAGCATATGGTGGTGTGCAAGTGTGGAAATTCCTTCGAAGAGGTTGTAAAGGAGTTTCTTCCACGTTTTTAGTTTTGATAGGTATGTACATATTTGTATATGTGTGTATTAAGTATTATGAAGCAGTGGCATAAGATATTTGGCAAAAATTAGTTTTATTAATTGCGCGGTATATTTATAAAATCCCAGTCCTGTGTTAGCACATTTTACTATCAATTGCATGAGGTTAGAAACTCGTGATAAAGTCAAGCATTGTATTTTCATGTATTATGCATTTCGAACGAATTTGTAAATATACTCAATATTCTGTATATATTTGTTTTATATTAATTTCACATCTTTTATTTAATACCTTAGCCAAAGAACCGGCTATTCGTTTCTGTTGAGATACCTGTAGAACATATGTTGAATTATGTTTTATACAGTTTAATTATTTGATTAATTCATTCAAAGAAAAAAAGTTTTGTATAATCTGAAATTATTTGATTACATTTTAATAATACAATAAATGTTAAGTAATACTTATAATTGTGTGAAACTGCATATTCTTCTTTTAAATACACTATTCAAGTTTTGTGACAAATCGGTAGTACCAACCTCTTATTTGCTGTATTTAATATATCTGACATTGAAGTATATATTTTATTTAAAATGTAGTATCTGCATATATTTTATATTGTTTGGTTTAATTCCTTTTTTTGTATTATTTTTAGGCGGGTAAAAATCTTACCATCATGCCACCAAAAAAGTCAATGGAGGAAACCGATCGGTTAACCCGTATAGCTATTGTTAATTCCGATAAATGTAAACCAAAACGGTGCAGACAGGAATGCAAAAGGTCTTGCCCAGTAGTGCGGATGGGCAAACTTTGTATAGAAGTCACTCCAAATAGTAAGATAGCATCGATATCTGAAGAACTATGCATTGGATGTGGTATTTGCGTCAAGGTATGGCATAGAATTTTATAGAGAATCCAGATTTTTTGCCATAAATTATTTATAAACATATGTGTCTTAATTAGAAAGAGTTATACTTTGCTCAGAGAGATACAAAATGCATTTTGTGCATACCAGTAATGATGAACTTAGAAAATCTAATTCTTTTATTTCTTATTTCCAGAAATGTCCATTTGAGGCAATATCTATCATTAATCTTCCTAGTAATTTAGAAAAAGAAACTACGCATCGTTACTCAAAGAATTCATTTAAATTGCATAGACTACCTATTCCACGTCCCGGAGAAGTATTAGGTCTAGTTGGTACTAATGGTATTGGTAAATCAACTGCCCTTAAAATTTTGGCAGGCAAGCAGAAGCCTAATTTGGGTCGATTTTCAGTATGTATAGTTACACATATTGCTTGTAGAATATGATTAATATAATTTGTTTATCAATTCTCTAGACCTGTAGACTAATCATTAATTTTATTAATCCAGGACCCACCAGATTGGACAGAAATTTTAAGTCATTTTAGAGGTAGCGAATTGCAAAACTATTTTACGAAAATATTGGAAGATGATTTAAAAGCTCTCATTAAACCTCAGTATGTAGATCAAATTCCTAAAGCTGTAAAAGGCACTGTGCAACAGCTTTTGGACAAAAAGGATGAGTGCAAAAATCAATTAGAGATTTGTAAAATGCTGGGTAAGCTTATGTTGGTGTTAAAAATTTATATTTACAAGATTTTTTTTAAATCAAGCGATACTAAATGTTTAATTATTTTTATTAATTAAATTATTGAACTTTTGCAGATTTAATGCATATACGTGACAGAGCTATCGATGCTCTTTCTGGTGGGGAACTTCAACGTTTTGCGTGCGCTATGGTATGCATTCAGAATGGAGATATTTTTATGTTCGATGAGCCATCTTCATATTTAGATGTAAAACAACGTCTCAATGCCGCTGTGACGATTCGATCCCTCATTCATCCAGACAAGTAAGCGATATCACGAATTAGAATAATGTAATCTATTATATTATAATAATTAAAATAGTAAAGTGTGGTATCTATTTTTTGCATAATTTATAATATTATTAAAATTTTGCAGGTTTATAATAGTTGTGGAACATGATCTATCAGTTTTAGACTATTTGTCTGATTTTATTTGTTGTTTGTACGGTGTTCCTGGAGCGTATGGTGTTGTTACTATGCCCTTCTCAGTTAGAGAAGGTATAAATATTTTTCTCGACGGTTTTGTACCCACGGAAAATTTGAGATTCCGCGAGGAATCTCTTGTATTTAAGGTAGCAGAGAGCGCAACCGAGGAAGAAGTTAAACGTATGAATCACTACGAATATCCTGCGATGACGAAAACAATGGGTTCCTTTCAATTGCACGTTGAGAAGGGTCAGTTTACTGATTCAGAAATTCTTGTGTTACTCGGTGAAAATGGAACAGGGAAAACAACGTTTATCAGAATGTTGGCTGGCAATTTACCACCTGATGATGGATCGGGTACGTATAAAGTTTGATTCATTTAACTTAGGCATATTTTAAGCAAATCAATCGTTACACGCGAGACTACAGACTAAATGAAAATAGTAAATGTTGATTGCATGTAAATATTGCACTTTTTATAGGAAGTATCCCTCAATTACATATTAGTTATAAACCACAAAAGATTAGCCCTAAATCTCAAGGAATTGTACGACAGTTATTACACGAAAAAATTAGAGATGCTTATGTTCATCCTCAATTCGTGACGGATGTTATGAAGCCATTGAAAATAGATGATATTATGGACCAGGAAGTGCAGAATCTTTCTGGAGGTGAATTACAACGAGTGGCTCTGGCTTTATGCCTTGGAAAGCCTGCCGATGTTTATTTGATCGACGAGCCTTCCGCTTACTTGGATTCCGAGCAACGTTTAGTTGCAGCCAAAGTAATAAAACGGTAATTAAAAATAGTGATTATTCGTATTCGTAGTTATAATACAGAATTATGCAACTGCCGCTAGTAGGAGCAGGTTTGGCAGCGAAATAGTGACAGCAACATAGCTGCACTGGTATGAAAACAAGAAAGTCTTCTTGAGTCATGAATACATATACCATAAACTCTGGACCGATTATCACGAGTGGTGGACGAACATTGAACAAGCATTGACGATCTATAAATTATTTGGTTGCCTTTGTCCAAAGTTCGTCCACCATTTGTCACATGTTCGATTCTGCTTGTGCCTATTTTGACTCTAACAACTTATCAAGAATTTAAAATGGTCAAACCTTTTAAGACTATACTGCGAGTAATAATCAACTTGTTTTGAAACTTACCTAAAATGAAACGGACATAAAGATAGTCGCTGCAAGTCCGCATAGATGCAATTATTGTGTAGAATTGAAAAGTTGGGTATTTCACCTGTGATGCTTTCAAATTCTATGATATTATTCTGCTTTTGTAATTATGTTAGAGAAGGTAGACTAATAATCCATCAAACTTACATTTCATCCTCTAGCCAACTTTTCAGCTATGCGTTGGTTCTCGTTACATTCCATCTAGAGACTGTTTATTTTCATGAGAAGTTTTGCTGTGAATTTTTCATACATATTGTCCTCGTCGTAGAGTCCAAAGTGAGCTCTGGATTCTTAACGTGCGAGCTCCAATTGTGTAGGCTTGCTGTAATGATATATAAAGAACTTATTAAGATATGCCATTGTTTTAGGTTTATTCTCCATGCAAAGAAAACGGGTTTCGTAGTAGAGCACGATTTTATTATGGCGACGTACTTGGCTGATCGTGTAATTGTATTCTCTGGTACTCCGTCTCTATCAACTACAGCCCATAGTCCACAATCTCTATTAAACGGAATGAATAGATTCCTAGAACTTTTAGGTATTACATTCAGAAGAGATCCGAACAATTTTAGACCGAGGATTAACAAAAACCAATCTGTAAAAGTATGCGCTTCCTTGTATTTATAAATATTTAATTCTCATTGGAGTAACGAATATTTTCTGAAACACACGTTTGATTGTTAACAGGATTTGGAACAAAAGAAAGCAGGGCAATATTTCTTCCTCGAGGAATAAAGCATGATCTCACGTACAAGTTGAATAGCAGCTGATATAAAATACTGTTAAGAAGTTTTTGTAAATCTTTATACGTTTAAATGCCGGGAAAGGATTTCTTACAATATATTAAGTCCAGCTAGTGGTGCATATTTTGCGTTGAATCAAAATATTCGTTTCGTCATATCGGTTCTTTTGCTCCTGCGATATTTATTCGATATTAAGCAAATAATGTCTCGATATACATCGTGACATATTGCAAATTGATTTAAAGAAAAGTATATATAATTGTATTTTTGTATGAAGTGTCGCTGCCACGAATTTATTTATATTCATCAATGAATGTCACAATTCACATTTCCAACTTTAGAGACGAACAATATAAAGCATTTTTTTGTATAAATAATTTATGTCTGACTATGTTTAACAAATCAAGGAAGATTTAACATCTGGTATATGTACGTCTGCTATGCAACATGAATTATAATACATCTTGAATACAGAAGAAAACAATCTATTAGTCATTTTATAATCCCTATGAGTGTCGTCCTTCTATAACAAAAAGAATCAGAGAATCAATCTAATATTAGTTTCTAAAAATTTCTAAAAAAAATTGAGCTCGATTGGAAAATTATACGATACTTTTTCACTTTTCAAAAGAAACTATTTTAAACTTAATCTAATATTTCTCTTAAACCTAAACGATTTCCACTATTTATAAAGCAACAAAATTAAGTTAAATATAGAACATACAAAGTTGATAAAATAAAATTATATACTGCATAAATACAATGAATAAGTACCCCTTGTTTTGAACAGTAATAATTTGGATGCGTTATGAATGTTTACTATTTACAACACGGAAAAGGGAAAACATATCTAATGGGTACTAATCTAAACGTGATTTATCACCATTACTTTATTTATCAGACAATTTAGCTATCTTCATTGACGTATTTGAAAAAATGTTAAAAATGTTTTTTATATGGATAATAATTATCCGAACATGGTTTTACTTTCATGTGAATCATAAAGTTTTGCTACAATACATCAGATAAAATGTTGCATAGGTAAATTAAAGGAAAATATAAATTGTTTCTAGATTTAAGTCATTAAAAAATTTTTCAAACTAATACTCCAATGTATATCGCGGGCGTAGCAAAACTTGAAACAAAGACAAAATATATAATTTTTATATATTCTTTTGGTTTGTTTTCGATTCAATTATTTTTCCCAATTTTAAACAAATTCGCACATTTCGATCAGAGCTTTTTCACAAAACTTATAAAATTATTTATAAGTTATATTTAATCAGTATTTAATGTATTAAATGTTAAAATTGCAAAGTAAAATGGAATAGATAAATAATAAATATTGAGGTAAATAAGATAATAAATAATGCATTTCTAACTACATATACTGCGCAATAAGAAATATGAGACTGCTAGAAAACCAACTATAAACGCATCGAATCGTTAAACAGAGAATGCTATCGAGAAATGAACGAACCCTTATTCCAGAACGTAATACGCGAGGCGTATGTTACATCAATTATGTATCGCGAAAATAATAGCTCGATCAACGTTTTCCAGAATCAGGTTACGAACTGTACTGATTATTCTGGTAGAAATGATTTTGATTCATTATCATCCAGTCCACCTTGAATGCAAATCAAATGCAGTGTGTAAACTTCGCATTTATCCATGTCCTCGACTTTACATGATATGAAAGAAACCAGCGCTCGAAAGCTTTCAAACGATAAGCTTTACAAAGTGTAATAACATAGCAATCAATACCCGGAAATGCAAATAGATAATTTTGTGTAATTAAACTATCGTCCTTTTTCCATAAATTGGGGCTACTAATGCCGAAGACCTTAGTAGACCGTTGGGCAACGGCCCGTTCTGCTGGCATACCCGTAATTAAGCGTCGTTGCCGAGAAAAATGACGCTTCTTTATTTTAATACCGATTTCACCGTTTTCTCAAGAATGGCAAAGCTCTATACAGTTTTGCTATGTATCTTGATCCTGGTGCAATGCGGAGTTTCTTATAATCAGCGTAAGTAACAAGTGTATCGACAGAAAGCTATCGAGCATTATAAATGTTGCATAAACTTTGCATCCCTGTTTGCGCAGATAGTTTCAATAAGTTCTCATTTAAGTTCGTTCTTTAAAATGAAAAAACGAAAATAGAGTTAACTGAGAGTTAATAGATTTAATCAATGGCTCGTTAAAGATTCGAAGTTATGAGTTTCTCTCCATAAGATTTTCCATTGCAAAGGAAAGGGTAGTATTTTAATTTCATTCGATTACCCTTTCTCTGCTTCACTTTTACTAATATCTGTTCGTCTTCTTCGATGTTCTTATGTTAACGTCGTGTGTGTAATGTGCGTATAGCGATGTGTGATCCCTGGAGCACCGACACCAATTGTTCTTGGATACCTCTTTCTACACCTGATGAATGCGCACGTGACTGCGTAGACAACGGCGAACCTAAAAACTGCTATTATTTGTTTCATCTTGAGTTCTACTTAACGCAGGGCCCGTACGTATTAATACGTTTATCGAACGCTACTTTATTCGTCAATGGTAAACCGTAACTTACGATTAACGATGTTCCACTTGGGCACTTGTCAACATCTTAATACATTCTTCAGACTGCAATTCAAGTAGCATGCTTACTTCGTTGTTCGTAAGATTACATATTTTATCATAATTCTTAATGCTATAGTTAAATATGTACAATAATTATAGAGCACATTACACGCATAGCTTTTGCGAAGCGACGCATGGTCAAAATGTTTCACTTAGAAATCTTAATTTCAATGTCTTTACGCTCGTGCGCGCGTAGGATTATATTCTATACGCATAAACATACTGTTTCAAAAATACCTAACTTTTTGTTTAGAGGCCGCAGTGTGTGTAAATATAAATGTTTATCCTTTTCATAGAATTCCTTGCATTAATAATATCACGTATTAAACGTTTATAATACATTTTGTTGATTCAAACATTTTCCATCCACTATCAAAGTACTCGAGTCTCAGACATTGTTTTATTTACTCAAGTAATTAATCGATGGTTTGAGAAAGTCATCGTTCATGATACATATTAATTATTTTCAGTGCTTGTAACCAAACGGTAAAAACTCAATGCATTACAGCGGATGGATACGAGAGGACAGTGCTATCTATCAATCGGCAATTACCAGGACCGAAAATTCAGGTGAATATCATATGATGAAATATTCAAAATGTGATTTTTGTTAATGTAAGGATAGATAGGCAGTTTCTGGGGCGGATTTATTAAACTGTATGGAAGAAATATTTAACGTGTAAGGATGGTCAATCAACAGTGCGTGCAGAATTACTTCCGTTTGTCTCAGAGGACTTAGCCGAACAATTAGCCGCTTTCTCCCCTTTCGCCTTCACGTATTTATAACAAAGACAAATCACTCGATCGGACCATAGGTTTTTTCCGCAGCAGAGCAACACATAATAACGGCCGAAATGCTCACGATCACGTAGGCTTACAAATAAAATGCCTACATTAATAATGATATAACGCAATATTACTTTATGATAAAGTGACCAGAGGTCCCACAAAATGTCCCACATTGGGCAATCTTTTGTCTTTTGGATTAAACAATTTTATGTTATCAGACTGTCCCACATTTGGGTTTCTTGTTCCACAGTCTCCCACATTGGACAACCTTTTGGATAAAAAAATTTTATGTTCCTTAATTATTTATGTTTTTACAAAGTCGATGCTGGGGTTGATATTAGATGGCTGCAATTTCTTCAATACTTGTGAGGAATTTTGTAACAACAATCAGAAAATGATGAATTATAGAAAAAACTTCATAGTTCTGATCTTGTTCCATTGTGGTTTACAATATATATATATATATAGTAATAAAAAATAGAACATTTCTTTTGCGCCTATTCCACATTCCATTGCAAAACATCTGGTCACTTTACTTTATGATTATTTCACAGGTGTGTAAAAACGATCGTATTATAGTCGACGTTCATAATGCTGCTACAGGACTGGAAGCGACAATACATTGGCATGGAATATTCCAAAACAATTTTCAATATTACGATGGTGTGCCTTACATTACGCAATGTCCGATTGCATCTCCGTCAACGTTTAGGTACGATACGATGTCATTTATTCTTAATATCTATTGTAAAATTTATTTATAATTTTATTCGAATATCTTTGTGTTTCACTTCAATATGAATTCTACTTATTAGTTTAAAAAACATGGAGCTATTATATAATAATTTCTCATGTTTCTATTTATATACTATTAGTATTATCATATAATACGTGTGCTTATTCTTTTTGAACGTTTACTATAAAAAGTTTTCCTTCCTTCACGTGTAGTTTTCTTATAAAATAATGATAATAACGAGTACCGCCTTGGATCTAATAATTTCATGCATCTATGTTTCATGAAACGAGTTTAACAAAATTTTCTACAACTTTCTCAGGTATGATTTTGTAGCCCAAAATTCGGGGACGCATTTTTACCATTCCCATGTATTTACGCATATGCTGGACGGACAAATCGGAGGTTTGATTGTCAGAGATTCGCCATCCGAAGATCCTCATCGTCATTTGTACGACGAGGACATTCATGTTATATTCATAAACGACTGGATGCATCAATTATCATTTGAATTTTACCCTGGTTACTTTGGAAACCTTGCTGTCAACGGACAGGCTGCGCAGAACATACTTATAAACGGATTAGGATGGTGGAACAAATCTGTAAAGCATACATTTTTTTTTGTCGTCTTATTATTTGGCTTGAAGATCTCTTTCTACTTTCCTATTTCCTTTGCTTCGTCTCCTTTTCTCAACTTGTTTCCTCGATTTTTACGTTTCATCGATTCCTTCTGGCTCACTATCGCGCATAATTAATTTTGCATGTACTCATTTTCCCGATCTTCGCATCATCCTCATCTTTCCTTGTTCAGTTCATTTTTCTTTTTCAATATATTACTTATAAATTACAAAATTTGTATTAATTTTTGGAAAAATATCTACGCTTTCATTTGAATAATTTAAAATGTTACCGAATTAAGTGATATAAAATTCAATTATTGATACTTACAAAAGCAATATAATATTGTCTTTGCAGAATCCAACTACTGAAAGCAATGGGGATGTGAGTCTATTTACAGTCCAGAAAGGAAAACGGTACAGAATGCGAATGATCAATTCCATGAGCACAGTGTGCATAGCAGAGCTCAGCATTTGGGGACATCGTCTTAATTTAATCGCTCAAGACGGAGCAAACGTGAAACCTGTACTGGTGGACAAAATAGTTTCGAGTTCAGGTTCGACAGACTAAAAATCTTAATTAAAAAAAGTATTAATTGAAACGAAATGTATTCAATGTACATATATGCGCAGGTGAGCGTGCGGATTTCATCTTAACCGCGGATCAAAATGTAGACTCTTATTGGATACAAGTGCGTGGTCTTGGTGAATGTAATACGACCGAAGTGCAACAACTGGCTATTTTAAAATACGAAGGTGGTCCTGGCAGACCATCGGCGCCAACTCCTACTTACAATGATACTGTAAATGGTGTTGTAAGTATTAAAACATTTCTAAAAGTATTAAAATATTTCTTATAAAATATTTCTTATAATCTAAATATAATGAAATACTTTCATATTTTTTTTAGACATATAATTCATTAGATGGAACGAAATGTGATACAAATGATACATCAACTACAATTTGCGTTAATCAAGTGGAAGGTCTAGAGGCATCGGACGATCTGTTAAAAGTTGAACCAGACGAGCGATATGTATTGCCGTTTTGGTTCTTTAATTACACAGAACGCGGAGACAAAGAATTGTTTAGGGCAGACACGTATGAAACGTTCTTTGGTATGTTAGTTCTAAGAATATACATATAGAATTGGTAGAGTAAGCAGAGCAATTGAGAAACTGAAAAGTTTTATAACACTATCGAAAATTTTTCATTTCAGATGCAAATGATAAATCCCAACTACTTTCTACGTTCAATAATATCTCATTTGAGACACCAGCATCAAATTTACTCACTCAACATAGCTCTTATCAAACCATATGCAAGAAAAATGAACTTAGCACTTGCACAGAACCTTGCACGTGCGCTCAAGTTATTAATGTAAAGCTGAATAGCATTGTGGAGGTGATAGTATATGATACAGGTAATGTTTGGTTTTCTGTATCTCTAATAATATTAATTTTTTTAATTTTACCGAAGAAAAGTGATTAATATTTTAAAGAAAAGAAAATCTGTGTAAGGGCTTAAGTAATAGAATGGGATCTACGTGATGTTTTAAAGTTGAATCCTTTTCTAAATAATGCTTTAAATTTTTTTACATTACATATGATTAATGTTATATTCAACATATTATATTACAGCGCCAATATCTGAGCTCCACCATCCATTCCACTTACACGGTTACGAGTTCAAATTGTTCAGCATAGGACAATATAACGACAACAGGACTACGATTTCGAGGGAAGATATAAATGAAGTGATACAAAAGCATACGGAACGTCTTCAAAATGGAGAGTATCATAATCCACCTGGCAAAGATACTGCTAAGATTCCAATGGGTGGATGGGTAATTCTACGTTTCAAGGCGAATAATCCTGGTAAAATATTCAGTTATATTACTCTTTTCTAAAAAATACATTGAATACCAGAATATATCTGTCTTCAATATTATATTATTTATGGTTTTGTTCTAGGGTGGTGGCTATTTCATTGTCATTTTGCTTGGCATCATATTACTGGTATGGAACTGGTCATCCGTGTAGGTGACTTCTATGATCTCCCACCAGAACCACCAGGTTTCCCACAATGTGACAACTGGAGACCAGCATTGCACACTTTGAACGAGTTTTACAGTTTCACATATTCACCTGATTGATTGTATTTTAATACATTTAAAGCAAACATCTAGATTTCGGATGTTTATGCAATTTGGTAATTTTAGAAACACAATTAAAGAAATTAAACCACGAACAGAGATTGTTTTATCCTCTAAGTATTACCTTCTTGTAGATATTTTGTATAGGTACTTTTGTATATTAAGTACATCCTAGACTTTTTTAGGCATTTAAATTTTCTATAACTGCATAAACATCTTAAATCTATAAATAACAAATTCAGCGATTCTAGAAATCTTTCTGTTTATTCTGTACTAGTTCTCATAATATAAGTAATGAATTGTACTTCACTGTTTCTTACAATCCTTGAACAATCCTCTTTTATCCTCCATAATAGGCTGGCTGTTTATCTTTTTAAATGAAGATATTTTATAGTGCGGCACTGTTATGGTTGGTTAAAACATATACACGCACATATGAGGAGCATGTGAAATTAATATTGAAAAGTACTTTAATAAATTACTATTTATGCAATAAATTAATTCGTCTCAAATACCATGTCCGGATGTTTATGATTCCCACAGGCAGGAAAATCTAACGGAACAGGTAAGAAGCTTTCACGTCTTCCTACCTTTAATAAAAATTGCATAACAGGTCCGGTTATTCCTGAAGAAATTGCTGTGCTGCGCGCTTCCCATAACCAGTATCCTGCGACGAAAATAGTAATAATCTTAAACTAAAAACAAATTCATTCGCGAAGAATTTTCTATATAATTTCAAAATTCTAAAAATTAATTGATAGAGAGTCCTCTGCAAAGTATACTACTTAAAATATGCTTTTCGAATACTATATCGAAGCACGTGCGTTACGACTTGATATATATCCTACCTAAATTGTCAGTAAAAAGGCGAAGAATAACGTATCCCTTGTTTGGCACAACGAAACTATCTTTCTGAGATGGATTTTTAAAATTCCGATGCAGCTGTTTGTTGCGGTCTAAACGCATAACTTCCTCTTTGGTAATAGGTCGTACAAAGCTATTTCTTCCTAGGATACTTGCATGATAACCGTGTACATGAAATGTGTAAGAAACATTCCCACCGAAACCTGAATAAAAAATCATTTGAAAACTTTCTTCCAATATGAATTATGCAGCAATGATGTAATTAAAAATTCATGATATTCTCGAGGAAAGAAAAGTTTCAATTATATAAATCATTATGACTTTGTAAGCAAATCATAAAATATTAAATCGAGAAAGAACTGCAAATCGCTATTCAATGCTACAAGCATCTATTTAAGAAATGTCCTACCTACGCCAACAATACAAAAAAAATACAGCCAATTTGAAGTTGTGTCATTATTGCTGCAAATGAGCAAGTTGCACTTAACAGCTTACCTTGGTTTATCAAAATAATATCGACATTCTTCTTAGGCGAGACTTCAATAATCTGAATACACTCACAAAATAGCGGGGTATCAGCACACTCTCTTGAACGCCTTTCAAGAGAGCAGATTGATTCCAAAGGTGTGTTTTCCGGCTGAGACAGTAATGGAGATGTGGGATACTTGAACGACATATGATTGATTTGCGCCAACTTTGCCCCCTCTTTATTCGCACCTAAAATTATTACTTATAGTTAGTCACAGATATAACATTCCTATCTAAAAATAAAAATTAAATAATTGAAAACATATAAATGCATATGTAATCCGAAAAAATGTATAATATAAATAAATGAAATACTTTTCGCATTGAACGAATTCAATGGCCTAAGTAAAACGTGTATTCTTACTTAAATCTGATGGATAGAAAGGGCATCCGTAAAAATTATATCTGTAATCGGACATTTCATCCGTGAAAGAAGAAAAAGTGTTCACATCAAACGGAATATAAATAACTTCGTTCGTGTTAATCTCGGATCTCCTCGATCCTTTCAAATCCAACGCACAAATGAAATTTCTTGATATTTGATGACAATCGTGGCCTTTGTTCGCGATTGCATAGTGATCGATTTTCAACGCCAGTTTTTCATCCTTTATTGCAGTGGAATCTAGTTTCCTGCCCTCGTAGAGGATGAAAGCTTCTTGACGAAGATCTTCGCAGTCCTGAAGCCCTTTTATATCGATGAGATACTTTCCAGGAGATTGATTTGCTTCGATATTTACGTCAAACCTCTCACCTGAAATTAAGCGAATGATGTAAACAAGCCGCATGAAAAAAATGAAAATAATTTTATTTTACATAAAATATCTGGTTTTCAACTCTATTTATCAACTTTAATCGATGTTGATAATTTTTAATTGCAACGCTATTAAAAATTGTTCTGCATTTTCATAAAAAAGTATAATTCTGTTTGCAATGCACTAATTAAATGTTACTGAATATCTTATCCACAATTTGTTACAGTGTGTCGAATAGTAAATGCACTTCATGTTTCATTAACGTTTTTTTTCTGAATACGAACGTATGTAATAGATCTAATGCTACACTTCCATTGCATTAGAATAGTGGAACGAGTAATTACAGCCACTAAAAACACGGTGTTTGTTCCATTAAATAAAAGTACATTGCGTTAAACATTTGTATGTACGTCGTGTAGTTATGTAGTGGTTGTGATAAGAAAAAATTGCGCTTTTACTTACATTGTATATACAACTTTTACAAAACTACGTTAGCTTAACATCGAATACATTTATTATTATCTCCAAGTCTGTAATTATTGTTGTTTTACCTTTCATTTGTATCGTAAATAAATTTTCACGTAGCAGAACAAAGCTAATGAAGTTATTTACATTCGAAAGTTTAAAATGTGAATTGTATTGTTCGAAAAGATCAAATACACTTTTTACTGTCGCCAAACCTGTAATTGTTGTTGTTTTATCTTTCACTTGTATCGTAAATAAATTTCCAAGTAACAAGCAACTAAGCTAATGATGCTATTTTCACTTGAAAGTTTGAAACGTGACTTTTATTGCTCGAAAAGATCGAATACGCTTTCCACTATCGCCAAGCCTATAATTGTTGTTGTTTTATCTTTCGCTTGTATCGTAAATATAAATTTTGCGTAACGAAAACAAAGTTAAATGAGTTTACTTTCGTTTGAAAGTTTGAAATGTGAATTTTATTGTTTACGTTACATTCTTAACGAGCGACTTCATAAAAACTTTTATGTACAACGATTATTTGATTCAATTGGCAATAGAACATATGTACAAAAACGTATATTATATACAGGGTGTTCTAGGGCTCAACAGACAACGCTTGAAAAATGATTCTTGATCTCATTCTAAGCAACTCTTCCCTTTGCTCAAATTTCTGATTCGACTTCGTTTCTTCTCGCTTAATACAGCGGTAGTGCTATGGGTTGCAATTAAGAAAGCGGCTACATCGAGCTCTTTCTGAATTAACTTTAATCAGTCCTTTTCAAGATGAGTTTCAAGATAGTTTTCAAGATAGTTTCACTGAATATTAAAACATAGGAACACACATAAATCTGGATCCTCCTCCTCTTCGTTGCTGGATTACAAGTGATCAATTACAGTGAAGTGAACAGTAAATACATTGACACGACTGTCGACGGCCAACGATAGATTGTATTTATATTTTGTACCCTTCGGTGGTGTCGTTTTACTTGTATACGTCCTTTCAAATTGGCTGCAGTTTTTCTATTACAGGGAAAAGTTGCTTAGAATGAGGTCAGGAATCACCTCAGAAGCGTTGAGTCCTGGGACACCCTGCATACACGGGAATAAAGTTATATTTATACTTATATGATAACTAACGTTTTAATGACCACCTTGATTTCTCTAGATCATATTCTAGATCGCACATGCGTTTGTTACGCTACAAGGAATGTTTATACTAACAAATGCGATTGTATCGTCATTAATACACTACTGTTAGTACTATGATTATTATCTATAGGAATACCAAGGCAGCAGTCGCAGTTTAACCATCACACAGATAGACCCCCTAAGTGTGGCTTACGCTATCTTTTCTCTTCATATTTTGCACGGAAAGACATTGTTTTTCTTTAAAATTTACAATTGAGCATCGTTATTGTTTACACTTGATAAAAGAATTGAAATATGTGAAAACGTACTTGTTTCTACCGCAAAATACTTGTAATTGTGTCGATCGTGGATTTGTATTCCTGACAGTAAGCTACTTAATTTGTTCTTGAACATAACTTTGTGAGACAACTTTCTTTATTTTCATTTCCATTTGTCACGATTGTTTTCGTACGTCAACTGCTAGAGCTTCTATAACAGTTACACTGCGATTTTGTGAGTTTTTATTCTGAAAATTATATTATATGTATAAGTATCAATATACTCTAAGAGATTTATGTAAAAAATTAATAAATAACGATATTATATATTAATTGATAGCCTGGTAACATAAAATATGGATTTTATTAAAAACTACTTCCGATGGAAAAATTAATGGGATCTGAAGAAAAGGTTCGATCGGATGAAATAATACGCTCGTAATAATGGTCTTAAGACCATTTTCGTTTAATAGAAAAAAAAAAATGAAAAAGAAAGAAGGAAAATTATGCACTTTATAAAGAACAAAACATCTCATCGTATATATGATGATTAATTTCAAGTATATATGTAACTTAAATTTTAACGATCGTATTAAGTAAAGATTCCGGAAAAGATTGGAATAATACAAAAATATAAAACTATCGCTGAATTAGGAACAATAACGAACGCATTATAAAGGCATACACCGGAGATTGTTAAATCTTGTGTACAATCGATACTACCTAAAGTTCTTTTTTTTTCTACCCAACTGTTAACGGACACTCTAATTGTCCATGATGTAGAATACGCTCGCAGCTTCTCCCTTAAACGAAAACTAATTACGGCTTAATCATTAAGAAGACTTATCTTCGATTTTACGGAGGGATCTTTTTCGATAAAAAATAGTTTGCTATCTATACAGCTTACTACGTCTACTGTTTTAAAGCCCTGAAACAATACCAATGGAATACTTACAATCTAGGTCATCCATGAGGCAGGTTGTACAAACGACAAATATCGAACACAACAGGCTGTTAGACCGCGTCTCAGTACCAATTTCGAGGAATTTAATTTTATAAAATAGAATTCGCTCGAGGATCTTTACGTTAATTTGCATCTCTCTATTATAACATTTAGTTACAGCCAAATCAATATTTGTAATTATTACTCGTCTCTCTTTCTGAATGGTTACTTCTTTTCAACTACTATATCTTCTAAAAAAGAAGGTAACTACAATAAACACCTCTCCGTCTAAATTTCGTTTGTACTTCTAGAAACTTACGAAATAATTACGAATATCCATTTTAACTTTAATCCTAATTGGACGTACGTGATATTCTGGAAGTCTTTAACGTTGTTTCTCCGCGTATTACAATCAGTTTTGTTATTTCATTCAACCTGACTCAAATGACATGGACTTTTCGATCGTTTTACATCTAAAATCACATATCCGTTATTTCTGTCGAATATGAGTAATATTTCGCTTCACGATTGTACGTAAAGATGGACTAAAGATCACATAAAAGAGATTTTTGATTCGTGTCCGATGACGAATAAATAAAATTACCAAAAGATCGCGTTATCTAAAGTACAGTCTTTCTCATGAATCAGGAAGCCTAAAGATATAGATACATAAAATACAATTACGTATTAAAAAATAAGGTTTTCCTTTTGTCAATGTTCAGAACATCGATTTAAATTGTAAAATACAATTCTTTTTGGAAATATTCTACGATGTCAGCGCTTGATACTTTTACATTCTTTTGTAAAGAATTCTCCACGAAATAAAGTACCCTCTGCTCTTAGAAATGATATCCTTAGCATTTTTCAATTTTACACGATTTTATCGCTTATTTTGATCTTAATAGCACACACGTAGACCGTTTCTTTCTTTTTGCAGAAATTCTCAATTTCATTCCCGGGTCCTTCAATAATTATCTTCCGGAAAGAAAATTCAGTAACGTGCAATTGTCAAAAAAAAGTATAACAGAAAGAATTTTCTAAGCCTTTCTTACTTTCCCTTGCGTACCTTATGATGAGCAACATAATAAATGTTTCCCCCGTTGACTATTTTATTTACGAATTTAAGAATAAAATCGATAAATTACATCGTACGATGAATACTATAACTAGTATAACTTTTATGTCGTATCATATAATCCTATCGTTCAACTTTTACGCTTTAAACGAGGAAGAACAAACGTTAATCTCAATAATAAATTGTTCAATGGCGTTCCCTTTAGAATCTCAAATATTCAACTTTCCAATCATTTCCAACCATTCGCAGTCGTCGATCTCGCTTATCACGCAACTTCAATCGCATGTCTGGTAATTGATGTACAACGTGTAATCGAAAACGAGCAATAGTAGAAAACAGAAACCAAATACTATGCTTTCGATCGCATTCGTCTTAGTAATACTAATTGCAAAGTAGTAACGTTGGATCTTTCTATCGTCGTTACTCGACGAGTTTCAAACTAAAAGTCACCTATAATCCTACGTTAAAATTGGAAGTGTTAAAATGGTCGTGCATTTAGAACACGACCCATCAATTACTATTTAAAGATGGTTCCCATAACGTTACGATGCGTGTCCGTACTTATTGCCGACGCGTTTATATCGAAGTAAAATAATATAGTTCTCCTCGTACGTTCCCGTTCAACCACAAAAGCATTTCTCCTTTCAATCTCTTCGATCCGACTCCGTGTCCCAACAGCAACATTAATTATCATCAATCATCCATCGTTGCGGGCCTGTGTAATGTTCATACGTATACGAACATCGTGAATCATTCCCATGATTCACTTCTCCAAAAGCGTGATAAAATAATTGCTTGTGGTGTAAGTGCACACAATTTCCCTCTCTGTCAGCGCCTTTCACAATCGTAGTATCGTCATTCTCTTCGGGGCATCGGAGAAATGTTGCACTCGTTAGCGACGTGTCTGCGCGTAAATACCAATCTCCGCCTCGAAGAGGATCTGATTGATCCTCAGCTTCGCCACCGACCTCGAGTACGAATCCGGGATCTCAGCGAGCTGCACGGCGATGCTCTCCGCGAATTTCGCGAACTCCTCTTTCGTTCGTTTTCGCTCGTCCGACGTGGTCTCGAGTTTCGTCTGGCCGGATTCGTCGAGATCGCAGATCGGGCTGTTGTGCTCCTGCAGCGACCCGTTGTACAGCTCCATCGCCCTCAGGCTGGACGACGACGACTCCTCGGCGTCTTCGCTCAGCGAGGCGTTCAGGGACCCGGTTCCGGACCCGTTCGTTTCCTCGTTGCAGTCTATGAACGTTATGCTCTCGGGGTCGATGTCGCTAACTATGTATTCCTCTTGCAGTTTCGACGTCTCTTCCTCGGTTTTCTACGGGGAGAAGAATATATTTTCCTTGTTTGCCGCGCGCGACGATCTTTTCTTTTCTTTATTTCCGCTTTATCGTGCCACGTTTGCGTTCGTGTATCGTACACAAAGAGGGAAACCCAGTTGCTTTCAGCATCCATTGCATGGAAAGACGTAGGAGGAATAAACCGAGTGGTTTGGTGGCGGGGTGGATGAAATATGCTGGGAAATTGTAGAAGAAGCTTTCGCATGGTTTTTTGTTTTTAGAACTAATTTTGTTTGCTCCAAGGGGAACGAAAGAATATAATTGATAATTACGACTGAAGATTTTGGTGAAAAAATTATACAAAGATGCGTATTATTTCTAAAATTAAAAATACACATATCCATCCAAGGATGGGCCACTTTTTTCAGTGATAATTTTGAAGTTAATAAAAAGAATATGTTCGTGAAATTCTATTAGTAAGATGATGCGAAAATGATTTGTAATTGAACGCTCTCCTATATTTTATCTAGCTCCAAGTAATACAAACGTAGTGGCGGTATTTTACTTAGTAATTTATGTAATTAATTGCAATGGAATTTATTAGGAACTCGCCCCAAGCGATTTGATTTCTGCGTTCACTTCACATGCAATTTACCTACAGAACATCGCCGGGATCCAGAGAAAATCGCATTCCTGGTTATTATAACTACGCGGCACGTAAACACAATCGGATCGAAGCGCGATTTAATCCGCTATACCCGGTTCACACGATTCAATGTTAATCTGACATTTCGATCTTTCGAGGAAACTCGGCATTAAAAACTTTCACAGGAATATATTTAAATACCTCCAAGAACAATGCTCGAATACATCTGATACGCTTAATTAAGAAAAAGTGCCCGAAGAAAGAGCGATTGAATTTAATTTAGATCTAGACGTTATTTTTCGCAATTCATATCCCGAGGTATATCATTTTTCTTCGTTCTATACGAAAAGAAAGTAAATACAAGTTTTTAAGAACGTATGCACTTGGTAAATGTAACATTGATTATTATATAAACATTGATATCAATGCTTCCTGATTTATGTAACATTTAATTATTGAGTACACAAATATCATTTAAGGCCTCTCTCTTTTCCAATAGACATGCTTGTTTTTTCATAATTTGTGTAATTCATAGAGAAATAGAAAATTGTGTAATCTAATCTAATTGTATAAGACAAATTCCTCGCATGGTACCTTTTAAAGTAATCCAAATATAATAATATTTGGACTGCAACAAACAGCATTAAAAAGGACTGTTGCATATTTTGTTTGACTTCGCCACAGAAACGTAACTAACAAAATCTACTCGCAATGACTAACACGAAGTTGTCCAATCGTAAAAATTACGGTCAACTTTTCTACTGTGAGGTTGAGGCTTGTAGCACACCTTCCAGATCATGGCACTGCACTGATATATATAATCAAATAAATCCCTCGCAGAGAGGAACGACGAGAGGATGTGGCGAGAGAAAGAGAAAGCAGTAGAAGAAGACAAAGGCGGGCGGCATCAGACGGTGCGAGGGAAACGAGACAGAGAGAATCAGACAGAACCAGAGCGTGGAAGTAGTAAAGATGAACGAGGATGGCGGGCAGCGCATGAGTGCACATTCGAACGTAAGATCGATTCGAAATGCAGAAATATTTTTACGGGACATTATAATGGGAAAGCTGACCATGACACGTCGCTACGAGTCAACGAAACATGTATCTCGGCAAGCGACGCGTCGTTCAACCGAAGCCGTCGTTTCCACGAAACGCGTTCGGACACAATGGTCTTTCTTTAGAATTGCTTGGCCAATTACGCGATGGCGTAAACTGGCCTCCTTGGGATCAGAGAAAGGGAGCGCGTTTGCGACTATTCTGTATCCTTTAAAATAAAAAAGAAAAGGAGCCGACGAACAAAACAGCGGTTTGTTGATTCCCCTCGACATGAATTAGGGACACGAACAATTGAAGCGATCGAGAGTCGTATTCCGCTGAGGTGAATGCGACACGTGGAAACGAGATATCTGTCACAACTGGGTTTCTTGCTGGACGGTGTACTGTTATATGTTGCAAGGCAATTATAAAATCAACTTTATTTCAAAATTCCAAACTTTTTCACAAATGCTGGCTCTCCGTCGAGAACAAGGTTTATGCTAATTAGTCTGAAGCGTCATAACAATAAATCCAGATCGAAACTAATGCTAATTCACTTCAGATTAGATAAAAAGACGTTCGGTTCAATACAACCGATATTTTTGAAATAAACATAAGAAAATAATCACCTTACAACATGTACGTACGTACACGTCCGTGTACGTAAAACGATAGAGCACGACGCACGACCATCTATTACCTACCTTCTTTCTCTTACTGTATCTGCGAGTGCCGAATTGCAAGAACTGCATCGCTTTAAAGGCGAACCACTTGGACACGTAAACATCGTCGGGTCCGGTTGCGGCGTCGCGGCTGTTCTGTATCTTGTGCACCTCCCTCGAGTACTGGCACTTTAGGTTCGTGATCTTTTTTTCGATCTCGAGCGTGTTGCAACGAAGGATCTCGGCCAATTCTTGTATTGCCCGTTTCCGTTTCGTGCGGTCACGATAGCCACGAGCGTTCCAGTCCCAGAGGACGCGTCTCTGTTGATACTCGCGCAGTAACTCGAGGGTTTTGTCGCGAGTCCACTCCATGCCGAGCCGCGTGTCGTTCGTCTCTGACTCGTTCCACGCGTCGTCGCTGGACATGGAAAACAGTGTGGCGCGGTGTTACAGGCGGCGCGCGGGACACTTTAATCGTGGCGGCTACTACGTTTTCTTTACACTCGGATCGTAGTACACCGAAGGCAGAGAAATTAAGAATGCTGGACGGACATCGAAGAAAGTCTCGAGCTGACAGAGGCTGGGACAAGCGAGGTAGCAGCTGGCTGACAGGCAGGCGGGCGGATACCCGCTCGTGTGGCCGGTAATAAATCGTCGACTACGAGCCGCCAACGACGCCGCAGCCGCGAATCGAGCACGCGTTTTAATGATTTTTGCGCGAGACCCGCGCGCGCTTGGTCGCCTTCCTTTCTTTATTTCCCTTTGCGAAAACCCGGCGAGAACACGAAGACTGCCGAGTCTGCGCGAACGAGTCGGCCACCGTTGTGTATGGGTATACGCCAGAACGCTAAACGTGTATGAACGCCAAGCGGTTTCATCTACTCCTCTCTTGCTCTATCTCTGTCTTTTCCCCCTTTCCCTTTCTCATTTCTTCTCTCCTGCCCGTTTATCCATTCGAACCCTTCCTCTTTGTTTACCAAACGACCTTGCGCCTCGTTTCATCGTTTTTCGTTCCTCTCCCATTCCACTCGCAGCTCGCTCTGCTCCTCGCGGCTCGCGCGTCCGTTTCCCTACTCTACACGGTTTACGCCTCCTGTTTTTAGATTAATTACGATAGTCGAGTTTTTTCACCCCGATCGTCTTCTGTTGTGCCTTTCTTCGTTCATTTCCAGTTTTGCCTTCTGGTTTCTTTTTCGTTGCCGCTTTATTGCCTCGTTGAACGTATCAGATTCCCTCGATCGTTTCCCCTTCTTCGTACGTAGGCTCTGTCTCTCTTTGTGCCGGTGCTTTTTTCGCCCCGTCCTCTTTCCTTTTGTCGTCGCCTCCTCTGCGTAGTTTGCGATTTCCTTTGCTTTCTTTAAATCGTGATTCTCTCGCAGGGTTGCTTGTCCATGGTTTCCTCAGGATAAATATCATCGAATGAAATCATGCTCCGCGTGCATACGAGCTCGGGCATAGAAATTTTCTTGGGTTTATACACGGTGGTACAATTATTGTAATGTTAAACGTTTGTCCTTCCATAATTTCATACGTTCATTTATTGCCTTATATTATATATTGTAAATAATTTTATTCTATTTCATTCTCGTTTTATGAATTATTTATTTCATACCTAATATATTACATTCGAAAGCTTTTATAACGAATAATGTATTTTATATGCAGATATTTCTTTACCTAAGAGCCCCTAACCGAAATACCTTTTAGTTGCATGTACCATAATTTCAAAATGAAATCTTATTTCAGTTATGCTTTGTACATTATAACTACACGAAATAGTAGCACACTCCACCCGTTCGTTATGGCATTTTTCTACCATTTACGTTCTTCCAGTATTTTAGAAACTTAACGTTACGAAAAAAAAGCCTAATTTCATTTCTTGTCTACCCTTTGAACAGTGTTTAAATTCGTACCAATTTTCTCGCCATACGTATCCTATTTTATGATTCAATTTCATTTTATTGCATTTTATACCGCTTCCGCTCGACTCCTCTCAAGCCCATCGCAGGAGTGCACACACAAAAAAACGTGGGACCAAGT
This sequence comes from Xylocopa violacea, assembly GCA_963969225.1. Classification (NCBI taxonomy): domain Eukaryota; kingdom Metazoa; phylum Arthropoda; class Insecta; order Hymenoptera; family Apidae; genus Xylocopa; species Xylocopa violacea. Next base: position 21,115,539 of record CAXAJV010000008.1, read on the forward strand.
CACATATACACAATCCCAGATGAAACGTTTTGCGCTTTTGTGCATCCGACGTGCACGTACAACGATCATATCTTACGTGCGTCGAATGTGTAAGATCGATGGAATGAGGCTAGAGAATTGGCTACGTACCTGGAAAGGCAACGATGTGTTTGCCTGTCGTTGGTTGAACCGCGTTACCATCGGTAGCCAATACACGAAAATCATGACCAGAGAAGGACAATAATACGGGGCAATTGTATGCGTTGGCGTTAATAAGTCGCAACAAATATTGCGCTCCATGTTTAACTCTCAATATGGTTCCGTTGGTCTGAAAAAGAGATGCAGGCAGTCAGTGTTCGATGTAATTTTCGTAACAGAACGTTACACTGAAGCAATTTGCCGAATGGAGAGAAAGTTCTTATTCCACTGGCATAATCGACGTTACACAACGTTGCACGGATAGATATAAAATGGCGAGTAGCCTTTCCTGAAATTATTAAAATGTTCTTTAATTGGAATAAAAGGATTTGTCGATAAAAAATTATTTATCCGATATATTTGTTTCGTTTCACAAGATGTAGTCTTAGATTTCAGACTTATTAATGATCGCAAGGAAAAGATGTACTTGGTCGAAAAATTGAAAAGGAGAATGCTTTTGAATGTGTAGACAATGTTCGTTTTACATGTACTGAATTCCTAAGTATTTTTTATCTTCAATTACATTTTTCCTTCATTTGTCTCGCGGCGGCTTGTCTAATTAGATAAAACAGTACCTGGCCATTCAAGAGGAGCTCGCGGGGCGTAGGTGGGTGTAGGTGCGAGTGCTGCGACAGTGGAGTTGCCGGCCTTGATGACAAGAGAAGTATCCTTTCCGAGGTAGGGTCATCTTGTGGTCCTCGAACTGTCAACGACCCGTATACGCCGTCGCCCTGCTGCGAAACTAATAACCCAACACCATTAGCACTTTTGTTACCTTCATGATTAATTACCTTCACGAAACATTTTGCATTCCATTAATGTACACAACAAATCTTTCCTGTCTTTATTGGCAAATAGTAACCTACTTTATGAATGTGAAATTAATAATAATAAAAGAATAAATAATTCTTTATTTATTAATGCAAAGTGATATCACATTCGCTTAAGATAGTAATTAATTATTAATTTTCATTCAATTCTAAGTCAAATTTTTCATAACGCAGAAATTATAAGTTTGAATAATAATTTTCTTTTACCAAAGTTGCACGTAAAACGGCAATCTGCATATTGGGCGAGTTCATTTTTCGTTCTACCTTGAAGTTTATTTCGTTTATGTGAAAAACGAATTTAAATTGTCTGCACTTTCTTGCTTTTATTATGTGCATTTCACTGTAGTTCATATAAACTGAATAAACACTAACTCTATCTAACGTATTAAACATAAATGTTATATTAGCTCAAAGGTGGTATAGCGATTGTATACATGTAGATATTATAAATGAAAATATACACGAATTTACTTTTTACTGTTGCAACATTGGTTAAAAACGTACGAATTTGTTAAATTTTTATGAAAACGAAGTTAATTTCGTATCAAATTGTTTTTATAACATTCGGAATTTAATGAACATTTTTTGCTGGACATTTTGAGTGGGTAGTAACTGTCTATCAAATTTGATTCTGCATTCTACTTTGTTGCAATCAGATTATCACATTTCACTCTGCCATTTGAGAAAAAACAAGTTGCAAAAGATAATTATTAACAAAATTGATGACTTTCTGATACTTGAAAGACACTAAGTACTTACTTGGACCACCGAACCGAGTGTGTAACCTTACTTCTACACGGTTGCAACATTATTGATCTACTTTAATTTTGTCTTCGCGAATGTAGAAGCCGTTCTACAGCGCGGGAAAATTCAATTTGATTTAAGTGTTATCGATGTCTGATACGATGACAAGAATGTATACTAATTATAAAATACGATTAAGAATAATATTAACTTTTTAGAATTTTGTTTACAAACATATTTTTATACGAGATATAAATATTAATTTTTTATTATTAAGGGTCAACATTAATCAAATAACGTATGATAAATTAGTCGATACCAACAGAGTTTCGTAACAGATATTATAGAAAAGAAATGAAAAACCTATGTTACATTATTGTCTTAGCAACAAATAGTTTATATTTAACTGTTTGTGCTATATATCAACTAATTTTAATATTCTAGTTCTTTAATAATGTAATCATTTATTTTGAAGAAACTAATGATATGCTTACCTAAATGTGCATAGTAAATATATGTACCAGCACTATCTGGTTTAAGTTTATATCGAAATCCTCCAAATGGCAATATTGAACATTGCGTGACCATTGGAACGCCATCCATGTGAGCGGAATTTTTTTGTCGCAATCCATGCCAGTGAAAAGATAATTCTTCAGACCCTAATTTATTATACAAAAAGACTTCTATTGTGTCTCCAAGACATACCTGAAAATTGAAAAGTTAATATAAAAAAATTTCGCGCGTATACTATAATTACAAATTGTATATATTAAAAAAAGTGCATATGTTTATAAGTTAACATTTCATATTGAGAGTATATAAAAGGAATACAAATACTATTATATCTTTATTGCATTAATAAATAAAATTCTGTAGGAAAAAATTATAAATGTTAATAAGTTTAAAAGTCGTCGACTACCTCTATTTGTGGACCCGGACTTCTTCCATTGATTCTTAAATAATTTCCTGCTAAACTTATTTTATCACGAATCACCGATTCATTTGTAGCATTAAGACCATTCTGAATGCTGTAAAACAGTAATAAAAATTAAACAATGTAATATATGTATTCGAAAAAAATTTGTATTTATACATAAAATACATTATTTTGTGTGTACTTTAAATGCGATAATAGAATTACTACTTCTGATACAAAATTGTGTAGCTGTTGCTTAACTATAGTTTCAACTAAATTAAAAAATTCCTAAATTGCTGATCTGCTAAATTAAGTAACACTAGATGTATATCTGCTTATAAATGCATATAAAGTAATGCATAATTCGTGGATTGTTCTCATTAATAATTCAACATGAAAAGAAAAAAAGAAAAGTATCATGTAATTGCATCATTTACTTTCTAATTTATAAATTCATGTTCCGAAACTTAAAGTTTTTATATTCTTACATCCCTGAAAAAGAATTTAAAAGAATATTATTTGTCTGATGAGCATGTAGATAAAGCAGATTCCACCAATAATAACCGAACTCTGTCGTTTAAGTAGAAATCACGTACGGAATTCGAGCAATAAGTTAGGAACACAAAGGTGAATCATGAAAGACTTCTTGAGATTATAATTATTAAATGACGAATAAGGATGAATAAAAAAGGATCAGTTACATAATATATATAATTCTAATGTATTACCCATATCGTAAACTGATGTATCGAGATAAATGATGTTATTAACATTAGATAAACGAGTTTCGTGACATTTTGTGTCATTAATTATAAGAAATGTGTATAGAATAAAAAGAATATCTTGATACCAGTTATTTTTACGATTATAGGATTTACACAAACTATACGAAACTTTTCTATAGCATAAGTAGGTATACACATCCATGATAGCAAGTGGTAGTTAAGAACCAGTTGAGGATTGAAAGAATTCAAGGTGCACTTTGCAACCGAGTGTATCAACCGTTAGTTCCTAGTTTACACAGTAGAAATTATATTATATTCGCACGAAAATCATTGCAATTGATCGAGACACCGACTGGTTTTTTCTTCAACATCGTTATTCATGACTATAAGGATAAACGGGTTTTGTACCATATGACATTAATATTAACACAGTTAAGAATATTGCATATACGTATACTAATCCGTGTTGTAGTACCTACAAGATAAATGGTGTATAAAGTAACCAGAAATTGTTAAAGAGTGTGTATATACGTGCGTGTGTGTATATGAGAAATGGTGTATTTCGAAAGTTTGTAGTTTGTATGTTATCGTATTAAAGTTTCGAAAGTGCGTTGATTTTTGTAACATTAAACGCACTAATAAATTTTCATATTCTTTTTACCTTACCTGATTGTGTTAGGAAATTCGCCGACGAAGAATTCGTAACGGCATAATTTTTTTGAAAGTGCTTGGTCAGCACAAGATCGCAGACATTCGTGAGATTCACCATCTAATTTTTAAAAAAGAAAAATTAATATGATATCTACAAATTTTATTAATTTGATATCGTGTAATTCTTTAACCAATTCATTTTTGTTAAGTGGTTGAAACTGACGAAATTGACCATAAAAACAAAAAGAATATATCTGATTTTGAGTGTTCACAATCATTTTTTGCAAATACATTTAACTTAAAATAACTTCGGTATACCTTTAATTAAGTAAACTAATGACGTCTCTGACACTTTCACAATTTTATCTTAGTAGATGTACAATTTTCAAAACATGTTCGAAGAGGATAAATTTATTTCCTCACCTCTCGTTTGGGAATTTGAAATGCCTAGTGAAGTAAGAAAAATGGCGGAAACTATTAAATTGCTGAAACACCACATTTTTAACCCAGAAAAACCGGGTCTCGTTGAAGTTTACTAATCTATGTCAATCGGCGCGTAATCATTGCGAATTACGAGTCAACGTTGACCCGGGAAATACACACTGTCGATGTTACGCGTTTCACGATCATGCGGCAACTTAAGTTGAACCTATCTTTCTTTGGTGAAAGCAAGGCCTAGGCTACTTCTAGTTACGCAAGCCACATTCGATGTAAATTTCGAATGTTCCCTTTTCTGTCAATGAAAACGTAATGCTAGCGTAATTGTTGCTAATAAATATTGCGTGACAATTCGACGAAAGCAATATCATTGGCACTAGTAAAGATGCGCGGTTGTCCGTTACGTATACTGAAGCTTCGGGTCGGATCGGAAAAAATCGGATGGAATCGGTTTTGGAGTCTAAATGTATTGGGTCACATACGAGTATTCAAAATTAGCGGGTCTCGTAACAGTCATATAGAATTTTTTATACATTCAAAATGTCTAAAATTGTGTGATATCGAATACAAATTAAATCATTTTCGTTTTTCATCTTATTTCGACTCTTAGAACCACTCCTGTAGCCGAACGCCCTATATAGAGAAACATTCGCGGGAACTCGTTCGATTCCTAACGAATTTTTCCGATTCAGTCAGTATTCATAATCTCGAATATAAATGCGTTCTCAAATAGTTACTAATTTTCATATACAATAAATAAATGTTACATGAGCTTTTTACTTGTTTTATTTAAAAAATATATATACTTATGTAAATTGATGAGTTCGATGCAAAAGCCGCTCGTTTCCATCTTCTGTCGAAGACTGATTTTCTAGTACATTTTTAAGTGGATATGACGTATAAACTACTACTTTAGTCAAAAATATGTTAACCAAAAACATTTTTTTACTCATAATGTAACATTTGAATAAACAGAGTTAGCTGGCTTGTGCATAGAGTTTTTCAATAGTAAAAATTAGAATCTTACAAGTTTATATTTCAAATGTAACAATGAAATAATTACATAATAATATGTACAAAATTATTTACAAATTATCTGCGACAACCATTCAAGAATAATATTTGGAATTGCACTTTCCTGCATTCTATTTCCAATTTCTTCAAAAAATAATATTATGTACGTAATAATATTTACTTTCCGTTTCTTTTTTTAAGAAACTCAAGAACAGTGTATATATAAACATGCAATGTGTATTGTTGCATAATACTGATGAGTTTGAACTTATTTCGACAATGCTTTAATTAAGTTTGTAAAGACGAAAAATTTTCTTTAAGTAAGAAAATAAATTAAATTTCGTAGTTGTAAATTAGATGAATCTAAAAAAATTAATTGAATGTATTAAAATGTAACTAATATGTACATATTATGTAGAGACAGATAGATTAGTTTTATAGCATTCTAAACTGCATAAAGGTACTCCAGTTTTTGAACAAGAATATTTTTTTGGATTTTTACATTGATTTACGCCGCAAAGGATTTGTACTGGTGGTTCTTTCCTGGAAAAAGTGCAACAACATTATAACTACATAAGATTCTGAACAAAATGTTTTGGATACTATCAATAATTTTTACTTACTCTTTTGAAGACTGCAATGGAAAATCTTCCCCAGGTGGCAAGGATATCGAACTTCCCTCAAGCGTTAAACGATATGTAACTAAAGGAACTTGCCTTCTAGAAGGCTTTCCTTTACTAATTACTTTAGAGGCTTTAGATTCTTGTTTCTTTAATAACCTTTCCATCGTTTTTTTCTATGAAAGTAAAAGTATAATTTTACATAACAAACAATATTTACAAGTTATTTTCATACCATAAAACAAGCCATAGTAGGAAACAGAAGATTATAGCCTCAATTAATATGATTATGTTACCTTATCTTTTTCTCTCTTCTCATCAGCAAGTTGTTTTCTTTTTAATGACTTAAGAGCAGCTTTTTGTATAGCTTCAGCAGTCATAACTTTTTCTTTATATCCGGTTGGTAAAGACATGAGTTGTTCAACAGCTGGATTCGGCTCTGTATCAGTTTTTCTTTCAAACATAGCTCTTTGTCGTGCTGTCATTAACTTTGGATCCTTTGGTTTAATTTTTTTCAATTCATCATCAACCTAAAATGGAACAGATATATAGTAAACAAAAAATATTTGCTACACAATAAATATTAGAATTACTAGCAATAGTCATTTACCTCTTCAAGTTTTCCAGACTCGATTGCATCAAGCCATCGTTCTTCTTCGCTACTTGTGCCACTGTCTTTACCTTTACTACTCTTTGGAACCTTTTTCTTTGTTGCAGCTTTTGGCGATGGTGCAGTACTTGAACCTGCTATACTAAGATTCGAAGGTTTCTGTATTTTTTCACGAGGCTTTTCCAGACTATAAAAAATGTTATTAGAAATACGTTATACTTATTCATAATACTTTCAATATTGTAACTAACAATTATAAGTAATTTATTTTTTATTAGATTTTACCTACCTCTTATCATCATCTTTTTTCATCTTAACTCTAAATGTTTTCTTTTTCTCCACTTCACCAGCAACTTCATTAAAACTATCGTTATCATGAGTGGTTTTCTTCTTTTTATGTTTTTTATGTTTATGTTTCTTATGTCGTTTCTGTGGTGATACTTCACTGGTTTCTGCAAATTAAACCGCACATCAGAACAGAAATTACTAAGAATTAATTGATGGTAAATATAAATATGTATATAAAAATTTTCAAATTTGCCGCGAAACGTATTTCTGTAAAGCGCCATTGCAATTATTTGATGTTGAGGTCGCTTCACTGAGTAGCCTATCTTAAAAGCGTTTCACTAACCCCAGCGATGCAATCGACAAAAAGAAGCAATTAATAAATATTTTCATCACTACACAAACCAAAGCTTAATCTTTCAGCACACAGAAAATCATACCTAAAGTTATATCTTCGTCTGAACTTATATCTTTCGTCTTACCCATTTTATTAAAAGTCTATGCTGCCCGAAACGTCAAAGTATAAAATATGGAGATTCAACACATGCCGTGGTGTATTACGAGTGTTTCCAAACTACTACGTTGGTATAAAAACTATAGTGTTGGTGAACATGAAATATAGATTTCGAAAATCCATTATAAGTAGATTATTTATGTTTAAAATAAGTTTGCCTGCAAAAAATAATAAACTTACAGTATGTTATAATTTTTGTACACGTATGTACGCGTAATTATTTTTCTTAAAGAGTTTCTTTCTAAATTATAATCATATAAATACTTTTTTATATGTTCGCGATACATTTATATTACATAAAAAATAGATATTAATTTATGAAGTGGTGTATATTAAATACCAACTTACAAATGTTGTATATTAGTTATATATTTTTCTTTCTTTTAATTAGGTAGGATATAAATAATAACAATAATTAAGAACGAAATTTACTGTATTTCTGTCACCGGCTCTGCCAATACATTATTGGAGTTGATGCTGCAATTGTTATGCCTCATATGACCTACATGCATCTCTAAATTCCTTGGTACGTACAACATAAATATTACTTTTGTGTTACAACTGTCTAATGTAATTATAATTTGCCGCTAACGTGTTATCGTTGTGTCGCTGTTGTCCGCGACGTGTATTTTGAAAAATACTCAATGAACACAATTAGATTCATGTAGCAATAAAAAAATAATGGTATGTACTAAGAAAATAAATGTTTTCATAATGATAAAATATCACTATCTAGAAAAATCATCTTAATATAAATAGTTTACTTAAATATATATAAGTATAATATATTAATTTTATTATTCACTTCTGGTTTTCATATATGTATAATATCACAATATAATACTAATATGTTTAATTATGCGTACAATATTTCTGACAAAAATAAATGTTAATATCATTTTCATGATATAAATTATTTGAAATCGTTTCAATGTATTTACTCAAGACAAATTAATGTTTAGAAGTTTCATATTAGCAAGACCCATAGAATGTTATATTTTATAAATATAACTTCCTTGAATACGGTTGACGAAAATTTGTTCACAAATCAGTCTCTTCTAGTAATTATAATGTATATATAAAATATATATAAATAATAAATTTTCTAGAAATAGGCATAAATAATTTGTTGAAACGTGAATTATGATATTAATGTTACTTAAATCTAGATCCACATGAAAGCTATCGTTTAATGTATTTGTTATAAAGTGTTATCAAATATAATATTATCATTGTTTCTTTTATAACAATAATATTATTTACACATGCATCAGGGCCATTTACATTCAGTAGATAAAATTGATTATTTAATTCTTGTTTAATGCTACATTTCATATTTTTCTCATAGTTATACATATAATACATTTAATACGGCAAATTTGCAAACTCATATACGATAATGTATACCTTCAACATGTAATTTTGGAAGTTCAAAAGAAAATTAAGAGTGACTTTTGAAGCAACACAAATGAAGATATTTTTTGTTACTTTAGTAATAACTAGATAAATTCCAAAGTTTTCAATTAATTGATTATATCAGCTAGTCTTTTAGAATAAAATTTTAAGAGGTAATCAATTCACCCGAATACAAGACAAAAACTTTTATATATTTTTTTAACAATTGTAAAACAAAAATATTGCTGGCTCATACAATGTGGCTAAATTAGAAATTTCGTCGATTTAATAAGAAGACCGTGGCTAGCCTATGTATTTTGATGGGATGTACTAGTTTCCTGAAAGAAAACATAAATAATCAGTACAATTTTTAACTTAGTTTTTCAAGGCGACTAATTCTATTAATTTTATACTGCACAAACAGTTGAACAAATGTTATAGTTCGTGTCGTTTTTACCTGACAAAGAAGGTCGTTAAAACCGTGCTCTACTGTGAGGTTGAAAAATTCAAGCAGCAATAATGTTTTGATTAACATAATATATATTGCATTTGCCTTAACTTACATAGTACATAATTCTATCAACTACGGCGATTTATAATAAATACGAAATATGAATCACATTCACTACTTACAATTTCGAAATTTCTTTTTACATAAAATTGTAGCAACTTAAACTTCTTTCTGTTACGATACCTTGTATTGTTTTTTATATTACTATAATAATGTATTCACATAAATATCGTCTTGTATGCGGGAGAATAAAATATGAGTTTTGAACTCAATAATTTAATAATTCAAGGACTAATGTACAATCTTTATATGAATGCTCTTCTACAGCAAAATATAACTGTAGATATGAAATTGGAATACATATGGTCCCTTCATTAAATATATAGGAGTTTGCACCATATTAAAAAGTATATATTAGTTTGCAGTGTCCATTGAATTATAATATACTGATTTTTATGAATGGAAGTAAATAAAATAAAAGGCATTAATATGAAAAAATGTACCACATTTTTGGAATGATATGCAGAAATTAACACAAAGCTTATACGCTTATAGAAGTGACTGTCTCAATCGTAACAAAGGATTAACATTTTTAATCGAAAGATTTAATTTTTAAGTTATTTGAGACTGTTTTATATACTCTGTTGTAATTACTTTACTGGCAGTGTTTACTCCACACCATCCTTTAAGCAGTTGAATAGAATTTATAAATTGAAAAATGCACGCAAACACATTATCTATTTCATTAATTTATTGACACATAAAATTTTGTTCTGTAAAAAAAATATATAAACATGTCAAATTTATAATTATAGCAGTTATAATAATAATTATAGTATAATGTAATAGTAATAACCACAATAATAATATAGTAGTAGAATAATAATAATACTTATAACAGGTAACAATGCAGTCCTATGTTGTGCAAGGTTTTTCATACAGTGTAATACTCTAAAAGAATAACTGCTTAAAAGTTGTTATAGAGTATAAGATAGTAAATAATTCCATCAGTCACAGAATGGCAACTTCGACTTATTCTCGATTTAATTCTGACACAAACATTTGGCACATAAATAGTACTCACATCTTTGCTCTTTTAAATATACTTATTTTCAAATTTATGACGTGAAAATAAGAAAATAAGGAAATATATTCGTACATTCTTTTATATATAGCTCTACACCCTATAAGTATGAATAAATTCAAGATAAATTTGTCATTCTATTTTAAAATAAAATGTCTGTAAATGATCCCAGATATGCGATATAATTAGGATGTGTGTGTATGCGTGTATGTGTGTAAGATATTTACAACAAGAAAATATAAGACTGCGATGTGAAACTTAGTGATAGTTCATTATACAATGAATTCTAATGATATTACTCATTTTACTGTTCCACGTAATAGAAAATGAAACGTGTACACATTTATATATATATATGTATATACACACACAATGTATATGCTACAAGACCAAATGTATGTATATATACATATATACATATGCAATTTTGCTTACGTCCCCCATTTACCCCGTTTTACTTCATATTGGCTCGCGTTTTAAGGGCGCAGACACGAACGACGCTAAGGGTTGTTGGATCGGTAGGAGAAAAGGAGACAAGTTCGGGTCAGTTGGTGTTTTGTTTGTTGAAGCGAAGGCGAGCCAAGCCTGAACGCTCACCCTCTTCTTCATCTGATGTACAAGGTGGTGCACCACTGACAGCACCGCGCGACGATGTTGCTTGCATTAATTCTTGATCAGGGCCATTTCGATGTTCGTATAACAAAATATTTAGTGTTTCTTCATAAATTCTTGCCTCTGGGAATTCAACCTGTTACGAGTTAAATCTTTACTTTTATATTTTTGCATTTATGTTAGCTGTTATTTCTAATTACAGTTAAGCCTTGTTCAGATTGATCAAGTTATTTGAATTTAAGAAACTTAGATCGCTTTGACTAACTGCAAATCTGTTATTTACTAGATTTGAAATATCCTTTCACGTTTCATTCAAGTTTCAAGCCAAGTAGTACGAATGTATTTAATTATATCCAATTTGAAAATGCAACTCTGCTAATTTGAATGAGGTATTACGCATCCTTGCAAACATAATTGACTAACATTAAATTAAATATGCACATGCATTTGACATTACCTTTGTGTGTTTCTTGTCAGTTGTATAAACGATGGAGTGACAACAAACTTCTGCAACTTTTCGACCGTGACCGTAAAATGTCCAACAACAAATTTCACTGGAGCCAATTACATCTTTGATAAATAGTACCCTACGACCGAATCTAAGGGACATTTTGTCGAACAATTCTATGTTTTTTAACAGATTGTCATCTGATGTACTGTAAAGATAAGATTTTTTAGATTCGTTGGTTCCTTACTTGTGTTCTATATACTGTGATTTCTATTGAATATGTATTATCACCTTGTGTACGAATACTTATTATTATGCCTATTAACGAGCAATTTTACTACAGGTTTAGTAGTAGTGCTAATTAATAATTGCTCTTCTTTTTGAGAAGTGATAAGCGGAATTCTACAAATAGGTTCTGCTTCCCTCTCCTTTCGAAGAAGCGCCTGTTCACATGAATCTGCTAGTTCACTAATGCAATAATACTTTGCCTCTGCGAGTAATTCCGCCATCTCTTTTGTACTCTCTGGTAATGGAACTGAACCGTCTCGTAAGAAATTTAATATCGTTCCAAAATGTTTTCCACACCTATCTATTAATATCCACCCTGCGAATAAATTGACATTACTCATACAATTAAAAATGATTACCAAGTATATCGTTATAACATTTTGAACTGTTAATGTCATAGCAAAACTCTTTATTCGATATTGACAAAAACTGGGCGATTCAATTTTTACGTTCAGAGTTCAGGCAAAAATTGTAACACATTGTACAATTTAGGCAGACGTAGAAAGTTACGCAAATTGTAAAGTATAAATTAATTGCTACGTGAATAATTTAACCATTATAAAAAATTTCACCTTCAGGATCTGTGAGAATTTCCATACGGCCACTAAACATAGCACGTAGCATAGTGTCATGTTTTTGTAGCGTGCCTAAAGTAGTGTAGTGTAAGGAACCGCCGATATTGAGCTTGACGTACTCCGAGGGATACTTAATTCCCGCTTCGTGATTCCCGGACATAACGACCGACAATGTCGATATATATCGGAACGCGAAATATTAACGGCGATAAATATTCAAATGGGAAGCTATACCGATTTCTAAATGTCAAATCGAAGGTATAGCTGAGCAAAGGATGAAGCGTTGTGTCTGACGAGTGACAACGCGAGCAACGAACGATAACCAATAAAAATGTAGTTCATGTGACATTTATTAATTTCATCTTAAATGTTATAATGTTGCCATGCAGCACGATTCACGTCCTTTTTGTGTCTCGCGACTTGTTGAGTAGAAAAAAAAAATACACCCTATCGTACTCCCATTTTGGTGAGTGACTAGCACGAAGAAACGGAGACTAGTTCAGGATACGCGCAAGCGCGACTATATGCGAGAGAGTCGATCGTTTGTTTATTTAAGAAAATGGCTGATCCTTTGGCAAAGTATGGAATTTATGTCGATGATTTAAGTAAGATTCGCGTATTGGAACCGGAAGTGGCGAATCAGACGAATAAGCTTAACGAGGAATGTCAGAATTTCATTTCGAGTGAGTTCTACGGAAATCACCACGATTACGCGAAATAATCTGTAGTCATGCTCTTCGCGTGCATACGTAATTTCAACGAGAAAGTATCTTTACGATATTTATCACTCGACTTACCCTGTTAACGTTTTATTCTTTCGTGCTTTTAAGGGTAGTTAAATAAGTAGTATGCGGAGCATACAAAACAAATGCTTGCACATCCTTCCTTACAGTAATTGCTGCCATCTACATTGCCGCCTCTGAATAGTATTTTGATTAAAGTTTTAAAAGGACCGTCTCTACTAATGATTTCAAACTTGTTGTATATCACTAAATTGTTAAATCAAACGATTCATTTTAGCTATATAACTTTTGTATTTTTTCATTGTTATCTCACTTAAGGATTTATGTTTCATTAAAAGTAATTTGTTTGAAAAAAAAGAAACATTTCATTGAACATGTGTCTTTACATGTTTAAATGTATATCATAGTCAAAATGTTTACTTTACATATATGTATAGTACTCCTATTGAAAATATATGTTGTACTTTGTGTTTATATACTGTGCATACAGTTTTAATCTCGTGATTGTATCACGAAGTGATTAAAGCATCATTTTTGAATACTTATAATTTCAAAGTTTTCTACTTTCATACGATTAAACATTTATATCCTTTATTTCTTAGAAATTACTGAATTCCACACGAAATGCGACGAATTTTTACAAATAATAGATCGAATGGCAAATCAAGTGGAGAGGGAGAAAATGAAAGCTATAGGAACTCGAAACTTGCTTCGTTCCTTCGCAAAAGAAAGGGATGCTCAAAAGCAACAAATTCAGGTCATTTAAAAAAAAAATATTTATCAGAAATTATCAAATATTTAAAAAATTATATTTATATAATTTTTTCTATCTATATGCTCGTGTTAATTGCAGGCGGAGATTGTTGAAAAGTCTATGGAACTTGAAAGACTTCGTATACAATACGATTCTCTAAAAAAAATTGAAATTGAACAACTGGAAACTATCGAACAATTAACAGTGAACTAAAATATTGCTTTTGTAACTGATATTTAATTCATTGCAGTCCACAGGTCTGATTTAGAACTCCACAGTATGCACATCTTCTGAGCGACCTTAGCGTACTTTATTTTCTAACTTATATGCTGGTAAACACTACCAGACCTTTCATTATTATTAAAAACAACTCGACATAGGGCTTGCTGCCTCGATATAGGACTGCAAAGAGTTAAAGAATGTATCTTTGTTAAGCACATACTCTGAATGTTTGTTTCTGCATGTACATACAAAACCAATCGAAATGGGAGACAAATAAAACTACCAGGGATAATTAGAGCGACATATATTATGAAACAGGATATTTATACATAAGTTTAATGACGAAGTTTGCAGTTTTAAGACAGTGTCGGAGTTTAAACCCTTCTTAATAAGACGGCATCAAATGTACACACATACTGCGAAGGTTCTCAACCCCTGAATCAGAAAGGCACATCAGTTAATTCTGAATCATTCTATGTACTATTTCTAATATTCATACGTTAATTATCATTTTCGACAATTACATTGTTTGCTCTTTTCCGTAAAACTTATGATTGCTTTCCTTTTTTTATAATTATAAACACTTTTTTTCGTATAGTTTTACTGTCTACCAACAGCCGCAATTACATCTGAGCAATTGTAAAAGATGAATAACGATACAAAACGTGAAGCAATCTTAAAGACATTGTAGGTGATCGGTTTATATTAATTATTTATCTAAGAATTATATTACTTTACTAAATATAAGCTTTTTGTATGTTTTGCAAGTAGATAATCGTTGTTCGTATCGTGTATTCATGTTTTGATCGAATAATGGTATAATGAAACCGTGAATGCGAAAAAAATAATCGTAAAGTTGTGTTTATAGTTTAGTTATTAAAAATGTTTCTTACTTATGTATGGTATTCGTATAGAAAAACGAAGTCAATTAGTCGTATAAAATGAGAAACCATGTAAGCACATAACGTAGATATAATAATTTGCATTGAACTAAAAGTATGTATTTCTTAAAAACATATAAATAATTTAAATAATTTTCTCACCCTCACATTTTTACATATTTCTTAGGATAAATTACTTTGCCTTTTAATACATCTTATTAAATTGTCTGTGTTTGCATATCTGTAAATTTAATCTATCGTATCTTTTTTTCAACAAATACTGTTCTTTAAGTTATCAGAGACTAAACGTTTGATGCTGTGAGAAATTGGAAAAAAGAAATTTTGAATATTTTAAGTGGGTAGTATTCCATATAACACAGTACGTACCACTTTAACAATATTTTTAGTACAAGATCACAAATTAGCAACGCGTAACACGCAATTGTCTTAGTTACGCAATACAGTTTACACATTTTGAGACTACTCGCACACCCATCCATTCAACCACTATACCCAGGGATTCAAAAATAAACTTTATTTCGTAAAAATAAGAAATGGTATCGTGTTGAATTACAAATATAAATCCTATAGTCTAAATTTTTATAAATATGTACAATTACATATCTACTATGGATGTTATCTAAAAACTCAGAGTATATTTTATTAATGTTAAATGGAGCAAATGGGATGATGCACAATTAAGTCCTGTTCTATAGAGGGATGAAATAATTGAAGATACTTAGTCGTTCGAAAAATGTAGAACTTAATCCCAAATTTATTTTTAATTTAATCTTATGGTACCTAATCGTTATATTTGAAATCTTACGAGGCTCTGACTTAGTGTAAATGATTTTAGATTGATTTTATTTATACTTACCATCTATACCTTATCATTACCATAGAAAGTACTTATAAAGTGAGATATCTATTATTTTGTTAATTGTACAGAATTATGTTTATACGACTGTCTTACATATTTTGTACATGATGTTATCAAAATATTAGACCGTAACAGTACGCTATCTATTAATAACAGATGCAATGAAACAGTGACATAGTTTTGAAAATCATTTGCTTTTACTAGTCAAGACGAAAGAATATCGTTTATTCATATCAAACTAGATGTCTACTGTTAAGACATTAAACAGCAAAATATCATCCTCATATGCTCCAATTTATCAGTCTGCCACCAATAGCCAGCACTAACATACTTTACATGTTATTTGAAGTAACTGGTATCGATCATCATCGAGTATCCGTTAAAAATTCACAGTTTCTATAGAATTACATAATTTTACATAAATTCACATTCACTCGTCTGTTTCCAGAGATTGTAACAGTTCATAACATTTAACACAACTCTCACATAGTCGCTTCGGTCTTGAGACGTTTACATGAATTCATTGCATCCTCTTGTATAACACATTCGTTACTTTCTTCCGCAGGGATAGGTGGTGACAATGATCTTTTAGCAGTACATACTTCGGCGACAGTACTATTTGTTACGGCATCAGTCGGTGGATTAAATCGCACTATTACAGCTGTCATATTGTCACATCCTGTACCATCTCCACCCGTGTCAGGTGCAAGACAGTGGTCGAATAGCTGGAACGTTATATATATTTTTAGTTAGTAAATAATATATGTTTCATAGGCAACACTACTGTCGCAAAAATAATATGTTAACTGTAGTTGAAGTAAACAGAAAATAATTCGTTTAATCGTGTTCTTCCTGTATCAAAAGGGAAGAGCATGAAAGTAAAAACAGGAATGTAGTTAACAATGTTTTGCAACGTTAGTCTCCTTCTTAAATTAAAATAAGATAAAGAGAGTAATCAATTTTATTTTGTACCTCTTCGCAGATGTTTGATAGTTTGTTGTAATTTTGTGTCAAACGAGAGTGGATAAATTGTACAACATCTTGACTTGACATAAAGTTCCAAATACCATCACAAGCAAGCACCATGAACTCATCTTTTTCAGGTTCAATTGTGATATGCCTTACATCTGGAAGTGCAGAAATCATTTGCTCTTGTGGTGGTAGCTCTGCATTTTGTTTGTAAGCATGGTCCCCAAGTGCCCTTGATAAATTAAGACCACCATTTACTCTGCCATCAGCTGTAACTTTCCCACCAGCCTTTACAATACGTTCCATTTCTGGTTTATCTTCAGGTTTGTGATCCAAACTAAGTTCAACAGCTTGACCATCTCTACATAAAACACAACGAGAATCTCCAGCATTTGCCACATATAATTCGTTGCCTTTTAACACTGCAACCACTGCAGTGCATCCACTATCGTAACCTGGCTGTATAAATAAATAATGGATATTATCTAATTCGTATGCAAAAATTGCATACTTTTGATTCAAATAATTGAATTGTCCGAGAATTATACTTTTACATATATTTAATCATTATACCTCTTCTGTATCCATCATGTCAGTAGTGTCAAAGTCATCATCGACATTACCATCCCCGTCTTCATCTTCTTCGTCTTCGTCTTCATCACTTTCATCTTCATCGATGTCTTCTACATCATCTTCGTCGCTAAAACTGCATAACAGAAATCATTATAAGATGGTGTTTGATGACAATAATACAGTGAAAAGCTTTATTCATTTAATCTCTCTTACCTTTCTGGAACACCATCAAATGTTTCATCGTTTTCGTCGTCATCATCATCCTCTTCAGAATCCTCGTTATCTTTTTTTAAGAGAGTATGATACAAAGTAACAGGTTGAATTCTTCTTCTACCAGTACTGGTTATTCGTTCCTGTTGTCCCGCGTCACCGTTTTCTACTGGCGTACACGAACTGCTTGATACGTTATCACCTCCGCCTTTACTACTATCCGCATCTTCGATCCGTTTTGATTGCGCACCATTTACTTCCACTTCGTTCGCGTTTGATTGTGTACATGTTACTTTTCCAGGGCTCGTAACTTTCTTGTTCACGTCTTCAGAGCTATCAGGCATATCTGCACTTTTTGTTGTTTCCACGTCCGCCGTTGATCCTACTGGCGGAGATGCATGCGCGTTTCCATTACTTGTTGTCGAATCCAGGACTTGTTCAGCTTCGTTGCTTCCAGGACACTCCGAGTCTTTTCTCTCCATCGTACTGGATAAAGTTGATCCACATTGTTGGCTGGAACTACTCACATCTGTTTCATTTGTGTTCCACGAAGACGACGATGACGAACAACCTGCACCAGACGACGATGAACTTGCTTTCTCTTTACCTCGTCGACCGCGTAAGTAAGGACTCGCGGAACACGCGCGTTTATTACATTTTTCATTTTTCAAGTTTTTTACGTTAGGATTCGATTCCGATTGATATTTGGCCATTACTTCCTCCAGTGGCATTGTTGCCTCCATACATAAATTATTAACATTCTCTTCTTCATCTATATGCAATACAATGTACGAAGATAACTTTATTGAACATATCTTTGTACAAAGAAATAGGTGGGATGGAATAATAATTAGAAAATACAATAATTAATGATAGAATACACGTAGGAACATTCTAAAATGCAAAAGGGAACGTACCAGATTCATTTACGTCGTCTTTTTTTTTGTCCGAAGTAGACGTCCCTGCGAGTTCCTTCAGGATACTAACTACTTCAGGCTTTTCAAGTGTAGCATCAAAACCTAAAAAGGCATCGATCAAGGCTTGCCTAATGTCTCCTTTCTTGTATGCATCGGTCTGTTTAATAAAATCCGGCAGGTTGCGTGCACAATATGTTGCTACTTCGTGGCCACCGTGACCATCATACACAGCAAATAGCGAAACATTTTCGTCGAAATCTATGCAACAATTATGTGCATCCTGTAAAGTAATAAATATTAATTAATGTAGTACAAATATACCTTAACCTTAAACTATGCATGCACTAATACGAAGAATCAATTTTTTGCATTAAAAGAAGGAGTGCATATCGGTTATTTCCTTTTAAGAATCTGTCCTACTTTGATTTTTATGCAAGTGGTCCTTCGTTAATAAATATTTGCATGACATACATAACTCGTACTACAAATAATTGTTCTGTAACTTGTTTTTAGCACTTTTTTAATGGTAATATATAAAATTTATTAAACCATGTATTTGTTACAATTTCAGGCTTAAGTGGTTAAAGGTTAAGATATTTAGACTTTAAAAGTTTTTTAAGTTTTACATTTTACATATATTTGACATTCTAATCGATATTATAAATATTCTAAAATTGACAGGTATATACATTGTAACAATAAGGTTACGTTCTACTTAATTAACGCACACATGGATATTGTAATTATTTGTAAATAAATATATTTTCAATGGCGCCAAGGCGCATCGAGGAATTACACATCTACAAAAAAGTGACATCGTTTCACGAAACTACGAAATTCAATCTCTCGTAGAATCATTAAAAAAATTTTTCATTTGTTACACTTCGTTATCCAGAAAAAGGAACGGTCTAAAAATGAATCCGATATAGATAAGAAATGCCGCATCGATAAAATAAATACGACAGTTCAGTTATTTCCCCGTTTCGAAATTGTAAAACAGACAGCAATAGGTAAAATTTTAGGCATCCGCGTTGGAAACAATAACAAGCGATTACGTTCGCGTAGAACACGTAAGTCTTCTTGGATCGTGAAAACTTTCATTTCGGAAGTAACTTTGAACCATGACAATGAATATACTTAATTTTACAACTGTACTGTTTTGTTCGCACACGAAACGTTGATGCGCTCTTGTTACTGCTGGCACGGTATTTGCTGTTTGTCGAATCGAATTGACTGAATTTCGCGCTTCGGGACGTAGACGGATTACGTTCGCGATAGATCAAGGCGAATGTCGTAATACCCTGGCGAAACGGTGAACCGGCAAACCGTTCGCTGACCGAAACGAAACTGGGTAACGGTGCACTGGCCGCTCGAGGGTTTTAGCTTACCTCTTGACTAATTCGCCAGCCTTGCATGGAACTCGCGCCGAATGCGACACTCTTGCCCGCTTCGTCGCTCGATACTTTCTTTGTAATCGGTTCAGACAAGTACGCGCCCATTTTCGTTTAAACCGGCGATCTTTCCGTCGATTATCTGGCGTCCGCTTAAATATCACAACGTCTCGGTGAAATTACTATTCGCAAGCGCGGCGCACAGTCGTTAACTAGCCTCCATGACCGGTTTGGGTTTCTGTTTTCACTGCGCCGCTAGCTCCACCTAGTCCGCCACTTTTCTTATGCGCGCACTGCGTTTTCGCGCCAAACATTCGACCATTTATAGTTGCACCGGAATGGCGGTCCGTATTATTTCTGCGAAGTTTCTCTCCTCGAGGATGCTGAGACGTTCTTCACCGATTTTCGAATGTAATCAATTGTAACCACGCTTAATGCATTGCTCGTGTTACTGGTAATTTATTTACATATTTGTTAGGAAAAGAAAACAATGTATTTAAGGTTTGTAGTATAAGATAATGAGGTTATTATTTTTATGAATTTTAACCTCGATAAGGTCCTCGAAATTTGTTCTATTTTATTATGCTTCTATTTTATCAAACATTTCCTTCATTTCGAAAGGAATGATATATCAATATACAGATTAGTTTGCATAATTGTAAATGACAGTAGTAATAGTTTAGAAAAATTAGATTATTTTTTGAAGGAAAACCGTTAGATCGACAATCGATTCAAAGATCGTAGAAAAATTAACCTAAACTATTCCATTTGTTCATCAATGAAATATGTCAAAGTAAGATGTTATGTCTTTTTGTTTATGTGAATTACTCGTATATTTTTGAAAATACGACTAAGATCGTATAAAATATCGTAGAACCTTGATTATTTGAAGTAGTCATGATATATATTGTCTGAACAATGGAATATTTCGGGAAATTAAATGGCGTCGTTTTCGTGTAAGAGAAAATCACTCATTTTTCTGTAATATTTTAAAAATATCAGTATAAAACACGAAAGCAAAAACTTTTGAATAAAACTTGAGTAATTTTCTTCACATTCTACAATATTTATTGTTAGATACTTATATAACTTTAAAAGCAGGAACTTATAAAATATTTAATTTTTAATATCATTGTTTTTAAAAATGTTTTATATATTGTATTTATTGACTTTTAGATGGAAAGAATGCGACAATTGAAATTACGTGCGCTTTTCATGTTACATTATACATACACAGTGGAATGGGAGAATTATACGAGATTGGCAGCCGGTAAGTAGGAATCACTCTTTAACGTTTTTAATATGGTATTGTTATACATTGAAAAATTATATTATACAGCCACTATGATGAAAAGTTATTAAAACAAATAAGTTTCAAATCATTGATATAAAATTTTATATTAATTAATAAAATTTTATATCTATCAGATTGCAAACAAAATTTTTAAACTTTCTGTGAAAAATTAATGCTGAAAATATAAACGACATAGAAATAAATGAATAAATTATTCAATTTTTTAATTAAAAATAACTTAATAATTTACAAATATTCAATAATATTGGCTGAAAATATAAAAGTTTTTCATATCATTGTTCTTCCACTCCAAGGTGAGTAAGTTTAAACAACCAATTACTTTACTTACATATTTTGTGAAACTAAAAGTAAAAAGTATATTTTGCATTTTATATTAGCTTAAACACTTCAATAGGGAGCAATCGTTTTTGTCTATGGTGTTTCTAAGATATGGATGCATAGGTTGTATATTATCTAAAGTAGTGATTATGTCTAAGCACCTTCCAACTATTATGAATGCAAATGATAATGGTCCGCATTCACCGCTATTGCATACGATGTAGAATAACCTCGTTCCTGGATATTCTGATACCTGCTTCGAATGGATTCTCTTTTAGTAAATCTGTCACGTTTTCCCCGTTTCGTATACTTGGCGTTTAAAATTTTTCGATTTTTCCTTGATTATAAGACGAAGAAGGTACCACACACAAGGAACAAACAAGAATTAATACCCTTCTCTAATAATAGAAGAAAATGATGGGATCAGCAAAACAAATATCCTAATATTAATAATAAGAGAAGTATAAATGATGATATTAATATTTGATTAATGCAATAAATATTTTTACTATTGTACATACTATAAATCGCCAATGGAATCTTTAAAACTGGAAGTATTGCTATATATTCTTGTCTTAAAGGGAAACAAAACAGAAGAATAGGAAATTGTAAAAATACGAAATCCTGAATGGAAGCATAAAAGTTAAATGAAATATGAAATGATTTGCAACAAAGTAACTCGGTTACACTCGCATAAAGTTAATTGCATATCCACGAGAGCGACAGAAACCGGATCAGTAGGTGAACGTAGGGTAGAAACGAAAGGAGAGACGCTACTATGATTATTTAAGTTGGATGTATCAAAACCTCTGTTCATCTTCGTTCAATTATAGGCGCCCATTATCTCGAGAGTTCCATAGTTCCCTAACAGAAAGAAAGGAAGGAAGAAAAGTAGGCAGGACTCAAAATTGCTTGGAGGGATCTTCTGAATGAATTAGGTGGAAAGTTGGGGCAAACGGGATTAGTAGGTGAACGTTGGCAGGGGAAGATATTATGGATGCCATTATTGGACGTGGATGTATCGAAAGCTCTGTCTACTTTAACGATGGCACGATCCGTAGCGTTCAGATGCCGTACGATCCGGGGAATGGTGCAGCCGGTCGTCGAGGTCGGGGTGGTTGGCGAGGATGGGTTTGTGTGTTGCGTGATGGTCGCCGTTTATCGATTCGCGCCGCGCCGTGAGGAATGAAGTCGCGGCTAGCTGCTCTGTGCCGTGGCGTATCGCACCTTCTTCCGTGTATCTGTACCCTGTACGCTCCACATAAACACATCTACGCAAATCGTGCACCAGCTACGAAAGTAGCAGCGCCACGCAACATCGTGCTCCGCGATGTTGTTATGGTGCTTGCCGATGTCTGGCACGGTTCTCGAACCACCATTAATACACAATTTACCGTATCTTTGATACGTACTTGTACGCACTTACTTTGAAACCAGTGAATGAATGATCGGAAATTTTTGAGATCATAAGTACAGATAGGACATCGATCGTGCCATTATTTAGTGAGATGTTATTTACTTTTTGATGCGAGGAATTACGTTTTGTCAGCTTTCATCGGTGTGCTTGGAGCTTGGAAAGGAAATTTATGAATTTCACAGGAAGAGATTTGGATTATATAAATTATAAGCTTTTTGTTGGAATTGCGTAGCTTATTTGTCGCGTAAAAGTTTTCGTTGCTTTCATATTGTTCGATCAATTATGCATCCGGCATTTTAAAATTTGCAGGTTTTCATTTATCGAACCGATGAATGAGAGAGTTCAATATTAATATATTAAAATATAAATATTAGCGGTATTGTATTGATAATATTAATATGGTTGATGAGTTATGCTTCTGTTACAAGAGAGTAAAATTAAGAAACAGAATTTGCGAGTGAAAGGGAGATCTTGTACGTTCTAAATTGAACCAGGGGGAAAGAATAATACGTAATTGCAAACATTGTCTATTAATAAAAAAGATCGCGTGCGCGGGAAGTCTATTACCTTAGGGTACACACGTGATATACTCAATGAACGGTAGTAAAAGTGAATGAAACTTACCGGAATGTATCGTATTTTAACTTAATCGGAATATTATGCGTAGTTTTGCATAAAACTTACATTCTTACCCAAGGAATTCAATAGGAAAGAATTCGTTTTAGCGTATTACGCTTTAAATTCATACAAATTTTATGAGATCACATAATACATTGCTAGCCAAATGATTCAAGCTAGAAATGTAGTTAAGAGTATAAAGTACAAACGTCATAGGAAAGTATGTAAAAGGAAGCTTATCTCATTACGATACCGTTCGTTTATACAATTCATTTTTAAAACTTTAACAAAAATTAAATGGCGAATTGCATTTTTATGCTACGATATTATCATAATTTGAATTATCGTTAAAGTATAAATATGAATATTCATAACACAAAAGAACTCGTCGGTTCGTTCGAAAATTTGCAAATTTGCTCAAGCAAATTGAAAATCAACTACTATTTAATTGAATAAATACCGATCGAATCGGTTTTTTTATGTGGAAACCGCATGCATTTCACGCTCTATTTGATAATAATCACGTATGCTGCAACGAATCTGGGTTCGCACGTAGGTATAGATGCACGGACATTCCAGGAATGCATACCGAAGCGGGCATTACCGCATCTACATAACAAATACGGAAACATATGATTGCACTGCGCAATGAAAAAAAGATTAGCACTAAGATTAGAAATATACTTTTTATGTGAAAAACAAGTTCTGAACAGCTTAAAAATATTGTGGATAATTTCATTTTGCAAGAATTTTTCTCAGAAAGAGTAATAGTTTCTCTTGTAATCAGATAATGCGTTAATTTTACGCAAATTGTTTCAATTTGAATTTCGACTATCGATAAAATTGATTAAATTCTTTAAAGCGTTCACACGCTACGTGTATCGTGAAATCGATCGTACAAATTGTCCAGTCACAGGCCAATCTCAAATCACGCGTTTCATTCTGGTGCAAGCGATTGTATTGGGTTTTCCCAGCGAAGCGTTTTCTTCTGATTCCAAGGAGACAGCAAGCAATAGCAATGACAATCGAAGCGAACAAAGCAGCGAGACATAAATGCTATAATTAAGCCTAATCTTCCAATTTTACGCGCTCTTACGTTCAAATACGCGTAATAAACGCAATAAACGTATCACGCGAACAAGTTGGAATTGAGAAACTGCCTCGTATCATCTTCGTCGAAACTTAAATAGGAAAAGGTTCGTTTCCTCGTTAATTAGGTTTCTAAAGCACGCTCGGTCACAGTGGTACCTCGCTTTAGCACAGTCTGTCTACAATTTTTCTCGATTGCTAGTTGCCTAAATGCACTCTGCCGATCTAAAAAAAGTATCTACACAACAGAAAAGTTTGGTTATATTACGACTCCATTTTCTCACATGTTCACTCCAGTACGATAACATCGACAATTCAAAAAACAAAAACTTTTACCTATAAGTAGTTCGTAGTAACCATTGCGTCATCGCTAAAAATATTCAAGCATCTGAAAAGATTTCGCAAGGCAGATGGACGAAATGATTTATCGCACGAATCGAGGGTTGCACTTACTCTTAAAACCGTAGCAACCTTTTTATCAACGACAAGTGCTACTTAGCTCGCGATTATTTTATGCACCTGCGTGCATCGACACTAGCAGACAGCCAATGAACGCGGAACTCGGACGATCCCGGCTCGAGCAGCCAGTCTCTCGTCCGAGTCGTTATAATTAACTCGCGTCTTTGAATTTTCCGCGCTCCCATGATTGTGTGCGCGTATTCTTTAGCCGGGAAGAGTGCAGGGGTAGGTGGATGGTCGAGCACGGATGAACAGTGGGGATAAAGTAGGGGAAGAAGTAGCGAGGGTTTACGGTGGAGCGGATAGGTGTCGCGTACCTGCGGTGGGTTTAGGGAGTGGGGCGGAGGGCGGGAGGGGTGGGGGGTGACGTGTGCGTGCGAGCGCACGAGCCCGCCAGTTCTTCGGTGAGGCTCGGAGAGGTCGGGTCGGTGCACTGTTACTGCTCCGTTCGGGTTCTACGCGGATCACTCGACAGACGTGCACAGAGATGCGCGCAAGGTCCTTGTCCTTCGACCAGTCGCGCTGATAACGTTCCAGGTTCGCGTTGTCGGTGGTCGCGAGACGCGGTAGAGCGCGTGAACGGATCGTTCGCGTCGCGTGTTCGCGCTGACATCGAGACGAGTGAAAGGGCAAGTCGTTCTCTTGTGATCACCGTTTGTTGTTGTGCCTGAGCTGTTTCTCACCTGGGTAGAATGCGAATGGAGGGTTGAATTCGAGGCGAGCGTCGAGCTTTGGCCGTCGTCGAGCGGATCGTCGACAGCGGGATCGTCCAGGTCTTGGGGGATAAGCAACCCGCTGTGTGCGCGTCCGCGGCCTAGTGACCTGACCTTGGGTCGGCCCGACCAGGTATGTATGTTAAATGTTTCCTACGTATGTGCGGTTGTGCGCGTAAGCGTCGTATTCGCGAAGAAAACTGCGACCGCGTTACGGAGCTCAGCTATGTACGCTGCTCCTCTTTGTCGCACTCTGACAGCGCGTACAAACGTCGAGACGTAAAGCGAGATAGAAAAGAGAGACGTGATTCTGGATAGAGTTCGCGCTGTTACCGCAACACCCACACAGAGGGAAACTCGACCGCTTAACGTGTACGACGCGACGTGTACACGTCGCGTACACCTCCGGCTGCTTTGTTTGGATAAGAGGATTCCGGGCTGAGTGTTTGCCGGTTTGCATCGTTTCCCTCGATGTTTCTCTTGTGTACACGTCCCTCAATGGGGTATAACGTTGTCCTTCGATATGACAGCCATAGCCTTCGAGATGTGTACGGTGTTACGCGAATACCCCCGTATAAGCGGTTCTTCGACGTAATCTTCGGTACGTAGTTAATTCGCACGAGATTGCAAAATCGTTCGTCGTATCTGATATACGTCCGTCTTGTCCGTGCCATTTCTTCTTTTCCTTACCGCTTCTCGACAGTGCACATGATTGATTGCCTTTGCTGTTGTCTTTTGACATTGCGGTAACACCAATGTACGTTGTACACCAATTTATTAACTAAAATAATGGGAACATCGATATATTGCGAATTATTTGTAATTATACGCTACTTTGTTATTAGGTGCACTCAATTTCTTTTTGTTCGTTAAATTTATTATATTTTCTATCATAAATATCGTAACATTAATCTGTTACAATCATAGAACAGTCCGTACTCGAATTACCAATTTAGAATGTATGGTGATTGTTTCGTAGACTAGACAGCGCGTATTTCCTGGAATAATGAACTTGTCTACCGTGATTTACTCTTAGACGTATGATTTAGTTAACGAGATTTCGAAATTCCATTCCATTGTGATTTATCAATGCTTCAGTTCCGGGTAGGAGTGTGCGTGACGAACACTGCGTCTTGAACGTAAATATTTTTCCACGGCTGAAGCAGCATGCTCGATTAACATTTATCATGGATCGCGTGCTTATTTATTTGGCTGCCGTTCGTTCACGCCTGTCGCAGTTCATTCTTGGAATTTCTTCCTTCTATTGTAAATAAACGGTTTCCTTGTAACGTTACCATCTTACACTCTAGTTCTAGTGATTGTTACGCTCTCGTTTTGCCTTCACAATACATTTTTATAAGTTTCAGTCTTACGTTTAAAGTGCTTGGAACCTCTAAAAATGTATTTCATTGTACAGTTGAGTATTTGGATGTTCGTTTTGAGGTGTAGCACGAAGTGCGTACGTTTTGTTTGTTTCGAGATTGACGCGACGTGTCGCGCGCGTCGCGACGCGAAACGTCTGTTCAAAAAGTAACCTATACTACTAACATTCGGTTTCCTGTAACAGACGTTTCGAAAGAATACCATATCCGGGACATGGTGCAAACTCATGTCAATTCAGAGTTGTTCGAGCAAGGAAAGAAGTTGCCTTCAAACTTCACTATTTTATGCCAGTTTTCCAATGTAGAATAAATATTCTGTTCCAGAATAAAGGCGAACGATGCGAGACGCAATTCCACGCAGTGACCTTTGCGTTACTCCATCGTGACAATTATAATCTTCTTCATTTATTACATATATTGAAAGAAGACGTTTCCTAGACGATAATATTTTGCAATCGTCTGATATTTCAAATCGTTCTGTTTTTTAAATCACGGATTTACGAATTGTCCGTAATCTAAAGTCTAGAATTAATTTTCTTATCGCGAGAGGTATGAATCACGTTTCATAATGTATCTAATTTTATTTTTAACTTCTATTTTACAATATTGTTACAATGTTGTATTTCTAACTTATATAATTGTTGCAATATTGTTTACTTAACTTACAATATTGTTACAATATTGTATTTTTAGCTTTTATTTTACGATATTGAGCATCGAGTACGTCGAAGCAGAGCCAATTGATGCTGACGAAGAAACAGTTATCGGTCATTGTTTACCAGATGACTGATAACGAGAAGTTGCCAAATCGTAGGCAGAACTGTTAGGAAGCAGACCTATGACTAATTGCTGCGATAGTTGTATATCAATATTTGATCAAAGCGTTGTAAAACAGTTACTACATAGTAATTTCTTTGAAATGACTGAGAAACGCCAGATTCGTGGCAGTATGCTTTCATTACAATACAAATATTATTACATCGTGGCTTAAACCTGTCGGAAGTTGTTTGTGGAACACTATCCCCGTTTCATTTACAGATTATATAATCCAACTTTAATTGAACTGGTTCTTTGAATATCAGATCCCGTGACTACTTTGAATTATTTCGTAATACAAACGTGTAAGCACGAACTATTATGGAGGTTTGTTCACTGCATGACTCTCATTCACGGCGTTGAATGGAAGGTTATTTAATTCGAGATTGTCGGGTCAATAGTGGCGCGTTGGTAGAAAAACAAACGTTGAAATTCACTTTGTTACCACGCTGGTTGTAATTAGAACGCAAGCTGTCGACTTTTCTTCTACTCCCTTTGTTTTCAACCGGTACCTAAGGAACCTGAGCAAAGTCGTTGAACTCGAAAAGTTGATGAGCTCAGGAAAGCGCAAGAAAATTCCTCGTCGTGCACAATTTCTTAAAAGTTCCCCCAGCTTCCGGTGTTCTCAGGGCTCGTTGTTGTTCCAGCACGCGGTGGAAATTCGCAAGGAGGGCTCGAACTTTTCTCAATGAACAACCAAGATATCGCTTCCTGAGGATGTATCAACAGTTTTATACCTTATATAAAATAAGTGGAAAAGATGCAACGAAACAACAAGTATTTAATATTCAGTTTTATGCATCTGTTTCTGCACAACTTTACATATCGAACTTTTATGGTAGGAAATATGCTCCTAGGAGAATAGCATGTTTAGATATGTTCAAATAATGGAAGTTTTACTGGATTATTTTCTGTTTTCTATCTTTTTGAGTATGTATAAAATATCATATAAAACATTTACTAGATCAAAGGATTCCTTCACGTAGTCCGAGATCGTTCATTTTTCTTCTCTGGTGTTTGGAAAGAACAGAGTTTGGAATTGTGCAATTCTTGTCCATTTTTCTGAAAATAGGCTTACAAATTAGTTATCTCAGAATCTGAATATTTATCATATATAGCTGATCTCTTAATTTCGATCGAAAAGAACTTCTACTTGTTGGTAAAACCTTTTTAAAAGATGTGAGACGCGTGAGAGCGCTTCGAGGATATGGTAACAGTTATGATAATCTCACGTGGATCGCGTGCACGAATCGGTGGGATAAAATGTTATTAACGTTAGTTTGTAAATTGTCAAAAGTCGCGGGTGACACAAGAAAGGCAAGGAAAAGCCTGCAGGATTATCGAGCTGCTCGCGAATCGGTTATTTTCACGGCTTTTTCGCGTTACGATTGTACATAATCGGATTATCGATCCGATTACTAGCCCGAGGACTGCAATTAGTATTACGTTTTCATTTTACATACACGCTCGTACATTCCGCGGTAAATTTTACTTATCGCGATGCTACAACGGGTTTCGTGTAAACTGTGCATGTAGCACCGCCGCCACCATAATTATAACATGATAACATTGATAGCAACGAGCTTCGCATAATTAATTCCCTACCGGTTTTCATTAATTCTTTCCTCATTGTTGGCGCCACACTTCAACCTTCTTCCTTCCAATGCTTACGTAACTATCTATAACGAACTTAGAATTTTAATTTAACTTGCTTAACATTATTAGTTTCTTTCTATAATTCTTTTTAATATCGATTAGGTTTGGATGAAATATAGCAGTTAGATTAGGTAATGGATACAAATATATTGTGGTGCTTTCACACATTAAATTTAGTATAAAAACGTTTTGGTTATTATATTCGTGTATATAGTAAGAAATTTTAATTTTATTTATTCTCAACTCCGTGGATTCTGGATGTGGTTTACTCATAGCAGCGAGTGAGATTAGTATTTCAAGCACTAGGGTTATTGAATTAATATTTGGATATTTGAAGGCCAATGTGTGCTTTGCAAATACATGGAGAATCCGTGTTACTTTAGTGATCGAGGAGGAAATTAGAGTTATTAGTTACATGTTGTCGATAAGTTAGTATTCAGCATACAGAGTTCAGGAGAAATAATTTAAATTCGATCGTGTCATGTAAAAATATAATATTGTATATTAAACTTCCTATACGGAAGTCAAAGATAAGTTTTTGCGCTTATTATTGCAATTTCTATGTATAATATTATTGCAAAATTTTGTTTCGTTGATTATATTTACTAACAATTTCAAGAAAAGTGTAGAAAACCACGATTTATTCCTACAATCTATTATAAATGAGAAGAAATTTACTCTTGCAGAGGCTGTTAGGAAGAATTTCAGTGAAAAAGGACCGTTTATGGTCAGACATAGGCTGGAACCAACACCGTACAAATTCTTCCCTGTACAACATCATTTCGCACAGAAAAACTAATATATTTGCGTTTACGTTTGCATTTTGCCCTTTTCGCTATAATAAAATAAATTTTCAGATACACAATATTGTTTTATATATAACATATAAAACAATTTTAACAGAATGGAACATTTCTGTGCATATTTCTATAACACTGCACGTTGCTGTGTACATATCTGTGTAGTAATTATTTACACGCAAAAGTAATATCAGCGACGATTTCCCGAAATTAATTAAACGCTATCCTAACCGAGGATTGTTTTTCTTCCGTCCTATTTACATTCAGTGTCGCGTGCAATCATAAAATGCGACACCGCCAGCAACGTTCGATCGTGCGTTTTATTTTCCTACGTCTCGTCCCTGGGAGATTGCAAAGTTGTTCAAATTTTGCATATTTGTAGATCTATATGTGGGTCATCAATTGGCGGAGTAACATTTTAACAGGCCTTAAAATAACGGAGGGGGAGGGGTACAAAGTACGCGGTTAGCGAAATCTTCTGGAGGCTATAACTTTTGACTGAAAAAAGATATCGACTTGAATTTTATGTTAGAAAATCACAAAAAATTGAAGTTTTCGAATGACATATAACTTTTTATCTTCTCGAAATTTTTAAGTCAACTTTTACGCATATTTCTAGTTTTCGTCTACGTTTCCTCGTGATGGCGGCCATGAAGACAAGGTTGTTCTTATCTGTTCCCTTTGGATTTGATTTTAACCCTGAAGACGGCTTCCCACGGGATATTTCTAATGACCAATTTTGTTCTTCTGGATGACTTATATCTTATTCCAGAAAAAAATTGGGGGTTCAACTTTTTTTTTTTTTACTATTAGATTGTTGCTATTTATTAATTCTTGGGCTCTTTAGCAATGGCTTCTATTGCTAAGGTCTCCTTTTCTTTGAAACTAAACCTAATTTTCAATGGGATTGAGAAAATTGAAAGTGAAAACTTTAATTCCACTGAAATTTAGCTCAATTTCATGTTTAAGCAAGTTGTTTTGCCAGGTTTGCTGTTCTTGGGGGCAAAAACATATGGTTTTTTAATAGGGTCCTTTATTGAACAATAACGAGTGGTAATTTAGAGCAAGAGGGGGCTGGGGAACGGAAATATTTAATGAATAGAAACGCAACCGCCTCGCGTAATGCTGCTCAGGTAGCTGCGTACATAAATGTTTTGTTTACCCCCACGCTCTTGGTCAATATTGCCATTTCCCTTGTTCCTTGCGCTTCCCTCCTGTACACAGAACAGATGCATCGAGTAGAAAGATTAGAAAACAAATCCGCGAACAAAGCCGTTTCATCTTTCAGTTTTAGTTGTCCTTTTATTTAATTCCTGCTTTACATTTTTATTATTGCAATGGTTATGCATATAATTATTATATTCCTTACTATAATTATAGATAGATTTAATTGTAGATAGAAGTGTAATAGTTAATAATAAGTACGTTACAATGTGTGGTATGTTAACAAGATAAAGCCTACTCTTTCTACGACTGCTGCTTCCTAAAACTATCTTCTCTCACTTTTTTTTCGTTGTTGGACCTTTTTGGCTTAAACTACCTCGTGTTGGGAGGCCCATGGTGCTCCCTTTTGACTAAAATCAAAGTCCTTTGTCAGCCCACATAGATGTTGACCAGGGGTTCTTAAACTTATGTAGTCCAAGGAATTTGGAATCCATCTGAACAACATTTTTTTGCGGAGAACGTCCCAACTCTAAGCCCAATAACAAATTGAGTAACAACAAATACAAAAAGTCTTGACCATGTAGGATTTTTATTAAATGAGTTATTTGAAAAAAAGCGAAAAGTTGGGGGATGTGAAGTTAATGTAAAAATTGTTTTACCTCCAGGAGTTCGTGGACCACAGCTTAAAAATCGCTGACGTAGACGATTCGTCGAGTTTCGACGAGTTATTAAAGAGTATTGAATATTTAACAAATTGTCTGGTTGTATTCAGTTGACGAAGGTAGAGTAAGGGTTGACGAAGAAGAAGGATTAATAAATGAACCTTTGATGACTGGAATGCCTCTGTTCTGGCAAGGAAAAAATTAGACCTCGCTGGACGTAACTTGTCAGATTAATCTAGGAATTTGAAGTTAATCTAATCAATCTTCATGATATCAGGACGGTTCATAAAGTCCAGTTGCACAGTGTGACAGCAGAGGGAAACAAGGTGCGTGGCGTCAATTAGTTAACGCAGAAAGTTGGGAAAAAATGTCTAATTCGAAGTTTGACCGTGTTGGTCGGTTAATGCGTAGAAAATTACGATTTACCGTGGTAGTTTCGTAACCAGTTTTTAAAGGGTACTATAATTCACAATAATCTGCCCGTTTCCCTTCCTTTTTTCCCGTGTTTGTTTCTTTGAAATTAATTTTATGGTTGGTTATGCTTGTGAACTTTCTCGTTCGACCGCGGCGAACTTCGTAAGTGTTTACGGATCGTTTGTTCCCGGTTTATTCGTTAATGTTGCAATATTAATGCTGAATATTCATGGCGTCCGGAAATTATGTTTATCATTGCTGCTAAATGACTCAATTACACTTGAGTTATGGTAGAACGGATTAAAACATCAGGATGTCCCGTTCGCGAAGCGTTTCGTTACGATACGTAATTTCTGCGGATTTTTTATCATTATCAGTCTTAGAATCGAGGGTTGCAATATAGTGATTTTTATTATTCAGTAACTTCGTTGGTGACGAACTAAAAGTTCACACTATTTGAGATTTTGAATTTCGTATGTACGAGTTGCTCGATGCTCTATTCTTTTTTAAATAAAATTAATATAATTTATGCGAGATACGTATGTTAATGAAGCAGTCAATTGCTCAGTGAGTGTGTGTAGAAGTTTGAATGCTCGAGTATATTTCGATTTGAAAATTGAGCAATGAATAATAATGAAGAGATCAAGCTCCGACGCTATAGACACCCCTTTCACATATAACTTCGTTCGTTTTTCACTAGAATCTTTTTAGTAGTTACTATTGCCAAGTTTGACATTCTAGCTATATCCAGCTGAACCTTATATACCATTACGCCTCGTAGTTCGTCGATTCTCACGCAAACGTGCCAAGTTTCAACACGTGGTTTCCTTGGAATTAAACTAAACCGACGGTATCACTATATACCTCACCCCTTTCGAGCGAAGTCTCTAGATTCACTTATCTTTTAACCATAATCCCTTTTTCTTCAGCTTGGAGTAATTTTTAGTCCAAGTTTTAACAGTGATTTTAGATTTCTTCAGCGACGAAATTGCGTTATTCAAAGACGCACGTAATGGTAAAACAGGTGCTTGTAATAAATAAAAATAAATTATTTTAACGAATAGAAATAAAACTAGAAATATATTAGTATCTTAACAGTTTTCCGTAAGTTTCAATTTTCTAAGCTTGCTTTATTGGAGCGAACTCGCTTCTTCTTGTTCGAAAAAGTGTTTCTACTCGCTGAGGAATTTGTTTCCATCAGAAATATTATCGAAGTTTATTATTCCAATGTAAAAGTTTGAAAGTAATCAAATTTCAATCTGTTTTCGGTATTCCGTTAAAAAGGAAACAGTAATAAATATAAGACGATCCGGAGTAACTTATATGAGGGATGAAATATAATTTTTAATATGGAGTCGCGTCTCCAACAAGTATCGAGGAATATTCAAACTCGGTGGAACGTTTCTTCGAAGGGTTCGTCCGTAAAGTCGTTCTGTACGTGTCGCGCGATCGTGACACTTGAGAAGTAACTTCGTTCCAATCGAGGATCGAACCGTCTTCGAGATCCACGTTACGAGATTATCCGCGTCTTTCTATTTCTGAACGTGCCTAGTGCCGGAGGATATATCCTCGAGATCTGGTGCACGACGAATTTTAAGTTCGATAATTTCGTCTCCCCAGTTAGATACGAGTTTTAGACAAATTAGGGTGCTTTGAATTCCTAATTACGCTTTACGAGCAACTTCGTTACCTAATTTGTTTAATTACACGTTCAATATTGGTTGGTTTATGGTTAGCAAGTTTCTTATTTTTTTACAATTTTATTTTATTTCATCTATTTGCGATGTAGTTTGTATTGGTGATATTTTGTTAGTACGTTTTTAGGGCTTGTTAGCAAAATATTGAACAACCTTTGTATTCTAGTAGAAAGAGGAACGAGAGACTTTTCTCTCGACAATGAAATGAAGTTTCCGCGATATTGAGCTGGTATCAAAGTGCTCGATGTGATTCCAATTGATAAAGAAATCGAATACACGAGCTACATCTTAAAAACCAATAATTGGACTAAGAAATTCTATAGGTATCAGAAACGGATATTATTCTAGAGTCTCCGAGTCATAGTTATTCTAAAAATATCAATACCATTTCCACGACTCTATTACCAGTTTATCGTATAATAATTGCGTCACATAATATCAGTATCCGTCGTATCATAATCAGTTAATTAAAAATTGTTCCATCTCATTAAGAAAATTGTTTTCTATTGTCTAAAAGTGAACATCACCATCGAGAGCAAAAATAGCGCTTCAGTTGCGTCCTTTCCAGAGCCGTTCTCCACCATTTAACCCTTTGCACTCTGTGCTTTGCCAGCAATTTTCTATTTCTGGTAAACATTGGTAATAAAAATTATTACTAACGTTTACGAACAATAGAAAATTTCCATTTCAGTAGAAAACTTCAGGAAAACTTCTTCTTTAATCTTCGTAATCCCTAATCGATTCCCTCAAAGGGACATCTGATCATAAATGGTTAAAAACACATCCATACTTAAAACGAACCGATTCCACCATTCAGCGTGTCTTCATAAACCAACCAAAAGCTTTGTTCACTCTGCTAAATATTCCTACCATCGTAAGCAAGAATAACGCTTCTGTGGTACCCTTTGAAACGTCCTCGCGAACTTGCGGAACCGTTCTCCAGCATTCACAAACACGCGAGTACCTTGCCGAATACGTGTGCACCGTCTGGTCCATGAATTTCTGTATTCCATCCGGTGCTGGTAGCTTGGGTAGCGCAGAAAAACGATCCCTTAACCAGGTGACAAAGTGTGCTGACGTTGCCAACGGGACTACCCGCGGCTACTAGTTGCAGTGGCAGGTATACCTTTGGCCAGCGTCGGAACGAAATAGCCGTGGAGACGGGCGAACTCGCCGCGTACTTTGAAAGGGTCATTAAAACTGTCTCTGGGATGCCTCTTGGGCTCTACTTCTCGGCTAAAGTCTGCTCGAGGACCACCTATCTCGCGAGATGAAAAGCCTTCGATTTATTTCGCGCACCGTTCGACGCGAGCGTCGCCCAGGTCCCTCGAACGAGCAGCTCGTTCCTCCTGCTTTAAGCACTGCTCCCCATTATTGCCTGATATTTTCGATTCGACGAGTCTCCTTCCCCTTCCTCCCCTTTTTTCATTCTCGTTCACGTAACTCGTTCGATTGGTAGGATAATCGGATAAGGGCGGCTCGAGTTTTTCGCGTTCGACTCTCCGTCGTGACGAGGGTAGAAACGTTGAGACGACGAGTAATGGGTTTTACGTTCGAGTTTTGTGTCTCACGTTTTAAATCCCGGGCGCAATTCTTTGTTGCCCTTCTCCTTTCGTTCAAGTTTCTTTTAGGCGTGATCGGGTACAAGAAGTTGCGCAATGAAGCTCTTACGCGTCTCGTTGTTTCCATTTAAATGCAATTTGAGATTCGCAGAAATTAATTGTGACAATTAATTGGTCGTTTACAACCGTGAGTTTGAACAGCTACGTTGTTCCTGTAGAAAATGTACGGTAAGGTTTACTTTCCTCCCTTTTAAATGTTTTCAACCCCTTCATGCCCATTAAGAGACTACTTGTTCAATTTTTCCCGAGTGCACGCAGTCGGAATAAGAATTGCATGTCGGAACTTGGTCTTTTTGAAATTCGGATGAAAGAGCTCTGCTCCCTTTGATGAATGCTGAGTCGTTACGAACTTGTTGCATTACATTTCCCGCGATTTGCGTGTTTTATGTGTCGCGTCCAGCGCAGCTGAAGATTTCATTATTAGGCGGCTCGAGTGGGCTGCGAAAAAGGGGATCGTCGCAAGTAATTTTCCTGATTTCTCCCCTGTTTCGTATTGAGAAAAACCCGTTCGTAGCGGCTCGTTCTTCAAACTGCGGCTCCTTCTTTGACTTTGTACGGTGCTCCTTTCATGTGGTCTCTCTATATTTTTTTTCGTTCGTTTTTTGCGCTACTTACACAGCCACTTTTTCATCGCCATTTAATAACTCTTTTTCATCGTAACGGTATCGAAATGGATTAAAAATTGTCTACGTAACAGTTAGCAATTTTTTATTTGGAAATATCAGTTTTTCGTTTTGCGATCTTCGTACTTACTTTAACTGTCCGGTCTTAATTACAGTTAATTACACTGGATGAACTTGATCGTTCTAACGTTCAAATTAATTTCAGAATATTCTTCAGAATACTCTTCTGAAGTATTTAATTCACCTAGTAACATTTCCTTCCTGTGTATGCAGTGCAAAAGAAGAAATGCTGCAGAGAAATCATAAAAATATGTTACAGAAAGAGTCTGAACTTTCTAAGCTCCCTGTCGTGCAGTTTCCTGAATCGAACCCTCCAGATCTGGGGATATCTTGGACTATTAATCAAAGACCAATTACTAATCTGGAAATCTCTTGGGCTACTCCCTGAAGGATATGTTAAGAAACATATCAAGACTTTTGATACATGATCGACGCCAATAAAATGATACTAAGAAGCTTATCTTCACAGTCGAAAGATTCACTTCGAAGAGAGCCACATCGCATCATCAGAACGTTTATCTTCTTTGCTCGCTGCTCGAGTTCTTTCTAAATTATTAACACAATGAAAGGAAAAAGAAAAAAACGGAGCACACACGGAGCTGTATTTTTAAATAGCTCGCAACTCTTCCGCGACTTTCATTAAAAATGCAGTGAAACTGTGGAATAAAGGCAGGAATATCGCGAAGCGAGCAAGGGAATGCATACCTCCCGTGGGAAAAGAAGGGCGTGGAAAAAAATGATTCGCAAAATGTTTCTCGGATCGATGGCGATCCTCGTGGTGACTCTTTCGATGCTCGAAGACCATTCTTCGGGGCGAATGACATTCGGGTCAGCCGAATGCACCGTAAATCCTTCGATTTTCTTCCCAAAGCCCTCTGAGAACACGATGCGACAAAAGTTTGGCGCAGCTTGCCGGTTAACGCGAATTTTCCCCACGGCTGATGTTCCTGACGCGTCGCGGGAATTTTTCTCGCAATTTCGTTATGCAACCTGTCGGGGATTCGTATCACGTCCAGTTTAGCCCCGATATATTTCTTCGTTCCACTTCAACTTTAACGAGGTGGTTTTTTATCAGCCGAGAACTGGCTGTTTCGCGCGGATATCAGCGATGGAACAATAGGTGAAGAACCGCGATTGCGTTACATCTTCTTGTTTCGACGATCGACCATTTCATCTTACATCGATTCGACCATCAATTTTTTCGATAGTAGAATCTCCCTCTCTTGACTCGTGTTAATTTTAAGTTTTCGAATTATACGAATAGCTTTCGAATCGTGAAAGGCAGATGCACTCGTCTGTATGTCTCGTTTAGCTTACTCTCTTCTACTGTTTTAACCCTTTGCGGTCCTTTGTCGAGTGTGACTCGACATCGCTAAATAAGAAAAAGAAGCAAATATAAATTGTAACAAAGTTTTAGAGTTGTTTTAGAGTTTGCAAGCAACAGTCGAGGAACTGTCATGCAACTGACAACATTTTCAAGTAAATTTCAAGTGAATTTCAAATGAAACACTTGAAATAGTAGGGAATTGTTGGCGACTGAACTACTAAATTGAAGAATAATTGGGACTGCAAAGGGTTAGGGTTCTGTGGTGGTCCTCGCCACTAGGGGGACAGCACACTCGTCAGTTTCCCTCGAGCACTCCATGTCCTACACAGTTTCTGTATAATAGAAATTCTATTCCAGCGTCTAAGGCAGGGTCTGCTAGTTAGCCTTACTGATGAGTCCACCAGCAGGCCCAAAACGAAACGTTCTTCCCTCTCTTTTTCCTTCCTACCCTCTCACACACTCTTTACAGCATCACAAGTGGCGTTCAGCCCAACGCTTCAGTTCTTTCGTTTCTCTCGTTTACGTTTGTTTTTAGACACACGCGAGGACAGGGAAATATTGGTGTACGAAAGTTTGATTGAGAAATGCTGGTGTTAGTATTTCGTTGTAATAAGAAATAGTTTCGCGCGTCTCGCGTTTCTTTCGCGCGCTTTTTCTTTTTAAATGACAAGCGGCAACTCGCGACGTGTAATGTATCGCGCGCGATATTTTTCCGTAATTATGCTGTTAATTATGTCGTTCTGGACACGGTAATCTCAGACGATGTAACGTGGGATCGTTTGCACACGGGGTACGAGCAGTCCCGTGGCGAAACGGAGGAGCAGGTGCCACGGTGTTCTGTTCAAAGCTTTCTACAATAAATACCTTATCGAGCGTGCTTGTTACGTAGCACCGATGCACCCTTTGGAGTAAGGGGTCCTTGGCGAAATTTGAGTAAACTAATTTCCCGGATGCGACAGACGTTACGTCGTCCGCGTTTGATAAAACCTTCTTCGACCCTTCAACTTTCTCGCTAATGAAATTGTTTCGAAACTAAAACTGTATCGGGGCGAAGAAAGAGAGGAACGAATTCCTTTAGGAATACTTGCGAGACAGAATCTCGGCTCGATTGGTCGTTCAGAAAATTTTCACGAAATTCGAAACGAAAATTCCACGAAAATTCCATTATCTGCACTCCTTTTTAGCATCGCGTTTCATTATTTTATTCCTGTAATTAACCTCCAATTTAATTATTTCCTATGTATTAAAAAAAAAAAACAATGTTCGATCATCGTTTCGCTTACACGCAGGGTGCAATAATTGGAACGAAAACCTTAGGTTACGCTGTTGCTCGCGCAGCAATTGGTTTCGAGGGTGCGCGCGATCGAGCAACGTTCAATTACTACGTTCCAATATTGGTGCTTCTAATACAATCGCATTTATAGCTGCGCGTTTGACAGTTCCGACGATTACTTCCTGAATTTTGATTCCGTGATCGCGACTCGACCGCGGGATCACGGCGCGCGAAAGGGGTGGAAATGGAGATCGATGGCGCGATGAAAAGCGTCGATCGTGCAAAGTGTGCCACGCAGTGTCGATTTCGGTTGAGTCTGGTGAAACAGGACGCTGTATCGAGAAGTATGCTTTTTGAAACTTCATTTCCTAATTTTATGCTTCCTTCTGTTCGATGTATTCGAAAAATTCGAAAAATTAGTTGGCGATTTATGATCTACGGGTCATTAAGTTACCCATTTGAAAATTTCCAGCGACGCATGTGAGTTCTGCGAACTATTATCTAAACTTTGAGATAATATAAATAATAAAATTAACATTTTTGTTCGATTACAAAGTTGTAATTGTAGTGATATATTAAATATATTTATTAACTGAAAAAGTACAAAAGAAAAAGAACGATACGTGGCCAGCTTATATAATATACCATACTGTATATATATTTGCTGGTTAATGGTAAAAAAATGTGGAATTATTTAAGTTTTTAAGTACGAAAAATTCCTGGAATACTTATTTATAATTTTTTTTTTTTTTTCTAGGATCTACGTCTGCGCCTTGTGACCCGACACGTCTTCTCAGAGCCATATTTCGATTAATTTTGGCTCGCAGCAAGAGAAGGTGGCCGACCTCTGTTCAAAAACATTCGCAATTCACAATTTGGTCATTGCCTCTTTCATTTACCGTCCTTTCTTGTTTCACTGTCGTCCAATCGCGTGTTACGTCGATGTGTTTCGAAACACACGCTACGATGCAATTATTGTTCCTTTTTCTTTCGTTCGTATTTTTCGACGCAACGCTTCGAGCGTGGAAACGAGCCACCTAGTTGATTTATTATTAACCAATCACATTTCGCCGGCAAATGAAACGATTCGTTTGAACGAACCGAACAACAATTTTGTAATCTCGCATGAACGAGATAGAACAACCGAAGCAGGCTTTGTTGCAGGCTGTTCGACATTTAATAACGTAAAAGCGGCGACTCCCGCATAGGAGGCCGCGTAACTTTTTTAATTCTCCCGCCACTTTATTGGCGTTCGCTTAACCGTGCATTTTTACGAGATATCCGCGTTATTAAAAATTGTCAACGCGCTGTTCGACGCTTTGCCGGCCCATCTCGCGGTTTTTATTTCATTTCTTTCCTCCTTTTTCCCCTCTTTATTACGCCCTTTAAAGTGTTCGCCGCGCAATCAAGGATTTCAGGGGGTGGTTTCCGAGTTCGAAAAGCGAAAGCTTTGTAATGCAAATCGAACCGTAACGGGATTCGCCATTGTTCCGACGAACAGCCACCTTGTTTCATTAGTCTTTAATTTTTCTTAACGATCCATCCGCCGTTATTCGCGATAAATTTCGTTCGCTGGGTTACCGTCAGAAATTGGAAACGAGGTTCGATATTTCCAAGCATTCGCGCGTCGTCGTCTACAAGCGTTCATCCCCCCCAGTTATTTCGTTATCTTGTTTGAATTTTCAGCAAATTTTTCAACGCCCAGAATTAGTTTCCCCCGATTTGTTGCTCCGCTTTTTCATCCCGTCGTAGATTTTACGACGCGAATATCTCTGACATTAATGTCGCAATCAGCGGGTCCGTTGAAGGCTAAAAATGGCTGTTGTTCCGCGCTCAACTTTCCTCTCTGCACGGACATGTTAACTAACGAAGTGCATAATGCACGACAATAAGTAACGGCTGTTGGAAACTTTGACTGCTTCTCAAGTGATAGCTAGTTCGCCAAGAATATTAAGATTATGCACAAGTGGGATGCCGCCGTAGGAAGTCGTTCCGCCGCTACGAATTTTGATGCTGTCGGCGAATACTTGCGTCGGCCATTCGAAAGTAACGAGTTTCCGGATTCGATCGATGTACGCAAAGTAGAATTTTCCGCTTCACGAAGTATCCGTATGTTTGCGCTTCGCATACCTGTGCACTTCCATGCGGAAATAAATGCCCTAAATATTAGGGCATTTGTTTAATTGCGATAGATGCTCGAGACAAGTTGTGCTGATCGTCAATTTTCGCTAAAGATCGCGCAGTCTGTTCTGTTAAAAAATCGGTTCTATTTAAAAATAGTTGAACCATTCGCACAGAGTGGATTGCATTCGAAATTATGGAACAGTATCTATTTCCAGTAATTTTGCAAAACCATCGTCAGTTCCCATCTGTCGTAATTAGTTAAAGTTCGTAACTTGGTCAAGTCTGTCGTTGTCACGCTCGGTGAAATTCGTTTTCGTATTTCCTCGTGACGCAAACGTCGTGACTTTTGCTATACACGAAAACGAGATTTCACGACGCGTCGCAATAAAATAGAAATCGTGATTTACTACTGGGTGGTACGCGCGAGAATGATCGTTCACGCAGAAGCCGAGAGGACAGTCGCACTCAGCTAATGAACGAATTGGTCAGTTTCTCTTAGATATTTGCCAATTCTGCTCTTGCTCTCGAGTTACACGCATAACTCTGAGCACGATTCGAGTAGAATGTCTACCGCGCGTTTGCGTTAAACGAATGTTTGAATAGAGTCAAGTGGTGGCGAGTGTATCTGACCCATTCACGAGACGACTTACAACGTGGTTGGCCTCGCGATAATATTTAACTTGTTGTTCACACCTTCTTCTGCGGCGGCGGCTTTAATTCGACTTCGTCTCGGCTGATAAAGGGTTGTTTGCGCGGGCGTTCGCGCTTTTCGTTCAAAACTGAGGGGTTGGAAGCTTCGTTTCCTCGATATACGAATTTACAAATCCATTGCGAGGTACCCTCAAAACAGTTTGAGCTGGTTGATGTTCAATTAACGTATCAGTGTTAATAATGTACGCTAAAGAATGTTTCTTTTAAAGAGAAAACGCAATTTTGTTAGTCTTCATTTGTTCGTGTTTCTTGTTTCTTCTTTTAGCATCAGGGATAGCTTATATTTTTTTAGTAGTGGCTGGACAAGATATATTTAGTTACTTAATTAATGAGATTAATTGATTAGTTCTGGCTAACTATTTAACAATTTGAGGAGTAGTCAACGAAACTCTCCTTTACTTAATGCGTCCAATCTTTAGTATTTGATATGAATAAAAGGAGAAAAGAAGAAAATAGAAATCGTTAAGGGTGCTCA
This sequence comes from Xylocopa violacea, assembly GCA_963969225.1. NCBI lineage: Eukaryota > Metazoa > Arthropoda > Insecta > Hymenoptera > Apidae > Xylocopa > Xylocopa violacea. Next base: position 21,158,251 of record CAXAJV010000008.1, read on the forward strand.
CCTTGACAAAATGTTTCCACAACAAAAAGTATAATAAATTTTCCAAACTGTATGTCGTAAAAGTTTACATCGAATTGTTTCGCAAATGCAAATTGGACGACGATAAAAATAATTTATTCTCAAATATCGGTACGGTAAAAACAAAATAATTATGCATTCGTGCGTTCTAGCATCGCAACGAATAGAGAGCAGCAGAATTCTGAATCAAGTTCATCTGATTACAACATTGCTAGGGTTTGTAGTTTTATTTAATCAACGCGTCGATGCTTACTGCTTCACGTTCGTACTCGTACGTAAATTTATGTTTAACGAAACGTGAGAAAGTGTGCGTAATGTTTTTCTAAAGGTTGCTCGAAACACAGCTGAACGAAATTGTTCGCGCTTCCCTGTGCACGCGTGTACCTCTTTGCGCATCGTACACTTTGCCTTCTCGTCGTTTTTTGCACACTAATTTTTTCTCAGCTATTTTTTAATTGGTAGCGCCATTGTAAAATCTCGGAATATTCGATGGCGTGAACGTTATTTGTATAAATAAAGCGCAAAGAGGTTTAACGATCTTTTAACGGCGTGACTTTAGTCGAGCAAAAAAGGAATTATTATTATTAGCGTTAATTATTCTATTCGTGTAAGAAGTACTTGTATTTTTGTTGACTTTCTAATTTTCTTGGTCGCCATCTTCGCTAAAAAAAATGATTTTCCGTTCTGAATCAATGAGCACCGCCCTGCTGGCAGTTGAAAAGGGATTTACGCGCGATTTGTATCCCCGCTACCATCGTGGGGTATTTTTTTATACGTAGCCTGGGATTCAGCGAAAATTTTCTCCCTGAATCGTTACCCAGGGAGCCCTGCCCGCGGAAGTAACGATTTTAATCTGGCTGAATTGGCCGATTAAGTCCGCGCTGCGGAATGAAATTCTCGCGGTGGTCGCGGGAGATCGAGAATCCCGCGTCACGAATATTATTCCGCGGTTAATGGGCCGTTTGTTTTTTCCGTTTATCCGAAACGGGCCAGCTTTGCGTAACGGAAATGGCTGGCAGAGGCGTTCGCCTTCGCGTCTGACCCAGGATAATACCCTGTGTCCAGTTTCATGGGTCACCGTTCACTAACTAAGCACCCTGCGTGCTGTTTCAACCACCACTGAGACACGCTCGTACCGCCTACACACGCCTTTGAGAAAGCTATTCCGATTAACCAAGCCATTCGAATCGTACACCATATCTTGTATCTGCTCCAATAGTGTCGCAACATTTGTTTAATTAGAAGACGCGCTATATGGTATAGATGTTTGAGGGAAGTTGCATCATTTGTTATAGAATTCTTTCTATTTGAAAGGGTTGAATGATGTGTGTCGCAACATTTATTAAATTGGAAGGCGTGCTATATGGTGCATTGTTTAAGAAAAATTTCATCATTTGTTATAGAATTCTTTCTATTTGGAAGGGTTGAATGATGCGTGTCGCAACATTTGTTTAATTAGAAGGCGCGTTATAGGGTGCAAATGTTTGAGAAAAGTTGCACCATTTGTGCAACATTGTGCAGCATTACAGAATTTTTCTATTTGGAAGGGTTGAATGATGTGTGTGGCAACATTTATTAAATTGGAAGGCGTGCTATATGGTGCATTGTTTAAGAAAAATTGCATCATAGAATTCTTTCTATTTGGAAGGGTTGAATGATGTGTGTCGCAACATTTGTTTAATTAGAAGGCGCGTTATAGGGTGCAAATGTTTGAGAAAAGTTGCACCATTTGTGCAACATTGTGCAGCATTACAGAATTTTTCTATTTGGAAGGGTTGAATGATGTGTGCTGCAACATTTATTAAATTGGAAGGCGTGCTATATGGTGCATTGTTTAAGAAAAATTGCATCATTTGTTATAGAATTCCTTCTATTTGGAAGGGTTGAATGATGTGTGTCGCAACATTTGTTTAATTAGAAGGCGCGTTATAGGGTGCAAATGTTTGAGAAAAGTTGCACCATTTGTGCAACATTGTGCAGCATTACAGAATTTTTCTGTTTGAAAGGGTTGAATGATGTGCTACATGCGTCTTCTAATCAACTACGAATGTCTGAGAAAAGTTGCATCATTTGTTTTTGAATTCTTTCTATTCGAAAGGGTTGAACGATAAAATGAATAAGTATCTGGTACTTTGACGAAGTTCTGGATTGTTTTGAGCTAATTAATGTCTGCCTAAGGCACTCGAGAGGGTTGTTTTTATACATATTGTTGGAATGTGGAGTTCTGTTACGAAGAGTTTTCTAATTACGAATAATCATCGAAACGTTAACGAAAGTAAGCGATTCACGATATTTGGAAATAGTCGCGAGTAACCGAGGAGCGATATTTATGCAATTAAAGATCAACATTTACTCATTCGAGTAGCGAGCGTTTACTTTTATCTCGGTGTCCCGAGGCGGAGCATGATAAATCGAAAAAATTAGCCGAAGCCTTTCCGCACTCGAAACCGGAACAAGCGCGCCATCAAAGCGAGCAATTAACGAAGGAACGTCATAAAAGTGATATTTACACACCGCGCGTTCACCGAATCCGGCACGTGAGACAGATCAAAGAATATTTTAATTGAAGGGCGGCTAATTCCGTAGCGCACGGTTCCTTTAAATTCCACCTCCGCGTTTCGATCTTCACGGAAGGTAATTCTTTTTTTCACCCAGGCGCGCGGAGCATCTCCGCATTGAAGAACGTGCTCGAGGAGATCAAAGTGTCCCACAAAAGAACGCGTGGAGGATTTCCGAAATGCGATGAATATACCCAGGACGCCCGCGTCGTCGTCGACGTCCACCCTTGCTGCCCGCTATTCGCGAAAATTGGTCCGTCGAGTTTTCCAGCTTAAATCACATTTAACCCCGGGAATCACGTTCCCCATTCAATGAAATAAGTCGGCGTCCCCGCGAAACATCCTCGGAACTTCCGAGAGGGAGCGTAGGTCGTGCATTCATTTCCAAGGGAGGGCGCTGGCCGGGCGTACGTGTACGGACGACGAAAAAGAAGTAAGAAGAGGGCGGGTCGAGTGGTGGAAGGGGAAATATGGCAAAGACCTGCTTTTTGTCCGGCTTCGTTTCTTGTAATACCCGAGTGGGCCCCGCCTTCCCCCCGTTTTTCTCGTTATATCGTACGTCCTCTCGAGCACGAGAAGGGGGATGAGCCGATGCCACGGTCTCTCCTCGTACCCTCCGGTTATGCACCCGTGGCCGCCGCCTTTCGCGTCGTAATTTCTTTGTCCGCGACAGCCAGACGCGATAAGTACATCGTTCGCTCGAGAAAAGTTGCACACGGAAGCTGAGTCGTAATCGTTTATACGCGGCGCCGTCATCCCGCTCGATACGTGACCCGAGGGTGACGTTTGTCCCAGGCCGTTCTCCGACCGACGCGTTCCAGATTGGACGCACCGCTCGGCCCCTCGGTGTGTTTGGTGTTTTGATTAAACCAGGATTTGTCACGGATCCGAAACTGAATCGGCGTTGTCGGCTTCCGCGACCCGTTCTCGCGCGTTCTCTTTCCCCCTTCGACGTTTTCCCCGCTCGTTACGTTAGGTTTTTGCTGCGGAAGAGATCGATTCGTCATTCACCGGGAAATCCACCGCGGGACGCGAGGAACGAAGGAAACGATCGAGTTAACAGCGACGATGTAATTGTGGGAATAGGAGGTGGAGAGAGGTCTCTCGATTATTCTTGAATATTCAATATTGGAAAAACAGGGGAACGTATGGGAATCTGAGTGAAAGAATTTCTTGGAGAATGTTTGATGAGGGAATGTGTGAAAGGATGTACGCTTGGAGAAGAGTTTTAAGAACAGTGCACTTTCTTTATACGAAATTAACTTTTCAATTCTTACAATATTTTATCTAATTAACCTTTTGCACTCTGCTCCTTCTCTGATATTAGCAATAGTTTTTATTGTTAACAATGGAAAACTTTGTCCTCCGCAATCGCTAATTATGCTGATGTCCCCTCAGAGAGGACACCCGACTGCAAGGGGTTAAAATTTGCCATATCTCCAATGTCTAAGCATTATTTCAAGCATTGTTTAGGTTCAATAAAAATTGTCGTATTCGAAAATATCCTTCGAAACTATGAGAGACCATAGTCTGAAACAAATCTACTTGGAAACGATTAAGCTAATCGCCGTAGACGATGAAAATCGTACTCGTTCCGGTGGAAACATCGGTCCCGTCACGAAATCGGGACGTGGCCCGAGGAATTCACGGCGGAAGAATGGAATTTTATCGGCTTGCTAAGCGGCGCTTGTTGTCACGTGTAATTAACTATTAGACGAAGGCTTGGTGGGTGCTCGCGCTGCGTTTGTACGCGATCTAATCGGATCAGATTGCGTCCTGCAAAGGCGCAACGACCCTCCGTCACAGCTAATGCGGGTTGGCTAGGTCCTCAGCTGCACGTGATTCCGTAGTTTGCTGGAATTAAAATAAAGGACGCTGTTTTTCGTCGATCGATTCGCGGAAGTCGGCCACGTTGCTTCATTGACAAATTTCCATTTAGAGGGAGTTCGGCACCGTTTCATCGAAATCTCGTGACACGTTCGGTTGCGTGCCGAGTAAGACAGTGGGGTAACGATTTTCCGTGCTGCCATAAGGAAGGGCAATTTGAAGATAAGCGGGAACGTCTTTTAACTGATCCTTAAAACGCGTATAGTCGCTTGGCATGAAACGATCGAAATATGACAGCGTCGTGGGAGTGGAGGATCCGAGGCAGCAATTTGCTAACAGTTTGGTCATGTTAAAAACTGAGTAAAGCGAGTAATTGAGTGAATCGAGTTAATTCTCTCCTTCCTCGAAGAGTGCAGGAAAAATTTTTCACTGAAAAGCATGTTTAAACAAAAGTGAATCGCGCGTTCAATTTTTATACTTACAGTATGAATCTTTTATGAAACATTATAATAGGCAACGATGAAAGCGAGTCGAGAGAAACAGCGAATTTGCTGTTACGTGTGATTTAAAACGTAAAAAAATGATACTCTCGCAACACATCGATGGAACATCGTTTCACTCGCGTTTTACAGCCCTGTTAAACATCCCCCGTCCGTTGCAGCGTAACTTCCATCCGCGAAGCGTTCAAATTTACCCCAAAATACCGCGCACCCCCGCAAGTGCCGTCAACGATAGTAATCGCGAATTAAATTCGAATTCTCTCGACAACGCGCGAATCGAGGACGAATACAGGGCGTTTAAAGATCGATCCCGATTCAATCCTATTCTCCGCACGATCCGCCACTTCGATTTCACGCCCGTCGTAAGGGAAACACGCGCAAGGTCAGCGTTTATTTCCGATCGTCGACGTTCCCGAATTAAGCGTCAACGCCTTCGACAGCCGCGCGGATAGTTGAAGCCAGTTCCTCGTTGCATACTTCATTCGGATGGTCGATCCGTGCGATTAGTTATTTACGAAGGACCAGGAGGAAGGGGAGGCGAAAGGCGGGTGGTCGAATCCTCTCCAGGGTGGCGCGTGATACCGATCGTTATCGGGGGCGAATTATTTCCCGCCGCCAGCGATGGGGCGAAATTTCGTTGCAGCGAATCGGGCGTCGATCGAAAATATGCACGCGCGCCGATCCAGCGCGCGTAATGATGGTTTAGATCGCGTTGCAGTCGGAGCGTGGCCACGTACTTGGTCGGGTCTCGTGTTCTGGGTCACGTTTGCAACCCCTCGCCTCCTGTCGAGCGCCCATCGAGCGCCCATCGAGCGCCCACCGAGCGCCCATCGAGCGCCAGCCCCGCGGAATCCTGGCTGCAACGTCACGTTCTTCTGACATTTCCGCGGCGTGCACGCGAGCACATTGTTGCAGCCTAATGGCTGACTACACCCCGGACAGGGCGACGTTGAATTATGCCGCGATTCGAGTGCGGCCACTTGAACCGCAAACAAGCATCTTATTAACCCTTAACCCTTTCGGCGGCGGCCTGGAAATACCGGAAGTAATGTATAATTTTCCGGGTAGTTCCCCGGCGCGTCGAGCGGGCGCACGCCGAATAATTCACCGCCGCCTTGCCGTGCAATTTGTCTTCTATTGTGCGCGACCAGGTTCCAGGGGACCCGCGCGACTTCGCGTTTAATAATCTCCCGAACCGTTCCCACGTAAGCACTCGTCGACGACTCCCGTCTACGTCCGTCCCCTCAATTACGGATGAATTATTAAGCCGAGGGCTGTTGGTTTCGGTTTTTCGCTCGAACGCGCCCGCGAGTCGTCTTTTCCTCCGCTCCTTTTTTGTCTCCAGGATCGAGGTTTTGATCGTGGTTTCGCGTTGTTGTCGTTCGGCAATTGGAGCTTTCTCTGTTCCAAATTTTAATAGATTGTAAACTGGACTGTAGTCGCTCAATTACAGATGAATTATTAAGTCGTGGGCTGTTGATTTCGATTTTTCACTCGAACGCGCCTACGAGTCGTCTTTTCTTCAGTTCTTTTTTTGCCTCCAAGATCGAGGTTGGATCGTGGTTTCGCGTTGTTGTCGTTTGGCAATTGGAGCTTTCTCTGTTCCAAATTTTAATAGATTGTAAACTGAACTGTAATCGCTCAATTACAAATGAATTATTAAGTCGAGGGCTGTTAATTTCGGTTTTTTGCTCGAACGTGTCGTCTTCTCTTCCGTTCCTTTTTTGTCTCGTGGACCGAGGTTGGATGGAGGTTTTGCGTTGTTGTCCTTTGACAAGAATTGGAGCTTTCTCTGTTCCAAATTTTAATAGATAGTAAACTGGACTATAATCGCACAATTACAGCTGAATTATTAAGTCGAGGGTTGTTAACCCTTTGCACTCGGATGTCCCCTCTGAGGGAACATCAGTATTGATTAGTGATTACAGAAGTTAAACTTATTCCATCGCAACTTTTTGAGAAATCCATGTCTCTAAGGTTTTCTATCGAAATGGAAATTTTTTATTGCTAGCAGACGTTAGTAGATAACAGAAACTATTGCTATTTATGCCAGCAGTTACAGCAATTAGCAATAGGTTCTATTAGTAACGAAAGGTGCCGAGTGCAAAGGGTTAATTTCGACGAGTCGTCTTCTCTTCCGTTCCTTTTTTGTCTCCAAGACCGAGGTTGGATCGAGGTTTCACAATGTTGTCATTTGACAAGAATTGGAGCTTTCTCAGTTCCAAATTTTAATAGATCGTAAATTGAACCGACGTCGCTCAATTATGGCTGAATTATTAAGTCGTGGGCTGTTAATTTCGGTTTTTTGCTCGAACGAGTCGTCTTCTCTTCAGTTCTTTTTTTGTCATGTAAACTGACGTTGGATCGAGGTTTCGTATTGTTGTCGTTTGGCAATTGGAGCTTTCTCTGTTCCAAATTTTAATGGATTAAACTGTAGTCGCTCTTTCATCGAAAACTTCATTTTACTCCGTTCTGTGTTGATTTAATAAAAAAATACAGTGCGGACTGGACCAGTATGTTACACGCTGTAGCGTGTACAGCTGGATTAACTTTGAACTCGATTTACACGAAGTTCGTGTTTGTAACGCAGCCTCTTCATCGTCTGGGCCCTTTAATAGTCTTGCTTGCGAACTCAATTATTCCTGGGAGCTTTAAATCGTGTTACCGATCGACCTATTTATTTCAATATAAATTTTTAATAAAATCGCCAAGCGAAATTAATTACTTTTCTAATTAACTTGAGCAGAGAAGAAGGACTTGCGTTCATAACCGGTTCTTTAACAATTGCGTGGATTATCCAGCATTGTTAACGCCTCGTTTTGTGCGGAAGCTCAATTTACCTGATTCAATTTCCTAGCAAAATTGCGTGAATGAGCTCATATTTGCGACTAACATTAATGAAGTTTGCGAAATGCCCCGTGCAATTTTAGTCTAATTAACTTCAGCTTGATAGCGACGATTCGAAAATCGCATTAAACTAGCGCGCAAGGCAATACGGATAAGAAACATAGGGGATGAAGGTGACGTTCACGTAAAATACCATGAATGGTTCCTGTATTCATCGAAAAAGGTATTTGAACGCACGCTGTCATATTTAAAAATCGAAACAAATCTTCTACTTCACAAACACGTAGATTCGTAAAAAGCAGCGTAGAATTTAAAAAATCGTACGCTCATCAAAATACTCCTCACTTCGTTCCAAAGAGAAAACAGTAGACATAAACTTTCTTGATCCCAGTCGACGATGGTCCGCGATGGGTGCAACAGCTGTCGACAAAGTTAGTTTAAATAAATAACAAAAGGAACGATTCTTGACAGTTTTTAACTGACGTCGTTCTGTCAAGGATAATCCGATTACTCTTTTATTTTATATCCCCGAACTTATGCGCTTCCTCGTAGCCATCGCGCGAGGGAAGTTTCCCCCCGCTATAAATGAACTTGGAACGTTAAGGAACTACTAAAAAAAATGTTTCTTTACCAAACTACCGTTTGGAAATGCGTGACAAGATGACGTGACTGTGCTCGAGCGAGTGCGTACCAGGGGGTGGCTTGGAACCTCGCGCTTCCATCTTGAAGATCTTTTACGATCGTAGCTCACCCCGTTGCCCCTTTAGGGAGCAACGTGAATAGTAACGATGACTCAATTTCCTTGTTCCTTCCATAGGCCATAAAAACGTGCACTTAAAATAGAAGCGCAAAATCAATATCGTTTTATCGTGGAACGTAGCACCGGAAACGGGACAGCATCAGTGAGCTGTTATCATTGACGCTGGTGATTACACGTTCTCGTCTGGGTAACATTACAAATTCGCCACCATCAGATTCTTCAAGCGTTACACATTGTTACATTTCGATGGTATCGTTAAATATCAAATTGCTTGGCAGCGCTGATAAAAGTTACAATATGTTTGCGATTATAAGAAATTTATAGCGTTAGTCTATTACGTACACACACACGTTTTACTGGACTCCATTTTTAACGGCATTAGAGCTGTTGTGTCGACGGAAGAACGTGAATGTGATCCATACTTGAAATGAAAAATTAGACATCGTAATATTGTTCTCCCGGTTATTTTACTGGGTTAAATTTTTATTTTAAGTAGTGTTAGTGTAGCTTTAGCACCATTCATAAATGTAGTGTCTGTATTGTAGATGTCAGAAAAGCTTAAGTTCTTAATGCAGAGATTAATATTTTGATTGATGATTTTCCTTATTGTTACTGCAGTTTTCTTCTTGAACGAAAATCGTGTTATGTTGACGATCTTAACCCTTTGTACTCCGAATTATTTTTCAATTTCCTTGCCAACAACTCCCTAATATTTTAATTATTTTATTTAAAATTTACTTCGAAGGACAGTTCCTCGACTGCTTCGTTGTAATCTATATTTATGTAACTTATGTTTGTTTTCTTTTTAATTAACCGATGTCGAGTCACACTCGACAGAGGACTGCACAGGGCTAATCTCGAGCTTGCCACATTTCGTTTTTATAATTTTGCGACAACGTCCAACGTTACCATTTCAGTCTTGTTTGCAGTAGAGCATTTTATAATTCAAGCATCTACCACGCGAATATTCAATTGCCTAAATATTCTGTTAACCAGTTGCTTTCGCTTCTACGACGTTTGTATGCCGTCATCCTTTGAGACAGAAACATTCCACGCGGATCTAATTATAATATAACATAGAATAGTAGGACAGGGCACGTTCTGTACGCAAAGTACACAATTTCGTAGGAATCAACCAGCTTAATTATTTGTACGATTTCGCTAAATTTTATTAAATTATAGATGCTAATTATAAATTATAAATTCATGAAGCTACAGCAATTATAAGTTACGAATTAATCGACAAGGTATTTGTAATTAGAAATTCTAGAGCGAAACACATGCGATTTCATTGGCAGATACAAATGTTATTTAATATTTATGGCTTCAGTTGAAAAGAACTAGAATTGTAGTGTGCCTTCTTACGTTTCTGTTTAAATTAAAATTAGATCATTTTTTAGATTCGAAGTAAATTTGGAACAATGAGGATACTTATTGCCATTCATCACAGATGTGGTAACAATATTTTCATAATATTAGGTAGAAGTAGAGCAATGCATGCAGGGTAAAGGACGGTAAAGGATAAAGTGATCTGTGATTTTTGAACGATGGCGAACGCACGTCGTATCGATCAAAGGTTGTCCGTCTTTTTGCAAATTTTCGAGATTTTGTTCCGTCTTTGAGAACGATGTCACTCGTGCGTCCCAATTCGCGACGACATTATACGCTTCCACGGGAATTTCTGAGCATTCCTGAGAGGGCTGCATTAATGCGTTCTTGAAAGTTAAGACGCTCTCCAAGCCTGACTTCTGCTTTGTTCTCGACGATACCGAGGCGAAGTGCTCGTGAAATTATTTGCAGAGTATCGCGACGTTCGCGCGCTTCGAGAGCCGATCGCAGCCTTTGGTTCACTGCGAGTCGATCGAACTTCGAATTCTTACAATTTTAATTTAGTTAATTACTCAAATTAATATTTCGTGTATTTCAAAAAACGACACGAAGACTTTTACGTAGAAAAATATCTTCGCACGTAAAGTTTTCGTTTTGTTTAAACAATTTAGGTTTCACGAAAGGTTTAATTTAGGTTTCCAGCTGCCCTTTGTGGCATCGCAGCCTGATTTTTCCTTCGCTCGTAGATATCCTCATCTTTGACTTGTAATTTGTCTGTTTCAACATGAAATATTCAAAGTGACAAACTTCCATTTTGCTGCTCCTTTGAAAATTCCGCCCCTTTTCTTTGGCTAGATTTGCAATTCTATTCTTGTGCTTTAAAATATTCCCACGCGGATGATGGAAGAAGTACGAAACTCGGAGGAAGATTTAGAATCTACCGGCGTATAAATCCTCGGTAGGATTGCTGGTTTTCGTAATCGTGAAACGGAGGGCTCGCAAACGTGAAAATTCAGACGCGCGCTGAACCTTGCTTTCACGAGCAACAATAGCGTCGTCTCCTTTATTAATAAACTTTACTACCTTGCTGTGTTTACGCACAGGTTAATCCTCGTACTCGAAGACAGTCGCGTAGTTTTTATAACCAATTTGTGTTTATAGAATGCTTGGAAAGGTCGTAGAAAAAATACTACAAAACCTACAAATCGTTGAATGGAGTTGTATTAACCTAGCTTAAGAATACTTTGACAACAGAGGCAACTGTGATCCTCTGTATCGATCAATTCATTGATCTCTACTGTTGTGTTTAGCTTCAAGAGACATTACTACTTATTTTCGTATTAGAAATATGGAAGTCTACGATCGATCAACAGAGCTTTATACAAAGATATTGATTTCATCGATTCTCATTAATTTCATTAGTTTTCAATTCTAGCGCTTCAATTCTATTCAACTAATTTTTAGAAGGAACTTCTTCGTACTTCGAGAGCTACACGCTTTGCGAGGACACTCGATAGAAAATTATTCAGGGTCCTCTCTCCTAAGGAGGAAATGACGACGCAAGGTCCGCACGTCCAACACTGTCAATCAGTCTCCAGAATTCCAAAACCTTACAAAGTTTCGAGAACGTAAAAATTAGCTTCGAACCTACTGTTGGATTCCGGGTCGAACAGAATTGGAGGAATCGAGTAAACACTTTTTCTGTATCCAAAGAGGTTTATTCACAAGCTACGTGGTTTAGCGAGAGGTGGCAAATACAGAATTCTGAATATTTAAGCGGTTTGTATGGAGCTTGGGAAGGGATAGTTTTGGAGGGTGTAGTCAAGGGTCGAGGATGAGCAATAGTACATCACTATTTGGGATGAATCCATAGTTACAAAGATAGTGATTATAGCCATGGCTATGGCAAATAACGAGTTGGCATCCAACACTACCCCTAACGAAAACGAATGTGCAGTCCCACCGACTCGAGGCCAGGATTTCCGCGCGGATTCCTCTCGACGGACAATCGTTGGGAAGATCCGTGGAAACCGTGAGCAGTGGCAACGGAGGTCGTGAAAAATTCATTTGCCCGTTGCAGGGCGTACGAGAGGCGGTGGAATCAAGCGCGAAAGATCATTCAGCTCCTCACCCTCGCCCTCGAGCTGGCGAACAGATTTTTCCTGCCGCGTGGAGAACGCGACCAGAGATATATCGGCGATAAAACGAGCACGCGCATGTGCGACGCAGGAACACGTGACGCGTGCACACGCGGCAACCCTCCTCGGTTAATGAGAAAATGGCACGCGAGCGTACAAATTACCATCAAAATTATAAGCTTCGTTGTTCAAGGCCACGGCCTGTTTCAATTTCTTTCGCGCCGCTTATGCGCGCCATTGATCGATCCACGCTCGCCTCCGTGGCGCACGTGAAACCTCTACTGCTAATTATATCGACTTATTTCTGCATTCCCTTTTATGCGTCCGGATATAGAGTACGGGAAATAATGACAGGTTTCGCGGTTACCCTCGCAAAGGAATCTTAAAGTATTAGGTCGCAAGGTATGCGAGTGTCTCTTTCAATGGCTGCCATCTTCCAGGCTATTGTAATTGGGACTGCATAATAGCATAGACGGTTCGCGTATGCCTTTTCTTTTATTAGAAACGCCTTTCCTCGCCTTTGAAACGAACAATTGTCGCGAGCAGAATAAAAACGCATCGCTGTTTACGGTGAATTCGTTCCTTTTGGGCTAGTTTCATGCGTTCGTGGAACACCTGAAGCCTCTCTGAACTTGGAAATCTTTTTAGAGGATAGATATTGTTGGTGTGGTAGACGAATTGTGTGAAATAAGTTTATTGAAACATAAAAACGGAATAATATACGGCAATCAACTCTTTACTTCTCTGCACCACCCTCTCAACTCTCATACTCGACCCTCCTCTTCTTCATTCGCTCTCGATAATATCATTCATACACTCTCAACCCCCAATCACAGATATTCACACAGACACACACACTTTTATCTTGCACAAAGATCCGGAGACACTCTGCTCTCGTTCCTCGAAATCATTCGCTCTTCCAAGATTCAAACTATGGCCTAAGTCACAAACACTCGATATTTATTTTACGCATATCATTCACTCATCGCACAATCGGTCCAAACATCCGCTCGAACCTGATACTCTCATTCGTACGTGCCCCACATTAGTTTGAAGCCTGGTGGATGGTGGCTAAACGCCTGCTTCAATAGTTGGGCTGCAAAGAGAACGTGAGAGGGTAGGAAGGAAAAAGAGAGGGAAGAACGTTTAGTCCTGGGCCTGCTAGTGGACTCACCCCTGCCTTAGACGCTGGGATGGTAGGGATAGGTCAGAATTTCTATTATATAGAAACTGTGTAGGATATGGAGTGCTCGCAAGAAACTGACATCTTGGTGAAGATGATGTGCTGAACGCCACTTCAATTGTTGTGCTCTAAAGAGAACGTGAGAGAGGGTAGGAAGGAAAAAGAGAGGGAAGAACGTTTAGTCCTGGGCCTGCTAGTGGACTCACCCCTGCCTTAGACGCTGGGATGGTAGGGATAGGTCAGAATTTCTATTATATAGGAACTGTGTAGGATATGGAGTGCTCGCAAGAAACTGACATCTTGATGAAGATGATGTGCTGAACGCCGCTTCAATTGTTGGGCGGTAAAGAGAACGTGAGAGAGGGTAGGATGGAAAAAGAGGGGGAAGAACGTTTGGTCCTAGGCCTGCTAGTGGACTCATCAGCTAGCAGACCCTGCCTTAGACGCTGGGATAGAATTTCTATTATATAGAAACTGTGTAGGACATGGAGTGCTCGCAAGAAACTGGCATCTTGGTGAAGATGATGTGCTGAACACGCCTGCTTGAATTGTTGCGCTGTAAAGAGAACGTGAGAGAGGGTAGGAAGGAAAAAGAGAGGGAAGAACGTTTCGTCCTGGGCCTGCTAGTGGACTCGTCAGTAAGGGTACCAAAATGGCGGAGTTGCGCCTTAGACGCTGGGATGGTAGGGATATTGTTGAGAAACTGACGAGAGTGCTGTCCCCCTTAGTGGTGAGGACCGCCACAAGTTCATGATTTTAGTGCGTTTGCGCAACTCGCTGTGCTTGCACAATTATTTCTCATTTAAAACGCGGAAGCGATATCGTATTAAAGGATTGAAGCTTGCTGAATCTGAAAACTCCCCTATCTAAGCAGTCGTCTTCTTGTTAATTTGGATAATGGAAGTTCCGTTGGCGGACGTCGAAGTTTGCACAGTAAGACTCCTGCTGACGGTCTAGCTATGACATAACAATTGTACGCAGTCACCACAAATGTGATAGAATCACGTTTAAACGCGAGTTACTCGAGGAGTGCAAACTACGTCTCGCGTCTAGGTATCAGCTAAAACTGTCGTTTGCTTAACTTCACTTCGAGAAAGTTGACGCGTCGAATCCAACAACGTTAATAACTTGATCGCAGTTTTTGAAACGTGACTCGTCGTTTCCATCGAAGTTGTTTTGTGTGGGAATTATTCTAATGGATCAAAATAATACTTCTTTATACTTGTCAGGATGTGCAAATTCACAGAAGATGCATAGTTTCAATATAAGTATTTGCGTGCAATATAAGAAAAAAGTACAGCAAAGACAATAGGGATGAAAAAGTAACTCGTTATTGCATCGCACGATTTTTTAATGGCTGGTATTATATTTTATTGGTCAGTGTTTAAATATTAAATGTCAATATTTAAATATGAAAGGTCAGTATTTTAATCATCCCTTTTGTCAGTATTTAAATATAAAGGGTTAGTATTTAAGTATGAGGGGTCAGTATTTAAATATGACAATTAAACAAATCCCAGTTGCTCAAAAGCGATCTTTTTAGTAACAAACACCGATCGAAAGTTGATTTAAACACTGATCGAAGATAGACTAAATTTGTTGCCTATTTTAATCAATCATGTCAAAGGCAACTTTTGTCCTGTTTAGTGAGATTACCCGAGGATATTTCGTTGTTCGATTAGTGGAATCCGGTGTCAAGCGAGCATTGGAAGATTCTGCTAATTAAATGGACCGTAATTAGCACCACCAGTCTCCTCTCCACCCCCTCTTTCTCTCTTCCTCTCAGTTTGATCTACTTTGTCATTTCGAGTTAATCACTTGCCATCACTTTGCTATATTATATGTAATACAATATTCAAGAGTGGCGACACGTTCACCGCGGTTACCAGCTCGGTGTTTGCGGCCATGTTCCTCGACCGCGTTAAACGCAAGATAGCTTGACAGTCCGTGGATACGCGGGGAAACTTGGCCGTAAACAGTCGAGTTGCCAATAGCACGCAGGCGGATTTAATTGCCCGCGATGTTTCGTCGCACGCAGCGTGAAATCACGAATGCAAATTAAATTAAACGGTGCCGCCGCCTTGAATCTAATGCCACGCGAACAGCGAACGTTTCTATTACGAACCATCCCCGTCACGGATTTGTGGGTGACGTTTAATTATGGATGCGTGCATCGCGGCGCTGTTGCGTTTAAAAATTGTATTTAAAATGCTGTACGGCTGGTCAGTCGGATTTGCGCGATTCGAAATAAGCGCTGGACCCCGTTTCTCGATGGAGCTGTTTCATACGCTTGGTCTTTGTTAATCAATAATGTGTGTTGAACTTTAACCCATTCGTGACGAGTAACGTATTGTGTGCGTTGCGATTTTCCAAGGCGAAACGACACACGACGTACTGTGTGCGTTTTCAAACTGAAATTGAATTATCAGTCATTAGTAAAAGAGTAGTCGTGAGGATAGGGCCATTTTTACAAAAATTAAAGGTTAAAGGTGCGTGAAGCTTAAAATTTGTGTTGATGAGTAGTCTACAGCTAGGACCATCAAGGGTGCAAACTATGAGCGACGAAAAAAGAATTTTCGCTCCTGAGGATAGTCTCCAAAAAGATGCTTCGTCTTGAATGTTAGATGTGAATGTAGGTTTAACTGTTGTTTTGTTTTAATATTTAGAATCATGAGAAAAGAAGGGACGAAGTCCCTTTTGGTCGAAAGAGCGAACAGTGGCCTCCTTTAATACCGCCTAACTTAAATATGGCATCTAATGGTAAAAATGTTCTCCACCCTTTTTTTTTAATTACTTGAATTCGTAGACACTTTTCAGTTGTTCCTCTTTCCGCTGTCTTTCTAATCTAACAAGGAAAGATTCAGAACCTGGAAATTCAAAAAACTATGAAACATTGAGGATTTGTAGCATAACTTATGTAGATCTATCTATTCCGCTATTTTCCTTTTTGCTACCCAAAATTAACAGGGTGAAATTAACCCTTGAAAACTCGTCTATTCTTCGACCTTACGTCGCAACACAGACTAAAGCACTGAACAAGTTCCTCGACAAAAATTGTTCCTCTTCATAAAGATTGCCATCCGCTGAAACGTTTAATTACAGAATTTCCCCTCTTCATTTCTCTTTGGATAACGACAAGCATTCCTCAGCCAATCGAAAATTAAAGAACCGTTTACCAGCTTACGAAGGCTCCCTCGATGCCCATCAATTATTAACGTCCCTGATCCAACATCGCGTCCCTTGCTCAGCGCAATAAGAACGGGACGCACGCTTTCGCTTCCATAACGTTCGCTTTTAAAAGTTGCCGGGAAGATGGAAGAAAGAAATACTGTCCCCTCGTCGAAGTCGCGACGGGTCAACTTCCGATATAAATTGGCTTGCCCCTGGACGGCTGGAATCGAAGGGAATCGAATTGTCCGTAATGCACAGTCTGCGGCCGGTTTTACGCGCTCGCTGTCCAAGGGTTGGTCGGAGGGATCGAGAACGGCTAAGAAGGCGGCCCTGTGACGAGTTTTCAGAACGACGAGACGTCGTTTCGAGGCGTCTTAATTGGAATCGGATGGAAGCGCGAGGAACTTCTTGCTTCCTGGCTCTTTCTCTCCCTTTCTCACCCTTTCTCACCCTTTCTCTCCCTCTTTACGTACGTGCACGTGCACGCGCGCGCGTACCTGTGTCTGTGTGTCGCGAAATTGCAGTCTGAAGACGAATACCTCGGGTCCGTCTGGACCTCTTTCGTGTTAAATCGATTTCGCTGAAACGTTCTCCGGCGCCGTTCGAGTTACAAAACAGACGGAGAAAGATACAGAAAGGGACGGCGGAGAGTTAAGGCGGAGAAGAAGAGGCAGAGTTCTTGAACGACACGTAAATCCGCGCCGAGTTTCTGGACGAGAGACAAGTTCCTTCGTCTCCGTCGAAACGTTTCAACTAGTTGGAATCTGCGTAGCTAACCCGTTACGGCATTTTTTTTTTTTTTTTTCTTCAGATCTACACGGTTTTCGAGTTCTCGCTACCGCTGCACGCGCATATGTGTCCTTCCGTGTCGACGGCACCGTTGAATGCGTTCGCGTGAATTACGCGGATAGAAGGGAAAAATTTCATTAAAGCGATTCAGGTCAGCTGACTTAAAAACGCGGATTCAGACGGACACGCCGCTGGGATAATTTTATGGCCGGTTCTTTGACTATCTCCCTCGTCCTCCTCCTCTTCTTTTTCCAGTACCCTTTCAACCCTTAATCCTCCCTGTGTTTGGTATTTTGGACGAGATTCGACGGAGGTTTCGACGGACGATCGGTAAATTCGTATCCCAATCTTTCTTTTGTAACGGCTAATGCATCATTTCGCTTCCAGCTACCCTTCCCACCCCCGCGTTTTTTTGTTTGTTACCTTAATTGCCTCTTCTGCGGCAGATTGTCTGAAGTTTGTCTCGAGTGGAAAGGAAATCGATTTCCTGCCCGCCCGTCGATGGAACGGTCGTCTAGCTCTGGAAATGGCGTGTCCCCAACGTATCTCGGCACCCAGCGTGTCCTCCATCTGATCCCATCCCACGTTTGCCCACTTTTTTCATGTAAATGAAATTACGCCACGCGTCTTTTTTTCTTCCTCTTTTCGCCAGCGAAAAATGCGCCTTTCGTACACGAATGTCCATAACTATGGAAGATGTTTACCTTGACGAGTTTCTTTTGGATCTCCTCGATTGGAAAAATGCGCAGTGGGTGTACTGGGGTCTGTAATTTCATCGTGACAGCTTGTGGCTGGTGAAAATTGTGGGTACAAAGCGCAGAAGGCGGTTTGTCATTGATTAGGAAAACTTGAATAGATAAATCTGCGAGGTAAAATAAAACGAAATTCAAGAATAACAAAATTATGGCTGACGCTTCGTTTTTGAAGAAAAGGGCTTGGAGAACATTAATGGCGAACTGCGGTCGGTTCAACGCCAGTTCAAGCGCCATATTGGATCACGCCACTCCTCGCACTTTTCAGTCTCGTTTTTCTCGAAAACAAAGCTTCGAACGCGACTTTTTTATTCTTCATTTTCGTTTCATTTCTGTCTTTAGAATCTTTGCCTGAAATTTCTTGGATGAATCATCGAACGCTGCGTAGAACAGAAGTTAAACGTGTGTATTTATGGTCGTTTTATGGTTGACAGCGAGTGCGTTAACTGCCCTTTTTCGCGACTACACGCGATTGAGTTATTCGAATAATCGAGCACGCGAGATTGGTTAGAATTACGTGGGCACTGTTATATGTATACGGGAGTTTGGGTACTCGTTAGCGCGGCATAACGGCTGCACCGGAACCATAGTTGGCAGCGATCGTAAACTCGCGTTGTTAACTGAATGATGATTAGAGTGCAGCACTTTATGTAACGCGTATCGATAAATGGGTGATTTGTTTTGTTGCGAGCAATGTTAAGCCTCGCTCACACACAGTATTCGAGTTACTTGAATTCAATTAGTCGGAGGTAATTTCTAATCGCGTACAACAGCACGTGCAACAGGGTATTCTTTCCAATTTTTGATCTTGATTTGAAATATTCTTTCAGGTTTCGAACAAACTCGACGAATTCGAGATTCTTTTGAAATTATTGGTAAATCTTATTAGAATTTATTAAACGTTATAGAAATATTAATGCATGACAGATTCTGACGTTATACTTTTGGCAACACGGTTTTTGGAAAACGCGATACGAGATAAATTATCGTACGTCGAGTTAAATGAAAAACGGACAGCTACAAGCTATTCGGTGAAAAAAATTCGACGACGGATTAGCTTGAATGGGTCGTACAGCATGTAAAGCTTCTTTTAATGCAGTGCAGCTTATACAACGTCGACGATAAAATCCGTACGATTTCGCTTTGAACGCTTGTCGATTATCGTGTTAATCGGTGTTCGTTTTTCCGAAAGTCGACTTTAACGTCCGTTTCATCGCGTCTATCACAGCCGTACGAGCTTATTTAATGTCACGTGTAACAAATTAGGGCAAACGTTGTCGAAAGAAAAATTCAATACTATTTTATTTATTTTATCTTATTCTATTCTATTTCTAATAATTACATATGTAGAAATAGAATTATTTTACCATTTAATTGTCCAATTTATAATTACACAACACACGTGCTACTGTTTCCATAATTTTGAACACCATTGTCTCTACGTGGATAATTAAAATCTATTTACAAACGCAATTAAATTTAACGATTAATATTTCAATAGCGTCTACGATCCGGAAAAACATTATCCTCATGCTTTATAATCTTCTCACACTCTCGCTGTATGCATATTACACGACCTACGAATATTTAATCGCGTTGTGCAATAAAATTGCGCGAACGTCTGAACGCGATCCTCTCGTCCGTCCACGCGCAGTGTCCGCTCGAAAAATGTTGGATGACGCATCGAAAATGTCTGCGATTGCAACGAGAACGCGCATAATTGTTCGAACGTCGATCGAGAATTGGAAAAGGTTCGAAATCGACGCGAACAATAGCACAAGTTCAGTCGCAGCGAACTTGGTTCAACTCAGCTGCACCTGACCAATTGAGAACCTGAAACTATTCTATCCTCGATCAATGCCAGACGATACGGTCGGTGTGTAACGCTGAATCTCGCAGCCATTTAATTCCGAATTGTGTAAGAAACTTTATTGGCGCGCGTGCCTGTCGTGCAAGCCACATGCACAGAGTGTGCGACTAAGAAACAAACTGTCATGCCCACCAATATTAGCCCTTTGCACTCGAATGTCCCCTCTGAGGGGACATCAACATTGGTCATTGCGGAGGATAAACATATTCCACCGCAGCTTTTTGAGAAAATGCATCTAAGTCACCTCAGACGTGACAACAGTACTTTGTCACTGTGGTCGAATGTCGCGTGGGAGGTGACCAGACAGATTGTCTGAGATGTGCGCACGATTGCCTTGTCAGCTAATCATCGCTAATGGAGTAATTAACACATCCAGCGATATATCAATGCCTTTCTGTTGAGCCCAAAGAATGAATAAAGGATCAAAGTGATTTTGATTCTAAAAATTGTTCGCATGTTCATTGAGAATAATTGCGTGTAAAAGGCTAGCGTCCGAGATAGGTGTTAATTAAGCCGTAGCTTCGAGTTTCTTCATTTCACTCACCCTGACCACGATCACAGCATGCGCATCGATCTCGTATTGTACGCTCGTGTCGTTGTGGCGGTCCTCGCCATTAGGGGGACAGCACACTCGTCAGATTTTCGTAAGCACTCCATGTCCTACACAGTTTCTATATAATAGAAATTCTGATCTATCCCTACCATCCCAGCGTCTAAGGCACAACTCCGCCATTTTGGTAGCCTTACTAATAAGTCCACTAGCAGGCCCAGGACGAAACGTTCTTCCCCCTCTTTTTCCTTTCTACCCTCTCTCACGTTCTCTTTACAGCGCAACAATTGAAGCGGTGTTCAGCACATCCTCTTCACCAAGATGTCAGTTTCCTGCGAGCACTCCATGTCCTACACAGTTTCTATATAATAGAAATTCTATCCCAGCGTCTAAGGCAGGGTCTGCTAGCTGATGAGTCCACAAGCAGGCCCAGGACCAAACGATCTTCCCTCTCTTTTTCCTTCCCACTCTCACACATTCTCTTTACAGCCCAACAATTGAAGCAGGCGTTTAGCCCACCAACCAACGCTTCACCGTATTACTCGCGAGCGTTCCGCGGGTGTCTTATTCGCATGCACAGGCTAGATTTCTATTATCCTCGCGAGGAAGCGGCCACGCAAAAGGGTTTGCATAATATCGATTCGTAATCCATCCGTCGCCAGGCTCGATTTTTCCGCCGCGGCCCTCGACGTCGTCGGGGTTCCTTGCAATTTTCATGTCGTCCCTGTCCGCGGGTTCGAGCCGCGCCGCGAGGAAAAACATTTTCCGTGGAAATTGGAACGGAGATGGCGCGAGATTGGCGGGCGCAGCAGGGGGCCAGGAAGAGGGGCGAGGGTTGAAAAGCCATGGGCGCGCCATCGCGGCCACCCAGGAAGAGTTCCTCGCCTCTTTGACACCCGAGCCCGGCCACGCTACTTTTACGCTCGCCCCTACGTTTCGTCGCGCACGCGCCCGCCTATTTAACCGACGCTTTCCACAGTCCACCCCCCGAAGTGTACGCGACCCCTGTTGCGCTGTAAAAAGCGTGCACGAGGTCCCGTTGCTCGCTGAGAGAGAAGCTTTGATCTTCGTTAATCGTCGAGCCAGCCTGACCTCCCGAAGGCTTTAAAATGCGGTTTCCCGTGCACCCTCTTCCCGTAGCCCTTCCCCTCCGCCGACTTGATTAACGGCACCATCCGACCTCTCGCGCCCTGCATTTTTTAGCGTCCTCGTCGTTAGCATTCCCTCTGTTTCCTTGCTATTTCGAATTGGTGGATTGTTGCGCCGGTAGCTGTCCCAGGCTGAGTCTTCCGCGATTTCTCTGTTGACTTCCGGTGTTCGAGGTGGATCGGGGAGGCTGCCTTTAATCGAAGGGATCGGAGAGAGCGACTGGTGTTACTCTGTCGAGTGCTCGCTTTGGAGGATTGATGTGTCTTTTTTTTTCTTTTTCAAGGTAAACCTAATTTCTTCTCCATTCGCGCAAGCCAATGGGGAATGTCGCTTCAAATTTAAAGCAGCGGAATTAGATTTGACAGGCTGTTTCAACGATCGAAACGGTAACCGTCTCGATTGACGTGGTAATCTCAAGAAGATATGCAGGAATTGAAATAAACTGCACTTCTCGTTGCTCTTCTTGAATCTTCCTCTCGCGCTCTACACACACACTCATCTACATTCTCGATCCTCACATTACTTTGTTTTCCAGGCACTCGCATACACACACCCTCACGCATAAAGTTTGGAATACTCTCGAATAATCAATATACAATCACTCGAGGACATTCACCATCACTTCTTCACAATTATAAACCTTCACAGCTCATTCTTCTCGAACACTCATTCCTTCATTTTTCCTGCCCCACAAATATAAAATAATTCCTCTCGCATCGTCTTTTGACGTTCACGTTAACTCGTTCCCGTATACAGTGGTTCCGAAATTAATTTTTCACCCGTTCCCCGATATGAATGCCTTTATCGCGTCTCGCGGAACGTACACACGGTCCGGCAGTTCATTTCTCTCTCGCTATTCACCGCAATAAACGCGAGCCCACCAGATATTTATCTTAATTAACTTCGTACCCAGCCATGAATCAAAGCACTCCACCGTTTCCCGATAACGCCATTGAGAACCAGGACCCAAAGGAAGAAAGGAGTCGATTCGGGGCCAAAGAAATGCCCTACGGTTGTGCTGTGCGTTAAAACGCCGCATTGTTTCCCGCAATTAAAAACGAAAAGTCTCGGTCACTCGAGCCATTCGAAACGACCAGCGCCGTCCGACGGATCTCTCGAGCGGTTTAGTATTTTAATTTGCATAACTACTCGCAGCCGCGTCCTGGAACCGGCGCTGGTTGCTATCTGAATCCACCAGCCTCGACTGTAATGCAGTCCGCGTTGTAACCGCGAAAAATGAGGGAAAAAATATCCGGTTTCCTCTCTGTTCCGCGGAATTGGCACGCAAGCACGGGAAGCCATCGCGAACTCAAGTGGCGACGAACGTCCTCGAAGAACGCCTCGCGTTCGACTGGGCAAAATGGCCGAGAGTTATTGGTAGAAGGCGAACAGGTTAATAAAACTCGCTGAAGAAACAGGGAATAGCGAAGTTGCCGAAAGCTTCCTTTTCTGAGAAGAGTAAAGGAGTAGTCGATTATACAGGAAGTTCTAGAGGTTTCGTTAACCCTTTGCACTGGGATGTCTCCTCTGAATCCACCAGCCCTGGCTGTAATGCAGTCCGCGTTGTAACCGCGAAAAATGAGGGAAAAAATATCTGGTTTCCTCTCTGTTCCGCGGAATTGGCACGCAAGCACGGGAAGCCATCGCGAACTCAAGTGGCGACGAACGTCCTCGAAGAACGCCTCGCGTTCGACTGGGCAAAATGGCCGAGAGTTATTGGTAGAAGGCGAACAGGTTAATAAAACTCGCTGGAGAAACAGGGAATGACGAAGTTGCGGGAAACTTCTTTTTCTGAGAAGAGTAAAGGAGTAGTCGATTATACAGGAAGTTCTAGAGGTTTCGTTAACCCTTTGCACTGGGATGTCTCCTCTGAATCCACCAGCCCTGGCTGTAATGCAGTCCGCGTTGTAACCGCGAAAAATGAGGGAAAAAATATCTGGTTTCCTCTCTGTTCCGCGGAATTGGCACGCAAGCACGGGAAGCCATCGCGAACTCAAGTGGCGACGAACGTCCTCGAAGAACGCCTCGCGTTCGACTGGGCAAAATGGCCGAGAGTTATTGGTAGAAGGCGAACAGGTTAATAAAACTCGCTGAAGAAACAGGGAATAGCGAAGTTGCCGAAAGCTTCCTTTTCTGAGAAGAGTAAAGGAGTAGTCGATTATACAGGAAGTTTTAGAGGTTTCGTTAACCCTTTGCACTGGGATGTCCCCTCTGAGGGAACATCAGAATTGATTAGTGATTAAATTCTATCGCAGCTTTTTGAGAAATGCATTGAAGCGCGTGTAAAGTGTGTGTGAGAGAGTAGGAAGGAAAAGAGAGGGAAGAACGTTTCGTTTTGGGCCTGCTGGTGGACTCATCAGTAAGGCTACCTAGTAGACCTTGCCTTAGACGCTGGATGTCTGTAATGGCGACTGTCGAAGGACCGCCATAGCATATTTCCCTCAAGTTCTCTAGGGAAATGGGAATTTTCTGTTGCTGGAAGATGTCAGCAGTAGAAACTACTGCTGAATACTTCTATTGCCAACGTCCAGGAAGGAGCAGAGTGCAAAGGGTTGAAAGTGTAGCAAGTTTGACGATAGCTACTCGACTCCTCGTGCAACGAATTTCTAGCTCTGACGAACGATTTTGTTCCACGCGACATGTTTATTTTTATTCGAATAATCTTTGCACCGATGCTTTTAAGGGTAGCATCGAACACCTTTTATATATCCGATCGTAAAACAGAGGATCAGCCAATGGTCGCTTCGTTTCGTAACTTTTCTGTACGCGTATTTTGTTTAATTATGCAGAGAAAATTTAGCGTACGCTCGCAACAGTTTCCAGCACACTCGTTCCCCATCCCTCTGTATTCCCGATATAACTGCACGGAATGTTCCCTCTGCATATTCATAAACATTCGTCATTTAGCTCCAGTTTTATGAAACCTTACGATTCGATTTCAAAACACGCGTTAGCCGTCATTCCGCGGGAAACTGGCTGCACTGTTGGAAAGATTCCCTGGTATCAGCTGGAAAATGGCGGCGACGCGTCCCGTAATTCATCGACGGATATGAAACTCCCTTTATCCTTCGTCCGCCGTTATCCTTGGAGCCTCTGACCAATTAATAAACCCTCAATTAATGTGTAATCGGGTGTACGGGCCAGCCGTCCGATTGAAAATTAATGGCCTCAACCGTTGTCACGTAAATTAATTGCGACGCGACGTTGTGGCCGCATAAACGTCAGGCAAATTTTATAATCGCCTCCGCCACGCTCGTCCCACCGATTGTTTATCGATGTAGCTTTTTTCGAACTTCTAATCCGAGTATACCGCGTCACGTGAAATTGGTTTTTCCGCTCGAAAGTGCTCGCAAACGCGTCAGCTTGATTTTTTACGTTTAATTCGATGTGTCCTCGGTTCGCCGCCAAAACTGGATAAGTAGCATTTTGTTTAAAAGGTTTTGACTTCCAGTAAAACAACTACGCGAGAGACGACGTTTAATAAGTGATAGAAAGCGTAAACTATGGTATTATTAACATAATTATTAGTAAAAATTAGAGGATGATTAATTGACAGTGTTTTCCAAACTTTTCTCATGGCAGAACATTTTTTAGGTTGTACAATTTTTTAGGAACAATAGAGTAAATTCGGTTTTTAGTTGCAATGCCTTTTGAGAGTTGTTTTAAATTGCGCGAGACGCATAAAAGCAATGTTTTTTGCAGTAAGCCGACGATTTATGTAATTTTCTAGACTGTGATAGAGTTCCATTTGTCTAAGTGAAATTTTACTCGGTGTCCTTAATACGTTTGAGGGGGAGATCCCTTGTGGGGATCCATTTTTCATCGATCTCGCGATGAGGGTGCCTGTTCGAAATTATCCGGAAGGTAAAGCGAGTTAATCACAAGTAATATCTTGAAATTGAGATCGACATGTGCGAGACTCGAGGGGAGAGACGATTGCGTTCTTTGTGCTCTCGAAATCAGAAAGTTACTCATTTAACGCGCTATAAATATTACAAAATAAAATATGTACAACGCATAAAATATTGCCACTCGACATCACCAAATAAAAAAGAAAAACAAACATAAGTTTCACAAATATAAATTACAACAAAGTTCGAAAGCTACATTTAACATAATTAGTAATCAAAATTGCTTACGAGTAGCAGTGGAGGAACTGCCTTTTGAAGTAAATTTCCAACAAAACACTTTAAATAGCAGAAAATCGTCAACAAAATTGGAAAATAATTCGACGTGCGAAAGGGTTAAGGGTCGCAGAGAAAGTACAGGAACTGTTATCGGGGAACGAGGCGGCTGAAAGCACAACGGAATGTTTGCGTAGGGAATGATTTATTCAAAGAATATACGATTAGAGACTGGTGCGGACGCGGAAATGGTGTTTCATACTCCACACGCGTATACATAAGTGTCTCTCGATCCACTTAGGCGAGTTTATACTACGAACACGGTTGACACAGAGCGTTCCCCTCGAAACCGTTTCAATATTTCCGATAAGAGTCTCGATAAAATACTCTGCCGGTCGTGGCCCCGCTGCTTCGCGAACGAAGATTTCTTTCCGGTCGATTCGGTGTTTGTTTCGTTCTGCCACGACAAACGGACGTTGATTTATGAATGGCGACGCGCGGTAATTGACCCACGGAAATTGAATCGGCCACTTTCGTATGAATCGAAATAATGATTTCAATGTCTTCGTTACAAATATGAATGGCGGCCAATTTGCATCGCAAATGTCGTTTCCAGAATGGTAATGCTTCGTGGCTGTCCTCCCGTTCAATTTACTGCAACGCTGGGCTCAATTAGACGCGAAACGATGCTTAAATATAATGGAACGTTTGTTCGTTTAACTTATTTGCGGGAAATTTCACATATTTCTTTTACGATTATTGATATATATTTTGGGCGTTCAAAGTACTTTGTGTTCGAGTGTTCAAGCTATTCGAGACGGATTGCGCATCGTGCGTGCAATGCATTTTCGAGGTGAAAAGACAGATTGCACACTGTGTGCAATGATATCGAATTGAAATTATGAGGCGTCGAAATAAGACTGGTTTAAAATAAAAGGTTTTTCAGAAGTGCGTAGATATAAAATTTGGTATTGGTTTCGATTTAGTCCCCAAAATGGGCGACCCAAAGCCAGGACCATCAGAAATGCAGAAAACGAGCTTTCAGCTTCTGAAGTTGGTCTACAAAAAAAAGAGCCGTCTCAAATAGATTAACCCTTTGCAATCGAATGCTTCCCAGGCGTTAGCAATAGAAACTAGAGCTAAAATATCAATATTTCAGCAATAATTCCTGTTTCTAGCGTCTCTCAGCGATAGAAAGTTGCCATTTCGATAGAAAACATTAAAGAAACATGCATTTCTCAAAAAGCTGCGGTGGAATAAGTTTCTTTCCGTGATTTCTAATCAATGCTGATGTCTCTTCAGAGGGGACATCCAAGTGCAAAGGGTTAAACGTTCTTTCTCAGCGAATTGCAATTGGAAATGCAGGAAACGAGCAGAAGCTTTCAGCTTCTGGGGTTGGTCTCCAAAAAAAAATGAGCAGTCTCGAATGGGTTGAAAATATTTATTTATTTTCCAACGTCGCGCTAATGCAGACGTGGTGCACGTCGCGCTGGAGGAACTCGTTGCTGTCGGACGTTTTTCAGTAGTTCGAGTTACGCATAGTCAGCCCTACACTTGATGTGTTTCACGAGAGTATGGTTTAACAGCCTGCACTTGCTCGTAAATCTGCCACGACTCGCGCAGAATGTTACAAACTTCTCGCTTCGTGCAAAGTAAATATCACGTGCATTAATTAATTTGTACGATTTTATTGCTTCACGAACTTGTAGTCGAAACAGTCTAATGTAATCAAGCGAGTAACTGGTACGTTCAACGCGGTATAAAGGTTACGTTGCATCCATGTTTGCTCGAGTTATGCCATAGAACCTAACTTAACAAATATTGTTAACTTCATTCGTTTGTTGATACAGACGATACCGTATAAACAAAATTTGACGCAGTAAATAATATCACTGCTATCTGTTGTCAGCAATCAGCTGGTGGAAATATAGTTAACACGTTCGCGGACTGTAAAAATTTTAGTGGACTGGAAATATAGATAGGCGATTTTAAATATACAGAGAAAAGATAAAGTACAATTCTTAAATAGGTAGTCTTCTTACAGCACGGCATCCTGCAACATGGTTTCGATCTAACACGATAGGATAAATTGCGGGAACCTTTGTATAATAATGCAATCTATAATACGGTTTCGCTCTAACATGATAGGGTAAATTGCGGAAACCTTTTGCGAAACCCAAAACAAAACTGAATATATATACTAGAGCTATCGGCTCTTTCGTCTTTACGTCTTTGGTCCTTGCGTCTTTGGTCCTTACGTCTTTGGTTCTTACGTCTTTGGTCCTTACGTCTTTCATCCTCACGTCTTTACATCTTTCGTCCTTGCGTCCTTACGTCTTTACGTCTTTGGTCCTTACGTATTTGGTCCTTGCGTTTATGGTCCTTGCGTCTTTGGTCCTTGTATCTTTGATCCTTACGTCTTTGGTCCTCACGTCTTTCATCCTTCGTCCTTCGTTCTTACATCTGCTTATTTTGCGCAACTATCGCCACGAATACTTTTCATAATCGCATAGACCCAGCTGTTCAAACATCCTGTACACTCCAATCATATAGAAGCAAAGTAGGAA
This sequence comes from Xylocopa violacea, assembly GCA_963969225.1. NCBI lineage: Eukaryota > Metazoa > Arthropoda > Insecta > Hymenoptera > Apidae > Xylocopa > Xylocopa violacea. The sequence goes on from CAXAJV010000008.1 coordinate 21,186,383, forward strand.
ACGAGTCCTTCCGGGAAACTATATCGCGCGTCCAAAGGTTGCTGTCCCTCCATCGTAGGACCGCCACAAGATCCTCACCGTCCAAAATAAAGCACGAAATCGTAAGATACAAGAACCAGGTAAACAACGCCACATCACGCAGCCTGATCGAACACCCAGATCGATCCTGCTAATTTACCCAGTTCGCCTCGCTTTACGACTCGATTCCGTAGGATCAGCCGCGTTGTTCAGCGAAAGCGAGCCGTGTAATTCCGCTCTAACCCGACGAATCAGGCGTTCGAGCGAGTGAACACGCTATCGAACGCAGCGATCATCGTTCGCTCGCTCGTTAACGAACCTCCGGGCGCGCCATAAATTCGCGTTCGAAAAAAAAGGGGCGAACTTGCGTCGCCCAGCCAGAGGGTGGTTCCGCTCGGCGGAGAGGGCAATTTCGCGGTATCGATCGTCAGCATCTCGATTCGGCCGTGACGAAATCGCGGGCATCCGTCAGGCTTCGACGCTGCCCTGTTCTCCGACGAATTTCCGCGGGAGGGCAAGTCCGCTTCGTCCAACTTTTTGATTTATCATTCAATTTCCGTCGTCGACGAGTGCACGCGCGAACGTGTCGTTCATTTGATTAAGCACCCCCAACCCCTCTTATTGCGCACACTTTATCAGCCAGGCTCATCGTTCCCTCGTTTCTATCATTTTTTGTTTTTCCTGCGTCACGGTCCTCTGGTTTTATATTTAATCTTCTCGAGATGTTCCACTCTGGCAGCGAGTGACTACGATTTTTATGGTTGTATTTTGCTGTCATCGTTAGGATTATTTCGTCAGCTTCAGTGGATGATGTATAGCGGTGAACGTTTTAGGATCGTTTTCTAGATTAACCCTTTGCACTTGGATGTCTCCTCTGAGGGACATCAGAATAGATTAGTGATTCAGCTTATTCTACTGCAGCTTTTTGAGAATTGCATATTTTCCTCAAGTTTTCTATTTAAATTAATATTTTCTATTGCTGTCAGACGTTAGTAATAGAAACTATTGCTATTTTAGCAATATTTCTAGCTTCTATTGCCAGCGTCCAGGAAGAAGCAGAGTACAGAGGATTAAATATTGCTACAGTGATTTTATCAATTTAAAATTAATGCATTATGGTATTATCAATAGCAGATTTTTTATTTTTATAGATATTTAATCAGAGGATTGTTTGCGATAGCATAAATTCTACTTGGCAGAGAAATTTATTGCATTTTTAACGTAATAGTGGATCCATTGTTTAGGTCCCTCTTCTATATCACTATAAATATCAGTATAATATATTTTGTCTATTTGAAATTTATGCTAGCATTGTCAGCAACAGTTTTCTTTATCTCCATAATTGTTTAATTAGAAGACGTATTATTCGAGATGGTGCAATTGTATACGTTAAAAAAAATTTGAGAGCTTGTAGAAATAAATGATTGCGAGAGTATGCATTGATTTTGCCTCAACCACGACTGTCATTTAAAGTTATAGCTTTTTTCAAGTTTGCATCCCCCAACAAGGATTCATTGGACCCTCGAATTTTTTGTGAAAGTGAAACAAACAAGTTCGCGTAGTTAGGAAGTTCGGCTGGTTCGATGCTCGAGTGGTTTAGAGGTTTAATTGGTTCTATTGAGAGCATTGACATAGTTCAAAACACGAAAGTTCGATTAGCGTGGACGTCGAAAGTTGCGCCGCTCGAAACTTCCAATGTGTGATTGGATCTAAGTTTCAATCGTTCAATTCGATCGCATACTTGTTTCTAATTTTTTCAAATATTCGCGTTCAATCGTTTTCTACTTTAATTAGGGTTTGAATCACTCGATATCTGTTGTTTGAAGACTAAGTTGCGAGCTTTGGTTAATTCTTGCTATTATTTTCTTGTTTTAGCAAACTAAATACTATTAAAAATCCATTTCTTCACACATTTTACCACAAATTTCTCGTTTCCTCAAGTTCACAACACACAAATCGGTTAAACCTCGCTACTTTTCAATTACTTTTTTCCTAGAAAACTAAATACCATTAAAAATCCATTTCTTCACACATTTTACCACAAATTTCTCGTTTCCTCAAGTTCACAACACACAAATCGGTTAAACCTCGTTATTTTTTAATTATTTTTTCTTTAGCTAACTAAATACCATTAAAAATCCATTTCTTCACACATTTTACCACAAATTTCTCGTTTCCTCAAGTTCACAACACACAAATCGGTTAAACCTCGCTACTTTTCAATTATTTTTTTCCTAGAAAACTAAATACCATTAAAAACCCATTTCTTCACACATTTTACCACAAATTTCTCGTTACCTCAAGTTCACAACCCACAAATCGCTTCTCATCGAGGAGTAAAATGGAATCGCAACTTCTTAGAGGGTTTCAAATCCAAGTTTCAAAGTTTCCCTCGGATAGATAGAACGAATCGAGGCTACGAATAGAAAATAATAGGAGGAGCAGGGGAGAAACGAATTCGGTTGTTAGTTCGTTTCGACTGCGAGAGGGTTCCCGCGTTTAATGCTCGCTTGTTTAAAAAGGAGCAATTGTCGAAGTGCGTGTCGCCACGTGGCTAAGTGGCGGCTTGTGGCCGTACGTGGCCCCTCGTTCGATATCCTTAAGGGTGAACAGCGTGTGTGCGAGTTCAGGAAGAGCTTTTAGAGATGGCAAGCAGAACGAATGTGTGGCGAGTTACGAATTTTAGACCAGTGACCTGGTGAACCGTTGTTCCCGCGTTTGTTTTATTGTTCGCGTTTTAAAAATGTGGCAGTGATGTAAAAATCGTGGCAGAGCACTGCGAATAACCGTATAGAACCTCGTATGCGGCGTGCACACCGCTCTGAGAAAACGCAGCGTATAAAAAGAAAGTGGTAACGTCTATAAAATTTCACGAACAGCTACGAGGTGAACCATTTTTATAATAAAAAATTGCTGCACGAGTTGTAACGGCAAAACCATTGATATTGCTGTGAATACTGCAACTGTTTAGAACACTTTAACCCTTCGCACTACGAGTTATTTTTCAATTCTGTTGCCAACAACTCTCTGCTATTTAAAGTGTTTTTTATTCGAAATTTGTTTCAATGAAACTGCTGCGCAACCGCTTTTGTAAACAATTTTGTTTACTAATTCTCTCGAACTATGCTGCAATTTATATTTATGGACCATGTTTGTTTCTTTTTTTTATTTACCAAAGTCGAGTCACACTCGATAAAAGAGTGAAAAGGGTTGAAGTTATCGATGCGTAGATATACTTATCGCATCGTCGCGAAAAATGGTAATCGTGGACCGTAAAATCAAGCAGAGCGCAATCAATTAGACGTTATCAATTAAGCGCGGAGGAACAAGTTTTTCGGACGTCGACGCACGAATGATTAACTAATTACCGTGTTACATCGACCTGGTCTAATCCAGTCGAATTAGAATGATTAATTAGCGGCGAGGGGAATGTAATTACGCGAAATTATGCGCCCCCATAGTTTGTCGATCATTGAGTTTTCGGAATGAGATCAAACTCGATAGACACCAGTTTCAATTTCCTGTGATATGGGATAGATGAGGACGTATGGATGCTGATGCACGAAGGTGTGGTTGTAGGCGAGGGAAATTCGATGATTAGTTTCGCTGTTACGTGTACATATGCATGTGCGTGCATATAAATAAGGGACATTTTCTTCGCGTCCATCGCATCCATCGCGAGCACCGATTTCTAATCAAAATTCAAATTCAAATCAATAAAGACTTACGCGTTAAAACTTGCGAGGAAAGAAACAAATATTTTAGTTCAATGGTAAAGTAGAAATTTTTATAGTTAACCCTTTGCACTCGAAAGAAAAGGTAACAGCATTATTATTTACATAATATTTGTAGTTTGTTAGTAGGAGAAATGAAAATTATTTGCATTGTCTTCATCGAGGAGCCCTCGAGTTCGAAGACAAATGGCTTCGCTTCTGAACCCTTGAATGCAAAGGGTTAATAGTTGGATACGAAATTTGAATACGAAACGCAGGAACGGGAGGTTTTCTTGTGTCTTTTAGAGGCAGTGCATGTATGAAATTGCGTGCAGACATTTGCAATTTTCTAACAGAATAAATGAAAATTATTTGCATTGTCTCCATCGAGGAGCCCTCGAGTTCGAAGACAAATGGCCTCGCTTCTGAACCCTTGAATGCAAAGGGTTAATAGTTGGATACGAACTTTGAATACGAAACGCAGGAACGAGAGGTTTTCTTCTGTCTTTTAGAGGCAGTGCATATATGAAATTGCGTGCAGATATTTGCAATTTGCTAATAGAATAAATGAAAATTATTTACATTGTCTCGATCGAAGAACCCTCGAGTGCAAAGGGTTAATAGTTTACCAATTTGAATACGAAACGCAGGAACGAGAGGTTTTCTTCTGCCTTTTAGAGGCAATGCGTGTATGAAATTGCGTGCAGACATTTGCAATTTGCTAACAGAATAAATAAAAATTATTTACATTGTCTCGATCGAAGAACCCTCGAGTTTGAAGACAAATTTTAAATGAAATAGCTTCGCTTCTGAACCCTCGAGTGCAAAGGGTTAATAGTTTACCAATTTGAATACGAAACGCAGGAACGAGAGGTTTTCTTCTGTCTTTTAGAGGCAGTGCATGTGTGAAATTGCGTGCAGACCGCCGTTTTTAATCAGTGTTCAGCAAGAGACAAATGAATTCGTAATAGCTAGGTTGGAAACAATGCTCCAAATGTATGCACACACTTTCATCGTATCAAGATTATAGATCGTAGATATGAATTGATAAATAGCTTTAAAATGCGAGTAGGATATGAAGAGTTGAAAGCATATTATTACGGCCATTATGGGATAGGCACATGGCATTGCAGTGTCACGATCACCATTGCGAAGGTCGATAACAAATTTGACCATCGCCACGAATTGGATAACTATTTCTGGTCGCTTTTAAACTCGACAGCTTCCCTTTCCTTTCTGCTAAATGTTTTCAAACATTTCGCTGATTAATTCGTTATATTTGTATCGCTTTCAAAATTAATTTCAATTCAGACTCATTTCGTTAGCGATTAATCTTTCATCCCCTAAACGCTAAAAATGACTACAATATTCATTTAACCCCTTGCTGTGTTTTGACGAGACTGATTCGTCAGACGATGAGAATCTCAAGCCAAACGTGAATATCACGAGTCAGGTTCGTAGTCGTAATTTCATGTCAAACATGAATGTCACGAGTTTGAGTCGTGATCAGAATTTCGAGCCAAACACGAGTATCACGAGTTTGACTCGTGATTTCAATCTTGGGCCAAATATAATAATACAGTAAATAATACATATACATATAAGATTAATATAATAATAATTAAGTTAATTAATAAATATCAGTGGACTGTAAAACAATGAAAGCTGGGGTTTTGTTCTATGTGCTCTGCATGCCTGCTGCTTTTTGACTGATTGACTCGTGTCTCTTCTTCTTGGGCCGATTGGGGAAAAAACTATTGTGAAATTAGATTATTACTGTCTGTGGCGGTCCTCGCCACTAGAGGACCACACAGAGGAAAGCACTCTGTGTTCTACACCGTTTCTATATAATAGAAATTGTGACCTATCCCTACCATCCCAGCGTCTAAGGCGCAACTCCGCCATTTTGGTAGCCTTACTGACGAGTCCACTAGCAGGCCCAGGACGAAACGTTCTTCCCTCTATTTTTCCTTCCTACCCTCTCTCACGTTCTCTTTAGAGCGCAACAATTGAAGTGGCGTTCAGCACATCATCTTCACCAAGATGTCAGTTTCTTGCGAGCACTCCATGTCCTACACAGTTTCTATATAATAGAAATTCTGACCTATCCCTACCATCCCAGCCTCTAAGACGCAACTCCGCCATTTTGGTAGCCTTACTGACGAGTCCACCAGCAGGCCCAGGACGAAACGTTCTTCCCTCTATTTTTCCTTCCTACCCTCTCTCACGTTCTCTTTAGAGCGCAACAAATGAAGTTCAGCCAAACGCTTCATCTCTATAACAATACAATAATATAAAATATAAACTAATATAATACTATGGTAATATAAATTTAATCTTCCGCTCCTTTTGCGAACATTTCCAGCATCGCTTTAATCGAACCACGCTGAACTCGTCGTATTTTGAGAGAAATTCGTTCGCTCGAGCAGCTCGAAGAAATTCGGTGAACTTTATCACTCGGACGAGTACCGAAAGAAATTCGAATCTCTCACGTATTCCAGCAGCACTGCCAGCAGCTCTGCCAGCAGCCCTGCCAGCAGCCCGAGCAAACGCATATTTCACGAATCTCGCGTCCCCGTCATGCGGGTGTTCCTATTCGAAATAGATACGTTATATATTCCCGTCGATGCAGCGCGAAAGGTTGAAAGGTCCATCAATCTTTGCACACACGCTACATGACGAATGTGAACGCTCGTGCCTGTAACGAACGAGTCGTTTCTTCGTCGTTACTCTCGCCCTTTTGTTTCCCAGCAGAGAGAGGATCAGATTAACCCTTCCACATTTACGGACGAGACGTTTCGCGTGCAGATCTTTATCCACTTTGCCTCTCTTTTTTCTTTCTTCGCGAGATGCCCGTCGAGTGGATTTCAAATTAAGTCCCTCCATTAAAATGTGTAAAACCGCTGCGCGACGCGGGATTTCGTTCTTTTGATGTACGATTGAGTTAAGCGGAATTTCCTACGCTTATGTCGTTACGTTTTCTTCGAATCTCCTTGCGATATAATGGTTGAAAAGGGAACAGTTTGTATGTATCGTAAATTTAGAATAGAGAAGAATATTTGTTTTTTTATTTTTTTAATAACATTCAGTTTTAACCCTTTGCTGTCCTTCGTCGAGTATGGCTCGACATCGCTAAATAAGAAAAAGAAGCAAATATAAATTGTGACGAAGTTTTAGTGTTGTTTTAGAGTTTGCAAGCAGCAGTCGAGGAATTGTCATGCAAGTGACAACATTTTCAAGTAAATTTGGAGTAAATTTCAAATGAAACACTTGAAACAGTAAGGAGTTGTTGGTAACTGAACTGCTAAATTGAAAAATAATTACTGCAAAGGGTTAAGTGTTAATCACTTACGATCGAATATTACTGTATATAACCCTGGTGCCATAATCTAGCGTTTTATAAACATTTGACATTTCGCTGTGTAATCTCGTTTTATACGATAAATATATTCGACAGCAGCGAGGAGGGTGAAAAAACGGAGACATCTTGTCTGCAGCGTTATATGAAACGATATTGAGTCACGAGGAAATTTATCCATGGATTATGAGTGACTTTAAGCACGGTTCATCCTGTGAGCGACAGCGATGCGAAGTAAACGAAATCGACCAGAGTTAACGTCTTCACGAACACTGACACATAAAATCGCTTTAAATCAGGGGGTGGGAAATTGTTTTGTCTCGGAGATCTTTGTGTCGGCTTTGTCAAAGTGGAGGATAGTGGAGAGCCATATATTTTAAAACTGCATTCATTAATTAACTTTGCATTTTAGGAAAGTCATAAATTGTACCGTAAAAATCGAAAAAATATAAATATAAATTAACCCACTTGAGACGGATTGCACAACGCGTGTGCAATGCATTTCCAAGTCAAAAAGACCGATTGCAAACTATGTATCGCTTCTCAAAATATTTTTTATTCAGGGAAACATGCATTTATCGAAAAACTGCTGTGGAATAAGTTTAACCTCCTCCATCACTAGTCAATGTTGACGTCCCTCGCAGAAGACATTCGAGTGCAAAGGGTTAATTGTAGAACCAGTTCTACTATCTCACATTTTTCTATAATTTTTTTCAAATTAGAACTGAGATTTCTAGTTCAAGGCAGATTGTTTTGTCTTGGCAGACCACAAAAAACTCTTGGCCCACATGTGGTTCAGTCACCATTTACCCACCCCTGCGCTAAATGAGAAACAAATTAAGATCCATTGAAGATCTGTTCGTTATCGAATGTTTCGAAAATAAAGGTGGCAAAATTTGCCTTTTGACGAATAAAATAAAGCCAGGTTCCACGATTGCGTTAACCCAAATACGCAATTGGTTCCATTTTATAAGGAATTATAAACGCACGCGTGTGTCAGTGTCCCAGAAGGGGTTGAACGTGCAAAGGTCGCGTTTGTATCGCGTAATATGCTTTAATTTCCTGTCGATAATCGTAAAGCTGTGCTTGACCGCGTTGCTAGCGTTTTGCGCTGGAAAATGCACGCCCTCGTCCACAAAGTAAGTTATCCCAGGGGTGTGGACTACGTAAGTGGATACAGGTGGCATGAGTAACGACGGGAACGCGTTCGAAATAAATCGTTGCGCGATAAATCGGTTTGGCTACGTAGCAAGTTTCTACGATTATTAACTATTCATCGTTTCGTTATTTATGTAAGGTTCGAAGCGTATCATTAAACATCGACACCGTTTTCGTTGCGACCTGACAATCAATCAACCCCTGTTGCTTCTTAAAAAAATGATAAAAAATAGTAAAAATACAGAATATGTTGCAAATCGCTATCATAAATCATTCTTTAGCAAAAGGAGATTGGAAATCCTCATCTTATTACATAAACGTGATTAACTTCACCTCTAACAGAATAAAAAATCATGTTCAATATTCGCCCAAAGTAAATTTACAGCAGTAATTTATAACACGCGCTGCAATTGTGGGGTCATCATTCATTGCTCCATTTGAATCAGATTTATTCTTCTAACAAAAGAGAGATAAAAGTTAGCTTCTAGTTTAATTACTTTTCCAAGTGAGCACTGCGAAATTGACTAAATATCTGTCTACAATAATAATTAACGATACTCCAAATAATTTAATCCTAAAAACTAAAATCTCACATAATTGTAGCTTCCACGTTTCTTTAAAAAAAAACAAACGCGTTCCAATTTTTGTTGTCAAACTTTTTGATCGACCTCGCGCACGCGAGTGTTTTCTCGCCAATAGTGGCGCGTTTTTCAAATTAACAGGGTCGAAACGAACGGCTCGCTGGACGATCCTGGAAATCGATATCCGTGTAACGCGTTAATTGGCGATCGACCAACTCGGACGAAGTTTCGCATTCAGGTCAATTGGGGTGCGTCTGTGCGCCTATTTCGCGACGCTGCCTCGAAGGGGCGTCGCGCGTTTTAAACGACGCGCGAATTCCGCGGGAAACGATCACCACTGTCGAAAGCACGCGTCGCTGGACGTTTCCTGTTTAGCGTTTCACGGCAATTTGCGAAATATCGAAAAACCACCGCTGCACCCAGCCATTTCGTACCTTAAATACATACAAACCTGTTTACTCGCGTGTGCCACTTTGTATGTTTGAATACGCGCTGCGGACTTATCGAATTTTTAGTTTGTTATTTTATTACTTTTTCTTTCGGTTCGATTCTTCAGTCGTTGTTGTAGGTGGAAATTTTTAGAAAAATAGAAGGATCTTTTTTGTTAGCTATTTTTTAGTGAAGTGGTGCACCGTTGGTAAAGAAAGCTTTGGAATGTTTTTTCTAATCGAGTTTTACGTGTTATTTTTTCCTAGTATTATTTACAGAATATGTTTGGATCTGATTAGTATTTTTGTAATTTATCAATTGAAATTATTCGAATACTGTTGTATAAAATAATGCATGAATTAAAATTTGTATTATTTCAAGGAGGGTACATATCAGAATAATTATTTTCTTTGTTACATTGTTTGTATATATGAATTTTCAAAGGAATTACTTCCTTTTTTACTCGAATATCATATGTTTATTTGCTTATTTTTCGTTTTATCATTTTAGATGGAAGAAATAGGTATCGAGGTATAAATGTTATAAAAATATATAACATATGATGAACAAGTTTTTAGCAAAATGTGTATCTGGTTTATTACAAACAGAAAATGATTATTAGTTCATGCATAAAAATCTCTAGAAACACATTAAAGAGCTGTCTGCGCATCACTTATTAAGCGATCAGATCGGTTTCAGTAGTAATAGTCAACGATTCGACCGCCATTCATATAAAATCGATAATCTCCCGTTTTATACGATAATTATTTATATTTAATACTTTTTCAATACTTGGAAAGTAATATCGACAGTTCTGTGAAAAGAATTTTCAAAATGTCGAACAGAAATAGTTATTATAATATTTTCTTTGAAATCGTGCAATTCTTGCTTCACGCAATCAATGTGCAAGGATATTTCCTGGTGGACCTTCTGATTAGAGTTATCGCCTCTTTCGTTTTTATGTCTTTTATCTTTGCATCTGGCTTTGTTTTGTGCAACTGTTGCCACGAATGTCCCCAATGAAAACGCTTGCTTTCTTTTTAACCCTTTCGCTACGATGGGCCCTGCCACGAAGTCCATGCCAAACGTGAGAACATTAAGAACGCAGTCTTCAGCACCCGTGGCCAAGTTTGAGTATGATTATACATACATTTGAATCCCAAAGGTCAATGAAAAAAAATGTCAAAAAACATTGCAATAGCATTTGCAATTGTTTGCGAACAGAAGTAAGCGAAGCGATAACACTTTTAACTTTTGGCTCCATTTTTGTGGCGAAAGGGTTAAGAGGGACGACAATTCAACGCTGTAGCGATTATGGGTTCCATAATTATTGAAAAAAAATCTGAACACCTTGTTTTTACGATTTAACCCTTTGCACTCGGCTAACAATAAAAGCTATTGCTAAAATAGCAATATTCGTCTGCCAGCAACAGAAAATTTCCATTTCAAATAAAAACTGCAGAGAAACATAAATTCCTCAAACAACAGCGGTGGAATAATTAACTTCCATAATCATTAATCAATGCTAATGTGCTCTCTGAGGACACATCAGGGTGCAAAGCGTTAAATCGCGCGATTCTCGCTGCACATATTTTTGCAATTGCTCGAAACGGCCCACTAAACGGTTCAATACCTCGAAACTGCATCGACGCATTAAAATTCCGCTTAATGCATAAATCGAAGCGACCATAATCGAGCACGCTCCTCGCTGCGCCCTTACAACCACCCCCTGTTCCATCCGCGATGTACAAGGGAGTGTCTGCGAAGAGATATTCGGTTGAACGCGGCTCGTAGATGTTACGAGGACGTCTCGAATAGAATTTGCGAACAACATTATTGCAGTTCACCGTACGTGCACCAACAGGTCTCCAGGAAATCCTCTCGTAGCTGTCCCGGTTGGTGATCGTTAAGGGCGCGTTTCTATACACGTGTGTACCACGTAAGCCGGATATCGGAGATTCGAATCGACACTTTCCTCGTTTCACCGCGAAAACCGCCCCACCGAGTGACGTTTCTATCTAACCCTCCCCGCGTGAGCCCCGGATAACCAACCACCGTAATTATGGTTGCGATGCGAGAATTAATACGTATCTGAGGCATGGAATAAATTCTATTTGATGTATTTGATGTATCAGTATTAATTTTCTTCTTTCTTATTATTTCTTCGAGGGTGCGATAGCGTTGTGGCTCATCCACTCTAGCATTGAGAATTTCCTAGGATTACCAACCACTGTAATTATGGTTGCGATGCGAGAATTAATACGTATCTGAGGCATGGAATAAATTCTATTTGATGTATTTGATGTATCAGTTTTAATTTTCTTCTTTCTTTTTATTTCTTCGAGGGTGCGATAGCGTTGTGGGTCATCCACTCTAGCACTCAGAATTTCCTAGGATTACCAACCACTGTAATTATGGTTGCGATGCGAGAATTAATACGTATCCGAGGCACAGAATAAATTGTAGTTGATGTGGTGATCGGTTTTAATTTTCTTCTTTCTTATTATTTCTTCGAGGGTGCGATAGCGTTGTGGCTCATCCACACTAGCATTCAGAAATTATTTTAGAATTTCTGGAGGATCTAGGATAATCAACCCTCGTAATTATAGTTGCAATACGAGAATTAATACGCATCCAAGGCATGGAATAAATTGTAGTTGATGTGGTGATCGGTTTTAATTTTCTTCTTTCTTATGATTTCTTCGAGGGTGCGAAAGTGTTGTGGCTCATCCACTCTAGTATTCAGAATTTTCTAGGATTACCAACCACCGTAATTATGGCTGCGATGCGAGAATTAATACGTATCTGAGGCATGGAATAAATTCTATTTGATGTATTTGATGTATCAGTTTTAATTTTCTTCTTTCTTATTATTCCTTCGAGGGTGCGATAGCGTTGTGGCTCATCCACACTAGCATTCAGAAATTATTTTAGAATTTCTGGAGGATCTAGGATAATCAATTCTTGTAATTATGGTTGCAATACGAGAATTGGGCACAGAGTAAGTTGCATTTGATGTGGTGATCGGTTTTAATTTTCTTCTTTCTTATTATTTCTTCGAGGTTACGATAGCGTTGTGGCTCATCCACACTAGCATTCAGAAATTATTTCAGAATTTCTTGGAAATTGTCTGTTCGTATAATTTTTTATGGATCGAGAACTTTGTGAACTGCTTGTAGACATTGTTTGCGAGCAATATACGAATAATTTTCCTTGTGTATCTAGAGCTTTAGGCGAGGCTCTTCTATAAATGCTCACTGTCAAATGTTTACTGTTAGAAGAGTTAAATGCAGACTTTATTTAAATATCCTATGAATGCAAAAGCTTCAAGTTGATTCCTTCATTTAATCCATTATTTAATCCACACATCCAGTATATAATTATTCACCTATCTCCACCATGTGCCATTAACATTCAGCATAAAGTTGTCTTTCGAATTACAAGCATCGTAAATTCATAACGCAACTTCTCCATCCTTTCTGCTTCGTCGATCTTCGTATCCGCGAACGATTGGCTCGACTCCATCGCGGTAAAATTTCGTTTGCTCGTCGTTGCGTCACGTGCGAACGTCGCGTCGAAATTATGCGCGATGGCCATGATCCGATGTCATCTTCCTATTCCGGCCATATTGGCGAACGCTATTACGCGATATTGCGCGAGCTGAATGGAGGGTCGATTGAATTAACCGCAGAACTTACATCGCTGTCGAAGTCTCGGGCAAGGCCAGCTGCCAATTTATTTCAAGACCCGTGCGCTCACTCGCCGTCCTCCGCGTCGATTTCCATTCGACCATTCTTCGAAACTCCACCCGTTCGAACGAAACGAGGTTACTCTCGCGATACTCGCCCATTTTACTTGTAAACAGATCGCGTACCAATCTTCTCAGAGAGGTTAAATAGCAGACCTTTACTTTCTATCGTAAAAAGGGTAACTCATCCTGCAGACTTATAAAAAAATGGAGATACGACCCGGATTAGGTTTGCATTTATTCTTTTTTTTTTATATCCGAATATCGTAATTTGGAGAAGCGATGTTGGGCAGTACGAAATCTCGAATCTTTCTAGCATACCAACATCTACCTTTATGTGAAATTCTTTTCTTCTAGCGTTCTCCAAGATGGTGGACTGAATGTCCTTTTTTGTTTTCCCTCGTGATTTTGGGCAATTCTCTATTTCTTCCCTTTGTGGGTGAGGAACACTGAACGAAGGGCGGAAGAACCTTCCTTCTCTATGTGTCATAGCACTTGAGGACTCAGGGTCCAGCAAAATAATTATTTGTCGATTTTCTAACTCGACTCAGTGCCTCAACTTAAAATTTACGAGTTGCGCGACAATGCTCTCCGCATGGCTTCGCTTGGACCCCTTGAAGACCCCTTGAAGAGGTTTGGGTCCTCGCACAATACAGTAAAGTCAGAAAACAACTTCCAAGACTTGATTTCTCTACTTTTTTCAATCTTTGACGCGAAAGACACAACGCAGGGACTCGAATACCCTCGCGAGAACTTAATTCCACAGATTCACTCGAACCCAGAGTGCATCGAACTTAGGTTAGGCAAACACAAATTCCTCTGCAACGCTGTCTATCTAAATTACATCGTGACGCCAACAGTCCACATCGAAGCAGACAGACGCTCGTATATAAGCGCACAGAGGCTGTTCCTCGCAGAGGGAGAATCATTGGCCCGTAAAAAGAAGAACGTCCGACAGGAGGACGACTGGTAGGATTTCTGGGTGAAATATGGCGCGATATCTCCGTCCGCGGGCGAGGACCGCCGTAGGCGTCACGTTTCACGAGCCCTCGTCATCGCGACGTCGAGACAGGTCGCGACTCCGTTCGCGGGATTCCCACTTCCGGTTCACGCGTCCTCTTCGCCTGTTCTTCGCCCTGTCTTCGTCCTCTTATTTATCGCGATCGCTCGTCGCGTCCTCCTCGAGGGGAAAATTACAGGACGGCTGTCGCGAACTATCACGCGGAATACCGTCGTTCGCGTTTTATTCCTCTTCGAGGTTGTCGCGTCGCGAATGGCTCACGATTTGCGACTAAGTTTATGGCACGGACGCGCATGTCTAGCTACTTTTGAGGACTCCAAATTATTACTGAAGCGTGTTGGTGGGCCTGCTTGAATTGTTGCGCTGTAAAGAGAACGTGAGAGAGGGTAGGAAGGAAAAAGAAAGGGAAGAACGTTTTGTCCTGGGCCTGCTAGTGAACTCATCAGCTAGCAGACCCTTCCTTAGACGTTGGGATGGTAGGGATAGGTCAGAATTTCTATTATATAGAAACTGTGTAGGACATGGAGTGCTCGCAAGAAACTGACATCTTGGTGAAGATGATGTACTGAACGCTACTTCAATTGTTGCGCTGTAAAGAGAACGTGAGAGAGGGTAGGAAGGAAAAAGAGAGGGAAGAACGTTTCGTCCTGGGCCTGCTAGTAGACTTATTAGTCAGGCTACCTAACAGACCCTGCCTTAGACGCTGCAATAGAATTTCTATTATATAGAAACTGTGTAGGAGATGGACTGCTCGCAAGAAACTGGCATCTTGGTGAAGATGATGTGCTGAACACGCCTGCTTGAATTGTTGCGCTGTAAAGAGACCGCGAGAGAGGGTAGGAAGGAAAAAGAGAGGGAAGAACGTTTTGTCCTGGGCCTGCTAGTAGACTTATTAGTCAGGCTACCTAACAGACCCTGCCTTAGACGCTGCAATAGAATTTCTATTATATAGAAACTGTGTAGGACATGGAGTGCTCGCAAGAAACTGGCATCTTGGTGAAGATGATGTGCTGAACACGCCTGCTTGAATTGTTGCGCTCTAAAGAGAACGCGAGAGAGGATATGAAGGAAAAAGAGAGGGAAGAACGTTTCGTCCTGGGCCTGCTAGTGGACTCATCAGCTAGCAGACCCTGCCTTAGACGTTGAGATGTCAGTCGAAGTTTCTATTATACAGAAATCGAGTAGGAAACGAGTGCTCGCGGGAAACTGACGAGTGTGCTGTCCCCCTAGTGACGAGGACCACCACATTACCTACCCTTTTTCCTTATTACTTGAATCTTTCTGAGTACAGGGGTGTTTTGGAATTTGTAAAAATTCGCACCTTTAATGCCTTAACTCAATAGCTAATGACGTACCATAAACCCAAAAACGCTTAATTAATTGTCCACTTGGTCGCAACGGACCTTTCCTGGGTCCTACCCCTACCCAATAGCGACCACCACACCAAATAAGGAAGCAGGAAGCAGATTGACTCGTAGCTACTTCCTAATTTAGCATTTAAACCTGTACACATGTGAAAAAGCCAAGAGACCAACGTTCGAAAACCCCAAGTTTCCGTTCTTTCACGATGGAACAGCGCCCATTGCGGTTGCGTTCGTCGACGCACCCTTGTCTACCACTCTCGTTCACGTTCGCCACGTTCGCGATGCGAATAAATCGTTCCCTCTCGCGTTTCGTTGAATCCGATCGCGATGAAATCGACGCACTCTCGACGCTTGGGGGGCGTCGATTCGACGCCGCCCGCCGTTATCCGGCCCGCGAGAGGGTTTATGTCCCGCACGCGTCGAACGAAATTGCATTTTTAGTGGGCTGTAAGATGCACCGGATGCGGGAGATTTACGAGCGGCATTTCAGGATCGAGGTCGCTTTTCGGACGATGAATACGCTCGTTGTTTCGGTTAAACAACGCCAAACCAGGTGTTCTGCTCTCGGTTAAATGTTTTTCGAATTGTCCGCTCCGCGAGCTGTATTGGTTTTTTACGGCAGACGGTTGTTTTTACGCGACGCGGGCAAGGGTAATATAAAAATGTCGGAATTTATGCGCTCTACATTTTAAAACTGTAGAGGAAATTTAAGCTCGATAATCGCGTACTTCATCTGCTAAAATTTTGCATACATTTGCATATGCTAAATTTTATTATTACATCTTGCGATGGATTTGGTAATCGCCTTCCGCTTTATTGGCAAATATTTCCGTGAATTTAGTTCTGCGATTTATCCACGAACCAATTCCTTCAACATCGATTGACAATTTAAATAAAAATTTCTACAACGTCCACCCACGCAGACGCATACGCAATGCTAAATTTTATTATTACATCTTGCGATGGATTTGGTAATCGCCTTCCGCTTTATTGGCAAATATTTCCGTGAATTTAGTTCTGCGATTTATCCACGAACCAATTCCTTCAACATCGATTAACAATTTAAATAAAAATTTCTACAACGTCCACCCACGCAGACGCATACGCAATGCTAAATTTTATTATTACATCTTGCGATGGATTTGGTAATCGTCTTCCGCTTTATTGGCAAATATTTCCGTGAATTTAGTTCTGCGATTTATTCACGAACCAATTCCTTCAACATCGATTAACAATTTAAATAAAAATTTCTACAACGTCCACCCACGCAGACGCATACATAATGCTAAATTTTATTATTACATCTTGCGATGGATTTGGTAATCGCCTTCCGCTTTATTGGTAAATATTTCCGTCAATTTAGTTCTGCGATTTATGCATGAATCAAACTTCGACATTAATTAACAATTTAAATAAAAATTTCTAATCAGCGACCACCCACGCAGACACATGCATAATGCTAAATTTTATTATTACATCTTGTAATGAAGTTGGTAATTACTTTCTGCTTTATTGGCAAATATTTCCCTGAATTTTGTTCTTCGATTTATCCACAAAACAATTCCTTCGACATTAATTAACAATTTAAATAAAAATGTTGAATCAGCGACCACCCACGCAGACGCCTACACACATAAGACATTAAAACAATAAAAGCTCTTACTTTCTCTTCTACAAACTAAGAACGAAGACCAAACTTTACTTCCCTCTTGTTTGACCATTTTTACCAAAAATTTAACAGATGCTCGAATAATCCAGAGACTTCCAGAGCAGTGGATCATTTCTGAGCGACGTTCTCCGCCATTTTTCGCAGCCCTCGAGGGCGCTCCGTTTCGCCTCTTCTTCTTCGAATCTCGACAATTAAAAGTTATCAGGAAATTGCCGTTTTCACGACGGTAATTAGGGGAAACTCGTTCGTCCGCGATTTTTACGGGCAAGTCGCGACGTAACTCGGACCGCGCGTCGTCGTCTCCGCTTTCGAACCGCGGGAACCGTGAATTTCATTAACAAGCGCGACATGGCACGTCGCGGACGCGAGATTTAAAGGGTCACGTACCACTGTGTTCGCGTGTAAATAGGAGCTAGTCAGTTTACTAGTAAACTATGGCATAAATAAAGCGCGTGCGCACGCGCTGGCGAAACGAGCACGAATACTCGCCAAGCGTTTCCGCGCTGAGGGTGGTTTTTTAAATGTGGGACGCGGAAGTCTGGCGACGCAGCATCTGGGTTCTGCAGTCTTGTTTTCAGAGGAAAATTTTGCGTTAATAGTGTGGGATGCGAATGATTTTACAGTGCGTGGTTTTGTGCAAGAAGAAACAAAAAGAAGATTACAAAATGAAAGAGTACAAAACATTAAGAGAATTCACCTCGTATTTTGATGCTCTGCAATTATTTATCGCGAACAGCGACAAAAAATATAATCAGATAGATTGTACGCGTGAAATACTATTGCAGTTTAATTTCCAAGCAAATCTACATAAATAAGAACGAAATAAAATATGTACGAGGCAAATTACTCAGCTCGATGTCAACAGGTTTCAAAAATTCACGTTCTGAATTAATAATCGCCTAGGACGAAAGTGGATCGTAGAGAATAGACCGTTTATTTTCGATCTAAATCGAGACTTTCTAAATAACTTGACTGCGAAACGCTATAATGCACCGTCGATCCTCGACATGTTCAATTATCTTCTTTTTTAATTAAGAAGAGAATAACAATCCATCGTTTTGTTCCACTAGAAATAATAAATTAACGCAATATTCTACTGCGAATACTGTTTAATTTTTAGCGTACGTCAATTTGCAGACACAGCGTTTCTAATTATTTCGAAGGAGGACAATTAGAAACGTTCTAATGTTCCTCTGCTGTGTTGTCCGTTCGCTCAGATTAAATTTCACTCGTTTATACGCGGATATGCGGCCACTAATTTCTATCGCGAAATGTATGAATATTTTCATTAACGGAAACTGGTGGCTAATTAGAACGGGGCAATTTATCTATGTTCCAAATACACGGCATTCAAGCATCGCGCCTCGCGTTTTGCGCTCGATCAATCTTCATTAATTATGCCATCGGTTTACACCGTCGTTTATGTAATATATCGTATTAGCCGTGTGAATAATTGGGCCCAGCAAAATTTAGACACCGCGCCGCGTGCGCGAAATTTATTTTTGTCACGTTCAATTTCGATCCAATTAGAATATGGCGTGCAGTAACAAACAATACTGTACTTAAGTGTCGTAGCAATCGTAATTCGTAGAACTTTGCCGATTTTTTCTATTCTTTCGGTCAATTTAGTTGATTAAATTAATAGAAAAATTTCAATAAAGGTGCTGCATTAAATCTTTGGGCTTTTATCTATTTTTTTAGTCAATTTAATTGGTTAAAGTAATAGAAAAAGTTCCAAGCAAAAGTGTTGCATTAACTCTTTGCGATTTTATTTATTTTCTCAGTCAATTTAATTGATTAAATTAATAGAATAATTTCAAGTAAAGGTGTTGCATTAATTCTTTGGGGTTTTATTTATTTTTTCAGTCAATTTAATTGATTAAATTAATAGAAAAAGTTCCAAGCAAAAGTGTTGCATTAACTCTTTGCGATTTTATTTATTTTCTCAGTCAATTTAATTGATTAAATTAATAGAATAATTTCAAGTAAAGGTGTTGCATTAATTCTTTGGGGTTTTATTTATTTTCTCAGTCAATTTAATTGATTAAATTAATAGAAAAATTCCAATAAAGGTGCTGCATTAAATCTTTGGGCTCTTATCTATTTTTTTAGTCAATTTAATTGATTAAATTAATAGAAAAAGTTCCAAGCAAAAGTGTTGCATTAACTCTTTGCGATTTTATTTATTTTCTCAGTCAATTTAATTGATTAAATTAATAGAAAAATTCCAATAAAGGTGCTGCATTAAATCTTTGGGCTTTTATCTATTTTTTTAGTCAATTTAATTGATTAAATTAATAGAAAAATTCCAATAAAGGTGCTGCATTAAATCTTTGGGCTTTTATCTATTTTTTTAGTCAATTTAATTGATTAAATTAATAGAAAAAGTTCCAAGCAAAAGTATTGCATTAACTCTTTGCGATTTTATTTATTTTCTCAGTCAATTTAATTGATTAAATTAATAGAAAAATTCCAATAAAGGTGCTGCATTAAATCTTTGGGCTTTTATCTATTTTTTTAGTCAATTTAGTTGATTAAATTAGTAGAAAAAATCCTAAGTAAAGGTGTTGCATTAATTCTTTGGGGTTAGATGGGTTAGAAACTGTTCCATCATTTGCTTATCTTTTTATGCATGATGGAATATATTTTAATCCACTTCGAAAAGTTGAACTTGCTCATAATCGTACAGTTCAGTATTTTATTTCAAGTTTTCCTCGAATCGACGATAAATGCGTACATAGATGAAAACAAAGGAGTTACCTTAAAGTTGAGGGGGTGGTAAGGGATGAAATAGTCTGATGGCTCCACGAATCAACAGCTCGTACAAATATTTTCACGCTGATATTCAGAATTCAAATTCAAAGCACACAAATCTCTGCGTAAAAGTATAATTTTCCATCGACTCTTAACAAAATAAGGCTCCATTTTCTAAAATACTGTAACAACGGGCGAAGCGTTTGTACAGCTTCTCAAGTGGCCAGTTTTTCATCGCGTTCCATTGTTGCTGTTTTCCTGACGGGCATTGCGTTACTTTCAGCAGAGTGAATTCTCTTTATTTGAGCAAGATGATGCTCGTGCAGTAATGAAGTGATTTAAAGAGATGCAGCGAAGCGGGAGAGCTCATGGCGCCTGAAAGGTGAGAAGCAGGGGTCGTTGAAAAAAAAATATATGAAAATCGAAAAAAAAAAAAACTCCAGCCTGGCTCGCTGCTGTCGACATCCTGTGTCGCTAAATCAGGTGAACAGCTTCAATTAAGATACTTCTTCCAGCGGATCGTGTTTTAGGTGCTACACACTTTTTTTTCTTGTTTTTTTTTTTTTCAAAGATATTCTGCGCGGTTTCTTAATTAGAGGGAATAGGTTGAACTATGAGAGGGATTATCTGTCGTTCAGTTAATATTCATTTGCATGCGTCGCGTATTTTGGACGTATGAAATCATTGCAAATCTTCAGTTGCTCGCTGTTAATTTTTAAATATCTGTTGTAATGATTTTTATCGAAATGTGTAGAATAGTTTTTAGTTGGAAGGGTTTAAAGATGCACACATGTACAATTCACTGCCATCGCCATTCAAATTTATACATTGAAGAGGGAAGTTATTGATAAAATTTCAAAAATCATCGAAATCATTACAGTAGTTATTGAAAAAGAAAAAAACATAAAGACATGAAAAAGGAGAAGAAATCATAAATACAATTTGGAGGTATTTCAAGCTAGAGCCTACCTCTTAAAATTCACATAATAATATCGATTAAAATATAATAAATACAAAATAGGGGGAAAGTGTAAAAATATTTTTGCTCAAACGTGTCCACTTCAAACAAAGAGGAAGACAATACTTAAACATAGAAATCTGAGCGTTCTTGGCACAAATTCTCACAACTGTATATCCACCCCATAAAATCCACCCTCGATAAAATGAGTCATGGATTGATTTCATCGATTAAACTGTAATCGAAGCGTAACGAGCCTTAATTGCTCAGCATCCAGACCTTTTGGTCATTTGACGAGCAGTTTTGTTAAATCTTTTCTTGTGAGCAACGCAGGAAAAGAACGCAAGTCGATCAATCTCGTGGAAAATCGATTTTCGCGTACGTACGCGAAATTTTCACGTGGAAAGCTCGTTAAGAGCAACCAGTTATTCTAATGCCGCTATTTTTGAAATTATCGCGTCATCTTAATTATCCTTTAAATGCTACGTGGAAAATACAAGCATGTACAAATAATTTGGTTTTTTTTGTGCACTGGATTCTGGTGTGTCGCAGTCTTTTAATTTCTGCGCGCATGTGCAAGTAGATTTATGACGCGAACGTGACTCGTTTTTTCTATTCAAGATTCCTTCGTGTATGCAGCTGTTTGTAGCGATAAAATGGTGGATTGGAAATGGATATTGCCAAATCAGAGCGGCAATTATTTTGATTATATCGTGGTTGAAATATATAATACCTATGAACATAGTTATATCTTTGACAATTTATAGTAATTACTGTAATTGTATTAATACAGTAATTTATTGCAAATAACACAGAGGATCGTGAAATTAGTTGAAATTGTGATACGCAGTAGAATAATTCGATTACACAGTCGCGACAGATTATCTCTGAAAATGGTGATTCTATTTTTTGAAATTCACAAAATTGTGGAGGATATTTATTAACAAAATAGAAATAGAAGAGACTGAGATGTTCTCTTAATAACGCGCAATGAACAATTGTCAACTAAATCTTCGCACATTCGCATCTCGCATTCCACAATACTCCATACATAACAGTTTCAACTCAAATTATTGATTAACGAACAAGGATACTTCAATTATCCTTCAATTCTTGACGAAAATAATTCCTTATGAAAAAAAAGGTTCTCTCAATACCACGCAATGAACAATTGTCAACTGAATGGTCGCACATTCGCATCTCGCATTCTACAATATCCCACGCATAACAGTAGCAACTCAAATTATTGATTAACGAACGAGGATACTTTAATTATCCTTCAATTCTTGACGAAAATAATTCCTTATGGAAAAAAAGGTTCCTTCAATAACGCGCAATGAACAATTGTCAACTGAATGTTCGCACATTCGCATTTCACATTTTACAATATCCCACGCATAACAGTTTCAACTCAAATTATTGATTAACGAACAAGGATACTTTAATTATCCTTCAATTCTTGACGAAAAGAATTCCATATGGAAAAAAAGATTCTCTCAATAACGCGCAATGAACAATTGTCAACTGAATGTTCGCACATTCGCATCTCGCATTCTACAATATCCCACGCATAACAGTAGCAACTCAAATTATTGATTAACGAACAAGGATACTTTAATTATCCTTCAATTCTTGACGAAAATAATTCCTTATGGAAAAAAAGGTTCCTTCAATAACGCGCAATGAACAATTGTCAACTGAATGTTCGCATATTCGCATCTCGCATTCTACAATATCCCACGCATAACAGTTTCAACTCAAATTATTGATTAAAGAACAAGGATACTTCAATTATCCTTCAATTCTTGACGAAAATAATTCCTGATGGAAAAAAAGATTCTCTCAATAACGCGCAATGAACAATTGTCAACTGAATGGTCGCACATTCGCATCTCGCATTCTACAATATCCCACGCATAACAGTAGCAACTCAAATTATTGATTAACGAACGAGGATACTTTAATTATCCTTCGATTCTTGACGAAAATAAAAAGAAGATTACTAATCGCGTTCCGTATTGCATATTACATCTTCGATGTTCTCCACTCGTCAAGTGACCGCTTAATTTCCGGTATCCAGCTGAAAAGCTGGCTGGCGAACCAAGGAGGGTGGCTTCCCTCCGAAATTTAGCGCTCGCGCGATTACGTTAGACAAGCAATAACTAACGAACTTTCTCGAAGTTCACCAAATCTGAACTCTTGTAACTCCCGAGCGGGCAAGTTTTCCAAGTTCGCGGGACGAGCGTCGCGGGGCTTAACGAATTTGACACGATCCAAGAGAGAGAGAAAGAGCGAGAGGGAGACTCGAGCGTGGAGAATCAGACGCGAGAGCACCCGTCCAAGGAAAAATTCCGCGGCGTCCCGACGCCGGATACGTAATCGCGTTTTCGATCGAAGCGGCTGGCTCCTGAAGAAATTCCTCGGCACAAGGAGGCGTTTCGAGGATTCGATTCGTCGCCCATCCGCGCAGATTCGATGTAGGCCATCGAGTTTAATGCGACGATCAATCATTCGCGTTCCCAGCGAATTTGCTTCCTCCTTATCGCGTTATCGTTTGTCGAATTTCGCGTTCCTCCCCGCTTTTTTTCTTTCTTCTTCTCTTTTGTTTTTTTTTTCTGTCTTTTTTTGCGACGATCGTTGCGTTCGACAGCCGCAGAGTTGTCTTTTTACCGTTTCGCGGTGGATGTTGATGGATGGGGACGAAGTCGCGAGACAGCTGCTGGTTTTTCAATATTTCCGGGTGGGATGTTTCATTCTCGATGATACGTCCATCGAGGGCGAAGGGGAGCATTAATTAAGGATTAATCACGGTTTTGGGTCTGTCGATCCTTGACGAGGAATTGATCGGTTTTTTGATCGATGGTGAGGATGAGTATTATCAATTTTTTGACGTTTTTTGAAAATTTATTTCATGTTTATATCGTGGTACATTTATTACTGTACGAAATGTATCATATTTTAAACCCCTCTGACAAATATTTTGAATAATATGAAATAATCTATAGTTGACTGTATGAATTTATATTAGTCGCCTAATTCGGGGGTAAACTTATGCAGTTCGAAATTTTAGGGTGCTGAAGAGGAGGGTGGAGGGTACATCATCGTTAAGATTAGAAAGAGAAAATTGTCTCTGAAGAAATTGTTGAAGTGATTCATGAAGGGAGCAACATTTATGAATCACTTAAAACAGGGGTTTTTAACCCTTTGCACTCTGCTCTTTCCTGGACGTTGGTAATTGAAGTTAGAAATATCGCTAAAATAGCAATAATTAGCAATAGTTTCTATTGCTAACGTCTTCTAGCAATAAGTTTGTCCTCTACAATCGCTAATCAATTCTGATGTTCCATCAGAGGCGACAACCAAGTGCAAAGGGTTAAATTTACGTAGTTCGAGGACCTCCTCTTGAACAACATTTCTTTTGCAGACTTACTAGTTAAATAACTAGTTAACTAACAACAAATTCAAAAAGTCTTGACCGTCTACGATTTTTATTAAATGCGTTATTTGAATAAAAGCGAAAACTTGGGGGATGCAAAGTCAATATCAAAATTATTCCACGGACCCCGTTAATCGCTGATACCCCATAAAACGCGGATCCCCAGAGGTCCATAGACCACAGTTTAAGAACCGCATCCTAATTAACTTAGATATTACAGCAATTTCCAGCCAACTCAAGTTAAATTACCTACCCGCAACCCAAAACGTTTCTACACCCCCATCAAACCATCCCACCAACTTCCACAGCCACGAATATATAAAAAAAGGAAACACCCACAAAAATTAAGCGAAAATCCGCGTTTTCCCTTGCACGATCTCTCGTCACGTTGGCCAGGAAGGGGTGCAAAGGGGTGCAAGGGGGTGCAAGACGTAATCGTGCGCGTCTCGTCTGTTAGCCAAGGAAGATCTCGCGCCTACGAGCCTCGAGAGGCGCTAGGTGGTCCCAGCCAGGATACTTTCATTACCCTTGCTCTTATTTTGCTCTTATCTTTTTCTAAGTAAATTACCTACCCGCAACCCAAAACGTTTCTACACCCCCATCAAACCATCCCACCAACTTCCACAGCCACGAATATATAAAAAGAGAAAACACCCACAAAAATTAAGCGAAAATCCACGTTTTCCCTTGCACGATCTCTCGTCACGTTGGCCAGGAAGGGGTGCAAAGGGGTGCAAGGGGGTGCAAGACGTAATCGTGCGCGTCTCGTCTGTTAGCCAAGGAAGATCTCGCGCCTACGAGCCTCGAGAGGCGCTAGGCGGTCCCAGCCAGGATACTTTCATTACCCTTGCTCTCCCTGCGAAGGGTGGCGAGGCGTTCCTTCGAGCCGCAAAATTATTCCTGATAGCGGTGCTGGTAGTTGAGGAGCGTTTCGCCGTCGAGCGAAATTGAAGGTTCCGGATGGGCGGATCGTAGGGCGAGCCAACCCTTATCGGACCTTCTGCGAGACGCGAAGGGTCGGATGATAAATCTTTAAGCAAATTCAAGCTGGAGGGATATCGTCGATACGTTCAGCGTCGAAACATCGCGGGAACGACGAGGAGGGTGGTGGTTCTTGATTCTCGAGGCGGTCCCAAGGGTCAGATACACGGCATACGCGTCCTCGAGGACGCTGGCTAGAGGGAGAGAACGAGGGTGGAAAGGATCGAGCTAGTTCTGATTACGACTCGACGGAAAAGAGCGCGCAGTCGATTGGTCGCGAACTCCGACACGCTTTCTGTTTATTCTCGTTCGAAGGGATGGGCGAGGGCGAGTCTAGGATCGAGATTAAACCCGGAAACGGTCCGCGAGCGCGGAAGTTGAATGGCGGCGCGTGTTCGAGGAATGGAAAGGAATGGGACGGTCGGGTGTGAACGTTTTGGCGCCCTTTTTTGGGAGGATTCGAGGGTTTTGTTTGAGCGTTCGAGGGATGGAACGCGTCGCAATTGTTTAATTGGTGAATTGGAAAATGTGGACGTTGATTCGAGAACGCGATGGTACTTATAATTAAATTATTAATTGTAGCGTATAGTGCTCATAGGTAAATTTAATTATCTGCACTTTTTCTTTACTTGTTAAATAAATTATAATGGATAGAAGAGGACAAGTGTTTCGAGGTATTATTTTATCATGAATTCTTTTCAAACACATTAGTTTCATTAATTAATATTACTTAACGTCATTATACTCGTTCACTTTATGAGATACATTTCATTATGAAACAGAATCAATACGATTCAGTGTCGAACCGTCCAACGCTGAATTTATTTCTTGCATCATTAATTAAATGCAATTTAACCCAAAATCGGTCATTTTCGATCAACCCTTGTCGTATCAGACGCAACGATCAATCGCGTAGGCGGAGGACGAGAAGTTGTTTCCTCCGCGGAAAAGCCATGGAACAGGGAACGAGAGTTTGGATGCTGCAACGGAAATAGCCTGTGTTTGGGCGTTCGCGGGAGCGTAGATCGTTTAGTCATTAATTATTCCTCGCCTTCGTTCATCTACGCGAAAGTAACCGTGCTCGCTGGTGTTGATCCAATTTGTGGGCGTTCGCGTGGGAGATTTCTCGCAGCTGAGCGATACAGCCTCTGCTGTGTGGGAAGTTTCATTGCGAGTTTCATTTTATGAATTTCTAATGACTCGAGTACGCGAGGAAACTGGTTTGCTACTTCCGCCGCGAGTTCGAAAGTCAAATCTTTGCCGTTCACCGGGAAATCGCAAGCTATTTCTCATCACGCAATGCAAAATTCGCTCGCGTTTACGAATTCTATAAATAATCGTCGACGAAATTCATTCTCGTGGCCGGTGAAAAGCGTCGCGGTCAAATTAATCCGAACCGCCACGAAAATCGCGCGAACTGTACATTATTTGATCGCAATTCTGCCGGTTTCAAATATTTTCTGCCCTTTTAGCAACAAAACTAAAAAAAAAAACGAAAAAAATACGCGTACGTATTGAAGAGAGCACGCGGTTGTGGATATATTAAATTCATACGTAACTTTTAATTACAAACTTTTTCGCGCTTTAATTATTTTTTCCCGCGAAATGACAACCGCGCGCGTTCTCCAGCATCGACGCGGTGTTCGCGGCATAAATTAGCCCGCGTTAATTAATACAGATTTTTAAACGCACCAGCCGATTCAGCGGACTCGCGGCACGAAACACAGCGAGGTATCGAGGGGTACGTGTAACGCAATAACGAGCTTCCCTCGCTGGAATATGGAGGTCACCTTTAATCTTTTAAATGGAACGCTCGCGTTTCGCTACCAAGCCAGAAGGGGTAGGCATTAAACGCTGGTCGAAAAGGCGTTGGCTTTCGTGGTTCGACGCTGCCGTTTCGTGCAGCCTGCATTCGTGTGTTCCCCGATATTAATCGATACAATTGCGACGGATAATGAAATTATCCTTTTATCATTAACCCGTTAGCCGCCACGACACCCATTTGGGATTTTACGCGCGCCGTTTGGGCGCGAAAAATGTGTATCAGCTGCGTTCGACGGTTCGACGTCATTTTGTACGCGTCAGTTAATGTAGTTTATAGTGGATGATGTGCATTTTGTGTTTCGTTTCTTTTCGACGAGTGAACAAATTTGATATTCGTACGTAAGTTGAACGCGATGGAATTATCAGATTTGAAGCATGGAGAAGCAAAAAGAACTTGGCAGTTAATTGGTTAATCGATGATTTGTATAGCTATCCTTACGAATTCTTCAAATACTAGGCTCGATAAACCAAAGCAGCTTCGTATCCATAATTCAGCATTCAGCACTTCACGGTAGACCAGAAACCACGTACCTCGTGAATAAAACTTTTCTTTGGGATTTAAATCGTGTTGCACCTGATTCCTTCGATACTGTTCACCCCGGAATCCAACACCACATCGATAATCTTTCTACCAAAGGCATATTCTTCAAGTGCTGTTGTGATGTATTAACCAAGAAGTTAATCTTTTGCACTGGGATGTCCTCTTTGAGGGGACATTGATTAGTGATGACGGTGGTGGAAGTTTTCTATTGAAATGGGCATTTTCTATTGCTGGGAGACGTTAGAAATAGAAAATAGTGTTTTTAGCAATATCTATTGCTAATATTGCTATTTTAGGGATAACAATACCTATTTCTAATATTGCTATTTTAGGAATAACAATACCTATTTCTAATATTGTTATTTTAGAAATAGCAATACCTATTGCTAATATTGTTATTTTAATAATACCAATATCTATCGCTAATATTGCTATCTTAGGAATAGCAATTTCTATTGCAAAAGCTCAGAAGAGAACCAAGTACAAAGAGTGAAGAACGCTAAAGTAAGCATCGCATGCGATAGAAGCAATAATAAAAAAACTTTGTCTCTCACAAACGCTTCGTCTTTCGACCCACATTTGCCAAGACTTTTTTCCTCAGCACAGCGTGTCTACGCACCATGCAAATACTAAATAATTTTCCCAACACCCTGTACACAGCAAATACGCAGACATCCCTTCGTAAAACCCTTCGTTGAGAAGCAACTCTCCTCCAGATAAACGCGCCAGGGTTCGCGTTATCCGTGGCTACCATTCGAAACTCGATTTTACAGGGGTTGATCCAGTTTAACAGCCTTTGTTCGCGCGGGGGTGGAAACGGAGGCTCGCGTTTCCGCCGCAATTTATGCGTGGCATTTGCGCCGTTTGACAGCGCGACTCGTGTTCTTGAAACATTAACGCGTCGCGACCGATTCGCGTTTCCCACGAACGCCTCTCGTTCGATTCTCGAACGCCATTATCAGCGCGTCTGCGATCGCCGATTTTCGGGGACGCACGCGTCGCGACGAACCGCGACGCACACGCTCCCTTTATCGCGAGGGTGCATTCAAAATGTCGAGAGTGAACAATCGAGTCGTGGCTTTGGTGGAAGGAATCAGGTCGACGAACCTTTTTTCTCGGATGTTGAAGACCATTTTTGCGACCCGATCGGGCGCGATTTGTTAATTTTGGATACTGGCGAGGTAGCATAATTAGATCTGCGATTTTTAGTCATTACTTAGTTCGTCAGATTATTTTCTTTCCTTGGATTTTTTAGTTGCGTCGGCTAATCGGGATCTAACTAGCTTTGATGACTCCAATTGCTACCGAATAATTAGAGCACTTCTCCAAATTGACTAATTCAGTGTTTTAATCGTAGGATTAGTAACGTTTATTGATATCAAATTATTTTATTTATTTTATCTTCCGAGAGCTTTAAAGACTTTGATTTGGGTTTTGAAATTGGGAAATTAGGAACATATGGATTATTATGAATATTTAATATGAATAATATGTATTTTTTATATGATTTGCTTTCTGACATTCTTTTCTTTCTTCTTTCCTCAGTTAATAACACTCCAAACGTGTTACATGAATTATTGAATTGTATTGAAATTGGGTTTTGAAATTGGGAAATTAGGAACATATGGATTATTATGAATATTTAATATAAATAATATATATATTTTAATATGCTTTCTGACATTCTTTTCTTTCTTCTTTCCTCAGTTAATAACACTCCAAACGTGTTACATGAATTATTGAATTGTATTGAAATTGGGTTTTGAAATTGGGAAATTAGGAACATATGGATTATTATGAATATTTAATATGAATAATATATATATTTTAATATGATTTGCTCTCTGACATTCTTTTCTTTCTTCTTCCCTCAGTTAATAACACTCCAAACGTATTACACAATACGCATACGTCCAAAACGAGCAATTATCGTTTGAAAATACTGATTTTACGTACCTTTTCGACGACGCGCGATGCTCTGAATTTTTACATACGAAATGTTTATAAAGCTTCGCGCACCAGCGATTGAAAAAGCGCTTCTTTTTTATCGGAACAGGGATGGTCGCGAGGGGGTGGCGAGTCACGTGGGAACCGTGGAGAAACTCGATCAAAGTCTGCTGCAGGCTGCCAGACTAACTATGCGCACACAAAGGTGCTTTGTGTGGATGAAAATGATTTAACCTGCTTGGGATTTAATGAACGACAAAGGGTGTGTGAAATGTTCCGTTGCTGCGGAGGGGGTGGGTTTAGAGGCGTTGCAACGCGCGGAGGATATTGTTTAGAAAGTTTTGCATCTAACGCTGACAGTCGAAGCTAAGATTCCTGCATTTAGCTATCCAAGGATGACAAACGACTCCTCTTCTCTTTGGAAATATAAAGAACGCAAACAGAACGTCGATTTTGCAATACTTTTTTAAAGATAGAAAATTTGTTTAGAGAAATATACAGATCACAGAAAATGCAAGAGATTTCTGACACGCATTTCCATTCACAGCACGAAATGAAAATGAATTTTAGTTGACTCTAGGTATTGTGTTCTAATTAATTATCTTTCGATTAAATATTGCACGCTGATGGAACTGTCCGAGCGAATCAAATAATTAACCGTGACTCGCTAGATCTCCACTTATTCGAAAAACGCGATTCATTCGTGATTAATCGAAGCGATGCCAATATCAAATTCTCTCAATAAAGCGGAAACGCGTTACGTGTGAAATTACCACTCAAAGCTGTGGAATATTAACACATCGATATACACTCGATGCCATCTGCCTGGGGCAATAAAATCAAACACTTCTACCAGCGGCCATTTAATCTGCGAGCCACTCGCTGGAAAGAGAACCAAAAACGCGCGGCTATTATTTGCCTGCGTCTTGTCAAAGCGTTCCAAGTGATACGTTAGCGTTGAAAAGATTGTCCCAATTTTGCAAACGAGCACGTAGAGCAATGGTATCGAGCCAATGCGAACCGATTTGCGCGAGAACGATTGAAAGTTCCACGAAGATATACGAAAGTGATTATTTGTCACTTCATATAAGAAAATTAAAGTAATTATAACTAAAAACACGTGCATCCAGTCGCGATCCAACGACGAATTCTTAAACGTAACTTAATTCGAAGTATAGCTTAATTAATCGTGCAATTTGCAATCCAATTGAAAGTTTCAAAGCCCTGAAAAGGGCTTGGAAAGTTTAAATTGTATTGCAAGCGACATGACACTAGAACTGCCCACGATTAGAGTATTCTAAGTATTCACAAAGCAAATTCCATAATTTTCAATTCAAAAGAAGAATGAAAGAACATTTGTAAAAATAAATATATCTATCTCTATGAGAAGATACGAGAAATAGTAATTTTGACTGTTCTGGTAGTTCTAGTGTCAAGTCTACAACTATATTTAAATCTAGTACGTAGTCCTTAGCTTGATATCGTTTTCGAGAGCGCAATCTCTCGAAAACGTTACCAAGGGCCCAGGTCCACCACGTGGAGGTGACTACGCAGGGACCCATCCCTATTTCGCCAATCCCATCCACCCTCCATTAAAAATTTACGATCTTGGTACAGAAGGTACCAAGATCTGACTCTACTTGAATTTAATACACGCGAAATCCATAAATACATTTTCTAAAATCTATCAGATATTTAGAAATTGTAGTATGGACTTTACGGAAGGGGTGGCGAGAAATGCCATTATCTTACTCGAAGAGAGATTTCTAAAGTGACTCTACTAACTCTTTCGAAAGGCAAAAGTGTCTCGCAAAGGGTTTCACGGTACGATATTCTAAATTCTATTACTCTAGTTAAGTAACTTACTAAAGTTAAGGAGAGAAACCGAGTTGAAGCAAAAATAGAGATAAATTTCGCGACGCGACCAAATAGAGCATCCTAACCTGATGCTTCCGCGTTAGCCATTAGGCGGACCGTACCCGACGCGAAACGCGATCAAGTTATGCCACGTCTTACATTGAAACGATCGAAACATCGCTCTCCCCGATGGTGAGTGCGGGTACCACCTGGGCCCCAACGGAACGAAGCACATGGATCGCTCTACGGCGAAGAAGAACTGAAGTAGACCGCCCCAAAATAGGGTAGGAACTACACGATCCGTCTCCGCCGTGAGCGCGTCCAAGGCTAATCCCGTTGAAGTCCAGATGAGCACCGCAAACAACACATCGGATTGATTGAGTTCCGGCTGTCTCATTGCGCGACAGTAAAAGTCGCAATCTCGAGCGAATAGAGAAAATCTCCGAAGCACAAAGTTAAAATGCTCAAGAGAACTAGAAGTTCTGTCTTGATAAACGAGGGTGGGAAGAAAAGGGGGTGATTATTTCTCTCTCCCAGTAAGAAAATGTATTTCTTTACAATATAATTACAATTAAATTACAGAGATGCACAATATATATAAGTACTTATGACTAATAAACGCACGCATCCCACGACGATCCCACGACGATCGCATGACGATCCCACGACGATCCAGCGGCGAACAAAGAGATTAAAGTAAATCAGAATCAAGCAGAAATTAAGTGAATTTCCAACCATCAAAAATCGAACCATCAAACATCGAACCATCAATCGTCAAAACATCAAACGTCGAACCATTAAACAGTTAACAATCAAACAATCCACCATCGACGAGACACCATAGATACATAGAAGTGAGGGAAGTTGGGATCAAAGGGGATTATCTTATTAAAATTACATTACATGAATGTACAAATATGTTCGCAATAATTAACTTAAATTACACTATTTGCAGTACAATTTAAAGTTTCAAAGTCCTGAAAAGGACTTGGAAAATTAAAATTGTACTGCAAAAAACTCGATACTACAAGTACCAGTGGTTAAACTATTCTATTCTCTTACAAAGTTAATGAAGTAATAGAAAATTCTTAAAAGTGAATCTATGAAATCTTTGTACAAGTGAAAAATCTATCTATCTCTATCAGAAGTTACAAATCACAATCTTTTAGCTGTCTTTGGTACTTTTAGTATCGAGTTTACAATTATGCTTATGTCTACGCGCGTAGTCCTTAGCTTGATATCGTTTTCGAGAGATCGGTCTCTCGAAAACGTTACCAAGGGCCCAGGTCCACCCCGTGGAGGTGACTACGCAGGGACCCATCCCTATTTCGCCAATCCCATCCACCCTCCATTACAAATTTACGATCTCGTTACAGAAGGTACCGAGATCTGACTCTACTTGAATTTAATATACGCGAAATCCATAATACATTTTCTAAAATCTACTAGATATTTAGAAATTGCAGTATGGTCTTTACGAGGGGGGATGACGAGAAATGCCACTCTCTTACCCGAAGAGAAATTTGTCTCTACCACACTTTCGAGAAGCGAAAGTGTTTCGCAAAAGGGGATACGATGCGATATACTAAGTTATTTATTACTCTACTCTAAAAGTGACTCGAAACTGAACAAAATAATTGAAGCAAAGATAATGAAAAATGTAAAAAAAACAAGTAAAATTCGCGACGCGACCGGAACGAACAAAGTTCACACGAGGGAGAACCCTACATCCTTCCGCACTAGCCACCAGGCGAACCGTACCCGCTACGAATCGCGAACAAAAATCCCACGTCTTACGTCGAGACAATCGAAAGCTCGCTCGCCGCGACGAGTGCGGTTCCCACCTGAACTCCAACGAGGCCCAACACGAGGATTGCTCTGCGCCAGAGAACGAACCTCGTGGAACCATCCGAATCCGTCTTACAGCAGGCCAAAGGCCCCAGCGCATCGGGTTAGGAACCAGTCAGCTCGAACTCTGTCGTGAGCGCGTCCAAGGCTGAACCCGTGAAGTCCAGATGAGTTCCGCAAACATCGGTTTGATAGAGCCCAGAATGTCTCACTGCGCAGCGATAAAAGTCGAAATTGCGCGCGAATAGAGAACATGCTGCGTGAAGCGACTTATGAAGCACTAATAATAGAGTCCTCAAACGCGTAAACGGGCACTAATTAACGCGAGAACTATTCAAAGTTCTGTTTTTGATAAACGAGGGGGCGCAAGAAAAGTTATTTCTCTCTCCGGATAAGAAAACGTATTTCTTTACAATACGATTATAATTAAATTTAGATTTAATATTTAGATGAAACAGAGATTTACAATATACAAGTGCTTATGACTAATTAACGCAAGCATCCAGCGGCGATCCAGCGGCGATCCAGCGGCGATCCAGCGGCGTTCCAGCGGCGATCCAGCGGCGAAAGGAGGGATTAAAATAAATCAGAATAAACCAAATAACAAACCATCGAACAATAAACAATCAAACAACCCTCCATCGATGGTAACAAATTATATCACATCCAGCGGCGATCCAGCGGCGATCCAACGGCGTTCCAGCGGCGATCCAGCGGCGATCCAGCGGCGAACACAAAAATTAACTTAAACTATATCTTATTCTTTAGTTACACTATCTATATAAGCTTAAATCTAGGTGCGTAGTCCTTAGCTTGATATCGTTTTCGAGAGACCGGTCTCTCGAAAACGCTACCAAGGGCCCAGGTCCACCCCGTGGAGGTGACTACGCAGGGACCCATCCCTATTTCGCCAATCCCATCCACCCTCCATTACAAATTCACGATCTTGGTATAGAAGGTACCAAGATCTGACTCTACTTGAATTTAATACACGCGAAATCCATGGTACATTTTCTAAAATCTATCAGATGTTTAGAAATTGCAACGTGGATTTTACGAAACGCGAAAGGGAACGTAGAAGGGGATGGAAGTATATATTATGCTCTTATCCAGAGAGAAATTCATGAAGTGACTCTATCGACGCTTCAAAAACATTAAAACGTTTCGCAAAAGAGATTACGGTATGGTAAATGATAAACTTTATCATATTCTACTGTTGAAAAATGAAATTAATAAAGGAATTGAAAGAAATTGAAGGGAAAAGTGAAAATAAGCTACGTATTCACGTGGATCTTCCTAACTAAATGTTTCTCTTGATAAGACAATGTATATACTTCCTTACAATTTGATTACAATTACTATTATCTAATTATAACTACTATCCTTATTATAATTACTATTATCTATGACTAATAATATACGCATCCAGCGGCGACCTAGATAGTAGAAATTAATGTTGAAATTATTCATTGAAGTCATAGTAATCATAAAAATTGGATAACATAAAGGAAATAGAAGGGATTAGGGGAATTATTCACGTCGAAGTCGGTGAAGCAGTCAAAATTCGACTCAGAACCATTGAATTTATGACAAGAACCAAGAGAATACCTCAAATTTCAAGATTCTCTTAATACTCCCTCTCGATTATAACTTCCTATAGCCCATTTGCTTGAAGCAATTGGAAAGAATCTTGGAAAACGTGGAAATGGAGACTTTTTGACATAAAACAGTACCATACTGATGTACCTCCAACGCTGTATGCATAAAAAATATAATTTCCCCCTGAACACCAGAGATTAGGCCGGATTGTTTAAACAATTCCCTGAATTTCCACCGTCGCATATATTTTTTTAACCACAGAAGTCAAACCATCAAGTATCAAAACATAAAGCATCAAACCATCAAGCATCAAACCATCAAGCGTCAAACCATCAAGCATCAAACCATCGAGCATCGAACCATCAAACATCAAACTAGCAAACGTCAAACCATCAAGCATCGAACCATCAAGCAACAAACCATCAAGCATCGAACCATCAAGCAACAAACCATCAAGCATCGAACCATCAAGCAACAAACCATCAAGCATCGAACCATCAAGCAACAAACCATCAAGCGTCAAACCATCAAGCATCAAACCATCGAGCATCAAACCATCAAGCATCAAACCATCAAGCATCAAACCATCAAACATAAAACTAGCAAACATCAAACTAGCAAACGTCGAACCATCAAACATCGAACAATCAAACGACCCTCCATTGAGGGGGCACCATAAAGAGATAGAAGTGACCATGTATAATTAATAATAAAAGTGAGGGAAGTCGGGATAAAAGGGGATGGTTACATATTTATAAATTTACATTACATAATACATTACATAAATGTACAAATCTAATCGCAATAATTAACTTAAACTAAACTATTTGCAGTCCAATTCAAAGTTTTAAAGTCCTGAAAAGGACTTATACTAAGGCTCGATGCTAAACGTGCCAGTGACTAAATTATTCTAATCTGTTGCAAAGTTAATAAAATAATAGAATGAACTAACATCATGAAAAATTGTTTTGTACAAATGAAAAATCTATTTATCTCTATCAGAAATTACGAAACACAATCTTTTGTGTGGTTTGGTACTTTTAGTATCGAGCTTACAATTATACTTATGTCTACGTGCGTAGTTCTTAGCATGATATCGTTTTGGAGAGGGCAATCTCTCGAAAACGTTACCAAGGGCCCAGGTCCACCACGTGGAGGTGACTACGCAGGGACCCATCCCTATTTCGCCAATCCCATCCACCCTCCATTACAAATTTACGATCTCGTTACAGAAGGTACCGAGATCTGACTCTACTTGAATTTAATATACGCGAAATCCATAATACATTTTCTAAAATCTACTAGATATTTAGAAATTGCAGTATGGTCTTTACGAGGGGGGATGACGAGAAATGCCACTCTCTTACCCGAAGAGAAATTTGTCTCTACCACACTTTCGAGAAGCGAAAGTGTTTCGCAAAAGGGGATACGATGCGATATACTAAGTTATTTATTACTCTACTCTAAAAGTGACTCGAAACTGAACAAAATAATTGAAGCAAAGATAATGAAAAATGTAAAAAAAACAAGTAAAATTCGCGACGCGACCGGAACGAACAAAGTTCACACGAGGGAGAACCCTACATCCTTCCGCACTAGCCACCAGGCGAACCGTACCCGCTACGAATCGCGAACAAAAATCCCACGTCTTACGTCGAGACAATCGAAAGCTCGCTCGCCGCGACGAGTGCGGTTCCCACCTAAACTCCAACGAGGCCCAACACGAGGATTGCTCTGCGCCAGAGAACGAACCTCGTGGAACCATCCGAATCCGTCTTACAGCAGGCCAAAGACCCCAGCGCATCGGGTTAGGAACCAGTCAGCTCGAACTCTGTCGTGAGCGCGTCCAAGGCTGAACCCGTGAAGTCCAGATGAGTTCCGCAAACATCGGTTTGATAGAGCCCAGAATGTCTCACTGCGCAGCGATAAAAGTCGAAATTGCGCGCGAATAGGGAACATGCTGCGTGAAGCGACTTATGAAGCACTAATAATAGAGCCCTCAAACGCGTAAACGGGCACTAATTAACGCGAGAACTATTCAAAGTTCTGTTTTTGATAAACGAGGGGGCGCAAGAAAAGTTATTTCTCTCTCCGGATAAGAAAACGTATTTCTTTACAATACGATTATAATTAAATTTAGATTTATTATTTAGATAAAACACAGATTTACAATATACAAGTGCTTATGACTAATTAACGCAAGCATCCAGCGGCGATCCAGCGGCGATCCAGCGGCGATCCAGCGGCGTTCCAGCGGCGATCCAGCGGCGAAAGGAGGGATTAAAATAAATCAGAATGAACCAAATAACAAACCATCGAACAATAAACAATCAAACAACCCTCCATCGATGGTAATAAATTATATCACATCCAGCGGCGATCCAGCGGCGATCCAACGGCGATCCAGCGGCGATCCAACGGCGATCCAGCGGCGAACACAAAAATTAACTTAAACTATATCTTATTCTCTAATTACACTATCTATATAAGCTTAAATCTACGTGCGTAGTCCTTAGCATGATATCGTTTTCGAGAGACCGGTCTCTCGAAAACGATACCAAGGGCCCAGGTCCACCCCGTGGAGGTGACTACGCAGGGACCCACCCTTAATCCCAAATCCCATCCACCCTCCATTAAATAATTACGATCTCGTTACAGAAGGCACCGAGATCTGACTCTACTTCAACTAAAAAACCGAGATCCATAATACATTTTCCAAAATCTATCAAAGATTTCTAGAAACTGTAGTATGGATTCTACGAACCGCAAAAGGAAACACATTTTCTTATTCAGAGAGCTGTATTATTATAAAATAAGTCTATGATGATTCTACTTTACAAAAGTTAAAGTGTTCTAAGTCTATTATAACTAAATTTGATTACTCTACTCTAAAAGCACTCAAAACTAAACAGTATAATCAAAGTGGGTGTTACGCTCTGAGTAAGAAGAATGTGTTTTCGTACAATTTTATTACAATAATCAGTAGGATACATATACAAATTCTGGTACAATAATTATTACAATTAAATTACAATAATTATAACAATTTCATTACAATAATCGATGCAATTTTATTATCATAAAATTTTTTTATTAATCATAAAAATTGGGTAACATAGAGGGAATGTAAAGGATTAGGGGAATTATTCTCGACGAAGTTAGTGAAGCCGTCAGAATTCGGCTCAGAAACATTGAATTTCTGACAAGAAGGGAGAAAATACGTCGAATTTTAAGATTCTCTAATAAGTATTCTCGATTATAATATCTTATAGCCCCTTTGCGTGAAGCAATTGGAAAGAATCTTAGAAAACCATCTTGGAACCATCAAACCATCAAACATTAAATAATCATACGATAAATTTCTAGATTCTCTTAATAGTTCCTCTCAATTATAATATCTTATAGCCCTTTTGCTTGAAGCAATTGGAAAGAATCTTAGAAAACCATCTTCAAACCATCAAACCATCAAACAAATAATAATTATACGACAAATATCAAAATTCTCTTGATAGTCCCTCTCGATTATAATATCTTATAGCCCTTTTGCTTGAAGCAATTGGAAAGAATCTTAGAAAACCATCTTGGAACCATCAAACCATCAAACATTAAATAATCATACGATAAATTTCTAGATTCTCTTAATAGTTCCTCTCGATTATAATATCTTATAGCCCTTTTGCTTGAAGCAATTGGAAAGAATGTTAGAAAACCATCTTGGAACCATCAAACCATCAAACATTAAATAATCATACGATAAATTTCTAGATTCTCTTAATAGTTCCTCTCAATTATAATATCTTATAGCCCCTTTGCTTGAAGCAATTAGAAAGAATCTTAAAAAACCATCTTCGAATCATCAAACCATCAAACAAATAATTATACGACAAATATCAAAATTCTCTTAATAGTCTCTCTCGATTATAATTTCCTATAGCCCCTTTGCTTGAAGCAATTGGAAAGAATGTTAAAAAACGTAAAAGAATACCATAGCGATGCGTCCAACGCTGTATTCATCGAAAGTACCATTTTCTCATTTCCAAATAGAAACAGAACCAACAAACATCGAACCATCAAACATTGAATAATCATACGACCCTCCATCGAGGTCGACACCAAAGAGAGATAGAAATTACCATGTATAATTAATAATAAAAGTGAGGGATGTCGGGATAAAAGGGGATAAAAGGTTATACATTTAAAGTTACATGAATGTACAAATATTACAGCAATAATTAACTTAAATTAAACTATTTGCGGTCTAATTCAAAGTTTCAAAGTCCTGAAAAGGACTACAAGATGCTCGATACTAAAAGTACCGGTGATTAAATTATTCTATTCTCTTGCAAAGTTAATGAAACAATAATGGAATAAACGAGCAGCTAATTATTGAAAGTAAATCTACGTAATCTTTGTACAAGTTAAAAAACTATCTATCTTTATCAGAAGTTACTGTCCACAATCTTTTAATTAGGTACTTTCAGTATCGAGTTTACAATTATACTTATTTGTACGCGCGTAGTCCTTAGCTTGATATCGTTTTCGAGAGGGCAATCTCTCGAAAACGTTATCAAGGGCCCAGGTCCACCACGTGGAGGTGACTACGCAGGGACCCAAATTAACAATTTCGACATGCAAAGAAACTATATCACTGAACAAAAACTGGTTTTTTCGTCATTTTTCTGACATTTACGACTATTTTTTAAATTAAGTAGATCGCACCGTTCTCTAAACTTTGTTTTCGGTTTATTTTGTACATTTATTCTACGTTCAGTGATAATATTAATCGAATTCTACTTAAAAATGAAATGTACTCACACATTGTACGGTGATCCATCTTTGATTCCACGTTGAGTATGTTTGTAGTTCGATGGAGGTGTCCTTCGACCGAGAGGGTAGTTTTCCAAGACCAGACAGCAGGCAGTGCACAATCACTAACGATTATTTATTGTAAATGAATTTAGAAATTTTAATTTCAGTATTAAAATTAGTTAAACTCCATTAAAGTCGAAAATAATTTAAAAATACACGAATAAATAAACGTAATAATATTATAAGTACAGTTTATAACGATTGCAAGTTGTAACTGAATTGAAAACATTTAATTTTGGTATTAAAATTAGTTAAACTCTATTAAATTCGAAAATAATTTAAAAATACACGAATAAATAAACGTAATAATATTATAATTACAGTTTATAACGATTGCAAGTTGTAAGTGGATTGAAAACATTTAATTTCGGTATTAAAATTAGTTAAACTCTATTAAATTCGAAAATAATTTAGAAATACACGAATAAATAAACGAAATGATCATATAATTAAAGTTTGTTAACGATTGCAAGTTGTAAGTGAATTGAAAACATTTAATTTCGGTATTAAAATTAGTTAAACTCTATTAAAGTCGAAAATAATTTAAAAATATACGAATAAATAAACGTAATAATATTATAATTAAAGTTTATAACGATTGCAAGTTGTAAGTGAATTGGAAAAATTTAATTTCGGTATTAAAATTAATTAAACTCTATTAAAGTCGAAAATAATTTAAAAATACACGAATAAATAAACGAAATGATCATATAATTAAAGTTTATAACGTTTTGCAAGTTGTAAGTAAATGGAAAAAATTTAATTTCGGTATTAAAATCAGTCAAAGTCTTTAAAGGCCTCCGAAAAATCCGTATAAATAATTTAATATTAATAAATATTAATAATTCTACGATGAAATTATTGTATTAGTTAATTTAGAGAAGTGCTTTAATTATTAGGTAGTAATTAGAATTTGCAAAGCTAGTTAGATCTCGATTAGTTGACAAAGTACTGTATCATAGTTATCGCGACGCAGTTGTGTTGTCAAATGACTATGCTCGACTGCACACGACCTATGTAGACCTTGTTTACGTTTCGCTCATTGCACATATCCCACCACTGGTAGAGTGGCAACGCACTTGTCACGGTTCACTAATTATTAATTCCTTCCATATGAAATAATTATTTTCATATATTTTTCGATAAAATATAATTACATGCCAATAATTATTAATTTTACGCTAGTTTTTAAGCCTTGCAATGTTAATTGTTGCATTGGAATTTTTGTTACATTAATATTAACGTTTTTTTAGCTATACTCATCAACAAACGTGATTTTATACTACTGTGCAGCGTACCAAAAATATATTTTTATGTAAATTGAGATAGTAGGAAGTTCGCAGATTGTACGTGGCTTTTTGAAAATTTGCTTCGATTTCTTTGTTCGTTTATTATCGTGATATTTCATGGCGAAGGCGAGAAGCGTGTACAATCATCGAATATTGGCGTATGAAATGAACAAGTTCGTTTAAACTCGAAAGTACCAATTAACCTGCGTTACACACTCGCGAGAGCATTCTAATTCGATGCTTTTGCACTAGCCACTGGCGAATCGTATTCGACACGAATGGGCACAACGCAAACGATTCTAGTTTTGGATTCAACGACCCCAAAAACGGTTCAATGCAAATTTTGAATGGGTTAGTGCACCTAGTACACCAGTTATTAATATTTTCCACCTAGATTTGGCATCTGGCACACTTTGAGGCGTTGCTGGGTGACACGATGCAGGCTTATTTGCTTGCTTTTGTCCAAAAAAGGGCAGAGTAGCCTTGTCGCTAGTTTTTAAGACTTGAAAATGAGAGTAAGAGAGAGAGAGAGAATGAGGACGAGGGTGATTAGGAATGGTTCGACGAGTAGTGTAAAATAAGAGGTCGTAGAAGAAAGACAATGCACAGAATGTGGAATAGGAAGTCGTGGCGAGTAAAAGGTTTAGGTGGAGTTGAAAATAACGTAGATTTCAATATACGTAGGTTAGCTTAGTTATAGTTTAGAGAGAGTAAGAGAGAGAGAGAGAAAATGAGGACGAGGGTGATTAGGAATGGTTCGACGAGTAGTGTAAAATAAGAGGTCGTAGAAGAAAGACAATGCACAGAATGTGGAATAGGAAGTCGTGGTGAGTAAAAGGTTTAGGTGGAGTTGAAAATGACGTGGATTTCAATATACATAGGTTAGCTTAGTTACAGTTTAGAGAGAGAAAGAATGTGGACGACAGTGATTGAGAATAGTTCGACGAGTAGTGTAAAATGGAAGATCTTATTGTAAAGATATAGCACAGAATATGGAATAGGAAGTCGAAGCAAGTAAAAGGTTTAAGCGAAACAGAAAACAGCGTAGACTCGAATATACATAAATTAGCTTACTTATAGCTTATATATTCTATAAAACCTCCAATCCCAATCCAGCACGTGCGTACGTAGAAGCTTTATATTTTTTCTGAAATCCTCAGCAAAGTTGACTGTCCGCGGTGGCCGCCATTAAGAGACGTTAGAAGACAAGGGAGGGTGGAGACGCGGGATTTTTTAAGCGGTTAAGGAGCCGTCTTGGGAGGTTCTCGCGGGCCGACGCGACGGTGGTGAATTCCATTGACCCCGTTTCCGTAGCACGCACGAGGGTCCCTTAATCACCCTTGACCCGGTTCGCCCGCGAAATTCTGCACACCACCTTTTCCAATCTTCCGTATCTGCATCCACAATGGATCTTTAGAGGAGCTCGCCGGATTCCCTTGAGCGTTACTTCACCCCGACACGCCGCTTGTTACACGTTCAACCTTCGATCCGATCGGAATCCTCCCGACAGCTTCTCCAGGCATCGTCCCTAACCGAGTTTAACACATGCAAACTTCATCGGTCACCGGATTACGCCAATTTAACGCTTTGAATGGCACCACGTCCATACGTCGCCCGCGCTAATTATAACCTCCCTTGGATTTCTTCAGAGATACTTTTCTTCGATTAATCTTACTTTCATTGGGCGCTTTAAATGTTCTGGAGATGTAAATCGTGCATTCTGGTTTGTCCAATGTTAGTTTTAAGGGTGCAAGGACTTAGAGGACCTGGATTACGCCAATTTGACGCTTTGAATGGCACCCTGTCCATACGTGGTCCCTGCTAATCATAACCTCCCTTGGATTTCTTCAGAGATACTTTTCTTCGATTAATCTTACTTTCATTGGGCGCTTTAAATTTTCTGGGGATGTAAATCGTAAATCGTGCATTCTGTTTTGTCCAATGTTAGTTTTAAGGGTGCAAGGACTTAGAGGACCTGGATTACGCCAATTTGACGCTTTGAATGGCACCCCATTCATATGTAGCCCGCGCTAATTATAACCTCCCTTGGATTTCTTCAGAGATACTTTTCTTCGATTAATCTTACTTTCATTGGGCGCTTTAAATGTTCTGGGTATGTAAATCGTAAATCGTGCATTCTGTTTTGTTCAATGTTAGTTTTAAGGGTGCAAGGACTTAGAGGACCTGGATTACGCTAGTTTGACGCTTTGAATGGCACCCCATTCATATGTAGCCCGCGCTAATTATAACCTCCCTTGGATTTCTTCAGAGGTACTTTTCGTCGATTAATCTTACTTTCATTGGGCGCTTTAAATTTTCTGGGGATGTAAATCGTAAATCGTGCATTCTGTTTTGTTCAATGTTAGTTTTAAGGGTGCAAGGACTTAGAGGACCTGGATTACGCCAGTTTAACGCTTTGAATGGCACCCTGTCCATACGTGGTCCCTG
The DNA here is from genome assembly GCA_963969225.1 of Xylocopa violacea. Classification (NCBI taxonomy): domain Eukaryota; kingdom Metazoa; phylum Arthropoda; class Insecta; order Hymenoptera; family Apidae; genus Xylocopa; species Xylocopa violacea. The sequence continues at coordinate 21,229,793 of CAXAJV010000008.1, forward strand.
CTAATCATAACCTCCCTTGGATTTCTTCAGAGATACTTTTCGTCGATTAATCTTACTTTCATTGGGCGCTTTAAATGTTCTGGGTATGTAAATCGTAAATCGTGCATTGTGTTTTGTTCAATGTTAGTTTTAAGGGTGCAAGGACTTTGTCCAGAGGACCTGGATTACGCCAATTTGACGCTTTGAATGGCACCCCATTCATTTGTAGCCCGCGCTAATTATAACCTCCCTTGGATTTCTTCAGAGATACTTTTCTTCGATTAATCTTACTTTCATTGGGCGCTTTAAATTTTCTGCGGATGTAAATCGTAAATCGTGCATTCTGTTTTGTTCAATGTTAGTTTTAAGGGTGCAAGGACTTAGAGGACCTGGATTACGCCAGTTTAACGCTTTGAATGGCACCCTGTCCATACGTGGCTTACGCTAATTATTACCTCCCTTGGATAGGTTGTTAAATTTCTTTAGAGATACTTTCCTTGGATTAATCTCACTTTCATTGGGCGCTTTCAATTTTCTGGGGATGTAAACGCACTTGATAGTTTTGAGGGGAAAATCGTGTACTTCCTTTGCAATGTTAATTCTAAGGGTGCAGATACCTAGAGGAGTCGAAGCATGACGATTTAATTATGTTAATTATAAAATAGTTAACACTCGATAGATTTGGCAAGGAAGTCCGACAGTGTGACTGATTTGCAATGTTAGTTTTAAGGGTGCAAGGACTTAGAGGACCAGGATTACGTCAGTTTAATGCTTTGAATGGCACCACGTCCATACGTGGCCCGCGCTAATTATAACCTCCCTTGGATGGGTCGCTGGATTTCTTCAGAGATACTTTTCTTGGATTAATCTCACTTTCAATGGGCTAAATTTTCTGGGGATGTGAAACGCATTCGATAGATTTGAGCGGAAAATCGTGTATCTGTTTTCTCCAACGTTAATTTTAAGGGTGCAAGGACTTAGAGGACCAGGATTACGTCAGTTTAACGCTTTGAATGGCACCCTGTCCATACGTGGTCCCTGCTAATCATAACCTCCCTTGGATTTCTTAAGAGATACTTTTCTTGGATTAGTCAGACTTTCATTGGGTGCTTTAAATATTCTGGGGACGTGAAACGCACTCGATAGATTTGGGGGAAAATCGTGTATCTGTTTTCTCCAATGTTAGTTTTAAGGGTGCAAGGACTTAGAGGACTTGGATTACGCCAGTTTGACGCTTTAAATAGCACCATATCCATACGTGGCTTACGCTAATTATTACCTCCCTTGGATTTCTTCAGAGATACTTTTCTTGGATTAGTCTCACTTTCATAGGGCGGTTTAAATATTCTGGGGGTGTAAAACGCACTCGATAGATTTGAGGAGAAAATCGTGCAATTCTTTTACAATGTTAATTCTAAGGGTGCAAGTACTTGGTATGACGATTTAACGCTTTGAGTGACACCCCGTCCATAAATGACTCGTGCTAATTATAACCTCCCCTGGACAGGTTGTTAGATTTCTGTAGAGATACTGTTCTTAAATTAATTCCACTTTCATATGGCGCTTTAAACGTATTAATTATATTATAAAATAGTTAACACTCGATAGATTTGGGGGGAAAATCGTGCGTCTGCTTCGCAATATTAGTTTTAAAGGTGCAAGCACCTGATGGACACGGAGTATGACGATTTAACGCTTTGAATGGCATCTCGTCTATATGTGGCTCATGCTAATTATAGCCTCCCCTGGATGGGTTATTAGACTCTTTTAAAGATACTTTTTTAAATTAATTCTCGTTTGTATATGGCGCTGGATACCATGGGGGTGTCAAACGTATTCGATGGGTTCAAGGAAGTATTTTGTAGAAAAAATTCGTACTCCTTTGTTTTAAGGGAAGAGGGTGAAAGGACTTAAAGTGAAGAGTGGAATTTGTAAAGTTAAGAAGATTCTTTGCTATATTCTTCGTCAATAAATATATTATTCTTCGATACACATATATTTGAAAGTTCTTTACATATAAAAATTAAATACAAAACCGAAATTACTATCTTGTCAATCCAATGCTTTGGAAATTTTGACTTTCCTATTTCCGAAACGACATTAAAAAACATTTTCTCTCAACCGTGTGTAACGAAATTGAAATCGTTATCCAGGTATTCCATTTTCGTAGCGTGAACTCAAAGAATTAATGGATACGCTTCGACGTGCCTGGAAATTAGAATTACAGTTTGCTAGCGCGCGTTACGGGGATAAATCCTGTACGATTATGCTTAATCACGCGACACCCGCAACATATTAAGTAGTACATACGTACTCCACAGAGACGAGGGTCCGATCGATCGATCCTTCGAACAGTAATAAACGTGCAACTCGCTAAAAAAACGAGCGAGATCGAGAGGGATCTCGTTCGCGTAGAAAAAATCCTCTCGTCTATTTCCACGAGCGAACTAATTTCTCTCGCGAATAGCTTCGTGCAACAGTTTCTCCTACTCGTTAAAAGAGCAAGAGGGAACGTATAAACGTATGCGTTTTCCCGCGTACAACGCTGATCTTTATTTATGCCTTGGATCAGAAAACGTGTAATGCCTAGCTTTTAAAAAAAAACAGCTTCGCGTTTTCGTAATTTCTAAAAATATCGCCTTAATATCGCGTGTGAATATTTCTTCGCAACTTTGTAAATTTTACGCTTCACTCTAAGTCCTTTTACCTTCTTCTTTTAAAACTAACTACGCAAGGAAGGGGCAGGAATTTTTTCTGTAAACTACTTTTCTTGGACCCATCGAATGCGTTTTATAGGCTTCTGGTATCCAGTACCAGATGCAGACGAGATTAATTTATGTTTAAATTTTTTTTTAATTGGATGCTGCGTTTGTAGTTAATCTTTTGCACTCGGATCCTTTGCGAGTGTTGGTTATAGAAACTATTGATAAAATAGTAATATTTTAGTAATAGTTTCTATTGAAATGAAAATTTTCTATTCCTGGGAGACGTTAACAATAGAAACTATTACTAAAATATTGCTATTCTAGCAAAAATCAGCGAAATAATTTGCTAAATAGCAATATTTTAGCAATATTTTAGCCAGCAATAGAAAATTTCCATTTCAATGGAAAACTTGAGAGAAACATACATTTCTCAAAAAGCTGTGGTTGAATAAGTTTAATCGCTGATCGATTCTGATGTCCGCTCAGAGGAGACATCCGAGTGCAAAGGGTTCAAAAATATTAACACAAATAACTCTTTTATATATAATTATACATTGCTACATTACTATAATTGCTTCACCAGAAATTTCACTTGAACTCACTCAGAACCACGCAAAACCACGCAACGATTGCCATTTTCTTCCAAAAAATTTCGTTTCGCCAGTGTTCAAGGAAATATAAAAACGAATGATCACTTCGCGACTTATCGCGCGTTCGAAACGTATCGCAGACGCATACGCTGATATCCGAAAGCTTTCGCGATAAACAGGTTGCGGATAATATAGAATTACTCTACCCGCGTGTCACCCATGGGACGTAAATCACGTTGTTCCTCCATTTTCTGGCTGCGAGGCGGAAAAATCTCGATGATCACGCGAAACACGGCCGTTTCGTTATTTCAACTTCGCGCTGGTGCTCGATGCTCTCTGGAAATCCTTAATCCGAAATTAATACCACGCGGTGCTATAATCTCGCGTTACTAATGAACATTGCAGCGCGTTTTACCTGGCGAGCGAAGCACGGTTGGGCGCGTGTTTGTACGCGCGTGCACACTCGCTCTCAGTTACGCTTTATTTGCGTTAAAACTGTAAACCCTCCGCGATGTAGGTTACCCGTTCAACGGGGCCCTCGTAGGCGTCCCGAAATTGAAATGTGGCTCGATAACGGGACGGTCAAGAGTGTAAAATTCTGGTAATTATTGGGCGCTTGCAAAAGCTGCCGCGCGATTTCGAACCGTATTAAACACGACGCATTTAAGTGAAAAATAGTATTTATTAATCAAAATTGGTCTCTCCACTATTTTCGGTAACTGTCTCCCAAAGTTTTACGAGTTTCCGAACTCCTACGCTGTAGAAACTCTAGAAACGTCGATGCTCCAGCGTATTTTTTCTTTCTGATCATATTTGTTTTTAACGCACGATGTAAAATGATTTCGTTGACGTAACAAATAATTAGGTAACACAGAGAGACAGACTGATTCGAATCTCTTGATTAAAAACAATATTACCGATTCCCAGAATGCGTATCAATTTCTGTTTATTGAATATAATTAATTTAATCAATTATAAGAGTAAATTATGTAATTCCTACGAACATGCATATTCATGTAATTTATAATTAAAGTACGAGCAGCGATTTTCAGTTCCAATTTATACGGTGCTAATTAATTAGATGAATAATAGAATGTTTTATGGGGTGGCTCTGTGAAAGAAATTCCAAAGGGTGACGCTTGGAGCCGAAACGAGATTAAAATCGAATAGAATAATATTACGTTCGAGGATGACTGAACATTTTTATATGATATACGAGTACAGTTATGATAAAACTGGAAGGTGCAATGCCGCTCGATTAATCATACGTGGTGATATTCATTTGGAGAAATTCATTTTTCTTGCTCATTTTTTATTTCTTCGAATGTTTTGCGGTATTGCTTCCTAAAGCTTCTCTTAAAATTAGAACAGATTGTATATAGCTTCCATAGTAAGAAAGTATGGAATACTTGTCACGAAAAATTCAGAGTGACATCGAACTAATCCGCTTATTCCTGCGCGTGATTCCAGATCTTTAAGGATAAAAATCAGCTTGCATGGACCTTGAATATCCGGCCTTAATGCGAGAACTGCAGGCATCCAGCGCACCGAGAGAGGGTGAGTCTACTATTATTTTATCGACCGACCACCTTTTTTTCTTTCTCGATTATAAAAATACAGTGTCGCTTAGAAATTCAATTCCCCAGAGCGAATTATAATGAGAAAGAAGAAAAACGGTAGGGCAAAAGCTACGTTTCTAACAATATCACCGTTTGGTTCTCGAAACCATTGACTTTGAGGCTCGCTCCGCTCTGTCATGAGATTTATGCCACGGTCGAAGTGATTGCTATTTTAGAGAATCGACTTTAGTTTCTTGTATCTTCTGAGTGCCAAAACTCAAATGGTACGTGACTTAAACATATATTTGGTGGTTCGTAGCTTTCACTCTTTGATTCGATAGCATACACTGGGTCATAAATCTCACCATTTTTGATAATCCTCAAGACCAACCAGACAAGTCGCGACCACGTGGACAGTTCCACTTGATTCATGATCAACTTTTACCCTTACTTTTTCTACTCTTTCATTCATCCCTTTATCTAGCATGACTTACGCTCCAATTAGTAATTTTTACCAACCATTGACGTCCAATTTCCATTTCCAACAGTCCAACCACTGCAAGTTCCATTCACAAACAAACAGTCAATACAGCTTAAATTTCCGAAAGAATCAGATCATCGTTTTAATTGGGGATTATTGAGTACCTGAACTGCAAGTTCGGTACAACCACTCTTTCTAATTAAAATATCTGCTCGCTTTAATTTTACATTTTACAAAGTAACAAATTTCTCGAGAAAATTTATAAACACGAGGAAGAGAGTTACATTTGCATCAAGACATGGAACCTGGAATTAGAAATCTTTTCAAGCACGCTTAACGTTTCCATAATTATTTGAAATCAACATTCGTTCGAAAACAAAATGAAAGGAAAAGTTAAAAAACGTAACTTCCTTTTCGTTCGTCTGTATTTGCACCTAGAAACCTTCGTAAAAAGCATCGATCGACGAAGAATGGCGAGCGGATTCGTTCGTTTATTTGTCGAAGAACGGCCAGTCGGAATTGGGTCATTATTTCCGACAATGGCCAGCGGCCGATGTTTGGCAATGCTCGCCGCGGAATGTTCGCGACGGATGAATCGTGGCTCGTATCGTGGCTCGTATCCAGGCCAATCACGTCTTGTCGAGGAATTAGCCGATTTCAAGAACGGTCGCGTGCCCACTGGGCAATGCCCGGTGTCCTGGCTCTGCCTTGGATCTTCCTCGTCTCTCCCTCGGCTCTTCCTCTTCTTAGATCTCCCTCGAATCTCTCTCGTCTCTCCCTCGGATTTTCCTCGTTTCTCCCTCGAATCTCCCTCGAATCTCCCTCGAATCTCCCTCGGATCTCCCTCGGATCTCCCTCGGATCTTCTTCGTTTCTACTTCGGATCTCCCTCGTCTCTCCCTCCTCTCTCCTCCGGATCTTTCTCTTCTTAGATCTCCATTAGATCTCCCTCGAATCTCTCTCGTCTCTCCCTCGGATCTTCCTCGTTTCTCCCTCGAATCTCCCTCGGATCTCCCTCGGATCTCTCTCGGATCTCCCTCGGATCTTCCTCGTTTCTACCTCGTCTCTCCCTCCTCTCTCCTTCGGATCTTTTTCTTCTTAGATCTCCATTAGATCTCCCTCGAATCTCTCTCGTCTCTCCCTCGGATCTTCCTCGTTTTTCCTTCGAATCTCCCTCGGATCTCCCTCAGATCTCTCTCGGATCTCCCTCGGATCTTCCTCGTTTCTACCTCGTCTCTCCCTCCTCTCTCCTTCGGATCTTTCTCTTCTTAGGTCTCCCTTAGATCTCCCTCGAATCTCTCTCACCTCTCCCTCGGATCTTTCTCGTTTCTTCCTCGTTTCTTCCTCGAATCTCCCTCGAATTTCCCTCGGATCTCCCTCGTCTCTCCCTCCTCTCTCCTTCGGATCTTTCTCTTCTTGGATCTCTCTTGGATCTTTCTCGAATCTTTATCGTCTCTCCCTCGGATCTTCCTCGTTTCTCCCTCCAATCTTCCTCGGATCTCCCTCGTTTCTCCCTCGGATCTCCCTCGGATCTCCCTCGGATCTCCCTCGTTTCTCCCTCGAATTTCCCTCGTCTCTCCCTCGGATCTTCCTTTTCTTGGATCTCCCTTGCATCTCCTTCGATTCTCCTTCGTTTGTCCCTCGGATTTTCTTCGAATCTCCCTCAAATCTCCCTCGAACCTTTCTCAGATTTTCCTCCTCCGCCCCTTGGATCTCCCTCAGATCTCCCTCGCCTCTGCATCGTCTCTCCCTCTCTGTCTTTGTTTCGAGATAGTCCTCGCAAATCGAGATGAATTCCCAAAAGTAGTGAAAGATGAGGGAAGGGGGAAACATTCGTTGGCAACGAGTTGCTTCGAATTGGAACGACCTACCCACTGATAATGACCGTTGCGGCTTGTCTTCGTCTCGTTCTCTCGCTTCGAGCCATATATACGTATACTCTGTTAGTATGTTACTAGTTTAACGAGAAAATTGGGGCTCCCTAGATGTCTCGTGATCAACTGTTGATTAATTTCCGCATTGAAATAATTCAGAGTGCAAATTTATTGACCGCTGGTTGAATTTTTAAATTCGATTTTCTCGAAAATGGGCCTCGAACGAGCAAATGCCACGCTTTGTTTTCAACTTATTTTTATGTGCACAATCATCGTTCTTGCTGTACGTACATTTAAGTTGTAATTAGGTTGAACGAGAGAAGTGAATGGTCCAGAGAATAAGTATACAACAATTATTTCGCCAGCAATAGCGCCTTCTTATTAGAGAAAGAGGGAGAGAATAATGCGTTATGTTATTTTGACAAAGTTTCGCGTTAAAATGAATTTTCTCATTAAAAATTAGCGCGTGCGAAAACCGCCTGGCTGCGTGTTTCGCGAGGGAAAACATTCCCCATATTATGAAACAAAACTGCATCTACGAATTATTACGACGGACGTAATTCTGGTTGGTGAAGACCCGAACGCCAGCGTTGCATAATAACGTTCAAAAATAGAGAATAGGGCACTGCGTTCGAAACTCGCAATCGGCTGGCGCATCTATAGAGAAACGGAGAATGGATTGCCTGTATCTACGGGATGTCCCATTTTAATCTGTCATTGAAAATATTTTTAAAGGCGCGCGGTGGGCTGAGGAAAATGCTTTTACGAAATTGCGAGAGATACGAACGAGGATGTCGTAAGATGGAAGCAGGATGTTGCTAAGTGCAGAGCCTTAATGTCAGACGAAAGTTACTCGCGCTTCTTCTCGTGCAATTTTCAATGCTTTAATACGAGGGCAGCCCATTTCTTGCGGAGAAAACATTTTTACCTCGACTCTGTTATGGTTCGCGAAATTCGCTGGGTTTCGATGTACGACTTTACTTTTTAAAAAATTGTCTTAACTCGCTGGAAAATGAACGTGGATAATTGTAACGGATATTTGTACGTTCGTTTCTTTAAGCTCCTCGAGGAAACGAGAACGCAATTGGGTTGAAAATAACTCGGAGACTGTAGAAGGGTTGCAAGGTGGGAAAATTGATGATGTAGAATCCACCTGCATCTTGAAAAAATTAATTAATTCTATTTCTGCCTTAACCTGGCGCGTCAGCAGTTTCACTTTGTACATTTTAACTGTTTTTGAATTAATTTAATCAATGGACAAGATTTATTAACGACATTGATCCATAAAATTCAATTCAAACTTGTCTACGATTCCAATTCAAACTTGACCTCCTATCTACGATCTGAGATTTCTTACAAACTGGATAATAAGGACGCTTGCCAAAAAGCTACAGGCTGATAATTACTGTGAAACGACCGCTTAACGTCAGCACGAAGGTGTAATAAAATACAACAGGCACCTCAATCACGCAAATAAAGTCAAACTTAACCCTTTGATTACTGTTGGCGCTTAAAGGCACTGGTTGCGCTTGCGATAACGTGGACGCTTAGAAAACTGACGCTTGTGATACTGTGGACGCTTAGAAAACTGACGCTTGTGATACTGTGGACGTATAGAAAACTTGCGCTTGTGATACTGTGGACGCTTAGAAAACTGACACTTGTGATACTGTGGACGCTTAGAAAACTGACGCTTGTGATACTGTGGACGCTTAGAAAATTGACACTTGTGATACTGTGGACGCTTAGAAAACTGATGCTTGCGATACCCTAGGTGCTTGTAATATTGTAGGCGCTTGGAAAACTTACTCTTGTGATACTGTGGACGCTTAGAAAACTGACGCTTGTGATACTGTGGACGCTTAGAAAACTTGCGTTTGTGATATTGTGGACGTTTAGAAAACTTACACTTGTGATACTGTGGACGCTCAGAAAACTGACGCTTATAATACTGTGGACGCTTAGAAAACTGACGCTTGCGATATCCTAGGCCCTTGTAATATTGTAGGCGCTTGGAAAATTGACGCATATGATACTGTAGACTCTTAGAAAACTGACGCTTGTGATACTGTGGACGCTTAGAAAACTGACGCTTATGATACTGTGGACGCTTAGAAAACTGACGCTTGTGATACTGTGGACGCTTAGAAAACTGACTTGCGATATCCTAGGCCCTTGTACTATTGTAGGCGCTTGGAAAATTGGCGCATGTGATATTGTAGACACTTGGAAAACTTGCGCTTGTGATACTGTGGACGCTTAGAAAACTGACGCTTGTGATACTGTGGACGCTTAGAAAACTGACGCTTGCGATATCCTAGGCCCTTGTACTATTGTAAGCACTTGGAATATTGGCGCATGTGATATTATAGACGCTTAGAAAACTTGCGCTTGTGGCGTGCGTACGTCGCGATTAAATTCCTACGCAAAAGTCTGCCACAGTGAAAGGGTTAAAGAAATATCCGCAGTTACGTCCTGGTGGACACGTAACTTCGAGGTCGCGTGTCGTAATAGCGGGCTAATTATTTGCACGGGGGGTAAGTCTGACTAAAAATGAGAGAAAAGCGCGGCGTAATTGGCTGTCCAAACTATTAACGGCTGTGATAAAAGATCGACGCGGCAACGGTGACATTTTAATTAAAATTCTACCCAGGCTCCGTCTGACCTATTAGCAAGGGACTCGATCGCGAGAACTCTTTTCCATTCGTGGTACTGGCCATTCCAAACCCACGCTTCCTTTACAACGCCCACGTCGCGTTCGGTTACGCGCTGACCTTCGCCCACGATGAACTCGCAAGCCCTTTGAGGTGGACTTGCACTTTTTCGCTTCGAATACGCTCGAGGGATGATCCGCCCATGGTGAAAGCGAAAGAACTGCTGGGATATTTATACTTGTTCAGAGTTCGATTCGATAGTTGTTGAAACGTTGGCTTCTTCTTGAGTGTCAGAGTTTCAAAGGGTGGAAGGATCGTAGAGAGAGTGGTTGAAGAATGTTAGCAGCTCGATTTGGAATTTTTAAAAAATCAGTTCTGTTGAGGATGGATGTGTAGTTGACTTAAAAAGATGTCAACTACATAATTTGAAGTTCTGTATACAATACTAGTGCTTTAAATTCAACGTCTTGCAAATGAAATTTTTATTTTTAAATTTGGAATTTTTTAAAAATCGGTATTGTTCAGGATGGATGTGTAGTTGGCTTAAAAAGATGTCAACTACATAATTTGAAGTTCTGTATACAATGCTAGTGCTTTAAATTCAACGTCTTGCAAATGAAATTTTTATTTTAAAAACATCACATATGTCAGAGTTTCAAAGGGTGGAAGGATTGTAGAGAGAATGGTTGAAGAATGTTAGCAACTCGATTTGGAATTTTTTAAAAATCGGTACTGTTCAGGATGGATGTGTAGTTGGCTTAAAAAGATGTCAACTACATAATTTGAAGTTCTGTATACAATACTAGTGCTTTAAATTCAACGTCTTGCAAATGAAATTTTTATTTTAAAAACATTACATATGTCAGAGTTTCAAAGGGTGGAAGGATCGTAGAGAGAATGGTTGAAGAATGTTAGCAGCTCGATTTGGAATTTTTGAAAAATCAGTACTGCTGAGGATGGATGTGTAGTTGGCTTAAAAAGATGTCAACTACATAATTTGAAGTTCTGTATACAATACTAGTGCTTTAAATTCAACGTCTTGCAAATGAAATTTTTATTTTAAAAACATCACATATGTCAGAGTTTCAAAGGGTGGAAGGATCGTAGAGAGAATGGTTGAAGAATGTTAGCAGCTCGATTTGGAATTTTTAAAAAATCAGTACTGCTGAGAATGGATGTGTAGTTGACTTAAAAAGATGTCAACTACATAATTTGAAGTTCTGTATGCAATACTAGTGCTTTAAATTCAACATTTTGTAAATCTAATTCACCCTTTTGCAAATGAAATTTATGCTTGTGCAAATCACGTACTTCTACTTGAAAATTTATTTAAAAAACATTACGTATGAACTAGATAGTAATTATCTGATATGAATGTGGATTTAAGGTCTCTTGTGCGCTGCGGTATAAAGAAGATGCTGTTTTGTTTAACCCCTTCCCGTGTTTTAAAGAGTCTGACTCGTGATGAAGATTTTCGCACAAATATGAATATTACAAGTAAGAATATTATTCGTGAACAGATAGTCGAGCCAAACATAAACATTACGCACCAGGCTCGCGAACAGAAAGTCGAGGCCAAACGTAAACATCGTAGTATGACGATTGTAATTGAGTGTTAGTTCGTGTCGCTACGCCACGAGAGTCAGTCGCAATTCTTATTTCGCTCTTAAATTTCTGTTACAACGCAGTTTAGTTATTGAAATTTAATAAACCCGTACAAAATGCGAAGTGCAAAAGCTTTAAATGAAAGCAGTGACAACGAATCCAGTGATAGTGACGTGTTTGTGCCAATCAGAAAGCGTCCAAGGCGAGTGACGAGAGTAGCGAAGAGGAAGGTACGACGTAAATCTAATTCACCCTTTTGCAAATGAAATTTACTCTTGTGCGAATCATGTACTTCTACTTGAACAATTTATTTAAAAAACATCACGTATGAAGTAGATATTAAGAAACGAAAGTTGAATTTAAAAAGGTACAGATATTTATTTTAAAGTGATTAGCAATTCATTAAAGTCATCAGAAACTGTTATAGCAGAACTATTATGTATGTATGCATAGGATAGGACAGAATATATAAATTATATTTACATACATACATATTATTAATTATTTAATTATGAATTGCGTACTGACTTTAATGAACTGGTAATTATTTTCAAATAAATATTTGTACATTTTTGAATGATTTAGGTTACATTTGGTGGTTTCTTAAATAAAATATTTAAGTAGAAGTACTTGATTTGCAAAAGGGTGAATTTGATTTGCGAAAAGGTGAATTTAAAGTACCAACATCGTAGAATAAGTATTAATGGACTCTGAGGTTCAGAATCGAGGTGAAGTGGTACCAAGAAAATGGCGATTATTCGTTGCTAGACGAAGTCACTGGCATCCATAAATTGGAACGAAATAAAAAATAGAAATTGATTCTACTTAGCTCAAAGTGAAAAAGTGTACACGAAGACTTGCAAGCAGCTAGTCTGACCTTCGTTTACATCCCTCACTGCACTCTCATGTCGAACTTTATTCGTTCAACGTTGGTTCCTTGGTTTTCTACCCCTTTCCACCCTCAGAAGTCTCTAAAATAGCGTCGCGAAAGGGGTTAGCGTGCTGTAATAACGATTAGGCTTCGTATTGCGTACCATGGTCGTTGGGAAACACCCTCGCGAGTTCTATGCTGACACGGCGTTCAATTTTTTAGATGGACAGAAAGTTTCTCACCGCGACGAAGCTTGCGCGCGATGATAAATTTTCAGTGTCGGGAGGTAAAAAGTTAACTTCGTTGAATCCTGATTTCTTGTTTGCTCCCCCCTGCTTTCCTCCTATTTTTTTCCACCTGGAAATCTTTGAAGTTTCGCGCCACACTTGGTCGAGAAAAGTAGGAAAAACAGAGACAAGGGTGAGAAAAGGGCGGTATTAGTGCTGTCCTGATGGCGCGTGGAATAACTTTTCCATTTTTTTCCATTCATATTTTTTTTCTTGATACGTTCTTAGTGTCTGAAACATGTCAACGACAAAATATCTATATATCTTGTTTAGCTTAGCTTTTGATCAGTATTCTGTTACCAAAAACGTCTAAATAATATATTTAGACATAAAAATAAAATTAATAGACGGACAACATAAAGCAGAAAAAACATAATATTAAACCTATTTCATTATAAACTAATTTTAAGTGGAAAAAAAATTACATTACCATTTATATTCAAATACTGATAGAAAGAGATTAAAATACTGTCTAGTAAAATACTAACCATTCATATTTAAATACTAACCCTTCGCATTGAAATACCAACAAAAGGGATTAAAATACAAGCCTTTTGTTTATATTAATTAGTATTCTCTACAACTGTCCTATAAGATTGTTTAACAAACGTTTCAAATACAAGATTCTGAAACGAATCGTTTCGTTGCACAACACCCCATTGCGTCAATAAAAAATTGCTCCCCTCGACCAAACTTCCACTAAAACGAGATTCACTCGCGACGAACAGAAGGGTGGAACGGAGAAAAACCCGCGAGATCCTCGAAGAAACAGCGGCGTTTTTAAAACGACAAAAGGGGAGGGTCGATAAATTTTTTGCTCGGCCATAATTCCTCCATTCAGACGGAAATATTCTCGACGGTATTATTCCGCGGGGAATGGCGAAGTTTTCCTGCGTTTCCTTGCGCAAAAACCAGTCTTCAACCCCCCGCACGCGTCTTCTGGGAACAGACGCGCGTTCGCAACTTTCGTCGCACCCTTTTCGTCCTCAACTTTGCGCCGCAAAGAGGACCGCTTCGTTACTCGCCCCTTCGTCGTTCTTAAGCGGAACCATCCCTACGCGTTCTGCAGCTTCACTTGTAGGGGGTGGTTCAAATTATACTTTGTCAGGATGGAGTATTAACTTTTTATTCGGTTTCAAACGCCAATGTTACTTCTTTCAAAACCAAAGGTTGATTGACTTCGAGGACACGGCTAAGGGCGAGCGTATCCTCTTGGGGAAGTTTCTTCCGCTTGCGTGTGGTCTATGTCACTCGCTCGAAAAGAGTAGGCAATGCCATAGACCAGACATCAAATGTCTACACGTTCGTCTTTAGTTTGTCAGCGATTTTTCCTTGGAAAGGCGTTTGTGTTGTGACATCTTGAAGACTGTCACCCTTTGATTATCTCCCAAAAAGGGTGCACACGGTATGTCAGTTAAGTATACGCCTTCTACTTCAATTTTTTTAATTTAAAAGAGGCAAAGTTTAATAAAGAATCCATATTTGATTAACTTTATTGAAAGTTAAGTTTCCTTCTGTAACAACTCAACTCCTATTGATAGAATTCTGAGTTTAAATAATAAGACACTTTCGAGAAAGCGAAGAATAGATTCTCCCTGTGACATGTTCCTTGTTTCTCACGCGTTCGCCAATTTCCTTTCGAATTGCGCCAGATTTCGCGGAGCGCGCTAAGGGTGCAGGGTGAGTCGTCTTGGGGTGAGCGTAGCGAGTCGTTTCTTTGCGTTTGGGATCTGAAATGTGTTCGCGTGAACCAGAGGAGGAAAATATAGCTTTTTCAACTTGTATTATTACAATTTTCTTCCTTTTTCGAGGCTTTAAGTCGCGTCAGCTGCTAAGGTCGAGGTCGCCTTGACGCGATCATATTTAGATTACGCTTTAGATTAAATCTCATTTTCATTGAACGTACAAGCAGACGAGGCTACGAACTATACAAACTTCACGATCTTTCACTTCTGTAGATCAGCATTTTTAATTTCATTTAAGAGAGTTGATCCCATCGATTCTGCTCTCACGTAAATTCGTTGTTTCATTCTTCTCGCTGCGTTTGTCGCAGCGAACGATTAATTATAGAAGCAAGCAGTTAAAAATGCGAAACATTTCCGCCCTCGCGTGTATTCAACGATTTCTAAAACATTCCTCGTCCCGTTTTTGATTAAACTCAAAATTGCCATCCATTAACAACGAGTGTTTACACGGAAAATGGAATATGGGTCACGCACACAGCCAGCCCAGCCCAGAGCCCGTCCATCGATGCGGGAACGAGAAAAAGGAAAAGCTCGCGGCCAACAAAACGGTCCCTCGTTACAGCGTATTCTCTCATCCGCGGCTTTTCTTCCGCGGCCGCCAACTTTCCTCCTGAGCAACGGAATCTCTAAACCGCGGCTGGTTCCGATCTTCCTCGCGACCTGAAAAATCCACTCCACCCTGAACCCTCCGCTGAACCCTCTGTGCGGCCCCCTCTGCCCCGAAAATTTCCACGTTTAATCGCGTTCGCAATCGCGCGGCGCGTTCATTTCTGCCCGTTCACGCTCGGCTGCGTTCGCAGGGGATGAAACTCGAAGCGTTACACAGAGGGAGGCCGATATTTCAGCGACGCGTCGGATTCATTTCCCGGATGAAAAGCGGGAACAAAACGACCGTTTCGTTTTATCATCCGTGGAACACGCCGTCTTTCCCTTTCTCGCACGCTATTCCTCGCCTCGTCTCGTCTTTCCCTTTCTTTTTTTCCTCCCTATCGGTTCATCCTTTATTCGAATCGCGGAGCGAGCAACGCGCCCGGTTCTCCTCCTCCTCCTCCTCCGCTATTCAGCGTTCCTTCGATTCGAGCGAAATGTTTCAGAAGCAATTTTTCTCTGACGCGGAAAATCACGGTTCGTTTGAAGCGTCGTGGAACGTGTAATCAGCCGGTGGGGCTCGTTCGCGCCTAATTAATACTTGTTTCCTGGGGCCCCAGCCTCGCGACGCGAAACGTCGCCGCCCTCTTTCGCGCTTACGATTTTTTCGAATCTGTCTCCTCTATTTTCTTCGTCGCGATTTTGATCGACGTCATCCGCGTCGCGTCGCGTGTTTACTCGTTTGTTTTTCCGCCATTGTTTCCGCAGGCACGTTTCGAATGATGTTCCAGTTGGATGTTGGACGATATAGATTTGCTAGCGTGTTGCTAGTAGATCTTGGATGTTTGATTAGTGGAACTTGGTTTTGGGTAGATTAATATTGTTAGAAATGGGGTTAGGGGTTGGTTGGTGTAAGAAATTGTGAAAAGAGATTGAAATAGATGGTAATAATGTGTAGAAACGTTGCGGTGGTCGTGGGGAAAATGTTAACCCTTTATACTTGGATGTCTCCTCTGAGGGGACAGCATTGATTAGTGATGGAGGAGGTTAAACTTATTACATCGCAGTTTTTTGAGAAATGCATGTTTCTCTAAAGTTTTCTATCGAAATGGAGATATTCTATTCCTGGAACACATTGGCAATAGAAACGGGTTAAACGGAAGTATGACAGCTCTTTGAAAAATGCATGTCTCTCTGAAGTTTTCTGTTGAAATGGAAATCTATTCCTAGAAGACGTTGGCAATAGAAACTATAGAAATATTGCTAAAATATTGCTAAAATATTGCTAAGATATTGTTATTATTGCTAATGTTGCTATTTTAGATATAGTTTTTATTCCAAAGGGTTAAATGGAAGTACGACAGCTCTTTGAAAAATGCATGTCTCTCTGAAGTTTTCTGTTGAAATGGAAATCTATTCCTAGAAGACGTTGGCAATAGAAACTACAGAAATATTGCTAAAATATTGCTAAAATATTGCTAAGATATTGTTATTATTGCTAATGTTGCTATTTTAAATATAGTTTTTATTCCAAAGGGTTAAATGGAAGTACGACAGCTCTTTGAAAAATGCATGTCTCCCTGAAGTTTTCTATTGAAATGGAGATCTATCCCTAAAAGATGTTGGTGATAGAAACTATTGCTAAAATATTGTTATTATTGCTAATATTACTATTTTAGCAATAGTTTTTATTGCAAAGGGTCAAATGAAAGTACAAGAACTCTGAAAAATGCATGTTTCCCTGAAGTTTTCTATTGAAATGGAGATCTATCCCTAAAAGATGTTGGTGATAGAAACTATTGCTAAAATATTGTTATTCTTGCTAATATTACTATTTTAGCAATAGTTTTTATTGCAAAGGGTCAAATGAAAGTACAAGAACTCTGAAAAGTGCATGTTTCCCTTAAGTTTTCCATTGAAAATTAAAATTTTCTGTTCCTGGAAGACATTGACAATAGAAACTATTGCTAAAATATTACCAAAGCATTGCTAAAATAGCAATATTGTTATTATTAAGTGTCCCAACGCATACGACCCGCATTACGCGTCATTAATTAATTGCAAAGCGATTGTGCCTCAACTTTGAATTCGAAAACGTCACATTCTGTCGCTGGCGGCAATAGGCGCGGTTTTTAAAGGGGAGAATTAACCGCCACGCCGCGAAAATAATATTAACCCGCAGGGGAGAGCTTATTTCCACCTTCTTGCGATTATTCCATCAAAAGTACGGGAACCGAAACAGCTTAAAAAGTAAATTAATACCTCAGTAATTGCGGCGAGTTTCAACGCGCAAGGATTTCGAACTTAAATCCTCCTGACCGCTCCGATGCGCGGTACTTTAATCCAGTTACGCGGCCAGGAACTTACTTAACCGTTTTCTAACTTCCCTGTCAATATTATTACCATCTCGACAAAAGAACGCCATTCGACGGTTAATGAAAACAGTCGACGCGGAGAGGGTTCTTTTTTACGAGGGAAATTTACCAGGTTAAGTTTGCCAGAAAATTTGAGCGTTCTAGTCGAGTAACTCGAGACTTTGTCTTCGTCTAAAAGTATTTCTGTATATTAAATTGCGCTAGTAGCTTAACATTTCTGTTTTATACTGGAATGCTGAAAGGATATAATTTATATTTCCTCCTCGTCGAATTAAGCTCACTGTAAAACTTATTGTTTAATGGTTCTTCATTGTTCTCATAGAGTCTATCTAGCATCACACTTAATTAATATAATTAACTTCTAAGCTACAATTTGCTAGTTTCATTTCATTCATAGTTAGATTCATAAAATCTATAATAAAATCGCAAATAACAATTCTTTAGTCACCAATTGCGCGTACCGCAGATACCATCTTCAAATCTCGGAGATACGTCCACCAAACTAAAGTTTGCGTTCATTGCAAACTATCCACCTCGAAATATTCACTTTGCGACTCCAAAATGTCGTCTTGCTGTCACAGCGTTAAGTTACGTGCAAGAAAAGGGATCAGTCGAACGTCCTCGCGCGCAAATGAAGAAATGACCGTCCATTTTGAACGTCCTCCATAAAAAAATGAAGAAAAAACGCGGCACCCTAGTTGATATTTTCGCAGAACCGTTCATCGTGCCAGCCGACTCCAGTTTGTTGCAAACAGACAGGCGGTTCGCTCGACCCGTCACGTACGTCGAATTCGGTTCGGAAAACAAACGTTCAAGGCTGAGAGGTTAGGTCAGGTGGTGGATACAAAGGTGGATAGGACGTGAGCCGAGTACTCGCTGGTTCCATCGTCGTTTCCGTGGTTTCCCGCTGGTCGACGCGAAATATCCAACAAGAAACTGAGCCAGTGGAAATGTTAAAAGTTGCCCGTGAATTTGCATAAAACCACGGAACTTCGGTTTCAGCGGTCGGATGTCCGCGCGGATATCCACGGAACTGGGCCGTGGATGAGGTCGTACGTGTATCTCTATGTACCTCCGCGAGGAAACTAGAAATCTACATTTCTCCGTGACACCCTAATGTCCCTTCTTCGTCTTCTTCGTTCTCCTCGAGGCGTTGCACGTACGTGTTTCTTTGTTCTGCTCTGCGTTTCTTCGTTATCCTCTGCTCCTTCTGGTCCTTGCGGAATTGTTCCTCCGCGTTTCTTCGTTCTCCTCGCGGCGTTGCTCCTCCGCGTTTCTTTGTCCTTCTCACAACGTTGCTTCTCCGCGTTTCTTCTCCGCATTTCTTCGTCCTTCTCGCGGCGTGCCTCTTCAGCGTTTCTTTGTCCTTCTCACAACGTTGCTTCTCCGCGTTTCTTCGCATTTCTTCGTCCTTCTCGCGGCGTGCCTCTTCAGCGTTTCTTTGTCCTTCTCACAACGTTGCTTCTCCGCGTTTCTTCGCATTTCTTCGTCCTTCTCGCGGCGTGCCTCTTCAGCGTTTCTTTGTCCTTCTCACAACGTTGTTTCTCCGCGTTTCTTCTCCGCATTTCTTCGTCCTTCTCGCGTCGTGCCTCTTTAGCGTTTCTTTGTCCTTCTCACAACGTTGCTTCTCCGCGTTTCTTCGTTCTCTTGCGCGTTCCTTTGTCCTCCTTGCAGCGTTGCTCTTCCGCGTTTCTTTGTTCTCCTCCGCGTTTCTTCGTCCTCCTCCGCATTTCTTCGCCATCCTTCGCATTTCTTCGTCCTCCTCCGCATTTCTTCGTCTCCTCTGCGTTCTTCCATCTTCCTCCGCGTTTCTTCGTCCTCCTCCGCGTTTCTTCGCCCTCCTCCGCGTTTCTTCGCCCTCCTCCGCGTTTCTTCGTCCTCCTCCGCGTTTCTTCGCCCTCCTCCGCGTTTCTTCGTCCTCCTTCGCGTTTCTTTGTCTCATTCTGCGTTTCTACGTTCTCCTCTGCGTTCCTTTGTCTTCTTCTGCGTTTCTTCGACCTCGCAGCGTTGCTCCTCCGCGTTTCTTCGCGTTCGCCATTGCTACTCCGCTCAGCACCCTCAGTTACAAGATTATTCAAAGCTAAAAACGATTCAAATCTCTTGGCAATTGACTCTTTACCCCCGATTTCCATGCATTCTGTTGTTTTCCAGTCACTCACACACATGCACACGCATACTCTTACGTAAACAGTTTAGAATATTCTCGAGTATTGATTATTCTCAATTACTTCTTACGTTTCCACGCACACAAAGTCACGCAATAAAATCATTCACTCTCTACAATATAGATACTCGTTTCATTCAGCAAATTAACCCTTTGCCCTCGAGATGTGACTCTCAGTCACCAATTTCAACTATTTTTGGAGAGTCTCGAGTGCAAAGGGTTAATTGCAATTTTATTGCAACATCGACCAGTCGTTTAAAAATGAAATCCCTGCCGGGTAATGGACGTTACATGGACGTACTCGTGGCCAAAGGTGCATTTTACACCATAACCACAATCAAGGCCAATTTATAGGGCGATAAAAATATTCGCAAATCTCCGGTTTTACTACAATTTCCTCGGAGATTCTAAGTTTAACATATACCCTGGCAAATTTTACGACACCAGCTCGGAATCAGCTTGTACTTTACGGAAGTTGGACAGTCGCTGGAAGAGAAATAGAGGGTCGTACTCCATAAAGTTGCCCGGTTGCGGCAGTCGGGGTTGGAGGAAGTATTGTTGAAATTTTTAATGCGACTACCGACTTGCTCCTATGTCGGATTTTTATCCTACTGCTAGCGCCAGTTTCACTTATTTTTTCGACTCTCCTCTTTAATTCGTCTCTGTGGCCGTCTTGGAAGATTGTTTAGCATCCCTCGATTTAATCAAGTTCCATTAGAAAGTGGGTTAAACTTGCGATATCAAATTTCTTCTGGTATCCACAATCAAATAAATAATTACATGTTCATATTGTAGGATAATTTGAATTAAAACGTTTATTTAATATAATTCGCCTCCTTGGTCATCTTGGAAAATTGTTTAACATCCCTCGATTTAGTCAAGTTCCATTAGCAAGTGGTTTAAAATTGCGATATCAAATTTCTTCTGATACCCACAGTCAAATAAATAATTACATGTTCATATTTTGGGATAATTCGAATTAATACGTTTATTTAATATAATTTTCTTCCTTGGTCATCTTGGAAGATTGTTTAGCATCTCTCGATTTAATCAAGTTCCATTAACAAGTCAGTTAAAATTGCGATATCAAGTTTCCTTCTGGTATCCACAATCAAATAAATAATTACATGTTCATGTTTTGAGATAATTCGAATTAAAACGTTTATTTAATATAATTTTCTTCCTTGGTCATCTTGGAAGATTGTTTAGCATCCCTCGATTTAGTCAAGTTCCATTAACAAGTCAGTTAATTGCGATATCAAATTTCTTCTGGTATCCACAATCAAATAAATAATTACATGTTCATATTGTAGGATAATTTGAATTAAAACATTTATTTAATATAATTCGCCTCCTTGGTCATTTTGAAACATTGTTTAGCATCCCTCGATTTAGTCAAGTTCCATTAACAAGTGGGTTAAAATTGCAATATAAATTTCTTCTGATATCCACAGTCAAATAAATAATTACATGTTCATATTGTAGGATAATTTGAATTAAAACATTTATTTAATATAATTCGTCTCCTTGGTCATTTTAGAAAATTTTTTAGTATTCCTCGATTTAATTAAGTTCCATTAACAAGTGGGTTAAAATTGCAATATAAATTTCTTCTGATATCCACAGTCAAATAAATAATTACATGTTCATATTGTAGGATAATTCGAATTGAAACGTTTATTTAATATAATTCGTCTCCTTGGTCATTTTAGAAAATTGTTTAGCATCCCTCGATTTAATTAAGTTCCATTATCAAGTGGGTTAAAACTACGATATAACACCATTAATTACAATTTAGGTAGTGCATATAAAGAAAAACGTTTTAATATTCTGCCATTATATTACAATAAAAGTTGCTATTCTCATAATTTTTATGAATATTTGATGCATGTTTATGGAATCCTTTTGTGAAACCCCAGGATTTCATGGAACACAGTTTGAATAACACTGAGCTGGATTATTGTCTGGTATGAATGTGGATTTAAGGTCTCTTGTGCGCTGCGGGATAAAGAAGATGCTGTTTTGTTTAACCCCTTCTCGTGTTTTAAAGAGTCTGACTCGTGATGAAGATTTTCGCACAAATATGAATATTACAAGTAAGAATATTATTCGTGAACAGATAGTCGAGCCAAACATAAACATTAGGCACCAGGCTCGCGAACAGAAAGTCGAGGCCAAACGTAAACATCGTAGTATGACGACTGTGATTGAGTGTTAGTTCGTGTTGCTACGCCACGAGAGTCAGTCGCAATTCTTATTTCGCTCTAAAATTGCTGTTACAACGCAGTTTAGTTATTGAAATTTAATAAACTCGTACAAAATGCAAAGTGCAAATGTTTTAAATAAAAGCAGTGACACGAATCCAGTGATAGTGACGTGTTTGTGCCAATCAGAAAGCGTCCAAGGCGTGTGACGAGAGCAGCGAAGAGGAAGGTACGACGCGTCCATCATGGATTTGGCAGAAAGTGGAAAACGCACAAATAGTTTGTAAGTACTCTGAAACTCGTGGCGTAAAAGCGTCTGTTTTAAATAATTTAAGCGAGAATCCAAGAATATTAGACCTACTTTCTATTATACTTGATAACAAACTTTGGGAAATGTTTGTTACAGAAACAAATCGCTTCGCACGTCAGACAATGGACGACAATTGCGCAATATTGTTCTCATTTCTAATAATCTCGTTCCTCGTGTAGAATATATTCTTATAATCGCGTCTTTCGATTAAAATTTACACCGTGCAATATAAAATATACTTTAAATCGCTCGACAAGCGGAAGAACAAGTTCACCAAAGACTCGAAACGTCTCAAATAGGGTAGAATGACAAATTCGTATTGGCAAAGTTCCAACTTGCTTAAATTCGATTAATTCGAAGTCACACGCGTCGACTAACGATTCAGTATTCCCCATTTCGAGGCAATTAAAAAAGCTCGCTCGTTAGCTCACTCGAATTCGATTAAATCGACTGGCGGGCTCGAGTTGCGTGGAAAGTTGAGAAAATATTTCCAGCGAATTAAGCTGCGAATACAGCCGCGATTCGAGCAATCCGAAGGAAAGTTTCGCCGGAAGCATCGGTTTTATAGAATGACAGTGGTCGAGCGCGGGACGCGTCCGCGATCTATTTAATTGTCCCATGGCGGCCAGTGGCTGCGCAGCTTCGAGCCGTCGCGTAAATTGAATTTGGATCCTGGTAATGCGCGGTGCAATTGTTATAATTGAATCGCTGAATAAACTTTTAAACGGCCAGCGGGACGAAAAACGGGCGAGCATTTAAGGCGAGAGCGAAGCGCCTTCAGTTGTACGCTCGAAGACGCTGAAAGCAAGGGTTGATACGGCGTTTAGAGGGTGTTCAGTTCGCGACTGGACGAAGGACCGATACGAAGTCGTTCAGCCCTTTGCGGACGACGACTTTTTCGACTGGATGAGATAGCAGGACGTGGCGATTTTTGCGAATGTGTCCAGTGATTTACATGATACAATTAACTCTTTGCAGTTCGAATTATTCTTCAGTTTAGTAGTTCAGTTGCCAACAATTCTCTACTATTCCAAGTGTTCTGTGGCGGTCCTCGTCACTAGTGGGACAGCACACTCGTCAGTTTCCCGCGAGTACTCCATGTCCCACTCCGTTTCTATATAATAAAAGTTCTGATCTATCCCTTCCATCCCAGCGTCTAAGACAGGGTCTGCTAGCTGATAAGTCCACTAGCAGGCCCGGGACGAAACGTTCTTCCCTCTCTTTTTCGTTCCTACCCTCTCTCACGTTCTCTTTACAGCGCAACAATTGAAGCAGGCATGTTCAGCACATCATCTTCACCAAGATGTCAGTTTCTTGCGAGCACTCCATATCCTACACTGTTTCTATATAATAGAAATTCTATCCCAGCGTCTAAGGCAGGGTCTGCTAGCTGATAAGTCCACTAGCAGGCCCAGGACGAAACGTTCTTCCCTCTCTTTTTTCCTCCTACCCTCTCTCACGTTCTCTTTACAGCGCAACAATTCAAGCAGGCGTGTTCAGCACATCATCTTCACCAAGATGCCAGTTTCTTGCGAGCACTCCATGTCCTACACAGTTTCTATATAATAGAAATTCTGACCTATCCCTACCAGCCCAGCGTCTAAGGCGCAACTCCGCCATTTTGGTAGCCTTACTGACGAGTCCACTAGCAGGCCCAGGACGAAACGTTCTTCCCTCTCTTTTTCCTTCCTACCCTCTCTCACGTTCTCTTTACAGCGACAATAATTGAAGCAGGCGTTTAGCCCACCACCACAACCAATAACGCTTCAGTTTCATTTGAAATTCACTTGAAATTTACTTGAAAATGTCGTCAGTTGCGTGACAAGTCCTCGACTGTTACTTGCAAACTCTAAAACAACTCTAAAACTTTGTTGCTTATTTATATTTGTTTATTTGACGCTTTATGGGAGGCGTTACGTTATTTGCAAAGAAAAGTAAATGTTAACAGCGAGGTGTAAAACAAGCGCAAATAATAAAGTCGAAGGTTGCGTCGCGAACTCGTCGTTAGTCAAAGGAATCGTAATTGTCAACTTAACGGGAAATAGGTCGTCTTGAGTGAAATAACTGGGACGAAGGCCACCGAAATCGAAGGAATGCACTTGACAGTTTAATTAAAGACAGCCAAGTCCTTCCGATCATATTGGATAATTATCCGTGTCTTCTCCTTTGAAAATGGCCCCGCGTTCTATCTCTCAAACTTGACATTTCTTCTTCCTTCAATTCTATTCGATTTATTAAAATTCGCTGCGCTCGTTCGGCTATTATAATTAATTCTAGAATCATTTTCCATTATTCAACATTTTTACACGTTATTCTGAATTTTTCGTCGTCCTTCCATCAATAATTAACACGCTATACGTAGCTTTCCTAGTCGTAATTAAGTCACGAGAAGAACTCTACGAAAAGTCAGTGAAAACTATACTTCTACATATTTAATTTTCCTTGCAAAATTAATAAGTGTAAAAAGAAGTTGAAGAATGTTATATTTGCAATTATTTTTGCAACACAATAACACAAATCAGTATTATAAAAAATAGTTGAAGACTTTTATGTTTTCAATTATTTTTACCACACAATAACACGAATCAGTATTGCGCTATATAGGATCGAGTAGGATAAATTCTATGCGAATTTAACTCAATGTGCGACATTAATACCGTTTAGTTTACATAAGAAAACAGTGCTCCCATAGGTGGATTAAAATTCACAGAACGGTGCTCTCGCGTTTGCAGGATTATGCTCGCAGCGTAATGATAATTACATGTGGAGCTGGCTCTACGAAAGTGTCACCAATTTTTGCTCCTGCTCACGGCTCATGACGCAATTAAGTGGTAGTGCGCCACGAGTACACTTTTTACGATAATGACCAGCCAAGTTCTTCTGTATACATGTCCGTACAACCGAGACGTTTGCGTATTATACAGGGCTCCACCACCTAAATTTAATCGCAGACTGTTCATTGTATTAAACAAAATTTTCAATAGAAAAAGGTGTCTACTGAAAGAAATACTAATTATTAAATTTCTTATACAAGCTCCACCTAGTTTTAATCGTGGACTATCCATTGTATTAACAGGACTCCACCATCTAAATTTAATCGCAGACTGTTCATTGTATTAAACAAAATTTTCAATAGAAAAAGGTGTCTACTGAAAGAGATACTAATTATTAACTTTCTTATACAAGCTCCACCTAGCTTTAATCGTGGACTATTCATTGTATTAACAGGACTCCACCAACTAAATTTAATCGCAGACTGTTCATTGTATTAAACAAAATTTCCAATAGAAAAAGGTGTCTACTGAAAGAGATACTAATTATTAACTTTCTTATACAAGCTCCACTTAGCTTTAATCGTGAACTATTCATTGTATTAACAGGACTCCACCACCTAAATTTAATCGCAGACTGTTCATTGTATTAAATAAAATTTCCAATAGAAAAAGGTGTCTACTGAAAGAGATACTAATTATTAACTTTCTTATACAAGCTTCACCTAGCTTTAATCGTGGACTATCCATTGTATTAACAGGACTCCACCATCTAAATTTAATCGCAGACTGTTCACTGTATTAAACAAAATTTCCAATAGAAAAAGGTGTCTACTGAAAGAAATACTAATTATTAACTTTCTTATACAAGCTCCACCTAACTTTAATCGTGGACTGTTCATTGCATTAACCCTTTGTACTCGAATGGCCCCTCTGAGGGGCCATCAGCATTGATCAGTGATTACAGAAGTCAAACTTCCATCGCAACTTTCTGAGAAATGCGTTTCTCTCAAGTTTTCTATTGAAATGGAAACTTTTTATTGCTGATAAACGTTAGCAATAGAAACAATTGCTAAAATATTGCTATTTTAGCAAATTTCCATCGCCAACGTCTGAGGAGGAGCTGAGTGCAAAGGGTTAAAATAAAAAACACTGATTATTAGCCTCGACGCCAAACGACATTTGTTCGAAACATTTTCTTACGCAGCGAGCATGGTCGTTTTTAAAAATCGACGAACGTCAACGGATCTTTTAATCTTCCTCGAAAATAAGAGCGCGCTAATTTCTGAAACGTCAGCGAAACTCGAACGCGCGGAGGAACCGGCTACGCTCAAAGAACTTTGCCAAGTCGCCTCGAGTTCCGTCGAATGACAGGCTGCAAGTCATCTCTGCACGGCCGGATCATTTCGAAAGCGCAGAGGAGATCGCGTTCGCCGCTCCTTTCAGCCGAGATCAAAGATGTCTCGCGCGGAAATAGGACTGCGACGTTAATTCGAAATCGTCATCAGTAGCTGCGCCTTCGTCTGAGAACGGGTTCTGTGTTTGCCAGGCCAAGCTCGATGTAGCCAAGCTCTCCTCTCTCCTCTCTTCTCTCTCTCTTTCTCGCTCGTTTTGCAGCTTTCGCGTGGATTTCGCATGGCGCGCGACGCGTTTTCCTTGCCATTTTGCAGGGAGCCCAGCTAATTTTTGCGCGACCCACCCGATACGCGATCCTCTTTCCCTGAGTGCTCCCATAGCGCGAGCCCAGCCTCCTTTTCATCCCGTTTCGCGTCCACTGGCTGCGACGTCGATTTTTAGTCGCGCACTCTTCAGGGAATTAGTGTTCCGCGAGGTTCTACGAATTTTTTTTTTTAAGTTTCGCGTGGGTACACTTGTGGCCAACGAGATCTTCTGAGGTTTCTTCGTTACGAGTGTACAATTTTTGGCTAGATCAGCTGATCGTTGAGGAAAAGGACGAAGGATGTTACAAGTTTTGTGCGCAATGAGAGGAGATATTACTTTTATTGTAATGTAGTAACACTTAACCTTGATGTTTGGCTTTAATTGTGGTGCAAGTCTTTCGTCAAAATGTTATTTAAAGATCATCTTTTAACATTGCTGTACAACTTCCATGTCTGCAGCGTTTCTTACAGATCATTGCTAGCCCTTTTTGTGTATTTTCACTGTGGAACCAGTGGCTTCAAACATTCAGATCCATTTTCTAATGACATCAGGTCTAAATGATAAGCTAATGTCTCGTAAATGGTGATGTGCGCGATACTGATGGCACTCTGATTCAAGTTCTTTTATATTGCACCTAAATGTGACTATGCTCGAAGGACCATCCAATTGAAATGGAAATATTCCATTACTGGTAGACGTTAGCAACAGAAACTATTGCTTTATACTATATTATTATTGTATTATTGCTAGCTTTAGTTTCCATTGCTAAAATCAGGTAAAGAGTCGAGTGCAAAGGGTTAAAGATGAGTACATCCTCTTAGGGTTTCTAATTAAAAGAAAAACATAGTTTCTAAAGAAATTTATGGTATACGAAGACTTTCTGCGTAATTATTCGAATTTCAACCCTTTACAATCGAACGCACATATGACACAAAGTACTTTGGTTATCTAAGATCGTAATTTAGTAGTTTCCATTGCTAATATCCGGAAGAGCGCCAAGTGCAAAGGGTTAAAGATGATTACATCCTCCTGTAGCTTCTATTTGAAAGAAAAACATAGTTTCTAAAGAAATTTATGGTACACGAAGACTTTCTGCGTAGTTATTCAAATATAAACCCTTTACAATCGAACGCACATATGACTCAAAGTACTTTGGTTATCTAAAATCGTAATTTAATAGTTTCCATTGCTAATATCCGGAACAGCGCCAAATGCAAAGGGTTAAAGATGATTACATCCTCCTGCTGTTTCTGTTTGAAAGAAAATAATAGTTTCTAAAGAAATTTATGGTACACGAAGACTTTCTGCATAATTATTCGAATTTCAACCCTTTACAATCGAACGCACATATGACACAAAGTACTTTGGTTATCTAAGATCGTAATTTAGTAGTTTCCATTGCTAATATCCGGAAGAGCGCCAAGTGCAAAGGGTTAAAGATGAGTACATCCTCCTGCTGTTTCTATTTAAAAGAAAAGCATAGTTTCTAAAGAAATTTATGGTACACGAAGACTTTCTGCATAATTATTCGAATTTCAACCCTTTACAATCGAACGCACATATGACACAAAATACTTTGGTTATCTAAGATCGTAATTTAGTAGTTTCCATTGCTAATATCCGGAAGAGCGCCAAGTGCAAAGGGTTAAAGATGAGTACATCCTCCTGTACCTTCCATTTGAAAGAAAATAATAGTTTCTAAAGAAATTTATGGTACTCGAAGACTTCCTGCGTAATTATCAAAATTTCAACCCTTTAATTTAGCAATTTATTTAGTAATTTACCCCATTCGAGACGGATTGCACACCGTGCGTGCAAATATTTTTATTATAGCGCAAATAAAATAAAGGGATATGAAAAATAGAAATAAAAATAATAACGAGCCGTTTCGAATGGACTAACAGCGCCCAATTATTTCTATCATTCATACTCGACCATGCACGTAATCTCATTTTATAAAAAACATGCAAGAGCAGCGAGAAATATCGTTGAAAAGGATCTCGACCGCGAAGAGTGCATACACGTAAGGTCGCGAGTTTAGTTGCCAACCTAACAAGATGGCACATTCTCGACAAAAGGAGGAAGGCTCCCGAGGCCAAGGGCAAATCTCAAGAGAAGCAAAGGATTGAGCGCTCTGTCTGCTACGCGTTGCGCATCTTTGTTATTCGCTCGCTGCTGTTTCTATTATTCTACGCCACCCCTGTTCGAAGTTTCTCGCTCTTGAATTTCGTCGTGACGCACCTTCACGCCCCCGCGGATCAGCCATAAACTTTCTATTTAGAAAGTTCGCGGCGTGGCGTCGCGATATTTCGTTTCGTGCGAGCGAAACAACATTCGAGGGGTGAGAATCGACGCGATCGTCCTCGTTGTCTCGGTGGAAGTGGTGCTGTTTTGTTCATCTTCGTTCGAACGGTTTATTTCTGTGTTTCCTGTACCATGCAAAACGTTCCATTAAATTCCAACCCTTTGCGCTATTCTCCTTCCTGGAAGTTGGCGATAGAAGCTAGAAATATTGCTAAAATAGCGATATTTTAGCAATATTATAACAGTTTCTATTGCTGACGTTTCCTAGCAATGGAAATCTCCATTTCAGTAGAAAAATATTGCTACAGCAATAGAGACTATTGTTGAAATATTGCTATTTTATTTGTTTAGCAGATATGCTGTGTCTCAGCAATAGAAATTGCTGAGAGTCGTTAGCGTTAGAAACTATTGCTAAATATTGGTAAATTATTGCTCAATTATTGCTATTTTAGCAATGGTTTCTATTGCTAGTCTCCCAGCAATAGGAAATTTCACTTTCAATAGAAAACTATTGCTTAAAAAAGAAGCTTAAAATAGCAATATTTAGCAATAGTTTCTAACGCTAACGACTCTCAGCACTAGAAAATTTCCAAAAAGCTGCGCTGGAATAAGTTTAATCGTTAATCAATTCTAAAGTCCCCTCAGAGAGGTCATGCGAGTGCAAAGGGTTAATATCGTCACTCAAATCTGTAACGAGAAATCGTGCGAATTTTTTGTTCCCTTCTGCTCTTATCGAATCGTCGCTTGGTTTATCCAGAGCTCTCGTGTTTAATTCCCAGTGCATTAATTCTCGCAAGGTTTACGTGTTTTCAAATCCACCTGACTTTTCACTGTTTCTGTCCTGTCGCATTAAAAACTCTCCGTCCTTCGCAACCTGATCGCGCAAAGAAACGAGAAAATTAACAGGGAAATGGATTCGTCGTGTTTCACTCGGTGATTTCCGTGTGCATTAACAAAATGTGGAGCAACGAATCATATATCATCTGTCCGTGTCGGACGGATCAAATTTCCAAAAATATTGCGTTCGCCACCGCTTCAAAAATTGTACTCGCACGGTTATTTGTTTAAGGGTTGTTATTTCAACGGATTGGCGTGTACCAGAATATTATTACGCGACCAGATGTACTTGAAAAATTAACACATTGTTACGAGTTAACCCTTTGCGCTCGAGAGGCGACTCTCAGTCACCATTGCGACTGATTTTTAGTTTTGAAACCCTGCGAAAATGGATTTCAAAAGCGAAATTAGCTCGAGTGAAGATGAAATTGATTTTCAGCTGTTGAAAAGCGAGATCGATTGTATTTATGAGGAAATTAGTGATAGAGAAAGTGAAGTACGATCGAAAGGGGTTAAATCTGACTCGAAGACTCGAGTGCAAAGGGTTGACACGTGTTTTCATGCCCCAATTTTGTTGACAGATCACGAGTTAATTCGTGGTTGGTGAATAAGTTTACGATACCTCAATTGCTATTGAGATTGAAAATATTTTACTTTTTATCATTTACTCTCTCACGTTCTCTTTACAGCAGCGTGCACAATTGAAGCGACGTTCAACCCCACCAAACGCTTCAAAATCAATGGTTTCGAGAACTGAACATATGCTATTGCTGCTAGGAACAGTTATCTGGCAGATGTCTATGGAAACAAAAAAAAAAGAAAACTGAATTGTTCGGTGAGACTGAGCACCATAAACTTGGGATAATCCAGTA
This sequence comes from Xylocopa violacea, assembly GCA_963969225.1. Classification (NCBI taxonomy): domain Eukaryota; kingdom Metazoa; phylum Arthropoda; class Insecta; order Hymenoptera; family Apidae; genus Xylocopa; species Xylocopa violacea. Next base: position 21,260,229 of record CAXAJV010000008.1, read on the forward strand.
TCCCAACAACGATCATCTCGCCCCCGTTAACAATTATTGTTTTCAACAGTTTCCTTTATCCGAGGAAACGTTGCCCTTTTCCTCTTCGTTTACGCGCGGCGCCGTTTCCCTGTATCTTTCATCTGCTCTGAAAAGGCGAGCAGATGCGAGCAGATGCGAGCAGATTTAACGTCGACGGATATTAAAGGCACGAGGAATAAACGCTGAGCTCGCGTCCTGTCTCGTCCACTCGCAAACTGAAGCTCTCCTTTGACCAGAGCTTCTGTTCGTTCGACCGTGCGTCGCGACGCGAAAACGAACGTCCTCGACGCTAATTTCCATACCCCCAGCTCGTGCTCGCGACTTTTTATTGAATTTTTATGGAGGATAACCGCGAAAAGCGCGGCGAGCGAAATTATAATGCTCGCGCGACTTCCGCGAGCGAAGTTTCGCGATGCATTCTTATGGCGAGAGTGGGTTTCGATCGACGTTCTCTTCGATGCAATTTCTTTCCGCTTTTCTCTGCATTTCACTGTGGAGCGAGGAAATAGAATAGTTTGAAAACAGAGCGTACGAAGACTTAATTCGTTCGCTGCCAGACAAATTTAAAGCGTTTTGCCCTGAGCGACAAGATTTTATTTTAACAATTTCGTTGCTGAAGCGATTTTTGGACAGTTTCCGTTCAAATCTTTGGGATTCAATTGTTTTGTTTCTCGCGTATGCTTTGCTATTGTTGCAATAGTGCAAAGACTATAGTTATCAAGAAAAGGGTGCAGATTATTAGGACATAACTCCACATCATGCGCGATTAGCAGAGAATGTGTTAAACAATTTTATTTAGCTGAGTTTAGTAGATGAACTGTCGATTTTACATCGCTAAATAAAAGAAAAGAAACAAATATAAATTACAACAAAGTTTTAGACTTGTTTTAGAGTTTACAAGTAGCAGTCGAGGAACTGTGCTACAACTGACAACTTTTTTAAGTAAATTTCAAATAAAACACTTGAAATAGTAGAGAGTTGTTGGCAACTAAAGGACTAAATTGAAAAATAATTCGCAGTGCAAAGGGTTAATAGAAAGCGTAGGATTTGTAAACTAAATAACGCTAGTGCTTTTAAAAAATGGAGGGTGATTCTGTAGAGTATTTCGCGTGGAGCATGCAGAAATAAATAAAAATGGTAAACGTTCGAAGGACCATCTAAAATCATTGAATTTTACTATGTAAACGTGAATTGTTTCGGTTCACCCTGCCAACAATTCAACGCAGGGTTCCTTACAGGATATTTTGACATAAAATATAGCGAATCCTTCACCATTGGCAGAGAACAACGCGAATCTTCATTAATTGCACAAATGAGCCGTTTATTTTGAAAGTGGTCCAAGTACATTAAAAAAAAATTAAGCCAGCTATTTTAACCCTTTGCGCTTCGAGAGGCGACTCTCAGTCGCCATGTTGTTTCATACAGCAACTGGAGCGTTTCATGGACTGATTTTAAGTTTTGAAGTCCTACAAAAATGAATTTGGGAGGTGAAATTAGCTCGAGTGAAGATAAAATTGATTTTGAACTGTTGAAAACTGAGGTCGATTGCATTCATGTAGAAATTAGTGATGGAGAAAGTGATGTACTATCGAAAAAGTCATCGAGTGCAAAGGGTTAATATGTACATTTCTACGTTATCTTGGAATGGCAATATTTTAGCAATAATTTCTATTGCTAATGTCTCTCAGTAATAGAAAATTTCCATTTCAATAGAAAACTTCAGAGAAATATGCATTCTCAAAAAGCTGCGATGAAATAAGTTTTTCTTCGCGATGGCTAACCAATGCTGATGTCTCTTCAGAGGGGACATCCGAGTGCAGAGGGTTAATAATTGTTATTATTTTCAGAGAAATTATAATTTTAACTCTCTTAAATACACTTGAGGAGGAAATGCAAACTTTTAACCCTTTGCACTCGGATGTCCCCTCTGAAGGGAGACATCTATTCCACCGCAGCTTTTAGAGATTTCCATATTTCCCACAACTTTTCCATTGAAGTGAAAATTTTCGATTGTTGGGAGACGTTAGCAATAGAAATATTGCTATTTTAACAATATCTGTAGCTTCTGTTGCCAACGTCCAGGAGGAAGCACAGTGCAAAGGGTTAATAATCTCGATTTGAACACAAATAGACTTAGAAAACTTTCAGAAAAATTGCTAATGTGGCGATAAAAATAAATATTGATGCTGTTTTGTAATATTCGTCGCTGCACGCGATGGATGCAATTTTTCGAACGAACTCTGCTCTTTTTGCTGGATTCGAGATAGACCAGCGTCTCGCCATGGTTAATGCGAGGGTGCTCGGGGGTTACGCGTCGCGAGGGTGCGATGGAGAACCGTGAGGGGTGCTTGCGGGCTCTGTGGATAGGCTGCGGCTGCGTCAGCCCCTGCAAATGATTCGTTACATTATTCAAATGAAAATGTTCCTTTCGTTACGTTCTATGCAAGCTGGGACGTAATTTGTCGAGCTCCCCGTTAAAAGCATTCCGTCTTTTTGATGGCTGCAGAAACGGGGATACGAGCCTCTCGTGAAACGTTTCAGCGATGGTATGGAAAGGTTTGATTCGTTTAATAGCCCACTCGAAATTATTAGCGATTTTAACGAGATTAGAATAATTATTAATGTTATAGATCTCTCTTTGTGAACGTGTGTGCGAGTTTCGTATGATACCTTTTACGTACACGCACAATTTGATGTTTTTATTTATGTAAATTATAGCAGATGGAAGAAACTGAAACTATTTATTTAATTATCTTAATTTTATAGTGTTTGCACAGAGCTACATTTCTTTATTTCAATGTGAATTATTTTGAAGTGCATATGGTTTTTCTTTTTGATGTCTAGACGAAATATTAAATACAGTGTGTTGAGAATAACTGTCTACTGGTGTGGAGTAATAGTAACAGTTTATCGAAATGTTCTATTAGACTTGAATTGCCTGAAATAAGTGGTGTTTCTATCGTTGATGTCTCTCTATTTCCTCCATTTAAATTTAACACTTTGGGACCTACGAGCATCACGTGACGCCTTACATAGCTTTTGTACAGTGTTCTGTGAGCCATACAATGTCCTCTAGATTTAAAATTACCACAAATACAAAAATTACCGAAGAATTACCGAAAAAACAAAAATTGAACAATACTATCGAATGGATCACAGAAAACGATAATTAGACAAGAAACAAACGAGTCACGATTTTGTAAAACATGTGAAAACCCTTCAGGACATCGTACTCAGCTGTATCAACCCTTTGCACTTGGATGTCGTCTCCGAGGGAATTAATTGCAAAGGTTAAAAACTTATTCCACAGCAGCTTTTCGAAAAATGCATATTTCCTCAAAGTTTCCTATTGAAATGGAAACTTTCTATTGCTAGAAAATTTCTGGGTAATGATTTCTATTGCTAACTTTTGCCAGCGATAGAAAATTGAAGAAGCGTCGAGTGCAAAGGGTTAAAATCACCAGCGCTCAAAGTGTTCGTAGAAAACTTGAAGAATTTAAGAATTGTCGACGAAAAGACACAAGGAACAAGAACAGAAACGACGAAAGATGACAAAGATGGTCCTCTGGAATGCGATTGCGTTCACGCAGCGGACGCGTACGACGTAAACGCAGGGTTATCGACAGACATGATTACGAGCGCAGCTGATGCTTGGCGCACGTGTTCGTCCGCGTTGCAAATTGCCTGTTCTATTATTCAGTCTGACGTAAAAGCGCCGTAAAGTTCGTCGCGCGGTTAACCGCGCGTACAGTCAAGGGTCAACGATGGTGTACAGCCAGACGAAGGAATGGCGCGTGTCTGTTTCGTCGATTTCCGGCGATTTCGGCGACTCGCGAAGGGTGGTCGTTCGATTCGCGACTGATCGATCGCAGCTGATTTTCGCGCCACTCAAAATTGTCTTCTTCAGGGTTGATGGCTCAAGGGTTGATGACTGTGTCTGTAGACTGGCGTGTTCGAAGTAATTCAGACGCAGGGTGCAGAAGTCTTTAAAGTAGTTTTCTCGAGCTTTATTTTGTTATTTTTTAGGCGACTTCTCGATGGAAACTGAGATCTGTTAAGTTCAGCCACCGTCTTCTTAAGGAAGGGTGGCTGGTGACTTTGGTAGAGGATGTTTCTAGCTTTTTACCATATTTGGTAATGTAACGAGATTTCTGCTGGGTCTGATACCTGTATCCTTCAGAAATACCTGATTTATGGCGTCCGCATGTGCCATCGAGGTCGTTGGAGAAAGTTAATTATCGCATGCATGGAAAATATTAACCCTTTGCACTCGACAGGTGATTCTCAATCACCAATGTGGACCATTTTTGGAAAGTTTCGAGTGCAAAGGGTTAATCCTTTGCGTTCGACGACTTTTTCGGTTGGGTGTTCAATTTTTCGACAGTTTCAAAATCAAATTCATCTTCACTCGTGTTGATTTCACTTCTGAAATCAATTTTTGCAGAGGTTTAAAACAAAATTAATCGATGGAGAACTCTAGCTGCCGCATAAAGCGTCATGGCGACTGACAATCGCCTCTGAAGAGCAAAGGGTTAAAAGCTTGAAACGGTTCCTCAAAAATGGCTTGATTATCGCGCACACCATAAAGCATGCTAGCTATTTGTAGCGAAAGGCCTTATATTCGTTAACCCTTTCGATACAGATTACACATCGTGTGTGCAATGATATTGAATTGAAATTATGAGTCAGTGCGGAAATAATAGGCGTCGAAATAAGACTGGTTTAAAAACAAAGGTATCTTAGAAGTGTATAAACAGAAAATTTGTTATCGATTTCAATTCAGTCCCCAAAACGAGTAACTCAAAGCCAGAACCATCAGCAATACAAAAAATAAGCTTTCAGCTTCTGTGGTTGGTCTACAAAAAAATGAGCCATCTCGAACGGATTAACCCTTTACACTCTCAGCTAAAATATCAATATTTCAACAATAGTTCCTGTTGCTAGTCTGTCTCAGCTATAGAAAGTTGCAATTTCGATAGAAAACTTGAAAGAAACATGCATTCCTCAAAAATCTGCGATGAAACAAGCTTCCTCTTGTGATCACTGATCAATGCTGATGTCCTCTCAGAAGACACATCCAAGTGCAAAGGGTTAAACGTTCTTTCTCAGCGAATCGCAATCGTCGAATCTATAATTTCAATTCAGTTCCCAAAACGAGTAACCCAAAGTCAGAACCATCAGCAATACAAAAAATAAGTTTTCAGCTTCTGTGGTTGGTCTACAAAAAAATGAACCATCTCGAACGGATTAACCCTTTACACTCACAGCTAAAATATCAATATTTCAACAATAGTTCCTGTTGCTAGTCTCTCTCAGCTATAGAAAGTTGCAATTTCGATAGAAAACTTGAAAGAAACATGCATTCCTCAAAAATCTGCGATGAAACAAGCTTCTTCTCGTGATCACTGATCAATGCTGATGTCCTCTCGGAGGACACATCCAAGTGCAAAGGGTTAAACGTTCTTTCTCAGCGAATCGCAATCGTCGAATCTATAATCACCCAAATTCGACTCTATCAGAACCTCTCATCCGTACAGTTCTGCTCAAAATCCGTCGCGGATCCATCGCGGACTCGACTCGAGCGTAATTAGGCGTCGTCGCTAATCTCGCGGGTTCGTCGCTGGATTATTCATGCGCTCGATGAAAGCGTCGTGAAGTTCGTCGAACCGCGGGCAAAGTAGAGGCCGCCATCCAGAAATGACGGAGATGCCAATGCTGCGACGTCCGATAGTTTACACGGCACTTTGAACCCTGCAACTGGCAACTTCTTACGACGCCGCTCGATCCTTAATTGCTGTCGCGAGACTTATCTCGCCGCGAGTAGTTCAGGGTCGTTTCGAATTTACGATAACGAGCGAATTCTATTTGTATAACGCACACGGTGCCTCCGCGCGTTTCCTACGTTCCCATCCTCGCGTTTCTACTTCGTCTGTCAACGTGAACGCGTTGACGACCGGGTACTTAACCCTTTGCACTCGATGACTTTTTCGGTCGCAGATCATTTTTTCTATTACTAATTATCCCTTATCATTTAATCCATTACTAATCTAATTTTTCAACAGTTGATAATCAATTTCATCTTCACTCGAGCTAGTTTCACCTTCCAAATTCATTTTTGTGGGGCTTCAAAACTTAAAATCGTGAAAAACTCGAGTTGCTGCACGAAACTCCATGGCGACTGAGAGTCGCCTTTCGATATTTATCGATACTGTTGCCAACTCTGCTGTTTCGAGCGTTTTATTTGAAATTTAGTTCCAAGCACTGTCCTTCGACTGCTGTAAATAATTTTCTTCGCTAATTATATTAAATATAGCTCTCGCACGTTGTTGTGGAATTAATGGAATTAATTGCGGTATAAATGTCTCGTTTATGGAATTTGCATTTGCCTTGTTTTTTATTTCGAGTCTTATGTCGAGTCCTCATCCTTTCATGCAGGATCGAGTATGTAATAGACTTTTAACTCAAATGACATTGTCAGACCACTGCATGGATTTACGACACGGACTCTCGACCGTACTTACTACTATAGCATCGTCGAGTTACGATGCTATATGATCGACGTATGTCATCGTTTTTTTTTTTAGTTGTACGTTTATTACGTACTACAGAAATTGTTAGTTCAAGTTGACAATTAGAGATCGATCGTATACTCGTTTGATGGCTTTCGTTCGTTCCTCGAGTATCAATCCTCAGCAATTGTCAGTAATGTATTATGTGCTTGTCTACTCGTATGCGAACAGATTCTAGCGTGTCTCTATAAATGAATCACTTTTTTGAGAACTTTGGTCGTCGCTGGCGCATTTGTACTAATTTCACAAAGTTATAGTTGCACGTACAGGCAAGCAGGCTTTTCGTTCGAAGTCCTTGAATACCTGAAAGGTCGATAAATACGAATAATTGGATCTGCGTGGATTATTTAATAAGTTGAAAAAATAGATATAGAAAATAAATATAGAATATATAATAAGTATAGAAAAAGTAGATATAGATATAGAAATAGATATAGAAAAATAGATGCTCGAAGGGACAGTCGAATCGAATATAAGATAATAATAAGAAAGCACATGTTAATATATGCAGTATTAGAAAAAAGCTATTCATAGCTTTACTGAGTAAAAAAGCTTAGAGAACATAGGTCGAAACGTAAACCAATGTCGTTTGCTTTCATTAATATGCAGAATTATTTAGCTCTTTGCACTCGCATGTCTCCTCTGAGGAAATGGCAATATTTAGCAATAGTTTCTAACGCTAACGATTTTCAGTAATGAAAAATTTCCGTTTCGATAGAAAATTTGAGGGAAATATGCATTTCTCAAAAAGCTGCGGTGGAATAAGTTTAATCGCTAATCGATTCTGATGTCCCCTCAGAGGAGACATCGTGGAACTTGTTCCTTGAGATTTTCTATCGAAATGGAAGTTTTCTATTGCTGGTAGCTAACGTCCAGAAATGCATCGAGTGCAAAGGGTTAAAATAATATCGCATATAAATATTCCTATATCAAATGAAACGTATTAATAAATAAGTCAATTACCTTTGTCTTCTACGATGTGAAATAGGATAATTTCGTCGCTCCTACTGTCGTTTACTTTTCTTGGTATAATTTTTCCGGTAGAAATTAATAAATAGAATCAAATTAATCGTCAGGTTGACGTTCATCATACCCGATAGCAATTTAACGCCAGTACAGTCAGTAGTAAAGGATTGCATCTGATGTAATATTAAAAATATAAATTGCCCCTGTTTACAAAAAACATTTCATTTAGTACTTTCTCTGAAGACAGGTTAAAGATAGGTATTTAATACAGCGGAGTCAGCATTAATTTTTTCTCGCATAAATCATGTCAGAGGTATAATTACGAATGACTTTTTAATAGTGATTAATGTTCATCATTGTCGTAAATAAAACGATTGTATTAAAAACGCTCAGAAGGTAAGGCAATACTTAATAAATGGTAATTAAATAATTATGATCGATTAGGCACTTTAAATTATCGAGACGTTTCGTTGCTTCGATGAACTTAAAGAGAACGCCAAATCTCTGCGTCGTAGACGCGAAACACCCTAATTTCTGACACCCCATAGCACCCATCGCATCTTCCTTTTTCGTACGATCATCAGGCGATTTTGTCAAGTGTTCGTCACTTCATCTTTCTTTTCCAAGGAACACTTTCGAATCTAGATATTTGCAATAAAGTAATTATCATCGCCACTAAATTAACTTTTGTCTGTACTCGCGCACCCATGGCACCCACAGCACTCTACTGCTTCTATAAACGCATTCTTCATGATCGCCAATCGATTTCTCGAATAGATAAGCTAAAAAACATCGTATCAGTCCACAGATTTCACAATCGTTGGATGTAAAAAACCTAATCAATCTTACGTTTGAAAAATGGAAACATTGATTATTCGTATTAGGGGTAGTTTCTAGTTTTTTGATCAAATAATATGTAAGGAAAACTAATGCGTCCAACAAGTCATAGACGAACGTAATTTGGTACAGGAATTATCGTCGATGGAAAAAAAACCCAAAAATCGTGAAAACCCGGATTTTAATGTTAGACAAATTTGAACAAAAACCCAGTCGATCGATTTGCAAGTTCCTCGATAGAAATCATCAGAGTTTGACAATTACAGAGATATTAGAGATAAACTGTTGTGTCAGTATAATGCATATACTCGCAAGACTAAATTAGCAGAAGCAGTAATAACAATAATTAACCTATTCAAAACGAGTTACACCGTCGTGTGTGTTATAATTTCCGGAAGCAAAACGACACAACATGCTATATATGTTTTGAAACTGAAATTGAATTATCTGTCATTAATAAAACAGTAGTCACGAGGACAAGATACATAACGATGTATTATCAATATTAACCTTTTGCACTCGATAATTTATTCGATCGAGCGAAGTAGCTACTCTACATAACTTTACGCATATGTGACAAGTGTCTCACGAGCAACATAAAATGATTTTCCACATAAATTAATTCATGGAAACGTTATATTTGAATATTTGATGAATTTTTTTGTCAGTGGTGTTTTGCTTGGTTCATCGCAAGGTGTCCATTTTGAATTATTAAAGTCTTGTGGGACATCACTGTCACTTTCGAATTCGCTGTCTGTTACTCCAGTTTTCCGCTTTCTTGCACTTAATACTATGTCACCATCTCCATCGCTGCTTTCGTTTTTTCTATCGCTAACTTCTTCATGAACACGATCGACCTCGTTTCTCAACAGTTCGAAATCAAATTCATCTTCTCTCGAGCTAATTTCGCTTCTGAAATCTATTTTTCTAGCGCTTCAAAGCTTGAGATCAGTCGATGGGAAGCTCGAGTTGTCGCGTAACATAAAAACGATTAAAAATAATGACAGAGAATTCCAGAGAATGAAGATTTAATGAAGTAAGTTGTTAGTACGAACAATCTTATCTCGTTGTCAAAAATGGTCTCTAAAAAAATTGCTCGCCTTAAAAGAAGGCGTTTGGTTGATCCAGAGACAAGGTCGATCCATTTATTAGGAATAGTCACTCGCAATTGCCTCTTTAATTACGTACACACGCGAACGAGAAGGAAATCTGTGCCAGACTCGCCTGCACCAAATAATTACCCTAACTTCCTGCTGTAATTCGTAGATTTTACTTACGATTTGCATAATGGTGATGAACGGTTTCACCGGGTTCAACAGCTTCTGCATCGATGGGCCAAAAGACGCGAGCAGGTAATAAGTGTACATAATCACGTGTATCCCACAATTGACCACAACGACCATCATGACCATCGCGTGCGGTTGATACTTGACGATGAACCAATTTATAAGGACCGTCGAGATGTGATGGTACAAGTGCAGGAACGACACCTGACGTTGCTTCTTCCTCAGAACGAACACGATCGTCTCGATGTAATCGACGAGTTTCAACAACAGCAGATACCACATCATCGCGATTATCTGGAATTGCGATTCATTTTGCGATGAACTGTCGCGAGTATGAACTCGAGGAAAATCGAACGCGATCAAGGGTGGAAGATGGACGCCGTTCGTTGCGGAGGACGTCCATTGCTTGGAGCGCCTTCACTCGTTCGATGCAGGCAAACTACAACTGTGCCAAATTCTCTTTTCTTAACTCTTTGTGCTCGGTATTTTCTGTTAGAAATGGAAACTATTATTTAGAAATTGTGTAGGAATTATAGTTTCTATTGCTAACGTCTGTCAGCGATAGAAACTATTGTTTCTACGCAATTTCTGAATAGTAGCTTCTATTGCTAGTGTCCAGAAAGGTGTCAAGTTTTCTATTAAAATGGAAATTTTATCATTTTTATTATTATATAGAAACTGTTATGTAAAAATTGTGTAGAAACTATAGTTTCTATTGCTAACGTCTGTCAGCGATAGAAACTATCGTTTCTACGCAAGTTCTGAATAGTAGTTTCTATTGCTAGTGTCCAGAAAGGTGTCAAGTTTTCTATTAAAATGGAAATTTTATTATTTGTATTATCATTTCTATTGTTACGTAGAAATTGTGTAGAAACTATAGTTTCTATTGCTAACGTCTGTCAGCGATAGAAACTATTGTTTCTACGCAATTTCTGAATAGTAGCTTCTATTGCTAGTGTCCAGAAAGGTGTCAAGTTTTCTATTAAAATGGAAATTTTATCATTTTTATTATTATATAGAAACTGTTATGTAGAAATTGTGTAGAAACTATAGTTTCTATTGCTAACGTCTGTCAGCGATAGAAACTATTGTTTCTACGCAATTTCTGAATAGTAGTTTCTATTGCTAGTGTCCAGAAAGGTGTCAAGTTTTCTATTAAAATGGAAATTTTATCATTTTTATTATTATATAGAAACTGTTATGTAGAAATTGTGTAGAAACTATAGTTTCTATTGCTAACGTCTGTCAGCGATAGAAACTATTGTTTCTACGCAATTTCTGAATAGTAGTTTCTATTGCTAGTGTCCAGAAAGGTGTCGTTTTCTATTAAAATGGAAATTTTATCATTTTTATTATTATATAGAAACTGTTATGTAGAAATTGTGTAGAAACTACAGTTTCTATTGCTAACGTCTGTCAGCGATAGAAACTATTGTTTCTACGCAATTTCTGAATAGTAGTTTCTATTGCTAGTGTCCAGAAAGGTGTCAAGTTTTCTATTAAAATGAAAATTTTATCATTTTTATTATTATATAGAAACTGTTATGTAGAAATTGTGTAGAAACTATAGTTTCTATAGCTAACGTCTGTCAGCGATAGAAACTATTGTTTCTACGCAATTTCTGAATAGTAGCTTCTATTGCTAGTGTCCAGAAAGGTGTCAAGTTTTCTATTAAAATGGAAATTTTATTATTTTTATTATTATGTAGAAATTGTGTAGAAACTATAGTTTCTATTGCTAACGTCTGTCAGCGATAGAAACTATTGTTTCTACGCAATTTCTGAATAGTAGCTTCTATTGCTAGTGTCCAGAAAGGTGTCAAGTTTTCTATTAAAATGGAAATTTTATTATTTTTATTATCATTTCTATTGTTACGTAGAAATTGTGTAAAAACTATAGTTTCTATTGCTAACATCTGTCAGCGATAGAAACTATAATTTCAACACAATTTCCACGTAACAATAGAAATGATAACACAAATAATAAAATTTCCATTTCAACAGAAAACTTGCGGAGGAGCGCACGCTTCTCAAAAAGTAGTGCCGCGAAACCAATCGATTCCTGTGTCCCCTGAAATTGCCACATCCGAGGGGTGAACAATACCTTGTCGTTCCTAGGCGTCCTCGCGAAGTCCGCTGAGATGCAGTACCACGAGTTGATCTCGAACCAACCAGCGGCCACCGTGTGGTATATCACGAGCGCGTTGGCCGCAATTTGAAAGCTGTTGTAGAACTTTATGAACGTGCTGAGGCCGTACGCGGGCCTGTTTTTCATGTACCTGGGCCCCAATCGTAGAACAATGTACAAGTACATCGACGAGAGCAGGACAATGATCAGAGGGTTGTCGATGAGGCTCCAATCCTTCGTTCGAGGATCTGCAAAATTCCCCATTGGACGCCATTTTATCGTTTCGTCCCATGGCGATTTTAATTAACACTCGTCGCACTCACCGGCTACATCTGTGTTCAGATAGTGGTATATCCGCGTAACTGCCATGTTCCCGCTTTTTCAACGTCGACTTGACAACGCGTCTACGCGCACTGTAGCTCTCTCGACGACAGAAACGCGATGACCAGTTACTCGCGTAATATATATATATATACGTATCGACCGATCGGAAGGTCGCGGATCGAGAGAATCGATACGGACCTGGCGGCAATTTCTGCTGGTCAATTTCGTATTGGTCGAAAGCTCCTCGATCGCGTCCAGGATCGTCCCTACCTTCGACCAGCAATCAGCGTCGACTCGTCCCTCCTTCGCTCGTTTCACTCGCCGGTTTTTGTCCTCCTTGGTTTTTAACTAATCGCTGATGCGAAGGTGAAATGCAAATAGATGTTGAAACGCACTGGTTCCGTGCGGTTGAAAGTAGGAAAGAGCGGAACTACGCGAACGCGGCTAACCATACTGATCGCGTCAAGCATCGCGAAGTTATCGTAACGACGGGACAGGAGTTTCTTATCCAAGTTCGATGCAATAATGGGTTATTACACATTTATATATATATTTTTTTAAATATGTGAATTTAAAAAACGCTTGCTTTGCATGTTTGTTTAGCAGTTTCTTGCCGTTCAGATAATTCGCTTTTTTGACTGAAAATTGATGGTCACGTGATATTTAACTGTCTATTAGTTATTATTAATCCACTAGTTATTAGCATATTCAGAGTACAGTCTTCTATAACACGATTATTGTGAGTAAATAATAAGTAAAAGAAAAGTCGACGCTTCGAACGTATCCGATTTTCTTGCCACCCATCGCTTTATTTCAGTTCGATCAATTAAAATCGTTTTCGTAAAATCACCGAAATTAATTCAACACTTTATTTCTTTATCTCTTTTCCTGAAATTATTACAAATAACGAGCTACTCTTTTTCGGTACGTTTCGATTATCAAGCTGCCGTACTTGCAAGCAAATTATTTAATTAATTATTGTATATTAATTAGTCGCACTTACAATTTTTTATCGAGTCTGTGATGCCATAATCAGTCAACTAGCGTGATCTCGTTTCTCCTTATATAGCAGAAATTTTTCTGAGAACAGTAATGCATTCGTAGCAACTGCATAATCAGGAAACTTCGTAACACATAATTGAACTATGCAGATAAGCTGCGCACATAAAATGGCGACTTTTTTTATTTCAAGTTCGTAGATGACGATATTGCAGGTCAGAATTTGTTCATCCAGTATTTCTGATAATTTTTACTATCAACTATCAACTATACTACTCCACATAACTTTGCGTATATGTGACAAGTGTCTCACGAGCAGCTTAAAATGATTTTACATATCAATTAATTCACGGAATCGTTGTATTTGAATATTTGATCTATTCTGTTTTTATTTTGCCGAATACCAATTTCTTAAAACTTGTTTTCCGTTGTAATAAAAAAAAATTGAATTAGGTTTCAAAAAATTAACAAGACGCTGGTATATTTTTATAATTAAGAGAAACGTGGTTTTATTAACCTATTCGAGACGAGTAACACATCGTGTGTGTTGTGATTTTCCAAGGCAAAACAACACACAACGCACCGTGTGTGTTTTCAAACTGAACTTGAATTATCAGTCATTAGTAAAAGAGTAATCGTGAGGATATTAGTATTAAAAATAATATAAGAAATATAAGGATAATATGAGAATAATTAAAAATAATAATAAGGTGAGAAATTGTTACAGCAAACAATTTTCTTGTTAAAAATAATTAATACAAACGAGAAAAAGATTTCGCTCTCGAGAATGGTCTCCAAAAAAAATGTCACGTCTCGAATGGCTTACGTATTAATTCCTTCGTTATCGCTATGTTGCATATCGCTAACGCAGCATCTTCCAAACAAACTCTCCACGTGTCGAACTAATTCAACATTATATCATTGCACAACATATCGCTACACAGCGATTCAAAAGTTTCTCCAATTCTCAAACCGTGTTCCCAGAGAATTTTCATAACGAAGGAGAGGCTGGAACGAATTAGCACTCCACTTGTGTACAGCGTCGAAAACGAGCGTCGAATCGATCGGTAATCAGGCGACATTGAATTTCAATCGGGAAAAGGAAGGCCAAGCAACGCGAAGAGGCCGTTATCGCCGCGTTTTTCTATTTTTTGTGAGCCAGAAAGGGAAAGAAAAGGACGCGACGCAGGATTTCGGGTGGGCGCAGCCCAGTCCTTGGTGGATACAGAAACGGGACAATACGGGGGATTCCCGTGGGCGAGTCGTGGCCGTTAGTAGTTAATCGAATATCGACTAGGTCGAACAAGTGGAATCTCACGTGATTATCGGGTGAGTTGCTATCGATAAGGGTCACCCTATTCCACAGTACATTCGTTTTCTGCCACGGTTCCAATTTCTGCTTCAGCTTGACCTTTCAGCGCTTAATCGCTCTGATTTTCCTTTTCGTTGCCTCGAATTACCGCGTCTCCTGTTTTTCGATCGATAACTGCTGCGTCGCGTTCGTGAATTGTTCTTGTGCTTATTATTCCGCAAGTGTTGCTGTTCGAATCAGTTTGTTCTAGAAAAGTTATTAATGCCGTGTTGTCCGCACGCGAAATCGGGATTCTTTGGTCTGGCGAGGGTGGAACTCGTTCAGATCCTTTCGCTGAGGGTTGAAAATTAATTTCATCGTCGCTCGAGCTAACTTCACTTTTGAAATTCGTTTTTACAGGGCTTCGAAAGTTCGAATCAGTCGACGTAGAACTCGAGTTGCAGTATGAAACGTAATGGCGACTGAGAGTTGCCTCTTGAGCGCAAAGGTTTAACAGAGTGTCAGCGTAGTCGCGTGAAATTATTCGAAGGCTCTCAAGTACAACTAAAATAATTCGAGGCGAACTAAAGAATAGGAATTAGTTCTATTAACCCTTTTGTTACGACAGACTTGTTCACGAATGCGCTATCCCAACACTTCTAACGCATTCCTAACGCAGATGTACTTCAGTTAAAGAAATAACAGACGTATTGTGCTCTATCAACGTTGCAATCAAATGCAAAATTTAACGAGTAACTAAAGTCAACGTCACTGCACAGCGAATGTCAAAGCTTGGGTGACTATAGTCATCATCAATGCACAACGAGCATCAAACATTGGGTGACTATAATCCCCATCAAGTGCACAGAAAGCATCAAACATAGGGTGACTATAGTCACCATAAATGCACAGCAAGCATCAAACATTGGGTGACTATAGTCACCATAAGTGCACAACGAGTGTCAAAGGTTGGGTGACTATAGTCATCATCAGTGTACAACGAGCATCAAACATTGGGTGACTATAGTCACCATAAGTACACAGCGAGCGTCAAAGGTTGGGTGATTATAGTCACCCTTAATAGCAAAAAGGTTAATTTGTATTTCGACAAGATTAACGGAACGATTTAATTGCTCGAAGCTGAACTCAGCAACGTGTCGTTTACGCGGAAAAAAAGCTGGTCTAGTTTGCCGCTTCAAGGGCTGCCTATAAGCGCCGGAAGTTTAACAGGTCTCTAAGTGAATTCAAATATGTACTTTGCATAAACCAGAAAGTACTTCAGCATGGCAGGTGGATAGTTCGTGTGTCAGCGAGTAATGGTACGTTTTCGAGTATCAAGATGGGGTGTGCCAGTACACTTCGCGACAAGGAGGAACTCTTAATCCTTGCGCCACATTTCGTCGATAAGAATCCAACGTTTAAGAAGAGACTTATATACTCGATTATAAAACTAGAATCGTGATTATACAATCGTCTCCGTTTCGTTTCCAATTCCTCTGCCTGTTCGTCATCTCGAATCGTTCCATTTGAAAATGTCTTCCTCAAAGCGTACGTTTGCGAGTACCAAGATGGGGTGCGCAGTGCATTCTGCGACGAGGAGGAAGTCTTAATTCTTATGGCACATTTTGTCGATGGGAGTTCAACATTTAAGAAGAGGTTGTCGTACGCAACAACCCTCTCATATCGATTATGAAACTAGAATCGTAATTATATAATTATATAGTACCAAGATGGGGTGTGCAGTGCATTCCGCGACGAGGAGGAACTCTTAATCCTTTCACCATATTTTGTCGATAGGAATCCAACATTTAAGAAAAGATTCTCACACGCAACAACCCTCTCATATCGATTATAAAACTAGAATCGTAATTATATAATTATATAGTACCAAAATGGGGTGTGCAGTGCATTCCGCGACGAGGAGGAACTCTTAATCCTTTCACCATATTTTGTCGATAGGAATCCAACATTTAAGAAAAGATTCTCATACGCAACAACCCTCTCATATCGATTATGAAACTAGAATCGTAATTATATAATTATATAGTACCCAGATGGGGTGTGCAGTACATTCCGCGACGAAGAGGAAGTCTTAATCCTCGTGACACATTTTGTCGATAGAAGTCCAACATTTAAGAAATGATTCTTATACGCAACAACCCTCTCATATCGATTATAAAACTAGATTCAATTCCTCTGCCTGTTCGTCATCTCGAATCGTTCCATTTGAGAATGTCTTCCTCAAAGCGTACGTTTTCGAGTACCAAGATGGGGTGTGCAGTGCATTTCACGACGAGGAGGAACTCTTAATCCTTTCACCATATTTTGTCGATAGGAATCCAACATTTAAGAAAAGATTCTCACACGCAACAACCCCCTCATATCGATTATAAAACTAGAATCGTGATTATACAATCGTTTCCGCCTCGTTTCCAATTCCACCACTCATCCGTTATCCCAAATCGTTGCGTTTAAAAATGTCCTCCGCGAAGCGTGCCCTGATCGCCCTTCGATGACGCGTCCTCCACCCTCGCGTTATCTTGAAAACGCCCTTCGCCTGGGCTTGGAAACGGGTTCAGCAGCTGGTGTCGCGATCGCGCGCGACAAAGCGCAGGTGGTGCTCTGCACTCGCTTGCGAGGACGCGGCGGTCAACGGTTTCCTGCCGATGGCGACGTGTGCACATGCACGTGTGCATCGATGCCTGCCCCGCCAGTTTTAAGGAGAGAGAAAAGCGAGGTCAGGTCGATTGTTAGCTCGCGGGACCTTGACTCAGTGCCCGTAAGCTGGCAAGGCGCATGTGTGGTGTACTACGGCCCCGTAACCCCCTTCCCGCCCCCCTTTCGACCCGTTTCAACCCCTTCGCCGGCGCCAACCGGCGAGGGACACCCCACCCACCCTCATCTCCCACGATACGCTACTATCGTTACTACTGCTCCACGTTTCTCGCCCCTCGCCGCCCTCTCCGCCTCTTCCAGCAGCCGCAACCACCCACCACCCCTTTCCACTTACGTGTACGGCTCGATTTTGCTACGCAACCGGTTAATGAACACGTCACACGGCAGGGTGCAAGGCACCGAGCGGTGGGCGCGCGAGCGTGCGCGCACCCATCGAGCGGATCGCGAGATGGGGTGGGAGCGTGGAATTTCGCAGCTGGAAAAGGACGCAAGGGTCGCGCGGAGGGTGTTCAATTAAAATTTCGGCGGGGTTGCTTGGGACTCGAGCGTTCGTCGATAACGCCGGGGATGAATAAAATATTCGCCAGGCTACGTGGCGGGAATTGTTTTCAGGGAGATCGCGCGCGAACCGAAGCCAGGGTTGTGAACTGGGCCGACTTGGACGGGTATTTTCTGATCTACTTCGTCGTCGCTGTTGTCGCGCGTGTGTGGATGTACGTGGGTTGTTTGGGTGCATTAGCATCTTTTGATGATCGAGTTATCTTGCATTCTTTTGTCTTGACGTTGGTGATTAAAAGTTATCGAGCTTTGGGTTGTTTCAGAGCAGCAACCATCGTCTTCTTCGAGTCGTGGTGGTCTGCTAATTTATTACTAGAATGATTGTAATATATAATATGTATTTTTATATCGATCGAACCGTTTTAATGTATGTGTATTGTTAGCGATCTTTTGGTGAACGACTTGTCTTCCATTCTTTTGTCTTCGCGTAGGTAATTAAAAGTTATCGAGCTTTGGGTTGTTTCAAAGCAGCAACCATCGTCTTCTTCGAGCCTTGGTACTCTGTTACTTATTCTTAGAGCCATTGTAATAACCCCATAATAAATAATGTATATATCGCTCGAACCATTTTAAATAACAAAATCTACATTTTTAACACAGATGATACGAATTCGATGATTGAGAAGTTTTATACAAATTGGAGTCAGCAGGTCAATCGGTCATGCTTGTTTCACGTCTCGCAAAAAAACAGCGATATCAGCTAGCATGTTTATAATGATTCCGTGCAGCTTTGCCGCGTGATGTACTAAAGTACAAGCAGAAGAAAATGATTTGCGTTCGTCAGGATTCTCGAAGAAGTAGACGAGTGTAGACGTATGCATTTAGAAAATAATTGCGTCAGGATGAAAGTCTATTCGATTCTTGCGTCCTCTATAAATAATCCGCAATCGTTGGACGCCAGATCGAGCGGCTCTCGAGGTTCGAATCGTGCTCGTTCGCGGAGAAGCGAAATTACGAGCGCAAGCTCGGAGCCGAACGCAGCGCGGATCAATCGGATGCAGATCGTCGAAGGCATTATGCCGTTGAATAATGATCTCTCGAAATACATTCAGCCGTCCCTCTTCGACGCTCTTATTTGCATGGAAGACCAGCGTACGTATTAATGAAAAGCTGAGTCCCGCGGAAACGAGACGCTTGCCTTTTCCTCCGCTCTCGCCGCGGGTACACCCCGCCAGAGCCTGTTCAAATTTAATATTCAACGCTCCCTTTAATCACGCGATCGTCACGATACGTTACGACACTTAAATATTATATAATGCGTGAGACCTTGTCACGCGTTTCGAAACGTTAGACTCGATCGTTTGTTAGACGTTTATAAATAAACGGAGAATAACTTGGAGCGAGATGTTTCGAAAGATACGTATATATGTCCAAGCGTGTATGTAACTATTGCAAAAGACTGCATTTTATTTACCAAATACTCTTGACAATCTCTGGAATAACTGCAAAGCAATGGTTACCAAGTAGAATGAAATATTCTTATTAATTGTCGCAGTTTCTCCTTTTCTAATTAAAACAGACAATTCGAGGCGGTTCTCCAACGCTCGCGACTAGAGGGATAGCAACCTTCAAACACACAGGTTGCCGCGAGCACTCGTTTCCGCCTCAATTTCCATATAACAGAATTGCTAGTCTGTTCGTAACGTCTGAAGCGCGACTCCGCCATTTTGGTACCAATGAGTCCGCTAGCAGGCTCAGGGCGAAACGTTCTTCCCCTCTCTTTTCCTCCTATCTCTTCCCTTATACGGATACACGAAGCAACGTGCTTCAGATTCTTCGAAAGATTTACTCTTTTTGATTCATGGAGGCCATTGGTATCCAGCACTCAGTTTGACGATAGCCGCGAGAACCATCGATGATCGACACGTCAATATACATAGAATAGGTAGAAATTGTGGAAGATGACGCCTTCCAGAGAAGCTGCAGGGCCTAACAAGGCGCAATGTCCATCGTGCATCGATACTCGTTCGTTTTTTCAACGTTTTTGGGGCAGCATGCTCAAGTAATCAGTCATTAATGCGAAACCATATAGTACAAAATAGTTTTACTGCCTTCGACTGGGTATGCGTAGAAACTTAAGACGACAGGATGTTTGGAAGGGCATGCGATTTAGTTCGAGACGTCGAGGTACGAAAAGAAAGTGTTCTCTGAATGAACGCAGTATAAAGCACACAAAAATAATTGTATTCGTAACACAAAGCATGCACGTATCGCGCGCGCAAATCGCTAAACAAAAAACTCGCCACGGGCGATTCGTACAAAATTAGCGGTGCGTTCAACGCGTTGAAATAACTCGAATTAAAAACTGTCGGTGGTCCCGAAGAGGTTCAGCAAAATTGACCAATAACAGTTGCGATACGCGAGCGCAGTCCAATTTTCGAGCGCGTTACAGACAGCCAGCGTCGGACAGCGCGGAGGCTTAACAAACGCTGGCTAGGAGGAACGGGAAATGGCGCTGGCGCGCGTTTTCACAGGCGTTTTTCACCGTTTTCAGCGGCTCGGTATGCATAACCTATTTTCCCGCGTTTCCATGCCACCGAGCCACGTGAACCGAATAACGAAAGCTATCGAGCCCCGAGCGGGGCTGAATCTCTCAGCCGATGTAGCTCGATCCACCCCCGCGACGCCACCCCGATTCCTCCCCAACGCGTTACGTAACGCGGCTCTCGTTTAACCTTTATCCCAGCGTTCGAACGGGAATCACTGCGGCCGAATGGAGACCGTGCAACCAGGCTGCTTCGCTCGTCTAACGACACCCCGGAGAGCGATCCTTGAGCGTGCCAACAATAAGTAGCCTTCTAGAAGGCTGTTAGAGGCGATGGCTGATTAAAGATTTTCGCGTGCCTACGACTTCTTTGCTTTTCTAAAACTGCCTCTCTTCGAGAATACATTATTGCAACTGTTTTATTGCTCGTTGGTTGTAAAAAGAGTTGAATGAGTGGTTGTAGTGTAGCTTTAATTTTGAAGTGATCAGCGTCTAAGATTTATTATCTTTGCTTTTTTTCTTTCTTTATTTGAATATATTATAGTAACTGCTTTAACTTGTTAGTTATAAAAAGAATTAAATGAGTGATTGTAGTATAGTTTTAATTTTGAAGTGATCAGCGTCTAAGATTTATTATCTTTGCTTTTTTTCTTTCTTTATTTGAATATATTATAGTAACTGCTTTAACTCGTTAGTTATAAAAAGAATTAAATGAGTGATTGTAGTATAGTTTTAATTTTGAAGTGATCAGCGTCTAAGATTTATTATCTTTGCTTTTTTTCTTTCTTTATTTGAATATATTATAGTAACTGCTTTAACTTGTTAGTTGTAAAAAGAGTTGAATGAGTGGTTGTAGTATAGTTTTAATTTTGAAGTAATCAGCATCTAAGATCTATTATCTTTTTTGTCTTCTTTGCTTTTTTCCTTTCCTTATTGAAGCATATCGTAACTGTTTTAACTCGTTAGTTGTAAAAAAAGGTCGACAGAGTGGCTACAGTGTAGCTTTCGAAGTGATCAGCATCTTAGATTTATTATCTTCGATTATAAATAAACTTAACTTTTCAATTTCTACAATACATTATGCAACAATCGGTTTGGTCATTCAGTGAAGTTCCGCCATCGTGAAAGTCAACAGATTCCTCCTCTGGTCGCCCAGTTGGGTCTGGCGAGAAGCTCGAGGAATGGCGAGGTTTGTTCTACCTCGACGCCATTACCTAATACGACGGATCCATTAGCCGGCGAATCGTGTCAGTCGATTCTTTCGGTCGGTTTTTGTCGCGGTCGTATCCGACCTCGCGGATGGTCGAGCGGAGGGTGCGCGCGGAGCGATGGGTGGTAAGGAACGATGCAATCGATGCACAAGGGTAGGACGTGGCCGCGACACTTGGCCTTTGCGTCGCTCGACGACGCTCGACGACGCTCGACGACGCTCGAAGCCATGGCAGCCGGGGAGAAAAATGGCCACCCTGCGCCACCCATCGGAGCTTCTTCCTCGTGAAAAGTGCTCGAGGAGAGAGGCTGAAGGGGGATATCGAGTTAGCGAAGGACGTGTCTGTCCTTGAGAGAATCGGCCAACCTCGAACTTCTTTTTAAGTTTGGGACGCGCCTTTCCTCGCTGCTCGCGTGCACGCGCGGGGTTTGGCTTCGAGACGAATGCGTCAGCGTGGTGAATTACGAAACGACGAATTAGAGGAACGAGGGAGTTCGAGGAAATTGATGCAATGATTACTGCGCGTGTGTTTCGATGTAATTTTTGTATTCGCGAAACTCGATTGACCCACTGGCCAGCATGTTCGCAGGCCTTGGAACATGGGGACAGTTGAACGCAATATTTTAAACTGATCTTAATTATTTTATTAATCAGAAGTACTGCGTTAACCCTTTGCATTTCAAAGGGTTAACGCAGTTTGATTTTTCTTGCCAAAAGTACTCGCGGTTAAAGGGTTAATCGGGCAATCGAGAAAATGGAACGACAGAGCTGTTGGCTGTTGGCTGGCCCCGCGAACGGCCACGAAGCAAACGCCGTTCGAAAACGAATCGTTCGAGGCAGTGTCGAGTTCATTAGCGCGCGTGTAATTCGTGGAAAGACGCGAACTAGGTCTGCTCGTTATTGGACACGTTCGCGGTTGGATTCCGTGATAGGGGAAGCCGGAGGGCGGAATCGCGGGATTCAAATTGTATTCCGCGGGGAGCACGCGTTTCATTTTAAACCGACGTGTATTTTCCCCTGAGATTGCCGCGATCTTTTGCACATTACCCGCAAAAAGGACCCGTGGCTTCCTCTGTAATTTCTCCTCGGATCGTATTTTGCCCCGTCACGTTATTTCACCATTACTGCATCGGATTCGTTCCTCTAACGCGCGTTATTTGCATCGCGCGGAAAAATTGTTACTTTCTAGCCGTACACGAACGGAATTCAGCCGCGCCACTCGCAATTACCGGGCCTTTTCACCCGCAGCGTTCCGTTTCCTCGTCCCCGCCGTTCGAACGGAGAAATTATTGCGCCTCGATCTCCTTTCGCGAGCCCCTCGTCCGCAATTTTCCTCGCGAGCGTTCAGCGTCGCGACGGTTATCCTAGGCGCTCGCGTTGGATGCCAACTCACTATTTCACGAGCCATAACCATAATTACCATCTTCTGTAAATACGGATTCATCCCAAACAGTGATGCACCCTAAATATTGCTCACCCCCTGCGTCATCTCTAACCTATGCCTCATCCTCGACCCTTGGCTACTCCCTCCAACCTATGAAACTATCCCTTCTCAACCTTAAAAATCCCTTAAATACCAGACCCAAAAAACCAAACCAGCTGTGGCGATCCTCACCACTAAGGGACAGTACACTCGTCAGTTTCCCGCGAGTACTCCATGTCCTACTCTGTTTCTATATAATAGAGAAGTTCTGACCTATCCCTACTATCCCAGCGTCTAAGGCAGGGATGAGTCCACTAGCAGGCCCAGGACGAAACGTTCATCCCTCTCTTTTTCCTTCCTACCCTCTCTCACGTTCTCTTTACAGCGCAACAATTCAAGCAGGCGTGTTCAGCATATCATCTTCACCAAGATGTCAGTTTCTCGCGATCACTCCATGTCCTACACAGTTTCTATATAATAGAAATTCTGACCTATTCCAACCATCCCAGCGTCTAAGGCACAACTCCGCCATTTTGGTAGCCTTACTAATAATCCCACTAGCAGGCCCAGGACGAAACGTTCTTCCCTCTTTTTTTCCTTCCTACCCTCTCTCACGCACACATTACAGCCCAACTATTGAAGCAGGTGTTTAGCCCACCATCAAAGAGCTTCACAGCTTTTCATAATCAGAATTCGAAAGTTTCTTTCTCGACGCGAAACCCCGCGAAGACGTTGGTCGCGAAACGGAACTCTAAAGGGGATGTTCGCTGGCAGCCGACGAGACAAAAGGAGAGGGCGCGTGGAGAAGTTCAATGTCATCATCGAGGACTTATTGTCTCGCGGTTATCGTTTTCGTAGAACCGATTGACCTCGCCGCCTGCCCAGCGAAACGCTGAATCGGGGATACACTCGATAATGACAACGGTGACCCTGAAAATTGTGTCGAGAACACTCGATCGCGACACTCGAGGGTCCGTGGCGCGTGCCATTTCGAAGGGTACGAGCACACCCTTTTAAAATGTGGATGCTACCTTCGATAGTAGCGTTATACCAATAAATATTAGTTTAAGTAGTGTAGGATAAATCTGTTACCCCAGACGAAACCCCAAAATTGTAAATAACTACCCCTACGTCCACTAATGTATATAAGAATACTTTATTAGACTACAGTCGCTGATTATTCTAAGTATTACTATTCGCTTGTCGTCATTCGCTCTTTATTCGTTCGCTGCTCGCTTCTCTGACTTCATCCGCTCCAGAGATTCACCCTGTTCTCCATGCATCCCCCATGCATCCATTCCTCAAACGCTCGCGGTCACACCCTTATCATTCTCGGTGGCAGGGTCCTGTTTCTCGGTTCCAAACACTCTTCTTTCGCGTCTCAGCCTCTCGAACTCGATCGCACGCAATTACTGTATTCATTTCTGGTATGTGGCTGTCCCCTGACACTCGCCATTAAAGGGACAACACACTTACCACTTTCTCGCGAGCACTCGTTTCGAAACGATTTTTATATAATAGAATTTCCGAGCTGTCCCGAACATCTCAGCGTCTAAACCAGGTTCTACAAAATAGTCTTACTGATGAGTCCACCAGCAGGCCCAGAACGAAACATTCTACCCTTTCTTTTTCCTTCTTACCCTCTCACACACACTTACAAAGCGACTCGAAGCAACATGCTTCAGGTAATTTCCCACGAAGACCGTATCGTTCGAGCTTCTTCTCCGTTTTATATCAATTTCGAGGGAAAAACGTGATTCCGTTCTATTTACCTTTGACGTTACAATTAACTACGCAAATTAGGTTTCTTAGTCTTTTTTACGCGAGAATGCATATTCATCCGACATCCCCTGCGTTGGCACCGATGTAACGTTACGCAAAGCTATGGACGTCCATTGACAATTTTTATCTTTAGTTTAGAAGTTTTCTCACGTTGCGATAACGTTTATCCGCAAAAATGTTACTTTTGAGACAAATGTTTGCTTATCTTGGTAACACCAGCCGCCATTGGTCCGGCGCATAAGTTGACCCTTCGATAAGGGAAAATAAATTTCAACGTTCGTATCAAGATTTTCCCTTCGCATCCGCGAGTAGATTGCAAACGACGTTTAGTGAATTTATCCGCGTTCCTACGCCCTAAAATACTTTCAAATCGTAATACATTTGTGTAGCAATAAATCTCGATGAACGATTAATAAAAATGTCTGTCAATGCAAAATGAAAGCTACGATTATTAAAATCGCACAAAAGCAAGATCACGAAACAGCAGAAAATAAGAACTCGTCACAATTAGTTACTTAGGAATTATAAAATTCAGTTATTTTTATTAATTTAACTGGATCTTTAGGCATTTTTATTAATCTGTCTCTCGTTTCAAAATGAAAGCTACGATTATTAAAATCGCACAAAAGCAAGATCACGAAACAGCAGAAAATAAGAAAAACCTTTGAACTCGTCACAATTAGTTACTTAGGAATTATAAAATTCAGTTATTTTTATTAATTTAATTAGATCCTTAGGCATTTTTATTAATTTGTCTCTCGTTTCAAAATGAAAGCTACGATAATTAAAATCGCACAAAAGCAATATCACAAAATACCAGAAAATAAGAAGAACCTTCGAAATCGCCACGATTTGTTGTTTAGAAATGAAAAAATTCAGTTAAATTTGAAATACCTCATAATTGGAGCACGCGGAGGAGCCACGCGATCAAGGCGTACAAAGATACATTTTGAACCGCTTTAGTTGCACGCGGGTATAACTATACGTATGTGTAACGCGTTCGGAAGTTCCTTCGAAATTATCGATCGTCGTAGATCGAGCACGGATAGCAAAAGTTCCCGCAAATTTCGCGTGTTCCGGGCGCATCGAACATTAAGCCCTTAAAGTAGCTATTCAGCCCCTAGAAAACGATCGAATCGCGTTTTCTCGAAGCTGAACTCTTTTTCGCCCCGTTTTCTAGACGCTGCTCGGTCGAAAGTAGCTTTCGTTGCGGAAATCGACGCGGTTTTACGCAAGCTCGTGGTACGTTTGCAACGACGAACTGTGGCTACCGCGATTCGAAATAAAAAACTGGAGCGAAACGCTTTAACGCGATACACGTGTGCGAGATGAAGCAATGTCGACTTTGGTCCGCTCGAACTCGACTGAAAAGGGACAACGTTAACGCGCTCGAGATCGACGGCTTAACCCTTTGCGCTTGGCTCCTTTTCTGGACGTTAACGATGGAAGCTATTGCTAAAATAGCAATAATTTAGCAGTATCTTAGCAATAAAGATATTTCATTATCTTATAGCTTGTAGCTACAAATAGAAGCAATATTTTAGCAATATCTTAGCAATTATTTCTATTGCTAAAGTATTGCTATTTTAGTAATATATATGTAGCAATATCTTAGCAATAGTTTCTATTGTTAAATCTCTCTAAGAACAGCTTTTCCAAATCCTTGTGCCCTTCGAAGGCGCCTCGTCATCTCTTCTTCGATGGCCTTTAGGCCTAGGGTTGCGAGCCTGGAGAAGGGGTGGCCTCACGCGTCCAAGGATCGCGTTATCTTACTCCTTGCCCGCTGGATCACATGCATCTTCTCCAATTTTCAATTTGCAATGCTTTAAATAGTCGAGACAAACACCTCTGTTTACTCTAATTGTACCGCAAACTAAGAATATCGGGTCAGGGTGCACGAGCGGTCGAAGAGGGCCATGTGCATTCCTGTGCTGCGACATCATCCCTCTCTGGGGCCTTGCTTAAACGTTTCTATGGGCCATGGCCTCTCAAATGGCGACCCCCGTTGAGGATGTCCTCGAGGCTAATACGAGTGGCCTAAGAAGGCATTCTTAACACGCTCACATAGTTATCATATCTTTAGTGAAGTACGTGTCGCTGTGTAGAGTGTGTGTGAGAGGGAATGAAGGAAAAGAGAGTGAAAAACGTTTCGTCCTGGGCCTGCTAGTGAACTCATCAGTAAGGCTACCTAGCAGACCCTGCCTTAGACGCTGGGATAGAATTTCTATTATATAGAAACTGTGTAGGACATGGAATGCTCGCGAGAAACTGACATCTTGGTGAAGATGATGTGCTGAACGCCGCTTCAATTGTTGCGCTGTAAAGAGAATGTGCGAGAGGAAATGAAGGAAAAGAGAGTGAAGAACGTTTCGTCCTGGGCCTGCTAGTGGACTCATCAGCTAGCAGACCCTGCCTTAGACGTTGAAATGTCAGGAACAGATCGAAGTTTCTGTTATACAGAAATCGGGTAGGAAACGAGTGCTCACGGAAAACTGGCGGCTGTCGAAAGACCGCCACATTAGTATATTTTCTTCGAACGTTTTCTTAGACTCGTGCCATCTTTATTCCGATCGCTCGCGATCAAAAAGGGGAAAAAGTATGGCGTGCGCTCAGGCTGCATCGCTTGTGGGACGTTCGTGGCGTTTAGCACGCTGAAAAGCACCGCGATGGAACACGCCGTGGCCATTAACGATCGTTAGATAACGTTTCCAGTTTGGGGTTTGAATAATGTACCCAGGGAAGCGTTCTTAAATCAAAGGATGTAAGAATAGCTCGAAAGTTGTTCCCCCGAGCCGACGCGATAAGCGAACCGACTCGCACTGCGCAAGTTTCGCTTTCAATCCACCATCTTCCGTTTTATCATCTCTCTTTCTTTCAATCGCACCAAACTTGACTTCTTTGCTCTTATCGCGAACAGAATATCGTACTTTTCAGATATTGAAAAAATAAACGTTGTTGATCAGTGACGTGCTAATTCACCACGAGTTAACTTACGAGATATAGAATATCGCGAAAGCTTCATTTACCGATTTAGTCCTGTCTGCTTTATTATAAAAATATACTTTTCTTATTATTTAGGTTATTATCTAGTATTCTAAAAGATCACGTTGCAGAAAAAATAGTCACTGGCATACAATTCAGTATGCATAAATAAAGTTGATTGACGTTTATTCAGATTGTTTCACTTCCGCATTCTATTAAAAAATAAGAGACAGCTTCTGCGCGAATTTGCCGGTCAACCACGTGTTAATTCGTTTTATGCTTGAGAACGGACTTTAAATGTGCCATTCGTTTTACAGTCTGAGCGTATAACGAATCACCTGACACGGGTATCGAGATGCTTGTACAAATTACGCTAGTTTTCCGTATTACTATTCTTGCTATTAGCCCCGGATGGGGGACACGCTCTCCCGCGATAAATATTTTAAAGCGAGCCGGAAAACTACCAACTTTACGCGTGTCGTAATGTTTTTAGTATCGTGCTTCGAGTTTTACTAGCGGAGGAACGACACGTGCTGAACTACGTTACATACGTACAAGATATTCCACGAGGAAACGTGAATTGAAAATTTCCAGTTTCACGCTTGACAACGGATCTCGAGAGTCCAGTTCCTCCGAGGCGGAGTCTCGAAACAAAGACTTATCGCTCCTCGTTTTCGTTTTATCCCGTTTACAGGATTCATCCTTTACGTTTCGAACCGACCATTTGTTTCGCTGACCCGAGCATAGTGTCCATACGCGAAGCGTGTTGTAATAAGTCCTCGAGTTACGCGATTAATTGGTTTCGATGGTTTTCGTGTAAGTCGAGGAAAACAGAAAATTTAGCATTTTTATTTCAGAATAGATTTGTATACAAATATAATTGGTTCCAAAGGTCTTCGCGTAAGTCGAAAAATCGCGTAGGTCGAGGAAAGCAGAAAATTTAGCATTTTTGGCAAAGAAATATGTTTTAGTTTCAAAGCTTGTCTTTTGGCCCTTTTCTGTTCTCCATAAATTAAAGTATAGCGTACAGAATTATTATTCACTGCTTTCGTAACTTCCGCAGATGGTTCAGGATCGGGCTCTTCAACTTAGACACCAGCTAACCCATCCCAGACCATATAAAACTGAATCTTTTCTCTTTTTAAATCGCGCTAGTCGAGGACTGACCGTACTTGCATCGAATAATACCATTTAGTGACTCGTACGGACAGTCTCGCAGCGCTCTTCCGCGTTCGCGTTCTACAAACAACGCAAAGAGCGAGCGAAACAGTCGAAAGAACTGCTGTACCAGCGACGCTGAATTATCCTGGTAAACAACGCGAGGCAATCGAGGAGAGAGACGAAGCTGAAACCTCCCTGGAAGAGCGCAGCGTCGAAACGATCCGCGCGAGTGCACGCGATCGAAACGATTCTCGGACGCGAATTACGCTGGAGGATCGAAAGAACGAGCCAGTAATCATCCTCCCGTGGAAGTCGATTGATCGCGGTCGAAAAAACCGGCGGACGAATGTTGCGTGTTCCCAGTTGCATGTCGGGGATCGCGTCTGAAAGGCGGGCTGTGCACGGCCTTGCGAACGGGGGCAGTTATGCAAGCGGAAGAATGTGTCGTGTGTTGCATCGCCGCAACGATCGTATGCACGCTCTCTCG
This sequence comes from Xylocopa violacea, assembly GCA_963969225.1. NCBI lineage: Eukaryota > Metazoa > Arthropoda > Insecta > Hymenoptera > Apidae > Xylocopa > Xylocopa violacea. Next base: position 21,289,414 of record CAXAJV010000008.1, read on the forward strand.
CTACCCTCTTCCGCCCGTCCATCGTTAACCTCGCTTCCGATCTATCGATTCCAAGCGCGGTTCCCGTTTTTCTTGCTTCTGAAAAAGCAGACCGCGACAAAGAGCGGGGAACTCGCGAGGGATTATTCAGGGGGTGGGCCTTTCGATCCGATCGGCGAGGTTTCTAGTTAGGGATGGAAATAATTGCGTACACCAGCGTTTCCCCAAGCTGTGTTCCGCTAACGATGGCTAAGTGTTTCGCAAAAAATTGTGAAATTGGGGTTAAAGTAGAATGAGACATTGCTTTGATGCGTTTCACGTAATTCAAGGCGACCCTTAAAAGGATCTGTAACTAAGAACCGAAATTTACTTTTGGGTTCCTTAAAAATTTTAGAACTTAAATAGTGTTCCACGAACAATTGCCAAGTGTTTGGCAAAAAATTGTGAAATTGGAGTTAAAGTAGAACGAGACATTGCTTTGATGCGTTTCACGCAATTTAAGGCGACCCTTAAAAGGATCTGTAACTAAGAACCGAAATTTACTTTTGGGTTCCTTAAAAATTTTAGAACTTAAATGGTGTTCCACGGAACACTGGTGTTCCACGAACAATTGCCAAGTGTTTCGCAAAAAATTGTGAAATTGAAGTTAAAGTAGAACGAGACATTGCTTTGATGCGTTTCACGTAATTCAAGGCGACCCTTAAAAGGATCTGTAACTAAGAACCGAAATTTACTTTTGGGTTCCTTAAAAATTTTAGAACTTAAATAGTGTTCCACGAACAATTGCCAAGTGTTTGGCAAAAAATTGTGAAATTGGAGTTAAAGTAGAATGAGACATTGCTTTGATGCGTTTCACGTAATTTAAGGCGACTCTTAAAAGGATCTGTAACTAAGAACCGAAATTTACTTTTGGGTTCCTTAAAAATTTTAGAACTTAAATAGTGTTCCACGAACAATTGTCAAGTGTTTGGCAAAAAATTGTGAAATTGGAGTTAAAGTAGGACAAGACATTGCTTTGATGCGTTTCACGCAATTTGAGACAACCCTTAAAAGGGTTCTGTAACTAAGAACCGCAATTTACTTTTATGATCCTTAAAAATTGTACAACTTAAATAGTGTTCCGCGGAACACTGGTGTTCCACGAACAATTGCCAGGTGTTTCGCAAAAAATTGTGAAATTGGAGTTAAGTTGGGGCGTTTTTTGTCTTTAACAAAGTGCACGTAGATATATTGTTATGTATATAACTATATATGAGATGATGAGATGATTACTGTTATGTGTATAAATATATATGAAAGTAATTTAATTTTAATTTAATTTGAAGGGAATTTTAAAATTGTAATTTTCCTTAATTAATCATATAGTCGGATGATATTTGATGTATACAATTTTTCTTGCACTTTCAACAATTTAAAAAACGAACGCAGTTTTTTTAAGAGTTTGTTTACTGCCAGACTGTACACGTGTTCATTATGTATATGAAAATATGCGGAAAGGAGCAATTATTTCTTAGTTATTGTTACTATTGAATCGTTTTTCTATCTATGTATGTAATTGACGAGAACCGTATTCAGATTAACGCTTAAACGAGTATTAGCATTTCAACGCTGCCAAGGAGCAATCGCGCATTAAAATGCTGAAATAAAAGTTGCTCACGTAAATGGCTACAAAGAACGAAAATAAATGATTCGTATAAATCTTAATAAATCGGCGCTTTATCAGTCCGAAATACGAGTTAAATACGCGATGGCGTTGCGCGCTTATAAATTATTTAATCAATATTCAATTTTTACGCATGTCCAAATTTCAACGGAAACCGTTTAAAACGTTCCAACGATCGCGCAGCGAATATCTGGCATTAAAAAAAAAAAAAAAAAGAAAAAAGAAAAACAAAAAAGACGCGCACAAACGCGATCCATGAAATATCGTATTATCCGGTACATTTCTTTATCGAATTTCCCAGCCACCCTCGAAAACTTTTCAGCGAAGATGTAACCAATTTTTATTCCCACCACCAGCCGCACTAAATTCCTCAAAAGGGACACGAGCCACCGCAGCTCCCCGTTTCCTTTCAACTCGCGAAAGGCGCGGTATCGCGTTGAAAGCATCGCGGGAAAGGGCAGAGATAACAAATTACATCGACGAAAATTTTTACGCGTGCTCAAGCGGGCGCGCGCGAACGCCGTTTCAACCCCCGAGCAGAAATTGTTTCCCGCGGGCTCATCCATCTTCCGAAACTGTTCGCCCAGCAGGCCGTCGTGTTCCACTGAAAAAGCACGCGGCCACGGGGCCAATTAATCTCGTAGCCGTACCATCGCGTGGCGTCGTTACGCCAACGACGCTGATCATCCCTAACACCCTCGATGCCAGCGAATTATTCGAGACCCACCCTCGAGACGTGCATTACTTCGCCATTGCTGCGGGTGTCGTTGGACGTGTCTTCGATACACATTCAGAACGCGGTTTTGTAGGAATTTGAGTGCGTTTTACTAGCGATTCTTGCGCTGCTGGTTGTCGTCTGATACTTTTGCGACAATGGCGACGCACAGTGTGCCGGATGGTGGATCTAGATGGACAAAAGTGAAGTCTGGAGTTTGAAAAGTAGGCTCGTTTGATAATCAAAGGCTCGCCCTTATTTTTTGTCTCATGTTGCGTGGAGAGAAGGGTGAGGAGGACGCGAGTTGGACACCATGTGTGCAACGCAAAATACAATAAAAAAACATGAAAAATGATAATAAAAATGAAAATCATCTGGAATGGGTTAACACTTTCACTGAAAACGATATTCCGCAACAAAGGAACGACTCTTTCTATTTCGAAGCAACTCTGAAAGTCCATTATTTCTGTTCACAAACAATCCTAAAGCTGCGTTAAATTATGAAACGAGAATGGCGCCAATTTACAATAGAATCGAGCGCACAATCGCGCGTGGCAGCTGACCGTTTACAAAGCTCGGCGACAATTGGTTTTCGAGACGCACGCCCGGCACCGGAAACCAGCAGGAAGCGGAAGAGAAAATCTGAAGCTGAGGGCGGCGTTAAGCGGTCGTCGTGTCGGCGCCGGTTTGCAAACAACGGCAACGATGATCGATAACAAGCGCAAACAATGCCCGTCGAAGTTCGCTCGATGCACGTATCGCCGCAGAGAAACGCGGTTCGGCTCTTGACGTTTCTTTCGAAACAATTCCCTCGATTCCCCACCCTTAACGCGACCTGACCCCGCGACCTCGTTGTCTTTTGTTTGCTCGCGAACGAAGGTTAACCCTGTCGATATGCAAGCTCGTACGTCGCGTGGCTCGAAGGATATCGCTGGTGTACCTCGAAGGGGGTTGCAATAGGGTTTGCCAGGTCGACTGATGGTGGGGGTGGGTGAGAAAAATAATGTGGAACGTAAAACGAATGATTAGAAATTTTTCCTCTTCTACCAGATACATCCATGTCCAAAGATATCATGTTGGATTGGGATTGGAAGTTTTATAAGTAGTGTATAAACTATAACTAAACTAAGATCTAAATATCTCTAAATCCACGTTGTTTTTGGGTTTGCCAGGTCGACTGATGGTGGGGGTGGGTGAGAAAAATAATGTGAAACGTAAAACGAATGATTAGAAATTTTTCCTCTTCTACCAGATACGTCCATGTCCAAAGATATCATGTTGGATTGGGATTGGAAGTTTTATAAGTAGTGTATAAACTATAACTAAACTAAGATCTAAATATCTCTAAATCCACGTTGTTTTTGGGTTTGCCAGGTCGACTGATGGTGGGGGTGGGTGAGAAAAATAATGTGGAACGTAAAACGAATGATTAGAAATTTTTCCTCTTCTACCAGATACGTCCATGTCCAAAGATATTATGTTGGATTGGGATTGGAAGTTTTATAAGTAGTGTATAAACTATAACTAAACTAAGATCTAAATATCTTTAAATCCACGTTGTTTTTGGGTTTGCCAGGTCGACTGATGGTGGGGGTGGGTGAGAAAAATAATGTGGAACGTAAAACGAATGATTAGAAATTTTTCCTCTTCTACCAGATACGTCCATGTCCAAAGATATCATGTTGGATTGGGATTGGAAATGTTATAAGTAGTGTATAAACTATAACTAAACTAAGATCTAAATATCTCTGAATCCACGTTGTTTTTGGGTTTGCCAGGTCGACTGATGGTGGGGGGTGGGTGAGAAAAATAATGTGGAACGTAAAACGAATGATTAGAAATTTTTCCTCTTCTACCAGATACGTCCATGTCCAAAGATATCATGTTGGATTGGGATTGGAAATTTTATAAGTAGTGTATAAACTATAACTAAACTAAGACCTAAATATCTCTAAATCCACGTTGTTTTTTGCTACAGCAAAATGTTCTATTCGATACGACTTCTTTCCTCTATGACCTCTTATTTTATAGTACTTGTCGAACCATTCTCAATCACCCTCGTCCGCGTTCTCTCTTTCTCTCTCTAGCTTTCTTTCTTTCATTCATATTTTACAAATTAGCGACAAAAGTTTTGAGCAAAAGCAGGCAAACAGACCTACATCACTGGTGTACAACTCTGTCGCCATAAATCGGCATCTTAGCGGCCAAGGACAAGGGCTTCAAACCCCACAATTATTTGAAACTGTTGGATATATTTTCAAGTGTACTTAATACTTCTTGAAGAAATGGAAAGTAAAATACAGGCTATAAGAAAAGTACAAGGTACGCCTACTCTTCGACTACTGTTGGCGCCTAAAGGCGCTTACAAAACTTGCGCTTGTGATATTGTGGGCACTTAGAAAACTTGCGTTTGTGATACTGTGGGTGCCCAAAGGCGCTTAGAAAAATTACGCTTGTGATAGTGTGGGCACTTAGAAAACTTGCGTTTGTAATACTGTGGGTGTCTAAAGGCGCTTAGAAAAATTGCGCTTGTGATACTGTAGACACTTAGAAAACTTGCGCTTGTGATACTGTGGGCATTTAGAAAACTTGCGTTTGTGATACTGTGGGTGTCCAAAGGCGCTTAGAAAAATTACGCTTGTGATAGTGTGGGCACTTAGAAAACTTGCGCTTGTGATACTGTGGGCATTTAGAAAACTTGCGTTTGTGATACTGTGGGTGCCCAAAGGCGCTTAGAAAATTTACGCTTGTGATAGTGTGGGTGCCTAAAGGCTCTTAGAAAACTGACGCTTGTGACACTGAGGACGCTTAGAAAACTTGCGCTTGTGATACTGTGGGCACTTAGAAAACTTGCGCTTGTGATACTGTGGGCACTTAGAAAACTTGACAGTATGAACGCTTAAAAAACTTGCGTATAGAAATGGCACAAATTGCAAGAAGAACGTTGAGAATGATCAAGCGGGGAAATTTTTCGTTTAATTTCCCGGAGAATCGACTCGACGACTTAATATTTTCTTCTTCGAGCTATCGATTAAATTGGCAGCAATTAAGGGACGTAAATCAGCATCGCGGCACACTGCCGACCATTTAATCTCGTTTCCATCGTTTCCACTATCTTCAGCGCTACTTTCGCCCATATTCTATCGGTCGCTATCCCCTTTTTCCCCTGATTTTCACGGGGTGCAATGCAATTACCGTGTTGAATAAATAACGAACGACCGATGCACGCTGACGTTCTCGCGTCAACGGAACGATTAATCGAGTTTCGAGGAACAGAACGATTGCCGTTTTTTGTTCGCCAGGCAAAGATGCACGTATCGAACTGGCAAATTTCACTCCTTTTTTTTCTTCCCTTTTATTCCCTTCTCCTCTTCCTCTTTCTCTCTCACTCTTATTGGAACGACGAAGAACAGTAATTTTCTCGCGTTCCCTGACGATGGAATATTTTTCGAACATATTCGCACGGAAGTTCGATCCTCTGCCTGAAATTTGTCAACATTGCTCTGGTGCTTTAAAATTATGCTCTGAAGTGCGCGTTATATTCCTCCCGTTCATTTTTCATTGCTGAAAGTACACGAATTTTGCTTAATATGAAATCTGTATAATTAACTGTTGGAATACAACGATGGCGGGTAAAAACCCCACTTAGGGACCTTCCACGGCTATTCGCAATAGTTTCTCCCCAAATGGCCCAAGGAGAAGGGACACAGGACAAAGTAAAAAAGCAGCAGGCATTCAGAACGCATCAAGCAAAACCCCATCTTTCATTATTATCAGTTCACTGATAATTATTACACATTTTCCTATTATAAACAATATAGTTTTGTTAACACATTCAAAGAAATTTTCCAACATTAACCCCTTCCCATGCTTTGACGAGTCTGACTCGTAATAAAGATTTTCGCACAAGCATGAATATTACAAGTAAGAATATTACTCGCGAACATATAGTCGGGCCAAACATAAACATTACGAGCCAGGCTCGCGAACAGAAAGTCGGGGCCAAACGTAAACATTGTAGTATGACGATTGTAATTGAGCGTTAGTTCGTGTCGCTACGCCACGAGAGTCAGTCGCGTTTCTTATTTCGCTCTTAAATTTCTGTTACAACGCAGTTTAGTTATTGAAATTTAATAAACCCGTACAAAATGCAAAGTGCAAGAGTTTTAAATGAAAGCAGTGACACGAATCCAGTGATAGTGACGTGTTTGTGCCAATCAGAAAGCGTCCAAGACGTGTGACGAGAGCAGCGAAGAGGAAGGTACGACGCGTCCATCATGGATTTGGCAGAAGGTAGAAAACGCACCAATAGTTTGTAAGTATTCTGAAATAAATGGCGTAAAAGCGTCTATTTTAAATAATTTAAGCGAGGATCCAAGAATATTAGACCTATTTTGTATTACATTTGATAACAAACTTTGGGGAATGCTTGTTACGGAAATAAATCGCTTCATAGACAATCAAATGATGCAAAACGCATCAGACAATGCACGACGAGCGTGAAAGACGAAAAATGGGCGAAACTTGCGCAATATTGGGCTCATTTCCCCAAAAATATCGAAGCATCCAACAAGGATGTGTAAAATTTGTTATAAACATAAAATACAAAGCGAAACGAAGTGTAAACGAAATGTAAAGTAGCTTTACATCTGCCAGAGTGTTTCAGGAAGTATCATACCATTGTTTTTTAAAGTTGTAAGTATTTTCTTATTAGATATTGATTTAAGGTGAACATTTCTTATAATTAGTAGTATTATTACGTACCTTAGGACAAAATCACATTTGAAAACGCTTGAATTTCTATTGAAGTATTGCGTATTCATGAAATATAATTTTAAGACTGTCATCTATTAAAATATTATACATTTATAATATCTGTACAAGGAAAAAGAATTAGAGTTCACTTCTACGACAGCAATATCACAGGTATTTACATTTCGACTCGTATTGCGACTGTTCTCGAGCATCAGTCTGGTTTGTTTACCACGCTTTGACGCTTATCGCTTAGGCCTGAGTTTCATCGACCTAAATGGCACGGGAAGGTGTTAATAACAGAGTGAGCTGCGACTTCTCTGTAAAACTTCGGAGGATATCGCTGTAAATTTCGAAATCTCGACAAGTGTTTTAATCAAACGTTTGTTTTTCACACGACGAATGTAATTTTATATGAGATGCTGAGTATGAGTGTAATTTTATTGATGTTTCAGTTTCCTACAAATTTATACGAAGCAAATTCAGCGAAACATTGGCGAAAAATGTACAAGAATAAAAGAAAATTGGGACATACATTCGAAAGTAGATTCTCCAGCAGCTGAAAGAGGAAGAAAACGAATCTTGTCCAAGATAACCGCATTTTGGAACGTAAATGCAATTTCGAACAATGTATCCGGTCAACAGTGACGATGCAGCGGTCATCCGACGCGTTTTCCAACCTCGAAGAAGCCACTCGCGGACACTGCGAGCTGGAATGAAAAAAGCTGCGCCATCGTCGACGCGAATTTTCATTCCCGTTTCGCAATAACCCGGTTTGCCCGCGAATTGCTCTCGAAATCGTTTGATTTCTCATATTCCATCGTTCTCGTCGACCGCCCTCGTCGAAATGGCGTCCTTGCGGATGGCAACCTCTCCGTCCTCGATGGCACTGCGTCTCGCGTGGTGAAACAGCAGCTTTGTTCGCCATTTTAGCGAATATTTTTCAGCTACGTTCATAGATACGACACATATTCATTTACAAATCTCGTACAATATCTAGAGAGTCACAATGTACGAGTAACAGAAGGATTTTTCTTTTTTAACCTTCTGAGGACCTTCTAAGGGGTATTTGAATCCGCTTCTGCTAGTGGACGGATTTAAATAAAAATAAAAACTTTTTAAAAATCGTAATAAAAAATATAATACGCGGAGAAGAAATGTTGTCACTGCACGTGGACTGATGACATTCTTTCTAGAATATCTCTCATCTAGAATGCCTCTTACACCCCAAAGTAGGGCTACTCAGTATAACGATTGCGAGACTGTTGATTTATCGGAAATTCGGCTTCTTTAACTGCTTGTTAATTTTATTCTAATCTTGTTAATTTTACTCTTTACACTAGGGTGTCGTCTCTGAGGGAATTAATTGCTGATGGCTAAGGTTAAAAACTTATTCCACCGCAACTTTCAGAGAAATGCATGTTTTCCTAAACTTTCTTGCTAACTATTTATGATGACATATGTAAAATATGACAAGCATAATTATTGAAAAGAACATTTTCCTCCCGTTTCCTGCAGTTCCTTTTCCTGTGAAGATCTCAGATTTATTTCTTGATCGCTCAGAAAGACTTCCGATCAGAGTACGAGAACAATTTTTCATACAATTTCGCAATACTTCAAAGTATGACAAATACATAAATTACGTATTCTTGTTTCTTCTTTTGACGCAGAATCTTCAAGGATGTGAGCGGACAAACCAACGCAAATGCCCAACAAGGCACGGCCTCGTCGAGAGTGGTCTCCCCAGTCCCCTATAGATGTATTGTAAGTACGCATTTTGCCTTCGATAATTATTAATATCAGTTATAAAAACTCGTTTCTAGCGTATAATAATAATAAATTAAAAGACGTTAATACAGGGGTTCTTAAACTTATGTAATCTGAGGGGAAAGGCGATGACAATGTGAAGCAGAAGCTGAGGACATTTGTGGATCGTTCATTCGAAATTTTTTAGTGTTGGAGTGAGGGTGAAGGTTACATCACCATTGAGAGTAGAAAGATAAAGTTCTCTTTAAAGAAATCGTCGAAGATGATTTCGACTTAGAGGTGATCCATGAAGGAAGCAACATTAAGGAACAGAGGTCCTTAAATTTATGGAATCCAAGGACCTCTTCTTGAATAACATTTTTTGGGGGGCCTCCATTCCAACTCTAAGCAATAATTAGTTATATAACAACAAATACAAAAAGTCTTGACCATGTAGAATTTGTATTAACCCATTCGAGATGGATTGCACATCGTGTGTGCAATGCATTTCCAAGCCAAAAGGACAGATTGCACAGCGATGTGTGCAGTGATATTGAATTGAAATTATGAGTCAGTTATGTGTCAATAATAGTGATTTAAAATAGGATTGAAAATTAAAAGTGAAATTTCAGCTTTTCAGGTAGGTGACCAAAAAAATGAGCCGTCTCGAATGGATTAAACGAGTCACCTGGCATTAACCTGGGGTCCGCAGTCCACACTTTAAAAGTCGCTCCATTAATACGTAATTAACTGCAAAAAATAAATTACATTCTTATATAATTAGAACCCTGCGCATAAACTGTTTCGATTTATTCGCGATAAAGTCATAAGTTTATGCAGATCGTGCAGGGGTACCAAAAAAATAATATCCGGAATCAACTTGAAAAACAGTTTTAATCTCGAACGATTTATCGGAATTACGTACGGTTGAATCGCGCTAGAATGTTATGAATAAAATATTAATCCATGCGCTGCTAAAGGTGACACACGTTACATGCGAAATACGCCCTGGATATTCCTAAATAACATTATTACTCTAGCTATTCATAGCGACATATATTACTCGCTGCTCTCTGCGTCGCAGCAGAACCACGCTGGATGAAATCGAACTCGTTACTTCCAGCAATAAAATCTTGGACGACAACGATGACAAATGCGAATTTTCAAACGTTTTCGAGTCGATCCTAAAAATATGAATAATTCTACAAAGCTAAATATTCACAAAGCAATTCGAGGGATAGCATTCGCTTATTTGAAATGCTTTTCAGCATTTTCTTTTTCGTTCTGCTCGCGAGTAGTAACGCCGCATTTTCTTAAACGCGATATTAAAATGTTTTAAGGCGAAAGAGGAATCACGCCTATTTATTTCAGCGCGCTGAGCTTGCGTTCAAAAATACAGGCGTCCCTTTGGAAATGATTAACCCGACCTTTGAAAAATGCCAGCGTCGGGGCAAAAAATGTCTACTCCGGCGTTCCTTATGGTTTATTAAGCAGCGAGTAATTTCGCTCGCATCCGCCCCGCTCTTTTAGCTTTTTTCGAACGGGAGAGACGAAGCAATTATTTAAGTTCATACTTCGTGCTTGCCCCGTGCTTGTCCTGTATATCCATTGTCTGTGTACAGGTCGGGGCTTACGCAATTTGCATAATTCAAAGTTTTTAGTCCCTCCACCAGGTTAATTATAGCAATTTTCGTAACGTTCCTGCGTTTGCTTCTTAATCACTGGCCCGGAGGAACGTCCGCCCGCGTGGAAACACTCGGAATATTCAAATTTCCTTCTTTCGAACTCGTTTAATCCTGTGCAATAAACCTGAGCGCCACAGGATTAACGAAGTTAATCTTCGTTCGATACCTGGTATTCAGTTCCGTGTTTTTAGCTCGCTCTGAGCTGGATGCGTCTCGAAAATAGCAGCGATTGAATTAGAAGATCAACAAGATCACCCTTATTTCGTCGTTTCCGCTAAAATTTACAGAATCGTACTGGATCGTAGAAGAAATTTTGTCTACGTCTTTCACTCGACGCGAGATCACTTTTTGTGCACTAGTTGTACCGAACGAATAGCTCGTTTCTCGAAATTTTGACGAATATTCGTACGGTACGGCTGCGAACAACCCTAATGTTTTGCGCTTTTTCTAGCCTCTGCTTTATGATTTTACGCGCGATTTATCCTCGCGCTTAATATTTCCTCCTCGTCCGCCATTTGTCGGAAGTCCAACTCGCAGCGTTGAGCGTCTTCGAGTAGTTGAAGCAACGCGTTAAAAAGCAGTCGCGTTCGTCACTGGTCCGTTCGATTTATCGCGATAAATACGGTCGATGGCCTCCCAGAGAGGGAGACCTAGTCGATGCGAGATAAATATTTGGCGTCGCGCCGAAATTCGCTTCTTTCTGACCCCCTCTGTTCGTGGTCCCTCGACTCTGGCCAGTGGAATGAACCGATTGAAACCAGACAGTGGGAGGGAAAGAGAGCGTAAAACAGGCTCCTGCGGTTTCTCTTCCAACCAGGCAATAACTTCCTTTTTGTCCCCTCGGAAACGATTGGCGAATTCGGATTTTTCGCGACGCTGGCCCGTCGAGCGACGCTCATTTCGTCCTCCCTTATCGAACGACGATCGTTAAACGCGGTCGAAAAATTCTGTCCCTTCATTTCCGCGTCGTTTTCTTCTACCCTTTATGCAAGGATAATTTAATTATCCTTCAATACTCAATATTCAATGATTCTTAATGATTTAACTGCACCTAAGTAGATTCAGTCAGACTCGCTTCCCAGTCAGACACAGAAATACAAAAGTCTGGAGGAAAATCGGTCCATCAGGTGCTGCGGCTAACTCTGAATCTACTTGCGATTAATTGGATTGCTACGTGCACCAGCTGTTGCTATTTATGAAATACTTAGCCCGTTTTATCTTTCGACAATAAATTTCTTTTAATCTCTACTGATTATCAAGCTAGCTAACAGAGAAGCCATCTTTCCACCAGCTTAAAACTGTCTCAGAACTCTGCTTACGAAAAACCAAGTGTTGCAGTCGACTGGAAATTCTCATTCTAACCCAAACATTATGAATTAATAATTGCTATAGGTATCGTTTTACACGAGCAATGATAATTGCAAAATGATCGACAAGCGTTAAATTTGTCGCGACAATTCTCTCGTAATTGCTTTTGTTGCCGTTCGTTATCTGTAAAGCTATGGAAATTCAATTATCCGCGGCCAACGTTTCCGTTCTTCGATGCATAGTAACAATCGCAAGAAATTGAACGTAACTCGAAGCAGAGTTCCATCGATTTCCGTCCAGCTCGCGTATCGCTCGCGCGAAGCTGCCGTCTGAAATAAAATGGAAGACAGAGCGGCCGAGAAATCTCGTTCGAAGGTGTGGTACGCGATTCCCCGGGAGTGTGTCGTGGAAACAGGTGCAACGCTGGCCCGCAGGACATATTTTTCACCGCCCTGAGAGAGCGGGTCCTTGTTCGCGAGCGTTTCATAGGAAATCGATGATGCACAACACCCAAGGCGTCGCGCGAAATTCTCGTTCCGCGGGACGCGGAGGGTGCCACTCGATTTCAAACGTTCGTTAGTTATTCTAAGCTTAAGAGCTCTCCGCTGAAAGTTTCATCGCTTTTAAATCCTGATTTATTCGTATTGCGGGGCGAGATCGAAAGTTGGTTCGCGCCTCGATGTCTCTCCCTTGGCTCGAGACTTCATTAAGCGCCTTTATTTAGAAACTGAGCGCCTTCGCGCTCCAGCTTCTTGCTCGTTTCCATTTTTTCCCCTCCTCCTCCCTCTCCTCCCTTTTTCTTTCTCGTCTTCCATTAGCATTAGCGCTCGCGAGCATCGCGTTAATACTCCCTACCTTTCTCTCTCTCTCTTTCCATCGAGACATCCCCAACTTGGATACATTTTCGAGTATTATTCAACCCGAGAGCTGCATTGCTCGAAACTTGCTAAATAGGTTCTTAGTACCGTTTCAGACTGGTGTTTTATGCCTTTACGATAGGGAAATGAAAATTTATGGTAAAATTCGTTTGTTCGCTGCATTCTACAAGAGTTACTTGTACCACAATTATTTATTGTACGGTGGAAGTTTAATATTGTTTTACGCAGAGCTATCTCGTAATAATACATTCAAATGAAACTTTGTACGCATCTTCTGTATATTACATTTTATACACATTATACATATTAGTAATTTTTGTTAGAATGGTAGCAATTTTTATAATGAAGCGAAGATTGATAGAAGTTGAACGCAACAAAGTGTAAGAAACTGTAAAAAAAAGGGTGAAACACAATTTGTGGCGCAGCAATGGCGGCGTAGACGTGCTACAACACTTCATTCGACTTGTTTTTTAGTCGAAACCCTTTCCTGAAACCCTCAACCCGAGGGTTCGCACAATAATGCCTTCTTAAGCCATTCGTATTAGCCTCGAGGACACCCCCAACGCCATAACCCATCCGAATGTTTAGACAAGGTCTCAAAGAGGGGCTCTGCAGGGAGGAAACGCACGTGGCCCTCTTCAACCACTCATGCACCCTGCTATCCGTCATTTCTTACAGAACAATGATTTTACAGCATCCCACATTATCCGAGTATCACAAATTAAAGTAACTAATACATGTGCGAACACGAATTCAATCAATCGTAAAAATTAGAAATGTTTCTGTTAGCAAATTCAATTCGCAATCTTCGCAACGATTCCAGTCGAAGGAATTTCACGAGCAGATCCACTTTCACAATCCGTAAAGTGATGTTCCTTCGAAAGTATTATTATCAGAAACGATATTATCCGAAGCGTTACGTCTCGAGCGTAACCGAGACGAGCGAGTACATTTAATTATGAATTATCATCCAGCTCGGTGAGATGTTGCGATAGAAAGCAGGAGGTGAATTGTTTTTCACGCAATTATCCTTATCCGATACGATGTACCTCCGACGTGGTATTATCATGGTTTGTTCTTGGTAGCCCGGAGTAGAAACAGCATACAGGCTTGATTTATCGATTCGAGCGGATCCAATGGAACCAACGTTCACCGAGCTGCATCGTGGTGCAACATTTCGCGGTGAACGCGTTCCGTTAAGTTCAGCGATCACGTGCACGAAAGTTCACAATACTGCAAGGCTACAAATCTAGCAAGGCTGCACGATTTTCTCTATCGAGACGTCCGCGCGTGCTGCTGTATACAAATTTATTCAAATTCCACATTGCGAAAGAAAAGCAATCAGAGCGAGCATAAACGCGGCGCATAAATGTAAAGCGCGATGAACGAATCGACGAGAACTCAATAAATTGCAGCGTTCCGCGTATTCATTCTTGCCCGACAAAAACGGAGAACAAATAACTTTCTCCGATAAAAACGGCGAACGATGCGTCGTCGAGCAGAGAACAGAAGCAGGCTGAATGAAAAACACCCAACAGCTGACGCGATGACGTGCATACTTTCTCGTTTTATCGCGCTGCGCTCCACACACACTCTGCGCATGGAAATTACTAATTAATCTTACTTAACAGAGGCGCGTATCGCGAAACGGTGGATGTCATCGTTTCCGACGCGATTACTCTTATCGTTTCGCTAGCCGTTCCTCCCGAAAGATACGCCCGCCTCGCGGCCTGCATGCGGGTTTCCTTTCTTGATTTATTGTTTCGAACAGTATCGATAAAACGGCGTCATGTCCGCGACGCGATTCGTGTGAACGCGCGTTAATCCCGCGGCTTCGTCGATCGACGCGAGAGATCTCCTTCCACCCTCGTCGCGACGCTGATCCCTTCGCGTTAATTACGTTAGACGTTAGACGGATCTACCCCTTCGAATCGATCTCGTGTAGGCTGCGATCGAAACTCTGTTCGAACCAGCGAAGCCTCGTGAAAATTGCAGAACCGTTCGCAACAGCGGATAGGATTTGCTCGCGCGAGAGGGGACCAAAATGGACGCTTCGTTGAGGACGCAGCGAGAATCGAGGAGGGTTCTGAATTGTTGTTTCAGGGACGAATTTCGGGACAAGGCGGATAGGTGAGAGACGAACGTGTTTTGTGTACTCCGTTTCGTTTTAAATAATCTAACGAGAGCGCTGCTGGTTGGTTTTCTCTTTGTTTTAAGCGGATCAAGTGCGTAGCTCTTGTTTTTCGCAGTTTCTTTCGCTGGAATGTTTTACGCGCGATTTAATCGCAGTGTATGATAGCGGTGATTAGCGGACTGCAGATGTCCGCGCGTATATTTTTATAACTGACAAATGGAACTCTTAAAAACAGATGGTTCTTCTAGTCTTTAGATGTCGTAAGAAACGTGTACATTGCTTTGCATATTTTCTACTTTTTTGCCTATTAAATGTATTCTATACTTTGTGTAGTTTATCATTTTTTAGAAGTGTATGAACATTCGTAGAGAGCTTAACCCTTTGCAGTCCATTCTGGAAACATATCAGTTCCATAAATATAAATTGCAGCAAAGTTCCAGAGTTATATTTAAGATAATTAGTAGACAAAATTATTTAGAAATAACAGTCGAGAAACTGTTGAAGTAAATTTCAAATAAAAAATTTAAAATAGTAGTAGAGAATTGATGCCAACAAAATTGAAAGATAATTCGGAGTGCAAAGGGTTAAATGTTGGCTTTAGTGCGCAGATGTAATTTCAATTTTTAATGCGATCCTACACGCAGAATTTGTAGAAGAGTTCAGTGCTCAGGCAATCGAATGTTTTCAGATCGTCTCCATTCAGCAGCAATTCCAAAGCGTATAAACTATGTAGAAGCTCTTATTCATGCGTGGCTCACAACTTATCGAACTCGAAATTGTGAGGCTCGAGTGCAACGTTTCCGCTTATTCTGTCGCACTTTGATTGGAAATCCATAATTTAAAGGAGGAAATAAAAAAGTGAAGAATCTAAAGTCCAGATTCTGTTTGAAATAATCTATTGAAATTTTCTCCCACTCGAGAGAAAACAAAAACAGAGGAACAAAATCAATTCTCGTGCGTCCAAATTTTTAATTTTTCTTTTGGTTAAATAAAAATATGATGGATTCGTGCATTTTATTTTCTGGACTTATTTCTTTCTTTGAACTACAATCCAATTACTCTGGTTCAAATACTTGAACGTGACTGAATAAAATCAACGATTGAGAGAGGATGATGTAAACTTGTGGTTAAACTTATTTCACCGCAGCTTTTTGAGAAATGCACGTTTTCCTGAAGCTTTCTATTGAGATAGAAATTTTCTATTGCTGGTAGATGTTAGCAATAGAAACTACTGCTAAAATATTGCTAAAATATTGCTGTTTTAGCGATAGTCTTTATTGCTAACGTCCAGGTAGGGGGTGAGTGCAGAACTAATTAACTGCAGGGGCGCTAGATCCCGACACGTCGAACGATGAAGTCGTTGCCAAACGAGTGAATTACACCATGATCGTGCAACCCAAACGTGTAGCGCGTGCTTATCAGTATGCACGTAATCATCCGTAAGTATACTTTGGCGTTAATAATCCGCGGCGCGAGGAAAGAATAAATTGCGGTTGACGCGTGTTGTTAACGGCCATGTTGCGTGCTGCTAAATTAAAAGGGACACCTTGTAATCTGCCGTAATGCTTGCGGCAGCTGTAACGAGACACAATTGAAGGGTAGTGATAGCAAGTACGATCCTTGATCGAGTGTGCTTTTTATAGGTTAAATAATAAAACAGTTTTGGTACTTTTCGCGCTTTTTTTTAATTCATTACCTTAAAACACGGTGTGTGAAATACTTGTTTCAATGCATAGACAAATATAAAGTAATAAGTACAATTACAACCTAGTGAGAATCATTAGAATCACTAGGATCACTAGAACGAGTGTACAAAAAGCTAGCGTCCGATAAGGGTTGATCTCGATCGAGCGCCGAGGCAACTAAAGCCACCCGCGAACCCATACCACTGGAAAATGATCGCTGCTGGGTTTTTCTTTTCCAGTGGACTGCCTATCGTTCGCAAGTGAACGCGAAGTCTTATTTTGCGTATGCCCTCCTTCCCTCTATTCTTACACATTCACAATTCCACACAAAGCACCGCTCTTCCTAACAATTAAAGGAAACTACATAATAACGTCTCGTTCGTCAACTAATCCCCAATCTCCTCGTACTACAAAATGGTGTCCACGCACCACTTCCAACGAGAAATCTAATAAAACTGTGAACCGTCTGTCGCCAGGTGGATACCCCGCTCCGCCATGAGGCCGGCCGAGGGCGACGCGACAGACTGCATCCTGGTGGTCGGCATATCCAGACCGAAAATGGCCGCCGCCTTCCTCACGGTCGTCCTGCTCTCCCTGTTCCTGACCTTCCACATCCTCTACGACAGCGCGGTCTACAGCCTGCACGCGGCCTCCGCCGTCGAGGGCCGCGCGGTCGAGCTCGTCTCCCAGGTCCGCGCCACGCCGCCATTGCTGTTCTCCAGCAAGGTGCACTTCCCTCGCACCAGCCGGCATCTACCTCAGGCGATAATCATCGGCGTGCGTAAATGCGGGACCAGGGCGCTGCTCGAGATGCTGTTCCTCCACCCGCAGATACAGAAGGCGGCTGGCGAGGTGCACTTCTTCGACCGCGACGACAACTACGGGAAGGGCCTCGAGTGGTACAGAAGGAAGATGCCGTACTCGTTCAGGGGCCAGATCACCATCGAGAAGAGTCCCAGTTATTTCGTCACGCCAGAGGTAAGTGGTGCGCGATTACTTCTCGTCAGCGCAGTCAATTTGGTTTTGGCGCTTTTCTTTTCTTGATTGGACGTTTCAGAAGGGACTGTGCTTGGTGCCTTGCTCGAGGATTGTAGCCAAGAAGAGAATTTGAAAATGTATTTCTTCTTTTTTCTATTAGACGTTTCAGAAAGGACTGTGTATGCCTTGCTTGAGAAATAGGCTTGAGGATTGTAGTCAAGAAGATAATTTGAGAACATATTTCTTTTTTTCTTGATTGGATGTTTCAGATGAGACAGTATATGCCTTGCTTGAAGAATGGGCTTGAGGATTGCAAAATTGTGTGTGAAAATTCCATGTCCATCCATCCAATCTTGCGGCAAATAATTAGCAACGAATCAGTTTTGATATTATATCAAGATAATTGATTTCGTTGTATAAATTTTGCTGTCCCTTGGGTAGTTTTATAGCATTTCCTTTTTGGTATTTGATCTTCCGATATTAAGGCAATCTGCGCCTGGTTTCAAACTACATTTAAGCCTTCCAATGGTCGATAATTCTTAATTGCAGCGGTTATTGTAAGATCGTTCCGTTTTCTTCATTAGATGATCGTAGGTTAATTTTGAGTGTCCACCTTTAAGTCTAGCCATAATCGTCCTTTCTTTTCTGCTCATATCATAATTAGGAACTTAATAAGATCGTGGTCCGCAGTCGTTGTGGATGCCTAAAAGGGTAAACGAGAAATTATTTACACAGAGTTATGAACTTTAAAAATTGGCGATGAACTAAATAACAAATATGGCTTTTGATGCAATTTTCCAATTTTGAGTTTAAATAACTTTACATAAAATTAATTTGAACAAAATTTATGTCCAAGTTAATTGGAAAATACGTTCCAGAAAATTTCTACACAAAATTTTTAGCAAACTTAATGGCACAATATTTGCACATAAAATATTGATGCTATTACATTTGGAAATGGTAGATTTGTGGGACGAAGAGATAGCGAAGTATGGATGTTACATTTTTATTGGGGGATCAAGAGGTGAAAATTTTAAGGCACTAAATACTGTCTTTTCTTAAAGCGTTTGTTTCGTGTTGTATAATCCCACGATCTCGTTCAAAATAAATGGTATAGCTCCCATGGAAAACTTTTATTTTCACGAGCGTTTAAGAGCGTAAGACTAGGTGGATTTCATTTTCATAAAACCCGTACCTTGTATCCCTTGAACGGTTCTCATTAAAGAAAGAAAAAAAAAAAATTGAAGTAAGGAAAGCTGTTATCTCTTTCGCTTAAACTCACTGAATTCCTATCTCGTATACAGTCTCAAAATTAAAACGCTCTTAACGGAGAGTACATTTACGTAGGAAAACGTTTTTTAAATTGAAATACAATAAAATTATTAAAATATGTTTTCAAATTTCTAATAAATTCCTACATACGAAATCTAAACTTCCACCAAACTCCCAAGAAATTAATTATCGAAATTGTAATACATCCTGTACTATCAACTGTTATTAAAACAGCCAACATTTAAAAAACCCATGCGAAGAAAGCATTGATAAAACGCAATCGTGATTAATGTTCCATTTCGAGAACACACTTTTGCTTTTAACGTAACCGCTAAATAACATGCACCTTACATTTACATACATTTTTCAAACGAGACCAGCGTGTCTTTACAAAATTCCAGACATCTCTCTCGATGCAATAAAATATCGTTACACCAAATATAGTTGAAACACACACAGCTCGGTACCATTTTTAATTCTTTTATTCCAGGTACCTGAACGAATCCGCGCGATGAACGCCAGTGTGAAGCTGCTGCTGATAGTCCGCGAGCCTGTGACCAGAGCAATATCCGACTACACCCAACTACGAACCCACGCAGCTACAGCATCCACCGTGACGAACGGCACCCCCAGAAGCGTGCAACAACTGCAGCAACAGCAACAGCAACAACTGGCAGCGCGCAGCTTCGAGGAGCTGGTGATACGGCCGGATGGCAGCATAAACGAGTCGTACAGGCCAGTCGCGATCTCCCTCTACCACACGTACATGCACAGGTGGCTGGAGGTGTTCTCCAGAGAGCAGATCCTCATAGTAAATGGTGATCAGCTGATCGAAGATCCGGTGCCTCAGTTGCGCAGGATCGAGAACTTCCTCGGGCTGGAGCCCAGGATCGGTAGGCACAACTTCTACTTCAACCACACGAAGGGCTTTTACTGCCTGCGCAACGAGACCTCAGAGAAGTGTCTAAAAGAGAGCAAGGGTAGGAGGCACCCAAGAGTCAGCCCCGTGGTGGTCACCAAGCTGAGGAAGTTCTTCAACGAGCACAACCAACGATTCTACGAGCTGGTGGGCGAGGATCTCGGCTGGCCTGAGGAATAACCGTCGTAGAAAGGGTAGTTCGATCGCCCCGCGTCGTTCAAGCGGATGTGGCGCGCAGCGAGGAAGAATCGCTGGGGGTTCAGAAGCTGCAACGTTCCACGAAGAGCATTCCTTTTTTCATCGAGACGTTGAGTTGAACGAGACGCAATTTTTGGTGCTCGCGTTGATTGAATTTGAAGACGTCACGAAGAAGATCGCTTGGTCAGAAACAAATCCTGGACGCTTACGAGAAGGGTGTAACGAAGCAAATCAAGTGGACTCGTTTCACGACAATTCGGCTGGCCCGAGAGAATTCGTTACAGAAGCGAACGCAAGCAAGGTTCCTGTTCTTCGTGCGATCAAAGAGAGCTTGTAGTCGCTACGAAGTACCTAGAAAATCGACGATCTTCCGAAATGAAACTTCTTCGTTGGAATTAGAGAAAAGAATAACGGCGTCCAGGAAATGAACGAGACAGTGCCATGATACTAAAAAAGAAAACAACGACGAAGAACTTTGAAGAAGAAGGGGGCATCTTCGTGATACGAATTCATCAGAACGAGCACCAAAAGGAAAATTCGTAAGAAGACTAATCACAGGTGCTGTTGGTCCAAGAAGCAATGCATCGACAACCGTTTCACCTGGAAGTGGACCGTTGTTGACCCATTCGTTGTTATTTCGGTGAACACCGCAAGATTCTTCGGGAACAGGGTGCTTCGACTGCAACCAGCGCTTCTCCTCGTCGAGGGAACCGAAGCCGATCAGGATAAGTACCTTTTACATTTCACTGATTAGCTGTAAGATGAAAAACGGGTAACAGGCGGATGGTAAAACGGAGTTCAGCCTATTTACAAATCGTCAATGTGCTCGAATATATTATCTCTTTCTACCGGTAACAGGTAATCACGAGAACCTCAACGGCGACAGAAAACGTTAGGACTAAACAATTCCTCTTTAAGTTTCAACGTTGCATTACAGGATCGTTAGAGTAATTCTTGCGTTCTTACGCTTGGAGAACAGAAAACTGCAGACCACGCTTACTCTTCATTAAAGCAGGAAGACTTTAATGCTCGACTTACGGTTCATTAACAACGCGTGGAACAATAAAGCAGATTTCCCCGACAGTGGGGAGAAAGGAGGCGCGATACGGTTTCTTAAAACAGGGAATTGTAACAGTCCTGTGTACCCTCTCTTCGGAAAGGACGCTCGAGCATGCGAACTCGAGTGGCCGTTGAAGAGCTCGTGGCAACGAGTCAAACCATTAAATCGAGTGCATGCAATTTAATGCACTTTATGCGCCGGTCCCAGGACTCTTCATTATTATCGGAGATTCCGAGTCCCCTCTCGTGTTCGCGTTTCAGTCGCTCGTCCTTGCGTGCTAATTGCTCCGAGTCGCTGCATCCGTGCGGCAGAATCGGAACCGATTACAGCCTCTCGATCGATGCGTTATCGCGGAAAAGATTTCGTCCTATCAAACAAGCGCGCCAATTAACATGTCGTTACTTCTTACTGAGTATCTCGTTTCAACTTAGCTACCATATAGTACAAATTTTTTATGCTCCAAGCGTTCAAAAGATTAACGGAGTAATGATTTCCGTGAGAAAGAAGAGGGAAAGAAAAATTTCAAGAGATTTTGTTAACCTTCTTAATATGTTGGAATAATTTAATTAAACGCGTGCGCGTGAGGGAGACTCAATAGTTGATTTTACCGCAAAATTAAATTTATGTATTGGATAGTTAATGTTAGCAGAAAAAGGAACGATATGTGTTGAAGTATCGCGCCTCGTCTCTGCTAGGGGTTGGAACTTGCGCACCGTAACGTCGAGCTACTCTCAGGGAAGAAACTCATAATTACTCGAACTGTGTTGTACGTTTTCAACAATGTCCATCGTTATTCTTAAGAGCAAGAATGTTTCTAATTTTCCCCGAAGCATAACAGGAAATTCGTTCGATAGAAAAGCAATTATCCAAAGGATACTCCACGCACACGAACAGTATTCATTTACCTGAGAAACGTATAACGCAGTTCGAAACAGGTTTAGTAGATTTATTAATTCCGACAATACACGCATTGACAAAATCATCAGATAATAAAAGCAGGACTGCAATCAAAGGATTGTGTTGCTGTATACGTTCTTTAGACAGAGCCAAAGTAATCTTGAGGCAAGGCTACCGTTTATTTTCGAGGAAAATGTGGAAGTAATCAAATCGTCGACGTTTAACCCTCTATAACCAAAATTCGGTGCATTCGTGATCACACAGTGGATATATAATCGAGAAAGTACACAATATTTATAAAAATATACAAAATAATCAAAGTACCTACGAGTTACATTTAGGGGATGAAATCAGTCTCTCTGCTTAAGTTCCATTTTTCCAGCCGTGTTCACAGAACCATAATTTTACACAAACATCCATCGTCTACGTACAACGAATGAAAATTCATTAATTACCACTACTAACTAATAAATACCATAAACAAATTGCTAGCGAGAACAAAATCCACTAGAATTAAAAACAAACTAAACGATTGAAGAGTTCAGGTCGAAACTAATTGAAAGTAACTAGCCAGTGTAAATCACCATTCGATCATACCGTTCAAACGGACGACAATTTGCACTCCGCTTGTTACTTTCAATTTTGCCGAGCCAACGAGACAGCTCGATCGAATTAAACAAAAATACAGCGGGGCATCGGGTGTATACACGTAACCGGCAACTCGCAGGCGGTTATAGAGGGTTAACTCGTGGCCCAACGGGCAGCCAATTAGCCCGACAGCCAAAGATCATCAACAGGCGCAGAATTGATTAAACGTTGGCGCTGGCTCGGCGTAACGAGATGATCGAGGCGGCCGAAGAAAATTAACCGTCGCGTGTGCGCGCGCATCGAATCGATCGTCGACGCTCGCTCGTGGAAACGGTTAGGTTAGGAAATTGCGGATAGAAGTATCAGGGCCGTCGTGGAAACGGTTCGTGATATCAGTCACGGCCACGTGTATCCCAGAGGAACGGCCTATCGGGGTCCAAGCCTCGGGCGTGAGTGGATTCCGAGCGGGTCGTTACTCACAGCGAGGAGAGAGAGTCGAGCGTCTGTCCGTCGGCCCTCGTGACGGCCGAACGAATTCGAGCACATTGTACGTCGCGCGCCCCTGGTATTTAGGTCGATCGATCCTCCTCCTCCGGTAAGAGAGCGGAACGATCCATCGATCGCTGTTACCCGTTTCTCCGCGTAGCTGCGCGCGAGACAGCGCGTCTCGTTCCATCTCGTGCATCCGCCTGCACAGGTATCCGCCACGCAGTCGCGCACAGGTACACAGATCGCACAGGGACACAGGCACACATACATACAGACACACAGGTATCGTTACGCGGACAGACGGACGGACGGACATTGTTCACAGAAAGTAACGCCGGCCAAAATAACGTAGAAGCGAGAGTCGCGCGAGACGCGATCGCTCGCCGGCCGAAAGGGACGAAGCTGTCTCTCGGCGCGCGCAGCGATCGGTCACGTGGGCACCCGTCGCATGGATCACATTGGTCCGTGAGTTTACATATCATATAGGTTAACTAGTTGATATTACAGAAGATTTAATATTTTTATAATCCACATTGGAAGTTGTTATATCGAAGTCGTTAAGCTTATTGTGTACAGAAGGAGAGCCACCCGTCTGTGTAGAGAATAAGGGACTTGTAGAGGGGTCGGACGAGAGAGCTCTGTGATCTTAGGTTTCGTTATACTACGCTCGACTGGTGTCGCCTCGTGAATTATAATTCGCTTCGTGCTGGGCGTCAGAGAACGAGGATAGTGAGAGGGTAAACGTTTCCTTTTTGAGGGCTGCACGACGCGCTGAATGAATCAAAGGTACGATAGAAAGTGAACGGAGAGGTATTTATTTATTTATTCACGTTTTTATTGAATTTGTGCGGAAAGATGCGCGCAAACGAATTAGGAAACTGCGGAAAAGCAGCATGCGTTATGGTTAACTAAGTATTATCGATGAGTTATGAAGTCGCTAGGACTAAAGAGGTAAGTTGGGGTTGTAATAGTAGTTAAAACGGCAATTTTTTATACGTGTTACGCCTGTATCGTGGATATTGTGGGATTTCATTCTCGTATATACTGTTTTTTCAGTGCGTAAGGATACAGTTACCTTATTATTAGCGTAATTTAATCTAGCAGAGTACATCTTTGGAGTAAGGGAAAACTGAATCATACATATCATGGTTAAAATTAAGAAGGTAATTAGTAATTCACGCTCGTGGAAGTTAAACTGAATTTTTTGCGCTATATTTTTCAATGAACAAAGAGGGAAGAAACAAGATGAATGAATTCATTGGTAGAAATGAATAAAATTATCAATTAATAATTTTAACGCAATCTACTGCCATCGCAATTAGCTCAAAGCAAACAATCTTTGTTTGAATTCAGTCAAAACCTATTTGAGTCCAATAATTTGTAAATGGAAACTGCAAATTAACTACCAAATTAAAAGCTATTGTAGTGGAACGAAAATTGAATAATTCTCCGTTATTATGCGTTTGCTTTGTGCGAAAATTAGGACATAAGCGAGAAACGAATACATATCAGAAAATGTGATAAAGACGAGTATATACAATTCCTACATAGCGTATATACAGGCGAGTCATTGGAGTAATTCGAGGAATAAAAGTTCGAAATCTTGATGCATCAGATTTAACACTTTCAACAGAAAGTAGTTGAATTTATTTTAATATAATAACAGCTTCGAAACTCAATTTTCAATAACTTCGCAGAATTCAATTATTATATCCTAGCTGCTCTTCAATTCCATGCGTTCATAAAAATTCCTAAACATCAATTAAAAGTTATCTAAAATTTCAGCCTCTCAGAATGAAAAAAATTCAAATATTATATATATGTACATAACATGTCGATAATACGTTAAACTGGGCATCAAAGTCACTACATTACAAAAGACACGTTTAACGTATCTAATAGAAAATTAAAGATAAGAGAAATCAGAACTGAAATTGATTCGAACGATTCGCGCGTCGTTGATATCCGACGTCACGTACAGAGGTCCAGAAATAATCTACAGATCCGTGACATGGCTGCGTCCCGATTGGCCTAAACGTAAATCTACGGATAGCTCGTTGATGTTTCGATTCGAATCGTCGTAATGGACCTTATATCGCAAATCCTATGTACACCTATTCCGACGTCCGTGGAACGAGATTGAAGCAGGGTTGAAACAGGAGGGGAGGGCGAAGGATATCGTGGAGTATAGGAGCGGAAAAAGGGAAACGAAGAAATGGATACGTCCACGTATATGTATATACATATATACATAGGTACATAGCAGGCGGAGATAAAAGTTCGCGATAAAATTGACCATTTGTTTCTGAAAGAAAAAAGAAGAGGGTTCGTGGGCGCGAAGATTTCATCGATCGTTCCGTGGGACGTGTGACGCCTCGACGAACGAACACCCCCGGATGCGTATAATGGCTAAGGGGAAAATTGCTCGCGAATCGTCCAATATGTTCCCCCCCTGCACCTTCCCGTGGCCATTTGTATCAAATTCGCAGCACAGGTCAGAATTTGTTTTGCTTGGAGAAATGGGGGGAGAAAGATTCCTCCTCTCTCGAGCGAGGGTGGAAAGATTTTTCCGGGTGCCGCGTGTTTCCGCTGGTTCGAACTTTAAAGTCACCTCCCGGCAAATGTCAGGTTGTGGGCGTACATGGAAAATCCACTAACTTCTACGTTTTTCCGTTAAATATACCGTAGTAGTAGATGTGTAATGGATGGTAAAATATGCGTATTGTTCTGTTTGTAGTTGTACCTATATCGACTGTTATTCTTTTGAAAATATGAGACGAATATTTTATATTTTTTGTGGAGGAGAGATATCTATTTTTTTACGGGCTTTGTTTCACAGGCTTGTTGTTATGAGTTTTCCTTGCAGATGTTTATGATGCATGACGTGCAACAATTAATTCGGTTTTCTACGAAATGGAATTACAAATTGGTAATCAAACAAGGAATATAATGGAATTTAATTATTTCTCGTTCAAGCCGGTTTAACGTTTTCGTTGTGGTTTTGTTCATTGTTTACCACCGTTGCATACATAGATTTTAACTCAAAGAGACAATGACTTATATGCAAATGGATTGAATGAAATATAGTAACAAAAATAAACTGTTAAATTAAAAACATAAAATCACATCATAATCTTTTGTAAAATTAAAGATCTCAAGTATAATATGTTTGCATTCATTGTCCAACATGAACGCAATTAAGAAAATGATATCAATTTAGAAAACCACCAAAAACGTATAAGAATGTAAGTAAAAGTTCTTGGCTTAAAGAAAAAACCACTGTAGAAATTCCATTTCGTCGAAACATCGGATAATGTTCCACAAACAGTAATTTAGTTCGTCTCAGGGTTTTTCCTCGAGCTGCGCGGCTTTGCGCGGCAAATTTTCAATTTAAATCGAAAACACTTTTCCACGATGTCGTTCGTTAAATACCGTATTTTTTTTTTCTTTTCGTGACGGTGCAGAGCGTTGTCGCGAAATTACATCGGGAAACGGAAACTCGTTTTCCATTGAGACTGAGCAAGGTAACCCAGAAACCTTGGAAATCCACTATTCGTCTCTGTTCCCAACGCGCGTCGTAAAAGTCTCATTACAAGGAACCGCTGGTTATTTGCGCTAACAAAAATATACCGCATCGTTTCAGATCACGGAGACATAATAAAAAGTAAATTCATCTGTTTGAAAAGAATCGATATCTGACTAATTCGAATTTTCTCCTGTAAACAGAAAAATGAATTAAGGTCATTATTTAGTGTAGTGCCAGTCTTTTCGTTCCATAAAAATATATTCTGAATATTGTTTCCTATTTTTTGTAATAATCAATAGACCAAGTAGTCGATGCTGACGTAAAATCCAACAGAGCTCAATCAAATATTAATTTATGACCGCATAAAAATTAAATATAGAATTTTGCAAGATTGGTAAACGTTCGTTCGGGGTGGCAAAATTGATAGGCAAAGAGGTATCGCGGCACAAGTTTAACAAAAAAGAAATACAAACATTGAGGAGTGCCAGTGATACGTATCGATCAATTTATCCTTGCAAGCAAAAATGCCACATCAAATGTTCTAAATGCATTATAAAGAAGAACGCCAGCAGTTTCACCGACTGCAAATTTATGAAATGTGGCAGAACGATACAAATGGATGAATTTATAAAAGTCCACCGTGAAACGCATATCTTTCATTGCAATTGATTATTCTCTGCGAAATGGCTGTTTAATTTGACACGGATTGAACCGGTAGTGAAGCACTGCAATATCTCTGTCTACCGGCGATAACGTGTCATAAATATTGATGATTGACGATGAAAAATTTCAGAACCAATCCGCACAATACAGGTGTACTTTATGAATGTATTATATAGGTGTATAAATTTCCGGGATGGCCGCGCGAGAAAATGTTACTTCAGATTTTCGATTTATTCCACACCTTCTCGCGTTGTACTACATTGAAAAATACACGAATCGATAAAAAACAGCAGCTAAATTATTAAAGATTCAGTTCGAACGGCATAACCAATAGCAGTCGGATACTTTCTTAAATTTGTGATGTACATATACGATAATACGATCACTTACACTATGAAGTTATACAAATTGATGAAAGTATTATATATTTACCTGTTTTACATATATTAATTATAGTTTATATTCTAATCTACTATACGGAAGAGTAATTCCTCTAATTTTACCTATATACAAATTCAAACTATTTTTTAAGCTGAAAGAGCCAATCTTATTGCAAAATTATTGAATATTCGTTGAACACGAGTGACATATAATTATTTAAGGTTACATATATAAATCATATATTATCTAAATACAATTTTATTAAGTGAAAAACTAGTAAACTCCAAGATGAAACAATCGATAACTACTTGCGTGCATAGTATACTATATATACGCAAGTAACGAACGCGATGATTAAGCACCCAAAACCCAACATTATCTTAACTTGCGATCGCTAGCTAACACTTGCAATTGTCTCTATGGTTTCAAAATTTACACCCCAACAATCCCTATCTAATCCTCTTACGAAACACACGTATAAATGAAAGTATACGATTGAACCTTACACGATTACACAAATACAGCAACCATTTCTAATCTATAATCAACGACGAATTCAAACCTAGTAACACGTCTCGAATTATTAATCACAATTTCAATTAGCTGTTAATTTCGAATCGAACAAGAGGAGACACAGAGTATAAAATAAAGTCGAATACCCAACACGTATTCCAGTTTGACCAATTATCGTTGCGTTCGATGTTTGAGTCAATCAAATTGCAAAAAATGCATTCGATCGCAATTTTATCGAGAACAGCTAATCCGCGTGTGAAAATGTCATTCAATTAGGATAATTGTTTACGGTTTCCTTAAATAATCGGGGGATGACGGTGCGTGCGGTCGGTGCAATAATTCCTGGCGCGTGTCAATTTCGAGGGAGACAGGAGGGATGAAAAGGTACAAAACAAGCGTTACCCCGTCGCGGGCAAAGAGGGACGCTCCATAAATAATCCGCTTTACAGTGGCGGTGAGTCGTGCATCCGCGGAGGGCAGCGTGAAAAGTGCAGCTCGCGTCGTTGCGCCCTGTTATTCCGTGCAATAAATACCTCTCCGCGCCTCCGTACGGAAGTTAAGTTTCGATCACAGAGCCCTCGATGACGGCGTCGCATAGGTCGAGAGAAAAATGGGGGAGGCCAGACCCGGGGAACATCCGCGTTGAATATCCCTGCGAATCCGCTTCTGAATCCGCTCCGCGGTCTCCGCGCCTCGGGGCAACCGCCAGCGTCGAGTTTCCTCGCGACGAGTCGAGGAAAGATTTACCCTCTGTCGACCATGATTGAAATTCGTGTAACGATATATCCACGGTGTTACTCGATTTGATCATCCTACTACGAACTTCTTTGGCAGGTTGAGAATTACGAATTATCAACCAAATGGTTCCTTTTATAGGATTAAAGGGTCAATAAGAAAAGGTCCTCATTTCTATATGAAATTTCAGACTTATTCATTGCTTTACAGGTTTGTCCTCGAACCCAGAAACAAAAATTTCATTTTCTATAAAAAGGAAATTAATTACGTTACGTGTCGCTCAAGACGACACCAGACGAATAGTTTTTATTACGTATCATCGATAAACAGTCAGAGAAGGAAAAATTGAAAAGCAACAATATATTTCTAACTGCAATATTTTATTTTAGCGCGATTATGATATTAAAATGTTATACAATTTTCTTCGGAAGACGGGTTTAGTAGAATAAACGTGTAAGAAGAAGCATGGGTTCGTGGAACGCCTCTTTAAGATTCCGGGCGACTCACGGCTCAGAAATTCTTGGGTTAATGAACAGCCGTGTAGTGGAAATGGATGATGGCTGTTAGACCATAAATTAATTTCGCAAATTTCTTAGAGGAATATTTTACGGGGTCCAATGTTTACGTGCGAGGCTAGGAACTTGCGAGAGCTTCGATTTTCTAACGAACGGGGTGGTTTTAGCGAACGAAACTAGTACTTTTGATAGGATCGGGGATTATGATAAGACGTTGATCTTGTAGTCGTAAGCGGCAATTTCGGGGAACTTTTGAAAGTAACGCTCGTAAATTGAAAGTAAAGTTTAATTAAGCGAAACAACCACCTAAGGGATGATTGTATATATTGTACAGAAGCGTTGAACTTAACACTTTCGGTGTTAACCCGCATTTGATTAGGGATATCGAAAACTAAATACGTAAAGAGTACACGATACCTTTAACATTTACCAAATAGTTTCCCGGACAATTTTCCAAAGAGAACGCGGAAGTTAAATATTTTTTTCCCACGAAGAAAGGAAACGTCTTCTATTTTTAATCGTTTTATATCGTAAATTAGAAATGGAACACCGAAATTTTAAGAATATTTACTTTTAAAAGTGTACATAGAGATTGAACTGTCGGGAGGAAGAGAGAGAGATGAGTCGGTGTAGGAGAACAATGTAGGGCGTAAAAGTTGATTTTTCAATTAAATGATGAAAGTAATTTAATCGTGAAATAAGTCACTGGTGTACCGTGAGCTTGAAACTCGTAACGCATACATATCAAAAAATGTGATATAACCAAGTTTTTGTACGATATAATATATACACGTATATGTTTTTTACCGACGCATAATTTTGACGTTAACAATTTTGTCAAAAAGTGGAAAATTCTACAATACAAGAACCAAGAATCGATGTATACATTCTCGCGAATTTCAGCAAACATTGATATATTAGTAACTAAGGTGTAACCATAATTTAATGTTAATACAAGTTCAGCATTCGTCGATCGTGCGCGAGTGATACAAAAGCATTTTTCGAAAAGTAAAAGTACGAGAAAGAAAGAAACGATTATAGTCGACTTTGATCGAAGTGGTGTATAATTAATACAACGAATCGCATGAAAAAAATTGTCCATGGCGATGGAATAATTTAATCAATTAAAAAAATAATGATACAAACTAGTCTTACAGTTAGAAATACAATAATTAAAAAATGATTAATCCATGCAACAGCCAGAATAGCGACGCTACATTTTCTTCTGCTTAGTGGGTAAAGGTAACTTAAGTAGTACGAGTCAATAATAAACCCTCACCAGACACAAAATCATAAAACACATAGTAGCAAAGAATTTTATTTTTCACAAACTGATTTAAAAACTAACATAGACTTAAACTTTCAAATTTAAACAAATAAATTATATCTACAACCCTTTATTTAATACATAAATGCAGACAGAAATATTTAACATAATCTGTCTCTAAAATTTATATAACTAGAATAGCGTTCTATCTAGTAATAAAATAACAAAATAGGAATATTTAAACTAATAATTTTAATATAATTAGATATACTTGTATAAAAAATATGATCCCTATAAATTGTCATAATTCACGTACGTGTTAAGCACATCTCGTTTCTCTCTTGCAAACTGAAAAACAGACGTGAAATAATCCTGGAGGAAGTTTAAAGGAATCACGGATACAATTACGGTATTATTTGCACAGCTTGATAAATTATGCTTGTTACACGGAGCAAGCAATCGTCGTTGGATTTAAATATAAGTTCGAAGCAGACGTTAACTGAACCAGTTAACTGGTCTGCCGCTCAACTAATCAAAGCGATCTTGATCTTAGCTAGAATTTCCCAGACAGCTGGTAAGCAGCTTTGAGCAAGAATCAGCTGAGTTTGCTTAGACAGCAATTTCGGCGTGCGTCGCGAATTATCATAGGCGAATGGTTTCTGGCGTCGAGATTCATCTTCCAACCGGATATCGTTTCTGGTTCACGTCCTCGCGGTGAAAATGGCTACCGACTAGCTTTTGTTATTCATTTGAAAGTAATAACAGCCTCTCCCTTAGTTGCAGCTAATTTTTAGTGGAAAATTATTTAAATCAGCACGATTCTACATTTTTAACCCTTTGCACTCGGGTGTCGCCTCTGAGGGGACATCAGCATTGATTAATGATTACAGAAATCAAACTTATTTCATCGCAACTTTTTGAAGAATGCGTTTCCCTGAAGTTTTCTATTGAAATGGAAATTTCCTTTTTCTTCCTTTAATAGATTGCTATTTTAGCAATAATTTCTATTGCTAGCATCCGAGAGGAGTCGACTGCAAAGGGTTAATTCTACATCCCTTAGTTATTTAAATTGGGAGGATCTACATTTTTTCATTTTATTACAAATTCTTGACCCTATTCTAACTTTTCTACGAATCGAGTGCTGTAATTAAAATATTTTCTTGCAACACAAACACAGTAATTA
Source organism: Xylocopa violacea (assembly GCA_963969225.1). Taxonomy (NCBI): domain Eukaryota; kingdom Metazoa; phylum Arthropoda; class Insecta; order Hymenoptera; family Apidae; genus Xylocopa; species Xylocopa violacea. Next base: position 21,321,143 of record CAXAJV010000008.1, read on the forward strand.
TTAAAATAACTAGAATTTCCAATATTTACTTGAATTCTTCGTCTGTGCAGCTCCAACCGCATCACCACTTTTTAACGATCGCCCCGCGTATTTTCACTGGGTCAGACTTTCAAACGATCTGACAGATTTCAATAATACTTGAACGAAACTTCCGCCACATCGCGCAACAGTTCGTTAAATCGAATGTTCCTTAAACGATTCTAAATAAAGCCAGAGAACCGGAGTAGAGAAATTCGAGAGGGAAATTTCGATTGTACCAGCGAAATACCGGATTGCCTGACGGGGAGTTAAGAGCAATTCATCAGGATAGTATTTCGAAACAAACGCTTCCTTGAGATTCGAGTGAACGGTCCATTCGAAAGAAGTAATTTATTTGAAATGGCAGTAGCAGCGTAGTTACGATGCATTTGAGTCGTAAGAGAAGAACAGCGAGCGAGATGAGGCGAGCAAGGAGGAAACGAAGTAAAAGAGAAAGGAAACCGAATCGGAGGAAGTAAGAACGACCGCCACGTAGAGAGTGCATAAATAAACCGGGAAATAAATAGTTATCTTCGTTGTTTATCGCGTTCGCTTGTTTCGCGGAGCAAGCACTTCGTGTCCAGCGAATCAGAAGCGGAATAACCAGCGAGCGACGCTTTGTCCATGAAATATACAGTCGCCGGAGGAAATAATATTTTCAAACGACCATCCATTCATTCTCAGGAACGGTTTCGGCCGTTACGATTCTTCGTAACGTTTCCATCATTATTTCAACCGACATCGAATGTTCTTCGCCTACACGCGGCCCTCCCAGTTGGCTCCCGCACAGCTCCCTCGAGCTCGAATGTCCTGTATCGTAATTTTTCATTTTTCATCAGCTTCTCAAATATTTGTAACCCTCCCCCATGTTTTCCGCGCTTTAAACAAAGTTAGCGTCCCGCGAGCTTTGCGCGGCACAGCTCGAACAGTTCGAGTTACTCGCGCGAACTGTTTTACACGCGATCGTGCTGCTTACGCTTCTGAAACGTCTGCGATGTTGGTTAAAGTAATCCGTTTAAACTGGGAACACGAGTTAACTCGTCGTAAAAAAATATGCGTCCGTCTCCCGGATCTTCTGAGAGAAATATTTGTTTGCTCTACGAGCGAAATTGAGTCGACGGAAAGGAGTGACGTTTTTTCATTCGAGGCTTCATTGTCGAGGAAATCGTCGAGGAAATCGTCGAGGAAATCGTCGAGCTCGAAAATTCGACGGGCACACTTACTCAATTGGCGAATGAACGTAATGCGAGCGGTGCGATGGGAACGTTTTTCCATTCGAAATTGCTTTTGAAAAGGGGTCGATTAAATCGGTGAAATAATTAAATCGAATGTACGACTTCGATTTGTTCGGGAATGAAGTTTTTAATATAGCATAACCTCCTGTCTATCATAGCACTCGCGTTACATTCGCTTACCCACTTGTCAGCCACGCTCATCGAACTTTCAGTGTCGATATTTCAAAAAACTGGGTCTCGAATGGAACATTTTTTCATCCCATTTTCTCGATTTATTTCTGCTCGTGAAATCACTTATCCAATTTGAAACAGCCTGTACGTATGAAGAGTACCCGTGCACTATACTAGCGCTTGTTTTAGATCAGTTATTCCCAAACTGGTCTATATCGACCCCAGGGGGTCGAATCTGACCTGCGAGTGGTCTATGTTAGTGAAAAAAAAAATTAGGGGTGCATGAGAGTGGATCTTATTTGCCCAGTTGTTGAACCCTATTATTTTGCTAATTAATAAGCTAAATTACAATATCCAAATCATGGATAAATATAAAACTATAAACTACTTAACTCTTTGCACTCTGCTTCTTCCTAGACGTTGGCACTAGAAGCTAGAACTATTTCTAAAACAGCAATATTTTAGCAATATTTAGCAATAGTTTCTATTGCTAGGTTCCCAAATTCTCGAAAACCTACGGTGGAATAGGTTTAATCACTAATCAATGCTGATGCCCCCTCAGAGGGGACATCCGACTGCAAAGGGTGAAATTTTCCACTCTACAGCAAACTCCATCAAAGTGAGTAACTCTGCGCCAGTTTCAGAAAAAAATTCAAAGTTTATGAATCTGAAAAATCAATATTAGGAAAGGAGGAGGTCTACCCAGAACAGAAAGGGTCGATGCGTTAGTTATACAAAAAAAGGGTTAGGAACCTCTGCTTTAGCTAAACCGAATTACCTCGCGATTTATCCTTGAACAACACCGTCGCAAACGGCGCTAGGGGTCGATAAAATGTTCCAATGGACAAATTAACGAAGACAGCATAACGAAACAGTTTTCATCGGGCGTTCGGTTGGAGCAGCGCGGGGGAAAAGGAGAATGAAAGGGAATAACGGGAGCGTCCGCGTGGGCTGGTCGAGAAAGGGGACACCATAGCTCTTCCCGGGGTAGCGTGCTCCATTTCAGAGGTGAAATTCCTCGGGAAAACGCGTGGTCGCCTGTGTAACGGCGTAGCCAGCCATCCAGCCGCCTTGTATCCGCGCGGTACGTCGAGTTAGCGGGCGGCGCGAGTGAATTATGCCTTATTACGAACCGGAAGGGCCAAGTCCTGTGGACGTCGCTCGCGCGAATAAATTGTGTCTCTGACGGCGTACGCAAGGAGACCAGCCAGCGGAAAGATCAGAAACCGTGAGACAAGCCAGCCAGCGTTGGTGGAAAAAAAAAAAAAACAGCCGGCGCCAGGGTGGGAGACGAGGAAAGAGAATGCTACTTTGTAGCGGTGCGCCGTACAAGCTGCTGAATTAATTCGGTGCATTAAAGCACCGCGTCCCTTTTTCCACGGTGCTCGTTCCCCGTCCTTCAACGTTCTCCTCCGCCGTGGTACTCGTCAGTCCTCGTTCAAAGCGAGCCGCGACGTTATCGCGTCGCGTTTGGCTGTTCGGAAAATTTCTGACAGACATTTGTGGAGATGGACGGAAGCGGAGGATCGTCCCTGTCAGTCGATTTATTTGATGACGATAGGAGTCTATACGGATCGCTAGTTTGGGGACTGAAAAGTTAATTTTCTTTTTATTAAAGACAGTATACCGATAGAAGTCTGTACGGATTGCTAGTTTGGGGATTGAAAAGTTAATTTTTTTTTTATTAAAGACAGTATACCGATAGAAGTCTGTACGGATTGCTAGTTTGGGGATTGAAAAGTTAATTTTCTTTTTATTAAAGACAGTACACCGATAGAAGTCTATATAGATAGCTAGTCTGGAATTGAAAGCTTAATTTTATTTTTATTGAAGACAATAAACCGTTGCTCTTCTTAAACTAAACTCGCGCTCCGCACAGACATCCTTTTGTATATTCATTCATAGAGCAGTCTCGATTCTTTTACCCGGATTTCCATGCATTCCACGCGTTCCAACACTTCGCACTAGACTGCATACCACGCACCTTGTGAATAAAACCTTTCTCTGGAATTGAAAAAGTTTTGTACTCGTTTCCTTCGACTCTGTTCAACTCGGAATCCAACAAAATATTGGATCAAACGGACGAATATACTCGTCGTAACACAAAATTTTCTCACGACGAGTACGCTCATCACAAAATTCCTCTATTTCTCCATGACGAGTAGACTCATCGATCGCAGTCAACATATTCAAAGTTACAATTTTATTACGATCGTCGTAAAATAAAATTAGTCAGCTATCCTTCGACGAACCCACCCCAGGACGACGACTAACATTTATCTCGAAATCTCGTTTCGCGTTTTTCCCCCTGTTTCGTCCACCAGCTCGTATCGTTTCGTTCGTTTCGGCTGGCCCGTCACGCGCCAGCCTCGCCCTCGTATTGTTTCCGTTCCGAGATCGTAACGAGACCTCGCAGCCGATAGGCTCGATCCCTCTGACACCCTCGCGCAGTTGTTTCCCGCTGGAGGAGATTTTATTTTTCCGCCCCGTTCGCTCGAGGCTCGCTTTCGACGTGCCGCGGCGCGTCACACGGAATTTTTTAGTCCCCCACGGAATGGGAATTGTAAACGAAGGACGCGGCCGCGCTATCGTCGGACGAAAGTGGTAATTAGCGTGGACGAAGCCGAAATTTCACGTAGAATAGGCGTCCCGCGTGTGCGCGGCGCCTCCAACGGAGTCACGTCCATGCAAAGTAAGCGAAAGTGTGCCTAGCCGCGCGCGCGAAGCATATTTTAATAGTTCCCGGGAACTGCCGCGTGAAGCATGTATGGAATTTCTGAAACTTCCCACATTTCGAATGAATCTTTATTTTATCGCTGACGAATTTTGTATTACGAGCCCTTACTCCGCGTTACGCGCGTGTGCATTGAAAATTTAGATGTTCCCTCAACGTAGTGGGAATTTTGTTAACGCTTTGTTATTAAACATTTGCTTATTTTTACATGTGAATATTGTGTCAACGTAGTGGCAATTTTGCAATCATTTTGTCATTAAATATTTGCTGATTTTTACAAGTCTTTATATATGTTAGTATTTAGAAGAATTCGATTTAAAATGCAAATACAATTGAACGCGTTAAGCAAAGAAGGGTCGAAGGAACCCTCGCGAAGATCCCTATTGTTAGATTAAAAAAGCCCCAAAAAAAGCAACAAAAACGTTGGATTAAGGTGCGATAGGACTCCCCTCTAAATCGTCGCGCTCTTTTCATTAATCTTCCTCGAGGATCATTTTTGTATACGGGGCATAAATTTAATTGAATGCGCTAAGCTTGGTAAATAGGATCGTTAAATAATTCACGCGTTCTGTTGCTATTCAGATCCTACGTTCGCAATTCATTTCCTCGCTTCGCATCGGCCACCGTCCATTGGGCCGTGATCCAAAACTTCAACTGTGCAGCTCGCAAATTGCTTGATCAATGCGTAGCCTCTGACTCCTTCGATTTCGAACTTTCCCCATTAACGAAAAATTCGCGTTCGACGACTAAAAAATTTTCTCAAAACATCGCTGCACCTTTTCACGTCAAATCAATTTTGTTGAGAAAAAACGAGCTTCTTGTTTGCAATTTTCTTCAAATCAATTTCGTTGCAGGAAAGCTCGACTTCTCGACGCAATAAAACCTTTTCGTAAGAAATCTGCACGTAGAAGGTGTGTACGAAAGCTCTAATCTCTGTTATAAAAAAAAAACTTTTTATCGCTCCAGATTGTTCAAAACCATCGTGACTTTTCGCTGTTCAGATTTCGCGGAACGATTGCGACACACGCACGCCACGACTGACAACGAGATATATAATTTGATTTTTCGTCCCGGTATTTAACGCCGCTTACTTCGCGGAACTCTGCAATTTTCACCTCGCAGCATGATAAGCACCATAATTTCGTTCGAACAAAGCCGTTTAAAATTGCGCGATAGTATTGCAGCGAAAGTTTGAATGGATCTGTGCCGCGAGTAATTCGAAACCGGAGTATCCCAATTATATACATGGAGTTTAATTAAATAAAGGGACATAATTCCTAAAAAAAAAAAATTCGCTAATCGAAAAGAAAGCTAAGCGCGTATTTAAATTATAAAATGTAAAAAACCTCGTTAACAGGCGCGTAATAAATGAGTTCCTTAAAAAAGATCACCGATACAATCGACCATTGCATCGAATACAGTTTTCGACCGGAGGTATTGTTCGATCGTTTTTGAAAAAGTTCGTATAATTACCGCGTTAAAAACAACAGGAATCGACGACGGAAACAATGCTTTTAGTCACGGAACCGAATCCAGTATCGCAAGGTTGGATATAAATTTTTTGCGACGGTCAGCGGTGTAATAAAGAAGTAGTTACGGTTTCAGTAGATTCAGTAGGGTCGTAGCCAGCCAGGCGAAAAGGACAGTCGGTATCAGGTTGACACACGACAGCCGTTCGCAGGGGCTCATTTAAATACGGAAATAAAGTAATTTCGTGTGACAGCGGTAATAACTTCTGACCGACCGCGTACGCCCCAACGATGTCGTCCACGGTTTTCCTCAACTTAGATTCATCGTTATCGCCGTTTAATACCACCGTGAAATGACGGCCGATTAATTCTGATTGCGATCGCTCCGGACGCGTCGAGTGTTACTCCGACAACTTACATCTTAACCCTTTCTTAACGCTCAGCCAACCGAATGGGGAGATCTCCCTGTCTTGATGACAGTCGCTGGATGACCGATCGGGGAGATCTCGCTACTTTAAAGTGAGTGGCTGCACGACCGATCAGGGAGATCTCACATTTGGCCTAGCAACGCGTTGTCAGTTATACTTGGAGTTGTTCGCAAGTACTCGCGCATATTTTCTGCTAAAAAAATAACGATATGCAGTAAAAAAAATACGATATGCAGATATATGATTCATTAAGATGGGGAGATCTTCCCGCTTTAATGACAGTCGCTGGATGACCGCAGGGATCTTCCACTTTTACCTGAGCAACGCGTGGTCATCGATATGCTTACTTTCTTTTGTTAGAGTTATGTTATTTGTCTTTAGTTACTTTCAACGTTATCATTTGTTATCTTTCATGTTACTAATTTTCAATATCTATTTTCGTCGGATTATTTCAGTAATTAACTCCATACTGACCATTTTTTTCTTATACTGACCACTTGCTATTTACTTACTGTCTATTTAGTATTTTTATACTAACCCTTTTGGTAACAAAATACTGACCAAAAGTTGATTTAAATACTGATCGAAAGTAGAGTTAAACACTGTCCATTCATTTTGTCGCCATTATTAATTTTACTCTGTAACATGATTTTATTGCTCTGCGTACTCGTACTGTCTCGTGGAAGAGGAAACGAATTGCGCGACGTCCAATTACGTACAATTCTCAACCATCCGGAAGTTGAGCTAACCCAAAACATGCCACCAGACTGAAAGTTCTCGATACCCAGACGAAATTCCTGATAGCAGCGCATCCTGTAGCCAGAATCGGTTGATTCCCTGGAGCTGCAAGGATCGTTAAAATCATTTGTTCCATTATGACCATCGAGACGCTCCAGGCTTTACGACGCGACTATCTCTGTTCAGAAACGGAGAAATTGATCGAATAAAGACGCTTGCTCTTAACGCTTCCGGTTGGTAAATTGAATCTCCATTTTGGAAATGGAATTTAGTCTCTTCAGTGACCCACGATTCAATAATTAACAAACTGACCATCATTTATAAAATGCAGGTAGAAAATCGAGGAGAAGAAACTTGAGTCAAGATGTCTTCTTATAGGAAAAGAAAGAACTCGTGAAATTGGATATCAAGAATATGAGGTACTTAAGAATTCGTTTCAAATTAAGAGAATTCGTTTATGTTCGCAGATGTGAGAAGATCGAATGCTTTTATGGTGTAAATTAACGTAAGTCTTGGTACCTAAATTGGACGACCACGTTTTTGATCCGATTCGCGTTAATTTATCGCTTGATCTCGCTGTCTGAGACAATTGCCCAGACTTCTGCCGGACAAAGGAACCCTAACTGAATTCGTTACGAGACATTGGCTACATCCTTCGAGTCAATGAGTTAATTAAATCCTTTGTAATCTTGCCGTATGTCTCAAAGATATGACCAATAGTATGTCACGTTCTCAGATTCAATAAGAGGATGATGCATAGTTCGTGATCTACGTCTGCCAGACTTTTCTACTAACGGAAGCACTGAAAATAGTAAAACATTTATGAAGCACTTCAAATTTCAACTTCTCCACTATAAAAAAAAAGCAGTATTCCGTGAAGTGCTCGAAGCGCCACGTCAAAGGTGCGAAAAGATTCCGAAAACTCTCACGTGTGCGCGTATCGAAATTAATTCGCGTTTGATTTCCATTTAAGCTGTACTTTCTTTCAATGTTCTCCGTCCCTCGCCAGCGAAATTTCTCCTATTCCTCGAACGCGTTCTTAATTTCCCTCCTTCGACCCCTCGCGCTTTCTGCGCCAGTGTTCCCTATTCAATGACTGCGCTCGTTCGAATTCCGTAGGCCACGTAGCCTTTGTTGTTTGGCGCGCGTTCGATTTTCTCTTCGGCTCTCTTCATCGTTACCCTCTTTCTCCTTCTGCCAGCTAGTTGGTCGGCTATGCTCAACGCGGTGAAAGTTAGGGCACGTTGACGCGGAAATCGAGAATCACGGGTAGGCCTGTTGCGTCTCTGACCAATTGAAAACTACCGTATCCAGAGAAGAGATCGCTGACGCCAGCTAAATAGAGCCTCGAGCGCTATCGCAATCACGTGGACTCTGGCCAACTATTCAGAAGAGTATCCCGTATACGTCGTGCAGGTCGTCTCAATGATTCTCGCGCTGCACGTCACTAATACAAACGCGCAGCGGTAACCACCTAATGAGCAATGGCTTTATCTAATGCCACAGGACCACCTGGATGCAGTCACTTCTCAGTGGAAGCCAGCTGCCGCAGCGTGTTCGTATTTGTGTCAACCTGCGCGGTAGATTCATTGGCACAGTTGCTAAATCCTGAGGAAAGCTGGATTCGAAGTTCAGGCGATATTTTTCAACATAGAAATTCCGAATAAAAATCGAAATTCCACCAAGAACGCAGCATTTGGTACTCCATTCGAGACAACGCATGCGTGCACAGTTTTTTCTGGAAGATAACAGAATAACACACACCGCAGTGCTGTATCGTTCACGCGTAAATCGCTTCACACTTTGCTCTACAAAGAAACAGCCCCAGCAAAATTCAGCAGTACCCAAAAGATTGAAAACCATACCACTTCGAGTCCACTCGCAGAAATCGGTATTGCCAACATAATCGACAAACGTTAACCATCGCAGGATGGACGCTAAACCGCTAAAGGAGCAGCGAGGGATGACAGAGGTCGTGCGCTGAACAATCGGCGGGGGTAAACCCGCGCATCAACTCTCGCCAGCTACGGCATAGGCTACTTTATGTTTCATTCGGCCGCTTCTCTTTCTGTCTTCCCATCCGACGCGCAATCGGCCACTTTTCTTCCTTCAATCTAGCCCACGATAAAAGGCCACTTTTGATCCTCGGTTGCACCTTGCTTTCACGCTAGTTACCCCATTCGTTTCTGCATGTCTCCCACCCGCCGTTCCTCCACGCTGCTCCACTTTCGTCTTTCACCGTTCCCTTTCTACCTCGCCCCTGTTCCCGTCGCCCCTCAGCCCCAACAACGCGCCCCTTTTTCCCCCGTTTCTTTGCAAAACCGCGATCACGATGTCCCGATTCTGTCTTTTAACCGGCACTCTCGCCGGAAGTCGGTTCACGCCCTCCCTCGCCGTCGTCTTCGACGAATGACTTCTCCCATCGGGAAGTTAGCGAGGCTGGCTACCCTCGACGAGTCTGTTGAACGAAATCCCGGATCCTCGCCGGAACGTACGCGGTCGCTTTATAAAAGGTACATCGGATCTTGTTCCCGAGATCGCGGTCATCTCGAGGTTACGAGCGCGGAAACACGATTAAGGTTACCAGCACGTGGTAGCCGAGAGAAATATGGACGAATGGACGGGATTCCCGTGGAAACGGCTGTACAATCAGATATTTTTTGTTATACAGTAAGACTTCGTTTAACACGGGAGATGCGTTTCAATGAGTTTCACAGCGCTAAATGGGATCGTCTTAACGCGTAAATAAATGGGGATAGGTGAAACAGAACGTAGAATAAGAAAATTGATCAGCTCTTTTTTGTTTTATTTGGAACATTTATTGTTAAATAGCCTTTTATTGCATTAATTGTAGACTTATTTGTTGCTGATATCGATTTTTATTCATAAAACGTTCTTGAAGATCAAAAAAATCTTGCTTGTGATGAGGAGGGTTCTTTCTCATTTGACATTCTTTGTTTTTTTCTGAAGGAGTTAAAAGGTGAAGGTGAATCTGTGCGTTAAAGAATAAGACGAAAGATACAGAATAACATTTCTTCGTTCAATGTTCCATTTGTAGGAAGATTGAGTTTGAAAATTTCACGAGTACGCGAGTACATCGCAACGTGGCGAACGAATGCACGCGATAGAACACAAATCGACCGATTCGATGACATAAATAATCAATCGTTCAATTAAACGAAAAAAAGAGTATCACTCTGTTGGTTCGATGTACTCTTTCGAATAGAATCGTATTTTCCGTTATCCTACGCAATATCGATGAAACGTTCAACGTGATTTCAAGACTCAACCCTTAAATAATGGCCTTTTAAACTGGCTGGTGACGCGCAAACGTGTCAGCAGTTCCTGGAATGCCAGCTCGTATGACGCAGAAACCCGGCAACCTGTTCAACGTTCAAAGATCAATTTGCATATCTCATTAATTTCCTTCTACGACTTCCATTAATCACCCTTAAGCGTTGACCTGTTCCAGTTTGAAACGACCAGTAGAGATCGCAGCCGCGTTAATCCTGTACCCGATAGCCAGACAGATCCGAGTCCATTCATTTTTAAATTTAATTACAGGCATCGACTTACTTTTCCCCCTTGTTTTGCGATACAACACGCATAACCCAGTTCCACGCTAAGATCGACTTCGTTCAGCTGATCTCGTTCTTTACATCCCCGCAGACGAGCCGACTAAAATTCCCTCGCAGCGATAAAAAGGAAAGCTTTCAATTTTTCACGCGGTTAAACAAATTCAGTAATTCAATAGAAATTCCACTTTTGAATCGTACAAATCGATAATCCACGCGAGATTTCACGCTCGCGCGAGTGTAACTCGAGTCGCGTTGTAACCGCTGTTGTTTTCCCGCTGCCGTGAAAAATATTTAAAAGCGAACTCGGGGATAGCCTGGCTCTCGCGTCCAGAATCTAGCTGACGAACATCCGCGAGATGCATGGGTGTAAAAAAAAGGAGAAAATAAAAAAAAAAGAGGGAGCGAACTTTGACGATGCACAGGTACAGGAAAAGCCCGGGTGGATCTGGCCGTGCAGGAAAATAAACTTTGGCGGCCATCACACCGTAGGCGTCTATATTTAAGCGAGCTGCCGGTATAGTAAAATTCCGGATCGATTTTCCATTAATCGGCTATTAGTATGCGACAGCTAGTTTGTCCGCGCACCAGAAACGAGTTCACCCTCCTCAGATAATAATAAGGCGGCGTGCGTCTCGCGAGGACGTTCATTCGTTAACGAAACGCGTGCCACGTCGACCGAGAACCTCGTTCGTCGAATAATGGCCCGTGTAATTCGACGAGTTTGTCTTATTAATCAGATTACGGTGCGCCGCCGTTGTCTGATTCCTCGATTGTTTCCTTCCTCCTCGAAACCACCCTCTTCGCGACTTTCGATTAAAGTCGCGCAACCCTCCGCGACGAGACCTCGGAATTCCTCTCGCGGGTTAATGAATCGCACGATAAGCGAACTGCCAAAACGGTTTTGCTTTGCCCTACGTGCCCCTCTTTGATGCACGAAAATTGAATCGTTAAGGGCGAAAACTATCAAAGCAGACGAACGACTGGTTCGTTACTTCTTGCGAGGCGTTTATAAGTTTTTGCAATTTTTCTGTTATTTTTTTATAATTGTTAACGACCTCGAAAATATGAGAAATGTTGTGTTTGTGGTTTAAGAAACATGGACGACGATTGTCTGTATTAGTGGTCGTTAAGGGTTTCATTTGTATTCTAGAAAACTACGTATTCGACGAACTGTGTTTCTAAAGCGTGGTAAAAATTATTTTTTTTAATACCTTTCGTTGGTATATTTCAATTATCTACATAGTTAAAATGTACACTTAACACCTTGCTGGTCGTTACCATATTAACCCTTTCGCTGCGGAGCGCTCGAAAACGATGCGCAAAGGGGCGCGTATTATTGGTATTTATGGGTATTACATTCGATTTTTGTGAATAAAAACTTGGAGCAAGAAACGAATGCTGCCTATGCGTTGAAAGAAAATGATTCACTGTGCATTATTATGCAGCTGTAGGTAACAAATGAACAGTGTCTAAAGGCGCTGTTCTCAGCGAAAGGTTTAATAATAAATTTTCTGTTATTTTCTATGTCACAGCCCAGGACTTTGCGAAGTATCTGTTCAGTTTTTGATTAGAATTACTGCTGAAGGCCAGTATATTTCACTCAAGCTAGGATTTCTTTACATGCTGGTGCTGGACGTCAGAGTTGCGAAAAAAGAAGATACACAAAAACGCACGTGAACGGCTACTAAATGTTGAATTTAAAGGACGTACCAATACGTAATCGGCCAGCAAGGCGTTAAGAATGTAACGTGACGAGCCGTGCAAAACGCTACAACGATTCGACGTCGAGAAAACTTGGCGAAGATCGGTTCGCGATTAGCTTGTCTTCCCGTGGTAAAGCACGCTGTCGACACGCGGATAAGTGGAGCGCGGCGCGGAGCGATCGAACCGAATAGGGGTGAAAATTCTTGGCGTGATTCGTGCGCCAGGAGAGCGGAAAATTGAAACATCCAACTTCGCCTAAATGCTGCCTGCGCCTCGTGGAAGTGTTGACATTTACTATCCGCCCCTCATTGTCAACGATAACCGTCCTCGCGTTCCTGGCAGTTTTCCAGCGCTCGTTCGCTGGCCAAATCGCTCTTCGCGAATCACTCCGCGGCGAACGTGTTAAATAGTTATGCGAGACAAATTGCTCGCCGTAATACCTGGCCGTTGTTTCGTTGTTCGGGAACGACGAGCGAGTGGAACTGATTCCATTCGCCTCGATGCCCACCCTTCCCTTTATTCTTTAACAACTCGTTTCTTCGCCGGATGCGGGGTGAAGTGGCCTCGATTCGACGATCGAAACCTCGTTCCGCGAGTGCATTCATTTTTTAATTCGCGACGCTGGAAATTGATGGATATATGCAAGCGATGTGTTCCAAGGGAATAATAATTTTTTAACGCTTTGCACTTCGATTAAATAGGTTAATCTTATTCTATAGCCTGCATTCCAAGTTTTCTGTTAAAAAGGAAGTTTTCTATTGCTGAGTGACGTTAGCGATAGAAATCATTGCTAAGATATTACTAAAATATTGCTATTTTAACAATAGAAACTATTGCTAAGATATTGCTAAAACATTGCTACTTTATCGCTAACGCCCGGGAAGGAACCCAGTGCAAAGGGTTAAGAGTTTAATTTTCAGAAACAACACTTCTAACGACTTGATCTGTTCCATATTAGAAAAAGAAACTGGAGGTTCGCGCTGGTCTCGCAGATACTCGTTAAATCGTTAAAGGGGAGGTGTTACGATCTTAATTTGTGCCCCACGGAAGTATCGTTGAACTCTGAATGATGTCGCGAGTTATAACGTAAGCGATAACAAGCACGCGTGTATGATTACGAAAAAGTACCATTTAAATATATACATATAGAGGAGGGCGACAGTGTAACGCGTCGCGACGACAGGATTTACATTTACCACGCGTGAGACGGTGTCCAACTTGGTGCATGAATAATTGAAACATGTCATGAATCAACTGATTTCAATTTCAAAAGCATCCACCTTGCGCGCACAGCTCGCGGTGGATGTTTAAAATGCAACACGCGAAACTATGTCGGGAACAGGGATTAAAGGAAAACGAAAATAACAACGAGGGTATAGAAAAATGGGAAGAGTCGATTGCTCGAGGAGAAGAGGAACATTTCGAGCAGTCTTTCATGATAAAAAAGGAGAGCCTTCAATTTTTTCCACAAGTAAATAAATTTAGTATCGTTCGCAGTTATAGAAAAAATCGAAAACTTCTTTTTATCATAAAAGACTGCTGCAAATGTTCCTTTCCTCCTCGAGTAAATAAATTTAGTATCTCTCATATCCATATCCTTCATCAAATTTCAGTAAATCAATTTTCCCGTTAAAAAGTAGCAAAAATAGATTTAATCTAATCTAGCTCTCATATTCAAACCCGTCGCAGCCATCGTATCTCTCATCCCTTCGACCGCGCACCACTCTCACCCTTCCCAAAATTCCGTTCTCAAAACTCTTCGAATCTCCATTCGCTCGCAGGAATCCGCTAAAACGATCGCACGCTCGGATCAACTTCCCATTCGACTCCCTCCCCCGACTCATCCCCAATCTTACAAGTTCCGCAACATTTGTTCCTTAATTCTCCCTGCGAGCGTGCAAACCCATTCGAAGGTATCGTTCCCCAAGAAACTTCCAATCGCGGACAACGCAAGGAGGAACCTTCTCGCCCCAGGCGAACTTCGCCACGCGAGTCAGCCTTCGTCCCGTCGGTTCTTCCGGTTCTCCAACCTCTTTTTTCGGAAGTTTGCGCCGGTTGAGTCGCCATTTTGTTTGGAGAACACTCGCAGGGAAGCCGGAAAGCGGCGCGTCGGTTGTTCCGCGGGTAACTCGCGGAGGGCTCCTTTTCGAGACACGAACCAAGGACCGCACTTTGCGCGACGAAGCGCCCTCGTAACTGGTCTCAGTGTGCTCCTCTTCTTCCGTGGCGATTCAAACGAGAAGAGGGAGAACAGGCGAATCACGGGGTTTGTTTGGCCGACGCCGGGGCGAAATACTTCCGTCGCGAACCGCGAGCGGAAACTGAACTTCCCCGCAACGGCGGATATTAAAGCTCTATAACGCTGCGTGACTCGAAAGTTACGTACAGAGCTGGCGCGTTTGTATTTTTTTTTTTTTTTTACCACCACGTAGTATTTCGTTATCGCGCCGCTGAGCTACCGTTGTCTCGGTTTTTTCCGTGACAACTGGTTGTTGCTGTCAGAAATGGCACCCGCTGCAAATGTCGCCAAGTGGAGTTTAGATTTCGAACGTGGATTAATTTTGAAGTTTGTTTTTATTGAATTGGATACTCGAGGACTTGCGTTTTATCTTGGTATCGAAGAAATTACGAATTTAATTGCGATTTTGTGGGAAGGCTGTTCTTCAGAAATGAAAATGGTAAGTCATGGTACTGTATTAACCCTTTGTACTCGAGAGGTGATTCTCAGTCACCAGTTTGAACCATTTTTGGAAAGTCTCGAGTGCAAAGGGTTAATTCAAACGCTTTGAGACATATTGGGACTTTACATAGAAGAGGACTTCAAAGTCCCAAATTATTGAGATCATTTATTAATTAATGACCTCAGTGATGATTTGTAATGAAAATTGTGCTACAGAATGCTTACTTGTGCCTAAATTAAATATTTTAAAAAAATTAGCTCAAATTGTCACAACTTTTAAGAAATTCAGTAAACAAAGGGTTAAATAATCGGATCTTTAATTATCTCGAGCGTCGTTCGCAGCATTTCTTGTTATCACCGATCGTTTCGCCCCGTTTTTAGCCTCAGCCGTGGTGCGTTGGCTTCGCAAGCAGAAGCTTCGAACAAACTGACCGTGCAATTCAGAGAAAATTATTCTGTAAGCGGAGAGAACCAGTGGAGCCCCTCTTGTTTTCGCAATGCGCGTTCCCACAACAGCTCGGTTTATTTGTGTAAGTGATATGCATCAATAATTTTTCGCTGGCCCGATAACAAAATTTCTGCAGACTCGCCTCGCCGTGGGAACCTCGCGGTTTGTTTACGGAAATTTAATGGCGAATCGGTCCACAAATTGTCAAAGCAAGCCCGCGCGGTCTGACTAATGGCGTCGAAAAATTTTGTTACGAAAGGGACGGCTACGTAACAGTTTTAACCGATTTCGAACGCGACTGGTTTCAATTTTTCGCGCCACAACAGCGCTCGCCCAAATTTATTTCGCTCCCCCGTTAATTTATTATTCAAAAATCTCTTCGACCTCTCGAATCCGCACGGAACACACCCCATTTGCTGGTAATTTTTTAATCGAATTGATCATTCGTTTATCGAGCAAATGATTTGAATAGAGTGGAAAGTGGGACGCGATGGAATTATGCCCGAAAAATGATTTCCATTTATTTATTTTCGTTCATAAGGCAGCGAAGAACAAATTTGTTGGTATTCCACGAAATAAACGCGATATTCCATTAAGGTATCAGCGATAACGTTTGAATATTCAATTTCTACATGTCGTTGTTAAGGATCTGTATTTGATCCTTTAAAATGATTTATATCGTATATTTTTTAACAATGAATTAAAATATGTGGAGTTTTATTACAATACATTTAAACTGTTTAATTCGTGACTAACGCGAATCGTTATTCTTATCGTATATTTAAAATTTCAATAATCGTTAATAAATTATTTCTATTTTCCTTCGGAAAAAAATGTTGTTCTTCTCTCTGAACGCATAGCTGTCAAACATAAATCTACTGCTGCTGAAATTAGCATAAAAAAGTGTACGCAACTGCAAAAAAAAAATCAGCTTCTGTGACACGAAGAAATCACGAACTGTAAAGTTTTCATGACAAGCGTGCATAAAACTGCAACGGGATCTGACGTTTCAATCGTAAATTATTTCTTCTGCGAATGCTAAACGAATTTAAACGAAGTGATTGTCCGTGAGAATTCACGTCAACGCTCGGCTGTAAAAAAATTATGCTAATTTCCTGCAAAGTCGGTCATTTCGATGAAACCGTCGCGTAATTTTCCACCAGTTTTTCGATAGAAATGTCGCAGGACAGTATTTCAGATTCGAACGTCTTAAATCAGGGATTCTTAATTATTCTTTGCACTGAAGATAAGATTCACTGTTTTGGATTAACATTTACTCTGTTAATGTTAATGTTTTTCTTCTATATAGAAGCACATCCTCTCTAAACACACATATTTTCATACTACGTATAACATTTTAACCTAACAGTATTATTGAAACAATACGTGTACATAAATAACTTACAAATCATACAATTATAAATTTATTCAATTAAAATCAAAATAAAAATTACTTATATTTGGTATCGCTGTATATACAGAAACGCACTATTAATATAACTAAATCATAATTCTCTCTATATTAATCTTCCTATCTACTATTAATTGAAATTTGAATAAACCCACCGACTTTTAAAAATACACACAACCCTCTGATAAATCATGAAATATACGTAGAAATTCAATAATTTAAAAGCACTCGTACAATAATTCTGAAATTTAAAAAATATAATTCGGTATGTCTCCATTTTCCAAAAAATTTTCCCACCGAAATAGAAATAAAAAAAGTTTAGTTTAATATTGAAACGCAAACGCATCGTTGAATGCAGCAGCTACATGCGATTCGTTGGATTCGTTACGGGAATCCTAAACTAACCACTTAGAAGGGGGATGAAGATTGTTAGAAAAGTAGGTCGATCGTATTTTGAAAGGACTGCGTGTATGTTTGTTCGCCAGGTTAATGATTTATCGTTGCGGCACGAGTGGCCAACAATAAGTAGGAGGAAATCATTTATTTCCCGGGTACCATTGAGATCGCTGCGATCGAACTGAATGGGTATCGATACGGATTGGTACGGGTTGCCCTTCTTTTGAAACTTTTAATAAGCACCGCGATGGTCGACGCAGCGCACTCCGCGGAAACTTGGAGCTGTTCCCGAACAAACTCATCGATTCGATGAATTCTCTTTCGGTATCTTAATCGACGAACAGGGGAACTTTTCTCCGCGGAAACTTTCGAACGGGCGCGTTTCAGTTTCCCGTTCGATCCTTATTACATTCTGTTCGGATCTTGTCCGTCTGCCGAGTGGATATGAAAATTCCCAGCTAGGCTAACGAACAGTCCTCGCCTTAACGAGGACTCCCTCGAACGGCCATTTCTATCGTGGAACAAATAAATTTCATCGTTCGTGCAGTAACACAATTTTCTGCTAATTGATACTAAGGAAGTCTCGTTTTAAATAATTAATGCTGGTACTTTCTGAGTTATTCGTTGTTCGAAAATAAAGTTTAGAAAGGAACTAGCTATGTCTGATGTGGAATATAATTTGAAGCTTTGTTTTTAAAGCATCAATCGACAGAGCTTGTAATTGCTATATAATTAAATTAGACTGTAAATACTTTAATTTCAATATTCCAAACTAAGGTTTATCAGTACACCTAAATTATTTTCTAAGAGAAGATAAAGGAGACAAAGAAGTTTTCTCCCACTCCAAATGAAACACATTGCAAACCACAATTATCATCAACAGCAGACAATGAAATCGTAATCGACTATGACTTTTCGTTCTCCTAGACAAACGGAATTCAACAGTTGTAGAGAGCGAAACGGAAATCGAAGAACAGCCTCGCATTTTAAGGGGGACCCCGTAAAGTATTCAGGAAAGTTTTGGTAACAACGCGTCAGGCCGATACGGCTCGGATAATCGAATCCATTCGAGCCCTTTTCCTCGACAAACTCGCGGGAATCGAATCGAATCGAGTCGCGGGTGAAGAAGGGCCTGGCAGGGGCGGAAATCGACGCGTACCCGCCTTCGAGGCACGTACTGTAAATGGAGTCGGACGGGGCGAACGAAACCAAAGACGTTAATGAGCGAAACCGGAAGCCAGCGTTGCGGCAGCAGGAGAAGCCGGGTGGGCCGCGAACCTCGTCCCGTTTTTTCTTTCCTTTCCATTCTTTCACTCTCTCGTGGGCTCCCGCTAGTCGTTAAAGCAGAATTAACATATCATATTCGCGTGTAAGTGGACTCGAGACAGGAACCGTTCGACGATCCTCGCTCCTGTTGCGCCATGAAACAGAACCTCGTGATCGATGCTCCCCCGGATACACTTCTAACGCAATTTTGATCACAAACCGTACCTTCGTTCGTTGCTCGTTACTCAACCCATTCGCTGCCAGGCAAATTCAAAGCGTTTTGCCCTGGCCGCCAAGATTTTTTTTCAACACTTTCGTTGCTGGACCAATTTTTGGACACTTTCCGTTCAGACCTTTGCGATGAAATAGTTTTGCTTCCTGCGTATGCTTTGCAATTGTTGCAATAGTACAAATACTATAATTATCAAGAAAAGGGTGCAGAGTACTAAGATACGCGTGATTCTTTCAGCATCATGTTTTGTTGGGTTGCGATTAAAACGATGACGAGAATCGTACGCATTGTTCCAAGTGGTGATTTTTACTGATACTTTGTGTACTCTGATACTTTAATTTAAGTATTCCAAACTAAGGTTTATTAAAATACACCAAAATTATCTTGCAAGGGAAGATAAAAGAGATAATGCAACCGAGTATTCTACCAGTCCAATGAAACACACCGTAAATCATAGTTATCATCAACGATAGGCAGTGAAGGAGCACGAGACAGGATTTTATCCTGGCCAAGCTTCACTGACGCGAACATGCGAGGCTAGCCTTTAACTGAAAGTGGCTGTATCTACTGCGAGACCGTCTAATTGCAAGTGACTGTATCTACTGCGGGGCCGTCCCACTGAAAGTGGCTGTACGAACCGCGGGGCCGTCCCACCGAGAGTGGCTGAATCTACTGCGAGCTCGTTTCAGTCGAAGTAGTCGTATCTACCGCTGGCCCGGCCAATTGCTGGCCGTATCTGCTGCTATCACTTTTCATTGGGCGCCCCTTGGTACTCGTTTGTATCAGTGAAGCAAGTAAATCCGGGATTATTGCTTGCGATTCTACTTAACATATTTGGGGTTGTTAAACGCGACTTTAGCGATAACGCATTCTCGACGTGAGTTTGCGTCGCCTCAAATTCTATTTCCGGTTGCCGTTGACACGAGTTCACGTGTTTGTCTTCAAATTCTGCTTCTGCTCTCGCGATTTCTTTTTGTTTTCAATGTCGCATGTTTGCAAGATCGACATTTCAAAGCAAATTTTATCGTTTTTATCCTCCCATTAATGATACAAGTTCGCGACAATCAGCTTCAGAGTTTTGTTATTTTCGTGGGTACCCAGTATTAGAAATGTAAAACAATACTAAAGGTGCAAATAATCCGGATTCTTTGGTTTGGCGCAGGTAGAACTCGTTCAGATCATTTTGCCTGTCGTCAAGAGTTTCTCGAGGTTTTCGTGAGACCATAAATCGTCAAGTTTTGCTAATCTCGACAGTTCTCAACCCTGTCCCTATATTTTCACGAAACTTTGAGGATACGTGTAAATAATCTAGGAATCGTGGTTTCAAGCGAATTAATCTAATCTTTACAAAATATATTTCTGGATTACATTCAATTTCTACGCTCGTTCTTCACAACTCTTTTGTGTTTCTTTTCTTACGCTTGTCATTTATTTCCAAATCACTCGTATAACATAAAACTAAAAACATAAAACTTGCTACTATGATCGTATTGCAGCCTGTAACTAGTTGTATTACCTTGAACAGAGCACAAACGATACTAGCGTTTGTGCGATAGCTTTGAACGTGACACCAACGTGGTGTCACCGACATTTGTTCGATAGATTTGCAAGCGGCACCGACATAGTGTCATCGGTATTTGTCTGAAAATTTTCGCGGGACACCAACGTGGTGCCATTCAATGGCATAGTGAAAATATCAGATTACAGCTCTAATGATCCATTTACACTTGTATCCCTTATTTAATGTTATAAAAAAAATTATTTTTCTGGATAGCACGTAGAAACGAAGAGTGAAAATTGTTCGTGAAATTGTCAGTATCTCAATTATCAAATTAGAGCTCTAACGACATGATCCAATTACACTTACATCCTTAATTTAATATTAAAAAATTGTTTTTTCTGGTATCAGGTAGAAACAAAGAGTGAATATTGTTTGTGAAATTATCAGGGCCTCGACATTTTGGCACCGGTGCTCTCGCATTGATATCAGCGTGGACCTGGCAAACATCCAAATTATTCTTTCGAAAGTATTCAAGTTTCACTCGGAAGCTTCAACGGTGTAAATAAAATTAGAGTTGGCGAACGTGAGAACTCGATATTTAAATTGTCTTCAAAACGTACGAAACGATCACCTCGAATTCTGTACGATAAAAATCGTAATATTTTGGCAAGCGTAAGGAGAAACGTAAATTTCGTTGTTTCGTCTCGAAGCGTAGGTCTGATTCTAATGAGGACAATCATTTTTAGGCCAAACACGAGAGAAGCTTTGAAAACCACCATTACCTCTATTTCAGACTGAACAGACGACTGTTACTTCTGCATTATCATAATTGGTACCCAAGAAACTTTGATAGAAAAGTTCAAGAAGATTATTAACGTCTAATTCTTACGACTCTCGAGCTAATAATTTGCAAACTGTTATGGACAATCAAAGACACGTATACGTTTCTGAAACAGGTAAAACGCAGGAAGAAATGTTCGAAGGAAATCTTAAAATTATCTCCATAAACAATAACGTTATTTATAACAAATTATTAACAGTATTAAGAACCAAATACTGAATTGAAATTGAAAAAAAATGTATTCAAATCCTCTGAATCCAAACTAAAACTAAAGAGTAGCCGCTGAAAGCGAACATTTGATTAACAAAACTAATAAAACGGCCAGGTTTGGCTGCGATTACTTTCTGCTTGAAAAAGGAACATACCATCTATCGCACAAAGAGCTTATTTTATATGTGAAAATCATTTTCGGCCCGTTCCCGCCGATATCTCAATTATCCGCTGGCTTAGATTATCCAGGTTGCTCGCCGCGCCTAATTGAGCCACTTGCCCCGGGCCCTATTATAATTTCACCCCGGAAAGTAAAATAAAAGCCAACCGCCGCGAAACTATCCGCGAAATGTAAAATGACTCGAATTTAAACGAGAACCGCCCCCGAATGCATAAACCCCTTTATTGCAGCTCCGAAAATAAACGACACCCAAAGCTCGCCCATTCCCGCTGAAACGTAATCCTTTCGGGTGCGAAAGATCGTTTAAAATTAATCGCACAAAAGCCGCGCGCACGCCCCCACTTGTGCGCGGTGAAATTTCCCTTTTTCACGCGCATTTAATCGGGAAACAATCGAGAACCGAGGGGGGGTGGGCGAGGGCGCGACGAGGCAGTCGAAGCTCTTCGAAGCGTAACGCCTCGCCTGAAGCGGAATTCGGATGGATGAAGAGAGAGGGCAGAGAGGAGGCGCGAAATTGTTGGTTTAAACGCGAGAGCGATACCGGTCGTTTCGAAATTTCGCAGCGCGAAACGATCGCGGGGGTTGAAACGCGCGCGCGGCGGCTTCGCCCGGGCGAAAACAGGGCTGCGGCCAAGAAAGGGATCCACGGGAGTTACGTGTATCGACCGTGGCATTTGCATAAAACATAGCAGCGCGCGCGGGGGTGCTCCATCGACTCCCGAAGGCGGCCAGGAAGAATTTGCCGGGACAGATTAAAAGCAATTGGATCCGGTCGGCGTACGCTCGCCCCCTCGAATTAATTTCCTCCGCGAGCTCCCTCGACGCGAGGGTGAAAACGGTGTAACGCGATAGTCGACCGTGCTGGTCGCTACCCGTGCATTTACAACTTTAATCGCGTATGATAAGACGTGTAATTTCTCGTTTTATTATCGCGCGGCCAGCCCGGAGGAACCGCGACCCTTCCGTTTCATGCGACCCCCGACAGCAGTAGCCGGGGCGTTAAAAATTTTACGAACAAAAGGAACGCCAAGAGTGGCTGCTCCGGCGTTCTCGACGCATGTATGTAAATACAAAGTAATTCGATAAAACGTGGATTTCGAACTCGAACGCTGCAAGTATTGCTTTTATTTAATGCAAGAAATGTTGTATTTTGAATCAAGTGGCCAATGCGATTTTCATAGAATTGATTCTATTTTTCCATGTCACCTTGGTGATATTATTTAAATTTTGTTTCACTTTCAACAAAGTGCGTAGTTTTATTTGAATTTTCTCAGTCCGTCTACATTGACGCTTCTTTCAGTGATATTTGGATTGAAATAAACAGAGTGCGAGATATTAAAACATTGCGTGTGATCGCAATTATCGTTTTAAAGGTGGGGGAACATAGATCGCGCCTCACAGTTGTGCCGATACTGATTTCCCCGGACTATTCTCATGCAAAATTTTCTTCAAACGCAGATTGCTCGAAAGTAGTTCCCCCGGGAAGTTACACACCGCCTCCAAGAATCCTTTCATCCTTGGAAGCAGCGCTGAAAGCACGAGCATAACTTCTGCAACATCCTTCCGTGCATCAGCCGCCGCTGCGGTTCGAATAGCGTTCATCATCTCGAGATAATATTCTTTTAAGACTTCTTGATCCTTCTTCCCCGGGCGCGTACAATACCTCAATCATCGTGTTCAAAAGTTTCCCCTAAAACTCCGTCGGCGAACCAAGGGTGCGCAATTTCGGATGCAAAATATTTTAACCAGAAACGTTTTACAACGATATCCAGTTCAATTACCAGCGAATATTAAAGTGTAGAAGATTTTTTTTCATCAAAAATAGGCATCTGAGAAATTAGTCGAAAATCAGATCGAAGAAGTCGAAAGTAATCTATAAATTCGATCATTTTTCACAAACGCCTCGATGTGGCGTACAGTTTTGCGCAAATATTGTCTTGAAAATGTTCGCTGGTACCACGAATAATGGATCTTCCTCCATTCCTTCCCATTTACATCAACCCTCATCGATTACAATTTTCCGGCAGCAAGCCATTTTCTTCACCTTCGCCTCGAGTAAACAGTATCTCTTTGGCCGTTCGCAATTCGATACATCAAGGTGGGAAAGCGAATTAGAGATGGATACGGTCCCTCCGCTCTTGTTACGAATTCAAACGGGTGCTTCTTTTCCCGCGCTAACGCGGTTAGGGGCACTTACGAAATTAAATCAATCCCCGTGCCGGTTCCAAGCGCAAATCCGTCTTCCGGTGGCTTCCATTGAGAGCGGCGACGCGTCGCGGCCGTCCTGGGCGCCCCTTTTTATCAGGCGCACACCTGAAACCGTGGCATTACCGTCGAACCCAGAAGTTCCTCGGGACCTCGCGAAAGCGTGTCCCGAACCTCCGCTTCGGGAGCTCTTCCGAGCCGCCAGCTATCTTTTCCTTCGCCGTTTCCGTTCACCCTCTCACCCTTTTCTCCCCTTTGTTCGCGCGTCCCAAGGGGCCGCCGCTGATTTATTTAAAAGACGACGCCAGCGGCGAGATTCGCGCGGAAACGGAAGCAGAGGGAAAGAGCTTTCCACGGTCGGAAGTACGGTGACGGATCCAAGTGGACGTTATTGGTAGCGGTTTGCGCGTACTTCGCGCGTTCCCTCGATTTCCTACGATCAGTTTTTTAATCCACCCTGCGATTCGTTTGACTTTGCTCAGTTCAGAGATCGGGAGAGCTGCGAGTTAGAAATTACAAACCTACTTCCGCTTTCTTTGCGGATATATGAATTGAAGTTCATCGATGTCAATTTAAAACGTTTCTTTAAATAATTATACTAATGTTCTCATTAGTTGTCGAGGTGGTTCGAACGTTTCTTCCCTGTCAAAGTATAGAAGCAGTTTGCATTTATAATTCACGTTGAAGGTTAATTATTTCGATTGCTAATTGTTAAGTCGAAGCTGAAAGGGAAACACGACAGTTTCCCTTCGATGGTTGTCTGAAAATACTACAAAATAATTGCTTGAAAGCGTTTTAAGAATGGAACGATGGTGTATCTCCAAATCGTTTAAACGCAACCCAACAAAAGTACAAAATTAAATCGAACGATTTGCTTAGAAATCAAGAGAAGAGACCTGCAAGGTTTCACTGAAGATATTTGACGATTATTTCGCAACGCAAACCAACGGGAAAAGGCGCATAAAGCGTGATAAAAGAAAACGAACAGACGGAGAAGTGTATCTGTGTCTCAGCGTAGAACCAACTCCTCGAATAACGTTTCTGTGATCAAAAGGTATGGATGACGTATATGTACATACACTTTGTTTATCGTGTACACACAACTCCTCCGTTTTGTCTACGAACGGCGTGACAGGAGCGAGTATCGTTGACAGAGTAATGACGGGATATCAAATATTTTACTGAAACGAAAGGGAACTCCCATCGCCGCGCAAACACCGAGCTGTTCGATTCTTAAGACGAGCCGAGCGAGCGGAAGGTGGAGCTCGTCGATCCGCTTCATGAGTTTTCCGAACCGAAAGACGCGCTTCCGTTTACGTCGCAGGCGTTCCCACGATTTATCCTGAAAAACGCGAGGCTTCGTCGTACGATCGATTTTTTTATTATGGCAGCCCTTTGAACCGGTACGATATCGCGAGACAATTCATTCGACAATCCAAAACAATCGAGGAGAATCGGTATTCTTCGTTCGTCACGATTCAACGCGCACGCGAAGGAAAAAAACAATATTCTGAAGGTTTATTTGCGGAAATAAGAGAATTAGGGTTAAGAAGGAATATCGAGACGATTTGAATCGAACTAGTTTTCTTTGTCCATTAAGAATTAATTAAACGTGAATGAAAATTAATGAAATTCTATGTATAATAATGATTGTAGTATTTGTCAGGTACTTATGCTAGACATTTGACGTTCGTTGACCACAATCGACTATCAATTAAATTTTATCGACAATTAATGAAACTTCAATCATTAAAACTGATACTATCTATCGTTTCAGACAATTACAATCAAATTCCATTTTTCGTCACGCTACATCACCGAATACCACTTACAAATTTACACCCTACTAAACGTATCGACAGAGACTATTCGATTTTTAGACGAACTCAGTGTTACTTACACACACATATTGACATTATTTCGTGCGCCTCTTCGACTCGCCCAGCAAAATGTTTGACGTTGATTATTTACACGAACAATTTATCTTTTTTCTTCGCGAGTCTCTCCGAGATCCCAAGGACCATCGCGACCTGTCCGGTAAAATATTTGATATCGATACGCGAGTGGCGAGTTAAACGTGTAAATAGAGTTAAGGAACCTAGATCTTAAATCGTAGAGGTACGTTAAGCAATAAGCCATGCTGAGAAAAAAGAAAAAAAAAAAAATACGAAACGATACATATCAAGAATTGCCTGTCGGGTGTCCTCGACGTCGATCACGGACACCGTAACGACGAACAAGATCGTAAAAAGTACGATTTTCGAGGCTCGATACCACATCTACGTACAAACGGTAGAAGAAAAAACAGATCTTCTCGGTCCTTTCGTCGCTCGAATTCACTGAATCACCCGCTGTCCACAGAAAATACTACTAAAGCTACGAAGTAATTCATTGTTGAAATAGCTGTTAAATACCGTTCCGCGTGAATGTTATATTTAAATAGAGATACAAGGTGCTCTTTAAACGATTGCACTCTAAATGCGTGTAATTTTGGTGCTCGAGATATGAAGATTTACAATAACGTTAGCGTACTTTTGTAAGATCGTCAAACGATGACAGGAGGAACTCTTGGAGGAAAGGGTTGTTGCAAGGTTCGCGTTATTTTTCGTAGCTATACGTACTAACGATTACAGAGACGATTTTTTGTACATAGGAATGCTTAATTCGCTGTTTAATGAATTTTCGTAGTAGAAAACAGATTCTTACGACAGATGGTTAGATCGTTTAAGGGCAACGTAGATAAAGCGTGAATTGAGACGTTCGCGATTTGCTGGTTCCGTTTTTATGGCGGTCGATTATTCAGGGTTTGGTTCTTGCAAATGAAGGGTGGGAATTGGCGGAAGCTCGAAATTCTCATTATTCGAAACGGTTCGTTCTGTTAACAAGCGAATCTGAAGCGAATCCCTGGTAACCGTGGGCAAATATTATTTGCGGACGATACCTCTGCTCGATTCGAACGGAAGTATTCGATCTGATTCACCGGGTAAATCTGCAAATGAGTTTTTTTCGCGAAATGCTTGCGTCGAATTGAAAACGAACGCAACGCTGAATCCGTCATTAAAAGAGAAAAGAATTATGCTTTCTGCCATCAGAATTTTGCTTGTAACTTTTGTTATTACGTTGCTATAGTTACCGTACCTTTAATTAAGCAAGTATCTGATTATTTTAATCACTTCGAATTTGACGGAGCGTTCGCATTTTAACGCGCGTTAAAATTTTCCGGATGAATGTTAAAAGAGTGGATCATCAAAAATTAACGGGTAAGATAGGAAAATTAGATTACGCGAAGCTGAATAGCGGCGAGAAATAAAAGTGCCGAGGGGGATGAGAATGAAATGAAAAGATGAAGACGAAGGAGCATGAAAGGAAACGTGGCACAGCCAACGCGGGCCATAAAAGTGAATCCATTCAGATCAAATTCTTTGAGGAATATTTATAAGTGGAAAATATTAATTATTCGACGCGGAAGACTCAACAAATATACGAAACAATTTTCGTCCTACAACCATTTATTACATATATATATATACGTGTAATCAAAACTTAACACATATCTGAAAAATTGTTCACATCAAACGTTCACCAATCAAACCACCTGTAAATCTAGATATAAGAATCTTATTTTTCTATACATCATACAGAAAGAAGTCAAACAGTTTCACAATGTATACGCGTTACACATCCAGAAATTTGTTTAAAGACATAGCAGTGAATATTAATTACAGACTTTTACGATCACAGAAAGATCGAAGTTAAGAAAGCTCAAAATATGACGCATCGACGCGTTCAAACTTCATCAATCATCGACCACCGAAATTGAATTCGCATATTTCCACGTGCGACGAAACTAATGCCAAATAGCGCCGATAATCTTTGCGCGCGAAAATCTGGCTTAACGCGCTAACGCCGGCGCGATTGCGTTAATGAACAGCCAGCAGCGATCAAAGCCAGTCCCCGAAAGGTCCCAAAACATCGAATCCTGCTAAACTCGGGATTCAATTGTTTCTGAATCGGGCGAAATGCACGATTTGTGAAACGCGCGTCCACGGGGTCGCGAGAGGCCATTGGAGAGGAAAAGTGGACGAGAACGAGGGAGGAAGGAAAGCAGAAGGAAAACGGAGCGATGGAAGGCGTGGACGCGATATAGGAACGCAACAATGGGATATTTTATCGAGGAAAACTGTGGAAAAAGTAGAAAAAGAGCGGCACGGAGCAATGGCACTTTTGTCCGGCATGCATTTTCGCGGGGCCACCCCCAAGAGACTGGTCTTTGACGGCGCACAAAAGGCTATTGTACCGATGACCCGTTGAAAATCGTCGTCCGCCTAATCGGCTGAGGGTTGATTCGATAAAACGCGATAAAGGGCAAGCTGACGGCGTTTGCCTCGCACGCAGTGAAACACGAACGACGATCAAATTCGGACAGCTGTTTACCCGGTGCACTTTATCAGATCGATTAATTCACTTTCTCAGCTAATTTGCCGGCAAAGATTATCCTTGTTTCCTGCTCTCCTTTGTCGCGCCGCGTTCGGGCCCGTTCGTTTGTTCGCTCGCTTCCGCCATTTTTCGGCTCGTTAGCATTGGCGAGGGTGGTCGCTGCGAGCCTTTTGTTTCTATTCTTTTCTGTATGGAATCGAGCAATTAATTTTACTCGGAACGAAGGGGTCGGAAATTATTTCAGTCTTTTTTTATTTTTAGTTTTGAATAATAAATTGGTTGCATACCATTTTTTATTTTAACTGACCGTTCGGAATATATTTTAACGCGTGAGCCGTTGTGGTTAAATTGTTTCAGAAATTGTTTCAGAACACGTTTCTGCAAATGCATCGTTGCAATGCAAATTTTGCATTCAAAAACCACGTACTGTTCGCACAAAGGTAGAACTACGTAGGAACAAATTTATTTTTGTTGCTTCCATCGAAACGTATAATATTCTTACTCGTCCCCATCCGATAGAACGTTTTCTGACACCCTGAGCACTGAAATCAGACTTCGTCACAGACCACTCCTATTTTCTACGCTGACTTTCCGTGCAAATTACGATAAGTCAACGTTCGTCAGCAATCGGACCACGCAGAGGCCGCAAGTTGATATTTGGCCATCGAAGTTAAGTTAGATTGGGCTGGGTACCAGCTTAGGTGACCGATTACTCGGCGACCTCGAGGCTCCTGTTGGCACTGCTAGTTCGGAGCCTAAAAACGGGTCCGGATCCTGGTTAAATAATCGTAGCCACGAAGTAACAGAGTTAACGTTTGCCATTGTCGTGATTCGATCAATGGCGGAGCGCGCAATCAAAGCGACCAGCCCCGGAGGACGCAGAGGACATTAAAAAGAGGGCGTCGCGAGGAAAGTACTCTCCCGGATCGTTCGTCGAAACGTTATAATTGCTCGTTCGTTTGCGACGAATCGAGAAAGACATCGTATTGACTAGCACCAATCGCAACTCCGAGTAAAGTGATTACCCGCGACGGCAAAGGAATTCAGTGACATTCGAGCGGACGTACATCTCGCGATACGTCGATTTCACGCAACAAGACTGCCCTCACGCGCAACAGCACTGGTATCGGATCTCGAATCGGCGAAGGAAATCGATCCCCGTAATTGTCCCGGGTCGCGTGCGCGATCGAACCTCGACTACCTTAGGGCCGTATCAAACTAAACGCTATAGTTCAAAACGAATACATATCACTAGTGTTTAAAAAAAAGAAAAAAAAAGAAGAAAACGTGGCGCGACGTAAGTACATAGCTGTAACGGAGAGAGAAAATTTCGAAAAGAAAAAAAAATAAGAACGTACGAACAAATGGAGGAACGATAACGTTAACGACTAATTTATTACACATTTACCGCATCTTATATACATACTATACATACAAATTGATATATATATTGTATATACGAGATATATGTATTATATATAAATAAATATATATATATTATATAACATGTACACGTGCATAAAAAAATCGGTGAATAGGAAGTAAGATTTTGCTAAGACGATTAATCGTACGATCGCGTGGATCGCGAGGTAGAGGCGCGTAACAAACGAGACAGGAGCGACGAATAGATCGTGATCCACGCGATCGCCGCGGACAACTGTACAGCGACGTTCAGCCGAATGAAAGAGGACGATATTCTATCGACAAAGATCCAGACAGTATTTTAAAATGTCATAGGTAGCTTAGTTCTCTGCGTATTAATGTATATCTATTCCTACACGCACACTCTAACGCGACACGAGCGTACGCAACGTGCACGCGTGACAGGAACAAGGTGAGAATCGCTCGGAACATCCTGCGAGAGGTTCCTCTTCGTGTCTGACAGAGGCGCACGAATTTTGGCAGCTCAAGACCACAACTACACGGTCTCGAATAGTATCGATAGTGCGTTTATACCGGATGTATAAATACTGCACGGATTCGTGCGAATGGCGCCTGTGTAACTCGACCAAACCGCGACACTGTTTGAAGTACGTTGAATCAAAGATTCTGTGCGTGAACTGTCCTATCTGTACGATTACGCTAAAGAAGAGGCGTCTGTAACAGGCACGGGTTTACTTTGCTGTTTTTCCGCGATAGCAACGCTACAGTAGCACGTGTGAGTACGTAACGGGTTCGTGATACCATTTGATAAGATTAAGTGCTCGAAGAACCCACGTTTTCACCTCCGCGTGTTCTCACGTGTGTCTCACAGCGTCCTCCTTTTAGACGGTCTTAAAACTTCCACGAGATCTCTGCACATACTGTCCCACTTCGGAATCCCTGCACGTAGTGGGTATCTGTCAGTGAAATAAGACCATGCTTGACCCGCAAAGTCGAATAATGTCAAAGTCAATCGGACGCGCGTTCCTTCTGAACGCCAACGTTAGACGCACGTTCCCTCTGAACGCCACCGTTGCAGCACCGCACGGCGGGTAGCTACCTTAAGGGGCAGCCCAATTAGCAATGGAGGAAAGGATGGCCTTGAGCAGCCTCTACTCGTGTCGCGGACTATAGCCGATTCTCATCGACAGGGCAAACGAAGGAGCCGATTAAAAAAGAAAATTGGAAAAGGGAACACGCGTGCACGCGCACACGGACACACGTACACCGACACAACACGTGACACACGTATACAGGCATACACGTAAAAAATATTATATCGTTGTCGATGTCCTACGATTGTTAAAACGGAAACGCGAGCGTCGAGGCGCCTCGACTCCCGACGCGCCGCGTCTCCGATCGTGTAATTCACATTTCAATGATATTTATTATTTTTTATAATAGCGTATACCGTGTATGTGTTTTCTGTCGTGATTGCCCACGTTTCTCCTTACCTCGATAGACGTTTAAGAAACGGGCGGGGGGAAAGAATGGCGTTGAAGGAAAAGCGGAAGAGAAAAGATTCGATCGTGTCGCGAGTAACTCTGCGGATCGGATCCCTTTTCTCCCGACTTTTCGTTCGACTCGTGCATCGAAATGTAGCTTCCTCCCCTTCCCCATCCCTCCAGGAGTCTTATCAATTCCCTAATTATTGCGTTGTTACGTGAAAATGGTTAGGTCGCGGCTATCAGCCGCGTGCCCGATTGTTTAACTGCATATACGATCGTCGATCCCCCTGATCATTGTCTGTAACCCCTTTCACTGCTCGGACGCTTCTTAACCCTTCCCATTCGCGAACACGTTGCGCCACAAAGGGATAAATTTCTGTCGAACGGACGAAAACGCTTAAAAAAGAAAAAGCAAAAAAAAATTAATAAATAAATAAGTATATTCGACTCTTTATGGTCTTTAGAACACCAATAACGAAGTTGTGCAAAAATAGGGTACTCTACTTGGAAACGCGCCACTTTCGTCGTCTCAACGAGGTAGAATCTTTCGATGTTTAACAACGTAGGCTTAAGCGATCGTTTTCAACCGCACGATCGAATTCAGTGGTTTAAACTATATGCATATAGTCTCGTATCAAGTGGTTTAAACTAGTCCAGCCCAGGTGAAGGGTTAAGAAGATTATCGAACACGGTCCACGCATGTACCTTGTAGCGTTTATATCGATTGGTGAACGAAATATTAAAAAATATATATATTTTCGAAGAACGATATTGAAAATAACGATCATGGCAAACATTGGAAAACGAAAGTTGTTGAAGTTTTAGTAAGTATCCGAATTATTGTAAGCAGAACCGTGTCGTTGCTTGAATCGTCTAAGCTCATTCTATGTTGCGAGCTTTATTGCGAATTATGAACGTGACGAATCATCGTTGACTACGTGAAAAACGATCGGCAACTGTAATTGCGATAATTGATTTTCGTAATACTAAGGCTTCTTTTAAATTGATCATCAAGAAGGAGAGGGGGTAAGACGACTTTCAAATAACTTGTATCCATTTTTCAAACTTCTCCGAAATTTCTATGAAATAATATTTATGTTCTCGTTAAGATTATTCTCGCCTAAATTCTCGACAGAATAATATAGTGGCCGCAAAGTGCCCCCTCCCCTGGTACTATCAAAATTAATTACTAATTTTGTAATTAAGCTCCATTACAATTATTCGTCGCATTTCGATTAAATTAAACCGATCATTTAACAATAACCGATTATATCGTTTATAAAAGCAAAAAGTGAATGATTTTATTACTCTGAAATTTGATATTTCAAATCTGTAACAATTGATGGTTACTCCACACGATGAATGTTATAAAAAATTGCCCGCCACGAGGTAATCGTAGCGAACAAAAACAATTTCGAAATAATTAGTGCGTGTTATTGTTCGACGCGCAATCCTTCGCATTATCAGAACCATGATATATATTATTACTGTATTAAATTTCGATGTAGTATAATAAGGGGTTGAAGTTATTATTCGCGGAGAACTCGCATAATTTCGCCGGGCAAAATAGCCAGCCGACACGCTGCTGCGGTTCGAAAATTATGCAAAGTAATTCGAACGAAGCTGGCGGTGTATTTAAAACATCGATTCGATATATTAACATAAACGTTGCGAGTCGAACGACTCGATATTATAATTTCGATACATCCTCTTTCGTTTTTGTTAAGAGTAATTGTTCTCTCCCGATGCGTTGGTCACGAGCGAAGGTGATGTCGAGAAACAGAAAGCAATAAATTGTCTTACGTAGAACGAGCCTGAAGACACAATGACTGATAGCAAGTAGTTTAATACCTGAAACGAACGTGTCATCATTGGCGCTGTACCGCGTCTCCGTTGCATCGTTCATAAAACGTATCGATGAGATAAATTTGATGAGACTCGAGTAAGTATTAAAATTCATCAACTAATATAGAACCTGATTACGATATCAGATCACGATAGAGGTGATACAGATAGAAATCTGTTCGTTTGTCATTTTTAATCGATAGAATCAATAATGTGTATAGGTTATGTTGCGCGGTAACCATTTGCAAGCACGCTATAGTATAATACGGTATATATTATACCGTACTTACAGTAAATTAATTATAATTGGCTATTCATTTATATGGAAGACGTGTGCTACCCTTTATATATACCAAAATCACTTGACACTGCCAGTTATTCAGCCAGCAATTTACTTTATCAGCTTACAGCCGATTAACTGCAATTATATAAAGAATGCTTTCGATCTACCGCAAATTACTGCTACAATTAAATGAAATAGCATCAGTCGAATGAAATAAGCGTTTACCTTGCAATAAAATCCGAAAATAACGTATCACGAACTATTAGCTTCTAATTGAAAGTGATACGTTGAAAGAATTGTTGAACCATCAACATGTAAAATATTTAGGATGTATATTTAATATGTTCTCTTTTGATTTGCGTTGGTTATGTATTTAGGTTTATATCTGTGAAAAATAGTTGAGAGGTTTAAATAACCTTAAAAAAGACATTAAAATTTGTTATCCAAAGTCTGGTTGGGAACCAGTGGTTGGGAAACACTGGTATAGGCGACAGTATCAACGAATTTGACCAAGATCATTTTTTACGAAAATCAAATTTATCAACTGGAGCTATGTAGAGGTTAATCGAATTACTCGAGTTTAATTGACCGGATTTGTACAAACGCAAGCTCGAAGTCGAATGGTTTAAATCGAAACAACTAGATATCGATTCGAACGAGACTCAGAAAACGATTGCTTTGACAAAATTATCGAACGACCAAATTCGATCACGATTGCATTTCTTTTGACGAGAAGCAACGGAGATGCGGTAGGAAGCAAATTCATGTCTAACCCTTCGCGCGCATACTGTGGATACGATGTGTAAGTAAAATTAAAGTAAAGTAAAAGTAAAATTACCAAATTTCTAAAGTAATATCATTTATACAAATATCTATCTCTTCGTCAATAGTCCCTGAAGGATTCATTTGCAACGTTGTTATATTCCAAAAGTATTTCCGAATCACAAGCGAAGGAAATGACCAGTGTGCAAACGTGGGGTTATTACACCGCCGAAGGAATTTCGAACAAATCATTTACGTCCCTTTCATCATGAATCCTTAACGAGAAATTAAACATCGATAGGCGTGCATTGCCAATGTAACGTCGGGAAAAGATGTGATCGATTCCCGACAATCTGATGCAGTCGTGCATCACTAAAAAACACAAGTTCACGAATTTGCTTCAGATATATAGGTTAGATTGATACATGCTAACGATTATGAGCTTCACTGTGCGTATTTTTCTGTTGCACTTTATCTATATACGTATGTCTCCTTGTAACTTTAATGAGGTCATTCGTTTTTACTTAAACATCGTTTTTATTTGCACTTATCGTTTTGTGATATATGTATCCAGTTTCATAAAATTGCGTCACTGTCATCGTGAATATCGTTCTGTTTAAACACATATGTTTATATCAACACAAAACTATTTTGGAATCGATACAAAACCATCATTGATAACTTGTAAGTAGGTCTTTGCTGTTGGTATTGGCAAGTTTGCATAAAATTAGATAAGATTTCTTAGTACATTTGTTACACCTTTTCATGACACTTTGTATAAGTAGCGTTCATATGCATTGAACGTACTGTCCGTAACCAAACGATTCACATACATTTATTGACAGTATTTATTTTACAATTACCTTTTATTAATTTTTGTTAGATTATCTAAATTCGATATCTTGCAATCAATGTATCCAGTCAGATACATTGTGCAATTTAAATCACATTACGATATGGAATTTATATTATCATTTCACATTGACGAATTGGTTTCAAATTGTTTTTAACAATGTCCAAAATGGTAGGAATTTCTCAAATGATTATAAGTTATTAATACATGTAATTTTTCAGAGTTGAAGCGCTATTTTGTGTATAAAACAATTTCCACGCTGTTATTGTGCGTAATAAGATAAACGCACGGTGAAGCTCCAAGGATTAAGCTGAATTTCAATGTGTACAGGTAAAATTGTCAAACGCCATTGCTTGGCCGCAGAATACCGTTCGTATTATTAATTAGAACCGCGTAATTGCGCGTTTCTTTGCTTCGATGCGTAGCCAATGTACCCGAATGTTACCTGGAACAACGGAATTCCGAAAGCAATAACGTTTGTATTCGTTTTATCGACCGCTTGGACGAAGCGTTCTAGTATCTTATTTATCGAATAGCGAAGGGAACCAGTAGGCTATCGATGTCACCGTTTACAAATGTCCTCGATCGTCGTAACGTACGCGTTACCATTTTGTAACAATTACATTGCAACGTGAGAACCAAATATGCTATCGTGCAATTTATTGAATTAACTGCTTGCAGCAAACATTCGTTTCGTTTTGAGCCTTAAGTAACCGCCATTAATCAAATTGTATAAAAGATTTATGGTACTTCCATGACAGAAGATGAATTTACAAGTAAGATTGAAGTGTTATTGTAAAAAACAATGTGCAACCGATGCTTATATTCTATATACTTAAAATATTATCGTTTCAATTAGATCTTTTGAAAAAGGAAGTGTTCTTCAGGAAAAAGAAATAAAATCATGTATATAGAATATAAGTTGATTTGCAAACCATTATAAATTGATAAAAAATGTTTCGTTTATATTAAATTTGCGATGTAATTACGTAGAACGATTAATGTAACGTCCCGAAGAGACAGTATAAAAGACCACGAGGAGGATCCTGAAGAGGCAGGAAATGTAAACGATGTGAGAGAACGGAAAAGCGTGGATGAGAAAACCGGCAAAGTATACGCCAAACATTAAAAATTGGAAAGCGAACGAGCAGTCGCGTATTTCCCAGCGACATTTGAAACCTTCCATCCGTCTCGTGAGGCACTTCTTTTTGAACGCACAAGACGCGGTTTCAAGTGTAAAGAGAATGTACAATTGCAGGAAACATTGTTTCCGGCGCGCGGAAAACTCGCGAAATTTTACGTCACTCGTCCAAAATGAAATTCCACGATGTCTATACACCGTGGGAACAGAGATAAAGCAGAAACGACAGAAAAATGTTTGTAAATTCCCGAGGAAACGTTACGTAAGATGATGAAATGATAAAATGTGAAGTAGAGTTTCTAACTTGATTTTTGTAAAAAAAATATGTATGTACATATTTACGTTATTATCATCTGAAATTTGTGCAACGAGGTATTACGATTCTAGAATTTCAATGCACTCTACTTCTTTTTCTATACGAGCAACAAATTTAGAAATATTCTGTAATATTTTACTTTTTCTTGTAAAATTGCAAATGTTCATATGAATGAACATTTTTATCAACAGAAACGAAGATGCATTATAATATTAATAATGCAACACACGATAAGATTGAAAAATTAATTTCCAACGAGCGATCGTAAAAAATTTCTGAAGTGTGGTGTCATTGCATTCCCTTTGCACAGAAAACATGCCGCGCTGCTTGATTTGCTTTCTGCCAAATGCGCTATGAATATTCTAGGGAAAAGGGATAATTTAGCAGATCAAAGACGCGTTTTTATTAATTAAATCTGCCCCTTTATGAAAGATCGTAATTATTGAATATTACCATATATTATTCGAGCTTCAAAGCGACTGCGAAATCGAAGGACGAAAGTTGTGAACAATTTAATTTCTAAAGGTTCGCTTCGACCACGAAAATCGCACGGTAATATGTGATTGCAGAGTGAAAATTGAGAAAGTAGAACGCGCTTTCACGCGTGCAACGATCAGATACAATTCACGATCTCGTCCCGTCATCTTCTCTGAAGGGGCACTTTAGTAGACTTTTTCACGAATATTTGCAACGTTTATCTAGCGCGAGTAAACGCTATGCATAAGTTCGCGCTATGTAAATCGGCTTGCACTTACGCAAGCTACGCGAACGTTGGAGTAAACAAATAAGGAAGGTAAAAAGCGAAAAGAATCCGGAGAGGAAGAGAAGAGTTGGGGGTACACCCCCTAGACGATTACCAACGATCCGATGATTAGTTTTAATCCCTTTTGTACGTTTATATGCAGTTAAATGACGTGTATATAATTATCTAAATCAGTGTTGTGAGATTAACCCGATTGTAATACCTACCACACACACACATACAAACAAACCGAACCCCGTTAGCGGAATGGTATGTGCTTCGAATTATTAATCCTTGAAATTTTGGTGAGGTGATTAAACGGTCCTTCCGAAAGATCGCTAGATTCTTAATGCCGTCTACTTACGACGAGCCATCAGCTTATTCAAGTTAAATATTTAAAATATTGTACATTTCTTCTTAATCATTACATCTTATTTTATGAACATATACATCAGGATTTAATGCACAAGTGTTATAGTTCCGCTCGGTCTTGAGTCGACGACGTTCGGAATATATTTTTATTATTGCCTAAAATTACGTTAATACTGTTTAAATTACTATTTAGAATAATATTCCCTAATTGATTTTTATTTCAAATGTTTAAATCAAATTCTGCTTTAGTTTTCTTGTTTGCATATCAAGCCCACTGTTGCTTGTTCGTACAGGCTGCAGAACATAGAATGTTACAAACAGCTTCCCTCCACGCTACTGAAACTAACTTTGAAATCAATGTTTTAATGAGAAGTACTGGATGAAAACGCCCTTAAAAAATCCTGAAACATGGACCTGCTCCTCCTCTGGAAAAGTCGTATTATATCGTGTTGATACTGCATCAAATTCGATTGAACGAATATTTCGTTGATTTGCGCGTGCGCGGGAAATTTAAATAATAAGATATATAGATGACCATGCGTTCACATTACTGTGTATCTCTGTTTATCTTCATACTTTCACCAATAGATGGTGCAAAAGTACAATTATAATAAAGATGTATTTTCATTGCCACAGTAGTAGGTCTACATGTATAGCAATCATGAGAACTTCAAGTGGCTAGTTCGACGATGTTTTATACGATAAAAATATAATTTACATTTTAAAAAGAATGGTAAGCAGTGTGAAAAGTAAATGTTTACAATCATTCGAACTATATGCTATTCAATTTTTATTTAATTATATTAAAATTTACGCTTTTTCGTAAGAATGTAATCACGAAGACTATTTACCCATAATGCATGCGACATGTGGCGGTGAAATATTCAAAACAGTAGAGTCACATAACCTCAAACGTGACAGGCTGATAAGTACGACGAAATGTCAAACATGAACGGAATATCAGCGGTACACGTTAAGAAATTAGGTAAATATATGTAAATAATTTAGATAAGATGTTTAAATAAAATACGCAAAATGCAGAGAATTTATTAAATATATTTTTAGGTCATAATATCGAAGAAATACGGTCGAGAGCTTTAGATAATATTATCTCAAAATATGATCTTGGTTTTGGTTGTGACTGCGATGCCGTAAAAAAGGAATTAATAACAAAACTATTTAATTGGTTCTCGTTCGATGTATTCTCCCAAACACAAAAAGTTTTAGATTTACTGCTACGGTTGTTAAAGGTACTAACTTGCATCGTAAGAAGTAGTAATATGTCGAAGAATGTATTTTAGCATACTAAATTATGTTTAAAAATGTTTAATAAATACTATTAACTGTTATGCGTTTTATAAGACAGGTGATAGAAGTTATTTAAACACATTTGGTAAATTAAGATTTCAAAATGAACTTCATGAACTAAGAAGAAAATTAGATTCTGAATGGTATGAGAAATTAAATGAAATTGAAGAAGTCGTTCTCAATTCTGATAGATTACAAACTGTATCAACAAATGTAGAAAGTATAAAGGTTTGTGTGATATGTCTTAATATATCTTGTGTATATATCAGAAATGTATCAAAGTAAATTCTTTTACACACTTTTATTTAAAATATTATAAAGTTTTATTCACTTTCTACTCAGATGTTCATTTATAAGTACATAAAAAGAAACTAATTTACGAAACTCCTTTTTAAGGACCCCAACTCTCCAACAATGGGATTTATTGATTATGACAGGCATAGAACGCGTATAAAAGATCATGAATATAATGGAAAAAAGACAGATCATAGTTCATCTCGAAGTGAGCTTGATATTCCCTATGCTTTGAATAGGTAAATATTTTTAATATTTGTTATTATGAGATGTAATAAATAGATGAGAGAAAAATGTCATACTAATTATAGAATACATCAGTACAATTTTTATATATATTTTATGTAATATATGTTAAATATAGTACAGTACCATTTGATTTAACATTGGAATGTGGTGATGGAACCCCAATATCTAAGACTACGGAAGGTGGTATTAAGTGGCTAGTAATGCCATGGCAACCATTGGTCACCTCTGATAAAGGTGTTTTAGCAGCAGTTGAAGAAGCTCTAAATAATAGTTTGGATACAAATCTTATATTGCATACGTGCCAGTTTATAACAAATGTAATGATGCAGGATTTCCCTGCAGAAGTATTCCTTCAAAGACCAGCAATAGTTTCTGTAAGTGTTTAAAATTACTTCTTTAATTCCTTCTAGAAATTCCTTTAAGGAATTCCTTCAAATAAATAAGTTTTTCCAAACCATTTCACAATCTTATTTAATGTAGTGCATAATTGAATTTCAGATATTACATAATCTTTTGGAATCTAGCGCAAATACCTCAAATACCAATCTCAGAGTCATAGTACCGATGGTATTGAAAACACTTTATAAACTAACACGGTCTTTGAGATTAAGAATTTATTATTACTGTGAACCATGCATTGCAAATAAGAAACAGAAAGTAATTAACCAAACTACAGATTAAATAGTATAATATCACCTCAATGTGTATTTATAATATCATGTACTAATTGAAAATTATATTTTTCAGTTATTAGCTGGAAAATTAAGTAGCAATTTTTATTCTTCTTCTGAGACAAGAGACAGTCCTGATGGAGGATTTCCAGAAGCCAATTATCAAGCATATCAGTCCACAGTAAGTATATAATTTGATACACTTATTTATAACTGTTGATGTTGATATGTTGTACACTTCACTTAGGGTAGTGAAAGAAGTCAAAGTATATCGGATAATATAGATGATTCTATTTTGCAATTACAACAAATGCTAATACCGACATTTTGCATTGAGACCTTGAAGCATGTTACATCTCAATTAAGTATTCCTATTAATGAAACATTTCCATTGACAAATATTAAATATATAACAGACCTGTTATATGAACTGGTGCAGTTACTTATCATTAGTGTTATGCCAAATATTTGGCTTTGTAATGATGATATTGCCATGAAAGTGACCGAGGATATGAAAATATTATTCAGCATCTTGGGTGATGTCATTGAATACTTTGGGAATTATAGCGCGATAGATCATTTTAGAATAACGTATCTGCATCTCGTAACTATTACAATGAAACTCTTAAGTAACATTGTTCCTTTGGAAATATCAGACGTTGTCTTTCCTAAATCACTTAAAACATCAATATGTGTAGCTATAATGGATGCTCCCATTTACTTCTTGTACCCAAAGTTGCATTCTACATTACAAGAATACGGTCGCGTAAGTAATTCATTCTTCAGCTTGTAAGATTACTGTATTTAAAAAATACTGCTTTTAATAATTTATTTCATTCTCTACAGCAATTTCAAGGTAATGACCAAATTGCATACATCAAGATATTTGATGAAACAAGGATTGTAGCAAAGTCAATGAAAGCAGCTATATCCTTGATCAAAGATTCATCTGATTTATCTCCTTCAGAAGTTTTGAAAGAGTTGTACACTTCAAAATTAAGTTTGCCGTATCACAAAAATTTCAACATTATAAAAAAAACGATCAAATTTTTACAAAATATGAATAGGTATATATACATATATAATGAGTGGTTTGGTTACTGATCACTCTAAAACAACTTAAATATTAAAATGTAATTTATTTAACATTTAAGGTATTCTCTGAATAACGAAGATCGTGCATTAGCTACGAAATTAATATTAAACTTATTAGCCAATGCAGATACTGATATACAGTATGCATCATATTTCGAATGTCACACTTTGGTTAAAAACATTCTAGGTGTAGAATATAACAAAGAAAAATTATCATGGGAGAATTTGACATTTCTATTTGAAGCTTCTGTTTTAACTGAAGTAATATTGCATGGCATAACCCATGAAGACAAAAGGGTAAAATGAACAGAGTTTTGATGTAGAACATACATAGTTTTTTAACAATTTAGAAACTATTGTAATATATTATGTCCTTATTAGATAAGGGAAATGTCGGAAGAAATGTTAGTGTACATACTAAAGGGAAGAATACAAATGGGTGAAAATGGATGGTTAAAGACATTAGAAGCCTTAGTAACAGTGTTACCTCTTTTACAATGCCATGCTCATCCTTCTACAACTTTAGGTCAATGCATAACAAAAATATTCGATCCTGATGTTTCTACTAATATACAATTACCATATATTGAGGTAATGTAAAGTTCATTATTAAATAGATACATTTTCTATACAAGTATTTTAATATTCTAATCAAATATAATATTTGCTTGCAAAGGTCCTGAAAGGTAATTTAAGGTTTTTATTCTCACCGGATGAAGATATTAGGGAAGAAACCGTTTGTCGATTAATTTGGCTTCTTGGGAAAGAAAAAGATTCAGTTCAAAAATTTCCACGATTATCATCTTTACATGGTTTACCTCTTAACTCACTTTGTATATCTGAGCGTCAGATGTTTTTAAAAAAATCCGAAGGCAATTATCAGGTTACATATTTTCATATATGTATATACGTTTAACAATTATTTTACGTATCCAGTATATAACGTGTAATCGAAATAAGTGATCAGTTTTTGGAACTGAAAACTCCTACTTTCAATCCATAAAATTCGTCAAAAATGGCGAAAATTATTCTAATAATTTATACAGACATTTTACTTCGATTACATCCTGCATCATAAAAAATTGAATACACAGAATAACATAAAATGCTTACAGAGAAGTAATTTGTTGCCCGTACTTGAGATGTTAAACGAACCAAACGTCGATCCAAAAATACGAAAATCAGCATTGGTGCAAATTAGCGTAATGCTATCGGATTCTTCTTTACATAAATTATTTATTACAGAAAATGGATTACCTCTTATCTTGAAAATATTTAACAGCGCCTTAGTAAGTTTCATTGTATAATTTTAAAAAACATAATATTTGCATTAGACAATATTTTATCCTTCATAAATTATATGAATTTTTAGGTCGAAAAAGATTATTTTAACTATCCAGATTCTGTTGTCCCTATAATTACTATATTGAAACTCTTAGCATGCACTGAGGGTTCTGTACGTCAAGATCTATCCACTCGGATTAATGTTCTCTCAAATATAATCAGAAGTAGATACAATGAAATATGACTATTTTATCACAAGACGAAAATACGAAAACATGTAAATATCTTGCTTCTAAAAAAATATTTTTGTAGGTCTTTTTCTATTTCCAAACAACGAATGTGTTAAAACTGACGGTTCGCAATTGTTATGTTTATTGCTTTATAATGAATACCTTATGAGAGCGAACGA
The DNA here is from genome assembly GCA_963969225.1 of Xylocopa violacea. Lineage (NCBI taxonomy): Eukaryota > Metazoa > Arthropoda > Insecta > Hymenoptera > Apidae > Xylocopa > Xylocopa violacea. Next base: position 21,363,520 of record CAXAJV010000008.1, read on the forward strand.
GAGGTATACAGAGAATTATAATCAGTTACATATTTCTTTGCCTTATATTATTGTATCAAAAATGAAATTACCATTTATTTGTAAATCGTACTGGAAAATAAGTATGCATAGGCGATCAGATGCATTTGGTAAATGGAATTAATTGATTGAACACATAATATATTATTTTATTGCAAAAAATATGTTAAATTCTTTTCGTTTCCTGTTTTTCAGTTCTTCATAGTTCCAACCCACTGGTATCAACTTTTATCAAACAGTATTGGATATGGGAATGGCACGATGGTATGAACGTACTTTGGAAGAATTGGAACGATCTCCACGATTCCGATATATCAGAAAAACTGAAAATTCAAGAAAACGAATTTCTAATTTTACGTTTCAGCCTTTCCCACTACTGTTGCCAACATCAGCTGTACAATATACAAAATTCAATTACCCATGATTCAGTTTCACGCGCACTTGATTATCTTACAATGTAAACAGTGTTTTCCATGTTGTTCTTATAACTGATTATAATTCCGCTTGACATCATTCCGTTAATAACTGGGTGTAATTTCCGCCAGTATCGCACGAGTTACGCATATATTACCTCGCAAAATCTGTCATAAACAGAGTATTGCAATACGCACGAGTAGTCACAAGAACTACATCAAATTAAAACAACTATCGTAGCGTAACATTGTAATATATGCAAAGAACGACATTTGCTATGTTCTTCAAAACTCGTGTGATCGCCGTCTTGTTCTTCCAAGCAATCATTTTATATTCGCTAATAATTATGTAATTTTTTCAGGTACATAAAATTTTATAAAATGCAGCAATATGAGGAGATAAAAGACATAAGCTTACTACCTTGGGAACAAACTTTTGAACGGTTCTTACTTTCGCAACCAGCAAGTAAAGAGGATTGCGACTTACTTGTTGAAGTTTTGAATTTTTTACAGCTTTATATTAACGTGACACAAAATGGTAAGGCTCAAATGATTATTGATATTTTCGAGGATAATCTGACTTGAAATAATTATTTCGAACAATGATAGCAATCAAATAGAGTAAAAACGTTTTTTTTCCTTTGTTTCTTCGTAAATTAGGAAAGCATAAATGGACCGACAAAATAATTAAAAATATAACTAAATCATTGGCAGAATTATTAAAGAACTCGGAATTAGATAATCAAAGTGTGCATCAATCTATATTGAAATTAGCTCGTACATGTGCGGCAATAGAGAACACTGAAAAATCTATTGTAGAAAACCAAGACATTTGGCTCCATTTTATTGAATTAGTTGTCTCTACTTTATGTTTAGGAGACCAGCAACATTTTTATAATTTAGGTAACTTTCTTTATCTTATACTGCAATACCTTGATTGTTCAAACTACATAACACAAGTTACATTATAATTAAATTTTATATATGTATATGTGTGAAAAATAACATATTGTTTATTGCATATTTTTTATTTTGTAACAGCTTATCTTGACTGGTTGTTAACATGCTTAACATATTTAATTGAAAAGTGTCATTGGGCAAATCATAAAAATTTATTGATATCATTAGGAAATACATTAATCGAATTAATCATATCTTTTCATGGAGCTGGAACTGTTAGTTTTATGGGTTTATCTATAACTAGAAACTCTATCATATGCCTTAATCACTTACTATATCAAATGCAAATGAACTTTAATAAAAATGTAAGTACATTACAAATTAAATATTTCTCTGTTCATACTAATATGTTTATCGTATATATACGTAGTATACGTACATACACGTATCTTTCCTATTTCTTTTTTCAGACATTTGCACAGTTTTGGTATGAAGAAGGTCGTACATTAAATTGGTTGCCCATGTTATGGCAAAATCGAGATCCGTTAGTTCGTGCCTCCGCTTTACAACTGTTAGCGGGTTTAATGAATAATTTGCATACAGCTTCTCAACTGCTAAATTGTCTAGCACTAGCACCAAGCGATTTATGTCAAACATTACTCCAATACATTATTAGCAGAGAAGACTCGTGTATTGTTAGAGAACAGGCATGTTGTGCGTTCAGCAGTTTAGTAAAAAATTGCAATTCCGTCGTTTTTCAATATGTAAGTATTAAGTGCTATTCGGTACGATAAGAAATAAAATTAAAACTTATTTTGAATTCGAAACTTGAGTGCTATATGGATAGCAATGTTTAAGCAGGGAGTTTTGTTAGTATTTAATATTTCTTTATATAGGTGGATTCTTTGAAAGCAAATGCTATATTAATATACATAGAACAGAGCAATGCTTACTATGAAATTAGCGTGTTATGTTCAAATGTTTTTATGTTTACTTCTTTGGACTATGACTACGTGAGTAATCAAGAACAAGACACTGGGAAAACCCCGTCTATTCACAGTATGCAATCAGGTTATACATCCATGGTACCACGAACAATTTCATATCTGTATAATTGTCAAGATGAATTACAACCCTGTATGTACACTTTCTAATTATAACATTTTTATAAAATTTAATTTTTCTAAGAACGAAAGTAATTGATAAATATAAATATTAATCAATTTAGTTTCTGTGAGAGGATCAGTAACTACAGACGCGGACAATTACTTGCAATTGGTAGCTACACCATCTTTAATAACAGCTGTTTGTAGACTACTGAATAACTTAATATTTGTAGGCAAACAGGAAGTTGTTCATCAAATTTATGAACATTCTATTGATAAATATTTATTTGGGTAATTAAAAATGGTCAACAAATGTCTTTTATGTCTTCCTGTAAAGACTAGTCATGCAGCGCATAACAATGAACAGATTTTACATGCAATGATCTTTATGTTATTGCATCTTATTACTCTTGTGTAAACTCGTACAGCAAAAATATGTAGTAGAACTGCATTAACTTATATGTATTCGTTAGAATCAGTAAAGTCCTAATATGTAAATGACTTGTGTTTCAACAAATTCAGGCACATGAAGCTCTACTCTATATTTTCATGTGTAATATTAGCAATTGGTTGTACTGTATAGCCTATATTGATGAATACTAGATTATGTAAAGAATGAGCAACTTGAGCAATTGAGCCTATAAATTAAAAATATATCCATTAAAAAATCTATTTAAAAAAGGAGCTCATGTGGAATATTGAAACAAGGTTGTTATGTGCGTCACACGATTGTGTGTTTTTACAAACTTTGTCCTTTCTACCGCTTTTTTTTTTGTTAACCGCGATTATTACGGTCCGTACAGATTATTGGGTTTTAAAGTTCGACCAACAACAAAAATAGGTCGCTCATTCCTCAGCTATATTGTTACGATTTTTGTAGACACGTGGTTGAATGCACTATGTTGTTAAGCGACGCATGACTGCGTTTTACTTTTACAAATTAATGACTTGTTCAATGTAATTCATACTTCCAATTACTTTTAGCTGCATCAACAAAATTCCGAAAGATGTCGAAAGCAGAAAGAATTTAAGGCATTATTGCGAAATATTGGAAATGTACATCAGCATTTGTAAAGTTTTAACAAACTGTGTCACGTACAGTAATGAGTATTCATTAGTTGCCAATTTTTCACCTGAATTATTGTACATGTTATTCTGTTTTCTTAACAGCGATTTATTTCGTAAGTTATGCAAATTAAATGTTTATATATCTTCTTCTAATAGATTTATATGAATTATACTAATATAATATACACGCAGGCAACGATACGGCGCAGTTAATATCTCTACGCAACAAACTCTGGACTGAGATTTTCAATTTTATAGCCATACTCTCCCTGACAGAGAATCAGCATTTCGAATCAATACAAACAGCTTTAGAATTGTGCGGCCCAGAAGCTGTACTCTCAACCATCTATGTCGGAATGAAAGATTCTAGTTCAGAGCTTCGTATTAGCGCTATTGGTTGCTTTGCATTTCTACTTTCTCAAGAAATTCAGAAAGATTCGTTGGGTAAAAGCAGTGTCTCATTGCAAACAGTAATAGACACTGCTTTGATGCATCCATCAAATGACACTAGAAATGATTTAAGGGAAATTATATCCGATGTCAATAAACTCTCTCTGCAAAGCGCCAATGTATACCATAGAAAATTAAGCGAAAATGGAAGTTCACCTGTGGTTTGCGAGAAACTGACAGACTATGAAGTTGACAGAAACGAAATTGCCTTGAGCGAAGAACTCTGCAGTATTCTGTTACATTTGTTTATAGCTCATAATTATAATAGATCGAAGAAGAATAGGAAATTAAGCGAGGATAAGGATTTAATCACAAGCGCGCTCACTAATTTGTTGTGTGTGTCAAATACGGCTAAGAAAATCGCATTGAAAGAAAATTTACCTGAAACTGTTTTAATGATACTGAAAGAGATGTATGTAAGATTAAATTTGCAACCTTTTGAACTTTTTAAAAATCAAATGGACCGTGAAAAAAAGGTGTGTAATGAAAATGTAATTATTGTCCTTAGTTTAGTTATTCTAATTAATATTTTGAACGTACAAGGAAAATAACACTATAAATTAATAAAACCAGAAGAATGCAATGCACAACGATCAGGGATTTTCCAATACTGTCACTTTAAATTGAACATGCAAATATTATTCATTGACGTAGCATAAAATTTTCTACATGCTTTTTATAGAATCATAATAAAAAGTTTTCCACACTTTCTTATACAGATTCATCCATTGCTACGGGACATGAATGCAATTTTCATATTATTAATGAATTTCATGTATGGTAATACGGAAGTTAAGGAGATGGTGAAAAAAGCAGGACTAGCTGATGCACTGCATAAGCTATGGGCCTGGATTGCATTAAATAAGATGGTTTCAACCACTGCACTTAAATTACTGGCAACCTATACTACAAACTGCACTACAGGTATCGTTAAAATTTAAGTATGCATTTATAATTGAATATTAAGTAGGTATTTGTTCGAATGTGTGCAAATATGAGTAGTTTTTGAGAATTTGTTGTCTTTCATGATAAAAGAGAAAAGTCGATCTTTCAGACATAATACTTACTTAAATTAATAAAACAATTATCAACACAAGTGAATCATTTAATTTGAATAACTAAATTAATTTTTTCAGCGGCACAGTCTTTGACATTAACAACAATTTTACCAGGAACAGGACTTAGGAGAACTCCGAATACTCTCGCTCTGATACATGTTATTATACAATTAGTTTGCAAAGAAATAGATAAGGCTGGACAATTCTTTGATAATCATAAATTACACTTTGCATTTCATATTTTGCGAAATGCAATACACGTTCACGAGTGTAGAGTATCGATTTCAAAGGTAATTTCATGCCCTTTCATACTCATAAATGTATGCCGTCGAAGAATGTCTATTTATTAAATGAAATGTTGCAGAGTAATCTTCTACAGTTTTTTACAAAAATACATCCAATTACTACGAAACGGACGAAACCGTGGCCACTTGTCGAATTGTACTGTTTAGAATTTTTGATTGACTTCACTTACTATGAAGAGGGTCAATTATCTGTAATAAAGGTAATGTAAAAACTTTTATAAATTTAAGAAGCATAAAAATCTGTTTAATGTTATAAAATTGCAAATTAATTATTATTAGGCACTATTAATTATTCGTTTTTTTAGGCTGTGGATGGTTTAGACGTTTTGTTACAATTATCAAAATATTCTTCGTCTTCTAATAGAATTCTAGCGATTTCCATATTGCGAAATCTCGCATTTAACATGACAAACCGTCCGCGACTGCTTAGTTCAGGTAAGTTAATGATCACTTTAGCGTCACATTGCAAGTGATTAAAAATGACTGACAGAATACGAATGTTTCAGTTGATTTTATTAATGTTCTACATGATATATTTAAGAACGGCACTTTGGACGAAATTAAAATAGCAGGTTCAATGCTATGGTCCTTAGTGTCGAATAATCAAAAAGGAAAATTAATCGCGCGAAGTGCTGGTTTTTCACAAAGTATACAGGAAACTTTAGGTAAACTTACACTATTAAATATAGATGACAGAAAAGAGGAAGAAGACTTAGTTAAAATGTTGCGATATGTATTAAGAATTCTTAGTCCAGTAGATAGTAAAAATAATTGAAGTCATCGATCGAGTGAAATAATTAGGTAACGAATTCTGTATATATAAACATTATTTTATAGTATATGAATAATATAATTAACGTGTGAAATTTGTAATATTTTTATAAACCATCAACTTATGAAATCTGTAGGTCGTATCTACACATCTAATTATATATAAATATTTTTATAGATATATTTTTATATATATCAAATAAAAGATTTGTTACAATATTTGATATAATAAGAAAACATTTAATACTGGATAAAAATTGTATAAACCTAATTATGTAATTTTATCACATAATTCATCATGCACTTATTCGTAGCAAGAGGAACGTACGTATGAGCATTCATCTAGAGACTAATTAATATGACATTGTACAATGGAGTTACTTTATTTCACGAACAGTATCTGTTTCTCAAGTTTCATTTACACGTGTTAAGCAATTGAAGATAAAATGACTTCATAATTTCTTTGATGATCACTGCATATTGTGTACATGACACATTCATTAAATGAAACATGAGATTTAAATATTAATTAACACGAAAATTAGCAGGACTTTGCAAAACATTAAAAGATTTTTTTTATTAATAACATGACACATCATTAAACAGGCGTTATTGATTTACAGAATGTTCTCTCCTGGGATGGTCTACTGTAGATTCATCCATGTAAGAAGGTTTGCCGTGCTCTAGGGATAATTCGATTGATTCTTGAAATAAGGAAGGCTTAAACATAATTCTTTTATTATTGATTTGTACATAATTTTTGCAGAAAATGTTACAAAAATTCTCCACTGCTCTACTATGTTGTGTTTATGAGGTTTTTATACGAAATTATTAACTAGTCGTTTCAAATATTCGTTAATTTTAGTGTTAAATATTTTATACTTATTAAAAATATTGATTGCAGTTCATATCTGATAACCCAGTCATCGAACAAAGGTATTCATAGTCATATTACGAACATTTTGTTCCTTAGAAATCGTCATTAATGATTTGGAGATAAATTATTCATAATGGTATGTACGAAGTTTTCCTGCTTCATGAAAAAAATTGCAAAACTATAATAATCAAATGTAATAACAGTTCTTCTTAGAATTATATTCGTATGCATTCTATTAATTAAAAAACATCGACTCTTGAATAACACTCAGGGTAAAATATGTAGGTGTAATGATCCAATACCACTGTATAAATTACAGTTTTTTGCATATACGTGCGTCACTCGTTCTAAGAAAGAAAAAAAACCAAAGTGCAGATGGCACAGAATAAGAGTCTACCGGAAACTTTCATTCTTTCTTCAACTTGAAGTGTGAAGAATGGTCTCGTTTAAAAAAAGTACGCAACATCGATCGTCAATCATGAATGTGCTACATATGAAAAATTGTGGAATATATAAAGAAATAATTCATTTAAGATTTAAACAAATTCCAGATCAGAAGAACTTTAAAGAATTTTAAAGAAGATAGGTTTAATGACCCAATAATATACATTCCCAAAAAAAAAAAGAAAAAGAAAACCATTAGGGATGATGTAACAGTTTGGTCATATTACAGAATGATCCTTTACAATTTTCCTTTCAATAATTGAACAATAGTACACAGTAAAATAATCTGAAATTCTGAAATGCAATGATAGACAAATATTTTTTGCAGCCACTGTACATCGTTTTCTCCCTTTGCGCTGCCTCAGCAGTATTACATCCGCTAAATGAACAGCTATAGAAAAAACATCGGTGGACGATTCGGCAGTGTTCCTCCGAGAGTGTGCAACGATTGGCATTCAACGGACGGCCGACCCGTAGCTCGTTTAATTGCCCATTATTTGGTAGCGTGGGTGGGCCGCGTTACGCACAGCTGCCCTCTCCTGGCTACGTGTGTAAGTATACACGTACAGAACGTGCACACGCCCGAAGGAGCGGATTTAATGAAAGGTGGTGCGGTCGTGGCGTTCGTCCGCGCGCGTTCGGCATTGTGTTCCAGCGCGGCTGGTCACGTGACCGCCAGATAGATTTGCGTCAATGGTGACCTCCGCGTTCGCGTATCTGCCGCTCCGCGCCCCACCGTTCCGCATACCCCATGGGGCCCCGGTGAGAGACCCGTGGGACCGCTGTGCGCGACCGCTAGAGATGAGGTAAGAAAGCCTGCAGTAGAAATCTAAAACTACATGCCTAGAAAAAACTTCGCAAAGACGAGAATGGAGTTCGACGGTAGGTAATCAACGCTATATAAAACTATCGATAATCGAAGTGTACAAATTTGTTCTAGAGAAAACGAGATTCTTTATAGGTTATATTTTACGAGGAGTTAGGAAAAATTGCCAAGAATTAATGACTGCGAAATTATAGAATCTGCTTTGACGATTCTCTAGTGCTGAAGCATACAACCAAGTAAATGTTTCATGTAATAAAGAGTTTAATGTGGGGAAAATTAGTATTTACAAATATCTAAGTGGAATTTTGTTATTTTTCATTCGAGTTTAAGAATGGACAAAGAGGTAATTACAATTAATATACAAAATGACGCTAAGACGAAACTACGTCGTATTTCGTGTTTGTAAAATTCGTAGTATATGAATATTTTTTTCAGTCGCAATCGACATACGAGTCGTTGATCCATTGGAAACGAATTTCACTGAACGTAAGACCATTGGCTCGCGGTACTTTTCCTCTGTTTAGTTAACAATTTAGAAGGATCGAATCCGTCGATGAAAAGACTAAATACGTAAATTAAGAGGATAAACAGTTTGCACGACTAGAAAAAGAGACAAGCAGCTCCGAACGAAAGTATATAACTAACTTTTCTCTTTTTAAATCTTCTCGGGTTTCGACATGAAACCAGAAAACGCGCGCGTCAGCTGCTTAATGGTGTCCGGTTCGCGTGCTGTTCTTGAGGGAAGCGTTGCTCGAAATCAAGTGACACATCACGAATATAGCTTTGCGTTGCACAAACATAGCAGCTGAGAAAAATATAAGTAGCTTGGTTGATCGCTTTATCACATCGTATATTTCCCGCTCGTCTCTATTTAAAGTGTAATTTACTATAGCATAGCGAGTAAATTAGAGCTTGCACAAATACTTGCATGAAAATACTTGCACAAATACTTGCTTTTTCTTACTTCACTTTTATTTATTTACTCGTTGATTTAAAATTCCATGCACACCTCGGAGAGTTATCAACAACTGTTATATTACATACATTATTTTTATTATACAGCACTGTACTGTGCTGATATATTATACATTAAACATATAATATATTTATTCAGAACACATTTGCTATACTGCAATGTGTACATACATTAAAGATAATGAATGTGATTTATTGATTTATATTATAGATTAATTCACAGAGTTGACCATTTATAGATTACAATCAGATTAATTATAGATGGTACGTGTTTTTTTAGAATTGTAAGAGGCTTTTTACTACTTTGTGTTGTATTAATAATGATCATTTATACTAGTATTTTGCATATTTACATATTTTACATAATTCGGTGTTGTTATATTAACATAACAATATAAATTAACAATTCAAAATAATATTCATAATTTAATATAACAATTCAAATTAAATTTTAAACAATGTAACATATGTTTTTAATTTTTGTAATTTATTTTGGACCGATAACCAAAGTGCACTACTTATCAAAGATTTGAATAAGCAGTCATTGTCCTATTTATATAAAGCCTCAAATATTTGAAAACACGTAAAAATAAGTGAAACAACAGTTGATTGGTGATATTCCACAGTTACGGTCGGGCTTTTGCTAATTTTACAAGTAAATTTAACGTACATGTTTGTCCATCGTTTGAAAATAAGTACTCGCTGGGCATCGGTTAACGACACGGCGATGACGTAGTGTTTATGAAAGACAATTGTGAAACGGGTTAGAATATCACGATCAAAACCACAAGCATGGCTGACCACAAAATCGTTAGCCAATTGCCCATCAGGTTATGTTTATGGCGTTAATATTGTATGACCAGTTTATTATTATATTTAATGTTTTACGTAACCACAAGTGCATATGCGGCGATGCATTTACTGTTACAATTTTAATAATCCATAATAACTTCACGTTGTAACAGATTAAAAAGTACATTTCATCCTGTTATTTTAAGCTGGATAAAACGCTTCAGAACAGAGTTCCAAATGGATATATGCAATAGCCTGCTGAAGAATAGTAATACTTCCTTTTATGAATAATGTAATAGAAAGTATTGAAAGTACCTTGAATGTCTGATAACATCAAATTGTATTAGTGGTAACTTTTAAAATATTCCTAAATTGTAGATATCTGTATTCTAAGATCAAATTTCTTAATCACATATAAATAGATTAATTCCATAAAGTTACAGTATAGTCCATAGAGACTTATAGTATTTTATAGAGAAAAGAATATAGATTTATTTTTGTAAAAGTATTAAATTGAAGAACACAAAATTTTGAGAAAATATTTCCAAAAGTTCCATGATTTTGCAGTTGAAACAAAAATAGTTAAATGGAACAGTATTTATTTCATATTGCAGTGCTCAGCTTACACGTTTACAAACTAATTTACAAAGTAAGCTGATTTTTATGGAATAAGTTACATTGATCTATTTATAGCAATTATAACACATTGCCATTATAAGGAAACAAACAGTGTAGTTATAAAAAAAGTGGCAGATGATAGTTTAATAAGATTCATGTTAACGCTTCGGTAATACCATCTTGTACGTTTATTAGCCGACAATCTGATCGATATTACGTATTAATTACAACAATTGCAGTTGAACCTCTTGCAGATCTTAATAGATAGGTTATTTTACCGCAGAGTATCTTGTTACGTCATAGGAGTTCTCTAAGTTATAAGTCCTAAGTCGATTAAAATCTAAATATATTCCGCTAAAAGAAGAAACCCTCAAAGTTCTTTATGACGTGATAACTGAACTTTCCAGTCTGATGTTGAGTCTAATTGATAAATCACCATAGAGATTATAAAATTTCAATCTCCATAGAAAATCATAACGTGCGCATAGTGTGTCGCCCACGATTAAAAGCATCAAATTAGAAACAAACACAATACAAAACAAAAGAGAATTGACTGTTTACATGAAAGATAAAATTTGATTGTTAAGCAGCGTAAGTAATGTTACACAATAAGTTAAAGCAGAAAGTTAGACAACGCAGAATTAATAAGGCTTGAAATGTCTCAAGGTTTCCCAGTCTACGAAATCTTAGTGCAAATACCACAAACGTGACTTTACATAATGGAAGTCAAGCGTAATTGGCGCCACTTGTGATCGCATTCTATGTATGTATCGCGAGGTTCCACGTGAAACGCACGCCAAACTAGTTGCGCTTGTGCCTGAACACAATTTGTTCTTATTAAGCTTCGCTTATTGATCGAATTGGATTTAAAATAGCTTTTTTACGCGCGTTATTAATAGAACGTATCAATAAGAATGCATGTCCCGATAAAGGAGTAATATACGGTGTTCGCACGTGCTTCCAATCTCGAATTTCTTCAACATTTTTAAGCAATCATTTCAGGTTAATAAGAGTGTAAAAATAAACCCAACATTGGTAACGATATAAATATTAATAATATCTTTACGATATTCTGCTTACGCATGCAATTAACGTATTCATTATTATTTTTTATAACGTGTATATATCTTCCGTTGACATACGAATTTGCAATTAAGAATCACTTAAACGCCAAGTATGCTAATCTATATTATTTTTATCGTAAATGAAAAAACCGAAGATTACGTGAAGAAGTACTATTAAAACATTGTAACTACTAGGGATTCGTCATAATTAATACACTCGCAAATGAAGCGGGCATGAAATTATAAGAAGACAGATAACTTCATCATCGCACGTGGCAGTCCGTGACACGAGAGATTCTACCATGAATGAATTTACGGCGTCGATTACGATTTAATTTACTGGAGCAAAAAGAAAAAAGGATGTTCAATGAATACATGATGTAACGTACAGTAACGCATGCCCACATGCTCCAATTTTAACCTGCAAAAAAAGAATTGTAGATCCATCACGAAACGCTTACGATAATGCACGAATGATAATGATTAGGAAGAAAAAAAATTATACGATAATTCGAACGTTAATCCAGAATGACGTTCCTTATGTCTTCTCGGCAAACCGCGCACTTTGCCTGAATATTTTAATCCTAATGTAACATTTATATTCATGGCTGCGTAAAGAAGCAACAAAAAAAGAAATGGTCTTTTAAACAGGTTGCTTGTATATTGTATAGCATTCATTTTTTATGGATTATGCATATTCAACAGCGAAGATGTATATTATATACATTTGCACAAATGAACGTTTCACTTTAGGGGTTGCAGTCGTTACAATTGATTGAATATACGATAAAAAAGAATTTTGTACCATTAGTTTAATTTTATTTGAAAAAAAAATGATTTTTCTCTCAATAGTACTAACAGTAACTTTTACTAAAATAAATATTATTAAAGAGTGATTTACTTAATATTTTGTATATCTATCTATGTTTTAATATCAATATCTTTTAATCAATTGTATAGTTGATTGCAATATATAGATATATTTGCTTGAAATAATTAGAATTTATAATGATAAATTTGTTTGCTTGAATTGTGTTAGTAAATTTGTTTTCTGTGCTTAATTGTAGATCTCTCGATGTGACCACGAAGCTTTGCCACTTGGCGTACAAACATTGACTCACGCTTTTTACATTTACGCGTGGATACCAGCAAAGAAATTGCTAATATATTCTTAGTGCGGAAGAATTTGCATGCACAAATGTTACAGTCAATAGTTTGTTGACATACGTTGACAGACGTAGGCTCTCAAGAATGTCGTTCTGTGACACCTTCGTTGAATCGAGATTGAGAAATGGAAATTATTTGTTGAGTGGACAAAGGCAAACGTACACGTTACAGTTCTTGAAGCAGCGGTCGACTCTTTATCTTACTCTTACAATGCACAGGATCTATGCTCAGTGACTAAAAAACGGTATATCTTGAAATTTTATTATTTTTTTTATATTTCACAATAAGAAAAGAAATTAATTATTTCGTCACTTAATATAATCATTCCCAAATATTATGAATGTAACAAATTATGCAGTACATTGACATTATGCAGTACACTATTTTGACTCGAATATTGATAATAAAACTAATATTCGTGCAAAATATTGGACAACTTTTGATATTAATTCAGGCCAAGAATGCATAAAATGAAAGAGGATCACCTGATACTTAATTTTCCATAAAGTATACTATAAGCAAATATATGATAATGTACGATCCAATATACGTTCACAAAATGTCACGGTAACATTACTAATGAACAACGCGGCGAATAATGAAGAATTTCGGGAACGTATGAACGTTTTCACATTTAAGCATCACGCCACTTTAGTGATGGACGTCATGTGCATTCTAGATAAGGTAGAAAGAAGGGGAGACACAGGAAAGATGATAAACTTATAAAATAACGATAGTGATTCCGCTATCACGTCTACGCAATCTGCATCCGGTTTTAGCCATTATAAAACCTGCATAATTTAAGAACGCAAATGAAATCCATCTAATTATTAAGAGACAAATCAGATAATAATCGTAATCAGATATTCGCGTCTTAAATCCGACGACAAACTCGTGTAACGTTCACCATGTGGTAATTTTATAATAATTTTAAATAACTCTTGATAATCAGAGAAATTTTACATGCAAATTCTTTCGCAAATGTGCAAAGCGTCTCGCAGGTTTCGATATAAGCGTCGCCAGTGCGTTGTAAAGCTAAAAATAAAACTTAAATGTCATATAATTAAAAGTCCCTCAATAAACGTTGTATTAAAACGTAAGGTAAACTCTATGTTTACCTACGTTTAAATATTTATTTAATTCAAGGTAAAAAAACGCAATTTTAAGCATTTTTCATATATTAAATGAATATATTAAATACTTAGTCAATTATAGTACAATTCTTTAGTATTACTTATGCAGAGTACTATTGAATGAGAAATCATTTATTCGAATAAAGTAAAATTTCTCTGATACTAGTAAAAATGGTTATATGACACGGGAGACATCAATTTTCAATTTATGTTAGTTTCCCATTGCAAAACAAGAGTACAACTGCACCTCGAGCAATTAACATTCCGGAATAGTCTCGTATGTAAAACATCAGACGCCGTCGGGAAACAAAGACAACGCGTCGTCGAGTTTTCGAGCAACAACTGAGTCATCTTCGCGCGACGAATATGTGCATATTGTAATTGCTAGCGCGTCTACCTTCGACGATCGTAATCGAAGTATGTATCTAAATACATCAGATGGAAATAGAGCGGGATTAATAAAGCAGTGACCCGATGCGATCGTTCTACACGTCGTAAATGGCAGAGCGAAGAATTCTGGTATGAGTGTCATCAAATAAGAAAAATCTTACACAAAAATGGCCGTTAATAAGATCGTCAATAATTAGCCTATCGCTTTACAATTTTTTAGAGGTTAGAAGTGTTGCTGTAGTGCTGCGCTCGATCAGAAACTCCGAAGTGCTTCGCAGTCAAGTATTATGCAGATCGTAAATCATGATTATGAGGTAAGGGCTTAACAAATCAGAGTACATAACCGTCGTTAGTAGTTTGAATAATTTTTACTGGTAACAACTGCACATAGTAACAATTCTGATGACTAAATAAATAATCGTGCGTATCGACGAGCCGACATGCGTGATATTCGATGATTAATGAGACATTCAAAAATTAGTTACACATTAGTTTAGTATATCGCGGCATGTCTCGTTTGTATGTCGTTCTCCGTATTCTGTTTAAACAACCCGCGCGATAATAATACTCGTCAAAGTGCGAACGATTATTGATTATCCGTCGGTAATTTTCCGTCCACCGTATATGTAGGTATGGATAAAGGGGACCATTTATTAAAAAATGAAGCTTTCATTTCAAAATTTGCCACTTTAGATTTTCGATTCAATCTCTCGTACGAAATAACTTCTCATCGATTATCTCGAATACGAGATCTCGAATGAGCAGACGTTATTTTTCATTTCTGTCTTTTTCATATACATTCAAACCTTTTTATATCGTCTATATATTCAATATATAATATTTCTATTGTATATCTTAAATTTATATTTTTACCATTACTTTAGAATTTTAACAAAAAACAAAAAGAATGCATAATTTTAGGACGAATAACGAATTGTGTAACAGTTTAGAAATGAAGCTATCAATCAATACATATCGATAAGCCGTACTGCAAATATCGATTTCAAAATCGTTCTATTTAAGCAACGTCTGCGATTAATTAATTATGAGTAAACTATAATCGACGTAGATAAGAGTATTGACACTTTTCTCAATCAATATTCCGCTTTTATTGACGTCAAGCGCTGTTCCCATTGGCGGCAGGATACCGCAAATGTTTAAAAAAACCGACACGATCGTATTAGGTAAGCAGGAAATGAACTTTCACAAGATGCACCAATGAATAGGTACGTTACACGGGGCTAATCGCGCCGTGCTTGTCATTGTGTTGCAATTCATATGTACGATTCGCGGAAGTGGACGGTATCGTTTCTGTTCTTGAATTATTCTGTGAGATACTTCCTTTAAGGATTACATCACTCTACATACTTGAATTCTAGCAATCCATTAATACTATTATTCATTTGTAGGAAGCCGCCATAAATAATATACAGTTCACATGGTTAAATTAGTCACTGATACCACGTATTTTTCGTTTGTTTTCCTTCTAGGCATTTTGCTGGTGGTACTCTGTTTTTATTAATTCAATTTTGCTTAATCTTTGAAGTGCATACACAAGAGAGGTATTTTTCACAATATTCACTTTTGTGAACTTGAGTGTCTGTATTTATTGTATTTATAAAATTTAGTACAAAGTTCATTAATGTAAAAAATTGTTTTGAAATAGTGTTTCAGGTATGAGTATATTCTTCTCGAATCAATTTGTACAAGCATGTTGATATAATTATTTTTAGTTAAAGCTCTATACTACACTTTATTGATTAAATATATCCTATATGTAGCAACTCAAGATAAAAAGTATGATCTCCATTCTCGCGAAGATAAACTTGGACGAAACTAACGGGGAACGTGAAATTTCCTCATATATCCGTCTTGGGAAGCGTATCTCTTTCCATTCAGTTTTTTTTCTTAAGTGGAACGCCCGCGCGTCATTCGCTAACATCCGGGAACAATATCGCAATTTATGCCTTCCTGAAAACGGATCACATGCCATTCGCGTGAATAACACCGGTAAGGCCATTATTTGTTTAAAAAGTGTAGCGGTTAA